>JAILWY010000007.1:8530625-10016250 GCA_022113835.1 Atopsyche davidsoni
CCGTAAATAATCTGGCACCCACCCTCTCCGCTCTCCGCTCTCCGCCTCCACCCCCGCTCATAATTCAGCCGATAACCGGAAGTGTCGTCGGCAAGCGTGCGTGCGGCGCGGCCCAATCCGCCACGCAATCTGCGGGGTATAATCACACACCGTATTTGCTTCCAATATGACGATTGCGATTCTGTTACGGAGCGGTTATATGCGCCGAAGCGATTTCCGATTTCCGCGAACCGGTTCTGATATGTTATTTTAAACGCTTATATGTTAATAATGTGTTCATTTTGTAGGCACAAGTGGAGTAAAAAAAATAAGTCTTAATCCTGATGGATTTCGAGTCGAGTTGTGTTGATTTATCAAATTGAAACCGCAATCATTAACGTTTACCAAAATTAGCGCTAAAAATTCTAGGCGGTACACATGAAATGTAATAAAAAAAAATGATCGTTTTTTTCGATATCAAAAACATATTCTTATTCGCATAAAAACGTATGTAATGGATGGACAAAAAAGTATTTAAATAGTTTTTCAACATGAGGCAATTGTTAATTAGCTGATAAATAAGATTACAATTTTTTTTCGGGAAGTTTTTGAATTAACGATAAAGCACTCTAGACACGCAGCGACACTGATTAGCAGCAATCACTAAATTTTGGGCATTTTTTATAGTTTTGCTAAAGTAAACAACGCAAAGTAGGACGCTATTGGCTAGCTGCAAGTCGGTTGCAAGTTGTGTCACGATGGTTTCAATATAGTGTTCAATAAAACAATAAACTGTGACGCAAGAGCGTTACTCGTACACAAAATCAAAATGAAAAATTCATCATGCTGAATATTTAAAATTTAAAAGCAATTTGTATCTTTTCAGAAATTACATATTGTATGGCAGCCACGCAGGAGAGGAAGCCATCGGCTGTGACGTCAGCCGGTTACGCGTCAGGATCGGAAACCGTTCAGCGCTCATTTATTGAACGTTTCAATTATTGGCGTTGGGCGAGCGGCGCCGCCTAACAGGATCCACTCGTTGAATACAACTCAATAATCAAATCGATTGAGCGATCGTAGCTTTATTGGGTGAACGTCGTGTCGCGTATTTATTGCACGCTGGGTGACAATTGACAGATCAGTAAATTTTGTCACCAACAACGGATTTTATTTCTCTCCGTTACTTTTATTATATAATTTGAGCGTATTCATTGCGATTAACGTTCTCACATAAAACTGCAAAAAAAATATTTTTCACTTTTGTTTCACAAGTCTGTTATGTTTCATAAAATATTATTAGTATTTAACTATAAGAATATAGGTTTAAAAAATATATATATTTATAAAAATGATCCGAGTGTAAGTACATATTGTCTCAGGAATGAAAAAGAATCACTCCCACCCAATAGTAGCGTGGCGTATGTATGATGTATCAATTGACAAAAGTGGCTCGCCAAATAAACGGCGGGGTCTTTTATCCGCTGAAAGGGAGTGGAGGCCAGCGGGGGGTTGGGGGTGTAAAAAGGTCAGAAGTAGGTACATCTCCTGAAATGGACCGCCGGGAGACTCCTTTTTTTCGGTTAGTGCCTAATGTTTTGATTGGACTATAAATTTACTTCGGATCTGTGATGTCCTATAAACCAATTAAATATAAAAGATTATCTAAAGAATCTGATACGACGTTAATTTGTAACGTTTGTTAAAAAAATATTTTTTTAACAAGATTGTAATTCTTGCAGGAACTATGTACGCATGACTATTTACTTTGTAATTAAAAAACACAAGACAGTAATTACTATCTAAAAAGTGATATTCTATGTTTTTTATTAATAATAAGACTGGATTAGTGGATAACAATCAATAAGTCGATTATTTATAGCAGCAGATATTGAAAAAAATATCAAAAGATTATTTCTGCAGTGGTGGGTATAAATTTCTAGCCCATAATAAGCGCGGCATGCCTTGCTAGAGCTTAGTGAAATGGAACATTCATACACATACTATTGAAAATTCTACACGGAAATATGTACCTTTAAATTATTATTAAATACGGTTGGGTTAAACACATTAGGTTGTCCATCTGCTAGATTTACGGCTAGCAACTGATTTATACTATTGACGCGTTATATGTATTGAGATTTGACCGTAGCGGATTTTATGCATTACATAATTTTTGATACGATGGTATATATAATAAATAATAGAAGCGAAATGGCGTTCAAGACTAGCAAAGGGAAAGTTTTATATAATATAGACGAAATTTTTCAGGTGTCAGAGAGTAGCCGTTGGCGGGGCGCCGGTCGCACACAAAGGTGAAATATTAATTACGTATTCCCCTTCACCCAATAAAATATAATGCATAATCGAATTATGAAACTAAAACAAGCTCGATTTGCTCGAAATCAAATATTTGATTGAAATCAAATAAACATTCGGGGTAAGTTGGGAGGAAGGGACGCCCGCGGGACGGAAATATGAATTAACAGTGAGTTACTATTTTAAATAATCGACTTTGATTATTTCAATTTTGGCCGTTGAGTTTGTGTAATGATATTTCATAATTTTGTTTGTGATTTCAGGTTATGATGACAGACATAATCAGATAAACATAATTGAAAAGTCGATTAATGCGAATTTAAAAATGATTGAAAATTAATTTTATTTAAGACGTATTTATTTTATATATTCATTATTTATGAAGTAAAACATCTTACTTTCTCGTATCACTCTTATAAAAAAAGCTTAGCTAAGACGAACATATTTTTTAAAACAGATACATAAAGTGATTGACGATATTATTTAAAAAATAAAACTTTATACACAACGCAAAAGAAAAAGAAATTATCTAATAAAATTAATATGAATTCACTTACTCGTATTATATTAAAAATGTATATACAACTCCTCCAAACTAAACTATTGTTAGGATGACCTCAAAGGGTGTAGGGCAAAAGCGACTTATTTGGATGCTGATAAAAAAGGAGGAAGATCTGTGGTGTTTTTATTGGGCAATAAAATGTTTTGTATGCTTTATACCGAGATGTAACAGGCTGTTTAATGTCCCATTGTAAGACTATGATGAAGTACTAGGCACTAAGTTATTTTTAGTACAGACGAGTGTATTTTGAAACCATTCACATGTTTTTTAGGGTTAAAGCCGCGAGTGGAAATTACACTTTATTTATACAAGTGTAAATAATGGCTTTCGTTTAGACTTGAGAAAGTGATTACCAATACCAATTTATGTTAATATACTATTACACATTCAAAGTTTTTTCAGTATAATATTAGCCATATAATCTCTTCAATTTTATTTTATTTATTAAGTAAAAAGTATTAAATGAGAATTATATTATACAAGTACTCGTTTGATGTTGAAAGCATTTTGACTTTTTATTCTCGTCCCAGTACAATGTTCAATAAAATATATATTATTGAGTCCTTGGGCAGTAACAGAAGCTCACTCTCGGGGAGTTTTTATAACCATCAACGTCAACTGAGATCAATCCACAAGCGACTTAATGCATTGCACTTTTCTCTGCTCACGTGTTTTTATAGCTTTTGTAAGCTACGCAAGAACGCGAAGAATAACTTAAAGTGCATACTGAAATATATTTAAAAAATTTAACTGTGTCCCTACACTTAAATTGGTTAGTTAACAAATCAACGCATCACCTAAAAAATATAATTACCAAGAAATTGACATATACTGTACAATAATATAATTACTGCAATAAACACAACGAATACTCCTAAGATATAGTGGCGATGATATTTTGTTTAGGGAGTAAATATATATACTTGAATATTTTTTTGTGATGGCGTTTAGGTGTCGTTGATTTTATGTATTTAATTCTTGCGTATATGACAGATATTGGAGTCGTTATCTATAAACTGAATAAGATAATATGCACTAACGAAGCGAGCGGCTGTCTGTCTACAATTTGTTTGACATGAAACACGAAACTAATTTCCCGATAGCCGTCCCGCGGAGGAACTATCTCTGCTAGTAAATGTTAAACAGCCATTAGTATGACCGGCCGAATGTTCTAAATGCCACTTTTTCTATATAAACGGACGTTAGAGTTTAAAATATTCCATGATAAGTTTTATTTAATGCTGCTCCTCGGGTCCTCCCGCGCGGGCCACCGAGGGACTTCAGATGTATTATTTTTAGAAAAGGGGGAAGCTGCACGCTTTCATTTCCATTCTTTTAACTGTCTCGTTGGCCTTTTTAACTCCGGAAAGGGGCTGTAGTTTGGATTAAAATTATTATTATGACGTCATCGACTAACCTGACATAACTCAAACAGGGCTTTTATATTATCTGAATACGAGGACTTTTACTTAGAGTAGTAAACAAGAACAACAAATAATAGGTACAAGCGGATATGTATGCAATATTTATTAGTTTTAAGAATTTAACGAGATGGTTTTTTTGTTTAACTGTAGATAAATTTCAATATATTGTAGAAATGTTCACTCATATATAATACTGTACTAAATACCATTGAATGACAAGTAGATTGATTACTATCTAGACCAGTAGTGATAGAGCTTCCTGCAAGTGTCAAGGTTACGCTTGTCCAAATAAACAAGCCATTAGCGTACATAAGTTAATTGAATAAATTAAAGCATATTAACAGCGCAGTGAAGGATTGTTACGTCCGATAGAGAAGCCTGAGCAAATACGTTACAATTTAATTTATTTAATTGCACGCATTACCTGAAATAGCGAGCACCAATATTTGGATTATATAGCGTTGGGCGTTAAGCCGGGGAGCGGCTGAATGATTAGGGTAACTGACCAGGATGCAGACAAATATGTACTAAATATAAAGCTCTACCGAGCCACATTTTGATGGATTCGGGTAACAACAAATTCAGAGACGGGCATTTTTAGCTTGCTTCAAAATTTTGCGATTTTTTTTAGGGGCGAAGATTGATTCGGATTCATTTGTGCCTCGAGCTCGGGCCGGACGTCTCGGGTCATTCTCTGGGTGAGTAAACGTTGAAACGGCCGCGGGTAACGGCAGTTAAGAAATATATAATTGCTGTCGGTGCGAAATTGTGCACGGAGCGATGATGCTCGTGCTCGTCTTTACCGCTTCGGTGCGAACGGACTAAGAAATCCGTCAGCGACGCCGCGGCGCGAGAAGCTGAAAATAAACCAACAGTTCCGCGCGACACTGATCAGTTTCATTCGATCGGGTCACATTTTGAACCTGATTTCTCAACGACAGGTAACGATTGAAAAATTGTCAAAATTATTTAAAATAGCGAGAATCGTGCCGATCCGCTGTGTCCGCTCTCTAGCAAATGTAAATGCAGCGTATATTCTCGTAGATTAGTTCTGATCAGTTTTCAAAGCAAGACCCTAACGCGAGTCGAGCTGACAGGGAGGCAGTGTTAGGTATTAGCCGATAGGTCAGTAGACCGGGGGTGGCTGGCGTGGGGTAAGTGTGATAGAAATTGTAAATTGGGGTTCACTACCGGTTTATACGGTGTTATTAATTAATATAAAGGCGATGGTGTGCTTGGATAGGCAGTTTATTTGGATGATGTACCATTGATGGTAAATTAGAATATTTGTTTATAAAGCATTGAATTTTATTTTTAAATTAAAAAATTAAGCTATATTGTGCATTTTTTTTATGATTATATACTATTTTAATATTAATGCTTGCTTTGTTATTTTGTGATTTAAAAAAATATAGATTGAAACGAGATTTCGTTTTAAACGTAACTTTAAAGTAAGTCTTTGTTTTTTTTACAACCCATTTGCATTTAAATTGAAGTGATTTGAGTGCATAATAGCATTACATAATATATATTATATACTCATAAATAATTACAAAGATCCATGTGCCGTTTCACAAATATCGTCATTTGACGATATTTTCAAATTTACTCATTGAATGGACGAGAGCGACAGCAAAAAAAAATCGTAATAAATGGCGGCACGAAGGAAGCAAAGTCCTCGCCGAGCACAGCGCGTTCGACAAAAGTGTTTGATCGAATGAGTTTCGATGAACTGTCGGTTAATTAGCGGCGACCGCGTCCCGCGGGATCGGGCGGCGGTCCGGCCGACGAGCTGACGGGCCGGTAATTGATTTTAAAGCAGCGGAGCTGTAATTGGCCGAGGGACGTGTGCGCTGCCGGTGACACCTCATTACGGGAATACTCAAAAAGGACAGGGATAACGCGATTACACTCGGCGAGGAGATTTATTGAAAAGTTGCCACAAAACACGCCATTGACGAAACGCGCCCGGCTATATCCATCCGGCCAGAGTTGCACGATACCTTAGATAAGTTGTTGAGTGTTTTAAATTTATCCGTATTGCGAAATGTGAAAACCTCGAATATGACAGACTAAGAGAAATAGACTGTAAAAATTTTTTTAGAAACATATTTTTACAATTTGTAAGGTGTCATTGAGATATGACCAACAATTATGTTCAGCGTCACAGAAATTTTATAATCATAAAATTATGGAGACTATTGACAAATCATATCTGCAAGTTTCATATTTTTATACAATATTACAAGGATAAAAATACACAAAATTAATTGTGTTGTTATTTTCATAGCAACTGTATTTATTACATGCGCAAGTCTCAATGTCTAGTTACAGTCAACTGAGTTTATTTTATAGCTGACTTGGTAATATATTTCTGTCTGTTATTCATATTCATCTGTATACCTGTAATATATCTTACAAGCTAGCCGTACAATAAAGCGTGAAAGAAACGTATACAGGCCAGAAATATATCGCACGCTTCAAATTCATACACATAAATAATTATATATGTATAATATTTACCTTTTATTTTAATAGTCAGTATGTATTAGTATTTAAAAGTGATATAATAATTATTTTCGTTAAGTGTTTATTAAATTTAACACTTAAGTTTCGTCTCGATTCGAAGAAAGCTCTTATTTTCAAAATTAAAGCATTGAATAAAAATAAGCACTTTAAAATTATTTGTAGTACCTATTTATTCAATACTTGAGAAGCTTATCAAAATTTACAAAAAAAACTATAATATACAGCGAGCGAAATAAAAAAAGAACAGTTCACTTAGAAAACTAAACAAAACATCAAAAAAATGAAGAGAAAAATCAAACAAAAGAAAGCGGATAGATACAGCATGATTAAAAACTCGGCTGAGGGTGGAGGGTGAGGGGGAGGGAGGGCGAGCGAGCCCCGGAGCGATTTATTTAACTGAAAACTTTTTCAGGCTTGGGCGGACCCTCGTCTGAAATATGACCGCAAGAACGGACTCGAGAAAAAAGACCTCCTCACTCTCTTGGGGCTTAATTGACTCCGAGTCGCAGTTCTTTGCGGGGTTAAACGGCGTTGTTTGCGTCCGCTTGGATGTGCTAAGAGATGTCCAGATAAACACTTTTTTCTTTTCCACGCTTTACGGTTGTTATGAGAATGTTTTTATTATAGTTGAACTTTTTCCGTGATTACTTTTTTTAAATTAAATTTTAATTTTGTTTATTGTAGGTATATACAGCGGCTAAAGCATTACACGATCTTCAGATACGCAAAAAAATATAAAATACACGATGACGTTAACAATGATCACAATAGATTTAAATGCAGTTTTGTTTCATGCCTGTAAAGTTTTGAATACACGTACCAAAAATAATCATTAAAATTAATAATTTTTATGAAATAAATGACTGAGTTATATATCGTTAGTAGAATTGCATAGTTAACCTAGTTAAAGGAAACTAAGTATATTTTCAAAATATTTATTTTTTAATATAAAGAGGAACAATTGTTTGTCATTTTTTTGTTATTGTTAGCCTTAAGGAATATTTTTTACTATTAATTAAAATTAAAACTTACTTTTTACAAGTGGCTCATAATATATCTTTAGTATTTCTATAATTAAATAGACAAACAAACACTTCAGTACTTTTGTCATTGATCCCTGCCTGATAAAACAATGTCATGGTTAATAAAATCGCTTATATTAATGCTATTGTATGTTTAGCAACAGTTTTAAATAATTTAAGTGATAATAATAGATCATTTTAAATATGAAATTATATGTAATACCGTGAAGTGAAACATATATTTGAGATTTGATAAATTAATCATATTTTGATATGTTTAGTATTTAAAATCAATTTTTTTAAAATCACTATACTTTTTGTCGATACATAATATAAATACGTTGTTCTAGGTTATTCGTCAATATTTTCGATGTGTATCAAAAAGCTTCACCAAATTAGATATGATCTGGGACGCACTGCATCGTGGCGAGCGCCCCGCCCGGCGCCGACTTCATTCGCTTACCTGAAACAAACACAAGGAGCATTAGCAGATTGGCAAAGTTACGCAATTAGCAAACTTATTAGTTCTGCCCGAGTTGGGCCGAGAAGCTGTTTGTCGAGAGCTTTATGTAAAAAGCCACCGCCGCGCAGAGCCGACCGATAGAGATTCTGTATCTCGGTCAGCCCGGGGAGGCCTTCGGAAATTCAGGTGCCGAGCGAAACCGAAAATTGCAACTCAGAGACTTTTCAAATAATTATGAATTTATTGTAAATACTTAAAAGAATTGTCAAATGTCAAAATTTTAATAAGTAAATTGAAATAAAACCATTTTATGAACTGATATCACATACACGATTGTACATAATTTTTGGTATACCGATGATTGAATTAGTCAAAAAAGTTGTCATGTCTAACTGTCAGTTCTTTGTACACATTTTAAAAACACCTATAGCTTATCAGGTGTTTCAAGTTAAAAGTTACATTCTTATGTCATTAGGCGGACGTCAAGCAGTTTATAGTTTAAAAGCACGACACCTTTAGCTGTACACTTCTCTGGACCGGAAGATGACGTGGCGCGAGAGATAATAATAATGAAGATGGCCGGCATGCGAGAGGTTTGACAGAAGATGCTGAATGGAGCGAGCGCCAGACGACGGTTACCTTGCGGTGACTGATATAGTCCAGCGGTCCACTTGGAGACCGGCCAAGGGCTCGCAAGCTGCACCGCCGGGCTGACGGCCTGGCGGTGTCTTCGAGTGCGTGCAATACATCACGCTTCCAAGTTACATACTGATATATATGTGCGCGTAAATTTGTGGCGTTGCAGACAGAGTTCATAGTCTCTAAAGCTGGTCTATTTTAGATAAGTTTGACCGTAGAAATCATTACTGGTAATCTTTAAATATAATTAATTGGTTTTTGGAGCTGGCATGCTCTAGATTTGGAAGTTCATTAGCTGCCAACGTGGAGTTATACGACATAATCCGCCAACTCAAGCATCGATGTGATGCGGTTCTATTTACGAGGGATATGAGATTGAATTGCGTTTATCGATTAAGTGCCAAAAATATTTGAAATAGTGAGGTTGCTTAAGTACAGGAAAACAAATCGTTTTGAAGCTCTCGGTTAGGCACGCGGCAGCGTCAGGGGTGCCAGGATCCGGCTTTATCCTCCCTTTAGCCCGGCGGAGTAAACAGAAATAAACAAACGGAAGTAGAAAGGATGACTTGCTCCGGGCGAGCGCAGGTATCGGAATGCGGGGGTGGGAGGGCGTGGGGATGATCCCCCGTGGAGTGAGACGCAAATAGCTCCACGACAGGAATAGCCCGGGGACCAGCACACATATTGTCACTTATATGAGGGATAAACGTAGATTTAAAGCTATCGACATTGGTTGTTCGGTACGGCAATAAAGAAACTACCGGTGTGTTCAATATAATGTGATAACTTATCACATGCAATGCGTCGATGGTGAGCAGAAGGCGTTAACGTAAACAATCTAACCGCATTTTCCAATCGTTTCACGGTTAAAATTAAACGTCAAAAATATAACATTTTCTATTCAAATTATTGTGGGTTTAATTAATAAAAAAAACTCGAACGAGAACTTATTTATAATTGATTAGTTTAACACTACGTCAAATTAAAATATATTTTTTATATTTGAACTTATATGTGTGATAAGTGTATAACAACTTTTATCTTTATCTACAGGTTTCAAAATATATAGAATTTCACAATATAAGGCGTTCAATAAAGTCTACATTCGAATAAAGTGAAATCAACCCATCAAAAGACTTTTTGATATTTTCATGTTATATTATATTTAAAAAAAATTAAGATATTTTAAAAGTAATGTTATACAATATTGTATAAATTATAGTAGAAATATGATTGTAAGTAGAAATACGATATATATCATATAATAGATATCAATATCAAAAACAATACGTCGAGTTACTGATACACATCAGAGCTTCCCAACTGGTTTATCGGGATAAATGTTAAGCGCGTTCTTTGGAGATTAATTTGGCGTTTACTTTCTTAAAATATATAATTTTAAAACGTACTTTTAGTCAATGTTATTATAAAATACACGATAGTTTCTTAGAAAAAGACATTTAAAAAGACCCACACAACTGTTTGAAATGATAAAATAAACTTTTATTTTAATGTTGCTGAAGTAAAATTGTGATATGCTTTGATTTAATACTTTTGAATTTTTTTTGACCTGAATTTCTACTCCTGACCTTTGCATCTCCCTCAAGGTCAGTATTAGTTCTTGGGATAAATTACGTATCACGATATCTCTCTTTAAAAAGGATGTTGGGGAGCTCTGCTGTATATAATTCAGAGTAATTAATATGACGTACATAGTATCAGCAATTTTAATAAATGCTTAATTATTTCCTGGAACAATCGATATCGTGTATGTTGTTGAACACAATGCAATACGTTTGTACACACAAACAAACAAGTCTCTGTTATATTCATAGTACTGTATCCTGTACGTCATAAATTAATGTTAGTCACGGAAACTTACTCCTAGAACAACTTCGGTTACTAATAATAAAAATAACGAAATATAAAAGTAACAAAATTAATTTGTTAAAAAATCTACAGGATAAGAAAATAATAAGAATGAGCTCTATGTCCTACGTGAGAAAATGTGCTCAACTCAACTCAACGCCAAGAAAAATTGTAAACCGACTAGGATAACATAAATAGCACATAAGAAATATGCAGGCCCTTTTTCAATTATCGCCATTGTACGACACGGGAGACAAAGATCCAGTGGGGGAAAAGCGAGTGAGGAGCGGCACGTGCGCGGAATGCGCGCCGGCCGGGCCGAAACGATCTCTTTGATAAATCTCGTCGATAAGTGTAAATAAAACATGAGTAGTGTGAGACTCCGCGCCGCCGTCTAAATGATAATCAGAGGTATCATTTATAGGAATACGCGGCCATGTTGTTTTTGTTTATGAAAGCTTTGAATTCCAAAGCTTTTGCGTTTAACAGCTGACTTGAATGATGCGTATATACGTTTGGAAGTTTTCAACATAATAACGCGGTCTTCCCATCATGTGAACACGTCACAATACTTTCAAGAATGTGAGCGAGTTTGATCAAAGTAGGTTTTAAACACATACATAAAGGTTATTATATTACTTACAAATATTGTTTGTTTATTTTGATAAATAAAAAAAACAATATTACGAATTATTCTCTAAAAAATTAAAGAGAAAGGTTTGTGTAAGCGTGATATTAATTGAACGAGACACAAGTACAACTTGTACTATATATACTAAAATATATAGTGAATATTTTATATAGTTTATATACATAAAAGCTATTACATACAAAAAAAGTTACTCTTACGAATCCCATACCAAAAAAAACCGAGGTTTTCATTAAAATTTACTTTTACAATCTGCCAAGCATTTTAAATATTTGATAGAGACCACATATTTTAACAAAAAAAGTCCCTACAAAACTATTTCGTCCTGTTCGTTATTCATAAACGGTGACATTCCTTCATTGTTCCCAAATAGGATTATGGAGTGTGATTCCACGGTACAAAAAAATAAAAATAGGGCTGTAAAATAATTTATCGGCACCATTATCCTCGGACAAGGCCCGGGCCCGGCGCGGGATCACAGGGAAGGAATTCGGCTCAATTTGTCTATGGGCCTGGCGAGATTCCTCCCGGAGTCTATATGGTGAGCAGGAGTGTTATTAGACCGGTCCGGGTGAGTCAGACAAATGGGGCGCATCATGACGGCCACACGCCGCGGCCATGATGGCCCGACACACAATGACATTTTTGATTTGACGTATACATCGGAAAATAATCTAGATTGTTATTAATTTCGCTCGCGAATATTCTGATAACGCGAACATTGGTTTGGAGCAAGTGTCGTCCGAATTACTAAGCCTACATCTAGTATTTTTACTTGATTATGCCTTTCCTTCCAATCTTGCTAATTCGGCAGTGCTCCCGAATTCCAGTCGTCAGCGCAAATTCTGCATCCACGTTGGTTTTTTGTTCCAATGCCTATTTTTCCTTGGGTTAGGAGTTTTTCTTTTTTTGGCCATGCTGTGCAAGTCTTTCTCATTTGTGACGCGGTCAACCCATGGATTCTCCTATAAAGCCACATTTTTAACGCCTTGATTTTTCGCATTGGCATCCAGGCCTCAGCATTCCACATCATCATAATTGACTCCAATTCTACAAAAAAAATCTACAGCAAGATTTTTTCAAATAAGCAATTGTAATTTGATGACATAAACTTCAATGAGAGATAGATTGATTGTTAGAAGATAAAAAAAAGGTTTCGAGTGTTTATTTGTTGTGTTGATCAGTAAACCGTTTAAGGCGTTAAGTTATTCTGGTAGTGCTGTGCACAGTGAGTCCGCCCGAGCGCCATGTTTGCCGTAGATAAATATAAATGCACTAAAAGATTTTATTTTGAAACTGAATATGTGTTGAGGTTAAATGAACAGAACCAATATTTGGTCAACATCCACTTTTAAAAGGATATTTTAAAAACAAAACACTATTTTTTGCTACAAAAAAAACGTGTATTAGAAAGAAAAGAAAACTACAGAAATAGTACATATTGTTATAAGTATATCTATTTATGGATTGGTCAATCAGATGCGTATTTATTACCCATTAAGGGTTTATTATATTATTACTAATATGATTAGGCACATTAGTTCATATATAGAAGATGATTTTAAAGAAACTCTCAGAAAAATATCATCGTGATTTGTGTGTGATCCCACACAAATCACGATGATATTTTTCTGAGAGTTTCTTTAAAATCATCTTCTATATATGAACTAATGTGCCTAATCATATTAGTAATATTATTATAAGTAGTTAATTCCTTTGAATCATCATATGTAGAATGTGAAATGTTTATATTTGATGAAAAGTGAAATAAAGGAAACCATACATTTAAGGAATGTACGCGTTTATTGTATGTTATAAAGGATGTTTTTAATATATGCCGTTGCCATTCGATCGAGATTGTCTTGAAAGATGTCGATTGGCTGAAAAGAGAACGACATATTTTGTATTCCCTCTATCGCATATTGAATAGCTTGTCTGAGAAATACACGTAATAAGTAAAATACAGTTCCGAAGAATTCAAACCGCCGCCTAATGTATTCAAAGTATGTGAGATCCGGTTGATTATGATGCATATTTTTTATTCTAGCTTCGAATTTAGACATTAATATTATTTTGGTCTGGCAACAGCGTCTTGACGACGATAGCATCAGCCACGTTGGGTGTAATGATGGAAAATACTTTTGAGCACACTCATGCGAGCACCAACATTTTGTGAAAATCACGAACTTCATTATTGCACATGAGATTTACGCTGTCGTATTTTAATATTTCCATTTTTTCCAAAGTAAATCATATTTTTTTTGTGCTAATCCTGTAGCTTGTTTACAGCGTACGATAAATATTGTATGCTTTTTCTTCAGCGTGTCTTAGTATAATTCTAAATTTCATACAGGATTGGCACGGTTGTGGACGCGATTTGTTTGTAGGCTTGTATTTTGTTAATAGTAAAGTTCAGTACGCTCCAGTGTATAAATATGTACGATGGAATATTTGAAATCTAAAACGAAGCATCGTGGCATATACAATGTAATAACGCACATAAATTACGTCGAAATCAAGTTAAACACGAATTATTTATGACAAACGATCGATAATTGTGAGGCAAGAGATGCGGCGGGACAGCGCAAGATGCTGGCGCTGTGGACCCGAGGAACGCGAGTAACGCACCGGAGAGTCAAACGGTTGACTATCGCTGCACGGTATTAACTTCATCTCGAAAACAAACCATAAGTTTATGAAAACCAATTAGCTTTTGTTTTGTATTCAACAATATTTTAATTCCTCTAACTCGATACATGCATGCTTTAATTATGATTGTACATTCATTTAATATACGTAGTGATTAAGTGATATTTAAAAAATAGAAAGTCTGTACAAAGTATTTTTGTAATATTAAAACCCATATTAGTCTACATATAAACGAACGATTTCACATATATTTTATTGTAGTTAATACACGCCTAGAAACGCTTAAAAAATGTTGTAAGAGAGGTGTTTACTTTCAACTAATAAAAAAAAAACGCTAAACATCGATACACATAGTATTTACAATTCTCATTCTCAGTCTCATTGGCACGAAACAGCGTGTGATATAAAAATATTTGTGCGTTGCACCTCCTACAATGAGCACTAATCACATAATATATTTTAAGAAAAGTAGTAAAACAAATGTATCAATTCTCGTTATCGGCTAAATGTGATACATTTACTAACCAGTCAGGACGACACGAGCGAGCTAGTCTGGCATGACTGAATTTCAGTTCTTGCGATCGCGTTCTCAGTTCTAAAATAATTACGGAATAAGAGGACAACAATTTTTTTTAACGGATTTAACGAAATAGGATTTATATTAAAACCTTTCAGATCGGGTTGATTAATATATTAAGTATTAAAAATTCATTAGATATGTTCAGATGTTTGGTTCGACCATGTCATCACAATTCAAAATCACGCTGCTCGTGGTTAATCGGCGTTAATCAAGCGAGAGAACGTGATGGTGGTTGTATGTAAATAATGGAATGATTACCAGCCGGAGTCGGCTAACGAAATGGCCGCGCTGGCCGAGGGGCGCTCCTCCCCGGGCACGCCATCGTGACGCGATAACTCCCCAGAGATAGCAGTTGCATTCCCGTGATGCACAATTGGATATTGCTTGATCGGTGTGCCACTCCATTACACTCCCGACCCACTTGCCCATAAATTTATTACATCTTGCTCGCCGGCGCCAAATTATACGAGTATATTCATGTTATATCTATTTCGTAAAAAGTGATAAGAGTAAAGGCCTTTGTCAAGGAAACTAAGCTGTTAGGTTATATATATATATATACTTATTTTCTCAACTCAAACATGCATTAGAAAGCAAAAAAAATCTATGAAATTAGCAGAAAGAAAGCATAATGTAAAATATACTAATATTTTTATGGAGGTAAAGATAATAAATATATTGTTATTGATTAAAAAGTATATTTAGGCTACTCTTAAAACTTTCCATTATTCAGAAAATAGACCGAACAACTTTAAAAATTACGGTGACAACAGTCCGAAACGGTATTAACTAAAAGCATAAATATAACTTTACATAGAGTTGTTTTAGACAACGAACGGCTGTTATGATAATGAACGTTGTTTACGTAAAAAAAATAAAAAATAAAAACAAAGGCGTCAAAAACAACCGAAAGGAACACGACCCGCCCGCAGAGCAGCCGGCGCGAGCCCCGCCGGCCGTGGGAACCGCCGGAGAAAGTGAGGCGCGTGGCGTGCCGCAGAGCGCGGGTTGCGCAAGGACGCGCTGCCTCGGGGAAAATATACGAATTTCGTTCATTTCCAGCGAGAGAAAGGACCGCCGAGCCGAGGCACTGCAGACTGCGGCGTGCCGTAAGAGCACAGACGAACCTAGCACGCTGCACGACGTGCTCGTATTAGCACCTAAAGTGACAAAGCAAAAGTCATTTGAATTATTTATTATGTTGATTCAGCTTTTATTTTATTATTACATTAACTTTTAAATCTAAATAGATGTAACGCTCAAAAGATTCAGCTGAAAGTAATTAAAACGTGTATCCCGTAGCTTACGGGATACACGTGCGTGCTTTCCCATGGAATTCGACACCTGTTTATTATTCCTCAGTAAATAGTTTAACGTCACTTTAATACGTTAGAATGACGTACACGGGAACTTGCGTCATATTGCCTCCGTTATTTTGAACACTAGCCTATTGCAACAATAATTACTAAAGCCCTCCACACACGTTGCGACGCGACATGCGATCGATTTGCAATCAGCCAAGAACGTCCCTTTGTTTTGGGTTTTTTTTTGTGGTAGGATGCTACTGGCTGATCGTAAGTTGTATCGCTGCGGGTGTAGAGGCCTTACCAAGTAAACTCCATTTCATTCTTACTTAAATTAACTCTCTTTTGGATATTTGATTAAATACTTCGTAATTTGTTAAATTAATTATAATTTGTTTTGGTAACGCAATACGAGATAAACGCTGTCGATTATTTTGCGCATGACTAGTGAGTTAGTGAGTTGTGATAAGCTACTTTTTTCTACAAATTAAATTGAATTTCAGAAATGAGTCCGGTGCCCCCGGCCGCGGCTCCTCGTTTGAATCAATATCAGTATAAGTCAAACCTGTGCACAGACTCGCCTCACAGAGCATGGCGAAATTTCGTTAATTTTAAACAAGAGGAAAGATCTGCGCAGATATCCGCGCGGCCTCGGGCGGCGCTCGGCCCGGCTTTTTATTTGTATCGGGCAGAAACTAACCGATCAGTATCGACTCCATTACGCGTCGTTTGCATAAATTAGTGGTACGTAATCGTGTTACGACAGACGCGCTTCAAACGGCCGATTTTTTGCGATTTGCATTATTAATAAGGTAATCTATATTCTGTTTTTATTTGTCGAATCTTCATGTTGTAGTTCGGGACTGGATCTAGTAACGCATGGGCTCAAGGCTGCGGAGTTTTATAATTCTGTATTAATTTTTTTTTGTTTATTGAAAATATATAGATAATGCCCACACAAAGAAAATACCGGTTGTTAGCAATATAAAAAAATAGATAATATTAAAATCTCCAAAAAAGGTAATAAATAAAATTGAGTTTTTGTAATATTTACACAATAATTAAATTAGCGTCACATTTGTAAGTATTTATTTTAGATTTTTTTTTTAATGCGAATTATGCAACTAATAAAAACATAATCATGCCAAATTAAAATTTACTGATGTATCTCAAAAGGAAGTTTTGAAATTATTATCGTTTCGACATTGACCTAAGGTCGAGAGGCACGAACGTTAGACGCGAAATCCATCCAAGCGCTTTGCGCATACTGCAAAACAACCAGGAGTTACGAGAAATTATCAGAAGATACAGTGCTTACTGCTGGACGACTGATGTGCCAATTTTAACTTACTATCGTATATTTAATTGACTATATTTTAACTTATATTTGACAACGGCTGATAATGATTATAATGCGTATAAAAAGCAAATATGTTGGTATTTAATAGATAATTATTTACAAAAACGATAGACTATACTCGTCGAAAAGATATGACCACAGTTCGTGCCACCGGTAGTGATATTTCGTTTACCTGCGTCAAATATGTTGGACACCGGGTAGTCGCACGTGTAAATGGAAATGCGAATTACAGCATGAACAGCCAATATTGTGTTAGGATTCAATCTGCAGCAGATTACATCAAATGACCTATTTAGCGTCAGATTGTGTAAATAATTATTTAAGTGGATGATGATATATCTGCGCCAGTATTCAAAGCCTACTCGGACGACAGGTTTCAATAAAATCGCCTAGGAAGTAAAAACCCGAGTATTCACTGTTGAATTAAGACCTTTTGCTAACGCCACTGCAATATTTTTTTTTGAGTAGGGTGTGTACCGCTGTCAAGTTATCATATTGCTTTTCGTTGTTGCGGGTTTTCAGATTATTACCTTTTTTTTTAAACCACTTTCATAAAGAAAATTTAGTCATCTCAGAATAATCCGTTGGAGGTTAATCATCACGAAAATTGATGTAATCGAATCTAACGATAAATCATAAAACAATCGATCATTAAAAGGTATATAAGTAAGAGCCCGATAAAAAAAATGTTAGGGCCTCAGTACACAATATCCTCAGTGATGTATAAGCATTATTACGTAAAAGTTACAAATAAAAATTGTTTAAAATAAAACAATGCCAACACTGACGTCATAGAGAGCATTATAATATCAAATAACTAATAAGTGTAAAAAAAATATATAAATCAGTCCAATATTAAAGTAGTGCACGCAAAAGAATGACAGTCGTCTTAATTCATTTATTGTATCCATCAAGGAATGCCCAAAAAAGGATAAAACTTAATCATCAAAGATATATGTGCCTTAATCCAGCAATATACCTATACACGCTGTCTACGCAGCACTTGACAAAACGACAGTAGCAATATTCTGAGTATCAAGTGAGATAAGTAGAAGCAGTGAAGGTACAGATTATAAAGACCAGCGAGGCTATGCAACTTATGTTCCAGCTCCGCATCATATAACGCACATTCATTGTGTAAGACTGCAACTTTCTCTATTACCATAAAACTATCAATACGACCATAAAATATTAACAGCTCGGCGTGGAGGATTGTCATTTAGAGCTCACGTGGTTACTCCTGGAAAATACGCAATTCCTTTGTGCAACCGCCGGGCCAAGAACGACATTAAAAATTTCACATAAAAAATAAATAAAAAAACAGTGTGTTAAAAAAGACTGTTTTCGAACGAAAGGAATTTTGTATTATATTTTAAGATGTATATTTTCTCAAGTGTCAGAAATAAACACCAATCCACTGCCAAGTCCTGAATATTTGCAAACTAATTTCCGATGATTTTTCGCCTCAGAGTATAGTTATAATTTTGAAAATAATACATTTTTAATAAAACCGCGAGGAATTCAACTCTGCAAGCAAAACGCTCCAAACGCTCATGATTCAAGTATTGTTTCAGGTAGCAAGAATTCCACGAACGCAATAATTTAAATCAAAAACTTTACAGTTAGCGCTAGCAGCTCTGTTAAAATACACACTGAAGAAATAAGCGCAGTATCTAATATTAGACTAAATACGTATTCAAATATTCCAACGCAAACTCTTCAAAATAATAAATACATTAAAGTAGGTTATCGAGGCACTGCAAATGCACCCTTTTGCATGCAAAGCGATTGAGATTATTTTTCGTGCAACAAAACAATAAACTTGTAACTGTCTGAAACTAAATTACCACCGGGACTTGGTTTTATTTAGTACACTCAGATAAAAATACATGTAACGGAAAAGCTCTCAGTAAGGTGCCTTTGCTGTTTTTTTATATTTTATTTATAAAGAAAAATATGTATTTAATGTGTATTTGAATATTGGAATAATGTAAGGCTTTTCTTTGAAAGTTAATTTGAAGTTTGTGAATAGATATTGTTTACAAAAAATATAGCATGTTGCCAATTATATGATATGTAGGGTAAAATGATATATATATTTTTTAATTGAATTCGAGATCAATATATACTTCAAAAACAGATAAAATAATGGCAATTTCCAGAGAACGAATTGTTCAAAAATACATAAATTGGATAAATTCGACGTCATTTACATAACATTTCACGTCTCGAGAGTACCTTACAAACTGAATAGATATATTTTCATGTCTACTAACGATAAATGATCATGTGTGTCAGACATTTTACAAAATGTCGTTTTTTTCCACTATATGTGGTTTATTATTATTTTTGTATTATTTCTACAGTCTCTTTGTCAAAGGGCGCTTGAGGTATTTTAGTTCGTCATTTAACTTAAGTTATGTTAGAAGTTGGTAAAAACCCAGAACAACGGCATTTACTTCACATGCAGGTTATTTGTTTAGCGTATAAATAAAATTTCCACCGAAAGCAGTTTGTGACTTTAATATTTACACTTAGTATATTTAGTCATTTTTAAATAAACAATACAATATTTCACAATAAACACATAAACGAATGCCGCATAATGACTGAAGAATTAATAGTTGTTACAACCGGTAATATATAATATATATTTATTATGAATGTTAAATATATAATATATTATATTTTAACGATTGTTATTATAATTGGAACTAAACCATTTTTAGGCAAATGAGCACAGATTTGTGTTAGATGGAAACTGGTGCTTCATAGATTTCGTCGTGAAAACTACGCCTCAATATAGATAGATTTCCAAAGTTACCAGGTTGTTGTTCAGATATGTGGTTAATTATTTGAACGACCCGCAAGATGAGGCGTGACCAGGAGGCAGTCAATCTGGGCGATGGGTTAAATTAAACAAAAAAATGTACACTAAGATACGAGGAGAGTGCGTTTAAATTAACGGCACATCACGTAGAGGTAGTGGCTGAGATAAATTTGTATTACGTGCGACGAACGGGCGTGTAACTTTCTAAACTCAACGCTCTTTCCATCGGAAATATGAATGGTGCGGATAGTCTGGCGGACTTGCGACATATACAAATACACCTATGCGAAGTTAAACATTAGCTGTTCGTCTAAAACAGACCGCCAAATTGCAACTGACTTGCTATCAGCCAATAGCATCCCTCGATTTTGGATGTTTTTTTCTTAAAGTGAACAATGTAAAAGGCTCATTGAGGAGGGTTTTTACTATACGTGCAAGTAAGTATGTAATCAAATTTTAAATTCTGATGCATAATTTAGCTATAGCGATATGTACATATATGAAGAATACGAATAATAACTAATCTTCAAAGTATGAACAGGATTAGTAATGCATCATCATTGCACCGATCTACAAGATTATCGGGAAATGACGCGCCATGGATGTATCCACGAGTCTCCCATGTGCATATATTTTATAATTTTTGTATCGGATGTAATACAAAGCTTAAAAAAACAACTTGAGAAAAATTAAAAACGTAAGAAATTTTAAATACAAGCATTTTAATGTCGTAAATAAAAAAAATAGAAATATAATCATACGATTGTATTTATTACACATATACACGTATATTTGTACCCAAATTGTGTATTGAGTAATATATTTTTTTTGAAACAGTAAAATTAACTTTTCAAATACACGGTGTAAATTGTACGATGAGAGATACTTTGATTGCATCAATAAAAATAATCGATTTATCACCACATCCACAGGTATCGTATAGAGCGCGGCGCCGACAACTCGAGTCGAACCAATCTCGCAGGTAATTTCAACGCAATGAGATGAAATGAAGGAGTACCGTTTTAAATATTGTATCCGTTCTTCTGAACTCTGGGTGGATGGCCCGGCTGCATCGGAGCAGGAAGCCCCGGGACTCGAATACTGCAGATGCACTATGAAAACGTATAAGTAGAAAAAAATACAGCGCCTCTGCGTATTTATTGAAACCGACATAAACGATACGATCCTACAAAGCTTTGAAAATAATCACATGATCTTTTATTATAAAGCTTTATACAGTCCTTTACAAAAATAATCATTTGAAAGGCGTAGAAAAAGAAATACTTCCTTGGTTTGAACAATGTAACTATATCAATACAAATAATTGTCCTAGAGCTGACTACGTGATCTAAGTTCTGATTTCATTCGTAAATCTATTCGGTCTTAGAAATTGACAGTCTCATCATTAGACTAACAAGATAATCTACATGTACGAGTAAATGAAGCTAATCGGATATTGTTAATTAAATATGAATAATATATTATGATTAAACTTAAGACGCTTTATTTGCTTTACTCGAGTTTACGCATTACATAATAAGGTTCTGAATCAGCAGTTAATCTAGAGAGGGGCCACATAAAGCAAGTGAACAGTTAACACGTCACCCTTAAGGCCGGGCGGGCGCGTGTCGAGTGCGAGGGACAGAGCGGTGACATGATTAGACAGGCGCGCTGACGTATCGGCTGGGGGAGGGACACCCTCCCAACCGAGACCCTCCGCGGCCCCCGTGAGCTGCCGTGAGCTGCCGTGATAGAGGGTGTTTCAATTACACCAACTATCATATTTGCTTAACGCTTGTCAGTGGAGTGCCGTCAATCGAGCGATAAAACAGCCGAGGATGAAAATCGCCCACGAGAGCGCGGGGCGTGCGGACACCTAACGCTTTTGATTAATTGGTAATTTGTATAATAAGTACGTTGTTTCACTTATAGCATATGATTGTTAAAAATTCTTGCCAAATAATAGTGATTCGTTGGCATAATTAGTAATGCACCGGCCATGTAAGCTTGGGGATGTTGTGGGTTCGAATCCCACACAAATCACGATGATATTTTTCTGAGAGTTTCTTTAATCATTTTTCAATATTTGAAAAAATATACATAATCATTATCAATCAATAAAATCTGTATAGGTCTTCACAAAAAATCAATAATATATGGTAATTTTTTTGTTTGGATCACTTTCGTTCGTTAGCGTGCAAAGCTTTGTATAGCGTAAAATTTCAATTAATATTCGCCAACTGGTAAACCAACACAACGCAATTCTAGTACAGCAAACCATGAAAGCTACGATCCACATAAATCGTAAAACTATCTAGCCTCTGGTTATTTTGAAGCTGACTTTAGTGCCTTATTATATATAGTAATTATTAAAAATCATAGTTCTTTATATATTTTATCTATCAATGGTATGATTCTTGACCAGTAATAAGTACAAACATAGTCCCTTGAGTTATAAAATACACAGTTAATAATACGAGTATTTGGATAGTGGAGGTTTGCGAGTGTGCCACCGGCAGGTGTGTGGGAGTGAGGGCGGACATCCGGCTGGGTGTAATACAAATCCCGACATGCTGTTGTTTAGGGTTAAGTGTTCGTAGCCATTCACGCGGCGACCCTCTGCCGCCTGTCGCCCGGCCCGCACGAGGAATGACAATTGTTTGTCTCGGGGACCGACTGTATAACGACGCCATTTATAACGAAAGCTTAATTATTTTAACTCTACACTAAATTACCAGATGACAATCTATATTTAACTAGTAAAGAGAAGCACAACGCAAATTATAAATCGAAATATGAAAGTAACGCAATATGGCAAATGCACCATAATATATTATTAAAATTTTTGCATTAGAAAAATTAATATAAGAATATCTAATCTAAAATATATATTTAAACTTTCGTATTGAATTTACCATTGCCCTAATATTATTCATCGATTGCAGACGTCTTTGTTCCTCGCGATTCTACGCCTCATTGTGGTACGCCACGCCCCACGCAGACCACCCCATCAATCCGCAGGGCTTTAGGACCGAATATCGTTGTATATCACAGAAACCTTCCAATACCGGCTAACGTATTATCACTTCGGTCGATTAAATTCATAGATTTGTATCTAGAGATGGGTGCGTGACTTTCAACTCCCGTTTTTAGAAGTGATTCTTAACCTACTGCGTGAACGTTTTATTACTGTTTTCCTTAAGATCTACTTCCAAACTAAACGACTTAATAGAACTTAATTCCGCAAATTAATTCTGCGTTTGGTGTGGATGATTCCCGACTAACTACTGCTGATTTTTAAAGCTTTTCAAATTATACCCTTGATAATTCGAATAATATTTTATCCGTTTTGAATCATTACAATATAAACTGAAAGCATGTCCCAAACTTACAAGTACATTTTGATGTTTTAAATAAATACTAGAACTATGCACTGATTGATATTTTTGACACATATTGCGCGTGGATACCCAGTAATAGTCGCTCATATTGAACAGGCAGATGTATCAATAATGTGGAATCTCTGAACACTTCGGCTGCAATAATATTTCAGAGACAGACCGAAACATGCAACGCGATATCTTGACAATAACGGTTACATTAAGTCAGGTCATAGCGGCCTTCACAGATACTGAACCAGAATTAGTTATGCCACATTAGCAGGCTCGCATACCGTTCGGCATAACTTGCGGTATAACGCCGTCCCGGGCTGCACGGGAGGCGCGGGGGACGGGAAGGCTTCCCGTGACGTCATCGGCGGTGACCTATTTAGCGATGTTAGTTACACGCGCAGCGGGAATTACGGGAAATTCATTACCGGCCCGACTGGCTTTCAGATTGTTTGAAATTCTCTGCATTTTGTGGGAGGATGATGTAACAGGGTGCGCTCAGCCACCCGGCATCTTTGTCGGATGAACTGTTGCCCGAGTGCCTCCGCGGGATATTATGTATTCTGTTTAGTAACGTCGTATATTTATATTATACAACTTGCCCTCGTTTCGGCGATGAGATGTGAGTGCTTGCGAGGGTTGTAGCTGCTTAATTAAAAGGCGATGTTACTCGCACTCACTTACATCCGATGATAGTTTAAGCCATATTAATTTATTAATTTTAAAAAATATTAAAGATCATAGCCAGTGAAATTAAATACAAAATTATTTATTTCTCATTGCATCCTCGCTTTGAAGAAGATTATGTAAAAACGCTAGATATTATGACTGTATTACCGATAAAAATAACGTACAGATGTTAAAATAAAAAAAAATGTTTGGACGTCTATTTTGCGCATTACAATTCAAAATCACGCTGTTGACATCTGTCGGTTACTGAAACCTTAGAACGAATTTCCATAACTATGAATACTGAATTTTACTGAATACTGATGATTATCTGTAAAAAAGCGCACGCGTTACTCACAGATCATAAAGATCTTCACGCTTCAATCCGTAAAAAATACAATATTTTGTAATTATAAGACGTATTATAATTTTAATTTTATTCATAAACCTTTTCAAATTGTCTTTTTTTAACCGATATAATAAACAAATACACTTGAATACACTCGTGGCAGATATTTAAATTACAAGAGATAGAGTAACCGAGTCATTTGTATCGGGGTAAAAGGGAAACAAAGTTTACTTATACGTGTATTGTCGTCTCCCTCCACTCACATGTTGATAATTAAATTCCAAACAGTCGAGAGTATTTTCCTGCTCAATAAATAAAATACAGGAGGTTTAAAAAATCTGTCTAAAATCCTCTTTGCGACTGCGAAATTCGAAAAAAATTATTCATGTACTTAAGACGCAATACTCACACGCGTAGAATGAACCATAATTGTGGAAAATTTTAATACGGTACAAAAAAAAAGAAACATAAAAATCCCCAGCGGAGATGAAAAAGAAATTTAGTTAAAAGGTTTGATTTTATTACTTACTGTGAATGTTGTGTAAATTTAAATAATTTATGAAGTATTTGCGTTTAGCACCGGCGAACAGTGAATTGCTGAATCGAGTTTATTTGTTTCGGAAATTAATTTCACGAGTTATTTATTTGCGAAGCAAACAACAAACAATATCAAAATAATGATTGTAAATTTATTTGGCCTTTAAATTATAATAGAGTGAGTCGCTAGTAGCTTACCACGATTAAATTTTTAATACTTCAAATTCTGTTATTTGTACAAAAAAAAAATAGATGTGTTAAATTGAATGGAATAAAAAAATACAAATAAAATTAGAATTAACCCAGAACTTCACGTACCGATAAAAAAGTATAAAAAAAATAAATTACAAAAGAACATTGTATAGACAATAAGCCTTTTAAATATGTACTCGTTTATGGGTGAGTAAATACATTATAAATTGAAAGGAATCAAAGTAATAGTTATTCAGGTGGAATTAATTAATTTTAAAAATATCATCTAAGGATTCCTACAACGATGTAAATAATTACATGGGAGGTTATATAGATGGAATAAAATACATTGATTAATATTTGGACAGATTCGGCGAATAATTATTCAATACTAAAAAAGTCTTAGTTTTCCTTTTTATAAAATCTGATTTTATTTGGTATGTTCATATTAAAAACCTGTATATTTTATATGGTGAAAACCTGACAATCATAATAAACTTACAATGTATATAAAGTATATATCACTGCGGTAGAAGAAACAAAATAAAAAAACTAGTTATTGATTAATTTAATATGTGCCCTGAAGTCAATATAAAGCTTATAAAAATAAAATTCTTGACCAAATTAGGAATTGTTTCGTAACATTATGAAATGTGCAGTAAATATTCCCCCAGTAATCCTCTTAAAATAGATGTTCTCAACACTGAAGACTATCACAGTTTGACTGTCGACGGTTTCACTGGATTAGAGGCTATCAATTTGGTCCCTCCTCTGTTCGCGCAGACAAGATTATTCGAGGACTCCGAGCGCCGGATGCACTCCTCCCCTAACGCTTTACCTGCTAAGCAGCCTTACCCATGAAACCGTCGTATCGCGCATTCGGCTGACAGCACAAACCCTGCAGGGTTTGCAGTATTCAATACCGCTCCTTCTAGATGATCGTGCTGAGTAAGATGTTAAGATATGGGCGCGGGTTTTACAAAAAAAATAGCTCGTGCAACTGTCCATTTGCGATACGTTCACGTTGTATTGTATCAAACATTCTAAAAGCTATGATCCGTGAGCAAATTCCAAGCTACCGCGTAAACAATTTCATGTGTAGTTATTACGTGTAAACATGGCAGAAGAAAGTAAATAAATAAAAGCGAACTCGTTAAATTGCTGCAGGCGCGTATTAAATACGTCTACTATAACACGAGTGCGCCTCGTCATACCGAGAACTGAACAGAAATCTTGTGGCGCTCGGCGTTTTCATCCAATATTAGATTATATAGATTAACTGTATTAAAGTAGCGCAAGACAAAGATTTCACATCCACACTTAACAATCAATGAAAAAGATGACTATAATCATATTAAATATAAATTTGCTTTAGTACAACAGTCAATTTATAAAAAGTGTTCACGTGCAATTTGATCAACTTTAAATCAACATTCGTACATAAGAGATAATGAGTGGGTGTAAGCAGAGGCCGCCGCGTGATCCATCTACATGGAAAGTCAGAAATCAGAAGAATTAGTTGTTTTTGCCGCGCGCTTATCTCGGTCCGATCCATGTCGCGACCTCGCCCCGCGCATACCGAGCAGGCGGCGCATAATTGAATGCGTTTTTAATGCACCCCGGAGCAGCGCGACTGCAGGGCCGGGGGGGCGGGGGCCAGGGGGGCAGGGGCCAGGGGGGCAGGGGCCAGGGGGGCCGGGGAGGCCGGGGGACCCGGGGGGCCGGGGGCCGAAGGGCGCGGGCCCGCCAGCCGCAGTGTCTCCACTTCGCTGCCGTATCCATTGCCATTCAAACACTCGACATAAAGTAATACTAATTTATAGAAATCATTCTTCCTGGCAATGTTATTGGATAACTCGTGTAATTATGTATAATAAAAATGTATTATTTCTTAAAATGATGCTAAATTGATATTGTTCATTTTGAATTTTTCCTAACGACAAGATTGTATGCATGTATTACATTGACCATAAAATTCCTTAAATAGAGAAGCCTCCGCCAGATACGCGTTGATCCTAGACACTTGTGCGGCTGTGAACTTTCCTTAGGCACGTTTACCAAATAAATATAAATAAACGAATACCTGACTTATAAATTGAACACTCCCAACTGTTTATTGACTGTGTTTATTAATTTGTTTATCGAGAGATACGCTTGAAGTTTCGGTTTGTTCGATGCTTATTACGCGTACGAGTATGTTCCCTGAAAACAGCGATGCGTGGCACGCGTTGCCTGCACTATTCGTCTTGTTTTTTTCACAGTCTAGAGCTCATTTCCGAATAAGGCTGTGGGTTTTCGCGATTCGTATTAAAGATGCTACCGCGAGTAAAAACTCGATTTAAACACATTTAACACAATACGGACAAGCACGCCCGTCGCGGGTTTAAGGAGACCAAAAAAGACAGCGCTGTATTCGACTGTTTGTAAAATTTATAAATCACCATGCAGGCAACTGGTAAGTCACCTTCGGCCAGGGATTTCAACACACCAGCAAAAACAGGAATATGCAAGGGCGCGTTACGAATTCCAGTTATGGGGGGAGCGCAAAAACTGCGGCCCTGGCGGCGAGGTGACTGCGCTGCAGGGCTGTCAGGACAGTCCCAAGTATTAAACTGCGAAAGGGACAGTACCTTTGTGTTGAGATCATTGTGAATGCTAAAAAAGTGACTACCGAGATTCGAGGAAATGATTGATGTCACCGGTAACAGCAGTCAAAAGATATCAGGTTTAAAAAAAAAAACGTTCCTCTGAAAAAATAATAAATGACACCAAATGGACGATAAGGTGTCTCAAGTATTTATTACAATAAAAATTATTTTATCATATTTCCACGAATAAAAAAAATAGATTTCGTATAATGGTTTCATGCTGATATCAAATTCCTAAATCGCAATACATAAAATATTCACTTCACATATTTAATCAAAACTCTAAAGGAAGTTTTACTTATTATACAATGAGCATCTAACAAGGTAGGTGTTGAAAAGTTAAAAACAAATGAGTTTCTATGATCAGAAAATAGCAGTTGTTGATAGACCTGCGAGTATGATCTAAATTTATTTTGAAGTTTTTAATGCACAAAAGAGATCGAAGGAAAATAATCGCTACTTCCTATGAAACTCTATGAAAGTCAGCCTTGGTGTTTAAGCCTCTCCAATTTACCTATTAGCAGGCAGGGTTGGACCAACCTCGATAATGTGAGTGTCCTCGTGTTCGCGCATGAGGGGCGTGTGGGTTTGTATCGCAGAGCCCGGCGCGGTACGGAGAAATCGTTAAAACTTCCACCATTATAAATTAAGTCGCAGGGCAAGGCGCGCAGGTCGCGAGGCGACGATACGTGAATATAAATTGAAATACACTGAAGATTTTTAATGTCAATTATGAGATAAGGTCCTGTATCGAAATAAAAAAAAATATCACAACGCATATCACCAATAATATATATATATTTGATAAACCAATGAAAAATTGTAAATGGAAACAAATTTACTTTTTCACAAACTAAAAAATGTGATGGCGATCGGTCAAAGAGGTTTTTACATAGATAGACATTATATTATTATACAATACTAAGTTTGACGTTCAATTTCAATATCAATATGAGAGGATTGTTTATAAAATAAAAAACTTTGAGTTTGAATTCAAATATTGTTTGGGGTACAACAATAAGAAGTATTATTTTGTTTTTTTAGTCTGATAATTTTGAATCACATCGGTGTCTTGAAAAAACATTTCGAGGATTTTTCTTGACGTTTCATGTGCAAACCGATTACCTAAATATTGTGCAAGTCCTAGTTTGATATAAAGATATTTAAATAAAAGTCAGTGTATTATATAATTACTCTTGTTATATATATCAGTAATATTATTATGTCAAAATATAAACGATTACGGGTTAGCGATACAGAGATGATCCAGTGACCCGCACGTATTGTCTCGGCAGGTTCGCAGTCCATCACCCGTGATCATCAGCAAGTGAAGCGTGTGTGCTGGTCTGCTGGAGTGTGCGGTATAATAGCCCCTGATATATTTCCCACCTCCGATATGGGATTAAAGGCATCTGTTTTCATTAAGGCTGTCTTATTATTTCCTCTGCCAGCCGTTAATGCGGAGTAAAAGTTCGAGTTAATCCGGAGAATGGCGAAAAAACCTGTCAGAATTATCTGAGGATACATTCTACGAGTTTTTGGAAAAAATCTAAACACTTTAGTTTCAGCCCACAATAAAAAAAATTCAATTTAATTACTTAAGAAAACATAAAAGGCTGGATGTTAATTCTTTTATAAGTAAGAATAAGTTTTTACATAAAAGGAATGATAAATAAATAGCACATATTCTTAAAGCATTTTAAGAAATGTGGAATTTGAACTCATAGGACCATGTAATTTAACGTATTAAAATACTAAGGATGTTATAATACAGTTTGGAGCTTGGCCAAGGAGATGAATAAATAAACTCGTGTACTCGTAAAGTGCATTTTTCCGAATTGAAAATTCACAAGAAGTCATAAGATGTCAATGTGATGTTTTATAGTAAAATTATTCCTTATTAAGATCACAAACCCTTAACCCTAAAAATACTAATATGAATAACAGACGATTTATCAATTTACTCGATTAAATATATGCGATGATTTAATTTTCAAGTAGTACTACAAAAGTACTTTTTTTATTTTGTGTGAAGTTTGACACTCACCACTGACTAGGTTAAAGTTTCCAAACAAGCGGGCTTATGAAACGTCAGCCCAGAGTTTATACTGCACGGGAGACACTCCGGACTGCGGATCAGTAAAGTAAATCCAAATTTAATATGTAAAACTACAATATTAATTATTTTTAATAAATATACTCTACATACTGCGTCTCATTTTAACATGAAACCGGTGTCCGATTGTTAAATTATTTGTCGAAAAAAAAGGTATTCTGGCCGTGTGATAATATCTGGCATATATATATAATACGCGTTAAACTATGTTTCGTAACAATAATTTGATTTCGTACCGTTCGTCGTAACGACACGTCGCCTGGTTTACTAATGTTGTAGCGTCTGAAAAATAACATTACAACATAAATATAGAAGAGTTTTTCTTGTCGCGATGGCGCCGAGTACAGAGGCGAGCGCAGGTGAGACGGAGGACCGCTCGCTTGCGAAGTATATGAACCCAAGAGATAAATGTTCACGGAGGTGAGCAAGCAAGGAGCCGATCAGCCAAGTGCCTGATTTATATTGGATGGAGACGAGGGAAGTTTACTGGATTCTATTACAGGGAAAATGAAATGAAAAATTTGTTACAGCTTGTACCGCTGCGGGTGCTTGATGTATTATTCACTTGTTGATCGATATTTCAAACTACAAATAAAACCAATCATTCAATAAAATATATTTTTATATTCACACATATTTCGAACGTAATTGTATATTTCGTATGCATTTGCGTCTGTGTGTGTGCCATTACAATTGATACAGTATTCGACCCAAAAGATGTCAAACCGACAGGCAGCGCTGTTAAAATATAATGAATATTCCTTTCATCGTAAGTATTACAAGGATTTTTGAAATCATTAAATTACCTTGAAAATTTTGTTAAACAAGTAAACTTTGTGTTCGCTAAACATGATCGAAATTAATATTCAAAATATTATTTTATTATGCTAAATAATGATTTAACATCTCCCAGAACAGGCGTAAATCTTCAGCCGAGGAGGTAGCGATTTCTAAAGTTTGAATAAATTATCTGAAATTCCTTGTAGAGGCACTTATTAAGTAGGCAGGGCAGTAACCCGCCACCCCTCGCCGTGACCTAGGACCCGAGCCCGATACAGCCGAGGGAGCTGATGAATATTGGATGCCCGCCACCCCTCCGCTCCGCCCCGGGGGTCTCCGTTTGTGAAGAAGTAGGTTAGAGAGTAAACGAGAACACTGATCAGGAAGCAGGCGACCGTTTAGTTTGTAGCTTGTATCCTTTGCAAGTGGTACAAAAATACACGTTCGAGAAAATACGTTCAAAATGGTTCTATGGTATGTTATTTTACAGTATTGGTTATTTTTTAACTTGAATTTGACAATTACTTAATTTTAAAATAATATGAAATAGTTAACACGAAATGTTTTTGGAAATAACCTGTTCACACCAGACGACATCTCAAAGTTTAAGTAACGGAAGTGACCCTCACCTGAAACAAAGACAATAAATTATTAGTCATGAAAATATGTTAAATTTCATAAATTATAAATATGGTAAGCAAATAAATATATCCAAAACAAAATTAAAGCTGAGTGGTTTAAAGACGGTTTTCATTTTTAGTCAGTGAACAGACTTCCTGGACAGTCCTGGATTGAACTTGATTTTTACAATTATGTGACAATAACTTAACAAATATGAATGCGTGTAATAAGAACAGCAAGTTTTATATAAAATAATTTATAGTATTGAAAAGTCAATGTCAGGAAAGCACATATTTTTTTAAATCAACTAAATGGAGAAGTCATATTTATTTATTTACTCACAGAATATTTAAACCGATGGAGACAAATTTACAATAAACAACATCGTATAATATAAAAGAGGGTATCAATTCACTACTCAATATTCTCAAAACAATTCCATAAACGTGGGGATCTCTCGGCAAACAGATTACCTTTAAAGATTGCGTTCTGGTAAATGATACGGTGGAGAACCGCTCCATGTAATTTGAAGTGAAATGTACAGAAATTACAAGCTTATCTAACATTATTACTGGGTATTCGAGCTTTGATATATTGTCGAGTGAGCCATTACTTTTCGAATAGAAAAAATATATTCCAGCGTTCTCGTCATTATTTTTTCTTTTGCGAATTTCCATATTATCAATATCGCGGCTTGTATTCTGCGTACAGAAGTATATCCGAGGCCGCTGGTGGGAACATTGTGCTTACAGATACTTATTTGGTAAAAAAGCTGACATGTAAAACGCGTTTCTTTCAATATATGCTAGGGTTCACCCTAGAATATAACATAAACATAATATGATTAATCTGAGAGAGATAAGGAGTAAATGTCAATACGGAGCCGCCATTCGATCTACCGAGATAATAAGCATAAAAATCAATTGTACGGTAGTTGCAATGCAGATTAATACGACAGTCGCAATTTATTATAGTCATTATTACATTTTTGTCATTATCGATCATTCAAATAATTAAAAATAACATTAAAAACAATTAAGACTTTTCATTATAATATTTACGGTAAAGTAAAAAACTAGTTAATAAATCCTCGCACTGGATTTGGAGAGAACTCATTAAAGGTGGATGATAATCGTGTAATATGTAACGGTAAATTAATTACGGATCATTAGAACTAATGACAATAGCAAGGAAACATTAGAGGCCGTAAAGAGTGAGTTTTCAGGCTGCGGTCGCGGCGATAATACTCCCGCGGAGATCTCGCAGCGGCTCGGTTACGCAAGAGAGCAGATATGTCGAATCGAATAGGGGAGTCGCTGATGGCTCAAGTTAGAAGGCAATGACTATTCCGATGGCCAATAAAATACGATAAAGACGAAGGGAATCGAATAAAGAGAGAAGGAAAGAATATTACAAGTGTGAAGTCTCTACTTTGTAGCATCTGCGGCTTGATAACATCTCTTTAACGACGAGGTTTGTCACATTTATATCATGGACGAATAATTAAAACTTTGAACATTCTGAATAATTTTCAAGAGTAAATTATTATCAGCTATTAATTTTAATAAAATTAAAAAAAACAAAAAAGACAACATTTTTGACGAAACACAAATATATGTCTGTCTTGTAAATGTATCGATAAATTTATAAGCAAACGGATGATTGTTTAAAGAATAAAAATATTATTTGTCGTTAATAAATATTTAAAAAAATTATTTTCAAACATCTTTGATGATATCAAAATTATTTTTAGAGTTTACAATTGTAATAATTATAAACAATTACATTGTTCAAAAATATTAAAACTATTCGTATGTGTCAGGGAATCTCGAATACGAATGTTATACAAGACAATATTATTAATTAGTATTGCTTCAATACTTAAAGAATATCTACGCAGTAATAGAAATATGCCCGTTAATTTTATCGATTTGAGATTCATTTCACACCTAACCTTGGTAAATGACCTGTAGCGAAAGCATCGTTTATTTGGTTTTTATCCTAGATTTTATTTTCAAAAAATCTCAAATATATAAAAGTAATAAAAAGCGATTTTAGCATCAATCTAAAACGTGCGAATTGACCGCTACATTCATGCCGTTAATCCGTTATAAAATACATTTAACAAATACGCGACATCAAATAAACAGTGATGTTTATTTTATGTATCGAATTTTTTATCTTTTTGTTGTCTCTTTACGACCAGTAGCCGTGAGAAACGGTGGTTTCATTGGATTTTTATACGATGACATCAACGGAGCGAGGACGGAGAGGAGAGACGTCCCGTCTGCCCCGGCCCGAGACGTGCTCGGCGATGATGATGATGATGGTATAAATGTTCATATTAATAAGCGGTCTAATATTTCTGACCTTGCCGCTTGCACACGAGATGCCCCGCCGGTATTAGCGGCTGATACAGCTGGCAGCCTGCCCGCTAGTCTCGGGAATAAAAAGCGATCTCTTTATAACTATTGCAGTGAATTTCGTCCCTGGAGGTAATAGATCTCGGAGATGTTTGCACGTGCCAGCCGTCAAACTCCAAATTGACTTCTGGGAAAATGCCGTCCTCGAATCGATCCGTAATCGAAAACGTCTCAACATGACAGCCGGGCTTTGCGATCGAAACTAATTAAGAGGTTTTTTATTTCTCGTAATCAGCTGGAAAAAGTTGAGAAGTTCGTCGTCCGAGTTCGACTACCGGCGGGATAGTATTAATATTATTAATCACACAGCCTGAAAAAGTACGCTTTCCGGCGAACATTCTCTGACAACTCGATAGATGTAATAATCTTTATGACAGATTGATTTAAGTAAGATTTGTAAGTCGTAATGATAATTTGAAAGTACATGTTTAAAATCTTTAGGGTGAAAGCGCTGAATCGTTCAAAAAATATATAGATGAGTTTGTGCGTCAGTAAACGTTTCGTAAAATAAAATTTATTACGAATGTTAAATTAAGACACAATCTGATAACAACGCATTAAAAATACGCGTTGAAGCATTAAATAAGATCAAGAATGAATGAAGAAAAAAAAAAAAAGAGCAAATAATCTATTTCGGAGTCAGCGAATTTAAATTGTAATTTGAATTTGCAATATTTTGTAAAAAAAAATAAATAAAAAGCAACTTTTATTTAGGAGACATATCAACTTAATTTTTAGTCATCCACTGATGTAACCTTGCCTCCTTCATGAACCTCGCTTTCGTATGGCCTACATTTTTCTATTATATTAGTTTCCTTTAAGTCCTCGTGGAATTCACTACACTTTTCACATACACTTCTTTGCTGAGGAAATCCCACGCAAACGAGGGCAGCGAATAAAAAAAGCGCGTAAGTTTTTTGTTTCAGAATATTCAGCGTCCTTGAGCCCCAGCACGGGCTGGATGCTCGAGGGCGGCGGATAGTGTATCGGATATTGGCGCCCACCCCGTGTTTGCGGCTCTGTTCACACAGGCCGTTATTAGGGCGGCGGGTGGGGACGCCCGGCAAACATTATTGGAAGCCCGGTCGTGTCTGTTGTCTGAGCTTGTTGGATAAATATGCAAGACAATCGCACGGGAAAAGATTGTCAATTCCACAATTCCGTTTTATGTCTTTTAAAGATAATATTTAAAAAAAAAAAACTAAATACAAAAGCAAATATGAAATAAATTGTTTTACACGATTTGTTTTTTAATGCAGTTTATGCGCATTCCACGAGGAGTTTTAATACGATGTAAAGTAATAAAATAAATTTATTACCTGCTATCAAACTACTTGTATATATTTTTATTGATATTTTACCAATTGAGGCCAATCCAGATTTTATTTATTTAAACTCACATTTTCATCATAACATAAAAACCGTTGTCTTTCCTTATAATGCAAATATGAAAAGTAAAGTCTTCACTTACACTGATTTACAAGACAATAAGTCACAACAACCTGATCTCAATAACACTCCCAACAGCAAGGCTGGAAAAATAAACCTTACCCCGAGAAGTAAGCGAAGAAGACACCGAAAGAGAAGACAGTCGTAAATCTCGCGGCAGGTTAAAAAGCGCTCATTGCTGTTTAATTTTCAATAAGACGCCTTATCGCCCCATCCGCCGGCCCCCGGCTGCCCCCGGTCGCCCCCGGTCGCCCCCAGCCGCCCCGCCCCGCCCCCCGGGGGCCGTTTCCCGCCGAGTGGCGCATCTAAGATGGCGGCCGGAGTTTCCCGCCGACAGTACGACTGGCCGAATTGCGAGGGAAATTGTTTTCATATAGTCGTTGACGCCTCCGCAAAGGACGCGACGGAATTTCGGACCAATTTTGTGAGACAATAATTCTGCTCATTCCGCGAGTTGTGACCCAAAATGAGCTAAAGCTCGACGGAAATCGGAAACGTTAGATATGCCGTCGTATTTTGCTATACACATATTTATTAACTCAATTATTTTTTATTGCGTATACTAAAACAGCAGTACCGATTATTTTAACTGCGAAAATAGTTTAATTGCAAGAGAAAATAATTTTCTGTGAAATCCTTATAAATTAAGCAGACGACTCCCGAAGCTTACTAAAGTCAAACATTTCGGTTTAAGCGCTGCTCTGGGAATCGCGCCCGTAATATATAAAGAAAGAGTAAAAAAAAAAAAAAATTTAGTTAATTTACAAGTCTGAAGATTGTCAATTTATTCTCAAAGCAGAAAATTAAGCCATTTACACAAAAAAACATACCTAAGTTATTTTAGATTTTGTTAGTACTGAATAAAGTAATTCGCTTTTATTATTAGACATCTTTCGAATTGCAGCAATAAAATATCATACTGTCTTTATTGTAGTTCCAATATTATACGCTTGACAAAAACTTTGGTGTGTAATGAAAGTATAATTAGAGAGGATTTAAGCACAGTGTATATGTCTACAACAATCGAAACGTGGTGGTTTTTACAACATTTAGACAGTCTGGATAATGAAAACAATGCCCTAGTTCGTACTTTTACTAATGAGGCTAATTTGGACCAATCTGTGTAGGATCAATGCTCATCCACGGCAACGCCGCGCTCCGTGACGGCCTCCGGGCTATACGATCGGCGTTCTTTCAGCGTACACGGATTCAAACAACGCGTAATCTCACATTTAACTCCATGGTTTAAAATTAATCAAAGAATATTAAAGTATGGTTTTGTTGTAAACCCATTATTTGTTAATGCAAAGATATGTGCAATAATCCGTCTGCGTGTGCGGAGAGCGGTGGAGAGACGAGAGCAGGAGAGCGCGGCGGGCTGGCAGGCCGCGAGGTCCCGTCACATGGAAATGAGGCGGTCGGAGAGAAAGTCGGTGGCGAATGGAGTTATTGAACCGCGGGCCCGGCGCGCCTCACCAACCTAACCTAACCCAACGCGACTCCGTCGGACGCTGCATCACCCGGCCTGCTTGGCGAGGCGCGGTCCCTCGGAGGTACAAAACATTCAAGAAATCTTATTTTACCTAATGACACGACAAATGACGTTATCGTTTTAATTATTCGGTATTTTTAAACTACGTTGATGTAGATAGATAATGAGCCGGACAGATTAGTAGCAATGTTTGTGGCGTGTTTAAACAACGGCGTAAATACAAGGCGTCTGACATTGAAACGTCTCGGTCTCGACCGCTCCTAGGAGCGGCCTCACAAATGTGTGTCAAATTAATAGCAGCCGACTTCAAAGTTTCCTATGGCGATGGCCGACAACACTTTTCCGAACGAAACTTTCAAAGCGTTAAATATCTGCCGCGCGAAGGTCGTAGCTGCTAAAGTAATATTCTCGGGTAAAATACAACGGCGCAGTCAAATTATTTTAGTTTAAGGCGAGTGAAAATTGAAAGCATGCTTCATATTTGATTAATGTGATGGTCAAGTGCAAAAGAACATTTCGCCTTGTGGACGTTGGTACCACTAACATCGCTGACTAGATCCCGGTATGACTGAGAATTTCTGGCGAAACAGGCGTATTCCCGACGACATAAAAGTGATACAAGGCAAGCGAGCGTGTCGCCGTTAAGTCGTCGAAATATACCCATGTAAGTAGATGCGCGACAGCAGAAGATTCCGGCGTCCAGTCGGCCATTGGCGAGTCGTGCCTCCGCGAGTGATTCGTGTGCCATTGTCGCGAGGCACCTTTGTCGCTGGAAAGACACTTGTATAATTCATGTGGGCTTCTTTTGTACTGCTAAAAAGTGATAAAAGTAGAAAAAATAAAATCGTCATATTTCACCGCGTTATATTCTTTTAATTGATTGTGATTAAATGTAAATAAAAAGCTGCTTTTCCTGTGTTTGCTAAGATAGACGCAGTAGCGAGTCGGTAACAGTGAGTCGTGGTGGATACATTACTCGTTTATTTATAATTCAGATGTATACCTGCAGCCAACTACGGCTGAGAAAAAATACGCTCATACAAGTATTTTCACCAGCTAGATGTTATACATTCGATTGGCAGAGATCAAAGTAAACAGATATCACATTAAGGAAAATAATGACCTTGATAATGAGATATGAAGATGCCTTCCTGACTGAATAAATAATTATAAAGATTTCAGAGAGAGAAGACACAAAAATTTTAATCATCATTTCAAACGTCCAAATTCAATCGGAAGGATCGTATTACAGATATTCGAGATAATTTTAAACAGAGATTGTTGATTGAACTTGTAGATATTATGAAAATACCACTAAATTACAGGAACCTTTTCAAGCAGTTTATCTTTAAATAGTCAATGTTTTATGGTTTTATTATTTCTTTGTGTTTTTTTTTTTTATAAATCCTAGAACGACCCTTAAACCGTCCTATCATTTATTTGTACATTTTTAATTTTTTTAAAATTCTTTTTGATTTTTGATGTTTATGACGGAAAATCAGTGAGACAGAAATTGTCTATGTAGTATATTGTTTAATAGATGAGAAAATCTGTGATTAATTCTTTTTGAATATACCATACCTGTCTCTTGACAGATTGGTAGCTGCACATACTTGAGTTTTATTAGTTTACTAGATAAAAAAATATATAAATTATGACGACCAAGCATTCGGACAGAGCGATGTATGTAAGGCTGCTGTGATGCAGTTAGAGATATACAAAGCATGAACACCGCGAATGAGGTACTCGGGCGGTCTGCCTGCGCCGCGGGAATTCGATCTCGTCCAGCGTAGTCCGGCCTCGCCGCCGACTGCGGAAAGTCAATTATCTAATCGAAACGGCAATAAACATCAGACGCTTCCATCGGACACATGTTGCGTCGCAGAGGAATCCACCGCCGCCAAGGGCACCTAAACATAGACGTAAAACTCGGTTTGGTCGCACGTAAACACGCGGAAGGCCGGGCTACGCTGTCGGAGGCGGGCTTAAGTCGTCTCCGGCCGAGAGCGCGGGTTGCGCTGGAGAGGCCGGGCTACGCTGCACACAAAAGGCGGGGTTGCGCCGTAGGAAATTGGTAATTATTATGACTGCGACGCAAAACGGATGAATGCTATTTACAACTGCGATTGACCGAGCGGCGGTTGGAATAGTGATTCTCAGAACGGAATGGTTTTAAAATGTGTTCTGGTAATAACTATACATTACATTTGGAACGGATGCAGTGCTGGGCTCTTTTAGCCGCGGCGAGCCATTAAAATCCTAAGACGTATCGATGAAAGATGATTGAGTAGGTACTAAAATATTCTAGGTAATCAATGTATATAATCCGTGTAATCAAAAGAACACATATATCTAAGCACAAGCGGTATAAAATTAAAATACTTAAAATGTGCTTTAATCTTTAGTGGTCTTAAGAGCTTTATCGATCTCTATAAACATTTCCATTTAAATTACATCCTCCATAGAAAGATTAAAGCATTTTCAAATTTATAATAATAGTGTATAGGAGTAAAGAAAATACAATCTAATCTTAGTAAATATTTTGTTATTTGTAAGTACCTATGTCAAAACAGCCTGAAGAATTAGATAAAATTATATGTAGTAACATCATATATATATATATATATATATATATATATATGTATGTATATAATATATATACGTTTTTTTTAAATAACCTATAAGACACGTAAACATTTATAGGTTTTAGATATTTATCAGTCAGCAATACTATTTATTTAATTAACTTTGGGGCGTGTGTTTATTTATTTATATTATAAATAACAACCAAAGATATCGATATTTTAAAATATTCATCTTTTTTGTAGTTGGTATTATAAAAAGAAAACACAAAAATTACAGAAGAATAAGCGTTATTAATAACAACGATTTATTTTATAAAGGTAAAGAGAACAATGCGAAAAAATACAGTGAATTTACCTGATATTCCATGCATTATAACATCTTGCTTTTTAATGCAAAATCACCACGTAATACGAAAGAAGAAAAAAGAAACAACACCTGTTGTTTATCACATCATCACAATCGCGGCGCAACAAAAACCGCAAAGCGACATTATTGAACAACGCAGCGGCTCAAATATAACATTTAAAATAAAATGAAATTCAAGATGTCTTCTTGTACAACTGTAAACGCATAAGGCCGGAGCAACCACTGGCGTGACCGCGGACAAAGGAAGTGCCTCCGGAGCAGACTAAGTAGGCGGAATTGGCGCGAATCTGGGCGCCACGTGCCGCCCGCTCGGAATTCAATCGCGGACTACATACAGCGCGGCAAGGAATCTCGGCAAAAAATCCGCAATCCCCTGCTGGTATATATATATATATTTATATATATAATGGGAACTCACTTGCAGATAAAAGATATTGTGGTCCCTCGGTGCAGGGGGGCACTCGCGAAGCGGGCGAGGGGCGGATCGGTGGACGTTTTTCATTGATAAAGTTTAAAGACGGGAAGGTGAATGCGACAATCTTATCTGCTTGCGGGACGAATTATTATAATAACTGATTAGGTAACGCTATCTTTGTGTCTGTGATATTGTGTGTGTGATTTTTCAAGGCTATGAAAGACGCGACATGTTTGAAGGTTTGCAATATTGCATCGATCAATTGAATTCCACTTTTTACTATTAAAATTAAGTCACTTATTTTATAATGTTTAAATAATAAATAGATAATAGTATTTTCGTAGCGACCGTTCAGTGCACGTGCGGATATCATACATTGTTTTAAATACCACATATATATTTGGTCAAAACGCGCATCGGATATAACTGTTCACTGCTATTTTAATGCGTGTCTCAAATTGAATTCAATTGGATGTTATTACGATTTTTTGTATTAAAACTATGTACTCACAATATATGTCTATGGTATATGATAATTAATGTTAAAATATTTCCATAGTAATTTATACACAAAACTAAAAATATTCATGCGTGTTCTTAGAACAAGTAACTTCACGGGTTATTACTACAAAGGGTTAAGGTAGACTGATCAGGTGGTATCTTTGGTCGCATTCTTAATTTATTCCACCGAGAGTGAGCCGGGCTCGCGGCCTTCAGATAGCGGCACAGCAGGACAGTCGCAGTTGAGATACGATGCACGATTGAAAAGAAAAAAAAAAACAATCTAATAGCCTATCTGTCCGCATAATGTATAATAAGTAAAGTATTCCTATATTTAAGAAAAAAAAGTGCCAGCCGGCCGTCTCCGGTCGAAAGAAAAGTTGCCACGAGTGCCTTGTTTCTCTTGGCGTCCAAGTGCCCCCGAGCTCACATCGCAGACGGGAAATAATACTTTTCATTATAATAATGTAGAATGTAGGGGTATTCGTACCCAGTCCGGACGAGCTGGAAGCCCGCCAATCGCTCTCATTCATACGACCGTCTCAAGTTCACAAAAATCGGACGGAGTCACGTAACCTCGGCGCCGCGACGCGCCGCTGATGCGACTTTTTCAAAAAAAAAGGGGAAGGCTTAATGAAGATAATGCCCTGTGTAGTTGAGTTATGATGCTGTTATTGTCCTTACTATTCATTCAATGTAGTGTTTTTATAAACTAAACACATCGGAGAGAATTATTAGTGGCAAAGATGAGGATAGACGCTACACTTTGTATGTATTGTAAATCAGTGTGAAAATGTTTGATCTACACTGTCTTCATCGCCTAGCTAAAACTTCCATTCTTATCGGGAGCAAAATATGTGTGGGTTAATTTTTACAAAAAAATTGATAAGTCTACTTTGCGCGCTTAGTTCCGTTGAGCCGCAAGGTCCTCCCGCAACCATCTCAGAATTGAATAACTTCATGGAGTTTGCGCATAACGTGACGGGGACTCGAGTACCTTGACCCTATCGAAGTTGGTGACGTCCAATATTCCGGAGACCTCGAGTCCAGAATATATTTACAAAACCCAAACTTTTTTAAAACCATGTTTTAATTTTATATACTCTGCGTGTGTTATTCTTTAAAGACTCGTTTTAATCATTTCTAACAAGGTAAGGAAATACATGGTACGTGTTTTTTGTTTTCTCGTTGAAGACCGTTATTCAACAACACGCTTTGCAAAAAATCCAATTAAAAATGTAGATGATTAAGTGAATGAATCGCCGAGCCAATCCGCGCCTAGCCGCACGTAAATAAGTGTAAGGCGAGCGACTCGGCCGGGCTCCTCGGCACTCCGCGCGGCCCGCCTGACCCCGAGCGCGTGCCGTTTACGCAATCATGCTACAAATTGTAAGGAGAATATTTGGGATTGTAAATAGTATATTTTATTACACGCCTTTCATATCTAATTTCCCCCCTAAAGAAGCATGAAATAAATTTTGGATGGAATTTATTTTTGTAACATAACTTTCGAAAACAAATAGTCAAATTGTACCTTCGCATTGACGAGAAAAACATTTATTTTGTTGTGCTACAATTCGGTTATTCGTCGTCTTCCCGAGCGATAGAGGCAAAATCGTATTACGATATTCTTGCATCGACACGATAAGACTTACCTAAAAATAAAATCTTATTGCTAAGCAACTTCTACGGTCGTAAGTCGAGACATAATTTTGCATTGACTCTAACTGAATTAAACTCTATTTAACGTTTTAACTGAATTTAAATAAATTACTAAAAACTAAAATAATTAAATTATAATATTAATAGAATAATATAGATACAAGAATTGAATATTCGCCAGTGGCTTGAAGTCGGGAATACAGCCGAACAAGTAAGAATGGCTGAGGACAAACATATGTTCAGTGAAACGGTCACCAACCTCCCGGGAGGAGAGGCACTCGGAGAAGAAAAAGCTAGTTATATTTTTGTGAGTTCAGAGTGAATAATTAGTTCAGCAATGCAGAGCCTTACGGGTGATTGTTCAATAGCGAGCGATATCCCCGCTCCGGAGGGCACGCGCCGCGCGGCCCTGACCCGCGCAGCCCGCTGGGGACTCCGCCGCGGAATTACATGATTAATCGCGACCGTGATTATGGCCATTGTTACTAAGTAATTTGATTCAATTCGCAACGTTACACGGAGCTAGCGAATTGAATAATATTAAGTAAGCGGTCTCCGGCGTAATTTTTAAGGTCAATAACTCGAGAAACAAGCGCATCGTTCATGGATTCAGAGCTCGGTACGTTTTTATAGCAGGATTTTGATTGTATTTGATGTCAGCGTTTATAGCATGGAACGCGGAGCATCGATAGCGCGGTAAAACAGCGGGATATCCTCGAGGCCGTGAGCTCGATCCCCACTCGTAAAATTATTATTATTATATTTATATACTGTGCGTTGTGGATCGGTAGACACATAATTCAAATAGACGTTTGACATTTTTTTTAAATTTTAATAAAACATACCAATTTAAAAAAAAATCGATTTTGCTCTATTTTATTTTAAATTAATTAATCATAAAAAAATATTTTTGCAAAATGATAATTACCTTTTTATGTGTTTTTTAATTTACGTAAATTAAAATGTTTTTAAAGTTCTTATAATTTATAGCTATACAACGTGAAACAGAATGTACTATAATACTCCGTAAATAATATTAAAAAAAATCATAAAAAATACATACAAATAATACGTTTTACAAAAATTATAGAATATTAAAATAAAGTATAGACTCATTAAGAAATATTTGGAATACAATAAGGCCTATCGAAAAATAAATATCTGTTTTTTACGTACTTCCGATCGAATTTAAAAGAACGCGTAAAAAAAGTATAATGATCTGAATTGAGAGCAGCTGTCGTAGAGTTGATGACCCGGAAAGCTTCGCGTGGATGCTGCTGAAGCGAGCGCACCACTACGAGGAGCGCGGGCGAGCTCCGCGGCGGCCGCACTCGGGCGGAAACACAAGACTCATCGAAGACACTCGGCGCCAGTAGGCACGGGAAAACATATTCCACCAAATACACCAGAACACATCTACCGACGACGGGAACACATCTATTATCATATAAAATAAACAGATGTTATTAAAAATATTTGTGTAGATGATCGAACTGAGCGAACGCAACCAAAAAGCTGATCACACTCATTGATAAAAAAAAACATATAACGATACTACTACAGATAATAAAATATTTGAATACTCCATAAGTTGAAGATCGTATTAGCCCATAGTTACGTCACAAATTAAACTACTGCCTTCCATTTACACAAGTATTATCATAGCGTAGTTCCAAACTGGCCCAATTTAACCATGTATTAACATTGAAAGCCTCGCTCTGCTTAGATATTAAAACACTAATATGGTACCATGGCGGTGTAGGTGTTGCCAGGAAACTAGCGGCAACTTGGCGAAGAACTTCTAATGGTAATTTTAATATGCATTAAAACAATAAAGTTGGAAATGTAAATTACCTAATATGTTTATATTCATTTCAGAGAGCTGCGAGTATCATTGGCAGCAGATGATTGATTGTTTAAAATCAAAACGGTAAGTGCGCTTGAAATAATAAATAATTTTGCAATGGATAAACAATAATTTAGTGACATCATTTTTGGAAGATTGGGTATATGAGGAGAATCGATTTCACAAGACCCTTGTCATCATATAGTTGATAAATTTTGCTAATAAATCAGTTTAATAATTCATAGAGAATTTAATATATTTTACGTTGGAATTGACCCGAGTTTTCCGGTTGTAGGTTCGACGATCTATCTACTCGACAATCGAGCATCTCAATCTAAAGCTGCAATTCATACAAAATTCTCACACAATTCGGCGTATTTAGTCTGAAATCTAGTTTCGTGTTTTTTAGTTATCAGAGCGTAAAAAAACTGTACACGGCTCTTCGGAGCGTCTCAGATGTTTTATACATTCTGTACTATGCCAAAATAATAATTTATACAGTAGAAAAAATCTATAACACTTAGGAGTAGATAAAAATCATAAAGAATAAATGTAAAATTAATATATATACTTTATTTAAATTCACCTAAATATAACGGAAGAAAGAAAAAAAAAAAAACAGTACAGTTTTTCAGAAAATCATATTCAATGCCATTAAAGAAATTATAATCACAAATCAAATCTAAGTTTAAGTTAAAAAGTAGAATTATTTTAGTAACTGTCCTCTTCGTATCAAAATAATATTTTTTCTCCCTAATCATATATATATATAATAACTCTTACGACTAACTGTAAACGTTAATAATTTGACACCGCATGATTAATGACCGCATCTACACCTGCAGGAATATAACATCTGCGATTCACAATATTTCAACGGAGCTGTCAACACTAACAAATATACATATATAAAAACAGAGCGAAATAGTGCGGCGTTGTGGCCCGAGCCGCGGTGGAGTGGGCCAAAAACCGCGGAGGGACTTCCGCGTACAAAAAGTCCGCGGCTCCTCTCGGGCGGGCGCGTGACGTCACCGCGTGACCTTTATCCGCGTATCGGCGAGCCCGGCCGGCGACCCCGCGGCCCGCGAGGGGGTGTCGCCAAGGTGGAGGCTTACTGCGACGGGCTCGACCATTTGCGAGATTCTAATTAACACGGAAAATAAATGATTGGCACTTCGCAAAATAAACTTATCAACAGACAAGAATACAATCATTTGTAAAGATGTCACGCGGTGGCGGTTAACTGCGACATGCTTGATTCATGAACGTGCAATGAAGTAATTTGTCTGACCGGGAATACGTAAACACATACAACCTAAAAAATATCGGGGTATGATTTGAGCACAAAACTGTAGTTTAAGTGCACCTGGTTTAGTGAAAAACGCTAATGGTATTATTATGGTTGACATTAGTGTGAAAATGAAAACACCGGGTGAGCAACGAGACAAATATATCACAAAGGTGGTGCACGTAAGACACGTAGGTACTTAAATCACTAATAGTGCAAAAGAGAAAATCTTAGAAAACGAAGCAAGCGGCACGAAGGTTCTGGTTAAGTGCGACACGTTTAATGGTCTGTGGGACTCTAATTAACTCGCAAGAGCTGATTAGCGCTTTACGAGATGTACGCGCTGGAGACAACTGCACATGGATGTTTCAGCCTTAGTATTTGATGATTTGCATGACACATTGTAAAGCGAAGATAAATGCAATTGCACACGTATATATTATCATGCACAACGCATTTGATTATGTGTTATTAAATATTGCATCTATGAAGTGATGAAATATTATAACTATGAACAGCGGCCGAGAGCAACTAACTTTCGATGATGGGTATAGAATTATCCACTTTGCCAAATAATGTATAATAACATATACTCGTTTGCGTATCGCACTTATCAATAGAGCAAAAAAAGAGAACGGTATAAAGTTTTACGCATAGAAGAAGAGACTCCGAAGATAGTCCACATAATTTTTATTTTGCTTAAAATTGTTTTGATACGATCTTACCTACCTACGATAAAAATAAAAATGAATATCAAAATCAAAGAAATATTTTATTTTAACCAATATTTTTAAATTATTAAAAAAAAAAAAACAACTAAATAAGTTATTAGAAAAGTTTATAATTCCTTAGGACACACTAGCAGACTAGAAATAAAATTATGATTAGCATATTTAATTTTGTTGTGGAATGTTTACTGTTACAATACACCACGTGTGCAGAGCACGTGTTTACACGAGCATAAGTGTATGTCGGTAGTTATGAAATAAGATTTATATATATATATATTTATATATATATATATTTATATATATATATATTTATATATATATATATTTATATATACACTACGGAGAATTTTATTAAGGAAATATCTAATTGACAAGGTGTCTTAATTATAATGGTCGTTTTCACGTACAAAAATAGCGGCAGAAATTCAGCAATTATAATTAAAAATATCGTTTAATTACAACGTACCCGGCAGGCTAAAAAATGAAAGAATATTAACGCGGGGAGCCGGGCAGATTATTAACCGAGGGCAGCCACTCTATAACCTCACCCCAAATAGAATGTTCTTCTTTTCGGTGCTTTAGCGTCAGATTCCGATACCTATCCTGGAAAAATCTAGTTTTCTTTCCGTTAAGTATGCATACGTCATAGTCATTTTAGGAAGTTGTACAGTGTTTTCATTTTTTTGTCCAATAATTGAAAGTGGTTTCATTATTATTCTCTCGATCTCAGTTTTCCACTTCCCATCTAGGGTAAGCGATAAGTGACTGTACTAGACTTTAAGATTTTATGGATTCGCGTCGTAGTACACGGATAGAATATTGAAAACGTAACGATTCAAGCGATGCTGCAACCGCTTCCAGTGCATGAAGCAAAGGAAATATCAGTCACGGAAAAATAAATAACAAAGCTTCCAGTGCGAGGTTATCTTCAAACGGAGCAAGGACGAGTCCTATTCTCCCTAGATAGTCGCCGACACCTGAGCCAGGGCATTCAAAGACCATTAAAAATCGACAATATTCGACTTGGCATACGAATTTCCCTCCGCTCTCGTGCTCGGAGCTACAAATGAGAAATGGACAACAACAAAAAACGAAGAAAATAACACACCTGAGCCGGCGATAGTGACAATTATATCTGGATATAATATACTCGTATTCTCAGGAAGCGATTTGTCCGTGTGAGTGTTTCTCCACAGCACAGGTAAACGACTTTCACCGAGGATTAGAGGCGCCGTTAAATTTGAAATAGACTGCAGAGGTTAGATCTAATGGTTGTACGTAATTACTCGGGAGCCAAGGAGCGTCTAGTACTGGCAAATGTGTGTCACTCGGTGTCTCTACCGGCCATTAGAATACTTGGCGGACCCCGGGAAGGTGAGACGCACGTACTGCGGGTATTAATTGGCAACTTTTCTCATCTTCAGCACCTGTCGTCTGTATATATATATTATGTATAAATCAACAATGCCTAAATTAAATGAGCTCGGGATTCACATGAGACGAAGAACGAATGGGCAAACCCGTTATAAATAAAGTTTAAAAAAAAGTGCAGTTAGCGCATTAACACGTATGCATAAAATTATCGTAATTACACGATCTTCACCTATGACGCAGTGCTACAGTTGATGATAAAACGTTTAGACGATGTTGGTTAGAGAGAGATTTCAAGCTGCTCGTCCCGGATTTCGCACAACCTTACTGATGAACTTCATCGCATTTTTCACATTCGCTCTGGACGCTGCCAACATATTAAAGCCAAATTCAGCTACAAAATTAAACCAACAATTCACACTGAAATATATTTGGAATTAGCGCCTGTGAAATTGTTAATTGGATTGTTATGTCATACATCACACAAACGAAACAGATGCTATCTTATTATATCACCTGTTAGGTCGCGAGTGAATGAATAAACAGCCCCAGGTAAATAAACATTCCACTGTCATAAATCCGTTACGCTGCTATCATTATTATATTAATTGTTTGATTTGATTAATTCTGCATGCGGTGTTGCAACTGATGGAATAGGTGACGGGAGGGAGGGTCATTGAGTGTTGAGCAGTTAAAATACTTGTGAAAATAATGTATTTTTTAATAATCAAATTATTACATTGGACCAACATATCACACAGTCCTGTTAAAAATAAGTTTATTTTAACACAAGCAATGATAATCGGTCTAAAAATTAGTGACCTTACCATATTAAAAAAATTTAAACATCATTTATTACATATTACCCTTTTTAAGGATTATACCGATACTTTTTAAAATATATATTTTAAATAAATAATTTCATCATCATGAGAACATATTAAATAATTTATTAATAAATTAATGACGGCAATAAACATTTCAATTCCGAAAAAAGATTTTTTTTTGTCAGTTTCCTTGACTAGTAATAATAAATGTACAACTATACCGGGTGTTAACTATTACCACTAGAATTCGATTTAATGCACACAACATATTATATTTCGTTACTGGTAATAATTACGTCGTTTCAGCGAATCGACTTTTTAATACCTGGTCTCCTCGATTACCTTTTCTAGTGATAACTACATGTTAGTCGCAATGCATACTCAATTAGAAAAATGCTTTTAAATTGAGACTGCCATTTGAAAAGCCTTTTCGGTGTGAATTGAAAAAAAATAATAAACGGATTACAAACAAACATATTGCTTTATTGCATCTCCTAAAATGGTAGGTTGTATACGGTTCATAAAAGCAGTAAACAAGCCTACGTAGATTTTTAACGTATTAATGAAGTCATAACAGACTGGTGTGTAGACACACTGAAAATAAAAAAATCTATATACGGCTAGTCAAATAAAATTTTATCGCAGTTATTTATATTATACTGATTGATCAGTGGCATACAATACAGACACAGTTTAAAACTTAAAGTTCAAAAAAATATTATTATAGAAAAAGCAAAGGAGATATTTTAGTATATTTTTCATGTAAACTAAAATTGGGCATATGTGTCATGGTGATGATATTCTCGGACAATTGTTCAGTTCTATTGCACTCATCCACCATCAGGATCTTGAAATCCAAAAAGTCTTACGAAACAAAATTGTTAATATTGGATTGAAGATTAGCAATTATTGCACGCCTGAAAAAACCGGCATTAAAATGGTACTTTTATTTATTAAAATATTAATGGAAAAATACACATACAATTGAAATACTCCGCTTCAGCGATATATCTATACTATACTGAATCAACAACATACGTGCTGTGACCTTGTGCGATTCCCAATTGTAAAGCTCTTAGCAGCTCGATATTTTTGATACTGAATAAATTTAGCGCATTAATTATTACATAAATATAAATTTTGTAATCAACTGTCAAAATCGTAAATTTCACACAGCCACAACAGTTTCTGCATTTATCTCTAAGCGCAGATTAGATAATGACTGGTTTCAATACTTCAATAATTATATAACTAAATATCTACTTGCTAACTGCAAAATTCATTAGGGTTTTATAACAATGAATTTCACATCTTAAAGCCACGAACATGTATTGCATTTAATGCTATCCTGTTTTTTAAACAAAAATGCAGTTAGGTGTTTTCACAAAGCTTCCCATTCGTGGGAAGACTGCCGCCGGATGGCCCGATTAACAATTAGGCGATTACAGTTGGTCGGCATAATTTTTGCTCACCGCCGCGGAACGGACAGATTGCGGATGTTTGCGAAGTTAGAGTCTCGAGTCTATTTATAACATCGCTGTATATTTATATAGCTTTGCATGTACTGTAGGAATTCTGATCTAAATACGATAAACAATGCTATGGCGGCGCGGAGTTGTCTGCTACTTGGAAATCGTGTTAATTGACTGAGAAATGGGATCACTTCCTTGGAAAATCGTATCGTGAAAATTTTACGGTCTTTGGAAAGGTTGTTAATGTCAGAAACAGTAATATCTTTTGCCAATATCGGGTGTGCGCTTATAGTGATCGGACCTAGCAACAAATATTTTGCTTTTAAAAAAAAAATACGTGCTTCGCTTTATTGAAGCTTTCATTTATATATTTTTGAGAAAATACTTGAGTGATTTTCCACATGTTCGTTTATTTTTTATGACCGGTTTCGCCAACCTTTCACGTTGGCATTATCTCAGTTTGATATTGTATTGTTTGTAATTGTATTGTTGATAATGCCAACGTGAAAGGTTGGCGAAACCGGTCACAAATAAAAACGAACATGTGGAAAATCACTCAAGTATTTTACTCAAAAATATTAAAACGGAATTCCACCAAGTACTCTCTGTCAAAAATATTGAATTTCTTTTATTTATACAAATTAGTGAAACGCCTTCAAATCTAATATTATATAACAAGGATCGCAGTAAACCAAAAACCTGTGTTTCGTCAATATCTTACAACTCAAGCAAGTTAATAGCAAATATACACGTGTATTAAGAGAAGAAACAATAAAATGTATAATCAATAAGTCGTGTTTGAACACACGTAACACGCTTGTAAGTTAGAATTTACATTTTATGGAGTCGGAGAGCTCGGGCCGCTGGACGTGCGTTCATTATTACGAGAAACCGCTGTCGTTCGCGAAATTTACAACCGATTAAAAATCCCCGTTTCTCAGATTATAATATAAAGTAGAGGCAGGTAGATATGCATACTTGATTCCACGCATTAAAAAACGAGTTCTTTTCTATAAATCAGATATAAAGTCTAAATATTGCTGTTGAAAAAATAACAAACATTATTATTTAACTTGAAAAAACATCACAGATTTATATTATTATATAATAGTATTCTAGCTTTTTACGGGAGTTAAGCCGCAGCAAAAGTGATCTCACTTTGTTGACCGCAGCCAAACACACCCCGATGTAACTGCATTCTAAATAATCAGTTACGTAGCGCATAGATGCGGCATTATCATCTCTTCCATACGGCATGGTCAAATGATGAAATGCAAAAATTTAAGATGAATTAGAATGTATTTTAATTTTGATAATGAGTTTGTTACATAGGAAAGTATATACAAGAAAACGTCCATTCGCTACAGTATGGAGAGACATGATTTTATTGTATTTTTTTAAACGCAACAAAAACGCGGAATGCGCAAAGCAATCACGCTGGCAATGAAAACGAAATGGTAACCGCACGAGAATCGGAAATGCAATGTGATAGAAAGTTACCTGTTCGAGGAGAGTCGGGTTTGCAAAAGCAAGCGCAGAATCGATAGATATAACCAACATACAAAGAGGCCTTTCATTCAGAAGGAAATCGAACGTGACAGGTATTTATTTATTATATACACACCAGATGTTAATAGTTTTTGTGTTGATGATACCATAGTCAATTTTCAAAGATATATTAATTTAATTAGTTGTTATAATAAGCACATATTTATGCCTAAAACTTTAATATATTTTAAATAATAAAATAACAAGTTCTAGCATGAAATAGAGCGTAGAAAATAAATTAAAAATGGCAATCAGAACACGGAGGACAGCACACACGCGCGCCCGGAGCACGTGCGTTTCTAAATAGTTTAACGTTTTGATTGATCGGAACGAAATCGTCCGGGGCGATTGACATTGAAGCGGGCGGGGCGAGGGCCGGCGGAGCAGACGGAGGAAAATATTGCCGACCGCACGGAGCCATCTGCATTCGTCGCGGATAATTGTGGACTTTAAAAATAGACCGGATTGTGGGAACGGAGAGACGCCTGCTGTGCTGCTTATCTGGTGCCGGTCCACTGGGCTGGAGCGATGTCACATGGAGCATCGCGGGGAATTCGCGACCTGTTGAAGTATTCAAATATGCGTACACCCGGCGTTTACCGGTGGATACTACAAAGTTTATCAATAGCACGAAGTGAAGATTGCAGATTACATTATAAAGTGTCGTTAAATATTATAAAAAAAAAAAAAAAAACAAAAACAAGAGTTGAGACGACATGCTTCTAAGCAATCAATTAACAAAAAAAAACTGAAACACTAAATCTGAAGTTACGGATAACACATTTGTACCTTTTTCACAAGAGTGAAAGGTGAACAAACAGGTGGTTTTGATGCTACGTTTTTTTCCGGCTTGATACAAGTAGGATTCGCCAAACGATAAGACCTATCTGAAGGGTTTGCTTGACATTAAAGCTATCAATAGCTTTTGATTTGCCGCAGACTCGAACCTGGAGCTCTATGGCTGGGGAGCAACCGTGCCAATCACTAGGCAATGTGAAAATTAAAAATATTAAAGAATAAAACAATTACCTACATATTGTGAAGTCATTTATTTGTAGTTCAGGATTTGGTTTCCGGTTATGGTACTGTGATCAGCAGCTGACGCTTAGGCCCCAAGGTCATCCAAAAATCTCTAAATTTCTATGTCCGCTCCATGGTAAGAGATTTTCTGCTTGTAAATACATTTAGAGTAGAGAATGCATCGCATAAATGTTATCTAGGTTCTGTCAGAATTGAGCATTATCTTGTAAGCGTCCTATAGCTACACGCGTGCTATACTAAAATATTATTAATGCATTATCGTTAAGACACTGATCTGTGTAACTGTTTTATTTATTTATTTTTTTCTCAAAAATCATGATTACTTTGAAATACTGTTAAATAAAATAAACTTAGAAATAACACTCGAGACACACAGTGTAATATAAAATATCAAGAGGATTTATAGTGTCAGTATAGCGAGCATAAATTAAACTACAAATGTGTTCACAAAAGAATGAAACAAAATATTTTTCTTGCAGGTTCACATCATCCATTTACAAAAAAGACGCTTTTCGAGTAATTTATTAAAATTTCCTAGTATGAATTCGAGACTTCGCGAATACGAAGTAACACATATTTCAACATAATAACAAAATTTTGACACAGTATATTTTAAAGTAATATACATATTTATATTATTAAACTTTTACATCAAGGGTAGGATACATTTAACCTTGTTTCTACTTTCAAGAATTCTTAGGATCAATGATTAAAAAAACAAAAAAGGGATTATTCAATATTAGATATTAAACAACTGGATATAAGATCTAGTTTCTTTTTGTTAAAATAAATTACAATAACAATATAACGCTGTCAGCGTAATATATTTACAACAAATAATGTTGTTAACTATAATATCTAACGTTACTTCCACCGAACACATTGTAGTGTTTATTTATATCCGCGTATAATTTTATGATTGAATGCCTCTACGCTTTTTGATATTGAGCCGTAAAATAATAATGAACATGATATTTTCACGTGTGGATTGTGCGCTATTTTCACGTGTCAAATGCAAATATTTCGTGTTGATGATTAATTCATGCTATCAATCAAAATATACTCCGAGTGATTCATTAATTACTTGGTTGATGACAAAATTGTTTGTGAATCATGCAGCGTTTTAACAATAAATGTACCGCTGAATCTTATTTACAGATTTTTAAATAATACAATACTATGGTATTAATGCATATAACTATATACCCAACGAATATTTAGCTGTGATATTACCGCGATTGTAAAGAGCGGGGGTCGTCAATGTTTTGAATACTCTGGGTCATGTTATACATATAAATGTGAGTGCGGGTCAGAACATCCGGAGAATAATTTATTCATTAAAATAAAATTATTTCGATGTTTTATTTTTGTAAGAACAATAAGAACATATATAAATAAGAACAAATAATTAGAATGGCAAATATACATAAAAAAGTATAAATAAGAACGTGAAAATAAGAAAACTGCGAATAATAGGGTTTAATATTAATGAGGATATTAAGTGGCGTGATCATGTTGTTTATGCAGATGTTTGGCAAAATTCACATATAACCAATAGATAAATAATTTTTGTATATTATATATTTTGTATATTATCTCGCTAGCACACAGTGCCGCCTCAGGCGGTGTGCCAACACATGGCCCCAAGTCACAAATTAATAGTGGCTGCAGACTTAAAGACGTCGCAAAATATTCATGAGTTAATATTTTATATTAGTATACGCTTAAAAATTTTTTTTCTAACATTTAGAGAATTATTAAAATGCTTGTTTGCATTACTGTGCTGTTGATTTTTAAGGTAACCTTTTTACACATTTTCTTGTAAAAACAAAATAATTCGCGTAGTTTTACACTGCATGCGTCTATATACGCAACTTCCCTACATACATCAAGTAGCATGTAAAACTGAAGATCTATGTTTGTAAGCTCATAATGCTTTTATTGTATGTTTTTATAATATACCGCGCCACCCAGACTATAATATTTATATCTACATTTCAAAACCGAGAGTGTCTGTATCTAACTAAACCTTGATTGTTTTTTTTTGTCAAAATAAATTAATAAAAAACGAAAAAGAAATGCTAGATTTTTCTATTGAGCTTTCTTTAATATTTGCCGCGTAGATAACAGTGGAGGTCTAAAATAATTTCGGCAATGTTTATCTCTCTAGTGCTGAAATATAACACTGTTAATTTAACAAGGGTTTTAAATACATCGATTTACTTAAACTTAAGGAAGCTTTAAGCCATTGAGTTCGGAATTCAACTCTACAAAATAAAATCAAAATAACACGTGAGTTTTTGACTAGGAAATGTATAGTCAATCGTAGACCAAGTATCCACTGTACCGTAATAGTTGACAGTTGGTAAAGCATGCTTGTGAGATTAAATATTGACATTTCAATATTTATTTAATGAAGTTGTGTTATTTATCAACGTGGAATTATTGTGACGAGTTCGGGGTTGTTGCGACACATGGAGGGCGCACGGGGGTGGGTCGCAGCACCTAAAGCGCACATATTAATTACTCGGCGCATTGTCGCAGCGACAATTACCCCACTTAATAAAAATACGAAGCCTATGTAAGAACATATATTTTATAATTTTATAATAACCAGTCGAGTTCATCCACGGAAGCTGTTCAAATTTCAATATTTTTAAAAAGGTTTTTTTTTGTTATTCAGAAAATTAAATTTAACCCATGTCTACTTTTTATTTTTCGATGTACAAACATACATAAATGGATTACTCAAAACATATTAGTTTTCCATGATATGAAGTTCATGAAGTATATTTACACATGATAAGCATAGGAGTCGGGACCATGTAATATGATGGTTGTGATATCAATATTTATCGATTACTGTAGCTTTAAAACATAGTATAAATAAGTAAAGTTATCGACAGAATATTATTATAATCAGCGCACTGAATACTTGAAACTGGTACATCAAGCCTTCGTTCGTGATACTGGAAAATCAGATAAGTAAACTCAAACACGGATTTATGATTTGTTATAAGTATAAGCGAATGATTCTATTAGGTATTGACTCGATTCGTTTACCTTTGCCTTGGGAATGAGTATTAAATCTCTCCCATTAGTGAAGAAGACACTCACCTGAAACAAAACAAAAATATACAAATTAGTAAATAATAAAGGCGGCAGAAGTGGGTTAAAAGGTTATAAAACAATTAGGGTAATATGCATCTGCGCAGGAGGCCGTCCAGTAGCGGAGGTATTATAATCTCCCTAGATAAATCTAGCCGCAGTTGATTGGGAGTGTTTTTTTAATGAATAAATTACACGGACGCCGGCCCTGGAATTGAATTTAATGGGGCTGGACGTTTACATTAGCCCCGCGCCCCGCACCCTCATTACAGGACCGCGTCACTCCCAGATATGCATAACCTAATTATTTACTATGAATATTACAACAGAACAGCACACATCAATCGATTTTAAAATATTATTAGCTAAAATATTAGAAATATTAAAAAAAAAAAAATCCGAATTCACACTTGATGATAGATAGACAGCATGCATGAAACTTGATTCAGTATATTATTTCATTGCGCACACGGAAAATTAATGGCATACGCCCTTTATCAAATCCTTTATGACTTAAGGTATTATAGCAAAGAAACATTGCCAATTTTTAATCATTACACATGATTTACGAGTCTAATATTAATAATTCTATTTTCTTGATTTGATGCCAGACTTAAGTCATATTCAAGTTTAATAATTTTTGAAATAAGTTTTATAAAACTATTCAAATGTAGCGTTTATAAAAAAAAGTGTTGAGTGTATGACGTGCCTAATTTAAATTCTCGAAACTCCACGGCATACCAACGATAAAAAAAAAAAACAAACCGAATTGCATAAAGTACCGAACGTGGAATATCCCGAGAGATCGTAATACATCATTATTACAAAATTCAAGACCATCCATTACGTCGTACTTGAAATAGGTTGTCTACCCCGCGCGGCCCGGTAAGATATGGAAGAATAATCGTCACAAAAAAACGTTTGTTATTCAACAGATTCAAACAAATATTTCAAAAAAATCCGCCGCCGATTCGACTCGCTATCTGTGACGCCGCGGCGGGGTTACGCTGGGCGCGCCGAGGCCGGGCTACGCTGGATCTGACATTTGTCGATCGTGCCGGAGCGAGATTCGGCTTTCGGCAAGGACATCGTATTTATTTGTACGATTTTTATTGTTTTCGCGTAATCAATATGGTCGATTTTGTTTAGTATACATTTATCGGCATCACGAAGAATAACAACAAAAAAAGCTGCAAGTTTTACATAAATCAATGAAACGCGAATGTCGGGTCGCATTTTCCTACATCTATTATAACTAGCTGTATAAATGATCTTATAAATAATTATTTACACAGAAAGCGGTAAATTTATTTTAAATGACACTTAGTGTTTGCGTACTTAGGTCTAAATCAAATAACAAGACTTCAGGCCTAGTTAATTTACTATAAACAATTAAGACCCGCAAAATAAAACATACATAAGTCATATTTTATATATTAACTGATTACGCACAACAATTCCAAAGCATTTCAGGGTCGTATGTGGCTGATCTTAGTGCTTCCCTTCAAATTTATAAAAGCGGACTCGACTTCAATATGCACGAGTGCATTGATAATAAGTATCAGTAAGTATTCTTACTTATATAAGAAGATAGATAGTTAATAAAAGTAAAAAAATATGTTGGAAAAACGGACACGAGTTGGATTATAAAAAAGAAACGACAGGTACTTTTCGCGATATTTGGCCCAGGTAAGTTGACTGCGATTTTTCTCTCTCCGATTTACCCGTCGCACCGGCGAGGTGGATCAACCTTGGCTACAGATATGTATAAACAGAGAGATTGCGCACTGCATAATCATTTATTATTTATGCCAGCCAGACCATCGCGGGTCCTCACTTTTAAATTATTTGGAGACACTTTTCGTTGTGGCTAAGAAAGCCTTGTTTTGGTGGGCGGCCGTACAGTGAACTGGCAAACAACAAACAGTTCAGACAGAACTGAAAGCCCCTCACGGACACGGAGTCTAGCAAATCTCATAATAATATTCAGGTGAATACTTCAGTAAGGAAATTGCATACTAGATGATATATATATATATACCTTTATAAAAATTAAAAAAATATACACAGATATGGTCAAACACGATATTTTATTGTATTCTTGTCATCTTTTGAAAGGGACCGATCACAGAAACATGGATAACTGTATCAGACAAGGATATATTATAAAAAACGAATTGATAACAAATTAAGGAATTCTTTAATATGATTGGTTCGTTAATTAATAATTTAGATACATTAACCTTTTACCAAGAGCTTACTAACTCAATCTTTGCCGTATATCATAAACACTTGGAGACTAAAAGTTAAACATAGAAAATTTACGGCTGTACATTTGATTACAAGGAAATTATCGCAGAATAAACCGTACAATTTGCTTGCGCATTCACAATATCACGCATGCCTGACATAGATAAGCAATCGAAATTAAAATTACCTAAATTAGATATGCTTAAAACTGTGCGGATAATTTTTTTGTTACAGTATTGTTTGCTTGCTCGCCTGTCCAGCGCGCGGCCGCGGCGGGCGTCCTAGGCGGCGTCCTCCCAGAATAGTGTTCGCCATTTCAGAGACGGTGCGCTTATTTTTAGAATCAAGTTTTAGCGAAAAATTGTCGGACCGCTCTATTGGAGATGACAATGGCGGATGGCCGCAGGGCCCGCAGGAGCAGCCGCCGGTCGGGGATTCCTTTGTCTAATGTGAATGAAAGTATTTTTAATAGTCGCGGCGGTCTTTTTTGGCTGGGTGCATTTTCTGCATTTTTTTACTCGGTGGGTTATTTAGACTGTTCCCGTGCTCCCCTTGTATCATATATGGTTTCAAAGACTTGAAAAAATTGTTCGTCGAAGCGAACGTTGCCCAAAGATTGAGCTTAAATCTATTTTTTTTACCCAAGCGAAAATTATGTGCATTGGGATATTTTTTGGACTAAAAGGACAAATAATAAACTCACAAGCAAAACTTCACTACCATAATAGTGTAGTTTAAATATTAAAAAAATCAACAAATAAGTGACAGCGACATTTTTGTTGTTAGTAGCCAACTTTTCAATGCAAATTTTTATTTCCTATGCTGCAAATGCAGGTAAAATATTTCTTCACAGCAAAATTATTTACTATGAAAAACATCATAAGCTAGAAATGTTTTTGTAATCAAATTAAATATACAATGATGTATGAAAATAATACTTTCAACTTACAATCACCATTGAATAACACAACGACAACGCTTCCCGTGGATGCAAGTGAAGGCGCGCCGGCAGCGAGCGCGTGACGAGAGGAGAAAGGGCATCGCGCGATGAATATTGCATTAGCACGATTAATTAATTGCAATCGCCGCGATGAAAACGAGAATATACGCGATTTAATCGCTGACTTCACGATAATTTACTGATGTGAACAGAATAATTGTGGACTACGTTGATTAGTACAATTAGATCACCATTATAAGATGAGGCGCGGCAGTATATCGTGAGGCTTGTAAGCATGTTCTTGTTGGAATATTGAATTTTTATTTAATATCATTACTTCATAAGATAACTGATATATTACTGTCAATTTTAAGCTACCGTATGAAATCGTGAGTTTACATACCGATATAGTTATTTTGTATAGCTCAGTCATTAAATCGGAATTTTTCGTCGTTTGTGATAAGAGTTATTCGTGGTTCTTCAAAGTCAGCAACAATAACAGGCAGTGTAGTATGAAGTGGCGACAAGAATTCCGAGTTGCCTGAGTAAGATGACAAAAGCTCCGCAACAAATTCCTGGCGCGGCCCGACTTCGAGTTATGCAAATTCCCGGCGAGGATAGTAAGTAGGTGGCCGCGCGGCGCGGCGCACGGGGACAATCTCCTCTTCATATAAATAAATTATCGTCATGGATAGTCCTTCGTACTCCTTGCTACACTCGAGAGTAGAATTGAAAGAGTTAATATTTATACTTTTCACATTTAGCACACGGGTATTTGTAGCCAAGTAAGAGAACAAACAATTTCGCGGATATTCATGAGCTTAGAAAGCTCTTAAATTTTATTTTAAAATAATAATGCCATTTGTGATTAGCTGATTCAAGATTACTTAATTCCCACTTGTATGGCTAAAACGACGCTCATTTTAACTCACGTATCTTTTGATAAGGGTCTATTAGAACTTTTAAAAAAATACTAACGATGTAGGGTTTCATTTCGGATCACGAAACAATATCGAATAAACTAAATATTGAGTTATTTCAAATATATTTTTTCGTTACGCTGAATAACGGTGATGGGCCTTTGATTGAGACGCCGAGGAGATCGCTCTTTATGCAGACGGGCGTGAAATCGCGCAGCCGCCGTTCGGGCGCGAGAGCCAAATTAGGTTTTTGTAAATCTCCACACCAAAATTTGCACGGCAATAACTCTCCGCCGGCCGCGGGCTGTTGACACCGGCGGCCCTCGATAGCCGGCCCGGGGGCGCAGACCTCCTCGGGCCCCGCCGCTCATCCACGGAGAGAAGTCCACGCAGACTCAAAACATAGACCGTACAAGCATATTTGTAGACATGGACCAGCTGGAGAATGTGACTACTGAGCGCTAAAAAACGAATAAGTATGCACGTGACATGCATTGTGAGCTCACTATAGCTTGTCTCTGCAATGGATAGATTACTTAAGAAAATCAACATTACTGGTGTAATATGCGGAATTAGATCAACTAGGCAATACGGATGTAATAAATTCGCAGAATCGCACTTTAGATGCATTTTGTGAAAGCCGGTGAACGACATTTATTGGCTTGGCATGCGTTATTATTTAATTTACAAAAAATATATATGCATGCGAACACAAATATAATTGGTTGCGAATGATAATAGTTGTCTAAATTATAGGTTATAATCGTGTCTTGATTCAATACAAATAAAATAAAAAATGAATATAAAATCGTGTTCATTGTTCACTTACATCGTTGCCTTAGCATGTATACCAGGCAACCGAATATCGCAGTGATTTCGGTTTAAGTCTTCGGAAGCTTTTTAGAAAGTTCTTAGAGGATATGTCTTTAAATTAGAATATCTACCATTATACTCCCATGTTGTGCGTGCTTGTATAAACAAACCTATAAACGTACAACGAGAGCGTGGGTGGACGTCGATGCCTTTATGAGGAGTTCCTCCGAGTGCTCCGCCATGCAAGAATTTATAATCACAAACATTCCCGGGTATCTCATAATGACTAAATACACAATTTATATAAGAAATGCATAATAATTCCCGTCTGGAAATGTCTGGTGCTATGCGCCGGACGGAGGCATAGGCAGTGCGGTTTAGCGCCTGACGGTTTATTCGCGACTCATTCGATGAGAAAAACCAGCTTAAGTTCGAGTGTAACATAAAAATAAATGATCCACACCTGTGAGATGTCAAGCGAGTAACACTGACACAGTAGCCTTGTATTAAAATCATTGACCGTTAATTTTGAAGTACTTAAATAAATTTACAATATTATTCATCGAAAGCGTCCTGATGGATGTTTAATGCAAACATACACGGGCTTGCCCTGCCGCTGGAGTCACGGCACGTTGCCGGCGAGCGGTGAAAGGACTCGCTCGTTACGAAACAGAATTGTGTCGAGACAGGTTTACAAAGCAATCCGTTTCCTGGATTCGATTCTATTATACGTATTGCTTCTATTGAAAGACTGACTGAATATCCCGTAATGAGATGGGAGAACTTCCGTATTTCCAGCGTAAAATATTAAATTATTCAAGCAATACGTCGCAGGGTTGCCTTAATTTATCTAGGTACATTAAATTATTACTTATACACATGTTTATTAATGTGCATTTTAGATGAGTGACACTACAGGACACGTCTACATTGTTTGGAATTCTTCGCTATGATATAGAAGCGTCAATCTATCAATTCATGAAACGTTTGTTCATATTTATAGTCTCTTCGTTCACGGAACCTTCGGTGTCTGTTGGCACTTCATAATTGTACCTCTGAAAATGATGTCGGGGACTCGTAGCTGGGACGGTGCCCTGTCCCTACAACTATTATCATCGCTGTGAGAGGCCAGGCTCACAGCAGTAAGGACAGTATAATATACACGCGATAATTCGTCACCTACTTTTTGTAGGGACTGGGCCTTCCAAGATGCTGTCTGGTTTCTTTATGTGTCCGTATGCGCTTATTATTCGGTAGGAGCGGGCATTTACATACAAATGTGTTACATAAATAGTTGAAATGGAATAAAGCGAGAGAAAGCCGGAGGATCACACGAGCGCTGGACGCGCAGGGCCGAACTAAATCTCATCATATCGTGACAGGAAGCGGCCGGGGTAATTCGGTAATTGTGGGGGCAATCGGCCCAAAGAAGCAATGACCGCCGCGGAGGAGGAAACCATCGGCGGCCTGCGAGCTGCTTGGGCTCTAGACGACTGCCACGCCGATAAAAGTCTCAATAAAGAGACATTTCAAATTCATCAATGCAGATTGAGGTAAACAGTTAGGCAAGTTCAATTTAAATTATTTATTTTTAATAAATAATAGCATAAATGGTTAATATATTCAGTTCTGAACTCTAACCTATTAAATATTTTTCAAAGCTGTTTGCGGCAAATCAAACACTGAGTATTAATCTATACATCTACAAATATTATAATGGATTTAAAAAAAATTATCAACTAACAAATCATCTCGGAATGTTCAAAAAGGTTTGCTATTCCAGCGTTACTTTTTCAATAAAGTAAGTATATATTTTGGGCGCGGAGCATCTCGGTTTTTAGTGATATTGTGTAGATACTGCAACGCGAGGATAAAAAGACAAAAATAAAAATGAAGTCAGAGCACGGAGGTAACAATTTAATAATTCTAAGGAATGGACGCGAACGGGGACGGACAGAGAGCCACGCATCTAATGATAGACCCCCTTCCAACTTGGAAATAGCTTTCACGTCTACAAGTTGAGTAAACACTTCTTGACCTAAATGAAATGTAATCGATATTTAACGTGGAATTAATTATTCTCGAGTAAATAAAACGTTAAGGTACCTTTGTACCTAAACAACAATAATAATTTCTAGCTTCGATATTTCAGTGCTTAGTTATAGTTGTGCCATCTGCGCGAAGTTTTTAGCGACATTCTTTTATAATATAGTTTCAAAATAATAATAAAAAAGCAACGAATTTTAATTTAAATGGATATCGTATAAGGGCTGCCTCCGATCAACATGTCGGAAGGAGGGCCCGGGTCGTGCATGCGTACATATCGGTACAGTTTTTAATATGGCCGGTCGTCCTGCAGTTACAGTTGAGGGCACACCCTCTCAGCGGACGGAGCCACGAAATTGCTTCCCCACCCGGCTGGGGCCCGACTCAAATTAGAGACTGAAGCATGGCCAATTAAATTAACTACAAAAATGGCCTTTCACACCGTTTCCAAACGGCTGATTTAAATATACTTGTATCGCAGAAGCACGGGGTGTTACAAAAAAAAATGTGAATATAATTATGTGTACATAATTGTATAAATGATGGTCTAAAGAGGTTGTAGCTGGTGTAACAACAAAACAACTTCTATGAGATATTTTTAATATGCGATTCGCTTGTTTGACTTTGTTTATTAATTAGGCACATCTTTATTGAAAACGTGCATACATTGGGGTCCACGGAGGGGGAAAGTTTCCTGGGGGCATAATATTGGAACTCGTAACTTTTAAGCCTTTGAAAGTAAAGTCAATATTTAAAGGCTAGTGTAAATATGAGACTTGTATATGTAAAATAAGCTTTAGCTAGAAATATTTTACAAAAATGAAGTAATTAGACTACATGTACCATATTTTTATAAAAGATTTTCTTTAGTACTTCATTAGTAAAACTCGTTGGCTACCAGGCAAAGTGGAGCAACTGGCGTGACACGTGTTAGAAGGCAGTTTAAAACATAGCACACACAGTCAATTGTTTATATTTTAAACATTTTTGATTTATTTTGAACGGGAAATTTATTTATTGATATTAATAGCCAAAACATATAGCTATTAATATTTAGGATAGTCTTCACACTGTGGATTAATTAAAACGAAGGCATACTTTTATATTTAATGTGGTATATGTATAATTAGCTATATTAAGATGAAGTAACTTTTTAAGTACTCAGACAATTTAAATTGATACTCTAAAATGAAAGTAGTCAAAGGCAAGTCGTTCATGAATTTATTACTCATTACTGAAAGGATATAAAATGTATGGTAATTTTTTAAAAATAAATAATTGTTTAAAATCATATAGTATGTATGAAAAAACTAAACAAATAGTTGAATCCATTGCGCATGAACATGCTATTTACTCTCAGCAATATAAAAAAAAAACAAAAATAAATACAGTATTTTAAATTAAATCCAACTTGTCCATTTCGTTTAATTTCATTCCGCGTAGTCTTATTTCGATTCTTATCTTATAACGAATGTATAAGACATGTTTAAGCCAAATAACGTAGAGAATTAAAATAAATAACAGCCCCATGTAAAAAAAAGGTGAACAGAATTTAAAAAAGCATTGGTGTACATATTAGATAATGCAATGCATTTGAGTTGCATGCACCGCACGTAACTGTTAAAACAAAGCCAAAGTTTTCCACGACATAAGTTCGGACATTCTGAGAAGAGCCGCTCTGATTGCGTTAGTGTATTTTGATTGTTAAATTCAAGAGTGAATCAATCTCGTAACATTCCATCTCGCCGCGGGTCCCTTCCACGTTCGTTTGATGCCATAAATTGGCTCAATTGATAGTACGTAGGTGCTCGCTGGCTGGTCCGTGCATTTGTTTACAACTATCAGTGACTGCAGCGGGGACTGCCCGCATGCCCCTCGCGCGTACTTATATTTTCTATGTAAATCTCGTAATAAACTAATCACATAACCGTAACTTAATGCAGAGTTTAAGTTTTAGCATGGTTATATTATGTAAACTGTGGAACTAATGATCCTAGGCCGCACCCGTTTCCATCAGATATAAGGAATATATATATAGAATATTCGTACAAGCGCTACAACGCAGTTAAGAGAGAATATTAATTCAAATTATAAAAATTACACGAGTACAAATGCACACATATATGATGAAAACTAGAAAAAAGAATGTGTGCAAATTGGTTATTTGTTGATAAAGAAAATATATTTATTTATATTTTTAGTCTCCGATTAAAAATATAAATAAATATATTTACTTTATATAAAATCCTTCCCCGCCCTCCCCATTCTGTTGTTTGTGCGTGGCTGCCTTTCTGTACCCTGAGCGTGTGTAAAGGATCGGTAATGGAGTAAATGATTTTGGAGGGATGTGCTCCTTGTCGGGGTGAGGGGGCTCCTGTTATTGTTTCTGTAATTTGCTGCAGAAGGAGTATCAGATCTAAACACCAGACCTTGCTTGGGGCATAAAATATAAAACTGCGGTGTAGAAGGACCCGGGGGCCCACTACACTATTTTCCCATTAGAAAATCTTGAACACTGGGTCAGCGTGCGTATATACTCAGTGAGATTGTTGCCAACCTTCTCTGAGGAGAGGCACTTGATAAAGAAAATATATACTGTAACGCGCCGGGTCTCCAATAATTAAAACATGATTTATTTGCACTATTTATATTTAACTTATATTATACAGAGTCTTCACAACTATTTATATTAACACATATTTATATCAACGACACCCGAGGACTGTCTCGCGCTCACGGCTCCCGAGAACTGTCTGTCGACCACTACTCCCGAGGACTCTCTATCGAGCACTCCTTCAGAGGACTCTGTCAAGCACTGGCGCCGGTCGTCTTGTCGCTCGTTCTCCAAGGCCACGTATTGTCGCCCCTAAACGACGGTCGCTTGATCATTACAGATGTTTCTGGACTATGGACTAGAAGTAGACTATGGAGTAGAATCGCTTCGATCGATTCTACCGCTAACCCGTTACAATACTATAAAATAAGTTATACTTAAATAATCCCGTTCACATGTGAGCTGAGCTAATGATTTCTTATTTAAATATGAGGTAAATTGCATCTGTAAAGGCATACGGGTATATGTTAAATCAAGAATTGATTAAAAAAATTATAACTAATTTACATAAAAATAATGTTATAAAGCCCTCTACACAAGTCACGACACGCGACCGATTTGCAATCAGCCAACAGCGTCTCTTCATTTTGGGTGTTTTTGTATAGTTTTCCCAAAGTAAACAACGCATGGGACGCTATTGGCCAATTGAAAGTCGGTCGCAGTTGTGATGCGACGTGTGCAGGGGCCTTACCCGTCAGTCAAGGCTCATAGACTATCGCCACTATTCTAGCGACGAGTGTGGAAAAATATCGAAACAAAGTGTGAACACCCAGCCGCACAAAGAGCCGGATGCTCCGCATTGTGTTTCAGCCGGCCCGCAGTATAAACAAGGACTGGCCTGAACGAGGACTCACTTGCGTCCACCGCCTGCACTGGGAGACTACCAGGGACGCGTTAAAAATCTAAAGAACAAACGGCCTTTTCTGTTTTTATTTCCTATACCATATTATACTTATTCACGAATGTTTTAGGATTGCTACAAATAACAAAAAAATAATTAATTGATTGGATATAGTTGTATACAGATTTATATGAATGCAATAAACATAACTGTACATAAAATAACGAGTATTTGGTTTCATACGTTGAATAAAATAACGAATACGTGTTGAGGTTATATTTAATACAAAAGCTAGCTAGTTTGGTAAACACTGGTCATAGATCACAGAGCCCCAAGAAAATGGTCGATCGTTTGCGTTGTGTTTGACAAGGCTGGTGGTGTTTCATAGGTACATATTGTACACAAATCCGACAATTCGTAGAAGGCGGTGTCCACAGGTGGTCTAGCAAGGATGGAGAAAACAGGTAATTGCGATTTAGAAGCCTGCCAAGTACAATAATCCCTTTCCTTTTCTCATATTGAAGATACTGGAATTAATACTTGCTGATGGATTACATTCATTTCCCGAATTAATTTGTTTTGTTCCTTCTGATTCATAAGAGAACACAGGAAACTTCAATAATTTATGTAATTCTGAAATATAATTGAGGGAAAATAGTAACTTGAGCGGCTTCTCCCAGCAGAGGCGATGGCCTTACTGTTTTTTGACAAGACATTTTTACTTAAAATGAATCGATGTAAGTAAAACCCAAACAGTTCCACGAAACAATTGCAAGCGTATGATACTTACATTTAAAAAAAATTAACTCATAAAATTTAAAATTAATTTACTTGTGTAGAACCTACTCGTATTTTTCAAAAAAAATTAAATAACAGTTTTGCAATTCAAAGCGTGCGTACAGTTGTTATTTGATATGTAGGTAATTTATTTTGTTTAGTATGAATTTGAATCACAGCAGCATTGACAGGAAAAACACGTGTAATTAATTAATATAAATAATGGTAACTTAACGAAAGTCTGTTAGGTGGGCGCGCTCATGAAATGCCTCGAAGCCATAATTAAAAACCTAATTGCTTTAATAAACACACTCCCAGTGCGCGTCGCGTCCCGGCTTACGACGCGGGGTATTCTCGGCTGAATCATCCAGGCACATGCACAAACAAATAAAAATGAAAACATCGCTGACAGAAGCAAGTTCTATCGAGAGGATATAAACAGCATGATTAAACGTGTGAAATAATTAAGAAAACACAAAATTCACTGTTGAAATTAAGTTATGGGTAATATATTAAAAAATGATATAAAAACATTATACAAAATGTATAATGAATAATAACTCTTATATATACTACGCAGTGACTTAATTTATTAAATAATGATATAAACATACTTAAGACTTGTTTGATATTCCACAAGAAAATCAATTTTACTTATTTAAGGATTTTTTATTTAATATATTTGTACATATAGTGGATAGCACTCTGTTACTCAGACTGTCTTCAGTTGAAAAGGCTTATTGAGACTCGCCACGCTTAATAACGAGCATGTGTGAAAAAAAAGTAAAAATACCTAATATTAATACATATCATAAAGAGACAACATAAAACAGAGTGAGAATATAATTTTAAATTCAAAACGTAGGGTATGTGAGAGAGGTTGTTTTGAATTACGAGGGGTCCCCTAAAAGCGGCGGCTTCAAAATGACAAAAAATATCCATCGACTCGATACGGTTCTTATTCAATCGACTGCAATAAAGTGTAGACTATTTTGAACGGAACTTAGCGAGATGTTTTAGTAAAAATTTTTCAATAAAAAAATCATTGTACTATATGAAACCAAATAATTTTTAGCGAACTATTGAAAATTGTTTCGGCATCTGTCAGAAATGCAAACAAATATATCGACCATTGATAACAAAACAATTTTTATCGGATCTGTCAGTCAAATGTTTTGATCGGCTGAAATTGTAAAATCACGGTTTTTTTTATTCTATTCATGCCTGCATAAAACAAATGATCAATTATACCCCATAAATATTAAATCAAATTGATTATTGTACCCCGAAGATAAGGAGGAAAAACAATAAATGTAGCACTATTTTTGGTAAAAAAATTTTTTAGTAATACTGTAAAAAAAATATTATTCGAAAGAATGAATAATAATTCAATGTCCGTTTAGTACAGAAAATTTTAAATATATCAACTTAACGCCGTCATTAAATATACTATATACATGATTTAACGTGTTCGGGCCGGTTCCTCCACCGGCAGCGTTACTGAAGGAGTCCCGCGTGACCTTGGACCACGGCGAGGGGTGAGCGCCGCAGCGTGCAGCCGAGGGGTGAACAAGACACGAGGGGAGCGCCGAGCATAGGGGCGGCCATTGTCCCTGCCCGGTCTGCAGATCAGCCAAACACACGCAGTGTTCTAAGGAAGCGATAAACTCAACCGGAGCGCTGCGCAGATACAAGCCCTTGAATACTGCCCTCTGGGAAGGGAGAGCGTATAAATATAAATTGTGAATTGCTAATGTGTATATCGCCCATCGCTGCTGACTGTTGATTACAATGTATGAATATTTTTCGATCAAGTCAATAATATTTATTCGTTCGTATTCGATACCGTGGTCACTGTGCTATTTAAAGCTACTTAAGCAACTTATATCTCATATACCGCAAAACCGTCGAAGAAATTTATATACATTGAAATTAAAAATACTACATCTTGATCGGAACGCACGAACGCTCCGACAACTTACATTTTATTTATCTTTGAAGACACTGCAATTTTTCCGTAGAATCTTACGATTAGTCGTGAAATTAAACAACAAAAAGAGTGCAGGGAGACGTTTTTAATGTCGTTACACTTGCATACGTTCTGCGCGCGCTGGACTTTGCGGCCATTAAAATGCGCTCCCGTTTGAGCGAGTGCGATTCAATGAGCTCGCGGCCAACGGCTCCAGTCAAATGCACTCGGCCATATTCAGCCGGCGTGCCAAAAATTCAGGTGATAGTTATTCAAAATCCAGATAAGCCGACCGGCCGCGACCCAGATGCGGCCGGCTACACGTGAAACTTCGAATGAATTAATTTAGTCGCCGAGATAAACAAGGTAACAGAGTTTCGTCGGCTGATTTATAACGTGTTTTTTTTGTTTTATTTAGTGACTGCAGCGGAGAGTTTAACGCTTGTATAAGCCGGCGTTTCCTTTTCCTGGTGGATTAAAATACAGTTTGATTTATCCGTAATAGAAGAGTCCACTCAATCGTAAATGAAGATGTAAATTGAATTATATTATTCACTTAATACAGTATTATATTATAATGCTTTATCATATCGTTATATAATTGTTAGTTTGTGATATTCAGTCAAGTTATTAATTTATTGAATATATTGGATCGAGTTAAAAACAACTCTAACATTTCCGATTTTTTTAATGTCCTTATTCAATGAGACATTAGAACTTCCTTACCCACATGCGAGAAAGACATTTATTTGTATGACAACCGCTCGTCAATATACTAGTGCCAACTTCTATAATATAATTGAATATTAACCTATCGATTGCTCAATGTTTATACGATAACTGACAAATTAATAATGTCACTGGAGACATATATGATTGATTACTTGAATATATAATCAAATACAATAGTAAAATATTTACGATATTTACAACAAAAAAAGCTTGTATATCTTTTGTGAAATTAAATATTTTTATGTTACGGAGTGGAGAATAAATATAGGTTTTGTGAAAAAATAACAAGTAAACCTGATTTTTGGACATTTTAATTTAAAATTATTGCATACTCAATTTTAAGCAAGTCCGGGACTCAAATCGATGATCCCCAGCTTTCTGTCTAAGGCGCCTCAATGTGAGGTCAGGGTTTACGAGGCTATTCATTAATTAATATTTACAATGAAATTATAAAAATACTACGCTTAGGAATTAAGATATGCACAGTATTTTATGAATCGGTGTGTAGGTATATTGATAAAAAATGTTTATTTTTAATGTAGCTGAATAATAATAATGATTAACAAAGGCTCGATCAGCAGACGCTGGCCGATAAGAGGTGGTATCGGCGAGCTTTCAGAGAGAGATGAGAGAAAGGCGCAAGGCAGAAAGGCAACTGGTTTGCAGCCGCCGGCCAATGAAAGGCCCCGCGGGCCGCTCGGGGGCCCGCAGGGGGGCCGAATCGCGGGGCCCGGCCCTCGATGAGTCCTGTACAAAGAAATCGACGTAACCTAATCGACAATGAATTCAAATAATAAGCCTTGATTGCTAAGTACTTTAGAAACGACAATGAATACATTCTATATTTCAAAATCAAAGTGCAACGAAAATTTTGAATTGTTTATATTTTTTAGCAATAATTATTTTGCTGTGAAAGCACATAATATTTATTCAGTGCTTCAAATGAATATAAAAAAATAATGTAGCTTAAATGAAGATCAAAATGAATTAAAAAGCCGTCGTAGTTGTGAATATTCCGTTGAAAACCATAGATGAAAAAATCTTTGTCCACAGTGGCGCGCGTGAACCGCGTCATCCCCCATTTCTATATTTATCTAAAATAAATTCTAAATATTGATGTAAGCTTCAGTTACGTTGGCTGAAAATGTGTCCTTTATGACTGCTCATGCACGCCGCACGTACATTGTCAGCTTCGCTCCGTGGGTTTTTCGTCATATTTTATTACGCCGTATTGAAAGGAAAAATAACACAAAGACATCCGATATAGCCATATTCTCTTTTCCTTTTCACAATGACTAACAAAAAATCTTGGAATTTACGCACATTTTCGGAATACGCGGTGATAAAATTTTATAGGTGGTATGTGAATCTGGGAATCTAAGAAAATAAATGCGACAAGATTCCCCATTATTTTTTGTTGTTGTATGGTTAAGCCTACAAAAACTATACTGAATATGAATACAAAGTTAGCCAAAGCTGCATATTTAGAAAATCAGAGAGAATATTCCGGTTTTCTCTGTCGCTCGCGAAACCAATTAGGTTTACTTTAAATTTGATTGGTTATTTTTTGTAAAAAAGTATTTTTGGATGTTTGATAGTTCACTTTACGTTCTATTTACAACTAATAAAATACTTTATTACTTTACACATATTAAGATGCTTCTAGCGATATATTGAGTTATTTGTTTTCTCAGTGATACTTAAACAAAACCTTATTTTATTACCAAACACTGTAATTTTGTTGTAAATTGTATGTTGTATAATAGAGTTAATATGCGTTATAAAGTACCACCAACAATATACACCGTAAAAACGTTTTAATTATCACACATTGTCGATTAATATAACATTCTTAAAATACTATTAAACGGCCACTGTAAATACATGTTGGGAGCATTTGATTTATGCAACGATCGATGGGCGTTCCAGTACGATATAGCCATGTATGTAATAATTAAATATACATATTTATTTAAGCGAGAAAAAATTATACATAATTGATAACTTAAATAAATATTATTTTAGGGGGAGGTAAACACACGATGCTGCTCTTTAGGGAGTTAATGATTAGATCCTATTTTTACGAGTGTTTTTATACACTTCATAAAAAAAAAAAGAAAATCAGAATTTAGGTATTTTTCATTTATTTACTGCATTTTGGCTTACTATATCATATTTAAAACAAATGTGATAATACACTGCATACGTAGGTAAGTAAACAAGATATAATAGGAGAATCTCGTGTGTCGTCAATCTGAGTTGATTATCCGAACCATTGAGAGCCGAGCTCCCCGGCGGGTGAGCTTTTGCGACAGCAAAGTGTCTCATTTGCAGAACATTCTCGGGGAGCGGAAAAGCAACAAAATTTCACCAGCTGGTTAATCAGGTTTGGACCGTCCGGGGCAGGGGGGCAGGGGGGCACAGGGGGCACTGGGGGGCACTGGGGGCGGAGTACCCGGGGGGCAGCGCCTCGCGGCCGCTCGTCTGGACGAGTGTGAGAAACGCTCCATTAGGCGAGTGCAGGCGGTCAGTCGAGTTGCGAAATACACACCAAACCGTGTAGTATTTGATGCCTTGCTTGTTTTTATTGTTCGATTGTGTATTCAAAGGATTTCTGAATTGAAGTGTTGCGCTATTATTGCAACATTTACGAAGGTAAGCTAGAATACAGAAACAGTATTTATTACTAAAATTGAGTGCCATAAAAGCATTGTAATCTACTAGAGTAGATATGAATTGATTGCGTCAGTAATAAATTCGCTTGTCATATAATTGATACTTAAATTTAAATTTTCTAAACTTTAATGAGCAACTGCCGTAAGCCTTTATAATTTTAGTGTTTATTTTGTTTCTAATATACTAGTGCAGTGGTCCCCAACCCTATGCCCGCGGGCACCATGGCGCCAGCCGACCTTTTTACGTGTGCCCTCAGCTGTACGACCACGATAAAAAATATTTAAGTTAACAATAAAATGGTATGAAAAAAAATAATATTTGGTAATAAAACAGAGAATGATAAGCGAAAAGAATTATATAGTTAAAAGTATCAAAATAATATTCATTTCAGAAAATCACATATAAAACTGTTGAAATAGCATCTAATGGGTGTAGTTTGGATTGTCTTCGTCCCTGCAATAACGCCCTCTAATTATGCGTTCACGATATTGTTCAGATTTTTATTTATACAGCAAAGTTGCTGAATAAATAAAAATCTGATATTTTTGCCGTAGTGAAAGCGATGTGAAAATGTCTCTGCTATTTTTGCGTTGATAAAAGTGAGGTGAAAGCGATTTGAAAGTGTCTCTGATATTTTTGCAATTAGACAATAATCAAACAGTGAAATATAAGCGATAATAATTATATCGTTATAATTTTCAAAGTAATTATTCTTGTATCTAATGTATCAGATGAGGACTTCTGGAATATAGTACACATAAACAAATTACCATTCTTAAAAAAAAAAATTAATACAAAATTAAATCGTTTTTTCGGTTCTAAATACGTGTGTGAATCAATGTTTTCAACAATGAATATCATAAAATCAAAGTGCAGATTTCGACTTACAGATAAACATATTGATGATTCCTTTCGACCAGGAATATCATCATACTCCCCTAATTACGAAGCAATGATCTATGAAATGCAATGCCAATGATCATATTGACTTTGATATTTCTTTTTTTTTTATAATGAATTTTGGTAATTGGATCGACTTTGGGCAATTCTGATTGGTCAATATTTTAAAAAATCAGCCATTAAAAACATTAAAATTAAAATTAAATATTGTTGGTGCATTAAAATCTTAATAAACTTAGTCCGGACCCTAATTGGTATTTTTCGTATTCTTACCTGTTGTTTGCAATGTTTAGCTATAGATGTACATTTTAAAGTTGCTATTACAAATAATTATTCGTTGCATATTTGCCCCAACTCGATCCCATTACCAGAATTTTTATTTACTACTTATTATTTATTTTACATAAAAATATAAACATTTTTTTTATATTTTTGGAATCAAATATTTTTATGCATTATATATATTATTGACTATGTCCAACTATAAATACATATACCTTAAAAAAATATGCCAAAATTACACCATTTCGCTTATGACAATACGCTATATATTCTTAAATTCAGTTTATCCCGTATTGTGCACTAAAAATGTTTATGTTTGAATCTATGTGTTAGAATTCCAATAAACCTAAAAATCTTAACTTATTCAATAAGTGATAATATACAATAACAATAAAAACATTAGAAGATTATGTATTTGTTGGTAAGGATTATATTTCCCGGAGAGCATTGATGTATCTATAAACATCATAATACTGATAAATGCAAATGGTGTTCGATCGAAATAAACATGAAACTACATTACGTATAATGTAATTATCTCCGCCCATTGTAATAATCCTCTCCTTAATAATCGAATTATTTATTTGTGGCAAATTATAAATTACCATATTATAAATTAACTTTGTGGTACTGTTAGCTGCATACATATTTTAAAAATAAATTATTAGAAAAAACGAGAGTATATGCAATACCTTTCTAAACACGTTTTAGATGGGATTATGCAAAAGAGCGAAGTTGAGCAGTGTTAAACTCAAATTATCCACAATAGCAGATTTTAAACAAAGCGAAAACTATACTCGGTAAAATTTCCCAGCGAGCCCGCAAGTGCTGTGGCAGCTTTGCGAGAGAACCCCGACCAGTTTTTCTGAAAAGCTCTAGAAAAGCGCATCCCGTGACCCGCAGAGCGGCGGTGACGTCAGAGGTAAGGGCGGCCCCGAGAGGGCGAGAGCATCCTGAAATTGGCTTAAACGACTCACCCTGTTTGTTGTAGATTTTTCGTTAAATTCACTTTAGGTTGTAATTTTAAACGGAAAATTTTTATTCATAAAATATAAATAAAATAATAAGAATCAAACCTTATGTTGGAGCTTTTCGCTGTTGTGATTTTCCATCGGAGTAAGCAGACTCAAAACAAATTTTATTCTTACCTGTAAAGAAAGAAAAATAATTATTAGAAGAGAATATTATAAAACATACAACATTATTAATGTTTTTAGTATTATCCGCAATCGACTCTTCTTTGTTATGGCAACCTTCTTTTCCCGACTACACCCAAAGCTACGGAACAAGAAGCAGTTGCGAAATATAGATAAATCTATAAATATAAAAACGTTTTATTGAAAAGACGACGTTTAATACCTTCCAGTTGAATCAAGTATGTCATAAGAAGACAAATCAAATATCAATAAGAAGTTTTAATACAAATAAAATGATCAAGTTTCATAGGAACATTCCTTAAATATTATTAGTGTACCATAAACGACAGTTAAGGATAACGATGTTTGTAAAATGATATTTTTATTATAAGGGATAAAGTGGAGTGTCACAAATAACATTAATTTGATTTTTTATCCTTCTTAAAAATGCAGTATTAGGTCGATGGTATCAATATTTAATATTCAAACTTTATAAAAACATCTTAGGGCTTTCAGTATATCGAGTATGGAGCGAGCGGTGTGGCAAGACAGTGTGAAGAAGCCTTACGATAAAGCAGTTCTGCACGCGTTGCGACACATCTTGCAAGCTAGCCAATAGCGTTCTTCTTTGCATTGGAACCACAAAAAAAACTCCCAAAAAATAAAGGGACGCTGTTGGCTGATTGATTGGCAAGTTGTGTCGCTGCGTGTGTGGAGGCCTTATAAACGACCGGCGAGCGACTTGACATTTCGCACAGATACGACAAGTGGAGGCTCGCGCTGACCCGCGGCGGCCGTGACACGCTTCGCTGCGCCCGGAGGCTGGCGTGATGCGTCATCGGTGATTGATTCATTTCAAAAACCCTTATTTTTTTTCAATTTTTTAGACTACATTTCATAAACAAAAGAGCTTCACACATCAGGGAGTTTTTTTGAAGTATTTATAAAAAAAACAATTAACAGTGTTACTTGACATATTTTATTTAATGATGATTCAATCTGTTTCGCTAAAATACTATTTTATATAAAACATAATTTTATTCTACAGAATTATTTTCGGTTGATTATTTATGATCAGAAACTATGGCCACATATCGTAAAATTGCGTTCTCCCTATAAGAAAAACAAAGAACAAAATCAATTAAAGAAAACAATGCTTAATTAAACGGTCTCTATTGCTTGAAAGCGTCAGTGGCTTAGATAAGAAGGAATGGCAGAGATATAAGTGAATGCAAATATCTCGAATTATAAAAACCACAAAATCCTTAAAAACATTTCAAAAAACAAGAGCTTTCACTTACGGAGATAAATTGAGTAACATTCAAAAATCATTTGAAAATATATTAATTTTATCAAATTGATCTTTATAATAGCACAATACATACAAAAATAAAAACAATTTCCTATGGTAGAACGTTATTTCGTATTCAGGAAACCTGGTGACTCAGTGTAATCACCCGTCAAAGCAAACCAGTGCAGTCGAGCTCCACATGCATTAAGTTCTGACAAAACAGTGTGTTTTATGAAATCGGATTTGCAGACGACCCGCAGTGTCAGGGTCGCGCCGAGGAGTTGCAGGGTTACAGAATCGTACACGCGGATATTGTCTGTTATTCCCGGGCACAATCTTTTCCTTATGAGGCTGGCGAGTTTTAATTTTTTTTTTTCAATTAATTTCCCGTTTAAATGATAATTAATATATACTACTTAACAAATATACTGCAACGCTTATTAATTTGAATGGCGGTGGTAGCCAGTTAATGGCAGGGTTGCATACTATTTCACAGGCCATGTTCACATAATATTTTAATAGGTTTCGCGAGTAATTTGCCACTTTACACCGATATAAGCTGGGGGAATAATGAGCCAATCTAGGCGGGCCGCGTGTAGGGCTCACATGTTACTTATTTATAGATAACTATAAAATGCCAACGGTTCATTTGCGCCCATAATGCATTTAAGAATTTAGAATACTAATGAAGCGAAAACATGTGTGTTAGTTTTATTGGCGTGGGAATTAACTTGCGTGTCAATATTTTATGATAACAATGAAATTCCGTGTTAAAATCAACGGTTTGCTTTAAGGCATGTAATAATAACTATATTTATTATTAATGCTTATTTAAATATGCTGTATACAAAAAGGAGTAAACTGACAAGGATACAAAGGTGTGAAACGTACTGACATTAAAAATAATTTAAATGGTAATTATTTTTTATAAAATAAATTTTAAATACCGACATACAATAGTTTTAGAAATAAATTATCTCCTCAATGCATAGAGTTAATCCCTTAATTACATTGTCACATTACTCGCTCATGGTATGGTAGACGATATGATGAAAAAAATAGAAAGACACGGACACATATGAGTTGAAGGGATCGGTGCTAGCTTTCAGGTTTCGTACTATATCACTCCGCGCCATTAAAGTAAATATAAGTCTTAAAAAAGTAAGACAAATACTCTGGACCCAAGTAAGACAGCATTCTCAATGTCCACTTTCTAGTTCGAAGTAAAGTTAACCTAGCTTTTCTTTACTAAATTTATTTGTATAGTATCGACACATTTGGGTTAACCGTACTAAATAAAAATTCTAACATTGATATGGGTACACTAAACGCAGTTAGGTGCTAACCCAAATACGTAGATACTGTAAATAAACAAACTCAGTTTAAAAAAAACAAAGTAGGTGAAAATAATTGGAATCAACCCTTTCGGTGTTTCCACGTTATAGTGTAAATAATAATATTAAATAAAAGCGCATTTGATTGTGTATATTACGCAGCAGTTGTGGGATCTGTGAGGACGACGCATTTATACGCGTTTTGTTGGTGTATTCATATTTAGAGTTACAAAGGCTCCGGCGGGATTAGGCTCAGAGCGCCGAGACGTGGGATTCTAGTTTGTTTGAGGCTTACCACCAGAACCAGATACAGTCCGTAACTCTCCCGAGTGGCGAGGCTGGCGGAGGAGCCGACGCGGCCGGTAATAAGATCGGGATGATTCCATTCGAGCCGCGCGGACACGGCGATCCGACCATCTGCCGCCGACCGATGTCCCTCGAGACGGATCAATGTTAATAAAGAGCAAGAGCCTCGATAGTGTCGCGCACAAAGCGGGTCGCGCTGATATTGCCTCCAGCCCTGCAGGAAATCAAAAGTAATAAAGATGGGATGATATATACAAATGAAATCGATACTCAGTATTGAGAAGGTTGGAGACATCCATTAGGTTTCGTTTTACATGAAAACAAAAAAAAAGGTATTAAGTCCCAACAGTGATATTAAGACTGATTGAAGACCTGGGAAACAAAGAATTATCCGGATCTGAGAATCCATCACAGAAGGGTAATGTTTTTAATCAAAATACGTTATAAATTATTATAATACATTAATTATGATTATTTTTTCCCGATTTAAATATAAAGAGTCAGTTATGGATCGATAGTTTTTCGTACATCGGCACACTTTCATTAGTATTTTTTTCCGATAAGTGTTTTGGGTAGTCATAAAATAGGACTGAAAATAAATTTCAGTAATGGCTGCGCAATAAAAATCGACAAAGTTGTATCGGCACACGTGGAAGAGTCGCAAAAAAAATAGCAGGAAATGAGAACTGTCACTATAAATTCACTCGTGTTCATTGCAGTTAAAAGTTAGCCGGTAATTTATTAACTGTCCTCCGAGGTTAAAAAAAAATCATACCTGAACACGTGAATAAATCATACTATGCGATGTTAATTGGATTAAATATTAATTTTCTTGATTAAAAAAAAAAAAAAACCTGGAAAAAAGCTACTTAAATAATTTCATGTGTGTGCAAAAATGAGTAAATATTAGTCTTGTTTTATTAAATATTTTAACGCACCTCAACGAAGATACAAAGAATACACGAATTTAAAAGGGTGTTTCGCACGGTGTGACGCTTGTATCAAAGGAGAGTTTTGTGCGATAAATGTCAGTTGTGAAGCAAGCAGTGCCGGCTTACCGACAAGCCGCAAGCGGCGTCAAGCTCGTAAATAATGCAAGTATGAATAAGTAATCGATAAAAAGCGCGGCTTTATAAGGCGGCAATTTTAGTGTTTTGGAATAATGAAGGAAGAGCTTAGGCTGATCCGATACAATATTAACGCGAGGCGCGGCGGAGCGGGGGCGGCCCCGCCCGTGAATAAGTAAACACATTCAGGGGATGAATTCATTTATTTTATCTCTCCTAACCGTTTTCACGTCTGCTTTGAATTCCAAAAATCCACGAAATGGACGATTCCCTAAGTAAAAGCGATAAGGAGAGGTGGAAGGAACTTTACTTTGTTGCTCTGCACTGCGCGCTACGATTTAAATCTGATTGAGGTAAAACAGAATCATTGTGTTTCGGAATGCTTTGTATATTTTAATAAAAAAAAACAGAAGGTAATATATTTCGGAGACGAACGAAAACAAAAAGCAAATTTCAAACATACTTAAAAAAATGACAGTTTTGATATCTATCCATGACATACATCAATATACAATGAATAAAGAAATTCACCATTTATAATATTATTGTATAAAACACCTCTCATTACAGAAGATTAAATATTATAACCTGAACGGATCTCATAAATTACTGAACCTTAAATTTAAAAAAAATTACACCTTTTTTCCAAGATGTGTTGGAGTCTTATTAACATATATTAAAGCAAAATAATACAAATAACTAATAATATAGTTAATTAAAATCTGCATTAATAAATAATAGATAGACTTATAATATTTGTATTTCAATAAAATTATAATTTAAATGGCAATCAATCGCTTTTTTATACAAAAAAAAAAGGTTGATTTATTATTCCATACATTCATTATGTGAATTATAATAACATTACTAGTTTTTTTGATTTATTGCCAAATTACTATCATAAAAATAATAAACCTTAAGAGAACAACGTCTCCTGTAATTATGTTTTAAAAAAAACGAGAAAAAGGTTTTGTTTTATAGTATATATATTAGGGTGTCCCTTAAAATTCAAGTTCAATATTTTTTTACGCGTACCTTCTTAAAAGTTTAGTAATAACCCTATATTGTCTAGAAAAAAATATTAGTTCGATTTATAAACGGTAACCCGTGCCGACTTGCGATTTTAACTTATCCATACAAGTTGCGTAAGTACTGCGCTGTGACTTGTAACTGCATGTTTTATTTGTCATTTCATACGTGATTTTTGAGATTAGTAGTGCTCCATTGTTTAGTGCGTTAACATGTCGGTGGAATTACGGAGTGATAAACAAAATAATTTCCTTATCGGTTTGCCTAGATATCAAATAAATGGTGCAAAATTACCATCTAATCGACAAATTCCCTCGGTCCTATTTTACAATATTCGTGAGGTTAAACTGATTGTTAGTGAAAGTGCAAATCTTGTGATTAGGGAGTGCATCATATATTGGGAAAAAACAAGAATTCCAACAAGGGCATATCCTAACTGCGTGAAGAAACTTGTTGATTTATATCATGTTTGGAGAGAGTTGCAAAAAAAATTGTAAGAAAACTCAGGTTACGTTCAAGAGCCGTGAGAACAATTTCAAAATTGATCTTGATAATATGTTTGATATTGCACATGCTGATGCTTTTGAGAGAATGAAAATAGAGGAAGATAAATTATTTTTAATGAAACAGAGAGAGCCAGGTCGACCGGGATGCTTAGGTGGTGTTGATAAAAAATTGGCGGAAAAAGAAGATAGATCTAAACAACGACGATTGGAAGAAGAGGAAAGGGTTGTAAGACAAAGATAACCACTAGCTGCTGAAACTAGAAAATCAAGGGCAGAAGCAATAAAATCTGACTTCTTTGGAAGTAATGTACCCGACGTAGTCACAGTCCATTGGGATGGAAAACTATTACCCGGGTTAGATGTACGAAGTTCTAAAGAAGAACGCTTGCCAGTTATTGCTTCGTTTGACGATAAGGAACAGCTTCTTGCAGTGCCAAAACTAGAACATTCTTCTGAAAAACATCAAGCTAAGGCTGTCTCAACAGCTCTCTTTGACTAGAACCTTCACGATAAAGTACAAATAATGTGCTGCGACACAACAGCTTTCAATACTGGCCGTTTCAATGGAGCTTGTGCTATTTTGGAGAAACTTTAGGAAGAGAATTGCTGCTCGTCTGTCGTCATCATGTTTATGAATTGGTCCTAAAAGCTGTCTTTGAAAGCAAAATTAAGCTAGTAGCCCAGATATTCCAATGCTTAAAAAGTTCAGAGAAAATTGGAAAAAAACATCGACGCTAGTAACATTGAACCATCTCTTAATTTCGTAAAACAACGTGTTGCCGAGACAGACATTCAAGCTTTGTATTTATTTTATAAGGCAGAATTAGACAAAGGTTATGTAAGAGATGACTACCGCGAATTGGTCGAACTGTGCGTAATATTTTTGGGAGGAGACACAGAGGAAAAATTAAAACTAAGCCCCCCCAAAGCCATGCATCAGGCACGCTGGATGGCGAGAGCGATCTATTCTTTAAAAATGTGTTTACTTCAGTCACAATGCAGAATAACTGCGAAGGACAAAAAGACTCTACAAGATGTTTGCTTATGTTTGTAAAACACTGGATGATTTCGTATCGGAAAAGAGCAAACAATTGTTATCACGACTGCAGATCGACGACAGTTTTCTAAAGGAAGATGTATCTTCTTGGAATAATAATAGTGCTTTTGTGGAAGCTAAAAGAAAAATAAGTTATTTGAGGGTTGTGAATGATACTGCTGAAAGGGCTGTTAAAATGATGCAAGATTTTAACGGACTTATCGCGGCTGAAGAAGAACAAAAACAGTTCTTGCTGCGCTGTGTCCAGGAACATAGAAAATTGTATCCGGACTGTAAAAAAACAACTCTATTAAAAAGTTACCCTGACTGATTGTTATTACTTTATGTTTTTGATTAAAGATTAATGTTCATGTAATTGAATTTTTACTATTATTCACTTAATTTATTGCATTTATAATGATTTTATACCAGACCGAAATATCAAGACAAAACACGTTTTTTACTAAACTTTGAAGCTCGGTCGGCACTGGTTGCAATTACGCTAGAAAGATGAAATTTTATATTTAAGACTCTTATAGCATTACTAAAAAAAGTAGAGGGTACCCATTTCGAAATTTGAAAAAAAAAATTTTTTGGTCATATAAGGGACACCCTAATATATATATATATATATTTTATCAGAAAAATTAAATAAGTTTTTTAACTTGACGTTATGCTTCAAAACGTTACGGTTCACTATTTTATATTTCATATACATCTTCCATTCTCAAGTTGTTCAGAGTTTGAAAACCCAATTACACAATATAACCTTACCTTAAACCAAAACCAAAAATTTAAAAAAATTAAGACCACAATCTTGCATAAAATGAATTAATCACAAGACCCACCACATATAGAAAGATTTTGTGAGTATAAAAAATCAGCTAAGCGAAAAACATATTTAATGTTGCAGAAATAATTACTATACTATTGCACGCGCAACATAAAAGCAGACAGCCATAATTCATTAGTACATTTAGTAGCGGCGTATCAAATTTCATATGAAAATACCATCGTCAGGAGCACCCGGGTCGATAAATCTAACATTTAATACTACAGGTAAACACCATAAAATGATCGCTTTAGATTTATTTATTAGAGTACGTCGTTATCAGTAAACATTTTTTTTTGTTCTCTGTTAGCGGCGAGCATAATTGTCGGCAGCTCCCGCTGTGGGCAGAGAGGGCACAAGAGGCGGAAGAAAGACATTCGCAGACTTCACCTCTTCCCGCTTACCTTTACGGCCTATTAACTCCGCGTCGCTATTGTGCGTCGATGTTGTTTATAGACTCGCACAATCACTCACGGTGCTTCGCGGAGCGCATTGTGAGGAAAATACCTTTCTCTATACACTAATCAAAATTCACCCGAAATTAACGACAAGTAGACTGCGAAGCACACAATGCGGCACTGTCGGGCTATTGTATCAGTGAACGGTAACACAAAAATGGTAACTGAGCGAGACAATAAAAAAAAAACATGTTGATGATTTTAAAAAATCATTCGTCGATGTGATGCTCTGAAAAGGGTCGTAATATAACGAGTGCAACGCTGCATTAACCTACAGAAGCACAGAAGTAGATGCTTGTGAAATGTCGTTGGCTACTGCATCACGATCGTCTCGGCAACAGTAAAATACAGCGATGTCGACCCTAATAAACATTACCTCTAAAAGGAGCTCTATAACGAACCCGAAAGCGATAGTGTTTAAACAGACCAGACGAAGTTTTTTTTTTATTTTCAGAAGGTAGTACAACACAAACGTTTATAACAACTCAAATTTTATTACATATATATATATAATTGGGAATATTTTTTCCCTCGCGTTTCGCGAGCTTCGGTCAGCTCCGCGTGCCTCGGCGTCTAGGCGCAGTCCGCCGAAACAAAGGCCGCAAGTGGGATAGTGGCACTGCGGAAGGGGGTCAGCCACTTTCTAGCGCTCCCGGCCCGCCCGGCCGGAGATATATCGGCTATATTATAATACCACTCGCTTCACAAAAACACAGCCGTCGTACTGCACGTCTGATTACCATCGCACAAAAAAACTGCGAAATTGGCTGAGATAATGATAGCTCACAGGAATGGTGTTGCTTTTTGAGTGGGCAGATATATATTTTTAATAGTGAATATTGTATGTGAACAATATCATCAGGCATCAGAAGTAATCGCATTGAAATGGGCACCTAGCGATTTTTTACCGTTTTGAAGAACAAAGAACGTGAATTTGAATCACAAAAGTTGTTGGCTCCCCGAGTCAATAAAAATAAAATAAAATTTTAATACTTTAATATCAAAACTCACACAGCCATTATCAAACGAGCACTAAATAGACATCTGTTTTTAATAAAATTCATCCGCCCCTTACTCGGGCGAAAGACTTCCTTATATACCTGAGACAACGTGTATTTCATAATACAGACATAATAAAACAACTTTTATAAACTTTCAATACATGTTTTTGAAAAAAAAAAAAAAAAGATTGCGATAATTGCAATACGGATTCCACAGTGTTTAAAAATGTCGCTAGAGAAAGTAAATACGTGAGAAGTGCTGTTAATTAACGTTCGCAGCAAGTAGTAAAACGTACTTTAATGTTAATTTTAATGGCATAATACAATCCAAAACAAACTTTGATATTATACGCAGAGTTTTTCTACAAACATTTATTAGGATATAAAATGTTAAAACAATAAATGTACAGTGAAAATATATCACCATGGTAGTATTCTAGCGCAAAGGTCGGTTTGGAAGTTTAGAAGTTCCGCACGCAAGCATGCCTAAGTGGAGTGTGTTCTATCAGTAGCCAGATTCTCTCAGGGGGTTCCATGGCACACGCGGGGGCTCAATTAGAAATGCAGCGTCCGGAGCATTCGGCCAGCCCGGGCGTTCTCTCGAGCGTTCGAGCAGATGATATTGCATTAGGTCATTGAGTCATTGATCGCGATCCATCATCTTGACATATTAGCGAGTATACTAGCGTCGTTATAGATATATTGTAACGATAGTGATTCGTGAGAATATTTTTATTTAAATAAAGTAAATCATAATACCCAAATGCGTAACCTAATAATAATGAGGATAAATATGATAAATTTATGCATTACCTATCCATTGGGTGGTTTGGAAATAATTATACAACCTAAACGTTGCAACAAAACTTTCTTTGTAAAGTGAAACCTAACTATACAAAAAAGAGTGTTTTTTTTAAAACTGATAGACACTGAAAACAGAGTTAGCACAGAAAATGAGTTGAGATGAAGGGATATTAAAACAGAACTACAGTGGTCGAGTCTCGGGCCGCGTTAAATTCCAGTTACGGTGTTCCTGCTGAGGCTTCGCGGACGCGCCGATGATCCACGTTATCGATCGAATTCCATGCACTTGGCGATAAATAATGCCGTATCGCTTGTCTGAGTGATTTGCAAATTTATTGCTTCTGAAAATCGATAAAAAAAATAATTGCTGCTTGAGTTCAAGGTGATATATGCCGCGACCTGCACTTGATTAAAAGATAAAGAGCTGCATTAGAGCTTTCAATTTAAACGTCTGTTGGTATGTGGTATACGTTGTATGTTTTAAATAACTTACATTGATTTCTAATAGGAGTTTTTCGAAAAGAAAAAAAAACATTTTGATTTAATAATAAAGCTTTCGTTTGGCCAATATTTGAATAAATAAATGCAGGATGGTATCTATCAAACCGTGTAACGTATCAAGTGTCGAATCGTAAAAGTATATAAACAATGGTACAACAACTTAGAACTTAGGCACTAAAAATGAAGTGAGAGTAAACGTATTTGTTCGAGGTTACTAGTCCATCGAAAAGTAGTTCTGGAAATTGATTGCATGTAATCCTATGCAAATATAAGAGATAAGCCGTTGACATACATGCAATTCCACAAAGAGCTGCATGCCGCGGGCCTGGACTGTGAACACACCGAGAACACGAACACTCATAACTCAACTATAATATCTTTAAAGCCGATATATATATATATATATATATATATATATATATATATATATATATATATATATATATATATATATATATATATATATATATATATATATATATATATATACATATATATGCTAAGTAAAACCGTTATAAATTTAATTCTTAAATTATTTTTTAATTATTCTTGGCATACACTTAAACATCACTAGTTTATGCTGATCCATATTGGAGATTTTTGTTAAGAAATAATGCACATTAAATCTACGACTGACGTGATATGGCGTTATTTTTTGCTGTCATCTATTACAAAAAAGATAAAAAGAAGCTTTAATGTAGAAAAAAATATTGACAGAAGATTATCTAGATAATTTTAATCCTTACACACATATCACAACACACACGCACACAAACATATACACAGTAAAATAATTTTACGCTCGCTAATATTAACTTACTGAACTTATAACTTTTTGTAATATAAACTATAAAATTCAGTTTAAAATTCTTAGCGACTGTTAAGTCCTTTTAATATTAGATGTAAACAATGGTTTAAAGATATTTTAGAATCATCATTTGTAAGTAATATTGAATTAAACAGAGCAGTAGTTAATTCAGTAAGAAACGTTTATAGTATAGTTATTACTTATGATAAATAAGTTTAGTACCAATCAAACGGCGATCGCTCGCTTTGCAGCAGAAATAGTGAATATTTTAATGTTTAGCATTTAGTGGGATTCATTCTTCACTTTGTCGGAGACGATGTACATAATTTGAAAACTCCACCTGATTCTAACAATAGACCTGATGCTGATCTTCTTAAAGGTGATAATAATTTAACATGCACATTATAAACTACATATTGTAAAAAATAATATTCACCGAAGACACAAAAACATCTAATTTATCAAGCATCTTGGATTGGTCGATGACCCAGGCCTCCCTCGGGTGGATAGGAGAGTGATGCAAGGGCTGTGCGTGGCCACTGATTGCTTTTATAGTCGCTCCTAGTACTAAGTATTTTCATAGCGCCACAACGACCTGTGAGGTGCGAGGCTCCAAGCAAACTCTGAAGACTCTGCATCCTTCCACAGGCCCGACTCAACACAGTATTGTGACATAAAAACTTCATTTAATATTTATGCCACAATAATTACGTGATTTAAGATCTGGCAGACCGTTTAATTTATACTTTGTTTTATGTTGTATCAAAAAAAAAATATGAAGATACATTCGATCTTAAGTCCAGCGTTTAAAATGTAAATTATAAATTGTGTGCAGATTACCTGACGGCGCTAATTTGTCAAACATACGGACGATATTTTTTCGCTCTCAGAACCTATACAGTCCAAAAGTGACAGATGAGAGATTAGAAATACTTAACGCAGGATTATTGTAAGCCAATCACTATTTAGCTGTGTCCAAATTCTGCCTCGGTCTTGTCCGCGTCCAGGTACACGCCTCTAAATTATAAATCAAAGCTCAGTTCCGCGAGTCTATTTAGATTCACATTAGGCAAATGACATTTATCGAGGCAAAAAAAAAAAACGAAAAAAACGATTCTCTCCCAGCGGGAAGCGGCAGGGATTAGTCAAAATAGTCGATGGCGAAAAAACCCGATCCGGTTGTATCGCAATAAATTAGACAATGCGGGCAAACGCCCGCCCGGGAACCGGTCTGCGGCCGTTTAATTGTGTTATCTCACATAAAGACGGTTTTTTTTCCCCGAGCGCTGGAGTTATAATAAAACGTATCGGCAGAGCGATCGCGATGGCTAGACCGCAGAATTGAGATAATTTATGTAATGCTGTGAATAGTGACCGCGACGTTTGCCTGTTATGTATTTATTGATATGGCGACAACATTGCTGCCTCTACTTTCCGTCGGCGCAAGCAGCTCATCAAGATGCATTTAAAACACCACGAAAAAACAGAAATATTGGTAAATTTAATCCATTATTAGATGATGCTTGGAAAGAGTTGTTTTCATAAACCATAACGCATGAAATTATTTTCAAAATTATTGCGCCTTCAACAATTGCTTTTACAGATACAGAAAAAACAAGATAACAGTGACTTCTTTGCACTACAATATATAATTTATAAGCATGTAGAAATAGCATTGAATAATCGATACGGTTTGGATTCGAACTCAGGATAGCATCGCATGGTTTGATAGATAGAAGTAAGATAAAACACTGGATTGATAATATTGAATAATAAAATTATTATGATTCATTGATGCGTACAAAATGAACCACCTGAGTCCAAGGTAGATGTGTTCTAGAGGTACCAGCAGCTGCTATTAAATGGATGAATTAATACCAATCTCGTAGCACAGATATTTTTGTTTGAGTCGGTATCGAAGGCAGCTGATGGAGGCTCATTATGTCGGGCAGGTCGGCAGGTGAGATTTGATTTATTCACTAACGAATATTTGCGATGTTTTTCGCCTTTTATTAGAGCGCAGATTTATAAGTATTTATCTCATTCAAATAAATCATGTTTCCTTGTTTATTTGTTCTAGAAATTTCGCTCTTGAATTATTAAATATCAGCTCAAAATTTATTGACGTGCAAACAAAAAAAAATTATAATTATATATGTCCAGTTAATGTGTCCGCTGCAGGATAAATTCAACGGCTTGATAGTAATGTAGAAACACTTTAAAAAGTATACTTGCCTCTCACAAATAAAAGCCTAGTGTAGCAGATAGCACAGTAAATAGGCCGTTCGTGGTGAAGTATTGAATAATGATAAATATTGATAATATACTTCGAATGGTAACTACGTACTACAGTGTGTAGCAAGTCGTCATACTTTCTACGTGAAAACAACAATGTAAAAGTTGATAAGATTGATAACAAGTTTCGATACCGCCGAACGCAGCCGCATGCGGTATCGTCCCACAAATAAACAGATTATTCTAAAAGTAATAACTGATAAAGATGGGGAAAGTGTGGAGAAAACTCACAAGCAACGAGGTATATTTTCAATTTTGTAAAGAACTATACAAATATTTTTTTTCTTTATCTAAACAACAAGCAAGGCTAACAATTTCATACGTTTATATTATACAAAGTAACATATTAACCCTTAACTGCATCTCACAACAGAACGGTCACAAACCGTAAAACCTTTTTTTAAAGCCCCATAAAAACTCATGATATCAACCATTTAATTTTTTAACCATTAATTTGTACCTGTCGAAGTGATTTAGTTGAACTTTTTTCCACTAACAGCACTAGAATAGACACAATCCATATTACAAGAAGCCATTTGCCAATTTTTGGCGGTTGAGTGAAAACGTGATTTATAAACTAGTGATACACATTATTGGAGATCTTTTTTCTACTTGAAAAAAATATTTGAACATTTCAAAGTAAGTTATTTTCATAATCCATTATTATTATTTAGTTTTTTTTTTGTATTTTATGAGATATGGTTATTTTTCTTTATGTAACAAATTGGTCACGTTATGTTTGTGTGGTACCTAATATATTATTTACAAAGCATGACTGAATTACTACTTTTGACAATTTATACGTTCCATTGAAATTGTTTTATATTTTTATCGTATATTTTTCGAATGAATAAAAAAAATCAACGATTTTCCGATAAGGAAATATTGGAAATCATGGAAAATTGGGATGATAGTGACTACAGTTTTGATGATGAAGAGGGTTCTATCATTCAAAGCTCTAAACCTTAACTAGAACCTGAACCAAAACCTGAACCAGCATTGAAATTTTATTCTAAAGAGATAAGTAACAACAGGATTTTATGGGCAAAATAGAATATAAAATTTGATGAAGATTCGATGAATTTCAAAGGATCTTCAAAGTTGGCAGATGAAATAATCAAAACGACGGCTCCATTGGATTTCTTCTAGTATTTTATCGATGAAGATCTCATTTCCTTTATATGCAAAAAAACTAATTTATATGGAACATTAACAAACAAAACGAATACTTATATCAGAAAATTCCTGGGAATTTTGCAATACATGGCGGTGGTACCATTGCCTTATACGAGATCATACTGGCGGCCTGATATCGGTGTAGAAAACATAATCTCGGCCATGTCTATTAACAAATTTGAATTAATAAAATCAACTATCCATTTCAATGATAATTTTGCTATTGTTGATAAAGATCATGATAAATACGACAAATTACACAAAATTAGACCTATAATCGAGACCTATAAATTTTCAAACATTCCCAAAGAACCAAATTTATTAGTTGACAAACAAATATGTGCCACCGCCCCTTCACATCAGGACTGATGAGTTCGCCCATTGGCCAATACATGAGATCAGACAGAGGTGCAAATATCCAAAGTGCACCGGTGTATCTCGTATTAAGTGCAGTTATGGTAGAGCAGAGAGCACCTCTGACAAATAAGAATAACTGCTTCATAAAATTCCACGAATAATTGTATCGTATTTTAAGTCATCCTTGTACTGCAAGTCCTTATTTGCATTCTGAACAATTGACTACCACTTTATCTTAATTTTTTATTCCTAAATTTAATTTCATTTTTCTCTATTTTTATCGAGAGTACCCCTTTTAGGAGGTATTCAAATAAATCAATTAATGAATTATTTTTGTGAATTTGTAAGTAATTTTTGCCACTGATACAATAAAGATCTATTTAAGACCTACCACTCTTTTATTTCGTTTAAAAAAAATTCTTTCCTTAGTCAATTGCTACGTTGTATTTCTAAAAGGAATGTATATACCACTACATAATGTGACCAATATGTAGCACTCTGTTTTTTTCTTATAAAACATATGAAAAATAAACAAAATATTTTTTTAATTATTTTTCCCTGAAATAACACATCATTTCCAAACTCTACGATTTTTTTCACGGAAAAATAAAAAATCATGCAGTTAAGGGTTAAGAAAGAAAAAAGTGTATTTTTAAAAATCCAACAAGAATAATATTTTACTTCATTTATACATAAGCAATTCATTCTTACCATAAAGTAATACTTAGAAAAAAAAACGGTTAAAAACTATAAGTTTTGATCCGTTAACCTTTCTCTTGAAAAATTTATGTAAAAGAATACAACCGAGTCCAACATATTATATATATTAAGTATTCATTTTGGTATACAAAATATCATTAAATCGATAGAGCAAAAATTTACCCTAAAATATAACAAATAAAATTTAAAAAACGCTTGTGACAATCACAAATTGAAAATATTAAAAGAATCAACACTGTTCTAGTCGTACCTACTGCTCGAGTGATTTGGTTGTCCGGCGATGTTCTTGTGACGAATTCCTTTCATCTTTCAGGAGACCCGGCAACAACCCCCTATCATTTATATTATCTAGTTGATGATAATTTATCACTTGTAATCCTTAGTTACTTACTAAGACTGGCTTTATTAGGGGTGGGCCAGAATGACCCGAGACGTCCTAACATATCAATATAACTCTACGAGCTCGTTAGATTTTAGTGGCCGTTGTTGGACCGGAGGGGACACCCTTCCGCTTTCTGAGCACACGTGTGCCCGTGCAGGAAGACACTCGCGCTTTGATATCATTAAGGGATGCCATGAACTGGAATAACATTGTGTGCAGCAACAAAAAACGCAATGCTTTATTGATTTTTATTGAGAAGAGGCACTTGAAGAATATGTACACGATCGTCAATATAAACCGAAAACATATATTTAACAAAAATGTACTAAGTGGTAAAGTGTCTCGTATGAATATAGAGCTTGATCCAGGGGAAGAAAATCGCTTTGACTGAGTTCTCATGCTAAGAGTTTATAAACAAAATAAATAAATACGTGATGGATCGCACACATATTAGCTCCGCTGTCGATAGGTTGACATTAATAAATAACCGCATAATCGATACTCATGCACCTGCAGAGTGAATTCGAAACAGTCAGAGAATCAATAGAATATACTCGAATGAAGTTTCAAGGTGACGCGCTTGCGAGAGACTCCGGCGCGATATTTTTCGCCGATATTGCATAAACTCGCGCGTGTGTGGAAAAAATGTCAAAGGCTCTCGGGCCATATTGCCTTTATGCAAATCTGCCTGCGTTCGGCGGAGAGATTAGGGCGGCAGTCGCGGGCGCGGCACATGGCGCTAACTTATATATTTCTGTAATCATTTGAATTAAATTTAAATTGATTTCATGATTTGTGACTCCATGCACAATATGTCCTAAGTAAAATGTATTTAATTTTTATGAAATTTTATCGATTGCAAGAACTTTTCATGTGTTAATGTTTGTCTCTAAGTACGATAGTCAGATGATAAAAGCCCACCATGAATGGGAATCAAACTCACATGCCACGTTAACTAGTACTATAACTGAGCTACATTGGCAGTGTCGCCAACTGATTTACAGTTTTGTATCGCGAGTTAGACACCATTATATTGTCAAATCATCGCTAGCACATGCTTTGTGTAAGATAAGAGTCTTGATTTAGATTGAAAATAAAGATAGTTACAAAGTGCATTGAATATGCAATGCTCTATTAATCTCCGTTAAAGAGAATCGACATTTTCCGAGCGTTTTAAAAATATTCTTACACTAAGGTAAGGTCAACAAGCAAGGACACATGAATTTTATAACAATATTCTAAATCTTTGAAAATTTTCAAGCTTAATTCGTGACTCGATCGAAAATTATTCGATGGCTGAATTAACAATACATTTTTTATAATCATCATAGACACGACTATACGCGAAAAAAATGACAATAGGATTAAGTATAATGTTCAATTAAGTCTACAATCCTCAAGTCAAAATAATATTTGTTATCAATTATAAATATTATTTTATTTGAACAAATTCATTTAATTTTCACGTTAAATATATTTTTATTAAAAATATAAATAAAATATTTAAATACATTAAATTTCAATAATTAACGATGAATCCACTATAGATTAAACCAAGTTGCAGATCAAGAAAAGAAAAAATCTAGCGTGGTGAGATTCCGTCAATATTTTGAGTGCGCCACAGTTTCCCTGCTCCATACTGTACTTGGCATGAATTGTCATAAGTGTATTGTGCTTAAATCTCCAGCACCGAGAGCGATCTGTCGTTGCAAATGTTATTAGAACGTACATTGATAAGATAACCTTGACATTGACCCGGGCAGGAATCAAACTCAATTCCGAAACATAAAACCATTTAAAATCAACCAGCGACCGGACGCTAGGACCAACTGGGAAACAATCCTCACAGTTCGGTACAAAGGCGAAAAAGAAACGGTATCGATTTAGGTAAATTGGATACGGTTACAATAACTGTGCGGTCAATTCAAATTTTAGTATCAAAACCTGTAATCTAATATGTTTTGAATATATTCATAACTGCGATAAACCAAACGAAATGAGTTTTTTTTAACATAAATGAATTCAACGCGTGGCTTCTTAAAAATGGATAAAAAAATAAACAGCACAATCAGAGGGCCAATAAGCGACCGCAAGAGCGGCCGATAACCGCACCGCACACAATCTCAACACGGCAAGTCTTGTAGCCTTAGAGATGACACAAGCATTTTCAATTGAAATTTCAATCAATCAAGTTGCGGATATGTTATGGAAATTCGTATGACGAGGCGAAATCGCCGTTTCGTGTATTTTAAGCACGACACTATTAATCACTAAAAATTATCCAAAATATTTTGATCAATAAATAAATATTATAACCAATCTATATCAAGACAAACATCCAAAATATTGATTATATTAGAAACACGATGTTGACTCTTGAAAATATTTATTTTATTAAATATGTTCAGTTCAATTCAGCGTAAAAAATATTTTTGAATATTCATTTTTAATTAATTTAATACATATGTGCATCTGATCGCATCAATGGCCGTATTTTAAAACAATCACTCGAATTCTTACCACCGAAACATTAGGTAATTGTCGTTTAGAATGTCAGTAACCTTTAGCGGGCAGGCTTCCTGCCGCGCGTGGCGAGGCGTCTCACTTGTGACCTGGTGGCTTCACGCCATGAACACCGTTTTTTCCACTCCACTTTTGGCAAATCTTACAGATTGAGATTTTCACGCCGTTCTTCGTCAATATTACTTTAAAAAAAAACAACATGGCGCCGAAACTAAATACACTCATTTTGAATAATTCAGAAAAATTCACAATGTGTAATAAATATCCACGGTGCCCCAACTCCGAGGAGTAGGATAGCACCCAGTGACGTCATACAAATGGCGTAATTATCTAATGGTGGAGCAAAAGCGGGCGTAGGAGAATGTCAAATAGTATTCGCGGGGGTAGAAGCGATCGAGAGGGCTTCTAGGTTAAGTGACACCAAGTAGCGTGGCAGAGGATCGCGAGAGTGAGCATTTCCTCCAGTAACGCTCCGAAGTTCAAGTTAAAGGTGCTTTACCAATTATATACATATAAGCAAATCTATAAAGTAAATATATGCATTGGCTTGCGGTATATTTTTGTAGTGAAGAGATCTATGAACTGCAGCAATTGACCGCAAATTTAGGACCGATGTCTAAAACTATTGTAAAGTAATTTATGCTGCTGTTATGGCATGGCGCTAAAATATTGGAAGTGGGTGGGCTAGGAAAAGGCCTTATTACCTGCAGTGGGAATTATCAAAAGCGATAGTATTAATATGCATAGGAATTATTAATCATGAGCAAATGACCTTGGGAGACGCGCATATGATTTGCTACACATTGTGGTTTGGCGCATCTCTAGCCGCCCGCCGGAATACTGATGTGATGAAATATCACGTTCGTGAAGCGGACGGGTCGCTCTGACATTGATGGCGGAGACAAGAGTCACGTGGTTAATCCAATAACCGGTCCGCGGGTCGTAATGGCGACGCGTAATATTTCAGGCGGTTCCGTCACACTTAGCGGGGCAGGGGCGCAACGGGGGCTTCCTTCAGGTACTCCGGCTTTTATTATCCGGTTAAATTTTAATCGCTAGCGTAGAAAGTCGCTAACAACGCTGTTAAGATGCGAGTAGATACATATATTGACTGACATTAAATACATGAAAGCACTTTCATGTGAACGGAGAGAGAAGTAGCTATTTAAAAGCGTAAAGTGAGTTCATTAAAATTAATCGATAAATTTAAATTACATCACACGTGCAATTTATTATGAAATTACTGTATTTTTGTTAACGCATTAATAATTTTAAAAAAATCGTCAAATACTATAAGCAGGGAATATGTATTAAAAATCAATAACTATGAATATGACGTTAATAAAAATAAAAACGACGGAAAGATTTAATATTGATAAAACTGGAAAAACCTATGCTCAATGGTACTACGATTTCATTTAAAATCGAAAATAACCGAGTTGTGAAAAGTGCGCGATGCAGTAAGTAACACGAGCGCGGTGGTTATTCTATTTGCCGGTTCACACGTCCGCCGATTGCGCCCCTGGCCGCGGCTCACTGTCAATATTTACCAAAACTTCAGCAAAAACTGGTCGCCGAAACAAAAAAAAACGCACGGAAAAAAGCATTACGAATGCTAGTGCTGAAATCAAAGCGGATAAACACGGTCACGCCTGACTGCGGGAAGCATCGTCATCCAGTGGGAGATTAAAGGTCTGGATTCAGGTGCAACGATCTCAACTTGTCAAAGCCTTTGAATTGAGTTTTTAAAAATGACAATTTAATTAAAATAAATTTAAAAAAAATCGGTTTGCTTCTAATCGGGTATCTGTTTTGTGAAAATTTCTAAATATAATAACGAAAACAAAAATGTAAGGCCTTCACGTATTTTACACGTTAAAGTTTCATTAACATTATTATTATTGTAAAATTCCAATTCAGGAAACCGAATAACTTTAACTAAACTATCCCATAGCGACAATTAACACATAACACATGATGTGTTATACTAGGACAATCAACATAATATGTTACATTTAAAAGTATAGTAGTCAAATGTAAACGCAAATGTGAATATGGTTAAATTAAAGAGTTTCTGTAATTCATTCGTGTCTTTACGTGTTAACCAAAATAAAAGCGATGAAACTCCTTCCGGCTCTCATCATAAACGCACCCCGCTCGGGGACACATACTGTTTTATTTTACATCCCTTTGTGAGCCGTGGAGGGATGTTTTCCCTCGCGTTCAGTGGGAAAATTTCCACAAAGGAATGAACAATACGATGAGGCTTTATAGACGCTTTGATAGCAACAGTTTGCCAGTTAGAATGATACTCATAAAATTCATCCGACAAAATAAACATTTACATATGTTTTTTTTTTGCTGTGTGAATTAACCGCGCTTACAAAATATATGTCTTGTAAGCAGCGCTGAGTCTGCGTATTGTAGTTACAAAGTAAATGGAAAAATTGTAATATGTATTCGCAGCTAGACTGCCTATGAGTTAGTATCATAAAAAAATCACGATTAAATCTAAGGTTCTCTGCGGCCGTTGCTCTGTCTATGAAAAAGGCTACTGCGTTCCGACTCGGAATATTATTTTTGTTAATCTTCAGGATTCTACTGCACGCTTGTATACCTCGACGGAATTGTTTTAACTTCCGGTTGAAGCAAGTTAATGTTTACTTGGTTAAAATTTATCGGCGATAATTAAAGTATTAAACGGAATAGTTACGTTCTAATATTTGATGCGATCAAACCCACGTTGAGTGTTATTGAAATGTCTCTCTCTACAGTATTTTATCCAAAGTGAGCACATATTTTATCCGCATTGTGGGTGTAAAGTAAAATCTCTTGCGGGAATCAGGTTCGAGTCCAAATCAGATTGAAGACTATCCGAAAAATACCAGCAATTAAACTGATGGTTAGAATAATTAGAGATTATCACCAAGGCGGCCTTGAAAAACCGGTTCCTGAACCGGGAACCGGGAGTGGGCCGGCGCCAGGACCGGGTCGGTTAATGCGCGCTGTAAATGTTATTAGGACGCGGACTGGAGCGGCGCTCGGCGGGGATGGCGCGGGGCGGGGCACCTGGCGCGGAAGACCCGGCGATGAGGATGGAAGTGCATGAAGCCGCGGTGGAGAAGGTTTCCGTCTCCGAGTGCAGGCTCGGTGCACGTCGCCGCCGCCTGATGCAGCGCAGTTCTTCCGCTGCTCCGGCCGCCGCGGCAGCGCCGATCGGATGTATTTCAACAGAGTTTAGTACTTCTTTCTATTGGTGAGATTTAACAAGGTAGGTCACATTCTATAATACAAGGCAATCAAACGATACTCACTGGTTGTACGCACATACAGTCCACCTGTCAGTTTCGAAAAAATAAAGATTGAAAAATAGTAAGATTATTTTATAGCAATATATGCATTTACAGAGGATGGAATATGTGTTCGCTAATAAATATTATCAGAATGCAAAAAAACCTAGCCTGCTTGTTTTTTCACATATTTACGCATTTAACAAGTTTCATGTTTTTAACGATTAACTTCACTCTTTGCGTGATTCTCATGCAATTCCATAATGTATTACTAAGTGATTCAGACCAATGATCTTGAAATACTAATTAAACAAAATATTTGACGTTTCAGACAATAAGACACCCTTGCCCCAGAAAAAGACTTAGATAATAAAAATATATAATTATAGATAAAAAAGAAATACCTGATATACTAATTTAGTATGCGATATTTTACTGACTCTCGTGAGAATTAAAAGGGCCGTATGAATGAATATACCATTACACAGCCTGCGTAGGTGTATAATAAACAGGCACATCGAGTGTAGTACTCGGCACTATATTAAAAAGGTTTCGTTCTGTAAAAGTAAAAGCACTGCTTTACATTTACATAATAAAATTAATCAAACACGCAAATACGAGAGTAAAGGCCAACAGGTGTGTGATTTCGAAAATAAATAAAGCAATGAGAGATACATTACACGAAAACAGCCACACGAGCACACCAGACGCACCGCAACCTCACCGCGGCATCGGCAAGGCGGAATGAATACACGAATTCAACACTAAGGTACTCGCACTCGCGTCTTGTGGCAATCGGAATTTATTCATATGGGCTTTTCATCAGGTGACGGGGCGATGGGCCGACCCTCACTTCGCTCCGCTATCGGCGATTAGTGAATCAAGACGTGCGTCCAAACGGATTGCGGGAGACAATTATGCCATTCTGTGGGACTCATACTTTTGAAATAAAATTTAAAAAATACTTATTATTATGTAAAAAAATATCTGATAGTGTAGCCTTTAAATATAAGAAGCTATAGTATTAAATTAACAGAGGGCCAATCCAATTTTTATGCTGAACATATTCTGTAATGAAATACAAATATTTTTTTGTTAGATATTATTACTCGCGTATATATACATATATTGTAGATGATCTTGTTATAATATCCCAAAGCCCCATTTTCGACAGACTTATCAAAGAAAGCAAAAGTATGCAAGCTGTCAAATCCGTCAGTTGAAATATGATGTAATTAAAGCAGTATCGGCGATAGCTAATCAGAGTGAAGTAGTCTTTTAGAGCCTTTACTACGTTTTCGAGTATATGTCAGCTGGTCAACTACTATGGCCTTGTAGAAATCTAAAAATTATAGGCAAGTTAACATTAAAGATAAAATTGACTGAGTTGTCTTGATTGACTTGTCTGATTGAAGAAACACAGTGAGTCTAAGGATTCGAACCTCACATTCTTTCGTGCTATTTCGTGTGTGTCATAATACCCATAAAAAAGCATACAACAGTTAACAATAAAACATTCGATAAATATACTAGATAACAAGAACCAATGATAAATGCAACAACAACAAAAATTACTTAGATTATAATTTTAGCACGAAATATAGGATAGCTGATAATTTCTCCTGTAAGGCAATAAACTTGATTAAGTCGTATTGTTTTATGGAAGGCAAGTCGTGCAGGGTGCAGAATTGATTTATTTGGAGGCGACTCGGTCCTGTTTTACGGTGCGTGTCAAAAATTTAATATAATGACTCGGCCCGGCATACTAATGACCCGCAGTCTTATCCAACACGCTTCAGTGTTCGCTCAGTGTTTTAATTTTTAACACGTTCACGCATGCACTGGCTTAAGCTGACACAACTGACGACTAAGTAGGGGCAAGCTTTTGGAATATGAGTTAACAAAAAATGGGGTTGTACCGGAATAAGCAGAAATGTACTGTTGTTACATGTGCATTTAAGTACGTCTTGCGAATTCTAAAAGGCTCGAAAGCGAAGAGATGAGACCAACCGGCACCCCAGTGAATCTTGAATTTTCAGATTCGAAAAATAATTCCTTATATTATAGCAATAAGTTAAATAAAAATAAATGCTTCATAAAATATTTATTAAATTTAAATAAATGCACAGTTATACCTATAGGTAATTTTGATATTCAAATAAATAGATGTTAAACAACATTTAAATGTTGAACTGATTAATAGTTAAAAGCAGCGTTTTAAATTATTCTCTGAATAAAAATGTATCAGTTTTAAAACTTGTAATTACTCGGAACAGTTTTATTTGAGTAGCAGTTGCATTTTTAGTGGATCCGCCAGCCCCGGGGCAGGAGTGACGCGAACGGGCAGTCGGTTTTAATTTAAGGGTGATTGAGGTCACCTCCGGCTTAACTTTTAACCCGCAACTTAGGAAAAAGTTTCGATTTTAAAACGCAAAAGTTAGATTGCCAGTCGCCGGCCGCTTTTGAGCGGATTTATAGCGATTTTAGAAAACCAACGCGACCGACAAAAACCACGCAGTTTGTCCTCTCAACTTGTGGATATACTCACAGATAGTGCGAAAGTGTCTGATGGATTTGGGAAGCTTCTCAGACGGTTTCTAATACAATCAGAAGGGTGAGCCTGGAGGGGTGCCGGGTATTCCTCGGAGGAGAAAATTCGATAAATAATCCCTCAGTATTCGAAATGTCTGTCTTATTTCTCAGGTCGTGTACTGTAACATCCAAAGATACCAGCCTACGCGGTAAATACAGCGTAAAATACATTCTAGACCACAATTTATAAGAATGATAAAAACGAAATGCTTTGTGGTTATATATATATTTTTTTTAATAAAACATAGTATCCCTTGTACTGTACTGTCCAGATCGTTATAAAACCAAGGGCAAATAAAACCTAATATAAAAAGAATAAACTGATGCTATTCTACTTATTTAATCCTGCCTACTCACACGCTACGTAAAGCTTGCGGCATAGCACTGTTGATGCATGCTTTTGAGACACGGGAGTTGCATGCACAGCATTATTCGCGACTAAAACACAAGAGAATGACATCCAAACGAAAAGCCTGCAGTGCTTAGCTCTTAGATTAAATCTTTTCAAGTTAGTAGATTGCGGTAGTCAAGTTGGTGTAAAAAGCGCAATTCGCCATTTCGTACGGAGAGGGCGTGCAGAATCACCTCTGATGAGGGCTGTCGGACTGCAGGCAATATACACTAGGAAAGCATAACATTCGCCATAAGCGCTGCTTACTTTTATTTATCTAAAAAGTTTACACGGTAAAAATGTCAGTAGAGAAATTCGAGTACAAGGTTAAAAATTAAATGAATTCGACATTACTTACAGTACGACCTATCAATATTTCAGGAACATTTTTTAAGACCGGTAAAATTGAACTGAAGAATTACGGCTGTCAGCAAAGAATATGTCAGCCGGCAATTTTCAATAGTTTCAGAGCGGAGAAATCCCAGAATTCAAAGTATTGGCATATACGAGTAATGCGTAGTACGAAATGGAAATTACAGCAAGACCCCTGTCAGGGAAGCCAAAATAATGCGTATCCAGCAAATAAGTTAATTATTAAGCTACTGTTAATGGTGTAGGATAGGAAAAAAAACTAAGATTTTGAAATAAAACAGAAGTATTTTTTTTGAGGGAAAACAAAAAAAAATCAACACGATAAAGATACAATATGTTCTTTAGGTTATCAATTTACAAATGCAAAGACGAGAAAAATCATAGATCAAAGGTTAGGGTAATGTGTATAAACTTGTAAAAGCTCATTTAATAGATCGAAAAAAACATAATGTCAACCATTTCAACTTTGTTGCAATAGCAATATTTGACTCATGCAGGCAAATATTCAACATCGAATCTAGTTTCCACACACGTTTCACAATTATAAAGTCTGCTGCAATAATTTAGTAAAGTTACTCGTTTGCGGCATTGCCAGTGTAGCCATTTATAAATTACCTTATACCGACATCACTGCTGGCTATTTAAATACTCGGACCAACAGAGGTATTAACTAATTTATAAATAAAATTACTTTAAAGTCAGTTTTGAGAATAAGATTTTTAGGTAAAAATAACAAAAATAATTTGTTTCGGTCAATCAATCTGAGGTGAATCACCATGAAAAGAAAAGATCAGACCTTGTCACTGATATAAATATAAGTAGATGGATCTTGTTGGTTTATATTATGTCACTTGAAGTCGCCGACTCGCCCACACTACATTCCCATACAAATAATAATTCATACGTGTTAAGTGCTAAATAGTTGAAGACACAAATTAAACACTACAGGCAACTGAATTACGCATGCAAAAATACAAACAAAATATGAAAAATAAAAAAACCCTTATCAAAGTGCATTTGCAATAAATAATATGAAAACATTATGCTAAATTCATAAACCTATATTTTTAGAAAGAAAAAAATATTTATCACTTTGTTATAGACACAAACATTTCTAGGAGCATTTTAAATATCAATATTAAACAAGCAATTTATAAAACTTACAATGGCTATAATATGAAACTATTATCATTAATATTTATTATGAAACTGAATAATATATTTTAATAACACTATAAAATGTATATTAATATTTATTTATGGTTGGTAAGTATTATTAATAATAATATAATATTTATTATCCCAAGACGCGGCTTGTATTGTTACATTTTAATTTATCAAGATTTAATTTTAAACAAGTGTGTAATGTTCATGTTCTTCAATAAAATGCTTAAACGACTTAACCTATCGTCTTTTGGTACAACAATGCTCTTATGCCTAATTTTACCATAGCTTTGCTAAAGTACGTGTATAAAAACACCAAAGAGCGTACATGTAAATCATAATTTTCATATTTTAGAAAACGATTGTTTGATATTCATAAAAAATTGAGTATAACAGTATCACGTTTACAGCGGTAGCATTTAATTCACACCAGATTACAGAATTACAACTGAGGCCTTGGCAGGTTCCACTGGCAGCGTCGTGGAATGCGGGGACTCGGACGAAGTCTGACCTCATCTTCAGCACGCTGCTTGTGTCAAGTCTGCAGAACGCTGGTGACTTCCTCGGCATCGAAGCGGCGGCACTACCGACGCAGGCGGCGCCGCAAGGCAATCTGAATTTTAATCTTCTAAACGCGATTTTCATATTCTGCCTATGATATGCGATAAATTTATATAAGCATATTTAAAACGCAAAATAATACTGGTAAACAACACCAAACCTAGAATGTTCAAGGCGGCGTGATCTAGCTTAAAATGTATTCGAAAAAGGTATTTACTATAATATATATACTCAGATGGTCTTCTAGGAAAGGCAATAAAATTAACGGAAAATTACTAAAATGCAGTTAGGGTTATTCGAGCACAGGTAGCCGGCCAAGGCCGCGGCGGCGTTCTCCGCCGGCGTCTCTCCCGACAAATTGCTGATGGCGGTCGAGGGTACAACCAGGTGCCCTATAGGTCCATTTATTAACACGCCATAATATACTAAAAGCGAGGAATGTATTCAATTGAAAATATGAAAAACTCGAAACTCATAAATTACTTCAGTAATATTAAAAGTTATAAGCGGGGTTTTTTTTTTTTTTTAATGTACCGTTTTATTAGTCTGCGAGTGTCTCGTGGTATCGCTTTATCCGATTAATTAATTACATTGTAATACGTCTTAAGTACTGACATAATAAGTTAAATTTTCGGCCTAAAAAAATTATATAATTTAAATTAATGTCTTCGCCTCGAGACGTCTTTATATAAATTGATATTAAATACTACCTAATTATATTTTAATAGTCTTTAACAATATACATGTACTTCATAAATCGATATTAACTATGAACGTTAAATTAGCATCTCCTATTAAATACTGAAGTATAAGGGTACAAGTAAACCTGATATTAACTCACTATCAAAATGTACTTCTAACTTGTAAACAACACACAAAATAACACCTGGCTAATTGAAAAATCATAAGTAAAATTTTATATACACCATAATGATTGGGAAGATATACATATTTTAATGGGATTCACAGGAAGTTATACCAATATACTTAAACGCGGAGTAACTGGATTGTTTAATTTGAGCCGAGCAACCGCGGCCCTGGCGGCGTGAATACGCGGGGCGGCCGGGTTAACCCGCACTTCGGCCGGAGTGCGGGTTACCTCGGCCGCTAGTTGAAGTGCGCCTCAGCGTAAACACAATAATTCTTTAAATAGAACATGCAGCAAAAGAAACAATCGGATATTTACGAACGTATTGATTATTTTAGTAATACCGGTTGTTCGATAACGAACAAAGTAAATTATGCAACACTATAAATAAGACATCACGGTATTTACAAAGAAAACTGCGCTCATTTGGAAATGAAGCTATCGTGTTTTATTGTTAAAATACCCAAGTAAATACAGAGTTAACCTACCGTGTTAATATATTGATTATTATATACATCTTCAAAAAAAACTTTTATTATAAATGTGACGAGTGCATGCTGTTTGTGTCCTGTAGTTTCATAGTAAAATTGATTCTGGTAATGTTATATGAAATGAAAAACTGAAGCGAGCGAAGCTTTTTGGAACGTTTTCACAGATAGATCGGCTAATAAATATAAAAAAACGACCAAAAAATTAACCAGTCTTTGATTTAACAGCGAAATTGGTAAAAACGGCAGATCAACAGAAGAAATACAACGAATCGCAATTGTTAGCGTGAACAAGACGGGCAACATCGGACGCGTGACTTGGAAGGTAAGATACAGCCTGGGTTATTATAGATATTTAAGAATCTGGAAAGCGATGGGATGCAATATTCGCCTTAAGTAATATAAAACAAAATAATACAGCTACGTTAAAATGATAAAAGTTTGCTCGCAGAAGGATTCAGGTCTGGTTGGAGGACCGCGAGTTGTGCAGTTTGGCATTTACGGAGCTCGAGGCGGCCGACTCCCGTGAAATGCTCTAAGAAGGACCGGCCTGTGGGCGCAGGAGCGGCGGAGATGCCACTTGGTGTGATAATGTGAACAATAAGCGTTTTGTTCAGGCGCTGTGGGAAAGCAGGGTCGATGCAGGGCCTGAATGACTTCGCTTTTAATAACGGTGTTGTGACTTACATAAATCACCACCATAGAAGTGGATTTATACAAAATGCCACGGAAATATACAAATGCAAAAACTTCGAAGAACTTTCACGTACAAAGTTTGGTATATTTAAAAAAAGCAGTATAGTCAAATCAACAAATTGATAAAGCAATAAGGTTCCAACTAGTCCAAATGATATGTGTCAGATGAAAGCGAAAGATATTAATCATCATCACTTGTTACTCAACCGCTTAAAGAACTGCATCTATGCATGGACTGATGACATAATGTGCATGATTATTCCACTGTTATATGCGATGTTAAGATTCGACTCAACGTTTTGTAGTAAGATCTAGTTTTGTTATCTTTCATTTTTCACGTACTAGTAATACGATTTAAGCTTTACAAATTGAAAAAAAAAAACATGAAGAAACCTAAATTAAGTAGGCAAGTTTTCATTTTAATACTATTTAATGTTTACTCACCGTTCAAAATGACAGCTAAATTCAAATAGATGTAAATGATTGAGTTCGCACCTGCTTGGATTTGATCGCAGTCGTTTTATACTAACGTTGCATGTGTCAGTACAAATCATTTAACAAAAATATGCATATATGATAATGATATATACTTTGATAGATAAAAAAACACGATATCTACTACTGTAAAACATAAAAATTCTAATTAGTTTGTTTAAGTATCTACTCTCAAAATTACCGCACGATACTGTTACTTTGACTAAGTACTCGAAAGAAGAGCTCAGAAAAAGTAATAGCCATTTGAATTAAACGATTCCCAAAGCAGACCCGAGCGAGGCCGGCGGGGGCGCGGGCAGCCCGCTCCGCGGAAACGGACAGGTCCACGGGCACTAACGACCCGACCCGCCATATCTTCCATTACATTAATTCTAATATTGTTCGTACAGCCTTGTTAAATCCGGTCTGCTTTGGAATACGTACACTCTAAATGTTAAATCAGGAGTGCCAAAATATTCATAGAACTGCTCGGTAAGAAATTTTCGAGGCGTGACTTTTAACGAACCTGCAATTATATATATTTCGGGGGTATTCCTAAATCTAGATAATTTACTTAAATGTTTCGACATGTTATCACCGATAAACAATAATGACACATGTACGTATACACAATAGTGTTGTGTCCGGTCTTTCTGCCTGTTTTTAGTGATTTTTTCATTAGCCCTGAACAACCAAACAAGTTAGATTTTTTCAAAGGTTTTAATAACTTCCACGTTCAATACACACTACATTTAATTCCTTTTAGTCAGATCCCAACATATACCGCGTGTGCACACGTTAAAATGCTTTTTTTAACAGACAACCTTCCATTTACCATTAACATTGAAACATTGCATTCAAAAAATGAAATATTGGTTTGTATTCAAATTCAACAGCAAGATTACTTTAATAGAACTTCATTCAATGATGCTGAGGATCATCCCAGAGTGATCGCGCTGCGCTCGTAAAGCCGATCGTTAGGAACAGAGAGTCAGCACCGGCGCCCCAAATCGTCCTAATTACTTATTTGAGTCTCCATTATTTTTTACGACGGCTAAATACCTCGTAGAGATTAACGATCGCTTCGGAAATATTGATTACCTTGTTTTCCTGTAAATTCGGTCGTTTATAATTATTAGAAATAAACAAGTGTGAGTTTATTTTTCCCAGAATTATTGGGCTGTATTATAAATTAATGAAAGCTGTCCAATAACCAACTTCCATTATGGTTTTAATTGTAATCCCTCAATTATAAATTCAGCAATAGCATTAATTTTACCGTACATTGGATTGTTATTGTTTCCAGTAAACTAGCAAAATTTAGATAATTAAATAAAGAGGAGCTGCGAACTCCTTGTTATTGGGTATACAATTATTGTTGTATAGTTTGGGTATGTATTATATATGCAAAACAGCAAAACCAACTAATATAATTTATCATTTGCTTTTCTCTAATCTTTAATCGTTTTTTGATATATAGGAATTGATTCATCTATATTTATAAATTAATTTTATGAGCAATTAGAACGAATTTCTAAATCAAAGCAATTAGTATTCCAAATTTCTAGTTATAAGTAAATTATTTTTTTAAAAGAATTGAAATCATTGGCTCATCACAATTTATAAAGTATCTTATTTCGTAAATCGTAGTGATTGTTTATCGTGGCAGTTGAATATTATTATATACTATATGAACGGTTCCCTTAAGTATAAAAATATCCCTCCTTAACACATTAATGCATATCGGGTAATTCTTCGCCTCTTAAAATCTAATATTCAATTCATAATATCTTATTCAAATCAATCCAATAGTTTAAATACTTGCTAATAAGAGGTAGTCCCTGCCGATTCCAACACCCGTGATATACAATTGGCGCGTACCTAGTTTGAAGAAGTAGGCGGAGAGCAAAAGTGCGTCGTTGTTCATCCACAGGTTGGGCGGCAGGGGTGCGGGGTGGCTGGGGTGGCTGGGATGGCTGGGGTGGCCGGGGTGGCCGGGGTGGCCGGGGTGGATGGGGTGCGCGGGGGGGCGCGGGCGGCTGCCCATGAGCCCCGCGATGCTGAAGTCCGCCGCGTGCGTGCAACGCCGCTGCGAGTAGTAGCCGCACAGGCGGCAGTCCTCTTCCTTCATCCTGGCTCGGTTCGACTCACTTCACAGTCGAAGGTCTCCTCGCATGGCACGGGCCGACACTTCACTTCACCTCCGGCGCGGTATGGCACCCTGGTACTCGTCACTCGTCACTCTAACGCCGGCGCGTTTCCTAGCTGACGACGTTATCACAGTGCGAAAGACGCGATCACAAACCGAGCAGTTCAAACTTCAAACGCGACTTCCCGGTGCGGGGTAATATATAGGTAGTAAGAAAATATTTTATTTAATTTGCTTTGATCAAAACGACTTCAAATGTTTGTATATAAAATATGTAGAGCTCTGTTAAGATTAAGGGGCGACGGCCGTCGGCGCGCGATCGGGGGCGTCCGTCGAGCGGGAAAAGCTCTCGAATTGTCGGCGTCTCCTTCGCAAGTCTTTTAAATGCGAACGCATCGAGTCCGCAGGTTTGTACTGTCGAGGAAGCCTATCGGTAGTCACTCTCCTTTGCACCGTATATCACTGCGGAGATTCCGCCCTGCGGGCGGCGAACCGGGCGGTCGCGGTCCGCCGGAGGGTTACGAAAAGTGGTCGGGAATAGATAAATATAAAAACTATGGCTCTCAGCGTATAATCTGTTCTATCAAAATATATCTCTCCCCATCTCCGTCGGTTAAAGCCCCTCTTCCATAAGAACTATCGGCTCCTTCTCCGGTGATGCAGGGTCGAGCTGCGGCCGCGAAGGGAGAATCATTCGAGGCGGATCACAGTTTAATATCACAGCAGGCGGCTTCGACGGGCGCCGCGAGACCTTCCTGCTCGCTGTCACTCCGGCGGCTCGATTTCGCAGGCGTCTCCCGAGTGTCCCCTCCTTCGGGCGAAAGTTCTTCCAAAAATTGCGAGTCGACGGATTGCGGCGCAAACGACGGCGAAGCGGTCGACTTATCTCCGCACGCCCGCGGCGAGGAGCTCGATTCGCGTCTGCTCCCGGTCGGGTCGCATATCGTCTATCGAAGCCGCGAGGCGCGGCCGGGACCCGGCCGGTGGCGAGCGCCGGTCGCCCTCAGTACCGTACTCCGGCTGACCCAGATGCGCGCAGACAGGCGACACTGCCAAGATCGCCGAGACCGTATCGAAAGGAGAGCGATTGAACCCGTCGATGGAGCCAAATAGCCGCGTCGCGCGCCACTCCTCGGCTCGGCCGACGGCTTCTCGCGGAGAACCGAAACCCGACAGGGGAAGGACGAGATCGCGGAGACCGTCGATTCGACAGGAAGCGAACCGAAGTTCGATCGATCTCGCGAAAACGCGCGGCAGAACGCCGCGGGAGCGTCCCGTCGGCGCGGACTCGCTCGGCGACCGCCACTTGTGGAGCGCCCGGCGCGGCCGGCGTCCTAGCCGCGGGGGCCGCGGGCCGCCGCTCTCGAGCCGGGCACCTGTCGGCGGAGGGACGGCGCGGGCGGGCCTAGCGGGTCATCCCTCTCGAGGCGCTCCGCCCGGCGCGCCGGGGGGCCGCGGCTCCTCCGTCCGGGTCGCTGTGGACTTCCCGGGATCCGCGCAGGGACCTCCGGGGAAATGCGCATTTTCTTCTCGATCTTTAGGCTCCCCCGCGCGCTCCCATCGCGAAGGCGAAACGGGCGACGGAGCGAACAGACGGAGCGCTGACGATTCCTGACGATCGAACTGTTGACACTTCGACACCGACCGGCTTCGTCTCTCGGACGCGAGGGAAGGAATCCGAAGCACTGTCGAACGCGACAAAAATAACTATGTCACTCTTTCTATCTCCCGAATCGTCGTCGATCGAATTATTCTCGCCGATCGATGCGATCGACCGCGTTCGATCCGAACGAAACAATAACAACTCGCGCGACGGGAAACCGTAACGGCGCGACACGACCGATCCGAGCGTCGTCTCTCGACTAACTGAACGGAAAACGGAACGATGAACGACTACGCGCTCGGCTCGCGCACACGGACGAGGCTACCGACACAGGCGAGCGGATCGCCGCAGTGCGAGGGCGACGGCAGACTCGCTCTCGCCCGCTCGCGGCGTCGGAAGAGAGCGGCGATACCGAACGTCCGTCGCGGCTCGCTCGCACACTCGCGCGGCGTCACTCACACCTGCGCGGCGCGGCTCTCTCCGCAGGAAAAACGTACGACAGATGGCAAAGGTTCCACACGCACGGGCGCACACGGGCGTGTGTGTGCGCGCGTGTGTGCGGCGTGTGTGTGCCGCGCGTGGCCGTGTGTGTGCCGTCAGCTGTACGCGCGGATGCAAACAAAGCGGACACAACAGTAGCTTCGGAAACCGACCGTTTCAACTTTTTACGCGAAGTGCGGCGGCTGCGGTCGCACTCGGGGCGGCCGCGTGCGCCAGAACGGGACGCGGGAGGCGGGACACGGGAGGCGCGCGGCCGGGACCGCTCGCTCGCGTCGAAGGTTCTCGATTCGAATCCGGCCGCGGGAAGAACGGAAAGGATTCTCTAGCGACGCGGCTTCAAAATGGGGACCGATCTGTGTCAATGCCGGCCGGAGAGCGCGGCGATAAGCGACGCCGGTCGTCAGCCGTCCCCGTCGTGAATGTCAGCGCGATAGCTCATTCGGCAATTATTACTTCCGAGGACATCGCGCCCGAAACCGAGCCGACTTGCAAGCGCGGGGATAGAAAAGCGCCCGGAACGTTATCGCAGGGCACCGACTCGAGGGTGGGCTATTTTTTTATAATAGCAAAACAACACAATCTCAGAAAGTAAAAAGTAAAGGTATCCGGTGTCTTCTGAGATAATTGCGATGGTAATACACGAAATGCATTCAGAATCGGTAGACGGCATCGCCACGAATGTATTGCGTAAAAATAAAACATATCTACCGACAATTTTAAATAAAAGCGTCTCAATCCCCGTATCGTAAAACTTCGCCTTTACGAGAGTTCCCATGCGACCGTTTTTGTGCAAAAATTCCATTACTCTTGGCCAAATTCAAATTAATAGCCGCGATAACGCGACTCCAAAATATTACGATTTATGGACACAATTAAAAGAAAAAGATAGAAAAATTAATTCAAAGTGTAATCTGACTGCAAAGAGTATCATCGGTACGTCTGTCAATGGAGATAATTTCAAGGCGGAAATAGAATATCGATTCATCCAAACTCAACTCACCCAGACAGGCCAGAATCTACAAAAATAAAGACTGCTTATAAAAATAAAGAGTATACTTATAAAATAAAAACTTAACTATATTTAGTTTGCTTTATGTATTTTGGAGGAAATTATACTTTCAATATATGAATTTGGCGTATTATTTAAAAAAAAAATCATTCACATAAAAATAATACCAATAAACTATAGTCAAAGCCATGGTTTGAAATCTCATGCCAGCCTAATTTGCGTGTTTTAGCAGTTGATCCGTATTTTTCCCATGTGTATTTATTAACTATTGCTGATTTTTTTTCCTAATATTTGTCAATTAACTTTCATTGATGACTCACTTATTTTAGTTATTATGAAGAAAAAAAATACTACCACACATACCAACATGATTTAAATATAAAAGTAAATCAAATGAGAAAAGACATAAAAAAAGTGTCCACAAATATATGAAAATAAATAAAAATAAAGCATTTATAAGAAAATATAAATGAAATATACTTAACACTGAAAGATATACAACAATAAATTAACGTAATTAGTCTTTTAAAGTTTACTTTCCGTATATCACACTTTATTGTGTATCATTACGATGTTATTTTGTGAAGAAATTCAATATTTTTGAGTACTTGGTGGAATTCCATTTTAATATTTTTGAATAAAATACTTGAGTGATTTTCCACATTTTTATTTTTATTAGTGACCGGTTTCGCCAACCTTTCACGTTGGCATTATCAACAATAAAAATGTGGAAAATCACTCAAGTATTTTATTCAAAAATATAAAAAAAAAAAAAGTTATTTTATCATATTTATCAATTTGAAAATGTATATATGTATATATATATATATATAAATACTATAAAGCTTCATAACGCAAAAGTTTGCGTTCCATCATTAACCAAAATTAATAAAGATCTAAAAGATAACATCTATTCTAAAGCAATTGACAAAACAACCTAACAGAGGTGAAGTATTTTCAATTCCAGAAGAAAAATGTTGGAGTTTATTTTGTATGAATAATCACAGTCGGTTTATTTGAGGGTAGGTAGATGAGAAGCCTATCTGGAGTATTGAGCATCTCCTCGGACGGGCAGGGGTGGAGGAGGGAGGACTGGGTCGGAGAGGCTTTAATGTCTGTTTCGTTTAGCGGGCGGAATAAAAACCAGCATTGAATGCCGGCATATATATATATATACCGACGTAGCGTACAGACACATTTTGTTTGCTGTAATGTTCATCGCTGAGATTATTTTTGGATATCGATTTTTAGGTAAGGTGGTAGCAAATAGTACATACTTTTAGAATCTAGACATGTAGTGTAACAAGCATTGTTATAATAGTGATTTTTTATATTACAAGTAAGAAAATATTTATACAAAAATGTGCTCGTGAAAATTCATAAAAGCGAAAGACGCTTAATCAATTTTTTTTAATTAATAAAAATGTGTTTTTATTGCGTTTTACAAACATCAGTTTTAAAATACCAATAAAATATCGCATTAATACGGTCTATGTTTATTAGAGAACGTCTGTATCTAACAGTGAAAATAAAAATGAAAATTTTGCTTCATCAAACAAACACACAATTCACAAAAATATCTTAAGTAAAAACGTTTTTATTTAACGATTTCAAAATAGACCCACAATAAACTTTTTAAAAGATGTGTGCTAATAAATGTGGGCGGGTAAGGCCTGTGCACAAAGGGTGCTATTTTTTTCTAATAAACACGCAAAAGGCCGAAACGGAGTCGGCGTCCAGAGCCCGCGCGGCACCCCGTGCAGCGTAACCCCGCCGCCGCCGCGCGCGGGTTAATCGTCCGCCGGCGCAGCTTACTTACTGCTGATTCACCGTGATATCATGTTTGTAATTCGACTTATTGAATAATCGTGAATCATTATTCAATTTGCTTTACTCAAATGTGATTTATTCAAATTATATGTGAAAAGACATGCACGTACATAGCCGGAGGATAACATTGCAACAGGGTGGTCGACACTTAAAAATACACGAACTGAATAATATCTTTATGTAGAAAAAGCTCATATCGTTACCTACATACCTTAAATTATTTGTCTAAAACTATTTAAAAATAACAATGAACTACATGGATAATATTTAGAAAAGCAAGGATAATGGTGCGTAGTGTGTATAAAGCGGCTTATACACATTTTTGAATATTATTTTTTGTTATAAAAAATAACGTGAAATATGACGCTATTGGCTAGCTCGGCGATTGGTTGTGTTATAACGGGTTTATATGTATGTAATATTAAACTATTAGGGTAGAATTTTACATTAACTCTATTTTATTTTATTTCATATTTTCAGGATCTTGTTTTGGGGCTGCGAAATTAATTTCAATGATTTTAATCCTATGTCTAACTGCAAGCTTAATAATAATATTTATGCTTCAGGTTTCATGTTTGTACAAAGGGGTTGAATGTTTATTTTGAAAGTGTGACCACCAATAAATATTGTAGCAGGTTGTGAGGGGTTCATAGTTTATGTTATTTAGTGACGATTGAGCGGGCAGGAACCCTTTATGTAATTTTTTTATTAAAAAGTCTTTCTGATAAAGTATATTTGGACGATGGTTTAGTTAATATGACAATTTTTTTAGCTAAATAGCTAGATAAAATAAGAATTTGTGCATAGTGTTAGTGTAGCAATAAGTTACTAAATTTGTATTATGTCATAAACCAAAACAAAAGGTAAATAATACATTTTAACATCATAAGTTGTCCCAATGAAAATCATTAACACATTTACCAATGATATTTATAATCTTTGTCAGTTTAAATCAAGTCTAATGTTTAAAAGAAGTAGAGGTACATAATCTAGTGGGTGCGTAATACAAACACTTCAGCGTCGACCTATTCATAGTGCAACTGCCGTGGAACATTCTAGAAGTAAATTCTTGCACAACGACTAGCTGCGTTGCCGCACGTAAACAGATGCGTCATGGGGAATCTCAGAAGGGCCGGGCGGGGCGATGGTGGGGGCGATGGTGGTGGCGGGGGCGCACGGGGATCGGGGGCGGCTAATAACCCTTAAGTGCTTAGACCAAATACGCACTAAAAACGATATGAATTCATTTGTAAAATAATAAACGAGTACACGTGAAGTGTGGTTCGTTTTACTTTGTCAATCGTTTTAATTACTCACCCCTCAGCTGGCTTTGATAATCATGGTGATCAATATAAAACTGTAAGTTGTTTTTTTTTTGAAGATTTGCAAAATATCTATTGAAGATTTTTTAGTTGATATTTTGCAAATCAATCGATTAAAGTGTTCCGAGTATTTACACAAGTGAACTTCGCGGCACAAGGATGTGAAAGTTTACTAAAGTAACTTCAATGAATATAATATTCTGGTTTCAGAAGTGTTGTGTGTTATATACGATTATACATTGTGTGATGGCCGGAGCCGCAACCATTAGACAACGGGCAGTGTTCCTAGACTCTTGCAGAGCAGTGCAGGTCTGAACCGCTTATCAACATAATTTGAGCTCTGCATGCGAGAGGTGATGATTTCACTGTAAAAAAAAATATTCTTACAACAAAAAATGAGATTTGACCACGCTTTCATATGCCCCGTTAGCCTCTCCATATAAAACAGTTGAAATGCAGGGAATGTGCACAAATTAAGTCCGTAATTAAAGCAGATCAGCCGCGGCATTGTGACGTATCGGCTGGCAGGCTAGGTCGGACGCGGCCGGGGGGCTCAGACACGGGGATTCTTACTCCTTTATTCTCACGCAGAACTTTTTTCAGATCGTATAAATCAATTTGATAAATAAATTACACACAAGCAGCCATTGTTAGCTCCCCTAATGGTCTCTGCTCAGCGCGGGAAGGAAAATAAAACAAAACCCCGCCAAGTGAGGGAGTGATGGCAAGCGCGTGGCGCGCGAGCAGAATATTTATTTTTAATTTTAAATAAATATTATATCTTTACACTGTAGTGAGAGCGCAGGTAACGACACTTAAAACGATCGTAATGGTGAAAAATGGTAAGACGAATCGTTATGCTGTATCTAATTTAAAAATAATCCAAGAGGTTAAAATAAACCATTAAATGTTGTCGGATAGCTGACATTGTTATTTTTTTAAAGCAAATTTTTTTATATCAAAACAATGGTTCAAAGAATATCTACCCCTCAAGGCTGTATAAAAAGTCATAAAAGTAAAATGAGACATCATACCAATAAACCACGGGCTTAACTAGACGTATATAAGCAAATTAATATGTTTAAGACACATTTCTCAAGCAAGAATTAGCATATACTTGAGAGTAAAGATAATAATGTTAGAACCTCCATGACAAGAGGAGATACCACCAGAGTAACGTCAGAAGTATGGTAGATGACTGCATAGCATATTTTTTGTTGCGACATTGAGTTGAAGACTGAATAAATTACACTTTACTTTATAAGAACTTTGTTATTGACCGCCAAATATTAAAGCACCCACAGATTTGCAGACGCCATGTGAGTGAGTTATCGCATAATTTTTCGGTTGCCTTGTATGGGTGAGCAAAATACTCGCATGCCGTAATTGTCAGCAAATATTTTGAATTTGTGATTAGACAGGCGATATGAATACTGTGAGTTGTTGTTATATAATTATGAAGAGTGTTTTATTAATATTAGAGTGAAGTAAGTACAGAGCGAGTGTTCGTTGAGAAGCAGCCATGCAATAGTTGCTGGAGTAGGCAGAGATGTTATCACGGTGGGAGCTGCCAATTGATACCGCAGAGACAAGGATCGACGGATGTGGAGTAGGTAGTTACCAAGGCCGGCACGGAGGCTTTCATTAAACAAAAAGGAACAACGAGGATAAAGGAGTGTAGAGGCGGTGAAGGCGAGGTACTTTTCAGGTTTTAATGTGAAAAAAGACTAATCGTCGGGTTGAGCAAAAGTATATGAGGTGTCTTTGTTATGATATACTTGTAATAACACAAAAAATCACAATAGAGTGATTTTTATGAGATCACCACTGACAGATCAACATATTTTTACAGTCAAAGTATATTTATATGATTTCAAATAATTTAAAAACATAAATCGTAACTAATCCGACGCACAAGGCACAGTGTTATTTTTTACAACGGAGATTGAAAGTTTTTTTTGTTATTATTTTCAATTTCCAATGCCTGCTGAGCGACTTCCCAGACGTTCTCCTCAGATATTTCGGGATTTCTGTCACAGAAAAGTCAGCCATCTCCTTAATATTGTAAGTTTATATTAACGGCGGTCAATCGTTTGATTTATTTTTTATAATCTTGCATATTTTAAACATGACAGTAGGAAAGATTTTTCTCAAGTATATTTTGGTGAGTTAGCTGCTTGCACATCATCAAACGAGCTTAATTGTTTATTTGAGATATGTATTAAAATTGATAAAAATTTAAAGTAATTAAGTGCAAAATTAAAAAAAAAAAAAAAAAAAACAAGACGAGGTGTAATCCACTAGCCGTATGGGACTACGATAAAGCAACAATACATAAATGCCGCAGTGATACGTGGCATTTTCAGCGTCCAGTAAGTGCCGCAAAAAGCTGGTCGGGTATCTCCGGCGAGCCGGCCGGCCGTGATGGAGAGTGCGGCGTGCCCGGACCTGCTGCTGCTTGCAGCCTGTCTCGCGAAACACACCGAGTCTGATACGTAAAGGTTATTTATTTCATCAACATCAACCGTTTTCGGTCTGCTACAGCGTGGAGGCATTCCTCCAGGCGTCTTGTATACTAAACACATTCATACGTATTTAAACAATAATCTAGGTTAATACACATTTTAAATTAAATACTTAAGAGGGATTTTTCCACATTTTTCGGAACTATCAAATGCCGACGCGAAAGGTTGGCGAAATCGGAAAAATTAAAATGTGAAAAAAAATCACTAAAGTAAAATCACTATATTTAAAATATTAAAATGGAATTCCACCAAGAACTCTCAGACAAAGATATTGATTGCTTTAATATACAAGGTTTATACAAAAAAAAAAATAGTTTGATTTAAATCACTTGTAGTTAAACATAAAGCGTTTTTTTATAATAATCATTTTAAGAGAATGTAATTCAAAAGGCTTATTTTATGCGCACGCAGAGATTTCTGTAATTTTTTCTCAAAAAATTTGAATACCCACAAATATAAATAGGCGATCCTAGTTGATATGATCATAACCTCCTGATTCATAATACAAACAAGAATAATATACTCTGTTTCCTGTTAGGCCCTACCCGCCCTCGGGTCGGCGACGGGCGTCTTTTGTTGCAATTAAGCAACTTTGAATAGTCGTTTTGGGTTGCAGCCCGCGGCATGTCGTCAGGCGGGTCGCGCAAAAACGGAAACGCCGCGGATGGCGGAGGAGCCGCGCCGTCCAGCCCGGGTCTCGCCGGCGCAACTTGCGACCGCTTTGCAACCAACCAATAGCGTCCATTGTTTTTAACCGTTTTTTTTAAAGATTTTCACCTAAGATTTTGCTTAAGTAAGCAACGCAAAATAGGACGCAATCGGCTAATTGCAAGTCGGTTGCACGTTATGTCGCGACGCGTGTTGTGAGCTTACTTGTGCACACAAAAAAAAAAAAAAAAAAACAACACCGTGTACTATAAGGCGTGTACTCAAAACAAAAAAAAAACTAAGAACACGTATTTGTTACAATTAAAAAATAATTAAAACAATCTAAAACTATTGTACCCTCACTTTCGGTTGATTTTTTGTTATCTGGAATTTTTATGTGTAATTTGAAAAAACGCAATAAAATGAAATGTGGTATTTGAATGCTTATGAAAATGCATGCATGATAACTGCATAGATAATGCATGCAAACATGCAAGTATTTCAAGCCGTCAGTGGTCACTGTATTTAATTCTAGCTAAAAGCAACAAGTCGGATCACGTTAGTAAAATAATCTTGCACGTCATGTTCTTTTAATGTTTAATATTAATATAACATAATGAGGAATGTACATGTATTCGCTGCATAAACTGCATGCCACTGTTAGTTATTACCTTAAAAATATCATTTTAATGTGTTGGCTTGTCTATGTTTGTGTTTCTCTTTTATCATAAAATTTACGAATAAAATAAATTTCAAACAAAAATTGAAATTAGGAAATTAACACACACACACGAATGGGATGATAAGATACAATGTAAGTGACAACGCTTGACGTGCAGCAAGCATGGACATCAAGTTGGAGCGACATGCAAAATATGCATTAAAATTCACCTTAACGAGAAAATATACCTCATTTTAGAATAATAATGTCAATCATATGTTATTGATATGGATTTTCAGTATAAATATGGAAGTGACCAAAGTCACGTTACATTTGATGTAGTGCATTTTCCTGCAACGCTGATGTCTCTATTGTGTAACGACTCCTTCCACCCCGGTGTAGTCTCACTCGGTAACGGCTCAGTCATTTACCCCGAGGCACTAATCGAGCGAGACGTCAATGGTTTAATCTGCAGTGCTTACTGTGACGGGCCGGAGGACTTGGGAATTCTATCACGTGAGGCGAAGACGCGCGGACACGCGCAGACGGGAACGGGGGATTCCGTTATTTGTGAACGTGTGATTAGCGAGCTTATCGGATGTACCGCAATATATATAATCTATTTAAAGCAAAATCACTTCCAAAGATCGGCAATGTGTGGGTTTCCAACGCACCCCTAGATACCCTCAAATCTGATCAAGAGCCCACTTAAGTTAAATGGATGTGTTAGCTGGTAGGTCTCTCTGTCTCCTTGGCAGTCAAACAGAGTAGTTAAACGGTCGAAATCAAACCACAGTGTGAGTTTTGTACAAAAAAAACAATTACTTATATGACCGAATGTAGTGATTCGTTTGATTTAAATGCATTATCAATAAACATTAGTTTATTCACTATTATATTCAGTGAAGCGTTAATTCTGAGAACGCGCAAGACTTCAATACATACTAAGATTGACGAATATAACGTACTTAAATAAAATGTTTGTACCTAGCAAAATAGCGGTTCTTTTTATATGATTTAAAAAAATCATGTAATAAAAGTATGAAATTGTGTTTCAATTTGTAGAGATTCATTAGATTATTAATATATATATATATAAGTTAAATTAAATTATATTCGTAATACTGCAGAAATCCACGACATCTATAGGTAAACACTGGACAGTATTATTTAATCTTCTAATAAGTGACGATATAGATATTGTTATTTTGATATATTTTTAGTGATTGAAACTGGAAGTCTTACCAGCCGCTGCGTTACGCGGACGTCCTCTTATTCCAAATCAGTCCCGGTTGACCTGCGATTGGATGGCGAAATAAGCACTACCATAACTTTCTTTTACAGCTCTAGAGTTGCCTCAGAAAGGCACCGGAAGAAGATACGTGCAGAGAAGATAGGCGGTTCCGCAGCCAGCTCATGTTAGGGTTATCAGATTAATCCGTAGTGAAGTGTGACCCCCGCGTCGGCCTTTCAGACGGAAGCGGACATGTAGCGTCGATCGTAAAGAAATTTATGGCTCGGCATTGAAACGTGTACATTCAGAAGCGAAGAGTACTCTCGGTGTCATGATGCAGCTCTTGTACGAAACGGACTTCGTTAGAGGCTGCAAGTGGTTATATTCTCGTTGGAAAGCAAAAACACGTAATTGAAAGCAACCAAACAATCACTAGTGCGTGCCGACACGTTTAAAATTGTATGATATTTTATTCATTTTAATATGATATGATTCGAAAAAAATGCTTTACAGGTATCAGGCGCTTTTAAAGCGCAGGAGGTTTACATATATGTTTAAAAAAAAAACTTCGCTTAATCGCAAGATTTTATGACTTGAATTAGATTCATCGACGTTTCCCTGAAAATGGTATAAAAACAGCTCAATACACAAGAATCAAAATCATCTAATAACAACGGCTGTCAAAACTTACGAACATATCATACGCATTTATATATTTAAATGTATGAATATAGGTTTATAGGTGTAATAGGCTAAGCTATTCGATTACAATATGTGTTCTTGGGTAAACAAAATAATCCGCTGTAAAGCGAGGCTTAAAAAAGCTAACAGGTGGTAATGAGGCGAGGATTACGGAGTGCGCGGTGCGTGGGGGTGCGGGGGTGCTGCAGCGGAGGCATCGTAAAGCCGTCTGCACGCAAAATAAATCACCAGGACATGCCGGATTACGACTCATTATATTGTTTTACTCTTTATGCACGATAAGAAGTTGCATGACGATTAGTATGAAATATATAAATCGACAATCCTGGATTTTTATTAAAACGATAATTTTCAGGACACAAAAATGTTTATCCTTAGACCCATGACGGCCATAATAGGTTAGATAAAGAGAATTTTCTACTAATACTGAATATTAATTAAAATACATAGTTGATGGAACACGACACTGCTGAAACTATAGAATTTTGTCGGACGCTATTTTCAAAATAATTTTTATAGCAGTCAATGAAGTTAAATTATTTAGATTTTGAAAATTGAGAATAATCTTTTAGATAATATTTTTTAGGAATTAGAAATAATGTCGGTTACTATCACTACAACGGAAAATAGTATATGCGCTAGTATCTCAAGTGATCTGATAACTTGAAAGTCATATTCATACTCCTGCAAAAATATTATTGGGATGTGAACGAAACATCAATAGAAATCAACACAATGGTCCACTTCCCAAGGTCTATAAAACGAAAAAAAGAATTCAGGAATTGCATGCGACGTGGGTACTATATATACTTATTGCGAGTCTTATTATTGTTACGTTATAATAACATTGAAAATATAACAAATACACAATTGTAGTATGCTATGCACTATGTAATAATATTTATTCCTGTGAGTACATTTCAGTGTCTTTGGTGTCCAATAGTAATGAATATTTATAGTAATAAACAATCAATTAAATAATATATATTTAAAGTGAATTGTTACTTTTGATCCCGCCCAGCACCGATAATCTCAGGAAAACACTATACAACTATAATAACATATACAGTACTAGGGACTAGACATACATCTCGCTCGTTTTACTTCGCAATACCCCGGAGAGAACGAGATGAAGCAGCTCGGACTGCAGGTTGACGGAGTATTCTGTCCGGCAGTATTTTTCCTCGTTTTTTGCAGCAATTGAAAATGACACAGTAGTCCGGTCGGAGTTAATTGAATGCAGATATTTATGTGGCACACTCCCGGCCAGGGAGGGCTCGAAAGGAAAAGTATCTTGCTATGGATTCTCTACACAATGACCACCGTAAAGTAAGATGACAAGGACGACATTGTCTTGCACGCCTGATGGCCCCAGGTGCTCAAATGAGGCGCAACTTTTTTATGTTAATTAGACGCCCAGTTTACAGCGCAATCTCCGGGAGACAATAAGCTACACTTAATTGAATAGATAACTTCGAGGACTCTTCATAAGAAATAATCAATATAAACAATGTTACTGAATCAGCTTCGGTGGGTAGTCACTGGTAAGAAAACAAATCCTCGGGTAATGTTAACGCAGAGTAATTTGATATTCGGACTGAGGTCTGCTGTATTAGTATTACGATGTTGATAGGTTTGATGGGACTGTTTTGTTGAAATCAAAACAATTATAAATCTTAAACGTTTTTTTTTTATCAACGGTGATTGTTTCACTTTCACTGTAGCTAGCTGCAGAAGTAGTATCAGATCTTTGTAAGGAAAGGATTATATAATAATGCTATTGGTCATATAATATAAAGCTGCGGTGTAGAAGGACCCGGGGACCCACTACATACACTATTTTCTCCTTAGAAAACCATGAACACTGGCTCAGTGAAAGTGAGAGGCACTTGATGAAGAAGAAGTATAAGTTAAGCATAATTTCGGTTTTATTTGCTAGATAGGTGCAGCAAGGAGAAAAATGATCCAAGTATATTTAATTATCAATTTAGCACACGTAGTTTTGTACAATACATGGAAGAATGACTTGATTACATTGTGCGTATTCAAGTAGTACGCTTTGAGATTCAGTCCCATACAGACTTCGGATTGAGCGTTCAGCACTGGCTGATAAGTCAATGTCCAAACAAATACGCAAGGCGAATCGTCAGACGGGCCGATAGCTCCATATCTCCGGTTATTACCGAAGGTTCACGGCGGCGAGCACACCGCGATAAGTAGCCATGAGCGGGTGACGTCGCGGACTCTCGCGTCAGCCAAGGCCGCGTCGCAGCACGTGGGGCCGCTTGTTTGTTTACTGATATATTATACTACGAGTACGAGTATAAGAGCGTCCGCGGTTTACGGCTGCCGCGCGAAGTTTACGCTCGCGGAAATCGTCCCGCCCCGAAGACTACGTGGATGTGTAACCACTGCCAATGCCACTGCAAATAAATAAGGCGTCAACGTAGCGGATTTAAAAGCTAGATATAACCGACGTATGTTTATGTAAAAGCAGCTCAATAATGATCTACTGAAAGTTGTAGTAATTTGAGTAATGGGTGTACGGGGTTGATACCTGCACGGCAGGCGGGGGTCGCGCGGACCATTTAGCAGGTGCACGAGGTGGGCGAGGGTGGCCGGTAACGCGACCCCGTTCCCGTCCGCAGGGTCGCGGTGCACCGGAAGCGACCCTCCTCCCCTGTGTATTTACCCGCACAAATTAAAACTCTCGCCGTTATCGCATTTGTATGGCTACTTACCCGTTTACCCCCAGGGCGAGTATCCCTTACAGCGTGACTAATAAAGTGTTAAAATACCGAACACTTCACATGAATTGGCTGTACTAATAATTTGTTTTCAAGCTATAGTATTTTCTGCGAGATTATATTTTTTCATCGCGTGGAAATATAAATAATCATTTTTGTTGATGTCTTCTTTCTGATTGGTTGAACGATTTAGAATTTAAAGAAGTAATCGCAAATGTACTACCGACAGTGAAAAACTCGATTTATCTGTGTATCCATTTCTGAGAGAATGTACTTAATGAGGGATTTTGGACTACGAAGAAGTCATTTATTCTTTACTACTCAGGCCTTCTGTAGTGGTGGCTTTGATAACAGTTACGGGCCAAGTCATCCGTGCTATATGGGCTCCAACATGAGGCACATTATAACACCTTCGATTCATACGCAATCCGGTCGTTGAACGGTGGGCCGTTTAGATTTTTTCACGTCATCTTCAGGTGTGGGAAATAAACATGAAATCCTTATTTATGAGAAATAAATGGAGCATATTAAGGGAGTTACGATAAGTAATGGCGATCGGGAGAGCGCGAGAGACGGACGCTTGTAAAGTACAGATAATGAAACCCACAAGCTACTAACCATAAATATGGATATTCTCATATAAGCGACAATAAATTGACGAAAGAATTTAAAAAATATATATTTACTCTATGCATTTGCTATATACGAGTATATCTATACTTCTAATATCTATACATCGAACCGTCTCATGGAAAAAAATTATATTTTACATCGATTGAATCAAAATGATATTTATAACATATTTGATGCATGTCACATCAAATGTGCATTCAATTGCCTTTCTATTTTTATAATAATCTTGTTTATTTTCAAATACGCGCTACGAATAAAGTTTGTGCTTAGTGGCGTACACTCAATTTTAAATATGAGCATGTGGCTTATTGCACTGTATACATAATGATAAATAACCTTGTTTTAATGTAAAATATAACACGTAGATCAGCCATGTCAAAGATACGGCCCGCGGGCCGCATCCGGCCCTTGGACCGTATCAATACGACCCGCGATCGCAATGTGTCACAGAAAGAAGAATCATGTTTTTTAGAGCTTTTAGACTTCACTCGATTTCTCTACGGAAGTTTTAAAATGCGCATACTACATTTATAAGCAATTTCAAGGGCAGCGCGTGCCTAGACAGTATTTTGAAAGAAAAATTTAAAGAGGTTAAAGCTCTTACATTTTATACACAATATTTCAAGAGTTTGGATAGCTACCCGGAATTAAAAAAAGCATGCAGCACGCATTCTGCGTATGTTTGGTAGTACCTATTTATGTAAGCAGATGTTTTCCGCCATGAAAATAAATAAGAATAAACATCGCACAAAACTTACGAATGAACATCTCCAATCAATTCTTAAAATAATTACAACAAATATGATACCTGACATCAATGAGCTTGTCAAAAACAAGAGAAGTCAGGTATCTGGATCCTCGAGCTCAAAATAATTACTCTCTTTTTTAACTTTGATATGATTTTTAACAACCGTATATTATATCTACTATATAATTAAAAAAATAAAATGTTATGATAATTCAGTACATTTTTTTTATTTGAATCTGGCGCGCCTACACATTTTAAATTTAATATATGACCCTCTGCAAAATTGAGTTTGACACCCCTGACGTAGATGATGGTTATGGTGCAATTTTTTTTTCTATTCCATAATATATTACAATTAGACACTGCACGTTGACATACGTTTTTTAATCATATTTAGTGCACATATAAGAGAAAAAAAAATTTTAAAGGTAAATTGATTTAGCTTGTGAATAAAGTTTATTAAAAAAACTAATAAACAACGTCTACCTTATTATCAAGATATATTTACCCGAGCAACGCTCTTCGGGCTATCACGGAACAAAGAGCACCCGAAGGAGCCCTGCGCGGGGTCAGTCGGTGCAGCGGCGCCTTCCTCGGCGTTATTTGATTCCAAACGTGAAATTAAAGGTGCGCAGGGAGGGGCTATTTATAGGAGTCCCTCCGCGGGGGCTTGGGAGAGATTCATTTAACTGTTGGTGCAGATAAATGGGACGGGTCTCGGGCGATCGATTTTATTATATTCGTATTTTTATCAACGAGAGTCTCATTGCAGATATAGGGCGAATTAAATCATTGTACAAATCATTATTTAGTCTAGTTTGATTTTATAGTCATACATTTTTTTAAGGTTTAAGCGTTACATCGAGCATTTTTAAACCGACACGTATTTTGATTGTTTCTGACGTAACTGAAAGAAAACTGTTAGTGTAAAGTGAAAATGCATCTCCATAATAATATATTGTTTAACAAAATTGATTTATTTAAACTGTTAATAGATCTAAATACTTAAATTTTAATTTGAAAATGCAATTTGGTACAAAGGTTTGGCCTAGTGATATCATTAATTTAAAAACATTACAAAATATTATTTATCACCTGCATGACGTCAGAGTATTATTCGAAGTTAAATCAATAAGTACATAATTCAGCAGTAAAATATTTGCAGTTCAATGTTAGGTTTATTGGAATACTTGATTGATCGCACGAATAATGCACGGAGGCTTGCGGCCCGCTGACGTCATCCCCGCGTGTCTCGCAGTGGAGCAACTATTTTATAGGTGCATTCGAAAGATAAGTGACGGACTGCACGTGCCGACCTGCCCACACGCTAATGTCACAGCATGTGATCATATTCGTATTGAATTCATTTTAAACGTAACTAAAAATCAAGAAACAAACATTTTTTAAAGGTATGTTCGTAGGTTTTAGTTTTGGAAAGATTTAGTTTCTGGGGTGTTGAGATGTTTGAGGATTTCAAAATCCTTGTATATGTATGAGTAGCGAAAACATCAAACAGCTCACTACCCAATAAACCTAATTATCTCAAACCTTTTGGGAATTTAATTATCATCTGTACTGTCCAAACAAGGGCCTATATGCTATGAAGTGAAATGAGTATTTTATATTGTATGTGATATTAACTGACATTCCCTTATAATTTGAAAACAAACATCTTATTTTCATTTAATTTTCTTTCCAAAGTAAAATATAACTTTAATATAAAAATATTGTAGAGTTTTATGAAAGCGAGCTAGGTATGTTCTGAACAAAGAATATGACCGAATGTTAAAATAACATTAAAAATACAAAACATAATACAATAGTGCAGCGGTAAGAGCCCACAGCAGGTAGATATTATTAAACAAAAAATAAACTATCACGGAAGCGTCTCAGGTACGTATTAGCAGCCCACTCTTCATTATTCCTTAAATTGTAAAATTGTATAGTCTCGTGGACGGGAGGTTTCCGCCGCGCGCCGGATACCTAATGGCGCATTGTGTGGGTGCTGGCCGGGCTGTAATCTTGTGTTTGTTCAAAGGAAGAGGACAGGGAAAACTTCAAAGTATATTTATTTACACATGAGAGTACACCGGACCGCCTGCCGAGCGGCACTGGCGGGCGCTGCAATTGTTCCATATTACCGAGTGTTTATTTTACGATAAGAGATGTGAATAATTATAAGATTTATAAATTAATAACGAGGTTCAATGACTGCGGAGTGAACAATTACTCAAATAATATATTCAGTTTGAAGCAATGCAGATTGATGCGTGGTGATATCCAACCACTGGGTAAATAAAAAGTTGTTATAACTTTCTAGCGTAATTGAGAGCTTTTTGTATTGATAGAAAAGTGGACAGGTTAGGTTGGTTAGAAGAATGCCGTCCTTCATTCAGGAAGGCAGAAGTTTCAAGAGCGTTGTCGACTAAGTCATTGAAATTGAATGCAGACAACCTCGATTTCACGTCCTTACCGCTGGAACTAACAAGGCAATCCAAGGAAAGAAATTTATTCATCAAGCTTGTACAAAAAACTTTTTATATATAAAAAAATATTTACTGTGTGATGACAATGCAAAAAGTTGTAATTGCATTTTGCAGTCACGTAATATTTAAAAATATTTTTTTTGCAGCAGTGTGCCGCCCAGACAATAAATAGAAAGTGAGGAAACCGCTTCTTGTAATTGTTCTTTAGTTGGAAAAGTCGGGGCGTTTCAGGACCAACTGGAAGCGAGGGTTTTAAGTCCAGATTGCCAAGTATTATTGACGTACTCCTAAGCGCAATTTCTGATAACATTACCCTAACTTAAGCACTTAAAAGTTCAATAACTGACTAGAATTTTGTATTATTTTATATGTCATACAAATCATTGCTTATCACATATATTGAAAACATATCAATAAAAAAACGCACAGTTGATAATCGGTGTATTTAATATGTGTTGTTTGTTGTATTTGAATGAATGATTATTTTCACTGATTTTCATATGAGCGATGTCATGGGCTATATCCTGTTAAAATATGTATGGTATATATGTACATAAAAAAAATAAATGATATAACAAGGTTGAATTTAGAAATTAAGTTCGCGATAATAATATCTTATCCTCAACACTATTCGAATGATAACTAATCGACTTTGTGTGGTAAAAAATAGTTATGCTTAAATTATCTATACCATAAAGCTAGCCATAATTGTTAAAATAAAAAAAAATCCTATGAAATCTCAGACACTGCGTTTCAGATCCCGATGGTGGGAGAGTATTAGCTGCATACGTGATGTTATTGCACTCACAGCTCTCGGGTTTATTATATTTGCTGAAATACAATGTTGCATAATGATCTTGCGGCAGATTCTCCGCGAGTGCATCACCGCTTCATTCATCGCAACAATCGACAGGTTTTTATTTTGTATGAGTCAACGGAAGAGACTCTCCGGCCCGCCGGGACCGCCCGGAATTATCACTCCGCGCATAAATTCCATAAAACAAAGGCCGATAAATTATTTAAAACAAACAATAATGGAACTGACACATGACGCACCGTTTAATCACCGACGAGTACTCACTTGACAAAAATAATTCTCAGTTTGCAATACTAGACAATTTCATTGACATTTTTTAAAGAAAATCCACTGCTTTTGATCTGAAAGCCGCTCATGTATTGAAAATATACACAAGGCGAAAAAAATATCTGCAAGTTTGCCTCTTAAAGTTTATATTTTCACAGTACCTCAATTGTCGATTGCGCATAAAAGAGTATTTCAGTCTAGGCTAGATGTGCGTTTAAATGTTATATAAATCATACAAGCAACAGTGATAAAGAAGTAATCGTTGCAATTTGTTTTTAATAGACAAAAAACTGAATAAAATCTATTACATTGAAAATCTAATTAATATGATAATTAACACAGAACTATTTTTTAACTATGTACATGTTGTTCAAATAACGTTGAAACTATCGTATCGCTAAGTGTTTTCGGATAATCAAAAGGCGTCGACAGTGGGCAGTGACGGCTGTACCGTGTAATTGAAATGCCAAGTGTCAGTGTGTGGAGTGATTATGTTTACGCAACGGTGTTCCCGAGCGTGTGCCGCTTTGGCAGATAAGGGCGATATCGCCGTCTCGCCCACGCCGGAGATAAGAGCCTCTAGAAGAGACTTGCCGATCAACGTGCGTGCGCGGAAATATTGGACAACTGCGAATATTCAATTGTTATAACAATTAATCACGATATCACTGTAAATGCGCGTGATTGGTTGACAACGGATCCTATTTTCAGGTCCGAAGCGTTGCAGTAAAATCTGTCATATAAGAAGCGAATTTCGCCGAGCGCGCGTTTTGAAATGATTCAATCGTTTTATAAAATAAATATTCAACCGATGCGTTGCAAGTATAGAAGATTTTTTAGTAAAGTAGATTCACGGTTGAATAAAATATAAAAGTCTACAATACATAGTTGGTAAAAGCAATTAAAAGCAAAGAATATATTCATGTATGTATCATATTATACGATAAAACAATGACAGGATGCTTTTGACATGTTTTCGAACAGTTTGTACGTATGGCCGAAAGTGAAATGCAAATAACAAATAACGCAGGTCGATATTTTCGGAGGAAAGTCGTTGCAAATAAGCAGTGCGCCGGCGGCAGCTGCCTGCCGAGAAAACAAGAGAGCGCGTGTCGCCGGCGCTCATTTGTTTCACTTTGCCGCCATATTGGATAAGCCATTCAATGACAGCCATAACTTCAAAGCTTTAGGAAGCACATATTTATGTTTTATTCGCAAAAAAATATATACATCGACATACAAAGAGACGAAAGGAGACACGTAGAGGGCAAAATAAAGGCCAAGGGTCTTTTGAATTTCCTTACACAAGAGAAATAATGGCAAAAATGAGCGGTAAGCCTGCCGTTGAAAATTACGAAAAAATAATTTATTTCAACACACCGCAACGCTCTTTTGACGTCAGAAACATACTCGGGTGCACACTGATGACGCCATTGTTGTTTATTTTCGCTGCCTTGCATGCACGCGGCCCGCTTTTGTTTTGATCTTCATCCTTTCTGGAAACGAACACATCTACCGACTTTGCGCCGTTAATACGAGTATGTACGTTTATAATGCACACTGCGGGACATGTGTGCGAGTGCGCCCAGACCGCCCCGCAATAATCGCCTGCGAAGGGCAAATTGCGCGATTCCTTAAAAAGTCGGTTTGATTATGAGCTCGCCCGCGCCTCGGCCGGGCGAGCCCATTGTTCGGGGCGGCGCATTGTCGCCCATATATGTCACGGGGGGATTCGAATTCAAGGCGAGTGTGTATTGGAAGGGCATCGGAGTGAGAGCAATCAGAGGAGCCGTCCGGGGCGTGCGCGGATTTAGAGGGCGATTCGATTACGCCAGAGCCCAAGGAAAACTTATGAAAACATTAAATGCTATTTATACTTTTTTAGCAAAGATTTCCTGAACACTACCCGAAATATGCAAAAAAAATCCTTAGAAAAGTACTACATGTATAACACGACAGTCTTAATAAAAAAAATTACATCACGTCTCTTTGATACAAGTCTTTGGAGACTTAATTTAACGCTGCCCTTGAATAGGATGTGCGCGAATATTTTGATGTACCGCAGTACCGAGAGTCGCATCGGGCCCGCTTATCTGGCGCTCCCGATCCATTTGTCAAGCGGGCAGGTGAGAGTCGCGGATGCAATAAACTGCAGCCGGGCTCTCGCTGCGACTCCCGGCCCGTCAGTCTTCATGACGACGGAGGACCCGACCCGGGGTATTTAAACTAAGCTATTTGACATCAGGGTTAAACTACAGATTGGTCGCAATAAAAAATGAAAACATTAAATGTTTAACTAGGAACTTTGACTAAAGAAGCGGGATTTGATTTATTTTTTAAATTTTAGCTTTCGAGAAAATGGTGACGTTAATAGACCGGAGTTAGGTTACATGAAAAGTAAATTAATTAAATAGTAAAACAGGACGCAATATACTTCGAATGTAATCATATATACATATAATAAATTAAAAAAACTTAATACGTGCTTTTAGATAAAAAATATAAAATAGTTGAAGACACAATATAAAATTACACGGAAAGCTTGCCGGTAGCTCGCTAAGCATGTGTAATCTCCTCTGAGCCGCGGCGGCCCGTCCCCGCAGCTGCCTGCGCGCTGCGCCGTGACGTCACGGAATGCAGAAGAGCTGCATTAATCAATCCGAGCATCCTCTTTTAAATGCGGCGGAATTCGGACCAATCACTGATCGGGGTCCCGAATCTGCGGACGGAGCGCGAGGCGCTTCCCGCGACGAGTTGCCTTTCCAGAGGAAGATGGACGAAAACAAATATTCATTCCATTCAATCGAGTGCTTTCAATGTTTTTACACAAAAAAGTTAAATGATATATATTTAGATTAAACAATTGTAATGACAATCGAATACACATATTTTTACTACACCCGTAATGATTATTATGGAGGATATTTACGCTGCGGATGTTTGTAAATATTTTTTTGAAATGCAAGTAATTGTTGGTAAATAAAAGAATGGATGCACTTTACTACTGAGGTAACGTAACGAGTTTTTAATAATAGCACAGAAAACTTCAAGTCATATCGGAGAAGTATGCACAGGTCGATCAGTAAGTTGATTATTTATGTTTACAGCCGAGGCGAGGTGAGGTCGAAATGTAAAATTGAAGTAGAACAAAAATATGTTTTAATTATAACGTTTCTGAGTAGCGTGGACTCGTTGATTGAAAATTGATTGACTTTTTAGATGCGGAAGTCGGAATTAAATAAAACAGAACGGTGGAAATCCTACTCAGAAATATAGGATCGATCTCGTGGAATTAAGGTGGGTATGCGAAAATTCCCATTCAAAAAGTATTTTTTATCAATGTGGATTATGCAATCATGTATCCATCGTCAACAGGGTTTCCACTTATCTAATAGAGCCAATGAAATCTGTCACATTTATCATTGTCCATTGTACATTGAATGTAATGTCGTTCAATGGAATTGTATGATTTTTGATTTGTTCTAAGAATTCGTTCTGAGGTCAGTTTTGGAGCATATTGCACTTCGATTATTTGTTATGAGATAGTCATAAGCATTATGCACGATAAGAGATATTGATTTGTGATTTTCTTTTACTTCTTGACTGCCAGGATCTTTTTCCAGTCATAATCAAGGCAACGGATAATAATTTTTTTTTTTAATAATAATTATTAGAAGACAATTTCATATTATAATTAAAAGTTGTGCAAATGCAAGGAATACTGGCAATTAGTCCGTCATCAGGGCGCGTCGCAGGACGCGAACCAGCCACGGAGCGACTGTAATCGGAGCCTCCGGCTTGTCGCGGGGGTCTCGGAGCGGCGCGGCGTGGGTCGCCCGGCAGTCAGTAGCCGGACTTGTAAGGCGCTCGGCCGCCAAAATGGCCGCCGGATTCGGCGCAGTCGCCGCCGGAAGTGACGTAAGGCTCTGACGTCACCACACTGCAGTGAATACACTCGCGGCGCGGGGCGGGCGGGGCGGCGCGGGGAGGGGCGATCGCTAGACATGACACTCGCGTACCTACTCGATGTGTGTAACGTTAATGACTTCTCGGGAAAAACTGCTGCGACACTCAAGACAGTCGTAAAACAAATATACTAACAATTTACATGTATGAACTAAAAAAAAATAATTTGCTGTTAAAAAAATTTAAATCATACACATAATAAAAAAAAACACGTTGTACAAACTAATATTTTCAATCACGTATTGTACGAACAATTTTGTAATAATTCAATTGAAAATAAATATTACAGTGTTGCAATACACCGCCTATCGGTGAAATTACGTCGTTCGGAAAAATCGCTATATCTCAGGGAAATGAAATAATTAAATCTCTCGGATTATGAGCGAGGCGGAGTCTCAAACGCATTGCCAAGGAGCGCGCTGAGATTTATGCTCTGGAGGCGGAGTTCTGGCGAAACCCGCTGAAGATTCCGTGCATTGGTAAAGGAGAATAGATTCATCATTCAAAAGCTCAAAAGCTTTAAAAAAAAAAAAGAAATGTTGTTAATGGAAATTGGCTCGCTGGTTACGAGCAAAGCTTTAAATTGCATAGAATGGGCGACGAAAAACTTATAATATATATTTTCATTAGTAAAATTTAAAAAAAATTATTTTGGATACGAAACAAGGAAAAGCGAGAGGACGAATGTCGGTTAAAAAAACTAATCAAATTAAGTCTTAAAGATGAAATACAACTGAAAAGGTAAAAAGGTTGAATCGCAAAAGAAAAATACTCACGATTTTTTTCGTCTTAATAGGCAAACGAAATTATCATTGTTATTAAAAATGTAGAAAATTCGCAGTGACTTGAAAGGGTAGAGATTCAATTACCTGGCGTGGGTAGTGGGTGCAAGCTCGACCCCCCGACCCCCGGGGGTGGCGCAGGTGAGCCGCCCGGAACTTCAGCAGATGGTGCGCCGACTGGATTGACTAATAAACGGTGTTTCATTTACTACGGGGTCTGATACTACTAACTTATTGATTTCAATTCGAATGTGTAATTATTAAAATAATACACCGCCCTTGCATCAAATATTCTTCCTGAGATATTGAAATATAATTTGATTTTCGGATGATTCGGCGAAGAAAACGGGAACCCTATGTTTTTCTTCTTCTTCAGGTGCCTCTTCTCAGAGGAGTTCGTGAAGTTTGCACCTATATTAATTTTCTTCCAATGCCTATTACCTTTTCCTGGATTATTTTTTTTGAAATTTAGTATTTCTGAAAATTTTGTCAAAATAGGATTTTTACACTTTATAACCATAGGTCAGGAGTTAGTTCTTCTTTGCGCATTTTGTGTAAGACTTTCATTTGTGACGTTGTCAAATCATGGTATTTTAAGATTTCTCCTATGAAGCCACATCTAAATCCCACATTTTTTCTGCACGGTTGATGCATTAAGTGATTTTTAGAAACATGGGATTATTTTCTAAACTCAGAAGGTTCCACACACATATATAAAATAATAAAATAAAATAATTGACAATAGGCAGGCCAGACTGGGGCGCAAATGTAAACAAGTCAGACACACGTCGAAATGGAGCAATTATAATGATTAAATAATTCCCAATACGAATCAACAGCCTATACGACCGAATAACTTATTCACAGGAATCACAAACGATTTAGCCCCGGGTAAATTCGGATATGACCGTGCTAACTTAGCCGTCGGGCACGCTTCCACTCCAGCGTACCTGGACGGGAGCGGGCATGAATACTTGATGGCCGGAGTTCGACGCGGTCACTCTCCGATCAATATGTAATGCGAGGACCGGAGCCAAAGAAAAGTGGACCCCTGAAAGGAGCCGCTGATCGTCCCGGCCCGGCCCGAAGCCACCGCCGGCTGCAGGACGCCGCTCGGAGCAGTTCAGTCAGCGGTGACTTGGCGGCATTCAAATAGTTGTGGTTTTAATCATCAATCCTGTTCGCGTGATTAACACCCCGCAGCATAATTTATATAATAATAAATCTTTAGGTATTCGGTAAGACATTGAAACTAGGTTAAATATTTTAAGTCCTATTTTCATTTGTCATTAAAATAATGTAACGTTTGCAATAAAAAAATCCCGATATAAATACAACTGGGCTTAATATAAATAAAACTCCCATGGTGAATAAGTCTGCATTTAAATATTATTTTTTAAATGTAATTTTTATTAAACGGGGTAGAAAAGGGTATTTCCCGCTACAGTTTTTCCACGAAGCCGTTTTATGGCTAATTTCAGGCGTTAAGTCTGACGCTCAGAGCTGGAGCGGCCGCCTTCCAGCGGGCGGGGGCTCGGGCCCCTTGTAATCTGCGACAGTATTAAAATAAAAGGTAGGGGAGGAAACAAAGGCTTACTTAAACAACAACTTATTATTGCGATATTAACAACATTATCCTGATTAGTGCAAAACATTTTCTGGGCATTTTGAAATTACAGCCTTGTAAAGGTTAAAAAAGAAAATCCCCACCTGGGAATGAAAATAAAATGTATACAAAATAGTGGGCTAACTATTCTGTGCCCCGCGCCTCCACAAGCATATCCAGGTTGTTATTCAAATCACATCTCGTTATAGGCGACAGGTAGAATATGACGATCGAAAGAATATGATTTGGTCGACTATTCTGCGAATACATCTGTCTGAAATGCAGGTTCCTGTTAAATTTGACAGGCATAACTTATAGAATCACGTAAAAAATATTACCCTCTATATTTTAACACTCCGATTTTCAGTAAGACCTTATTCTTATCGTTTGATTTTAAGATTATAAGCAAAATATTTGATTTTTAATATATTAGATATTAAAATTTATAAAAAAAAAAAATTACTATAGTACATAAATAGTGGAACAGAAAATCATTGGATCGTATTATCATGCTTCAAATCGATGTGTGAAAATGTATAAAAACTCGAACTAAATACACATACATTTTTTATATATTTTTTTAACGTTAACATATTCATAAATCAACAACATATTATATAATAGATAAGAAAAAGATAGAAAAAATAAAACATTTTTAATACAAAAACATAAACAAATATATCTAGCGATTGCGGCACTGATCACAAGGCCCTCACTGTAATGATGTCAGCTTGACGTGTTGATGTGACGGCAAGGCGGGAGTAAGACGCGGGGATGAGTGATCGGATGGAGAGCTTCCGAAGAGCCGAAGCGGTGACACGGAGGTGGCAGGAGCTTATGCCCCGAAGGCGAGGGAAATCACAGAAATTCAAAAGACAAACACATCTTGCCCTGGTTCTGATTTACTCGAATAAATAAAAACAAAAATAGGTAAAACGATTTACAGCATTTCTCTACCTTTGCATAAAAGTAATCAAATATTACTGAAATATTGAAATATGATATTTTTACTGAACGAAACACTTGCAAAACCAGTTTGCAGAATCAATTCATTATTTTATTTCGAAGTACTGTTATGATTATGTAATACCGTTAACTGTGTTCAATTAGCTTAAATTACAGCCACGAAACTCAGAATAGATTTATAACAATATCAATGAAGGATCACGTATTTTGTTTCAAACTTAATACTGCACGGAGGGCATTCGTGCAACTGAAGCTTTGTAATTATTTAATAAGAGACTCAAACAACGTTTAAAGTATACAGAATCACAGGCCAGTTTTCGTGTGCATTATAAAAATTCAAAGGCCAACAAAAAGCCGGCCGCCCTATTAGCAGCCGGCTAACAATTAACCGGTGTCTCGTCACATCTCATTTGCAATGCAAATGCGGCGCCGCGCGACTCCCGCCCCTGTGCACTGTGCACGAGGCCCGGGCCTTCGGGGGCGTTCGCTAACGATGGGCGACAATCCGTGTAAACATATAGTTTGTAGATTAGTTGCCTCGCTCGTGTGAGATAAAATTAAAATGTTATAATGGTAAATATAAACTTTTTAATAAGAAGTATTTAATTAATTACCGTGGTGAAATTTTACTTCACGTATGTGTAACACAGCGCTTAGCACACTGGTACAAGCAGATTGTAAATAATATAAGAAGATAAATTATTTTTATCATTATAGCCCGGTAACTGTGAAGATTTTATATTGCGGTAATAGTAATATTGACGTTCCGCGGCATAAATAAAAAAAATAAAAAAAATAATTTGACACATTACTGAAATATAACGCATATTTGGCAGAAATTTTTGCAACATGTCCGACTTGCAGAATACCCGAAGTGTACTGGAAAAGGGTGCTTGTGTGTAACATATCGCTTAGAGTTTTAAATAAATTATGTTCAATTCATCAGTAAAACACCGAGCAGTCACAGCATGTTGAGGCAGGCCGCCTCGCAGATGGCAAAACCCGGCATATCTAGCTCGAGGCTGGCGCGGAGCTGGGCGAGACTGCACAGTTAAACTCTGACACTTGTCCTAAATCGGTTTATCATCGATTCGGAGAGTTAAGTCGCACGATGATATCGGCCACCTGGGATCTAGACGTCTGAGCACAGGGCCGGGGCGCGGGGTGGGGGGGCCAGACGGGTGGATTATGGGGGATGTTCTACTCCAGTCTCTGTCAGACATGTGACTGCCGTAGGAATGTACTCAGACCCTTGGTTTTGAAAGGCTTTTCCCAACTGAGTTCACAACAGCTATTTTTTTTTGAAAACATTTACTTATAATCTTTCACACATAAATTGAATTTACTGTAACAAAATAACTTAGGTATGCTTGTGACTTAGCAAATACTAGAGTAATTGTGATTAAAAAAATATATTTTAGACATATTTACATTTAGCACAGAAGTGTGATGAATTTTGTAAAAACCATAATCTTAACGAACATACAAAATATGTAATATTGGAATTATACTAACGTTTCACAAAGGAATGGTTAAGAAGAAATTGCTGTTACCGCCGAAGGATAAGCAGAAGAAGCTAAAAACGACGCTTATTTAATGTAACTTTATATTATAACACTAGTGCTCGCAAGAATTCGTGTTCATTTTAATATAATGATATGCAAAGTTTTTGGAATAGGGTATAAACTTATAAATTAATGTAAGCAGCTACTGTATATCCCATGACTACTTTTACCACCAGGCTGTCGGATGCATACCAAACAAAAAACAAAATAAAAATTTATATTATTAAAACATATTTTGTAGGTAGTTTGCAATCAGTTTTTGGTACGATTATAAAACTTTTTTTACATTGCAAAGTAAGCTCATAAAATATTTTTTAAATTCAATAAAACGTCAGTAGTATGATATTATTTAGACCCTTTTTAAAAAACACATATAAAAAAGTATACATTAATATACGTTTATAATGTTTTTTTTTAATAACTTAAACATTTTATAGTGATTTAAAAAAGCGCTGAATAAAAAGTCCCCGAGTCGAGAGGCCCGCGACAGTCTGCAGAGTTGGCGGAGTTGATCGCAGATTTGTACCGAGGGTGGCTGGGGAGAGGGGGGCTGCAGACAAAGGAGCCCAGCGGGGGTGGAGGAGGGTGGTGCCGACTCCCGCGGGAAGGATAAGAAATCGAAACGGCTAATAATAGACGTGCGCCACAACGCCACGAAAAAGTGCCTCCCTCGGGAGAATTAGGAAAAGGTGTATCGAGGTCGATCGAGATTGTTGTTTTTCCTTAAGTAAATCGATTGATAGAATAAACATTGTACAGGTTTATAACTCACATTGTTTATTTCACCAAAACGACGAAGGAATGTTTACCTGTTTTTACGCCAGGAGTTAGATGGAAAATAAAAATCATAAAACAAAATGTAGATCTTTAAATATTTTTACGAAATTCGTAAAATCTAATCCATAAACAGTTATACTAAATGAATTCAAAAATCAATTTTGTGTTTTAAGGTTTTAGTGATAAAAAAATATCAGATATTTTTAACGTTTACGTTTTCCTAAAAATATCTATACGTAAAAAAATATAATTGAATAAATATTATATTAAGTACAGTTGTAAGTTAATTATGAAGATGAAGCTACATATTTAAAAAATATATATTATAAAATTAAACAAAACCCTTACCATTACATATACCGATTTTATGCTGAACACGAAGAAAACGTTACATAAAAAAACCTTTACCACATAATCTAACTGGACATACTAAGCAAGCAAGAGCTGAGCACAAATTAGGTTTACAAGCTGGAAGCGCGATGGACGGACGCGGGCAAGGGTGGGAACTGCCCCGAAAGACTCTCGAGCGCCCCTTATATAGCAACACCGAGTCGCGCCACCAGCAAGGATTTCCCAAGGACGTATTCGGCATTCCCATCAGCGGGGAAAACTACTGACTCTTAGCGTCCTAGCCTAAGAAAGGGGAGGTTGTGGTCTCACAAAAAAAACATTACAGTAACATAATGTTAATATTTAAAAAACATTATAAGCAACGGAATGTTAACAACACTTTAGTAAACCGGAGGAGAAATTTCAATTATAGATAAAAATAACACTATTTTTGTATTCTACGCTGTATGTTATAACATATAAAAACTATATACGAGATCGAAATATTTATTAAAAAAATATTTTTTATATATCATTTGAGGTTAGGTAAAGTCAGAATACATCCATAAAAAAAATGGCGGCACAACGCCGGCGATTCAAATGGTAAATTTCCCTAATTAACAAGCACGACCCCTTCAATATTGATTATGACGCTTGTGTGTCATGGAGTTTTCCCGGAAATGGGAATTGGAAATCATCGATGTATTACGAAGCGGAGAAAAATTAAGGCATGCAGGGTGAGGTAAATGCACCCTCGATTATTTTTTCCTCACAGATTTTTGTGTCGTTCTACTAATAGTTTGCCGTGTCCTAATATATTTATTAACAAAGTCAAAGCTCATGACCGGCGGAGTCAGCTCTGTTCGGAGCTTTCTGGAACGGTGCCAGCAAATATCCAACATTCCATATAAAACAAGAAACTTTCTTGCTCGTGCTAGATTTTATTATTCAGGAAGAGAAGAGGTAATCATGTACGTAAAAGTATGCTCTTAGAAAACATGTTTTAAATGATTAAGAGCACATATTGGAATATATTGATGTGTGTATATAATTAAAAAATAATAGCAGTCTAATGAAGTTACATAGGTTGTACGTACATTTTATTGGTTTTAATTTAATACCACACAGCATTGAAGAGTCATCAGTTAAGAATTCTCTGAAAAAAATAGCTTGTATTGGAATCGTTGGCTAGGTTTAAAACTTTATACAGTCTTGTTTAAAATAGATTCAGCCAATTACAAGGGGTGCGCAATCTAAGTCACCCGATAAATAAGGATAACGGGAATTGAGTATATACTGTGACAGAAATTAGGATACATTTATTCAGGATGTACATTGAGAGTTTAAATAGAATAATCAACAAGACTTTACAAACAGAACCAGCGCTTATTTCAGAGAGAACATATAAAGTGATCTAAAAAAGCAGCGAATCGTTGAAAGTCTACAGTGAGAAAATAATTATAGAACAGTTACATTTTTTTTATAAATGGCACCAGTTATAAATATTGTGACATCTCACTCAAGAATTCAGCACATTCTATCTAAGTATAAGTAAGTATGTAAAAAGTTTTCCAGTATGCTCTATGACACATCACAATATTGAGCCTTGCCATTTTTTTCCAAGCTTGTTATCTCATTTCAAAGATTGAAATACATAATGATGTTTGCTTAATTTGAGAAAATCTTTAAACTCAGTTTACATTTGGGCGATAATTTTTTTTTAAATTAGTATTCGCATTTTTCGGGAAATAAAGTTATTGGTGCTGCTGTATTATCTATTTTCAGGGGTTGCGTTCAAATAACTGATGTATTCCTTTTACAATGACACCCTTGTCATATGAGGCGTCGACACACAATTAACGCGTTTATGTACTCCAACATTGTTTAAACAAAATGCCTTTTAATTACACTAATTTGCGATGTCGCCATGAAGGATACACGGCGCAATTAGCACAGTTCTTTATGTAACAGGATGTAGAAGCGATGAGCATACGTCACGGGGCATTATGCAGAGATAATGCTGTACATGTGTGAGGGTCACTTCAGGGTGGAGCGCCACAGGGCTGGGCCAGCGGGGGCGGCCACTGAGCTACCCTTGCGTGGGTTTGTTTAGTGTTTGTCTAGGAAAATCCAGTTTTTTATTAATATAAATACTGTGTCAGTTTGTTGTAAGAGACGGATATTAGTTGAAATTATATTTTATTACTCTCACATTTTATCACATCTCGCCTTGTCTGCCAATACAATTACGGCTTAGTCTGACATATTATGTTTTGGGAATTTACCCAGCTGTATCCAAATAAACTACAATAAAACGACTTGTAGGGTTACAAAAAAAAAATCTTCCCTTGAAACAGAAGACAATTTAAAATTAAACACGGATTCGAGCTTGCACTACGAAATTAAAACCCCTACCAAAATGTACACGGTTTTTAATCTCAACCACAGCTGGTTTAAGTATCTGCAGTAAGTTGTCGATGACAGCCTTCATAAAAATCTAGCATGTGGATAATCCATTACGCATCCTTGTGTTTTTTTTTTTTTATTTCTCATACAAATTGAAAAAAAATTAAACATTTAGAACAGTAGAAAATCATATAATGCGACATAAAAATTTAAATTATAAAAAACAAAAAAAAATTACATAACTAAATAACAATAAAGCGAATGTCCCCACTAAGTAGTTCAGCTTGAAATGCGTTAATTGAATCGCAAGAAGGTGGTAAAACGGTAGCTTATTCTCCCTTCAATATCACAAGGACCTCGGTTTTTAATTAATTATTATATTTAGACAAACCGCGGATTGTATAATGGAAGGGACGGGGCGCGCGGAGGGGACAACAGCCGCCCGTCTCACGGGCGGGTTACTGTCGACAGGGAAAATTTTCCGCTTAGCTGTATTAATTTCCGGTTATACTCAAACGTCAGAAAGCCTTCTGCAGGTTGCGGTGTAAAAATAATTGACATTATAGAATATCATTTTATTTTTGCTAATACTTCTTAGCTTTGGAAGTTAACACCATACAAAAGTTAGGAAGGAATATACGTTTTGGGAGAGCTCTGATATGGCACATAGTTTGTGCTTGGCTAATCGCTGCATAGGTACAAATTTTAGATGTTTTTCCCAGGTAAAGACTTTCTGCTCTTTTCGCATGAATAAGAAGCTACCGATAGTACTGTTGTCCGCACACGTAAGATGATAGAAATAAATCTTACGTACGTGAAAATACGGAAGGTGCGAGAGTGAAATATATTTTCATCAAAAGGGTATTGATATTAGTGAATGGAGCGATCCAAAAAGAATAGGGTAAGAGCTGAGCGTGGACGTTCAAAGTAACGTCTACATCTTCTAGGGCTGGGGGCAGGTTGTAGCAGCAGCGTAGTAGAAAATAATCTTTGCATACTCAATATAAAGGCTCTTCAGTGTGAGGAACGGTTGATACATGTTATGTAACCGCCACAAGCGAGGAGCTCCCTTTAAGGTGACAGCTTCCATGTAGTTTTATATACGTGATACGTGAATACGTGAACAAATACCACATTTAATTTTTTTACAAAAAAGAGTTATTCCGAAATATGAATTAAAAAAACATATAAGACAGCATCTCATTGCATAACATCTTTTTTGTTAACTTTTTAAAAAAGTTCAAAATTTGATCGTTTTCTTAAGTACAAACACGGGTGAAGCAATTATTTTTCTAAAACCAAAACTTCACAGAGACTCAGACGTCTCCTTGCATAACGCAAAAAGTAAATTAAAAGCAAAAGCAGGGGGAAGCGCGACTTTTTTTTTCATTATTACTATTGAGATGCGAGTCTCAATTATTAAAGCGTAGAAAAACGCCGAGTGATATTATTATTAATGAGAGCTCCCGTTACACAATCAGCCGGCAAAGACGGTGAATCGGTAGCGCGCGGAGTGAGGGGTCCGAGGCAAACAGCCTTTGTTCGGCCGGCGGGCGGGAGGCTCTCCCGGCGAACTTCTGGCCAGACTACGTTTGCGAGGTTTCCCGCTTCTGCAGAAATTTTTACATAAACTCAAAGTTTTAAGTGGACGAATGATATTTGTGAAAAAACACGAAGAATGGAAAACCCGAGAAAGAGATATCAAGGTGTAGAGCTGGCGGGATCAATTGAATGCTTTGCTTTGTGCGGTTTGATTAAATGGGGTTGTTACGAATATCTCTCGTTCTGGAAAACTCTCAGTCTAAGGAGTTCATTATTATTTTTTTACCTTTCAAATAAATATATCATTAAAAAAAAGCAGTTAATTAAAAGTATATGATAATATAATATTCAAAATCAATGATTTGACTTATTCTCCTCTTTGTTGGATCACCAAATAACAACCTAACTAAAATGAATCAAGAACGAAGGTTTTTTTCATCGATTTCCCACAGATATTTTTTCGATCTTAATACAATTAAATTACAGAAAATTTGGTATATGATAATAAATAGTATTATTTATTGCACTTTCGAAAATATAGTACTATGGCACTATTTTTTATATAGTTTACGCTATACTTTTACGCTATAGTTTCATGCTATACTATATAATATAAAACTATAGCTGATTCCAATGGGCTCTGGAGAATGTCTGAGTGTTTGGAGAGATCAGTAATACTCATATGAATAAGCTTACAAAGTATTTTTTCATATAAAAACATAGTAAGTTTCCTCTGTGAGTCCATCATATGATCAAAGTAACTCTAGGCACACTCTCTGTGAGATTTTCCGTAGGCGGTGTGTCTAGGAAGAGAGCGGAGACAATTTTTCTCGTACACCCAGTATTAAATTAAAGTACGGGGAAGTTTACACCTTTGACGGCGGAGTTCCTGGCGGGGAATAACTTAATTTCACGAGTCACAAAGCTGGTTACTGCCGGGCGCACAATACAAACTCGCAGGTCGCCATAAATCACGTTATATCACCAGATATTGCTCGTAAACTATTACTTAAGACGGAGAGCCTCGTCGCCGACAGGTCTCTCAATCATAATTATTAAATAATCATATTTAAATACATTACCGTCTCAAGTGCCTTTGAAATATGCGCCGTCGTCATCTCGGATTGGTGATGATAAAAGCGGAAGAACTTACCTGTAACAAAAAAAAAAAACATTAAAATTATGCATATTACAAGAAAATAAGTATTTATAAAATATTTATAAAACTACCAAATAAAATCTCCCATCTTTTTGATTATAATTAAACCAAAACGAGCTTAATTTTTACTGCCGATGCAGTTTTATTTCATGAGTTCTATACTCAGGTTTAATCTAACTTAAGATGGCGTGAACATTTTCATTTCAGAAGTTTTAATTCTGTATTATATTTGCTAAAACATGAATTATGAGAAAAAATTGTCGATCATATTTATACAGCGGTCTCGGCTCGGGACAACACGACCGACAAACAACCGATCGATATATTAGTCATTAGTGTCCATTTTTTGCGTTATATATTTTGACAAACCTGTAAAAAAACATAATATGTATTCTATTTATTTATATATTAATATGTTATTCTATTTATCGCACAATTTATCGGTCGGTTGTCGATTGTGTAGACCAAGCAAGGCGTTATAATATCTAATAATTTTTATAACATAAAGAGCAACATACAAAAAATGAAACGTTATTATATCGCCATAAGTATAAGTGTTAAAAGAGTTTGAAAGTGACAGTCATTTATTTTGCGCGCGGCTCCCGGAAGGAAGAAAGCTGAAGACTTTCGGCGGAAGTTGAGACGTGAGCGCCGTCGCTGGCCGAGAGTTTAATTAAAAGTTTTCAAATAAATGATTTACCACGACACTGCACTGGCGGTGCGAGAACAATGGGCGCATTAAATGAAATAAGAAAGGCTTTTATACCCTTCGAGTTAGAAATAATCTTTATTAGAAGATCAAGGATTGCAGACACCAAATTTCAAAATTCTGTAATTTTGGTTCATTGAATTGATTGAAAAATATTAAAAACTATTAATAGATTAGCGTACGCTTTGTTAATTCAAGTTTGATTTCTAAATGTCGAGGACTTCTAATTCGTGTATCACGATAAGCTGTGCTAATATTTTAAGGGCTCTTGGTGCTGAATATTCGACGAACTCATTGTAAACAAATTATAGATCGAACATCGAAGCTAATCGAGATGTACGGAGTAGTCTTAAAAGCTCAAAGCTTCACAACGCGCTGAAGTTGATTAATTAGATACGGTACGGTAGCAAAGGTAAATATCAAGATTCCTTGTACTATTAATATAATCGATATGTTTATAATTTGAAAACTCTGGGTGAGTCAAGGATGCAATTAAATTATAATAAATAAATCTTAAACTTTCGGTAATAAATATAAAATGCAGTTTAGGGTTAAAAACGTTAGAAGTTTTGGATGCATCATTCAGCGTTTCAAAAGGATGCTGAAAGGATGGGCAGATTGAATGGATGTGTACTTCAGCACTGAAAGGAGTGCAGGGTCACACGATCCGAGGACGATACTCTGTCAAGCTGACGAATTGACAGTGATTATACAGGCATGATTGATTTCCAGGAATATGTAAATTGAAATTATCTGTCATTATGCGAACGTGCAACGTCGACATTTTAAATCTAAAATATATAATTTACAGTGACATAGGTGGATAGTGTAAAAATTATATTTATTTATATACGCGCAAAAACTGTACACGCGAAGAAAAGTTAAATCAATAAAATTCTAAACCATAAAACATCAGTCACGAAAGATGGTCATTTTCATTTGAATGGCCTCCTGAAAAAACCAGTTTCGCGAACAAGTAATGCATCTTGGAAGATTCAATGACTTCAGGGCAGGAAGTGCCCCAGGTCCCACTTCTTCCAGAACGCGGCCGGTAATGCACCGGTGCTGGCAGTCGTTAGCGAGACGCGATTAAAAACCTTTTTTCACAAACCATTTCACTGGACTCGGACGACCTATGCTTTTTACAAGACTGCCTGCCAAACTTATCGCGAATAACAGGTATTGCAGACAAAAATAGCACTATTTTCTCTTTACATATAAACAAATTCACTGGACGCATGACTGTATTTTTTGTTATCGATTCATTGTGTAACGGTTGTCAGATATAGCGACGACATATTGAAGCAATCAATATAAACGCGTCAGACGATCACATTAGCAGCTGACGTGGACTAGAGATGATCACTGATTTCCTAGTTTGTTTTAGACGCGGTGTTTATATAGACCACCTTGCTCATCACCAGTGCTCTCTGTTGAGGTCGAAAGTGTAAAACAACGATGACTTTAGTTTATAGGTTGTCAGACATCCACCTGATAGGCAGGTAGGTTATACATTTTACTTGTAACAATATTCTTTAAATGTTTAAATCAAGACACTTAATTGAATAATTTCTGTTTCTGTTGTCGTTTGCGTAATTATTTAAAAAAAACAAAGATATTATGCTATGTAGCATCAACGTACAATTTATATAAAAAGCGTACATTTTAGAATTCGATGGGCGGCGTTCTCGATAGCTAAACAAACAAACAATGGTGTATGTAAGTTTACGTTTGGTTTAGGAGTTAAAATGAATATTATAGACAAACAAATATAAGATATTCAAAGTGAGAAAAAGTAAAGAAGAAAAGTCTGCGACTGTCATTGAAAGAGATCACAAGTTGAATAGTACAAGAGGCCACTCGGAATAGTACATAATATAAAAGTCGTTTATCTCCCCTCGCGGGCCCCGCCCGGGCAGGACCGTGCCTTATCAGCGCGGGGGCGGCGCCGCCCACCACCCCGGCCACCCCAGCCAACCCCGCCACCCCCGCCACAGTCTATTAGCCTCCGGTACGACTTCACTGCTGGAGTATTTGCCAAATGCAAACTGGATAATTTGTAGGATTTCGGAGCAAATAAGAAAACAGCAGGCTGATAGTCTATTGAGATGTACCGAATAAACCCGGGAGTAATCGAACGTACATACTGCAGATAGGGATGACCTGACAAAAAACAGCTGGCGTAAGAAACTTTGGGTAATATAAAATTCGTTTTATTATGTGGACATATAATATCGATTTTTTAGTTTTTGTAAATAATACAATAAGTAACAATAAACATAACATACTAGATTCCTTATTTAATCAGAACATAAATTTGATCAAATGTAGTTTATAAAATGATAGTAATTTTATTGTAGACTGTAAGTGTCTCACCTAGGACGTCCAATACACTTCCAATACAATTGATAGCATCGCAGCTATCGCAGTATAATAACATATCATATTTACACTCACGACGTAGCTTGTTCCATCCAAGATTTTCAATATGATTATTGACTGTAGTACTCCATAATATAAATATAAACAAAACAAAATGGTTTGAGAGAGAACTGAGATTTCCAATTAGATAATGACAGGTGACTCACTGACGTCATATGCACTGTAAATCGTATTTAATGATTTTTATTATGATGCAAATATAGTGACTTCAGAGTAGCAGAAACGCATGATACTGGGGGAGGCCTTCAACCATAACGAGAAAGCAATCTAATGAATTAAATGGAAGGAGAGTAGAAATTTCACTGCAGATCAACCTTATTATCGAAGCGTAAATAAATCGCATCAAAGCGCAGATGAGACCTCGTCATCTTCGCTAATCAATCGAGTGCGGGAGCCACTCGGGCGCGTCGGTTACCTGGCGGCTCCTCTCCGCCTCCGCGGGGCCCGCCGTGTCGTGTGATTTGATCGGGGAACAATCTCGCGAGCCGCTCGCTGGCGCGTCGAGTCATGTGTCTCGAGCCTAACGCGGCGTGAAAACAAGTATCTCAGGAATAATCACTTCAAAGGGATAATTCTATGGAATACAATTTCTATTTTGCAACCTTGGAATTATATCCCGTCAACGGAGAAAATTGCGCACCTGAAGTCAACAGACCTGAATTTCTAGAATATTGATAATTACAATAACAAATTTATTAAATAGCATAGGTTGTATTAAACAACATTTAGAACAGGTTTTGTACAGTAATATCAAATTTCATTCATATGTGTTTTGTATTACATTTAATTTTATTATCTAATTTAGTTTAATGAAAAGTTTAAGAAATAGATTTTATATTCCAAAGTGATTATATTTTGTATTTTACTATGTAATAAGCATTTATAATATTGACTCACAAAATATTATAGTTAATTTATAAATTAAAAAATATCAAAAACAAACGATTTTGCTTATATTTTTAAATTAAATATTTATTTGAGAGCATTTAATAACAGTATGCATATTCACAATGATTATATTTCCATATAAAGTAGAGTTAAAATTTTGATAATCCTAAAAGTATGATTGTCACAATTCCATGGTTTTATTAAGTAAGCTCCTTTAGAAAATGAAATTTTTTGTTTCAACTACGTCTCTGACCATCTCAAATTAATAGTAAATGTATTATGTATACCACCAGTTTTTTCCCAAATAACATATTTACTCGTACTAATCGGTGAAAATACTATAACAATTGACAGCTGCTAAATGATAACTTTTCAAGTATTTAAAGATTTCACGCTTTGAACCGGTGAGTGTTTGAGGTTTGCATGTTGAACCCTAAGAGCCGAGAATACTTTACATGACTACAGTATAATATAATAGGTAATATCACATCAAGCACAGCACACTCGATCCATTCGGATAGCAATAACGATCGAAACGAAAGTGATCGTGATCAAAGGACATAACCGAAGACAAATTAAATTAACGAGTTCCCAGACTCTATGGCGAGACGTCGAAAGAATGGCTTTATGGTAAAGTGCGGCAAACACGTTAATTAATTATCGTTTCTTCATCGATCGGGGCACCGAAGTCGGGTGTTATGAATAAAGAATGCTCTGTGACGTCTGCAGCGGCATGTGGGTCGAGGCGACGTCTTTCCCTCGCGATGGAGTGCTTTCTGTACAGCACTTATTACTACTATGGTGTGACTGCCGTCAATAAACGATGATGGGTATGCTTATGCAGGATTACGTAATGTCACTAAACACTAACAATAACAATCATGTTTTTTTATGTTGGTGTGTTGACTTGTGACGCGTCGACATGGTTTCAAGAGATATACAAAAACAGGTTATTGAGTATTTTCAACGAATGAACCTTACTCAATAATTATTTTGTAATGCAGTGAAATGTGGATTTTATGATGCAAATTAAGCAGCATTGAGTACTAACTAGCGTCAATATATTATATGTTGATGCATCGCATAGTAAAGTATTGAACCAATACGAAAATAATATGCTATGTAAAAAAATAACATCAGCATGTTATTGAAGGCGAAGCACGAAAGTACAGAGATTGAAAATATAATCGATAGTGTCAAGTCCGCTCTTCCTTACTTTTGAAATCAAACAGAGGTAATTGAATTATGAAAACAATAGATCGGTTTTACCGGATACTGTGTTATAATAAGTAATATGTCAAAACACGCGAAGGACGGATATTTTTTTGTTTTCATTTTATTAATCTCATGGATTGTGTAAAAAAATACCAACTCAATTTATTTGAAAAAATTAATAAAAATTAAAACGTTTCTCTATCTAATTTAAACCAAAATGCAGCATTAGAAATAGCATTTAACTCTTAAGCTCATGAATGAAGTCCGGCTCTCCTCATGCAGGGGAGCAAGATAGCTCGGCTTACTGACTGGGCCTTTCAGCGCGGCCTACCCTCCGTTGCTTGCATGCCCGAGGCACCTGAAACTGCCATGACCTGGATTATATTCCATTTTGTAGCTAGTTCTCTCTCTATTATATTATCATGGCACTATACTATGAAGGCATTATCTTCAAGGAATGTATACACAAAAATATTTTATCGACATCGTTAGCGCTGAGACTTATTACATAGTTTAATACTTAAAGGAAACAACAATTCAATGGACTAAATTTGTCAGTATTTACGCCTCATCTAAAATTTTAAGCTTACATCTGCGCTCTATATGGAATGAGATGAAACATATCTGAAATTATATAACTCATAAATTTATTTATTTAGATATGTTAAATCAAAATACAAGAAACAGTACCGCTCAAATAGCAATAAATAATAACGGAACAAATATGAGAGTCTCCGATATTTAGAAAGCGAATGTTGCATTAACTATCTTGCAAATTGAGGGCTATGTTCTAAAATAATACCCATACATGTGATCAATTAAATTTCGTACAAAATAAACAGCAGCTAGAATATTAAAAAAACCTATTAATTACTTTAGTACACTATGTCGATTGAAAAAATTCAATTAAAAACTAACCTAATTCGTTACTCTAGTATTTATGTAGTAAAGCAGACTTAGCAATTATGAATTTATAATCTGCTTGGCACTTAATTTTAATTGATATAAATTATGTGAGCGGTTAGTCACCGACGTGTCGGCATTACTTGCAATGGTCATATTCGTGTTTGAATATTATAGAATAGCCGAATGGTTGACTTAAACAATATGGTATTCCCAAAGGAATTTTCAATACTTCAATGGTATTCCCCAGCTCAAGTCCGTGTGGCGGCAAACATATCCTTCTCACGACCAGGAAACTGAAGTAGGACATATTTATATACATTTCGTGCTAAATATGCCATTACGGATATTTCTAATATTGCATTTTGTTTTTTTTTTTTTAATTATATAACTAATACTAAATACGAAAAACGACAAGCATTAATGTTTTTTTTCTCTACTATAATAACAATAAAAATATACGATAATTAATTGAATGGTATAAGCGCAAAAGCTTTAAAAAAACATTATAGGTGGATAAGTTTAAATCTAATATTCGTCTTTATTGAACTAGCGAATAAAATAATGAGGTAAAAATTCTCAAATAAATTATGTTTGGATTCTTTAACGCACACATGAAAATAACACAAGTAAAAATAAAACAGTAATTATCCTTCAATACAACGGAATAGGAATTATAATAACAAAATAAAAATAGCTTCAAGAGAAAACGTAACTAAATGACTATATAATATTGAATTACTTGATGTGAGTTGTACACAAATTTCAATACACCATGTTATATTTTAAACAAAAAACCAAGAAGTATTTTATAATGAACTTACTAACTATTTTACGTTATTACATTATCAAACTGATTTATTTGAGTAAGTTTATATATTATTATATAATATTTGTAATGTAATAAATATTTAACTAAAGATTTTTGATATCCGACCGATTTTTGATATCCGGGTATTTTTGATGACAGCGGGTATAAAATCAATTATTTTCGTTTCAAATCTAATTTTTTTCAAAAGATTGAGCTCGTTTATTTACTAATTAAATTAGACCAACCGTAACTCATCATCACTGGGGTCTAATGAAAATAAAAATGCTACTATCCGGTTCTCTTCTTGCTGTGTTACCCTGAGATAATCCTTCAGGTCGAAACACATGCACCCACATACACAACACATAACACATAAAATAACTTTTCGGCCGATAAGAAGAAAGCCAAGGAAAAAATATCAGAAATAGTTGTCATCAGTGAAATAAAAGCAATCCTATTAAAATAAAAAAGATGTATGTACTTCATGATTTATCAATAATATTTAAAGTTTGTCAATTTTTGTAGAAAATTTTATACCAGTCTTTTTTTTTTTTCAATTTTAATTTGCAGAAAAACGTAAAGCACCCCTAATTATTAATTAATTTGATACTGAGTAATCATGTTTTTTTTTTTTCATAAAAAATCAATTTCATATCTATTTACAGATTTATAAATTAAACATAAATAAATAAATTAATGCGATACATTTTTAACTGAGAACTAACATATTTATGATCGAATCTAAAAAAATAATTCTCTGTTATCTATATTCCTGTGTTTTTAAAAGAACTAGGTAGGTCATTGTGAATGTGGGGTATCAAGTAACAATTTTCAATTAACTTAATTGAGACCTGAATAAATAAGAAACCGCCAAAAATAGCATGTAATATCGATTAATTGGTGATGTACTCTTCAGGAATGAACGGATAGAATTTAAGTTTACTGTATCATGGTAATTAATTAAAGAAAAAAAAATTTTTTATTTTAAGCAACAAAATAACAAAGCACTTCACTCCGAAATTATGTCGAAAACAAAGAGGTAACTACTAATCATACAAAGCTGAATATCACGAGTATAAAATATGTATTCCGGATAGCGAATCAAACTAAAGTGAATAATTCATTTGGTTCAGGTGGGTAAATAATGGAGTTAGTCTGGCGTCTCCGCTGGCCCGGGATAAACCCTCGAAAGGTCCCTAATTGACGTATCGGCGAGATGTCGCGTCTGCCCTCTGAGCGATACTGTAGAAATTATTTTATCTCCGAGCGTGCGGTGCCCTTTATTTGCAAGGCCGGGTAAGTGACACGAAACTTGTGGCAGGGTATTGCCGACAATTATTTATTTAATGGATGGCATTTAAGCTCTAGAAACGAATGAGGGTGAGTACTGAAATCTTCTACAGCTGAAGTATATATTTAAATAAAAGTTTAAAATAAATTAGAAAATTTTTTTAACGCCATACATCGTAGACGCTGAAAATGGTAAGGGTGTTGCGACAGTGTCAGGCTTTGATTAAACGATGAGTTGTCACACAAGGGCCGGAGACTTAGCTATCCCATTGTTATCATAAATTTAAAGGTGACCTGTATACTAGTGTATGAATAAACATCAATATTGAATATATAATTTAAAAAAATACATGACAGCATAATATATAGACATTATGTGTTTTTCTTCTAACTTATAAAAACCCCGATAGTAGTAGTTTTTACCAAACCGAGCTGTATATATAAACCTTTTATTGCATGGTACTCAGGGGTGACCTTGAACTGTGCACGAGCGAGAGGCGCCATAGACGGCCCGTTCTATCTCACAGGTGGAAATGCACTCTTCCAGCCCGTCTCTTTTCAGCGCGCTGTTTTCACTCGCGGTCGAAAGAAACGCAAGGTTTGCATATTGAAACGCTATCACCGATTTGCTCAGGTGAAATCTACTTACGTGGGAGTGAAAGAGATGCACATGTTATTATTGCAGCGACGTTTCGGGTAAAAGTTCACGATTTCAGCAGGCTAGCGAAACGTTAGAGGGATTGAATACGTTTATTTTTACTTTTTTGTTTTATTATAAAATCAACATGGAATGCAATTTCGTGTAGAAGATAATGGAATTTTATGTGCAATTTCATATAGAACTAGCATGTAAATGTGAATTGCGTTTAAATGTGAAAAATTTATGTTGCGGTAAAACGAGTTAAGTGCATCATCGGTTAGCGACAAAAAGATTTTATTCAAGAAGATTTATAAATATACGAGAACGAAACATTCAATGTATTTACGACTATCGCAACATGGCATGTTTGGTTAAAGAATACGACATTAGTAAATATTATAACACAAGCGTATATACTTCAAAATCAGATGTTGGTTTCCGCCTCGCTTTCCTGTTTTTTAAAAGTGCTGATTTTCAGTTTTAATAATGAAATCGACAATTCCCTGCTCAGTTGAAGTGGTTCTAAAATTCTGGCTCAGAATACCACTTTTGAAGATCAATGGGAGTGGAAAGTTTAAATGGGACATCTTCGCCCCGAGGGAGGTCTTAGCGGGGGTGGATCCACAGCGGCAGTGCATAGATCGGTGTAAGCGACGTATAACGTCGTACAATCATAAAATAAGTGAAAATAAGAATATTCGCCATCAGTGTGCAAGGCATTTTTTAAAACTATTTTATTTAATTTTAAAAGAAATAATATCCACATTGCAAACACGAGTAACACCATGTATAGCAACAAATAGCGATAAAATGAATGTTTTTGAACAACATCTTGAATTGTCATACATCATATGAAAAACGTAGTGAGCATTTATATTTGCTTTCCACAAGAAAAGTTATACTGTTCAAAATAATCTCAATGCATGCAACGTTTTATTTAATACACCTAAAACACCTTGAATTTTAGGAATAAGTCATTTTTTTCGATGAAATGTAATGATCCATTGAAAGCACTCACAAATTTGACCTGTCTCAGATTTAGTGGATTTTATAAGATTTGTTTCAAGTTTATGAAACAGAGCAGTGAATTTATTATTGCAATTAAAGTTAATATACAAATTCTGTTGGATATCAGAAAAAAAGTGCAGCATCAGTAAAGAGAATACGTAAGCGAATCAGCCTCGGCGAGCTGCTCCATGCACCGGGACAGAAGGAATACTATATTTGTTTAGTTTAAAACGATTCCAACTGAAAACATGATGTGAGTTATCCAGTTTCACAGCTGAAGTGGTTGTGAGGTTTCAAAGAAGATGCAAGTAAACAGCGCGTTTGTATTCCTATGACGATAATGTAATGCAAATGTTTAACTGTGTAATTTATATACCGTTTCATACAAAGTAATGTACTGTTCTTTGTTATTCGATGTTGACGCTAAGTAATAAGGAAACATAAGCATTTGACTGCCGCTACAGGTTGTCCAACAGAAGCGGCCGGAAGTTTGTTTTACTAAGGCAAACATAACTTATAAAATTATATTGTTTTAAAAAACGATATGACACATTAAAACAGTTAAGTCTATAGAATCTGAGTTTCCACGAAACCATGATTTAGGCTATAAATTTAAAATCGTTATTATATGTTTATTGAAGGATATATGGTTATAAAGTCATTCACAAGAAGTTACAGGTAGTTTTTTAAGCAAACGTTGAGGTAGTTTAGTCAAGGTTGCGTAATATGAAACGATTTGATTATTTAAACAATTCAAATATTGTAATACCACTTGTTCCACTAAAATATGAATAAAAGTAAAGACTATTTATATAGTGATAGGTAATAAAAAAAATATCTGGAGGGGGATATGAGGTCATGCAATTAAGAGACAATTGGAAACCGGTATTTATCTATTTAATATTGTCAGGGTAGGAAATATAGGGGGTGAAAATTAACCCGCATGAGAACAGATTAAGGACAGTTATCTGCTTATAAATAATATATTGAATGCAATATTTATTTTAAATTCTAGTTATGGTAAGTCTATAGTAGGACTTTTTTTTATCAGCTTGCAGATTGTTAATAGATTTAGCGGGTAATTAAATTTTTAAAAATACACAGCGTTCAAATTTCACGTTATAATGAAAATGATGATTCCAGCAAATGATTTTTTTTTTCAAATTGTAAAACTTAAAACTGATATCCAATAATGTGTATAATAGATTTCAATCACAAAAAATATTTAAATCAGAAACATGTGGAAAATAAAACCATTTAAAAAGGACATTCGCCTTCCATTGATCCTCGATTCTCGAACCGATCGTCCGCATTATTCAAAAGGAATCGACTGCGCTATTTACAATGATGCGTACTGATTATCTCTTACGTTTACATGTCCCATTTAAGTACTGCTCACTTATTTATGTGCTAAGTGTGGCTATCAATAAATAATATATATATATATACCCATTTTCTAATGCTATCGTCATTGGTGCATGGCGTGTACGATACTCCGCACGATACAAACGTTGAGCAGTCACTATTGAATATCCGTAACGATAATACGCTCGTACGAAAAAAGCGCGATGCGTCCCCGGGTACTGCTCCATAGCGACTAAAACTCCACAAAATGGCGGACTCCACGATACCCTCCCCGCGCCCCTCAGCCGCTCCGAATCAACTTCAACGCCAAAACAAATACCCGATACTCTTTTTGGATACCTGTATTTTTAGTAAGTAAGTAAATTTTGTAGAGTCACTATAAACATACAGTTATGCATTTATTTACAATAACCTGGAATATATGATATCATTCCTTTTCAAACGCCAAAAAGATTGATAATAAATTAAGCTGCACACATCACCCTAAATGCACCGCAGGGAGGCGGCGCTGAACGGCGAGCTGGGAGGAATCTGAATCGGCTCCCACGGGGAACAAAAAACAGGATGAGTAGCTGAGGTAAATAATGAATGCCTCCCCCGGCCTCGCGGGGCGGCGGGGCTGCGGTGCTGCGGGGCTGCGGGGCTGCGGGGCTGCGGGGCTGCGGGGCTGCGGGGCGGCGGGGCGCAGCGGAGCCACCCGCGTGGGCGCGCAGATAATGGCCGCAATAAAAGTTTACGCTTTTGAGATTAAATTAACTTTACGGGCGGGGAGGCACCGGCGCGCGCGCCCACGTCCCCCGATACCTTGTTTTCGAATACAAGATAGTTCGGCTCTTTGGATTGATGGCTTTGTGGTCTGTTGAAGTGATTAGATGAAATGGTTTTATTTTACACACCGAGTGACGGCAGTTGATTAGTTGCAGGTACAACGGAGCGATTCTCGGTTAACTGTTCAAATAATTAGCTGACCACTAAAACTTTATACACAGCCGACCACGTTATTTTAAGAGATCCGTTGTCGCTGTAGAAACCCAATGGGTAAAAATAAATACAGAAGAAATATAACTAATATTTGCTTAAACAACCTATTTGTGTCTGCAGACGTATTTATAAATATTTTTGCAGCATTTTAAATTAGAGAAAGATGTTTTCTAACGTTGAAATATGCATGCATGCAACAAGTCGGCACATTGCACTTAAAGCTGTGTTGGGCGAATAGAACGTTAAAAAAAACACGAGTACTCGTACAAAATGAAACTAGACGCTACAGAAAGAAAAAAAAACAAGGGTTACTTCAAAACACAAAGCTTTCTCGAAGCACATCCCTCGAAATTATTGTTTAAATATAATTTGCCGAATAAAAGCTTAATATATTTTGATTTCTGTGTATTTTGACAAAGATTATGGAAATTTTAGATTAGACGTATCGATATAAACGTCGAGGATGAATGTGATGAATGTATTGGAAACTGTGTTGTCACGTAATAACTAAGTTGTTGATTAATAACGGTTGACTAAGCTAACGAGATATTTCGATAACCTGATAATATTAATCGCAATGATAGACTTCGTTTTTATCTGAAATATAAAATGGGTTCTACAAACGTTGCAATGGCAACTGAACAATAGTGTCCTCTTTTGCGAGGTTCACTTAGGGAAAATTAAAAAAACACTCAAAATGGACACTATTGTCTAATTGCAGTTCGGTTGTCGGTTGTGTTGCAACATATGCAGGCCGCTAAGGTTATCGCCTTATACAAAAAAATTACACTAACGAGAATGTCTATTATATGACCATATGAGCGTTACATTTACTATAACAATCATATTCTTCAAAATTAGATCCTATTTCCAAAATACAACATTGGGTTGTATAGTGTATTAAAATAAATTATTAAACATGAGGAATGTCAGCTAATGTAAAACACACAATAATGCGACGGTGGAATTGTTGATGGAGTAACTGTTATCGGTGTAGCTTATATGCGCAGTTTTGTTTTCATAGCTGAAAACAAAAATCTGGTTTGAAATAGTATATGTGGACACAAAGGATTCATGCGCTTTATAGTTGGTATTTGCAGAGTTTAATTCCAGGCTCTTTTTGTCAAGTCTGTAGAACGACGCAGGCTTTGTTTCAGCGATGAGCGACAGCCCGAGGCCCGGAGGTCGCGGGTTTGTAGTGCGCCGCGTTCGTGTTTGAGATGTAATGTTGGTAGTTAGCTAATTGGGAGGTAAATGGATTTTAATTAACGGTTAATCACAGTTAATTAACATCATAAAAAAGATGTTGCGATAAATTTAAGATAATCTGGTTACGAAATATAAAAGTCATGTCGACATAATTAATTTATTTCATGTATCTGTATATTTTTATTCAATGATACACATATAAACAAAATGTAAGCGCAATTATGAAAAAAATTAATTAAATATTTTGTATAATAATGTATACTTATATTTATATTTTAGCCAAAAATACTAACTCAAAGGTCAAACGTAACGAAAATTATTTAAGAAAAAAAATCTGATGTCATCGTATTTTAGAAAATAAAATAATATTTATTTTTGAAATAATATCTATTTTTAAATTAAAAAACATATATATTTATTAAAAATTATTTTGATGTTTATTTTTCTATATCACTAGTTTCGCTTGTATATCACGTAGGCATTTTAAAACAAATTGAAAATACCATCGAGGTAAGCTGAAGAAATAATAAAAACTAAAAACGTGAAAGAAATCACTAAAATAATTTTTATTTAAAAATATCTAAATTAAATACCAACAAGTACTTTCTGGCTAGAATATTAAATCTAGGATATTTGGCTTATCTTAAAAAGTAAATCATGTTTGCTTATTACTTTTCCAACATGAGTTATTAGATCATAGTTTCCGCTCATTTTATTTCATATTATTTATTAAAAAAAACTTATTTATAAAATTAAATTATTTATAAAATGGTATTGAATAAATAAATACAAAACATTAAATATTCCACGTTTTTAATAAAGTATTTAAAACATTTTTAAATAACTTCAAATTCCGTCTAAAATATAAAATCTGATAAAAAAAAAAAAAAACACAATACTCCCACATGAATACGCAAACAATTTATATTCATAATCAAACCGTATACAATCTAAATAGGAAAAAAAAACACATGTGAATAAAAACCCATTCGGTTATAATAACAACAGTACGAGTCACGTGTCATCGAGAGCTCTCGTCCCACGCGTAAATTGGGGCATTAAAAATTCCTCTCAACTAAACCGACAGCATGCATCCCTTCACTGAGGATATGTGACGTCAATAGGGGTAGGGGGTGCTGCGCCCGCAGTGGCCGTGCCATTCAATACGCCCGATAAAAGCATTGCTATGTTTTTTCAATCAAATTTCATTTGCATTTCAAGTGAAATTTATTTTCAGTGAGTGAGCGCACTTCTAATAGCCCGGCCGGTGTAATAACTTTTAACAATGTTGTGAAAGGGGACCGACATGTAAATTTCATTATCGTTTTATAATTTAAAAAAAAAACCATTGCCTTATACAATATCTTTTACAATTCGTTTTGATAAATTAAAAAGTAACTTCTGAGAAGTTAAAAAGTTTGAAATTATTAAAAGAAAGCTATCGAGCTTGCTAATAATCAACTTAGCTTCAAAGATTATCATCATTTACATAATTAAAACTTAATCAAAAAGTTAAAAAAAAGTTAAGAGCGTTAAAGTGATACAATTAACTGAATTAAAATATTACCAACGCATTATCAGATTTGCATACTAAATGGTTTTCATAACAATGAGCTGTAATATCTGTATCTATCACTTTGCGAATTTAAATTATGGATCAGATGCATGTTATTTACGGTTAGGATTTATTTGGATCATATAATTGAAATACATAATCGCGATACAGAGTTCAATTTTTTTTAAATATTCAATTTACAAGTATAGGTATTTCATAATATGCTTTAGGTACAATGTAAATTAATGAAAAAAGGGGAACAAGAGAAATATCGAACTTTAACTTTGGTGGACACGCGAATTAAAAAAAAGTTCTCAACACACAGACAGAAACCTAACTCTAGTTGATAAAAAGTTAATAACTATCGCGTACTTTATAGTACATGTAAAATACGCATATGTTTTTTTGAAAATTCAAAGTACACCATTAATGATACAAAAATAAATCTGTCTTATTATTATATACATAAAGAAAATCATAGTTCCTGGCGATGTCTTCTATCCATAAATAATTTGACTGCTAGCAATGCAGGATGATAAATCGTACGAAGGGATGGAGTGACGTGCGGCACAAAGTCATTATTCACCGTGCAGTTTAGGGAGTAATCAGCCCCAAAAAAAGGAACCTGACCCGAAAAATAGGCGGATGACCCAGTTGGATGTAGTGAATAAACACGTGAAGTATATTCCTGGTCGATTAATCGACGTGTCATTTAGGAAGTGGCCAACCCCAAGTGATTAATTAAACAATGTGGTAGTTTATGGATCCCTTCGTGTAATTAAACGTTTTCTGTGACCGGCAGACATACAGTAGAGTGAGAGGTTAATAGTAGAAGATGTCATGTGCAAGTCAATTAGTCATTTAACCGAATTGCTTATTTATTTCATAATACCCGTTGCACCGAGTACAAGCTTCCGAATGTCGTTATAGCCAAATAGATTAAAGTTTCAGAGATAAATTGTGGAGAAAAACTACATAGTTGAGGGATTTTCGAGAGTGTCTTTGGATATTATATGGGTTGGCCGAAGTGTTAAAAATATTATGCAAATCTTTTCAGGTCAGTGGACATACACTGGCGTCACCACACAGATTCTGCGTGGCCAGGTTCTAAGGCAGTGAATAAGAGGACGCAATAAGCTAGGTTTAAATATACAGGGTCTGTGAGTGAGTTTACTTACAGGTATGATGAATCTTATATTGACCGCAATGTTACTTGAATATCATTTATAACCGATATCGTATCGTATCAATTGTGGCATTATAATTAATTGATTCGGAGTCTTTTTAATGATAATAAAAAACCTAACATCCGAGGTTCGCATTCATCACGCGAATTTAATGCAACGACGTGATAAGAAACAAGGCGCCGACGAGGGCGATACAAAATCACTTAGGGGGTGGAAATCATTACGGGCCCCGGGGGCGGCGCAGCCCCTATGCGACAATTTGGACTGTTTATTGGGTCACCCCCCTAACCCACACCCGTTCAGGGAGATGTGATTTTGTTTTACCTTCCCACTTATTATTTTTATTTTGTTTTTATGTCACCCCTTGCGGCAGTGACAAAAGCAGTTCCTTTATTTTTTTATCCTAAAATAATACTAGCACACCGTTTTGACTTTTCACAAATACAATTCTAATAAATTTACTTACAAACTAAACATTTTATAGACACGTTGAAAGATAATTTTAAGCTCAAGTTGCGAGCTTCTTTAAAATATTAATAGATCAAGACTGAAAGTAAAGCAGATAATTTTCTTACTGTAAAATTTAGGTCAACATTTCAATGGATGCCGTCTTGGTTTTAACTAAACAAATATTGCATTTGATTACTTTTAGGTTATTTTAATACTCATTTGAATTAAATATAATAAAATAACATATGAGGTGAACTTGAACCTTTGCCTTCCGAGAGGAAGTCTAATGCAATGATCACTAGTCGGTACCTACATCTATCCTAGGTCATGCCATCTATTGAAGAGCGTCACGGTCTTTTTGATTCTCTACAGCGTTGAGTAATGTACTATGTGCAATGAGCAAATACCGGTAAACAATTATATAAAAATAAAAATAATGATTAAAAAATACTTGATCGAAATAAAACTTTAATGTAATGTACCCTTGTGAATATAAATATTATTTAATAAATTAAATAAGTAAGATAAAAACAACTATTCAACTTCCAGTTTATAAACTGAAAGTTATCAAATACGTTATAGGAGATGAATTATTTTCCGTCTGCTTAAAGCTATTTTCAAATTTAAAAAAAATAATGAAAATATATGAACTGTCTTAACTTATATATTTTTGCCTGATTTAATCATATGTGGCGTATTAAGAAGCACTTTACATAAATTCTTCTAAAATTAGTTAGTTAGAACCGTTCAGGCTGATACCTAGAAGTTAAATTCCTACCCGATTTGATACAATTGTTGGAGATTTTCGAAAACCTCTTGACATCACATGAAAATTAAAATAAATCAGTGCAATATATTTTCAACACGCGTATTAATTCAATAGCACTTCTTAGCCAAATCAGGTCATCCGAGAATGTTGATACCGGTGTAACATTTTATAGCCAGTATTAAATAAACAAGATTCAAATCCAGCTGTTCGGAAACCATGCATCTGGAATCTCAGAGAATGTTGGGGGGATTCCCGCAGCTACATAAACATCATAAAGGTAATTTGATTATAATTTCTCATCAAAAGATCGCCCCGGGCGCTCTGGGCCTCCCGAGCTAAAAATTATGCCTAAGATCAAAATCTGTAAGGGCGGAGCCCCCCTCTCCCTCTCCCCAACCTCACCGCCGAATTAATTATAACGGAACACATTGAGAACTGTGAGCGCTATATTATATGAAATCTGTGTGTAAATTTACTGAAAAATAGTCATTTAAAGGGAACATTATTAAAAAAGTTAATTATACCACTAATGCGCACGCATCAACTACAGTAAGATTTTCACGGCCGTCTACGCCACAGCAAGTAATGTAACTAAATAAATTTAAGCTGTAAAATTGTATACTTAAGTCTATTAAAATAAAGCATAAATGTTTAAAGCAATTGTATTAGACAGATTTGTTATTAAGGTTATTTGAGTGACAATAAAATTTAAACAGAGAATTTTAAAAGCAATTTCTTGAACAATTTAAATTTTATTAGGTGACATAAAATTTTGCAAATATAATTATGTCAGTACAATCTCTTTCCGTCAATGTAAACTAAACGCAACGGTAAGTTATATCATGTGGAGATGGGGATCGAACCGATCAACTGTTGAATGAATCAATTTTGAACACCGAGTCAGCAAGCCAACAATCGAGAGTATGACTGACATTTAACAAACCCATGCTCTTATAAGACAAAAGCCAAATTCAATAGTTTAATAAAATGCTTTATCTATAGCCATCAGCTGTTCGAATTGCATGGTCATATATAAAATGCAATTCTTAGCGAATCGTGGTCACGTTTCTTACCGTGACGGTGATGTCCTTGAAGGCTTCTTATGTTCAGCACTGTGTATGAAGAGGACGAGGAGATCGTCCTAAAGCGATAGCGGGGTCAAGGAGACGGCAGGTGCCAATTCCACTAATTGCCAAAGAATATTACCACGAAAATTATAAGTGTGTTTATTAGTGATTCAAATTTCCCATGCAGTTTATTTTGAGTTGGACAAAAGTTCTGATAGAGAAGACATGGAACATTCTGTGGCCTGCGTCGCCAGCGTTATTAGTATACAGGTGATAAGGGCGTGATAAGAGTGTCAGGTTAAGATACGTGCGTGCAAGTTCGTCTGCTAGTAAATATGAATCCACAAAAAGTCAGATGCACCAAGCGCTAAAGTGCTTCTCGACTTAATGACGATGAACGAACTTGCACACGGACATCCGTAAGCCGACTCATTTGATTAAATAATTTAGATATATCTGCCTCGGGTTGTGAATGCACACTGAATAATTTGATTGAAGTTTGCTTTGCATATAATGAAGGCTTATCAAATAAAAATAACAATGGGACATATGTCGTCAGTTATAAAACATGTGTTCTACACGTATGTTTCGCAAATGCAACAAGTTGATATCGATGGCAAGCTGCGATTGTAGACTGCCGAGTCACACTCGCATAATATCGTTATTTCCATGCATAAAACAAACATTGCTGAATCAAAAGAATAAAACCATGAATTACCATCAATCGACTGTTGTTTGTTATCTTCTTTCTGTGGAGAATATTCCGTTTCTGTTAGAAATACGGCGATTCCCGTACATATTTCATTTTAGCTACTCGAGTTTTTGTTCACAAATGAATGATGGCTACATTACGGGACCACATGATCGCCGAAGTGACCGGGGCCCCATGAAGATTGTTATATTTTTATTTTGCTTCTATCGATAAAAATCATACATACTAATAAAACCTGTCCGAATAACCGAAAAGCTTTGTACATTTAAGATTTGGCATAATAAATGTTATACAGCTAAGTCAACTGGATAAAAAAGAGATTTTTATTATTTTAAATCTCAGATAATATAAAAAGTCTATTATAAAGGCTACATTATTTTATAAGAGTAGGAGGTCGCAAACGCAAACTTGGTGCATCTTCGGTATTCGCTTTATTGCATACAGGAAAATCATGAAAAATTTCGTGAGAGGATCGAGCCTTTGTTTACAGAAGTAGAATAAAAAAAACAATATATAATTATAAAATGCTAATTTAAGATCGATCCATGCTTTGTAGTTTTGGCGAGTTATCAACACAACCACTGAGTTGTTATCACAAGGCACAAAACCTGTTAGGCCGTGATAAGGGCCGATATGGAAACACGGTGTACTGAAATAATGTAATTGCTGAGCAGCGCGTCGAGCACCACCCTGTCGCGTCTCCCACACATACTTATAAACACCATTTTTTCCATGTATTTTTCCATGGTTAAATTTTCCAGATTCTTGCCAGCAGTGGCGGTCTTCAGCTGAGCACAGATCTTCCTTGATCGCAAGCAAAATGCTCGATTCCTTAGTTTCCTCACTCATACCTCGTGCGAGATTGAGGAACTGACTGATTTACTTACTGAACTGAGGTCATGTTTACGTTCGGATATATATATTTTAATTTGTTGATCTACTTTATATTTTGATATTCTTACCTAGTCATTTGAAATGTTAGCTAACTATTTATTATAATCATAATTGCAGAAGACGCGAGTATAAAAAAAACACACCACACGTTTCCATTTGAGTACAATGGGCACAGCGCGCCCAGGAAGCAGGGTTATCTCAATACCCAGCCACGCATTAGGGGTAGTTAATATGATGTTGTATCGTGATCCCGCCCTGTAGCGGGGGATGAGATTTAATTTGCGGGTGAGTGTGTAACAGAGTCTGCTGGGGAGGATTTATACGGGGTGGTGTAGGTGTAGAAAATTATACAAAATGTGTTAGTTTAATGTATAAATTAACACGCAATCTACACATTTCTCGGGGGACCTAATTGTAAATTTAAGCAATAAAAAATAAGTAAGGTTTAACTAACTCGGGGCAATCTACCTTTATAGAATAGCAACTCGGAGACAAGTACAACTGTTAGTAAGCGAGCGAATGTTTTAAACTTGCCGTCTTTTAGATTATCCCAGGAGTATCCACGACTCACTAGTTTAATTTTTAATACTCCATATATAAACAACAAGAGTGAATTTTCTTATTTGTTTGTAAACTTAGTAATTCTAGCGGGAGTAAGAGCTTTATTATTTAAGCTATGATTTAAAAAAGATCAATAAAGTAAACGTAACTAAACTACGATATCTCAAAACATTAAGTTGGTTTATTATTTTACACAGTTAAGTTAGTTTATTATAATTTGACCATGATAGTTTAACATTTTCAATGAATCTTAAATCGGTTTTTTAATTTTATTTATACTAAAACAACAACATTGTGTCCAAACTTTATTTGAATATTTTTAAAATCTTCGTTCAATAAATTTAAGATGTTTTATAAACGAAAAATCATGGTTCATTTAGTAATAATGTTTTTTTTTAAGTAACGTTTATGTAAGTGATATTGCCACGAAGAATACAGATAAACCGTTCACAGTTGATTCAATGTATTTTTTTTTCGTATTATTTAATTTTTAAATAACTAAAAGGGACTTCTTACTTAAATCTCTAAATTCACAACGATGGCACCAAAAAAAGGGTATTTACGGACATAAACGGGTTAAATTCAATTTAATACCTTACACCAAACAATATCAGAATAAAGTGGTGTAGTCTGTTAAATGTCAATCATTTCATCACAATATGACAAGAAGTGCGGTAACCCTTGCATAAACCTTTTGTGAAAAAAGAAATGGCACAAAAGTAAAGAAAATAATACAAGAGTGCGACAGCACAATAGACGCCGTTATTCCGACTGCGAATGGAAGGGAAAATGAGCTCTAAAATACGAGGTGTTAAGGACTGGATTCGCGAGGAGAACGGCAACCGAAAAGGTGTTCCCACGTCTTGGCATTGTTAAAAAATCAGATATTTTGGGTTATAAACTGCAAAGGTGGATGCTACGTATATTTGTATAACTGACTATTATATTATAAAATAATAATCAATTCAATGGTATAAGATAAAGGTATGTAGGTACCGTCATATCAGTTATTGTTGCATTTATTTTTTTTATTATGTACTGTCGCACAGAACAGAAATAAATCACAAAAGCACCAAATTCATGGAGTAGATTTATAAACAACGAGACATAGAAGCTGCAATCCGCGATTATATATATTTGCCTTTAGAAGCATTATTAATTAAAATATTTAATTATTTTAATATATTTTTTATAATTTTTTTATTATTTCTTCCTGCTTATACATTGTGAAAATAGTGTTTTTTTTTTTTTTTTACTGTCCATTGTATTTTAATTTATATAAGTAATATAGGGCTGCAAAACTCTGTTTATTACCTAGAATAAATGTAGTAATAAAAATTATAATTATTACATAATAACGGAGAGTAAATAACGACCTCCACATAGGGTTTCAAATATCAAACGTAAGAAAGCGGCTGTATCTGCAAAGCAATAAGAGAAACACCAATTAAGGTGTATTAAAAATAATATTTTTATTAACATTATCCTGTTCGTGAAAACTATCACATTAATTCATGGGAAAAATAATAAAAGAGGATTGCAACCATTGGCAGTGGTGAGGCGCTATGAGGTGACTTGATGTTCATTTAGATAAAAGTTAGACTATAAAGTTATAATATAAATTAGACTAAATATTGGCGAAATCTCACAAAAACGACTGGTATATGGCTACACCATTGTTCAATTTGTTGAACGAAACGTCAATTTATTGATACGTGTGTGGGGCGCGTTAATAAAACGATGTTTATAGAATTAAAACAAATCATAATTAAATTTTTCACAGAATAATTATAAATAATATTTGATAAGGTTGCCTGTTTTGTATTTTTAAAGATGAAATACGCAATACTTTGATTTTTGGAATACGTGATAAATGCAATCGTCGCTTTCAGAATTGATCACTGGATTATCAATGTATTGATGAATACAAGTGGTGCGAATAAAAAGATTTAACTCTAAATTGCCGTTAAATAAATATTTTATGCCCTTCTAGTTATAGTAATAAAAGTATTTTATTAAAAAAACAACTAATGATTTCTAATCAAGCAATCACGAGTTTATATTCTTGGTAAAATCAAATCATTTACTAAGTGAGGATAGTTAAGTATCCAGTGTAATTGTTGAGATTCCTAGCATCTCGATGGATTCATACAGCCACCAATTTCACAGTAAGGTTCGTAGGAATTTTCCAATTTACGCCATCATTAGAATAAAAATACCTCAGTAATGAGTCTTGAAGCAGAGGGAAAGGTAAATTACTCACCTTTGTTCGTGATTAACATATTTCCTGCCGGGCGATCCCGCGGCGGATCGATGTCGGCGCTGGCTTTGGGCTCCAGGATAAACTCTCGGCCCGAGCCCGAGTCACATCACAGCTTCGCAACAACTTTACATTTGACGCATTCAAAAGTTACTATGACTGTTTTTAATTACTATTAATCTCAAAATTTATAAATATATTCCACTCGTCAATTTATTGAATAATCTCACATACTTGTAAAAAATATGTTATTTAATTGAACGTTAAAAGTGTATTGAATATATATTACACAATATACAAAAAAAAACGAAAAAAATCATAAAAACAATATTTCCTTTGTGTATTTTCAATATCAGAAATTGTAAAAATATTTTTTATAGCATTGGTAATGTTGCATTTTTTTTTATTTTTATAAGGCATGTACTTATTTAATTATATGTGTTGTCCGATAAAAACCACATTTAACGCTGAAAACCGCTGCCAGATTAAACTGTTATCATTTCTTTCAGCACAAAACCGCCGATACAACAATGAGTAAACATTATAAAGATAAACAAATCGAATTCCTCGAATAGGTTTGTGCGGCGAGCGCTGGCTGTCATAAATGCAGTCTATCTCCATTTACTCCGCGCCTTATCGCGATGTTCCGAGAGCTCGGCCGAGGCGAGGCGAGGAGAGCGACAGAAGGAGAAGAAGCGGTTAGAGAATTGAAGCTTCACCAACTTGCACGACTGCAGTCTGGCGTGCGAGGTGTGCAATTCGCGAGGTCAAACTTGATAATATATATTTTTTCATAGCTGGGAGACTCATTCGTTTTATACGCGAGTTAATTGCATGTCGTATAATAACCAACCAACCTACTCTGAACCGGCTCTTGCAAGCACATGTTTCGTTCCAGTAATTGCATATCTTTCATAACTTTTAAAAACAATTTCGACAGTGCAATAATGTATTTTTAGTCATTGGTGACGAGCGGTTAAATCTGTGATTGGATTTATATCTGATTAATTTTAACGTCGGTGAAACGTATATCAATCACTTGCGCTTATCCCATTTTCAATGTTGATTATTTCATGTCGATATTTGACGACGCGTTAAACACCATTTAATCTTTGTTCTGACAGAAAAATCACAAATTGATACGCATACATCGTGTTCACGTGCTTTCTGTTCAATAATTAAATGATATCTTCAAATAAAAAATATTTTTGTGATTTTTTCCACGTTTTTGTTTCGCCAACCTTTTACTAGATAGGCTTCTAGAGTAGGTTAGCAAAACAGGTCACAAATTAAAAAAATCACAAAAATAATTTGTATTTCAATATATATCAATAATTGAATGATATTGGTAACGGTATTACATTTGTCAACACACTTTTAATAGAAAACAAGAATATAGAGGATATTTTTTGGCAATAATAAGTGCACCCAATTGCTTGCCTACATTTACTACATGTTACTGATACTTATCTATGCTACAGTAACATGTGATTTCATGATCGTTTACGAGTATAATGTACAATTGTAATGAATAATAATAATTTTATTACGGAAATATTATTAACAGGTAGACACACCACCCATTACTAGATGTCTACAAAGATGTAATGGCTTGGTTTTGTCGGTGTGGTCTTGTAGTCTGCTTGTTTTATGATTTAAATTTAAGACTCTTCTTTATAAGGGTACAGATTATTATTTTGCTATTTTTAACATTGACGACAGATTGTAATGTTTTTTTTATTTTTTTTAATAAGTAATTTATATTTTTATTTGTTTTAAAATATAGGATTTTGCTTTGAAGTGATTTCAATATTCGTCAAACAATAAAATATGTACTCATCAGAGAAGATTGAACATGAAGGTTTGAACCTTCATTATTACGTTTAAGATTTTTTCCTCACTGAGTAAACTACCAATCGTTTTTGAGAAGCAGCATCAATTTTTACAACTTCGTACTGCTAAATGTAACAACTTTCTATAATTTTATCAAATAATATACATACAAGTGATTATACAAGAAATATCAAGCAAACCTTAAACATGAGATTGAGGCAGAGACAGATCAGACGTGCATTTATGATAATATTTAAAAAATAAGCATTTTATACAAATAAGTATAATCTATTTTCCTCGTGTCCAAAAATAATTGTGTTACAACGTACACATTTAAAAGATTATGATTTATATTATATGTATCTTGCTATTTCATATAAAATATGATGATCCAAGTATTTATAAGCACGGAATCCATTAATGGTACAGTTTTTGAATTGCTTATCTTCGTACAACAATACAGCAAGCTCTGTGATATGTGGTCTAACATCAAACAAATGACCGAGCACAAAACAATCCGCAAAGCGAAAAATCCAGATCTATTTTCACATCAGCGTCAAATGTTATTTTCGTCACAAGCCTGTTATTTTTGGCCTAGTTTTTCCGCCGAAACCGTTTACCCCGGCTGCTATTTGCCCCTCGGGTCTCCAATGGCCCGGTCTCCGATGCACCCAAATGCGTTTTGAATATTTAATATCCCGTCGGCGTGTTTTTGCCGCAGAGCCGAGCGTGATTCTCGTGCACAGTGAGCACTGTTCCCCGTCCGGGGAGTACACTCGGGTGGGATGCATTTAAGTGCATTAAACGTGCACATATGCTTTTTGTGAGAACAAATGTAAATTATTTCAGACTGCATATACTTGGCTGAGTAAAAAGAACCACCGCATTTTTTCACGGCTTGTTCTGAAATTTTAAATAATATAATTTTAGTACAGATATAGTGGTTACTCCTAAAAGAAAACATTAGAAAAATCATTTATATAAAATACAAATTTTGATTGCTAAAGTATGTTGTAACTAATATCTCTTCTTACAGATTTTAAATAAAAATACGTAATAATATACGATCAATAAATATGACGTACCCTGTACGTCGTGATTATTTTTTTATTTCGTACCAAAAGAAAACAAATAGCATTCAAGTACTTGATTTTGAATTTATTTCTGCGAGCTGAATGTGTCGTCTTATTTGTTCAATTGATAATATTTAATGAAAATCAATGACAATGGATTTTTTAAAGCTGTATTTATTCACGAAAGTATTCATAGGTTTTAAATCTCATATATGTTTGTTTGTAAAACAGTGTTTTGTTGTATTATAAATTTGTTTATATTTTAAAGAAGAATGGAGCGAGGCATTCTCGGAAATGGCCACAGCAAGCTACATGTCACATTCAATGTAAAATAAAAGCGACTAAAATAATTAAAATGTTCAAATCCTTACTCTTTTAAAATCTACCCTTGACGTTTTCCATCAAAAATTTAAACACTTTTTGATTCGAGTTTGTAAAGGTAATGACCAATCAATGTACGGTTTGCAAACGCGCCCTTCGATGCGGAATTGACCTTTACACTCCCGCACAGAAGGACGAGAATAGCCAAACCCCGGGGTGAGTACATACTGCCGGTCAAAATATGTCGTGGTTTGAATCTAAATTTAGGGAATCGGCCGATAGTCAATACGGTAGTTTTCTACTCCAAAAGATCGGTACGAGTAAAGGTTGCCACTTGTTTTTTAGTTGTGGAAATATAAGCGACCCAATAAATTACGCAACGTTAATCTCAAAAGGCACACATAGACGTAGGTAGGCACACATAAAAAAAAAACAATTAAATACGACAACAGAATAGTTTATACTACATAGCTTCCTTAATCAGAGATTTTTTGCGATACAAAAATAATAGTCCTATGCGGATTACATAGATTACAACTTTTAATAATCTGTGGACATAAATAAAAAGGCTAAAATTCCTAAAAAAATGTTCGATGACTTGTTTGCGTTCATGATATTATTAGAGTATAAACACAGCATTTTATCTTGATAGGACATATTCATTATTTAAAAATAATTTAACATAGCTAAAGCGCGATATTTATAGAAATCGTTGATATAAATGGTTTTGGTGAATGTTCAGCTTTCTCCTAGCGATTATCGTTAATACATACAGAAATGATTAAGGGATTCTCTAATTGTTTGTGTTTGCGCAAGCTGTCAAAAGCTGCCTTTAAGTAATACACCCAAGAAACTTAGTGAAGTCTTAGGTCTTGAAGTTGCGTGAAAGCGTGTAGGGAATCAGATGGAAATGTCATTTGGTGGACATAAATATATAATGCAATCATCGTGGAATCGTGCGGACAGAGTAACAAAAAAGTATGATTTTACTTAAATTTATAAAATAAAAATCACCTATCTAATATACAAAATTCGAGGTGATATGTCTTTATGTTCACTGTGAAAATCCACAGTAGTTCGAATTGTCTGAAAAAAAGACATAACGTCCTTTTATGGCTACGCGAATAAAATAGGGTACATGTTAGTGCTAATTTTATGATAAAATCAAAATAAGTCAAAATATATTATCCGTATTACTAGATAAATACTTACTTACACCAATCCAATTAGTAGAAGTATTTTTGAACGTTGTAGTTCTACAGATTAGAAATTTGTTTTAGAGATATCCGACATATCAAATAGCATCTTTTTGAAGTTGCCGTAATTGGATCATACTAGTTTTGAAAAACGGATGAAAAAAACGTATTTTTTGGATTGAAACAATATATCGCAATCAGCGCAAAAAAAGTCTACGTGTAGTCTAGATATAAAAATACTCGTAGCAAACAACGCAATATTCAATTCATATTTTTCGGCAACAACAGGTTATACTGCCAGTAATAAAATAAAAGTCTATAAAGATTAGATGTCTTATATAATTATAAGATGTCTTAAATCAATAACTACACAGAAGATAGTTTCACTTATCGGAATAAACCCCTAATTATTTGGCATTAATATACTAAATACTTAGGGTATACAAATAACAACACAAAATGGATATTGAATTTCCGCAACAGTTTTATGTAGACATCAAAGATAATTCCATACCACCAAAGCACGCTGGATTACGATAAGAGATCGCCGAACAGCGAGAAGAGTACTTTATAATACCTGCTGAGTTCACACCGCCTGGAAAAGGCCTTGATTCTGAAAGCCGCGAAGATTATATAGTCGATAAGAACCTTAGTTACCCAGATGAGGAGGTTAGAAGGATCAGAAGCTTGAAGCTGGTGCTTATCGCAAACATTGGAAATGGGGATGTCCGCTTTAAAAAATTACCGGCGAATTAAAATTATTTATCTGGATAAAAAAATTATTAAATTAAAAAAAAAAATGTAATAAAATTACGAATACTTCCTAAGTAAAAAATCACAATAAAGATCTCGTTTTATTCTGATTATAAATGTTTGTATTCAGTAAGCAATTAAATATAACAAAAAAATACTATAATAAGTAGAATCTCAATATTATTTTTTTATTAATGGTATCGGTGCTAAAGTAGGGGGTGTTTTGAAATACCTATTGACATTTTAGATGAATTGATTATTTTTTTATATGTACACTGTACTTAAATATTTTGTATAACACGGATTAGGAGCGTGTAAAAACGAATTGTTATCAACGGACTATGAGTAAATTAATGTTTATCTCAGTAGATACATCAGTATGTAGAGCTACTGCAATGAAAACTATTAAGACTCATCATATTTAAAGCTGTCCCGATTGGACCATTTTCAGCTTGAGAGAGATTTTGCAATTGGACAGATTGTTGTGTTAAATTAAATAATTATGATAAATCTTGAAGCGGTTATGGACGTTCCTAAAATTCCGTTTGGAATTTATGTTAAAAGAAAAATAACTTAATAAGTCATTTAAAACTGTATTTAGTCATGTGATTTAGTTCACACATCAATAATCATCTTCAATCTAGAAAAAAGAAACACCTAGAGAATAGTACTATTCAAAAATCTAATACAAATCGATAATGACATACCCACAAAATAAAGAGTGTACGGAAATTTTAATACTTTGTTGCATTTGATTCTAACGAAAAATCACATATAGCCACTGTATTCAGTCATGGAGAATAAATTTTATTAGAATACAGTCAAAGCATTTGATAAAATAAAATTCACTTTACGAAGTGAACAGAGATGTTGCAGGACTTGTTTCCACAAATAGAAAATAGCACAGGGTTTCGAATTCCATCGCAATATTATCGGAAGGGAGTATTCGCATGAATGGTATATATTATTTACATACGGGATAAATCTCATGTACTTCATATGGATGTTTGCAGGATATTCGGATAAATTGTGTTAGTAACAGCAATCAAATATGTAAAAAAGTTAAAACTTAAAATAGAAATCAAAAACAGAATATCCCCTATTTGTTAACTCTATTAGTTTTCAAGTCTATTAATTATTATGCCATACTATAGGCAATAATAATTAATAAGATTAGCTTTTGTCTAAATAGATCAAATCCCATTAAGTGATGTCTAAGCTATTATTATCTAAATCCATTTAAACTATAAATTCACACACATATGTGTGCTTTGACTAAGAAATTTATTACCTGTAAAATATATAACAACGATATTATTCTACCCTAACACACATATGCACTCTGTGTATTGTGAGTACTAAATGTCAGAGGTCATAATGTAAGCCTCGAAGTAGAGCTTCATTAGGGATTCTATAGATATATGTGAATAAACATTATGTAATAAAAAGTAATGAAAGCTTTCTACATGGTTTAGGTATAAAATTAACATGTTTTATGAAAATAAATCAATCGACATGGAAATCAAATACTTAAAACAAACTCTCTATTTTGAATAATACTTTCTCAGCAATTTTACTACGTTGAATTAACAATATTTGAAATAACAAAGTGATTGAATATGTCTACGTTTATTAACAATACAACTTTTTAAATTAAAAAATAACTGACTGTTAAATTGTTATATATTTTTGCTTTAAATTACTAGCATGTTGAAATGAAATATTGCAAAAACAAAAGCATCACTATTATGATATTTTTTTCAAAAAATCATGTAAAGTTTATTTTTATATATACAATTTGGCATGTGTAGATTATGAATATTATTTCAATATTCGTTGTTTCCATGTAGTTATTATATTAAAAATAATGTTTAAAGAAATGCATTTCTTTTTTTTTTGAAAGTCGTTTCACTATTAACTATATTTAATATTATATTTTTTAAAAAAGTATTAGTTTTTTGTATTAGTTTCTAAGGCGGTTTTTGTGCTCCGAAAGCTTCATTTTTTCCTCTGTTCCAGGAGTCGACGGTTTTACTTTGATGTGACGAGGAGGAGGAAGCTGCGGCCACTCCTGGCTCCTCCAGCCTCCGCAAACAGCGCGGGGGTGGAAATGCCAAGGGTGAAACCACGCGGGAGGGTGGAGCGTGGGAGGAGAGTTGAACGTGAGGGCTTTTACATCGTAGTTTAAAGTAGCAAAGTCAAGATTTTTATTATACTCCGACCTAAAAATACATTTATGCAAATTAATAAACTTATTGTTGCAGGCGAAGTGGTTGTAAGATTGTATGCCAAAAAGTTCAACCTGTTCGAACGCGATTGCCAGTAAAAATAATCGAACTAGAGATAAAGCTTTACAAAGCGAAAAGATAAACATTTCAAAATTATTGCATTAATATTATAGGTGGAATTTAAATCGATTCGACATACCAATATTATGTATCATTATAGATATAAAGATAATATAAATTCACGAGTGAATCGTTTATAAAAACACTGAAAATTTTTTTATACATACGCATGCAACTTTATTAAAAATAAAATAACAATTACCAGTGTTGTAAAAAAATAGTCAACAAGTCAGCACAACCGGGAGTTAAATCAGAATTATAATTAGTATTGATACCGGTTTGCACAGTGCAACCACAGTAAACGAATTAATTTAATCGTGCATATTACATTATCAACTTGCAATTATGGTATCAAATCGCAGAGGGCTAATGAAATCATCATTATTATACTGGGAAATTCTGATCTACCCTGGAAATATTTATATTGTCGGTATTACACATATATTGTATAAACAAGAATCTGATACGTGTAACATTTAATTATTTCAATACACAAAACATACAACCTTCCAACTTTGAGGTAAAATATTTAATTTACAGATTGTTTTGTAAAAAAATAATAAACTAATAAATAAATTATCATTGTTCGATATGAAACCATGGTCATATTTTGCCCAGAATACACAAAAGACAAAGATTATCAGTTTTATGGATTTTATTGTAATAGTGTCCTTATGATTGTAACTACGGTATGGTATAAGAAAGATAAATGCTCTAGTACAGAGTTAATCTAAGTAAAATATTTTTAAGATGCTTGGAGATATACAGGCTGTGTAAAATCATTCAGTGAAGACAGATTTGCAAGGCATTCAGATGTAAGTCGGCTATATTACACGGAGGAAATTTCTAAATTATTCGATCGAGTCCCCGGGTTAATGGCCAGGATTGCCCATACGGGCTCAAAGGGTCCGACCCGGAGATTGTCATCGGTGATATGGTGATTCTTATGATAACGTCCGCGCTGGCCCTGGACAGTCTAGTCACGGACCTTACGCCGAGTTCTGTCGCACCAGTCATTAGACACTCGGGTCTGTTCAGACCTGTCGTTTTTCGTTCAACGGACTTCCAGTCGATAAATCTTAAGCCTGCCGCAGAGCGTGTTGAATTTTTACTAGTTGCTTTTCAACCAGTAATGACACGAAATTGTGTTTTTAAAATTATGAAACGAATGTCACAGCAATAAAGCGTTGGTTAAACGCAACTAACAAATATGGCTAAAACATCACAATTTTTTTAAACAGAAAAATATATAATGCAAACAAAGAATACACACCTATTTTTTAATAAAAAAGAGCATATTACTTTAAGAGTGTGTTTCAGATTGATATTATTAAAAGCGTTCAATTATAAAATTGGGTAAATTTTATATTTAAAAAAAATCATGTAAAATTTGACTTAACTTGCGCGTTAAAATATTAATGTATATAAACGAAAAAACTATATTTAATGTTTATTATTACATGAAACCAATCCCTTGCTTTGAAGGTTATTGAATACAATAATCTTACACCACTGATAAGTATCTACGAGGATCAAACATGCTTACAAGTAGACATTTTTTAAAAATATTTATTTATACGCATCTTTTACAACAGAAAATTCTTCCCAAAACTTCGGGCGGGTAGCAAACAAAAAAGCCCCAAAACACAAAATAACAATGTGCGCAAACACGCTTGATACAAACAAATCTCCTTACAGGCCGAGATTATGATAAGTTGCAAAAAAAATTTGCAAGACCGTCTTGACGGGGGTTCGGCGAGGGGCAGGGGCGGAGGGGAGGAGAGGGGGCGCCGGGAATCTAGAACGTTCCCGGAGGCTCCGGAGGAGAGCCTCGGAGGCTGTTTGTCACGGGCGGTGCTGCGTGCGCTCCGCGGGGGCGGCCAAATAAATCAGGCGACCGAGACGACAGATTGGCTTATTGGCGTCCGACATAATTGCGATCAGAAAGCTTTTTCAAAATGCTTGATTTGACGTATGCGCGTGTTTTCACTTGACATTTATAAAACATATATGCAATTGAATTTATTAAAAAAAAATAATATCGAGTTTATTGATTCAACGAGGATGTATTGCTTACATTCTAAATAAGACTAATGCCATAGTTAAAGCATAACAAAAAAAGAGCTGATAACATGACTGTCGTAAAGCTAATACGGTGCAAATATGTGCGTGTTAGAAGAGGCAGGAACATATCAAAATTAAATTAATAAATATATAGAAGCAGCCGAGAAACATAGATTTATAAAGTTGGATGATTACGATTTTATTTAATAAAGTAAAAATCTACAATCTAATGAAGCCTCATAAAAATATAATTTTAGCGGATCAATAAGAATCGTATGATTCTCAGAATCGATATCGGAACCAGACCAATATCCACTTAAAATATAAGTACCGCAGTTAAATCACAAATAAATCGTTGAACGCTTAATCGATTTAAGAGTCTTCACACTCAACTACCTAGTGGTCTGGTTGTTAGCATAGTTTCTTAGCGAGCGAGAAGTCCCAAGAAGAGCAATTTACTGTGAAACTCTTTTTTTTTATACTTAATGTGTTACGAATTCTCCGCTGGATATAATAGACGGAAAACCCAATAAAAATAACCCTTTTTTGGTGTATATTTTCTGTGATTTTTCTTGAATACGCCCAGTAAAGCAATGCCGAAGACATATCAATGTCGGGCACAGCTGTAACAGCTTCCTCGAGAAAATAAGTAGCTACTATTATAAATAAAACAGTGTTAATTAAAATATTGAAATGTGTCACATGGGAAATATTTAAATTGTTTTTCCCACTTTTTATATTTTGATGCGACTAGTTTTGATGGCATACCTAGCATGAAAGCGAAACTAGTCGCTTCAAAAAATAAAATAATAGAACCCCACCGAGCACTCTCAATCTTAAAGTAACACCTAAATCCCTACTAAGATAAAAAGTCCCCCAGGATACTCACTGATGTATGTTTACGGGCAAGGCATCATATAATCAAAATGTATAAATCTGTTATAAAAATACGTTTTTAATATATCATAAATACCACACAAGAAGTTTGAATTCCAAATAAAAGTAATATTATGATATAACAGCTACAGTTTAACGACACGAAACCGAAAAAAGTAAAATATTTTAGTAGCATTATAATCTGGACATAAATATCAATGGCAGTATATTCGATCCCACAAGCTGCGCCGCGGCAGTCTCTCGCGGTGGAGAAGGTCGATAAAGAAGATGCCTACGTAAGCGGGCGGTAACATCATAACCGTCCGTACCAATTCATTTCTCATTTCCTCGAGCACCGTACAATATTAAGTGCCACATAATCCGATGTGACCTCCGCGTGACCTTGATGCGACCAAAAGGTCAGAATAACGACGCAGTTGACGCGGGGGCGTCGCTTCCCCTGCCCGCGCTGCTGCCGGCGCCGACTATGCCCCTTTGCCATTATACCAAAGTCCGTAAAGCTGCATTGGAGTAAGTAATATTTGAATGGGATTTGTTAGCAGAAAAATTATATGAGGACTTTTCATTAAAATATGAAAAAAAAAAAAAAAAAAAAACAAACAAACAAACAAAAAAAAAACAATATCAATAATTTTTTTTTATTTTATATAAAATGCGTCTGTATACTATTTAACCGAGAGTCAATAAATTTGAGGTTATGTTATGATTTAATTAACTTTTATAAATAAAAATTAGTTCAGATGCTTGGCATTTGTTTGCTACAGGGAGATTAAAATCATAAAATGTAGGTTAAGGTCAACAGTCCAAACCTCTGCTGCAATTGGCATTTAGTACAATGGTATAATAGTAAAATTTGTATTTATATGATTCGAGCATTGTAAATGTGTTATTGAATCTGTGTTTTTAATATTTATATTACTATACACAAACGCGTGTGTCTACGTGTTATCAATACTGTCAGTATTACATACATCAGTTAAATAAAAATCACAATGTACTGATTAAAAATATAAACAGCATCTTGGTTTTTTAAGTGTGTTTTGGCAAATAAAATATTTAAAAAAGCTTTGAATATAAACTCAAGAGGTTCTAGAACGTTGCAAGAGAATAAATCCACTTCCCTGTATGGCACCATAAAATCCCTCTACTATAAACTTTACTATGAATTTAAAATACATCCAACTTACAAAATACACTGAATTTTCAATCAAATCAAAAGCGATTTCAAAACACGTATTTGAATATACAAATATTGACTCCGATAACAATGTGATATGTAGCATAACAAAAATATTCCTGGTAAAATGGTCATAAATCGCTTGACCGAACATCGCCGGCGGCGGCTCCGCGGGTGTTTGCTTATGCTCCGATGTGCGGAGCCCCCGCCCCGGGGGCGCCGGGGGCACCGGGGACACGGGGGCACCGGGGACACGGGGGCACCGGGGACACGGGGGCACCGGGGGCCCCGCAAGTCCGAGAGCCCCAGAATCTGCTTCTGTCGGAGTGATTCACTGCGAGCCGTGCCTGTGAGGCACATCGTGGTCCAGAAACAACATCGTATTTAGTAATAAAAAATACCTCCGCGTGAATCATGCGTTCCAGAAACAAAGTCGTTTGTCATGTATTCAACAAATATGACTTGCTCAAACTCAAAAATGAAGCATGCATTTAATTAATATTGTGCCAATGATAATTATTTATTATTTTTATTACTACTCTCATACATTGTGTATACAATAATTCAATAGATACATAGGCTGCTATTTAAGCCTATCCGGAACTGGCCACTACACAAATAATATTTAAAAAGTAATTATTACATTTGAAAATGGGACTCTTTGGCTGTAGAATGAGTTTATTTCAATGAGTCAATAAATTGTTTTCATTGTGTGGCGCGATTTTAAAAATTGCGTGTGATTATCACAATGGATTTAACTCGAGAAAATTTTCGTGCGATGATTTATTATGATTTTCGACGTGGTCTAACTCAACAGCAGTGCATCGATCAACTCAGTTCGACTTTTGGGGATCAAGCACCATCGAAGACCACTGTGTATCACTGGTTTAGTGAGTTTAATCGTGGACGTCGTATGCTCACGGACGAAATTAAAGATAGTCGGCCTAAATCAGTTGTTGTGCCACGAAACATCTATATGGATTTATGCATATGACCCCGAAACTAAGCAACAATCAACAGTATGGGTGTTCCAACATGAGCCGAACCTAACAAAAGTTGCTCGTGCCAAAAGCACTTTGAAGCAAATGGTCGCCTGTTTTTTTTTGGTATAGATGGACACGTGGCTACTGTACCACTAAAAAATCGTGAATCTGTTAATTCGACGTGGTACACGACCATTTGTTTGCCAGAAGTCTTTGCAGAAATTAGGAAGAATAATCCACAACGCAGAATCATTCTCCATCACGACAATGCAAGCTGTCACACTTCAGGTGAAACGACCCGATATTTGGAGGGTGAAACGGTGGAATTAACGGGTTATCCGCCATATAGCCCTGATTTGGCACCCAACGACTTCTTTTTATTTCCAACCGTGAAGAATAACAACGATTTACAACCCGAGAAGAAGCCGTTGAGGCATTCAAAAATCATGTTTTGGAGATACCGCCTTCCGATTGGAAAAAGTGCTATGAAAACTGGTTTCACCGAATGCAAAAGTGCATCGATCATCACGGCGAATATTTTGAAAAGCAATAAAACCATATTTAATAGTCAATGATAGTTATTTTATTTTATTCCGGATATATAAATAGCAGCCCTCGTATAAACATTAAATGTAGACAAAGACCAGAGCAGGATTATAAACTACACCCCTGGCACTCTAACCAATATATAGCAATATAGCAAGCTGTATATGTGGATTAATTGTTCGAATCCGGTGTGTCGCCATCTCAACTTTTCGAAGATTTATTTTGTCATTTCACGCGTGCATCGATTGCTTGAATATTGTATTATTGTCGATGTTTTTACTTCCATAGATTTACGGATATATTTACCTAAAGAACACAATTTTACTTGACGAGGGTTGACTTATTGACTTACAGGCTGAGCTCAGGAGTCGACCGTGCGATCAGTCGAATTCGAAAATGATGTAAGTGGGTTATTTTTAAGTCAGTGTGATCGCAAACGATTTACTTTGTGACTGTGTGCTGAATTGTATTAAGCAATCATTTAAACCAAACACTTTAATTATTTATATAGATAATCTCGAATTCGATAAAAAGTGTTGATTTAGAAATGAACGATTCAAGGTTGAAACAAAATGCATACATCATGCATTCTTGTAACTTTTTTGGTGATTGTACTTTTTACCGTCAGAGTGGTTAGATATTATTAATTTATACATATTGCAGATATCTTTTTTCAGAATTTTGAACGACATTAATTGCATGTAAATGTCAGCACCGCTTCTAGTACGGACGTGCGCGAGTGATTCCACCGACCAGTGAGATATTCCCGACATTTATTTGTTTGTTTGTTTTCTCCTGTTTTCAAGTTTGCTATCTTTAAAATAATCAAACTATTTTTGTTGACTTTTCAGAATTCCACGCAAAAAATAAAGATTTATGTACAAACAAAAACCTTTAATATGATGTATGTGTTAACTAAAATATCCTTTTTATACTCGTGCGGGTACTTGTAGGGGATATTTTTCTTTGTCGATGGTTGTTTCTAAAGTAATAATTATCCACAAAAAAACCTACATAAGACATGATCCAGTATTGTGATACTTAGTATTGTTACACGTTTATAATAAACCGAGTATAAGAATCGCTGATACGTAAGCTGTCTTTTTTATCAAAGGTTTTGTGAAACCATATTAGGATTTTGAAAATACAATTTCATTGACAGATTTTGCCCTTCAGTAGTATCGGAAAATTAATATATGTATTCAAATAACGATGGGATTTTGGCGACTATTAATCTTAATCTAGTTTTGAAATGGTTAACAGACAAATTAAAATCTATAGCAGCGTAATAAAGAACTCCATAAAAAATAAAAGGTACAAGCAACAATAGCAGAAAGAGGATAATTAAACAGACAGAAACGTTGGTTTTCCAATAAAACCATTCATCAACAAGTAGTCCCGTTTCAGCAATAAACTGTTTTCTGCCTTGTAAAGAAACCAAGAGAGAAGCAAAGAAACGGGGGGTGAAATTACCTTCGCAGAATACAAAGGTACCTCGCCAGGATTCTCCTGGGAACCGCGAGTCGATGCTCTGCGCTAGGGACTCCGAATAACCGATCCGGACTGAAGAGTGCTCCGGACCGGAGAATGTTACTTTACAAACAAAATGCCCGGCCCATAAGGGTGTAGGCAATTTGAGGACCCGGGCCAATATTCCTTATTGCTTAATCTCATTGAGCTTTTACAAATTCCGATAAAAATATACTCGAGATTTAGCGAGATTGGAATTTTCTATTACGCAATTTACCCAGTGACGAAAAACGATGTGTAATTCAATACATCTGTTAATTTCTCATTTAGAATCAGTACAGGGATTCTGATGTATACCACAGTATATCACGATAGAAATATTAAAATTTTAAAATACAAATTGTTTTAATAACCAATGATTCAAGGCCAATATTATGAATTTTTACAACAAAAAAAATATTTTAAAATTATTCCGACCATTACTTACATTAAATAAATAAATATTTTAAAAAAATTAAACTTACTCTATTTTTTCCTACTCTGTGGGTTTGAATTTTTGTTTTTTGATGAGTCAGTGCACAAGAAGAAAATAAGGATATGATTTGAGGCATCTTGAATAATTTGAAATTATTACTAACGCAGCTTCATTTGGGGAAGCTTAGCAATTCAATATAATAATTTATTTCATCGAAATCGGGGTAACGATTCGTGATGGCCATGACCAAATAATAACCTAAATATTAGATTATCATAACACCAATTCCCGACAATATTTCCAAACGGAACGAGTATTTGATTTTCGGAAAAGGTAGCCAAATCAACCTTGTTTATTTTTGTATCTGAAAAGAACTTCGCGTATATTCATTTGATGGTAAACACCATTCCTATGAAACCATAAGTTCGCACGTTAGTATACAGACTGCGAACCAAAAGTAATTTTTTTCTTTACGAAATAAGACAAACTATCAAACTTACAAAGGCAAGGTTATCATACTGGGACGCATGGTGTGCCAATGCAGAAGTAACATTGTTTGCAAGGGGGCGAAAGAAAGTAAAAGTTTCAGGATCAACGAGTGCAACTTTTCTTTTCGCGGCCGAATGTTTGTTTTACTAGAATGAAATTACTATTGTGTTGGGAAAATGAAAAAAAATTCTAGAAGGTTTACTTGACGTCGACATTTTTTCAAGCTTCCACCATTGTTGGTGAGGATGTTAAGCAATAGAACACACATATTTAAAGATATTTTTGATGATGGAGGCCAACGGCAGATTATAGTACTTGAGTATTAAACTGCGTAAATTATAAGGAAAAAAAATCTAAAACAAGGAAAACTGCTGATGACGGAATGGGTTTAGAGGGAAAAAAAATACATTTAATTATAAAAAAACAAGTAATGGAGTGGAGTATTTAAAATATATGTTGATATTATGAATTGCAGAAATTTAAACTCAGATAATTTTTATGTAGATATCATCAAAGAAAATCAATAGATGCAAATATATAATGCAAGCAATTAGAGTCATTAAAAACAACTGTGTTTAGCCTGTTACATCTCCCGAAATTGTTTTGATATACACAGAAAAATATTATCAGTGCTTTTTCCATAAGACGTTTTATCCCAACAACTAAGCTACGAAGAGATTCATAACCCGTATGTTTTTGTGTAAAAATAGTTTATTATTGAGCCTGAATGATCTTTTGATTTGACACTGAATTACTTCTGCAATATTAATTGAAAAATGGTAGTATTCGAAACAATTTGGTCTCATTTATATTTATATTCGATTTTAAAAGGTAACTTTATGTATTACCGCTTCAATACAAAACAATGACGCAGGCATATCGTGGAATTCCCATTATCAGTGATATATTTATTTATTGTTGTAACAGCGAAAAAAAATATTGAAATTTGATAAAACTTATCAGCAGTCACAACGGCTCTACGTGACAGAGAAGTTTCTAGAAAATGTATCGATATAATAATTACTGATACCGATGGGGTGCGCTTGTAAAAAATAGAAACTGCACTGCAATATACTAAACATATGTTTCTGGGTTTTTCTAGTGTTCTAGCTAGCAATGACAGCTGTGTTCGAGGAAATTATTGATCGATAATAGTTGACACCAGTTGATTACTGTCCTAGACACGGTCTTACAAAACAACAAAAACGAGTTATCATTCCGCATTGAAACGATTTCAATAAAAATAAATTAACGAAGATGTTCCTGGTGATGCAGGGAGTTTTCGTCGGTGTTTTGCGGGTGTACCTGTTATTATAGGTTAGGATTGCAGATGGATGATAATAATGACTATATCTTTGCGACATTTTCAAGTGCGGGCAGGCTTATTTATTAAATATTTAAAAAATATGCATATTACAAGGTTCAAATGAATACAAAAAACATCTTTAATATTTGGAGGGAATATTGGAGGTTATCAAAAGGTTTTGTGTTATTTATGAATTCTTTTGAACCAATTGAATCGAATAACTATTACTTTACACTCAAACGTTCGTCTTATTATTTTTTTAACATTTTTTTTGAAAATAAACATATTTTTTTGGTTTTCGTATCTGTGTATATTTCATAAGCATGGGAGATTATTCGACAACTTGTACAATATATAATCGGAGAAACAATATTTGATTAAATAGTTGATGCATCACTTCACTAGTATAATTTTTGAGCACGCATTTGGTCTACAAACAAAATGACACCCCGCAGCGAGCGACGAGGAACGGACGAGAGGCCGATGAGGGTTCGAGTATTGCGCAATTGACACGACAATGAGGCGCATTTTCAACAACAACAACAACACGAAGTCGAGCGGGAGACACTCGACCAAAACAGAATGTTTTTGTTTATAAACAGCGCGCTGTCACTGCGGACGCTCGGACACGCGCAATAGCCTCAACAGCGACTCTGGCGTCGCGCAATACCAACCGTGGACGATCAGGCGAGAGCGTCACGCCGGCGGGGCTGCGGGGCACTGTTCATTTTGCCGCGCATATACAAAAGCAACATGGACGCTCCGAGAGTTTCAGGAGACCGCGCCGGAAGAGGACAACTCACTGAAAACTTCAGGAAAAACGCGACGCCGCGACGCGGATGCTCGCGGGTCCTCCGCGGCACCGAGGGCGAGGGCGGACGGCCCGAGGATGCGGCACTACGCGCGGCCCGGATCCGGAATTTGCGGCGGTCGGTGCGCCGGTAGCCGACGGCGGAATGGCGGGCCGTCGCCGCGCGAACCTCGCGATGTAGGTCGCCGGGCGAGGCTCGCACGGACGGGCCGGGCGCGGGACGGAGAGGGGCCGCGGCCGCGCGTCGCTTCCCGCGGGGCGCGGCCGGCCGGCGCCCGCGGCCGCACCGACACCCGCCGCCTCGCCTCGCCTCGCCGCCTCGCCCCGCCTCGCCCCGCCTCGCACTCTCGCCTTTGGCGCTCTTGTTTTCGATATCGCGAAAAAAGACTCGAGGAAATCGAACGGTCGCATGTGAATTATTTTTTTTCCGTCTAGCATCGAAATGAGGAACGAAAACATCAGCTTTTTTTCAAGCATGCATTTTAACAATACGCTATTCAAGGTAGTAGTACTAAACGTATTGCAGAAAGGTAATTACGAATGCCATTGCCAAGGACAGAGAAATAACCGAGCAGCCTGGCTCTCCCAGAAATAAATTCTGTGGATAGAATTCAGAAGAAAAAAACAACGTATGATAATTTTCTTGTTACAAGATAAAGTAAAATAATTTATAAATACGCTTCTATAAAAAATATAGACATTGGCTGTGCATCCGGAAAATATGTATCGAAATACCGGAAAACGCTCTCCTCCGGTGTTGCATAAATCAGGTGGTGAGATGTCAGACTTAACTCAGGCCACAAAAAATGCGAAATTTCGGAGTCAACACCCTTACTAAGCTTTTGCATATCCATGCACATTTTGTAGACCCCTTTGAGAAAGCTTACTCCGACAAGAGAGCTGATGCCGACCTTAATTTTGGATTTAACTGTCTGCAAGCATTGACCTCCTAGAGGGAGTTGATGTATGCCGTAATGATGCCGTAATGATTCAAATTAAAAATCCTAGAATTGCACAATTCTCAGAATGATTACAAAATGACTCCAGCGCATATCGATAGTTTTCCTTAGCATCCCTCCGGACACAACCTAGAAAAGTGAATGGGTCAGGGAAGAACTAATTTTAAACATATTGTATCTTCATCATACTAGTATATTTAATTGTCACGTAATCTTGCAACGGGTCTCGGTAGAACGAGATGATGACCTGCGAGAACAGGATGGCTCTCCGTGACATTTTCATACGGAATAACACATTCGTCGCAGTCACGAACCACGTGCAATCTTCGATAGATGTCTTGCCAAAATACGCATTCTGGGTCGACTGCGATTTGCAAACACAATAATGACAATAGCCATATCGCAAGAGCGTTTGATTCCTTAATAAACCAATATGAAGCGAATGCCCAATGATTGTATTTTGTCATAAACATTAATCTATAAATAAAATAACTAGAAAATTGAGCACTCCCTCAAGTATTTATCGACCTATAAAAAATCAAGTTTGTTATGATGTTAAGTACCATTTGTATAATTTATAGAATTAATAAATTAGAACGTTAATTGTGCACACAACGATATGACATTTTATATTCGTAATTGAAAAGCAATAAATAATACAGATAAAGATTTAAAACGTCAATAACATACAAATAGTATTACTTTTTTAAAAAAACAACGTAGTGTATCCGATGAATATTAAATATTTATAGTTGTGATTTTATATTTAGATTTGATTTATGACTATATTTATAAAACAAATAACTAAGTCAGTATAATTTTCATTAACATATGCTATGATTTGGAAACTTTTAAAGCTGTTTTAAACCTTTTAAAACAATGGCTTGGGTTTCGGGCCTCCCACCCGGACTGCAGGGCTACAACTTGTACCACACATCTTCACCCCATTTGTGTTGTAAACTGCGCATTAAATTGTTACAGTCACATGTAAGTCGACATGTCATTCCGCGTGAGCTTGGAGGGGATGTTTCAAGGTCAAAGGGAGAATCACAATACCAAGCAAAAACACATTTTGCCCCGGACTGCAGAGCTACAACTTGTAGCACACATCGACCTCTCCCCATTTGTGTTGTAAACTGCGCATTAAATGGATGATTTTTATTCTAGCACACTAAAGGCGGGGCGGGTACTAGTACCCGCTTCGCTGACTGCCGTCTAAAAGCGGGGCGGGTACTGTAGTACCGCCCCGCAAGATCATTTGGGTTGGCCACCCCTGTTTTAAAATAAATTTTAAAATTTGGGAATTTTTTATGTATAGACTATATTTCGCACGCGAAATTTTACGCGAATTTTGCCCGCTACGCACAACAGTTTAGTCAATTTGGTTACCCGCCTAAAGTGTGCTAGTTGTAAAAAAAATTTTAATTAATAATTAATTAATTTTTTTTTTTTTAATAATTTATAAAATAAAACAAAAATTATGGTAACTAAATTTACTCATAACACTTAATTTTAATCCAAAATATATATTTATCAAAGGTTTTATAGAACAATACAATGTAGACAATCGAACATTTCTATTGTCTCCAAAACCCATAAACACATTGATTAACTAATGTGTAATATTTGAATTGGTAAAATAAAAATCAATTGTTAGAGAAAACGAAAAAAGTACGAAATATTTGAAGAAAAAAAAATTATAAAAACCTTAAATTGGGTCTCGTGCGTAAAATGACTATTTTAATAATGGACAGGTAAAACTTTAGAGGTTCGGGTAATTTGAAATTGGCATCGCTCCAAGATGGTCACGAGCAGCGGCACGGGCAAGCAGGATGCGGAACCAGAAGTAGTCACAGCCGACCAGAGCGAGAGGCACTCGACTCCTCGGGCGCGCTGTCTCGCTCATTATGCATCAAAACCTCCCCCGCCGCCCGGCACGACGCCGGCCCGATGACGTCATACTTTCGGGAAACTACGAGAATGTTCTCCATCATTGGGATGGAAGCGGGAAAACAATGACACGGTTATCATAATATCAATTTATATGCCGGCTTTCATCGTCACGCTGGAGGGGGTTCTCCACAATCTAGAATTATGTTTCATGAACCTGCTTATGTGTATATTTACTAACATCACAGCTAATTTATCATTATGATTTTTTAGCTGTTAACTTTTATTTTCTCATCAACCTCTTTATAATTCATTTACACAGATTCAACTATCACTACTTTTTTTCAATATATAGTTTTAAATTTGAACTATGATCGGTTAATGATAGGACATAAAAGTCAGCTGAACACTTATTTAGGGTCGTGTTTCTTCTGGAATAATCTAGACGTTGACGAGACTGTCCATTTTAACCAATCACAGAATATTACATACACATAATATATTAGTTTACAACTTTCTCTAATACTGAGTTTTTGTTGCCTACCGACACGCAATTTTGATAGCACACCATGAACATTCTACAGTCGGCCACTACAATACTATGGTCATCAGTTAGTTTCGATCCATTGCTGAATGTGAGAAGCATGTCCAGTTCCAGATAGAGTGGGGGAATGAAAGAGGTAATAATAATAGTAGAGATTGCACGTGAATTTTTTTTTGGTGATGGTTCACCGTTAGACCCAACTCTCAGCTAGTAACAAGAAGACAGAGGGGACACAAAAAGTAAGTAGCTCAATGATACCCAAAGGTATTGTATTGTGCTCTAACATGACAAAAGATAGGAGAAAGGGATAAATTTAATAATATAATATTTTGTTTTAATTATATCCTGTAAGACCTGTAACCAGTGGCAATGAATTTTATGATTAACCATTTAAGATTTTAAGATTTTAGATTTTAAGATCTTAAGATTTTAAAACACTTATGTATTGAAAAGAATATTGGAGAACTTTTAAATACCCAGACAATAGATAAATAAATCCAAGATAGTTAGGTTTATTTTAGAAGTGTATAAATAAAGTAAAAATGCGTAAATAACAGACACAAATTAAGATGAATCACACAACCTTTCGCTTAAATAAACTAGGACAATGATTTTTTTGCACAGAGTTCATATTTAATATTTATCATTACTACAATGCACTTTTATAAATATAATTTCTTGTCTAAAAATAGTTTTGAATTAAAAATAACAGTCGAGACACTTATACTCACAACCCATTTTAATAACACCTATAAAATCAAAGATCTTCGGAAACTAATAATTTCAAGGAAATTATCCCAGAACCGAGCACCAAAAATAGGCAAGAAAAAGACCATTTCTAAAACTTGTCAGTATATCAGTTATTTTTCATTTACATTTTTAACTTTATTTTTTTTATTCAAGATTGAAACTAAAGTGAAATTACATAAAATACGAATTGAAAAAAAACTTGCTAAATAATTGAAAAATTCCAATGTCATTAAATAGACAAAACCCGAATAGATTTATTACACAACCGATTTTTTAAAATAAATAAACTGAAAATGTTTTGAACCACCTATTCCGGAGTATAGAAGCCAACAGCACCGGCCAGTAAAGTAAGTCAGTGTTGCTGTATTGTAATGGTGGTCCTTTCGTTGCATTGCAACAGGTTGGGAACACAAATCTCGCAGTCATAAAGGAAACGGTGTTTGCGGGACTCGGAAACAAAATAAGAATGCTATCTCCAGACGCAACTGTAATTAAGGGAGATAATCTGTTGCCCACTCACAGTACAGCTTCCATACAATATAATTTACAACATAAATAAAAAACAAGCAATTTTTTTTAGAAAAATATTTTGAACAAAAAAGTTTATTTTAGATATTTAATGTTTTCGTGTCAAATACAAGTGTGTATTCGGATGAAACAATTTTTAAAATATACATTTTAAAAAAGTCATTTTTGATTCATATTATTTTCAACTAATATGAAGAGTATATGATTGCAAAACCATGCTTAGATTATGAAAACATATGTTTTATTATAATAAATCAACATATTTGGAATAAGTTGAACATAAAGCGGAACTCTGTAACCTATTTTTATCATTACACAACAGAATTATGTAATTTATTTTTGATCAAGTGTATACCGGTATTTCTGAATATTCGTATGATTGTATAAATATACAGGTATTTTTATGACATGTAGTTTTATATCTGTGTCGTTTATAAATAAATTTTGAATACAAAATTTCATGTAACCTAAAAAAAAACTCCATTTCCAATTAAAAAATGATGAGAAAATACTATCACCGGACAAAAAAACAAAGTATTGTCAAATAAATTACCAATTGACCCAAAATTATTATGCCTTTTTTTAAAATCTGTTGGGTAATTCAGATAAATTTATTCTTTACATATTCATAAACAGATTTCAAAAATATAATTCTATATTTTATACCGTCTATTTACAATAATATTATTACATTTGCTGGTAATCCCATAAATGTATGAGATTTGTCTCGGTAAAACGTGGAGCAAATTTCCATTCATGGCATTTTATTATTATACGTGGATTTGAGCATTACAAACGACACAACAGTGTCTCACGCCACTATAGAAAGTCTTATAAAATATATTTGATATTAACATAAAAATAAATTAAATAATTTCACAATCATGAAATGCTTACTTTAAGCTAAAAAATGACTAAAAACATTTAACTGCAAAAATAAGTAAAGTCATTTCCAGTGTCGATGAACTGTAATTTGGATTTTAAATCATGCTTCTATAAAAAGACTATTAAGAAAATTTAAACCATTCATGAATAAAATAAATCCCTCGTAAAATATTTTTGCATTGAAGATTGATATTTGAGAGGCTCCGCTCCGGCCGCTGCAGGCAGAGGCGGCGGGATGAAAAGCCAATCGCGGACTGATGATTGCGAATACATTAGCCATTTGGGAAAATGGAAAAGGTGACACGTAATAAACGCGGGGGTCGCGACCCTCCCGCCGAGGCTCGTCGCGGAGCAGAAAGAGAGCGGAATAAAACAGAACAAACTTTATAGACTGACACGCCAATATGACGGCGCCGAGAGGGAAACTAAATCCGATTCGGCGGAGCGGGATGGAGATATGAGTATTCCGCACGTGCTGTACGCGACAGAGATACAAAGCTACTAAATTTTTATAAACCCGCAAAATTTATATAAACACACATCTTGTCCCTTACTGACTGGCGAAAGATTCTTTGCGGAAAAAGTCAATTTAAATATACGACTCTTCACGTCCGGGCTGTCAAAGAGTGATCAACGAGGACACAATTTGAAATGCCATAAACATTGTGCAGATAGATTACGATTTAGCAGAATTTATCAGAGAAGTAGACGCAAACGCAATTAATATTAAATAACGGTTCAAGGTGCCTGTTTGTTTACATTCTACTCTTTGGAACGCTGATATCACGTTTCTATAACGAATCCGGAAATTAATTAACAGCGTGATAGTTATTCCTTATGTATCAATTTTCAATAAATATAATATTATATTTCAATAGAATAAAAATAATATACGCAATAACCAAATCGTACAAAACAAATATTTTTTTGTTGTTGTTTTACTTTACGATCCGAGCACCTCTCAGCAAATGTCTCATAGCTTTCCTCCGTCCCAGGGAACTAATCATGACTTGAACATTTCTTTGAACCCACTGGGGCAATCTATACAGACAGGATTTAAACTATTTCGCATTGCTTATTCAATAGTTTTAGAATATTCCAGAATATTCTAGTTTTACTCTTTGAGAACTATCCACATGCCACAGTTACTTAACCTCGTGTATAAAAACGTTTGCGAACATTTTAAGGTCAACATCTCCACTGTCCTTATTAAAAAAAAAGGATACGACGCTGTTTGTTACAGGTGATATTGGAATGAAAATAAAAAATAAATCACATGATAGAATTCTTAACGCCGTGAATGTCAATTAGACGATATTTTGACAGCAGTGAAAAAACTACTGTTTATGTTTTATGATTGATATATTTATTCAGTGTTGTAAAATATTTTAAGCATTCCTTAAAATATAATAAATTATGAAACTTGTCAAGATGCCACCTTAATACTCTGGGCGTACGACTATGAAAAACTATCTACTATATTTAGAATTTATATAAAAATAAAACTGAATAACCAAACTTTTAAATTTAGCTACAAAACAAATCGAACTATAAAAGTAATAAAAAAAAACTTTTATACAGGTTAGGGGTTTTTGATAACCCCTTAAAATACTGTGACGAACAAATTTATCCAGCTGCATTTTGCATTTAATCGAACATGGTTACCAAAAACTTAATTATCTGTATTCACATGAAGACTTGACCAAACCGTTACATTTTAAAACAAATGTAGCCTTTATTTAATATGTTTACTTAATAATGTCATAACTATCTGAAAAGTCTATTCCGTGGCGGTTAGGTCATTTTCTTCAGTTTTGATATGGGCTTTTTTCGCCAAATGTCGACACAAAGGAACACCGGGACATTTGGGAAAAGTGAACTGCAGAAAAGCTTTTGAACTCTATACGTACTTTTTTTAATAGAAAAGGACGATGTTTTTTACAAAAAAGAAAGCGCGTAAAAGAGTTTATCAATTGAATTTTTAAGCGTTCTATATCTTTAGTCCATAAAAATAACCGAATTAGCACAAATAATATAAAGGTTTCAAACAACAACTTTTCTCTTTATAAAATGCGTTTTTGTGGCTTTATTCATTATTCTCTTGTGTGTTTTCATTAAAACTGCTACCGAGGGGTAGAGAGAGCTTCATTCTATAATGTGACTTCAATGTTTAATCTTATAAGGTATGGATTTTTCTTTGTTACCAGACCATAAAATAATTTAATTAAGAAAAACAAATGTTCACTATATTTATTACCCAGAAATTAGTTTTGGGCCGTTTGGCAGCCTTCTGAGTATTGTATAGAATAGTGTTCCATTTGCAGCTAGTTTCCGGAATGTATGGCGTCTCTTTCTCCAGTTCTAAATCGCTCCAGAATGTGTCATATAAACAAGAACAATAAAGTCTCGCTCGCTCGCCGGAATCAGAAGGGCTCCCGGGAAAATCAACTGTTGAAGCAAAACCGCTTTTAAATTAAGCCGCTTTAAGGCTGAAAATCACGGGATAAAGAAGGCGAACTCCGTTTGTAGAGAGACTTAAGTACGCTTACGGGCTTACGCGAAAATGGACGTTACCGACAAGCTTTATGGCAGAAAACTAGCCGTTTTGAGATATAAGAGTTCGCAGTTAGCACGTAAGCCCAAAGTCCAACGGCGCCGGGAAGGTTGTTAAGTGAAAAAATTTTGCGCGGAGGAAATTCGACACGTCTTTTCGGCTTATTATTGCGACGGAGGAATTTTTATAGTTTTAATCAAACGAATAATGAATGGAATACCGTGAAATTCACAATCAAGCGACAGATACTCGATAGTTAAAATATTATTTAGTAAAAATAAAACATTTTAGACAAACAAAAAGGTAGAAAAAAACATAGCATAGATTAGATAGAAAGATTAATAAGTCTATACGAATTTTCGCTTAATGGAGCAAAGAGATTTTTAGAAACTAATTTATAATAAAGTGATTTGAAGTGTTCATTTATTAATACAAATTGTCCTGAAGCTATACACAAAGCTAATTTGAATTTTATTGATAAAGTTTTGATACCAGCTGTATATTGTGTGTTAATATCTGGTAGGTATAAAGTTCTAATTTAACAATATCGACACATGCAATGCTAATACAAATAGTTTTCAGCCAAACTGTAACAGGCGTTAACCCAATTATAATGGTCCGGAATTCACTTGTCGGGACGAGGCTCGGACCGGGTACCTTTTGATCAAGAGTCAACAGTCTAACCGCTGAACTAAGAATATTTAAGTACAAAAGAGGTATTTCTAATCTCGAGTAAAATGAAATTCCTACCTGGTGCAGAGCGATCCTGATGATGGTCGGCGTGGTGGTGAGGGGGCGCACTGAAGGCGCTGGAGCAACCGGCGCGGCGCCCCAGCCCCCCCGCTCCCGAGGGGCCTCGGACTTCGGGTAGACCTGAACCTGCGAGCAATAAGATTTAAAAATATCGTTCAAACCGGATTATAAATGAACTGGATTCTATAGTAATGGTACTTTTGGGGCTCAGTATAAAACATTTCGAGTTTCAACAGGTTTGCCACACTGAAACTAGAACATGGAGGAAGGGCTCTATAGATTCACAGATGAGATGAAACCGACATCTGTCATTGCATTATGATGGTCACACTATACCTCACTTCTCTGTGTTCTAGTGTGCGTTAGATAAAAATAAGGTATTTTACCCAAGCAACATAAAACTAATCATCGATAAGCAAACGGTTATTTTTTCTAATTATTAAACTACGTTAGAATAAATCAAGATTCTATTTGCAGCAAACGTTTTCGTTTGATTTCACAGTTTCATTTACTAATACCATTTCTTAAGAATATTACGGTAGATTCCAAATTACCATATCAGACTATGCGATGACATTCATGAAGCAAATATACGAATGCAAGTCTGCAATTCATAACGAAAAATAAATAATTTTAATTTTCGGCAATGGCTCTGTTTATGTATTAGACATGTTAGTTGTTGTACATATTCAATTTCACGCATCCCTCCTCGTTAGATATTATTATATTCAGATATCCAATACCATGTGCTGCTTCGATATTATTCAGTAGACGAGAACCTGACAGCCGCTGCGATTTATTATCACACGTTTTATTTACGGTCTGTCAGTTCATAGACAACTCGTCCGATTTTATTTACGCAAGTACTGCTTAACCTTGTTTTCGATTCCCCGTGTTGTGAAAATTCACCGCGTTAGTCATTTTAGTTGTTGACGGCATATTCGAGCCACGTTCGTCACTCCACGGGTGCAATGGACATTAATGAAGGTAATAATACCAACAAAGTTTAAAACAAACACACCACACAAAGAACTTTAATATTTTTTTTATGACTAACAAAACGACAGGAATTAAAATTGATTTATTTAGCCATTTGTATTTGTGTCGTGAGTTTTATTTTAAGCTTTCGGTCTATTTGGCTTACGTAAGAAGAATGTTATATTGTATTTGTTTCTTCATGTTGTGAGAATTTACTGAATTAGTCACGTTAGCTGCTCTGTGCTCTATATAATCAATCTAATTTTCCATCGTGATGCGAATTTGAAGAATCGGAGACTCGCAGTTGATAAAGTCCTTAAGCAGCTTCTCACTATAATAGTGGTTGCTCAGTAGCTCTTTACGTTACTATCGAGCGTCTCCTTTGAACTTGAAGCTACCCACTAGATTTAGAAATGTTCTAAGTTAGAATTAGGAGACAGAAGATCAAAAGAGGTTATTTTTTCAATGCGTCTCTCGCGCCAAATTGCTTAAATAATCGTGATTAAGTGACTCCATCTCGCTTCATGAATAATTTATCGCATTTATGAGGGAAAGTGAGAGAGCTGGTGGACCCTCTCCGCCCCGTCCCGCATAAATAACGAATTAGCAGTCATGACCGCCGCGCCGCTGCAGCAGCTGACGACACTGAATCAGCTGTCAAATAATGGCGCGAAACATCTGTGTCAAACGCCATTTGACCGTGACACTCAAATTGCCAACTCGATTTAAATACCGCGGTGATATCCATTCAAATTAATTCAAATCTATCAGATTTAAATGATATCAGAACAAATACTGTTTTATGAAATGTTTTTGTTGTTAAATTACATTTGCAGGAGATGTCCTTTAAGTTGTTGTGCTACTTTTATAGTATAATGATCAAGGTCGTTAGCTGCATTTATGTCAGGGACACGAATACACTTATCCTCTTGAAAATGTCCGTTCACTACGGACTCCAGTAATCGGAACGTTCGCGATATTAACAAGTTTACTAGTCATAATTGGTCGTCGTTCGTCATCAGACATTCAAAGAATTGAACATACAGTTAAATGATCTCTACCTCTCGCAGAATCAACACATTCCTATAATAGGCGGTTTGGGTTAAGTTAAAAGTCATTATACATTTTCAGAGGCCGTGCATCAAATAAATTTGAACTCCTGCTTAAATGTCTCTCGAAACCATCATCATTAAAATAATGTTAAATACCTATTATATAATGAACGAAAACAGCTTTTCTCGTATGAATCCTCTGCAAGTAATCAGATATTACTGCTGTGCATTCTGCTTTTGTTTTTTTTCTGTTGAATATAAACTATGCTTGTTGTTAAGATGGCAAAATGGCATCATTGTTTTCCGCAAATCATTCCGCAGTAAATGTCACTAGACATGCATGTGATAAATGAGCGATGGATGAGTCGGCATGCATTCGATCGATATTGTTGCAGCGTGTTGCAGAGGCCGCCCGGCCCGAAGCGATGCATTCCGAGAGCAGATATTAAAAGTTGTCAGAAACTGCAATAATGCTGTTGCGAACTTTGCTCAGCGTTTGTTTGCAGATACAAATGAATTCCACGGCAGAACCGCAACAGTTTAGCGTTCGGGTATATTTGAAAAATTTCAATATTCAAAGTATTATTAGCGTAGTAATTTGTAAATCTTATCTGTGCCTTTCCAGGCATATTAAACATGTTTATCAATAAATATATTATATCCGTACACAAGATCGTAAACCAATAAAATTTTATGTATATAAATATATATATTTTTTTATTTGTTTAAAAATGGAGTCCGTACCATGAGGTCTAGTTCAAGTACACGAAGTATTTAAAAATTATTCGTAGCGTATCATGAACTAAACACGGACACAAAAATTAAATAACATCCTTATGCACAATAGAGAGTTACTCAGAATCTTACAGTAATGTCATATGTACCTTGATGTGGGTGCGATGAAGGTATCCCTCCGGGTGGATGCATCGACGATAGGGCCCCCAGGGGCGTATATGATGCGCCTGAACCCCCAGCCAACGGCTCCTGAAAAATATATTTTATTAAAAAAAAAAAAAAAGCATGGGTGTGCAATTTGCGACAGTGGCTGGAAATCGGGAGTACAACCGAATTAATAAGCCTCAGAGAAGAAGAAAAAAAAAGCACTAACCACATACACTGATTTTCGAGGTTAAATTTGTCAATACTAAAAGATAATTCACTGAAACTTAATCGTATATATCAAAGTATCTAGGGATGGAAATTTTCAGTAAAAGTTCTTTCTATCGCTTTTCCGCGCTGATACGAATAAGAAAAATTTAAAATACTATTAAATAACACACGTATAGCCTGAAAGCATGTAGTTTTCAGTAATTTACTATTTTGCGTATAAAATGTAGAACCATTTTAAATTTATTTATGGAAACGGACAAAAAATTGAGTTTTGCTATTATACATAAATATACTCTTAAAATGATACTGTATATTTATTTAAATTTCTGCTCGAGCACATCATAGTTAGATTTTTTATTTTTGATTAAATTAATTAATTTTAGAATCAAGAAAAAAATCTATACACATAATACATTTTTATTAGTAATTAGTTCCAAATGTGATAAAGTTTCAAATACACTAAAATAATTTAATATGTATCATATTTATATGAACGTGAATTGAAACATGCCTACATCAGTTAATACCTGCAAATTAACATAAACTTGTGATACAGAAGTGTATTTGCTTAGGACAAGTAAGGTTAGGTTAGTTTAGGATTGTTTGACTTCGCAGCACAAGGTGAGATATTCAGGAGCTAGACACGAACACCGGGAATATCGTACGAAATCTCAAAGCTATATCGCGGAGTGGAAAGTAAGGACGTGCAATCTCACGTTTAATACAGAAGAACGATGTTAAAATAATAATTCTGATGAGCCGAAGCTTATTACGTATGAGGGCGTGACGTCATTATATTTGATGACGCTGTAAAGGCGAGTGGAAGATGTTTCCACAAAAACGCCATCGAGGAGAGGGGGTGGCTCAGGGGGCGGGCCAGCCTCCGCCCTGTCGCTGGAAAGCGTTTAGGACGCCGCCGTGAAAATTCGAGTTGGAAAAGTGTTAATGCCCTGCACCCGCGGGGATTATAAAGGATTCGAAGATATTAGCCGGACCTGTTGGCCGGTATTGGAAAAACCTTTTGTTTTGTTACAATTGTTGGCGCGGCGAGGAGTTTCACAGAACTTTATGTTTACGACGGAGGTGAAAGTTCTCGCTCGAGACTGCCAATACCAAGTGAATAAGATAATAAAAAAAATGTTAATCTTGATTTTTTATTAACTATTAATGCGTATTTATGAGAAAAACATGATTTCGGTTTTAAAAATATCTATATAATGTAAATAATAGTTTTCCTTATGGGAATCAATAAAAAAAATAAAATAAAAGTCTAAATGTCTAGAAAGGAAATATTGAAGTTTTTATTGAGTTAACGTTCTAAGGAGGAAAACAGGAATCGTATTCAGTTCTCAAGAGAATCCCATCCCCGAGCTCAGCAGCAGGAGTGCGGGCGGCGAGGAGCGGCCCAGGCCAGACGATGGCTATCTCCAGGCGGGGACGGGACGACAGCCATTGTGGGCTCGGGCCTGCGCCTGGCGGGCTGGTCAGCGGGAGTTTAGTTCCTCCTGACCGCTTAGATAATAAGCCCGCTCCTGGTCTATTATTTTGGATGAATTGAAAATCATGGAAATTATTCTACTTTGATACAATTTCTTGTGATAAATTCTTGAATGCAGCATTATAATATTTATTTGCATACGTCAATCCGATGTTGGAGAGAGTACACATATTACTGTAGTATCATTTTAAATATAAACAACAATAAATCAGAAGGCGGAGCTTTACTAATGCAAGTTGGTGCCTCGAGCGGCCGAAACATAGAGACATACTCCATTCTAACAAAGGTCTAATGACTACCAATACTATTACCGTATAAGCGTTATAAGAATTAACTGTTATAAGAAATAACTGTTAACACTAAAAATGATTTATGATTAATTTGTAATATAAACAAAACGTGTCCTTAATTCTAATTAACGTAAGCTATACCCCATGCAGCCGCTTGCAAGGCGCCATTATCGAATTACCATGAACAACAGGTAAATAATTAATGAGAGTGTTTTTCACCTCACAGCGTATTAACAAGACTGAGTGATTTTAGCTCGGGTGTTATTCTCCTTTGTCACGTACGCGTGCACCGTGCACAGGCCCGCTCGAGCCGTGACGCTTAACAATAACGCTATGTAATAACACCAATTTCAGGGAAATTGGCGGTTTTTCTAAGAAAAACTAACAAATAATTAAGTCACCTCAAAATACATTGTTTGATGTATAATACTATAGCTAAACTGTGTAAACACTTAGCCACGCTATCATTAAAAATGTTAAGTGAATATATGTTTAGTAGATCAATGATGCTTATAAAATTAGCTATAATATTATTTCAATTGCAATGCTTAAACAGCTTAATTGCACAATCATGGAATTCACCTGCCAGAATAGGAATCAAACCAAAGATACCTCTATCAAAACTCAACGATCTAATCTAACCAAGTTATTTATAGTCGAGAGAAAGTCACACATTTAGTAAAGTTAAAACTCAACACTTCAGTTATTGTTATGTGTGAAACAATTAAGAACATCCCGAGAAGATCTTGATCAGACCACGTACATATACGGGTATATATATAATATGTATATATCAATAAACATATATGTTGAGAGTCATGTCGATATCATCGGGTAAGCCTGCGAATATGACGTCACTCGCATAACACGTTTCTACAATATGATCAACGGCGTGCACATCCGGAGATAAAGAGAATTTAGTGCTTGTATCTATGTGCGAATGTTCGTTAGTTTTGTCATGGCAAAATAATGATATTATAAAGTCATGCTTTATTTATAGCACTGTTTAATATTCACGATCCGTAATCAGAAATCAGATTATGGATTGATCATTTCGGGGAAGGCGGTGAACCCAGGATTGACAAACTTTTGTGAAGCTCACGACCAACTATGTATTTCGTAGTATTCCGAGAATCGGCACTGACAGGGACAGTGAGGTGCTGAATTATGGAGACACTCTCGAAAGTTTAAAAACTTCCAGAAACGTATCAAAACACGACTGAATTCGATAATGATATCATATAAACATAAACTCACGGAATTAGAATAAAAATTATCTAACAACATCCGTGATTATTATGAGTGTAGTAAAAAGTAGTATCGGTTACTTATGAAACCACCCATTATCTCAAAGCGTGGTTTCATGTTTTCGTACGTGGTTCATGCACGTATCGTTTGGGTGAGAAACAAAACATTCACGTTGCATTTTCGATTAAGTGCATTGTACTTACGACTATGCCCACAAATCTTTTCAATTTTGAAACGGATTTGCGCAAACCAAAAAAAAACATTTAATAAAAAATGAATTTATTTTGTTTTATTTTTACATTAATAAGCATTCGTTCTGATTAAAGCTATTAAATATTATCGTACTGAAAATTTATGTTCGGGAAATGTTTAATTAAAAAAGTATGCGATTTTATAAGTTAGCCATAACACGCAATTAAAGAAATGTTTCCATAAAAATAAGCAGACGATTGAGCATCGTGTGTATCGTATATAGTGAATTATTTCTATGATTTTGGCCGATTTAGATATTAAAATGATTGATTTTTAAAGTCTTCTTTTGATCAAATTAGATAGTGTTTATATTTTTATTGTATATGCTTGAAGTCCATTTTCAGAGTGTTTTCATTTAAGGAAGCTCTTCGCGAACCAACAGTTGATAGGCTACATTCCACAAGATGGCTAAACAATATCGTAAGGTATAAATCTGAATATGAATAATTCCCGAACGGAATAATTGGCCAGCGGGTCGGCCGAATCGAACGATTCCAAGTTTTATCACGCGCCGGTATCACGATAGAGAATTATTTATCGGACAGAAATGTTTTTTTTAGAAAAACAGAATAGCTCAAACGTGCGGCGCTAATTAATCATGGCGTGAATAATAATTAAATCTTTAATACAACAAAGAGATAATATTCTGAAGATCCAACAATTTTATTTTTTAATAACGACTTACAATATTATCTTTGAAATAATTAGATCGAACGATTTTAGAATTCCAAGTATAAATACAATTTTTTTTTACAGAGCGGAAATAAGAACTTTAAATTATAATGTCAAGTAAAAACAAGGCAATCTTTCTCTTATTATTTTTATACTAGAAATGTAGCCCGTCATAAAATGACGTATTCGATGAACGATGCAATAGTGTTTGAACATATGTTTGGCTGACAATTAGATGAATATTTGATTTCATTTTGTACACATATATTTTGAATAACCGAATATCAATTTCGAAAGCAAATCCATTCTAGGAAATATCACATTTCGTGTCACAAACAACGAATCACTTTCACTGCACTGTTCTTTATCAGATGCAGTCTTTATCACGTTCAATTGTGCTATTCTTTTTTAATTACGTTTGCTGTGCTTAGAGACGGTGTTATTTTTTTAGGAGGCATTTTAAGTTATTAATGATGTGATTAATAATTTCTAACGCAACTAAAAATAAAATTGATACTTGTGTCAAGCTGACATAAACTGAAAATTTCTTAGAAGCATAATACTTTTGTTTTTTTGTAAAAATTCTAAATTTGAAATTCTCGCTGTGAACAACAGAATCATATAATTCGTACATAAAGCATATTTGATAGTTTTATTTAATTAGTTTATGAATGAAAATAAAAACTCAGCGTTGTATCTTTGAAGATATTCTATAGAGAACCAAAAAAAGAAACATACACACACACCCACCCACCCACACACAATGGAGTATAATAATAACAGTCCAAAAAAAGTCCTAAAGTTAATGAAGAAATTTATCTAATTTCATAAAATTAATTAGACCATAACATTTATAAGCAATAAGAAGGTTCAAGTAAATGTTCGGTAATAATAATCTTAGAGTGATCGACGATAAACTTTAATTACGCCGGATACGAACTTACGATTCGCCGAGCGCGGCCGGAAAGCAGATCCACTTCGGGGTTTACTATTGCTGTTCCGATATGAAGGTGAAAGGTGGTATATCAGTCGAAAAATGCACCGAGTAGAAAGTTCTAGATTGGCCGGTTAAAAGTGGCCTCATTTTGTCCACAATTTGGATTAACAGTCAAAATATGCGCCAATCACGAAGATCACTATTTAAAAACAACCATGGCGTGAGAATATTCTTCTTTCGGTGAATTCGGAATGACCATGAATTAATCAAGCGATAAGATGAGCTATTTTGGTTTATTGATGATTTATATTCGCCTTATAAAAATATACAAGCGAAACATAGATTCAGGCCTTGAAAGAATTGAAGTTCTGAGTCATTAGACAAGACTTGGTATGGAATCGAAGTTGATAGGAATGTGTATAATATGTGAGAGTAGAATCTCTGAGGGACCACGACGCCTAATTTTTAATACCACTCAGAATATTAGGTTAAGTTTATAATATGATAGACGTATTCCGTAAATGACCGTTAGTTATGGTTTTAAAGATTCATTCGTTACATCAAATATATCTAAAGAATATAAAATATGAAAACATGTTATGAATAGACTCATTTATATTAATAACTTATAGGCACATCAAAGTATTAATAAACATTTCATAGAATATTGTAGACGTTCTGAGTTCCGAGAATACATTAAGTAGGTATTTTTCAGAAGGCTTTTGTGAGTGCAGTTTATATATAAATCACGATGCTGCCACAGCGGGGATGTAGTCCCACGCTTCAAGTTTTCAGGGAAACCTTCACTTTGCGTCCCACGCGGGGGAGGTTAGCATTGCAGCACCTCCCACGGGGAGAGCACGGAAATAGACATAATGCTTAATTTTCATAACATTCTTTAGAAATGTTATTTCGCTTGTAGTATTTTATAATGTAGATATTATATGTATAAAATATTTATACTACACGATTATTGAATATTAGGATAAATACATATTGTAACTATTATGTAAACATAACATAAAAATAACAAAAGTTCTCCCATTACCTGGCGAAATCGTGTCATTTAATTAATTTAATTGTCACTTTATTTTGCAATGTCGAAAGTTGATTTTTTTACAGAGTATTAAAAAAACTATAAATTATATTTATCTACTTTTTATTATTTAATTAACGTCCATTTTCAGGGTAAAATAAAATCTTGAAGATGTTGAAAAATTGAATAAAATGACGACTTTCATAACCAAAGTTTGTTAAAGATTTTTTTTTGTTTAATTTTCAAACTAATCCCAACAGGAGGGTTTATATTTAATATTTTAATTCCAATTGAAACAAAGAGTCATAAATGTTTAGGATTCTTGGAACAGGAACATCGCGAAACTCCAATCCCGAAACTTCAATCGGAAAAACACATATTTATCATATTAAAAGTAAATTATAAGAAAAAAAAATTATAATGGCTGTAGAAAAAAGGATGTATCTAACTTTCTGCATTAAATTTTTTTTGTTTGGTGCAGTCAATTTTTCGCAATAGGTACAAGCAAATGGTCAAAAAACTCGAATATGAGAGTTTGGCCCTTAAAATATCTTGTAGCGCAAAAACATTTTTCCATCTATCAGATCCCTCCTCGACTACAAACTCGAGGACTGCCTAAATCAGAAAAGGCCAAAAGCCATCCCCCCACACCCCCCCCACCATCCCCCCACCCCCCCCCCCACCATCCCCCCACCCTCCTCCCACCCACACACCACAACTCATAACTACATGGTGACACACGCCACCTAGCCAGTACGAAAGCGTTCGAAGGAAAGAACAAATATATTTCCTTGTACCGCTGTCAAGCCAAAGACGAAGAAGAAAGAAGCAAAAACATTTAGGGGAGTTGTAGAATTAAAAAGCAAACTTTCTTAAAAAAAAAAAAAATATTATCGAAAGTTGTACTTGTGTAACAAAGCGTTTACAAGCAAGTGACTGTATTTAGGAAACTATTCGGTTAAGTGCAGACATAAAGATCGCTATCATCGTAAATCCGGAGAGCTGAAGTATCGCCGACCAGCGGGACGGGCCGGGCCGAGGAGCCCGGCCGGTGTCGCGCCCGATAACTCTCCGCGGCTCGAGTAACAGGTAACTACCTCGTAAGCCAGTCCGCTTCCGAGGGGCGAGCTCACGGCCATTAGGTCTGACAATTTTAATCAACTGTGAGGAATCACATTTAAAATAAAAGCGTTTGAAGGGAAGCTTGAGATACTTAATTCGTCGTGGCATTACATCGCCTCTTTATTGAAGGCTTAAGTTTTTCGTCTGCTTTGACCTATTTTAGTTAGGTGCTTTACAATCAAGTCAGTATATTAACAAGTTTGACTTGTTTCATAATTATGGAACAAATGCATCAGTTACTTGACAGCGAAGAACAAAAATGCTTATATCATATAAAATTGTACACATGTTTTAGTAATTCGTTATTTCCTATCTTAAATTATAATTGCTATTTTAAGTAAACCTTTATATCAAAATTTAAAAAAAATCACACCTTATCTCTGATATAATGCTATTTTCAGATTTAAGAAATTCAATTAATATTTAAATGTTTATCGCACATCTCTCAAATAAATCCACTAGTGCTCCCGCTGTAAGAAACGAGAAATAGGGAAGTCCTTTTGCATACATTATGCTAATCATTAATAGGGATAATAAACACGTAATACGTGTATGTTTTTAGACATAAGTAACAGTAAATTGAGGTCCGTGTGCAATCAATTAAACAATTGCAAAGTTATATTTTTTTTATAAAACAACGCGCGGCTATTTGGACACCAATAAAAGTCAGAATCCACAAATCATAATACCTGCAATCGTGACAGAAGCGTGGCGAGCGATTCATGGTGTAATCCAATCTCAATTGCATACAACTATTCAAACCAGCCAATCAAATAATCGTACGATTTGCACAATGGCCGGTGATCCCGGGCCGGGGGAGCCGAGCTGAGCCGTGCACAAGTGGCAGAATCAGCGACCGCAAATAACTTCATTAGACGGAGGCTATGATCGTCAGGGGACCCGGCCTGTGATTATCCCCTGCCCGGCGCCGCCAGTCGCGCGTCCCCTTCGAGTGCGCCGCCATGTAACACTCCACTTAGGAGTTTAATGCAGAATAAGCTGCACTAAAAAAACTGAATCATATTTAGCTACTGTCGCAACCTGTCACGGTCTACGTCATACCTACATCTTCGTAATTTGTAGCAAGGGAGTCTGTACTTGACTGAAAGACTGAGCTCGCATATATTTTTTGTATTAAACATAAAATCCTTGAATGGGATAAATTTGGTGTATTTATTTTGAAATAAGTCCATTTTGATTCTTACCTCTTACCACAAAGGTTTAACGAAGTGAATTTTTAAGATTAAAAGATAAAATTGTAAAAAAGAAGTTTACAAATTACTCAACTCTTTTTAAATTTAAAATAATTTTGAAAAAATATATACACCAACACATTCAGTACCAATCACAAATACTAAAATCGCTCCGAACCAAATAAACCGCTGCGCTGCTGAGTATCGATCTGTTGTCGATACTGAATTTCTCAGAACGGAAACGGTCGGCAATTTCGTTATGAAAATTGCTTTCGTTTTTCAGCAGTGTTTCAAATATCCGATATTTTTTTAAAAAATAATAAGGAATATTGTCTCAATAATATTATTTTGAATAATTGACACTGTGCATAGTTCTTCAACACACTTCCGTGACATCAACTTCTGCTGCTGAGATATTGAGAGTCTGCCTAAACGAGTTACCGTAGGAATAACAATATAACGAAGATTTGTCAAATTATTGCCATATATAGACTAATCTACTTTTTTATTTATTATTAAAGAAACAAGATTCAATTTATTTCGGATTTATAAACGGATTATGAACGGTACCATTTAATTAAAAAAAGTTTCGTATTTTCGTTAACAAAGAGCCTTATTAAGCTTCAAACTTACTACACTTGAAAAGTTTATCTTAGAGTATATTTTTTAAGTCAAATGAGTTTTGAAACACCTGCATGTCCAATATTTTTGTTGTGACGTGTTAGTTACATAAGGGAAAACCGCGTAACTGCGTTTATAAAATCAACAGATACCCATTTTTAAATGGATTTTTCACATGATGCTTATCGGTATTTCAGTGATGTCATACTATTCCCCAATACTAACATATTCAATATTCTGAAGATAGAACTGCGTAAACTGGGTATTGGATAAACAATTATCTGATTGTTTCTAATTAAAACAAGTTTTCAGAGAAGAAAACCAAGTAGCAAGTTATAAATAAAACATATGTACACGAGCACTTCTTTACGGTGTGTTAACGCAAGAAATGTATACTGCTTTCCATAAATCAATTTTAGGAATCTACTAGCATTACGCAGCAATCAAAGAGCTATGATTTTTAGTTAAAATTATTATTTTTAAAAAAAAACTATTAGCGCCAAAGCGATCACGATAGCTTTCGCGAGGAAAAAATATTTATTAAATAACCTCTAGCTCATTTATCGCACGATTCCGACGGATGCTCAAAAAGCTCATATTTCCGGGCCGGCGTGCGTAATTACGCGATCGCGGCGTCCCGGCCCGCGCGCGCCGTCATTAGGGACCCCAAGCGCTCATTTTTATTGGAAATTATTACGGAAACTTTTCACGGGCCTTACGGACCCCATTCTCCGCGGCTGTAGCTCACGACGTGTCTGCCGCGCCGCTCCCCAAGCTTTGCCGAATGGGAGACCTCTCAAACCGGTACGAGTGATGCACATATATTCCACTATCAACCGTCGAATTTGAGAGTCAAACAATACAATTAAATCAACAGTTAATTGTATGTTATATTTTTAAATCACATTCGTTGTATATATATATATATATATATATATATATATATATATATATATATATGTAGCAAAAAGGAACAAAGCTCCATAACTCAAGCGAGCCTGAATTTCGTATGAAATGCATAAATCCACTTCTCTACACCCTTCAAGCCTGCCTTAACAGCTGAGTGAGAACGACGGTTTCTGTCAAACAACGCACGTCAATGGAACATGACAGGCAGCAGGTAAACACATTTGCAGATGTAAGACTGAATACAATATATTGGTAAACGAATACAAACGTATTGTATCTGCTGGGGGAAATGATTTTTTAAAGTTAAAACTAAAAAGATTCGAGATCTAGTAGTGAATTATTATTAATTACTCGCATTTTTTAACAGCATTTGTTTTCGGAAGAAGCTATAACTCTTATAAAATATCAACATTTAACTAGCATGCTTGGACCCGATTCATAAACCTACAAATTAATACATATGTAGCAATAAACATTTTAAAATTAATATAAACCAATAATACTCGAAAAAAAAACCTAGTTTTCTTTAAATGGAAAACACAGCTTTAATCTTTTGTAATTATTTCGTACTACCTTTTTCAAATGGCAACGTTAACCTTATGAAAAAGATTTGTATATGGACCTACTACCTTTGGGCTAATATAATTCAAATAAAATCTCGAGCTTGTGCGTATAGTATAATAAGTTAAATTAATAAAAATCAGACTGGAAAATAATTAGGTTACTTATAGTATTAAGAGACAGGACCCCATAGGATTATTTATACATGAAAAAAAGGCGTGATCTGTTATTAAATAACAAAGAAGCCAATATTAAATTTCTCATACATATTATACTTCCACCACAATCGACCGACTGTGTTTACTCACATCGGCGATTAAAATATTCATAGAATTTATATTTATGCATAAAAGTTTACGTTAGCATAATGATCGGTAAGAATGATAAGATTCCGTTCATATCCAAGATTTTTAGAGGTACAAATTGAATGCATTGTTGAGATTTTAATATAAATAAAAAATGATTTATAACCAACATGAATCTAAACCAATGAATGCAATTTTTAGTAGAATTTCAAACGTCTGGCGATTCGTACTAAAGGACCCGCGGATCGAAGGTGAAGAAACAGTGGCGCGGTTTTATACATCGAGGGAGCCAAATTACGTAGGTTTTTTCAGAGGTGGCCATTACGCTGAAGATATCAGCGGTGATTTCACTGATTTAACTTCAATAGGATTGCCGTTTAACATTCTGCATATTGCGATGGGGAAATTAATGCAATGTGGTGGCTTTTACACGGATATTATCACCATTGTTCAAAGAGAATGCCTAACAATTACAATAAAAAATAATAGCTGTTAAATTAACGTACATAATATAAGTATTCAATATTTTTGACAGAGAGTACTTGGTGAATAAAATACTTTGGTGATTCTATTTCTATTTAACACTAGATTGCCCAAGATTTTATGTATACCTATATTGCCCAAAAGCAGTCAAAATGACTGCTTTGTGAAAGAATAACTAATGTGTAAAGAAATTTGTTTAAAATTATTTTTTTATATTTTTTATATTATTTACAGTTATATAAGTAAATATTAAAAATAAAAAAAAATTACTTCACTTGGTAAAAATTAATTTATGCATTATTATTTGTACATTTTAGGAAATTAAAGTGGAAATCTTTTTATGTGTACATCTTCCGCAAACACACTTTTGACATTATTCACATATATTATTTGTTTTGTTGTTGTGGCAAAGTCGTACTTGACAAATTTTGCGTTTGTTAGAATGGGTTGCATTTGATGATGTTGCAGTTGATCTTTTTGGGTCTTCATGTTCTGATAAATTTTTCTGTCTTGCAGCTCTGTATTCGGTGAAAAGCTGTTCTGTTTATTGAAACAAGAATTCTTTTCGTTGTATTTGTATTCCTGTCGTTTCTTTGTAAAGGATCCAAGCATTTATAGCAGCTAAATCTAAAATATTAAATAATATTTGGAGGGAACTACGTTATCTACGAGAACTAGAAAAAATACAGCAAAAGCTAGTTATCTACGAGAACTAGCTTTTACTCAATTCTCTAATTTATATAGCAGAGTGGAAAAACGAGGCAGTTATCCTTCGTTTGTTTGGCTGCTTTGGGTAGTTCTCTTTTGATTCCTCTAATAGTTCCAACTAGAGTTGTTTTTTTGCCAATAATTTTGTAACGAGTGACAAGCTAGTGAAAAAGTTATCGGTCGTGATATTTCTTCCATTGCTTGTATATGGCTCGACAAGTTTTAGAACAACGTGTTCACCGAGAAACATTGACGATGGTCGTTGTTCATCTCTCCCCAAATAAGGAAAGCCATTCATCTACTAAAATCTGATGCAAGTCAGAATTTGATGCCAAATTTGTTGGGTTTATTAGGCATATACTGTGTAAACCTGCACCTGGGTTTTGACGGAAATAATTGCTCGTCAACTGTTATATTTTGCCCTGGTTGATAGCAAGCTTGACTATTTTCATTGAACTTGTCCCATATTTCCGAAATCAAGGCAAATCTATTTGTTTTAAGGCTTGTTTCGTTTCTTTTGTCAAAACAAATAAATCGTAGGATTTGATTGAACTTTTCTCTGGCCAATTTTTCTAATAAATTCGGGACCCCGCTTTGCTGACCATAAATAGCTCAGTTTTAAATTTTTTGCCTCGGAGGCTCCACGAGCATATAAAATCTCAATAAATGCACGTATTTCCGGTAATGCTGTTGTCCAATCATTCCTCAAAATTCGGCGGCCTTCTTCTTCTGTGCACTTTTTTATATGTTTGATAATATAGTTATTTATTATCAATGAGAATGCACTGATAAGATTATCTGTCATAATGTTCCTTTTTGCGTAGCCTGTTGGCCCTTTCACACCCTTGAAAATACAAGTAGATGTTAACCTTCCAGAAAGTTAAATTTTGACCACCCAGTACCATCGGCAGCTGTTTCGGTCTCCTGAATGGTGTTTTCAGTTTTCAGTTTTCAGCTTCATGATGTCAATTTATCATGTACTTGTATGTTATCATGTGACGATAATCGAAAAAAAAATGAAAACTGTTAGCTCAATACAGAACCGAACTGTTCGTATAAGAAAATGACTCAATTCAATAATAAGAGTCATTTGATTATTTAAAATTTCCCAAGCAGTCAAAATGACTGCTTTTGGGCAATATAGGTATAACACATATATATATACCGGAAATGAAGGGTGTGGAGGTAAATTCTATTATCAATAAACGCATTTATATGTTTTAGAAAAAGTCATGAAATTTTAAGAAATTATGTATATAAATACTTAATTTTTTTTCTAATTGAAATTCAAAAGCAGTCAAAATGACTTCTTTGGGCAACCTAGTGTTAACAAACTACAGCTTAGATTTGAACCTACACTACTGTAGTAACATTTTTCCGATCACCGACCCAATATCATTGTCAATACGCATAATCATACGCGAAAATAAAGTTAAATATTCAACGATAATTAAACCTTACATAAATCAGTTTTATTTTACTTTATTCCAAATTTATTTTCGTAAAAAATAAAAACAACGAATATATATGTTTAATGACTGTGGGTTGATTTTAAACCTAACATGATTGATTTTTATTTTAAAAGGATACTTTGAAAATGCCAGGTGAGCGTTAGTTTACCATTAAAATACCAGAGTTTTCTTCGTTCTAGGATAAATTCTAGTTAAAACTATTACAGCACAATAGATTTATTACAAGTAACACCAATTGTAAATCTCGTTACGCCACTAAACTTAGACAGCATTATTACTATCTCCACTGTGACGGGAAGCGCCTGGACAAGCGGAGCTAGGCAGCTTATCTAAGCTTCTTCGAGTTGTTTAACCAGAAAGTTCTCGTTCACCCTGCACTCCTCCTTTGAGAAAGTTGGATTTGCGGCTATTTACTATCAATCAATTGGTTTCAGAGATTCACTTTGCTACCGCTTTAAAATAATTTCTTAGGATAATTAGAACTGTTATATTTTTTAAACAATCCAAAGGTATAATCAAACCCGACATTTAGGTGGTAAACTATCCTAACGAGATACCGACAGCAGACAATTTTATCGGTAAACTAAAAAGAAGAAAAAATCAAATTAAAGTATAGTAAACGGCCTGAATATCGCTTTATTTAAAGCCATTTATATACGCGGTTATTTAATTACCTGGAAAATTAATGCAAGGCATTGTTCCATAATTCCACGCGAGAGCTGAACTCTTTCCATATACGTGTGCGAGAAGTATGTCTATGAAAATATAGATAGCTAACAGTTCACGATTATTATAAAAGTAAATATTATATATATACGAGAACAAATATTAAATAAGTTTTCGCAGAAAAAAGTATAGCTAACTCTAGAGATATGTGTAATATATTACCTGCAGATTCCATAGCAACTTAAGTACAGTGCAAGAATATCACATATTTACAAGTTATTGGCAAATTTGTCTACGTCTATTGTGTATGCTTTCATTAATTAATAATTTTATAAATAAGTGTAATGTGAATAATTTATTCACTTATATAATATTTAAAAGATAAAACTTTTGATATTCTTACGTTAGGTGTTCGATATTGTTAATAAAAACCTACCCAATAATTACTTATATGCAAAGCATATTTGATATTTAACTTAGTGACACTTTAGTAAAATGATAATTGTATAACATTTTTAACCTCCCTGTAAAATTTGTCAACAATGATTTGAGTGGTCTTACAATTTGTTTATAAATATAATAAATAAACATTATATAGATGTTTTATTGCATAATAACGATGCTCGTTACCTGAGCTCATTACGTTTGCAACGAGGCACAGCGCAAGAGACGCTCAAAGGGCGATTAAAAATTAATTAAAAGTTTGAGAGTATGTACGGGAACGGAACGGCTGAGAATTCAATGTGTAGAGTATTGTTTAGGTTTTAATACCGACTATCAAAAATAAAACCGCATTTTTTCTACCTGTGCATCGTTTAAAATACAGTTACGATGATTCACATTGACGTGCAAATATTCCAGGAAAATATAAAATAGGTGATTGTCATAAATAGAGTTACAACCTAAATTACTTACTACATCTAACGTATTTCACCCCAGTGTTTTAGTTACGTAACATGAAATACTCTTAGTATTTCATGGATGCACGTATGTGCAACTTAAATACAATTTTGCATACAATATTCATGTGCAAATTCAGCTTACAGAAGTAGAGACATGTGTATAAACGTGAATACGGAACACCACGTAAAATATTCACGCTGACTAGAGTAATTAGTTATATGACCTCAGGCAATGTTTAATTTTTACTATATAAATGTGTACACTAAAGCGTAACCATGCAGATGGAAATTATCACTTATGAAAAGTTAAAATGCATTTAATCATCAACATATTAAGTTGTACAGCTACAAATAATCTAATTCCATTAAAGTATATTAATTTGAGTTATATTTGGTCAATCGCTGTAACTTTATTTTATTGACATTCTCAGTTTCCTTCACTACAAAAAAAATAAACGAAAGTCAATAGAAAAATAAGCTATTAACACTTCAGGTCAACTTAAACATATTTAAGTTTAGAGGAGCCAAGAATTTTTAATAGTTTGATACGTTATGGCGTTAAAGTTCTTGAATGACCAACTGGGACAGTAGAAAACTTTTAAATTAGAAATTCTGCATGTTGGTTCTCACCTTATCGGCAGCTGCTGTTGCTGTGGTCTGGGTGTGGCTGGTGGAAGATATCCTGTACTGCATGCCGGACACTGTGCAAAAGCCCTCATGGTGATGAGAGTACACTCCGGTGGTAAACGTTACGTCCGCTTCCTGGTTCACAATAACCGTCTTCAATTTGGCTGCCGCCTTCACCTCAGCGGCTTTGTATGAAAAATCCTTAGAACACTCTCCGGCAGTTTCGCGGAGTGCGAGAGCTTTCCTCTTGGGTTTGATATCTTCCTGCTCACTGCTGGTGGACTCGGACGAGGTCGTCGTCTCGTCCTTCGATTTCGGGGACCTCTTCTCGTAGCTCGCAGCTAAAATGGCCGTGGCGTTCAGACTGGCCATTCGCTTTCTCACCACCATGTCTTTCAAATCCATGACCACCTCCGTACGGTTTCTGCGCTTTTTAGCAGTGGGACCTTCCGCTTTTTTTGCTTTGGCGATTTCAAGCTTTGTTTCTGTAGACACGTCTTTCTCTGCTTTGACGACGATTTTCGGTTTGGTCATGACTTTCTTTTTCTCGGTGTATTGCCTTCTGTGCTCAGCCTCGCTTTCTTCGCTGGAAGAAGTTTTCATATCCCAATATTTGCCACTTCCTCTGCTGCCGGGTTGGATCCTCAGAGTCCTGGTGGTAGGAGGATTCGAATCGTCTTCGGAACTGTTGAATTCTGATTTGATATTTTTATCATAATCAGAATCAGAAGAACCTGCGTCCCATTTTTCTGTTTTAATTGCTTTCTTTTTAGGAGTCTCTCTCCACTTTTGGGGCCCCCTGTCAACAGTGCGCATGAGGCCTAGCTCCATGTGGGTGCGACTCTCGTTCTCGTACAGGCACTGTACTTTGGCCAAAGCGTTCAGAGAAGCTTCGCGGTGCCTCTTCGGCCCGGACCAAAATCCTACAAGCTTTGTCCTCGCTTTGTCTTCGGTGGGTAGAGATATAAACTTTTTCAAAGGTCTTGTTGGGAAAGTGGTTTTGGAGGTGGATTTCGACTTTCCACTGGGGGATGTTACTCTAGATTTTTCCCCAGTTTTTAATTTTGGAATGACAAATTTTTCTGTTTCATTCTTTTTGGAATTTGCCGACACTGTGTCTTTTTTCTCAATATTTTCATTTTTATTGTTTCCGTCGTCTAGACATTCTTTAGTTGCTTTGGAAGGGCTCGGTTGAGCCTTTTTAGGTTTCAGCACTTCGTGCGAGGGCAGAGATAGTTCGACGTCCACATCGTGGTCTTTGGAGATGGACGAAGATTCTTCTTTTGTTGCACTTTTGGGTAATTTAAACTTCACATCGATCAACTCGTCTACAACTTTACTCGATTTCTTTTGTATATCTTCGGAAGATTCTTCATTTTTGTCTAACTTAATTTTCTTTGGTATGTTCTTGTTTAATTTTGGTACATTCGCTGTTGAATTTTTTCCTACGTTCGATTTTTTCTTATCTGAGCTTTCTAAAAGCACGCTGTCTTCAGGAAAACTATACGTTATCGTTAGGTCTTCGGATTCGGTATCATCGCCCGATTTTTTACTGTTCGAAAGAGACTCGATCACTTTTTTGGCAACTTTGCTTTTCTTGACCATAATTAGTTTTTTCTTGACAATTGCACTTGCTTTGATAGCTTTGCTTCCCAACTGTCGAGATTTATTTAATCCTAAAGGTTTTTTAGGAGACGGCGTGTCCTTAACTTTCTGAAGAGAATCTTTTACCACAGATTTTTCTGCGAGTGGACATAATAAATCCGGTTGGACAATCATTACTTTAGTGCTACTGCCCGTTACAGGTTTTTCTTCATCCGTTTTCTTCACTTTAGAACCTTTGGCGGTGTCTTTTTCAGTTGATTTTGCCTCATCAGTCAGTTTCGCTGCGGCCCTTTTCTTTTCAAGTTCAAGTTTACTTTTGTCAACAGACTCTCTCTCGACCGATCCCTTTTCCTCAATACTCTTGGCAGGAGACGCGTTCGTTTTGCGTTTTTCCGCTTCGGTTTTTACTTTTTCAATGACCGTCCCTTTTACTCTAGCGATCGGCTTGACTTTCCCTACTAGTCTCTTTCTGCCTAACGGCGCCAATAATTGGCTGTCCAAAAATGGAGTCTTAACAGATATAGCGCTGTCTTTAGGATCGAGTTTCTTATGATCGTCCAACCAGATATCCATGGTTTCTGTTTTGGAAACACCTTTTTCGGTAGTTTTATGTTCAGTCTCCTTTGCTTTACTGGGGGATATCTTTGGAGGTTCAAGTAATTTGCTGGGCTTTTTTGAAGCACTTTTCCCCGGAGTTACGTCTTCTGAAGAGATCTTAGTTGCTCGTGAAGTTGCCAATGAACTAGAATCGACGTTACTCGAGTCTTCATTACCAGTGGTGGGCATCAGTGGAGCGGAAGAGCTCCTTAGTGCTCCGGTTCGTTTCTTCTTTTCTGGGGATCGAGATCTTTCCTTGACTGTATCACCTGTTTCCACTTTTTCTGTAGCAGTACTCAGTTTCTTAACCGGTGTAAATTTTTGAGGTCCAGGTTCTTTTGTGCTGTTGGATTTGATATTTTTCCCGCTAGAACTAGGTACAACTTTTTTGATAATTTTCTTCTTAAGCGACATATTCTTTCTGTTCAACAGTTGTATTTTTTTAACGGGTACCCCCTTACCCTTTTTGACGATGACTTTGCCTTTTAAATCAGGCTTGACGATTATTTTTTTTGCACTGGCAGTATCTGACTTGCCCTTTTTTAGTTCAGATTTGGTTTTCTGCAGAGGTTCTCTCTTCCTGTCAGGAGAAGTGGCCTTACCTTCAAGTTGCTTGTCAGAGGACTTGGCGTTGGCCTTGGATGTTGGTTTTACGGTTTTAGGAGCCACCTTGACGGGAGATTTGAGTTTCTTAGCCTGGGCGAGAGCCTTGATGAGTTTACGCTTCTTGGCAGTAGAGACCTGCGATTTCTTTTTGGGGGCGGGCTGGAGTCCCCTCCGCGGCGGTACGGGACCCGAGTGAGGTCTCATGGCGGAGGATCGGCTCGAGGATCGGATGGTTTTCACATGCCGTGAGAGAAGACTATGAAGTGCTGAAACAAAAAAAAAAAATATATATATATATATATAAACATATTAAAGACAAATTCAATATAGCGTAAAGTGAGACATTTTCAAATTAAATTAATTATCCAAGGGAATTGACAGCGGGAGATTTAAGTCACTATAGGATGGTAGCAAAAAATGATGGACAAATATTATGACAGCAGCTGATGCTTTGTAAAAACAAGAAGTTTTTTCGAAGAAGTGCGCTCAACTGCATATCAATCAGACAACGCACCCAATGCACAGAAAACAAAAAGAAATATGTGAATTGAATATACCAAGAACACCGATCGATAAATATAAATCAACCCGGAGCAATCTATTCTCTGAAAAAATGAATATTAAAAACGTTTTGTAGGCAAACACAACACATCAGCTTTTTGAAATAATTAAAGATAATAAAAACAGTGTAAAACTATTATGCAGGACGTATAAAATAATACATATTTTACCCAGAAAAAAACCACATGCTCAACACAGGTGTTCTGAAACACGAAGAACTAACAATTTACATATAACTGCTAATATGTACGGAGAAACTACTTGCTATAAATAAAACTCGTGTTCGTGTCGCGATGGAGTTCCCACGATATGATCTTCAGAAAAGGTTTATTTTCTGAAGCGAAAACGGATATAATAATGTATATCGGCGGCTCTATCTCATCTGAATTATTTGCAAAAAATGGTAATGGACAGAGATTAATGATCAAAGATAATTATTAAATATTTATAATGTTGATAGCGCTAAGCGTTGAGATTCAGATACTAATTAAGTACACTTCAAGATTGTTTAGTGCTGAAATATTAATAATCATAAAATAAATCTCAGCCAACAAATTAATACTGACCAAATATTCAGTGTATAATTGTTAATTATTTTAATGTTCGGCCTGCTTCATTGTTTAGTATAAATTATTTTAGAGTAATTAGCTAATTTTAAAAAAGGAGTATATATCTTGACGTAATGCGTATTAAATTCAATAAGAGTTGATAAACAGGATTCTTGACTAATAATTAAGGGCCAAACTCTCATATTCGAGGTTTTTGACCATTTGCTTGTACCTATTGCGAAAAATCGACTGTAGCAAACAAAAAATTTAAATGCAGAAAGTTAGATACATCCTTTATTCTACAGCCATTTTTATTTATTTTTCTTATAATTTACTTTTAATAGGATACATATGTGTTTTTCCGATTGAAGTTCTGGGATTGGAGTTTCGCGATGTTCCTGTTCCAAGAATCCTAAACATTTATGACTCTTTTTTTCAATTGGAATTAAAAGATTAATTATAAACCCTCCTGTTGGGATTAGTTTGAAAATTAAAAAAAAAAAACTCTTCAACAAACTTTGGTTTTGAAAGTCGTCATTTTTTCCAATTTTTCAACATCTTCAAGATTTTTTTTTACCCTGAAAATGGACGTTAATTAAATAATAAAAAGTAGATAAATATAATTTATAGTTTATTCAATACTCTGTAAAAAAAAATCAACTTTTGACATAAATAAAGGGACAATTAAATTAATTAAATGACACGATTGCACTGCCTCTGTTGTCTGGTTGGCACACCAGAGGCAGTCCCATTACCTGACAAAATTAATTAATAATCGTTTTCTTAATAGTAAAATACATTCACGGAGTGGTAAAAGGTTTTATTTGCTTATTTTTAAATAAAAATTGTTTGAACCCGAGAATCGTTTTTTTTGATACGACAAAAGGGTAGAATTAAGACAGATACGATTTTTTCGAGACTAATAAAACTGCTCCGAAAAAAAGAAAACCGGCATTCTTGTCACAAACGAGCCACAAAACAAAAACTATCAAATCATTTAAAAAGCCATAAATCTGCAGCACGTGGACCGGCGCAGGTAAGGGCGCTCGGCGGGGCGTGCGGCGGCCAGCACGTGCGGCCGGTCCACACCTGTCCATATAAAAAATGATCGCCCGACTTAACACCTTTGCTGGTAGCTGTCACGTTCTCCAGATACGATTATTGATGTGTTAGAAAATGGACTGAGTTAGATCAAACGTATGCTTTAATATCAAATAAAACATATTTTTGATACAATTAATTAATAATTGGGTAATTATTTAACTAAGCTAGACGTGGTTGTGTGTACACCAACCGTGAAATTAGCTGTCTGATTGCTAAGTTGATTGGTTAGTATACCAAAAATTGCTTCACCTGCATTTAATCCTAGAACTCTATGCTCGGGAGACAAATGTTAATTTAGTAGTATTATATGTAGTTTTAGAATTTTTAATTAGCACAGTTAAATCCGCAATCTACGCAGTGATTTCAATCATAATGTAATAATTAAACAGCTGTTCTTTTAGTGTTAAATAAGAAAAAAATTCAAAATTGCTAGTGTCTACTTTTAATCGATTAATTAATGATTAATTTAATTTGTGATGAATACGTATAGGTCCTTATAAAATATATTGATTAAAATTGCGCGCATAGACATTGATACAAACAATATTAACGGTTGAGTTGCTGAGGCAAAGCAATTATTGATTTCGAAATGCAAAAACCAATGGACTTTAAAATCTCTGTTAAAATGCGATTGTTACGAATTAATTGAAATTCATCCATGCAATCCTTGAACATAAAAAAAATATCCCGTAAATCTGCGACAATGTTGAAAATTAAACATTTACCATATTAACAGTTTTAAAAAATTATGACAAGCTTTTTTTAACTTTATTTAATCTTCCAGCGGAGGAGTCTACAATTACAATTCTCTGTAAGAGTATGAGGACGCAAGATTTGGATCGATCAGAAGCCACTGGGGGCTTTAAATCTCAAGAAAAACCTTGTTAGAATTGAAATTTTACAACATTTTTAGCAGGGGTTTTGACATCGATACGTTTTATTTATAATAAAATTTGGGGACGATTTATTATTTTAAAAACATGGAAAAACTAATTGCTTTAACCAGATGCGATCTCGGTACATAATCGGTATTTGCAAGCGATCAAATTACTAAAACGCGAGGTGTTTATAATTATAGAAAAAATAACATATATTTATGAAATTAAAAGGTATTTTACAACTACAAGTTGATCGATAAAGTAAATATGTCTTACAAAATATTACGGCTAGTGGAAAAGGTTTTACTTCATTTCATGTCAGGATTGTTTTCTAAGGTAAGCTACATTGCTGACCAAAACAAAACGCTAATATCTTTGTTGATCTTTGAACGTGAGTTTTCGACCGAGTATTAGACCAACAAGAGTAAAACCTCGCTACCTAGGGGGTGCAAGCTGGACCCAGTGAAGCATGAAATTAGCCTACTTAGGATAAATATATTCGGGTCTGAGGGGAAAAGATATAATCGTAAGCATACGACGATAAAAAAAGTTTTATGAAGCGGTCGCGATGCCATGTATTTAATACTGTAGGATAACAATGATATCGTCGATTATGTTTTCCGGGATATTTGTTAAATAATTTATGCTTCGTGCTGAGTAATTATTCTAAATATATTATTCGTAAGGTAAATTAAATATAATTTATGGCAATGTTAATAGCACTGAAGGTCAATTAAATCTCAATATTATTAACAATTGAACTTATTTACTTTTAGTGAATGAGAGTTGTGTGGAGATGTGATTTCACACATTAAACACGTAGCACTAGATAATGGTATAGATCCAGTGAAGACGTGTTTAAACTGTGAAAATCCTTTATGTTATTTTCGTATTTGCGAGCGGAGGTCGCGATGATAGGATGGTTTTCACAATTATTAAACTTTGTTACTTATAGCATCAAGAATATTAAATTATAAAACCATCAAACATACAAAAACAAATAACATTTTTATATCCTAAAAAACAATATTTTTAAGTGTCAATATATATATTTATGTTTATCTTGCATTCTTCATTGACCAATTAATATAAGGACTATTTTTACTCTTCCCTATTTTAAGGATCCCTTGCACAATTACATACGTCCATGTCCACCTGGTTTCTCCCGCATCTACCCACATCCACCCACATCCGCCCACATCCCACCCTATAGATTATATTTAAAATAAATTAAAATATATTAGCACGTAATATGCAGTTTCAATAATTTTTGAATTGCAGGAGTAAATATTTAAAATTGTGTAATTTTTTTGCTGTACTACTCCGATGTATAAATATAAATAAAACCAATGCTCATTATTTTAAAGCTTTAAGATGGTGAGTATTTTAGTACAAACAGCCTTGATACGACCTTCATTTTTATATATATTTCGTTTGATAATGCCAACGTGAAAGGTTGGCAAAACCGGTCACCAATAAAATCAAACATGGAAAAATCACAAAAGTATTTTATTTAATATATTAAAATGGAATTCCACCAAGTACTTTTGTCTAAAAAATTTAATATATTATTACTCAGATAAATGAATATTGTTATTCTAAGCCGTCAACAATGGCGAGCTAAACAATCTATCTGTTAAATATAATTAAAAAGAAAACGTGAGCCGAGACACTAGGTCAAGGACAAAATGTCTTGCACACCTGAGTTCCTGGCCTGCCAGAGTCCATGGCCCGCTGAAGTCCTTGGCCTAAGCGAGAACATAAACATTTCAGGTAATTTTTAAAGGTAATAGAAAAAGTAGAAGGTTTAAGTGAAGACAAGAAAACAGGAAAAGTTTTTCCCCGTAAAAACTTTTTTTCTCTCCCAAGTTTATTATTTATAAACATATTTAAATTTCTCAAAAACCGGTAGTAAACACAGCTGTTTTACGGCCGCCTTAACGCGGTTTTGTATCAAAGAATTGCTCACATTTTCAATTGTTCAATAATTTTTTAATCAATATTTGATGTGAATTTAAACGACCATCACACGTCATGTTATGTTAAATTAATATTATAAAAAACACGTATGGAGCCCACACTTATTTTATTTATCGATAGATATTTTCAGATGTCCCAGACAGAGATGGTTTGATACATATCTCTAAATATTTAAGTCGCATAGAATGCAATTTTCACTCGAGAAAAAGTTAAAATGTATGATACTTCGGCTGGGTGATTTGGAAATCTATAAATCAACGAAAAAAATGGTTACGGTCCTGCGTCGCCTGCGATTGATTTATGGGCTGAAGATGAACTGCAAGCCAGCCGCCATTTAATAGGCTTTTTTCTACGCCGAGATATTTAGTTTACGTCTTAACGTTCTGGTAGAGATATATTTAAAGCGCCCAGTTCGTTTTATTTTAATTTTAGTATAATAAAATATCGATACAAAGCGTATATGAATTGAGTTTAAAATATTCAAGTCACAAAAGCGAAACCCATGTTTCATAAAATTGCTGTGTATATAAAGAATATTTATAATCATTATATTTAAGATTGTTATTTGAATTAAAATTAAATAGAGGTCTACAAAAATGCAACTTGCACTGTCACAAATCAGATATCAAATAAACCGAAAGTATCCTACCTTTTCGGTTGTACATTATGAAAAAAGCACACATGAGTCAATAATAAGTTAAACTTTGAAGCTGTCATGAATTTAAACGTCGTTGTGTTATTAAAGTTAGGATATTCTTTATTCATTTTTTAGATTCGGTGGTAGATTGTTTGACTATATGAGAGTATGGGCAACGAAAAACTGAACAAAAAGCCCACCTGCCGGGGGCTGTGACTCGCGGGGGTAATTATTATGTCTAGCGGATAGAAGGATAGTTCAGACGATGCCAAGCAAACGATTGAAATTAAATGCAAGGGTTGAGATAAGAATCAGCGGTCTTTGACTTGGTGCTTTGGTGTTCTCTTTTATGAGCTATCATGCTGTATTAATGAAGAAACCGGAAAAGCCGTTTAAGCTCATTGTATTGAGGATTTTTTAAATAAAATAATAAAATGAAAAAATCTATTATTTAATATCTATTTTTGAAAATAGGCTGGAAAACCTATGAAAAATAAGGACTGTTTCTAAATTAATCAAAATAATTTTAAATCATTTTGGTCAAGTTTTGAGTAAGAGTATAAAATTATACAAATATTACACCAATATAATAAAAAAAACATTTACAAATAAATTTATTAATTATACCACAATGATTTTATTATATTAATTATACACAAAACGAAATACTGATAAGTCTCAACGCTTTTATGAGTACGTCTTTTTATAAATAATAAATAATTTATATTTACTATATTAGATTTTCCATCATTCCACATTCATCATACGAGCAAATTGGCCTAATCAAAATTGTTTGACACGTGTCATATTCAAATTCCCATTTTTTCCTGCGCACATTCGGTGAGGACGGGCCTCAAATTAGATTCACAAGAAGGCATCGATGTACCGCGCCGGGTGCTCCGAGCAGCCATATGGCGAAACGAAAAGGCGGGGAATACAGAAACACCTTGCGCGATGGAGTATTTTTTTGGACGGTTAAAAAAATACTCCCAGAGCGTTATCGGTCGCATCAACGACAGGCCGAGTCGATTCCTGGTTCTCGCCTACCGAATACAACACAGCATTTTTTTTATTATCTGCCAAACAGTGCTCTAGATCTAAAATATGGAATCTATAAAAAAAAATAGCCCTTAGCTATAATCTATTATATTTTAAATGCTTAATAATCTATTGAATTGAGAAAGCACATTTTTTTCAGACTAGCGTCTCGGGCATTATTGCAAGTCACCCAGTTAAATAAACACCTGCAATTTTGTTTGGCAAATGAAGTAGTTATTATTTTATTGGTTTTTATACAATAAGTATAATAGCCAACATAAGATTTTCGCAAAAGACCACACAGGGCTGCGTAAATCTGTAGCATTCTCCTATAAATAAAAGTCAGTCACGATTAAGAGTTGATTACTAATGCTAAATTATTTTCAATATTATAACATTCACTCGCTTAAGCTTGGGCAGTAAAAAAAATAATGAAAATGGCCGTCGATTAGCCAATGATCGGTTTTGTATTGTTAGTTAAAATTCTAACAAAAATATTTTTTATAATTTTGTAAAAAAACGTATTACAAAGGCAGTAAGTTGATATTTTTTAAAAGTATAAAGAGTACATTCGCAATAATTACAAAAGTTTCATTCGGAATTCAGAATCTGTTTTAAACTTGCGAAGAATCACAATATTGTAATTTTAGTTTATTGTGTTGTTTCTGAGAAACGATATTAATTTCGCAATCATTTCCAAAAAAACATTTAAAGAAACAAATTATTCCATCTGTTGATTTTTTTATCAAAATTCCAACGAGCATCTTATAACAGGTAACACAAAAAGCCGCCGTCTGTTGTAGCTCGATGTATGTAATTTCGTTTGACCTTTTTTGTCTACTATTGGCAGGGCCGAGCTACCGGATGCGTCCCAGGGTTGACTTTCCGGTTGGGGGCAGTTTGTGTCCGGACCCGTCCGTCACTTCCGGATTCACAGAAGAGAATACGGATCACTAGAGGACGGGGAGAATCGCGGTTGAGGGATAATGGGCGCTTTGGTGTTTCCAATAAAAATATGCGGTCAGTAGTAAATACTCTATACATTTAGGTTCAAAGCGCGTAAACATACACAAAAACCAAACCATTTAATATAACTGAATAAACGATATTATACTGTATTCTTAATTTACTCCGCGAAGGATATTTACATAACCACATAAATATGTAAATGTTATTTAGGTCTCTGAACTATTGGTAGCTTAAAATGTTAAATATATTTTGTGAATAATATAAATTTTTATGTGGCAATCACAGCTGATAGGCAAGTGTCTTCGGAAGCTGTTCATCAATTTAAGTAAGAATTTTGACTACACATTCTTCAACACGTATGTGTGTATTTTACATGGAAGTAAAATGGTTATTGACAGTCGCCATAGATCTATCAGGTGGAAACTCAGCCTCAGTAAAAACAAGCACTAGAGTGGCGTCATAAAGCTTTCTTCTTTTAACTCTAACAAAACCATGTATAAACTAGCATGTAAATCACACGTTTTAATTGCCTTACTTAATACGCATTCAATTTTAAGTCCTTTTTATGGGACAATAATAAAAGCGTAGGATTTAACGGCGCGGGCATGCAGTGTAATCACACACGCCCTGATTGTTTTGTCGAGGAAATGTCAACCATTTTGTAAATGTAATCAAAATTAACAAATGGCCGCCGTAAAAGTGTAAGGTTTATTGCGACAGCGACGGTGAACTTTCCAGCACTAAAAACATATTTTTTGCATACGCCGATGGCCTATTAAAAAAATAATGTATATATATTTTGCAATGTGTTTTAGTCACAAAGCCACAAGTACATACACGGTAATAATTATTGCTTGCTGCCAAAATATAGGTAATCGTCAAAAAGTGACAAAAACTAAGTAATTTGTCATAAATAACTGCCTAAACAACAAAACATTTATGAAAATATTATTTAAAATCAAAATTTATTTCAAATTTAAAAATGTGTAAAACATTTAATCAATTTTTTTACTTTGTTTTTTAGAAAATAACCTATTTTGGTATAATTCAGACTCCAGAACTATAAACATTAGATATTTGCAAGCACGTTGAAAAATATACCGTCGGAATATTTGTGTATTTTATTACTATATATTTTAGGACGCTGGGAACAACCTTACAGTGATCGCAATAGTAAATATGGTTTTAACAAGTCAAAACTAATAGCAAAATATTTTTTAACCATCGTTTAACCACCATTTGATATGCAAACGAAGAAGCGAAGATCAAGTTGATATATTTTAATATAGGCGATGTCTCATTTAAAGGGCTAAAGTTCATCCAGTTGGCTTGAGCTGTATGAAGTGTGTGACTGTGCAATGAATGTTAATATTAAATATAGAAACATTAGATAATTTGTGGCCACAAGACGACCGCTAACATTGGAGCCCAACACCACATTTCGACGCGTCATGGCTCTCGTATAAACAAACTAAAATACAGACGTTTATTGAACACTTCACTGTGCACACAAACCATCATCTGGAATATGAACGTGTAAATGCAACTTCTTAAAATCATACTCAATTTTACTGAGTCCTCTATATTTGGTGTGACACAACTGACAATCGAATGGTAATTAGCCTATAGCGTCTTCATTTGCATTCTTTTAAGCTACACCATAAAAAAACACCAAAAATAAAAGGACGTTTGCAAGTTGTGTCGCTGCGTGTGTAGCCGGCTTAAGACACCATACAAATATTACTACAACTATCTTCTGAAATTGCTAATTTCATTAAAATATTTAAATAGGTTTACAAAACGGTGATTCAATTTATTGCGCTTGCATACAAGGTAAGCTAGTTTGCTGACACTCAAACTTAAAGTTATGAAGCCACAAGGTAATGGCATATTTAACTTTCATTAAATTTAAGCGGTGAGCTAATTTTAAATATTGTTTGATGCATAAGTCCTAACGGTTTTAAATAGAATGGGTTCCTAGAAGCAAGCTTTCGTTCTTCTAACCCCAATTATGACACAAATTCATTCAATCATTAATCTGTATAAATCGATTAGTTGGGTGAGTGAAAATGGATAAATCACATTTATATGTTATATTATAAATAACAAATTCGTTTTAAAACAGGTAAAAAAGATATTTACAGTATTTTATATGTAGATTTCAAGATGTTTATTCAGTTAAAAGGGTAAACTTAAATATGCTTACTATATAGTAAAGCCGGGTGACGGGGATCGTCTTTTTGTATTGTAGATGAGATATAACAAAGAAAGTTGGGACATATGCGAATAAATAGCGGCCTGCGTAAGTTTTAAGCCAATTCCATGCCACCCCCGCAGGACATGGCGGCCGGCGGTTCCTGGTGCCTCGTGACGCAACGAACTTCCTTTGTGCTCCCTTTACACGCTGATGCAGAAAATATTGAGGGTGAAGCTTTTACCTGGAACGGCTCGTGCCCGCGAAGGCGAGCGAGCCGCTGTGGATGTTACAGCTAAATGAAGCATGGATTAAACATCGCTTTATGTAAGAACACAGTCATCAAATTATATAATGTAAAACAAACTAATATTTTACACGATAGTTATAAAATATCATTTAACCATTTTAAGAGTTACTTCTCTATGTTTTTTTTTTCCATTGTGTACTATTGATTTGACATCATTTTATATTGTCATTTTGCAGCTGGGCAAAAACACATTCAAACAATATGATTTTCCAGTGGGGTACTTAATAAATATCAATTATATACGCGAATCACGAAGCATGAAATGTTGACGTGTTAAAATATAATCATGCATGTCAATACATCGTTTATCGATACTCTGCGTTTACCCTGTAGGTAATGTTAACGACGGAAGCTCGGAGAGATCTCGCGACTACAATTGAGGATCTTATTCCACCCGGCGAGATGTAATTCAAAGCCGAGATTAATATTCTTCGACAGCGTCGGGGTAGGGGCAAAAAATGTGATACGCCAAACAATGGCGCGGGTCGGGCCGGGCCACGTGCGCCGGCCCAGCCGCGCGGCACTCGGAAAGCCAGGTATTGCGCGGGTACGAATTTAAAAAAAAATACTTTGAAGTGCCACGAAATCAACTCGCAAAATTAAATTCATTGAAGTTTGGGAATAGTGTGATATTAAAAAATAAAAAATTGTAATAACTTGCAATAAATTGTGTTATTCAAAGCCTTCGAGGTATCTGCTACTATAATTTTGGAGAGTGCAGTAATCGTAAATATGATGCGCTTACTACTTTCAGCTTGAGTTTACAATGAATAATAAATAAATTACAATACATAAATAAGCTTGAGCCATCACTCAAACGGTCGCAACTTCATTCGGGTGCATATCAAATAGACTACGCTGCGGAGACGCGCCGTTAGAAATCTCGTTTGGAGCAGCCCCTCACCCTCGGGCTCCTCGAGGCGCGCTGTGCCCGGCAGATGGTGGCGGCAGCTGCTCCGCGGCGTCCTTATTACGGCCCATAAGACCGATGTTTTGGGCTATTTTTGGTCTTTTTCTTTATTAAGTGGCCCGATTGCCGGTCCTTTCTGCGCCGATGAAAGGGTTGGCTTTCTGGCCGGAGGACGCGGCGCGCGGGACAGGCGATGGGACGCAAATCGTCACGGCAGGTGATGCAATTTGATCGATCGACTGCGTTTGTAACAATGCTATCTGATTTTAGAAAGGACATCCGGTGTTATAAAACTCACAAAATATGAACTCAACCATAATTACACGTGTGTGGCTTATTTGTATAATTTATGATTTCTACAGCGCAACTTTTATTTATGCTTAATATTAACATGTGAACTTGTTTATTTACTTAAAAACTATTAAATATTTGAATCATCTCACGCTAATTGCTTATCAGCGAAGTGCAATCCGCAAACAGGAAAACTTATCGCATGTGTTTAATTACCCTATTGTTCAAAAAAAGCACGAAGCATGCGCAAAAATGTTTGTCTCTGTGGCTGTTACTATAGATTGCAGCCGGACTGGATGAACGAATAATTAAATCTGAGACTTTAGTATGTAATAATTCGTTTCATGTGTGTATTTCTACAGCACGCTACCAATACCAGCCAACGTAAAACAATATCACCGTAAAATATAAAAGTGGCAGTATTCCTCGGTGTAATAATCGAGTTTAATACGCCCGCGATGTAAAACAACACTCGGCCGAGAGAGTGCCGCGCCGACACGAGCGGCGTTTGCTCTGCGGTTTAAAGCGCATTCCGTCCCGCAAACGCGACGTACAAGGAGGTTACGCCAAGAACTATCATAAAATCTCGATAAAAATGTTGTTAAATCCAACCCCGGATTATGGCCGATTCTGTGGACGATCGATAATTTGTGGAACGTGTGCGAGCAGACTGCAAACATATTTTAAACTGTTAGATATGAGTAAAGCTCATTGTGCTATTCCAACACGACCGACGGTTATAGAAATATATTCACTGTAAGAATGAATTCCATTTTAGTTTTATGTTGCATATTCTTTTTATACATCGACGGAATAAGCGTCTCAACATTTAGCGTATAGTATATTAATTTACACTGAGTTTTAAAACTTGCCTGCTAAGAATGAGGAGTGAAACCATTCAACACTGTTATCAATACTACGTTGTAAAGTTTTAACAGCTATTTGAGTGCAGTGTTTCAGCACTGAAGATTAAAAAACAGATGCTTGAATTAATTCTATAGCGATATAAGAACACGGTGGACAAGTTTATTCTTTATATAAGATATTATTTTTTTCATTTAGTATTATTTGAAAATCTTACAAATTTGTATTATGCAGCTGCAGCATAGTTGTATTTATCCTTCCTTCTTCCAATAATAATTAAATAAATGTTATTTAATAAGATATCTACCAATTAATTAAGCTTTTGTTAAATGTTAACGCACATTGTGTGTTCTCGCAATATGTATACATTAACATATTTTAATAAAATTCGTTAATTTTAGGATGCATTTCATTTAGTTACGGTTTCAAGAAAACACACAAAGCGGTATAAAAAAGTGAGGTATCTCAATATTGTAAATTTTGAAATGATATAATTTTCTATGAATAGACGATATACTCATATTTAGAAACCGCTTGGAGAATATATTACGGCCACCGGTGCACGGCAGCACAAAGCAGGCACATGGACTTGAGTTTACATTTTAAAATAGGCCAAATACTTTCATTTCCAATACGAATATAAACGCACAAAGAATATTTAAATTCTAAATAATTCACCGAAGCGCATATCAAACTCCAGGAAATTTTTCACGGTAAAAAATTTCTGCAATATTATCAATAATAAAACTTTTAAATCTTGGAATTGAAAATTTCCATAAATTCACATAGAATTGAGTTCGTTGAAATTGTTTAAAAAAATCTTTCATTGCAGTCTGACGGGGTCCACGTACAGTTTATTTTAATTTTTTTAATGATTGTCTCTAACATAAAATTCAAAGATGTATAATGCTTCAGTATGAAATATTCCTATAGTAATGCTTATATAAGTGTAAGCCTGCAGTAAGGAAGGGCTGTATTTTAAATTAACGCGCAAGTACTTCGACTAAAGCCGAGTCTAAGGCGATCTGTGGGTTCTAGGAACCAAGAACGAATCACGCTGGGCGGTTATTGTCAAAGAGCTTCTGGCAGGAGACTCGCGGGAGTGAGGGGATAATGCTGCAAGCTGCAAGCATGGCAGGGCTTCCTGGAACAGCTCCACGGCTAGCTTTGACAATATTCTAATTGGAATAAAAGTATTCCTGCAAATAGAAATTCATCATTCAAATTTGTATATTTTGTGTCAATTTTAGAGTCGTGTCGGTAATATATCTATATTTTTTTAGGCCATAAGGAATGGGAGAATCATAATAAATAAATAAAAAACTATTTCAAGGTTAACCCAACGTAAATTTACTATGTAAATAAACAACGTAAAATACTATAACGCGAGCGATATATTGATTGGATCTGATATTATTATGGGTAAATAGAGCCAGCGATAGCACTAAGCCTCGCCGTATCTAATTACGAACGCACCAATATACGACGCTTTCTGTATTTAGTGAGTATTGTATCCGTGTTGCAATTTAGCCAAGACGACCAAAATTTGCTATAATAAAATATAAACATCTCTCTGGAATTCTGCCGAATTCTACCCATTTGGCCACAAATACTGAAGTTAATGGGATATCAATTTTTTTAAGTACCTTAAAATCGGCCACAAAGAGTGCATTCTGGATTTCTTTGACAATAGAAATACGTCTTATGATAAATTTGTAATATCCTTTGCTGCAAATAATTGTTGCTCGCCTATTGGAAACACTCCTTTCGATGAGTCAATGACTGTCATTACGTCATTCGGATGACGACCGGACGCGGAGCATTCTTTGGAATTGACTAAGGAGGGTGTACATAAGGTAATCAGATTTTTTCTTTGTCCGTTAGTTGTTTGGATACTATTTAAGCATAGTTGAATATACAAAAGCAAGCGTTTTATGGAAATATATTTTGCGCTAAGCGAAAACCTTTCAAGGTATACATCCAAGCATTCATAGAAATCAAAAGCAAAATAATATTTTTAACAAGATCATACTAGTAAACAAATGTCTTAAATTAAATAAAAAAATTTATAAGGTGTTTAACGTAATGATTCCACTTTTTTAAATTTAATATAACCTTCAAGGTATTTTTAAAAACTTGTTAAACACAATTTGAATTGATAATTATAATATAATTAATTAAATATTTAAAAATTATATATATTGAATACCTAACCCCTATGATTGTAATGTTGATAATTCTGTGATGTTTAAGTTCTCTTAGTTTTATATATATTATATATAACCTGCGTATTTAATATTGAAATATCTTCTTATTCTGAAAAAAATAAACACCATGAATATAACCAGTAGAAAGTGAACTCATGCAACAGACATTAATTTCCTTTATTTTAAAACATTTTTGAGTTATAAATCAAATAATTAAATTCGAAAGTTCTACTATTTAATTATGATACAAATTAAATTGTTTACGAGATAATTCGACGGTCGACTTCAACACGGTAAGTTAAAATAGTATAAATCACGGACTAGCATTAAATATTGTACATCAAACTTCTATTTTCAATCCAATACAAAATGCTGCACTTTTCCCTCAATTACTGAATTAATACATTATACTTTCAGAACTACCAATATTAAAACGTTCGAGATTTATCTGTAAAACAGAAATAAACATGTTTATATTATTGTATACATAATACATAGAATCACAAACTTCAGACCCCAAAAAATTCACATGTGACGTATGACCCACCCCTGGCCGCACCGGGTAGATGTCCACCGGGGAGGAGTGGGTGGGGGTTGTAAGATTTATGTGCCGGCCAGGCAGCCATGAATTTCTCCCCGACAGCTGATGCTCCTTTACTGCCTTTTATGTCCGAGCCCCGGCAGATGAATTGTGAACTACCAGCGGATATTTACGACTTTTTTAAATAAATCTTAGACGAAAGAGTTACCAACGCGATTCCACATGTGGACTATTGAAATAAGATTCATATTTATTCGATTGTAAAGATTTAGTGTTCTAGGAGAAGGTTCGAGAGAGTGCAGTTGTATACTTTATAGGGGTGATATTGAAAATGAATTTCTGCCAATACCTGAAATAGAGGTTTTTTGTACACGTGACACATGGCATATTCGAATATTTGTACAATACAATCTGTAATCATCAAATAATTTGCACGCAAATTATTGTGTTTAAAGTTGTATTTTGCGAATGGTTATAAAACGATGTACGATTAATAATTTGTTTAAATCACTGATACATGTGGTAGCAAATTATCTTAAATTCATGTACCTGATACGGAAAACCAAACATGTCATCTAATTTAAATTTAACAGAGACCAAAGATCTCTCAGTAGCCAATGCTGTTAGAGTAACCCTAATGAGAACCAGAATGGATATACAGAGTTGGGGAGATGTTAAATGATCGTAAGGACTCGGTAGTGAGAAACAGCAAGCAAACTGACTGATAATTAAGGAGCGAGAGACACCTGTGGCGGAGTATACAACTCATATATACCACAGTAGGAAACAATAGACTGTGTGGACGTATTCACGAAACTAAAACCGAAACTGTTATTGTATTATAACAAATTTGTTCGGAAGCCTTGTATACTAATCAAAATCATAAATTCAATACATACAATGGAATGTTACGCGGTTACTTATAAAAAAAATCATCGTAGAACATAAATTAATAAAATTTACAGAATGAATAGTCATCGGCATTGTTTCTGTTCTCACATTGACAAATACAGTTTTTTACGCTTCGCAATCTGCATAATTTAATATAAACGATGATTCACGTCCCGCGTTCAAACGGATAAACCAACCAGCATTTGTGTGGCATTGCATTTCAGTCGTGATCGTGAAAGAGTCTCAAGCGCCCATCCCTAGGAGCAGACTGTCCTAGTAACGTGACTTGAAACAACATAAATCGTGGCGGAAACACAGCCAAGGGGTTGATAAATGTTGGGAAACCGTAGGATCTACGGCAAGCGAATTTGATTTAATGGGAAACTAAATGTAACATGCAGTTTCTGGATTTTATTTTACACACTAAAATCAAAATCGTATGTATATTGACATTTCTATTTATCACTTTTTATCAAATCTTTGACAGTAATAATTATAATAAACACACGTGACCTAAGCAGTATAAAAAAAGATTTTGTATATAAACAATATGGAGCTTTTGTCAATATAATCTGATTAGTTTGTTTATAATGAAAAATTAATAGAATTAATCAAAATGGGTCATGTAATTGAACTTTGAAAAATTGTCTATTTTAACAAATCTCTTAATGTTTTATTATATTTAGCATTTAAAAGGATTTTACTTCAAATAATTTAATTAAAATTACATCGTTTAATCCAAACTAACAAAGGCAGCTTTCGATTTTGTAATTTTGGGAAAGCGATCAGCCTGAATGAACAATTGGTTTGGATTAAGAAAACGAGATACAGACTCACACATAATAACCCGTTTTGAGAAATTGTTATTTCGGTGACACTACGGTTCATTTTTTTTTTTCGAGTTTATTAATTTTTAAAATAAAAATAAACATGATTTTATCTAGTAGAAAAATTAACATAGTTTTTTCGTACCGAATAAATAGTATTCGATAGGGTTTCTTATACTATCATGTAAATGCTAGACGATCTTATTTTTAGAATTAGATTTGCTAAGTTTATTTTATATGCAGAAAATATAGTGAGTTCAAAACCAAAACTAGCAATTTTATTCGGCGATTATAATATAAATCATGTAAATAGTTCATAAATACCTCAACATGATTATTATGCATCCATCTGGCGTAAATAACGATGAAAATATCAAATTAGAATACGAGTTTTTCAAAAGATATTTTATGGTGAAAATATTTTTTTTGTATTTACAGCACGCCACTGAAACTCATTCCTATTGTTTTACGTTGGTATCTAAAAAAAAACACTGCGATAAATAAAGTGATAAAGAAGTGATAAATCATTGTTATACAACCTTAATTAAAATAATAATAATCTTAAACTCTCCCTCTAAAACTCTGAAGTATTTCCGTTTTGGCTTGTCAATTTGAATAAAGAATCCATCAGAGTCCAGGGCGGCTTATTGTGGCGGAATGATAAAGTGATAAGGCACGACGACCGGCCCACCATCCAGCGGGGGACTCCCCGAGTTATTGGTTCCCCCGCCCCATCCCACTCCACCCGACCCGCCCCAGCCCGAGCCAAGCCGGCGGTTTCCGACAAACTTCTGCCCCGGCCAGTCATACTCGAGAAATCTTGGGAATCTTCAAGATACTTTAAGCCGGCGAAAGACTTCACTCGGCTGGGAGAGATTTCAAAAAGTTTTTAATACATGCAAAAAATCTCTGATATTGTTATTCAAATTGAGCTAAAAACATAATATGCTTTTAAAAACATCGTTGCTTGTTTTAAAAACTATACATTTCAGGAGTGTTAAAGTCGTTCGTTTTATGGGGTCTTCAATATTTTAAAATGTCCTGAATTTTGGGCGGGGTGTCATAACGTCGAGGGTGCACTGGCAAACCTAAACAAAGATGATATATTCGGTGACAAACGACGGTGACAAATTTATGGTTGGGTTGAGTCAACGCATTAAAAAAAAAACCCGACGCGCGTTTGGAGAAGTGCTCTTAGATCTACGTTCCAATTCATCACAACAGAAGTCCAAATGATGGATCGCTGCATCACACTTAGAGTCAGACCAGTTGAAGGAAATCATTAAGAATATGGCCCAATTTATTCATAAGCCAAGTCACACGTATTCGACGCCCGTGAAAATAGAATGATTAGGTTTATACATTTATTTATAGACTTAAATAATCGTATTATCCTAAACATACCCAAACATCATCCAAAAAAATGACGTTTGTTGTTTATATGTAGTAAATAGTTTTTCTGTTAATATAAAATAATATCTAAAAAATAATTTTTCCAATTTCTTAAATTATTGATGGTACAAAACGTTTTGAACACTATCATAATAATTACTTTTGTAAGGTAGAATATAATATAACGAGAATATGGTTCGTAAAATCAATTAACTTGAATGAAATTAAGTAAAATTTAGTTCATAATTAACAATGACACTGAAGTGAATAAAGTATGACAGTAGATAAGAGAAGCTTTAATTAGAGCTTTATTCCACAGTAAAGCGCGCTTTCCTGAGAGGTTTTCACGCGGAAGTCCGCCGCGGCTCGTTTGCGACCGGATACAGCGTCCTCCAGCTGGCTGGTGACTCGGAAGCCATTACGGCACCTGGATGCTACCTGCTATTCACAGCTCACCTGAAAACGATCGCGGCGGCTTGTACATGCGCGGGGAAACTGTAAAGTCGCGGCATGTTTCTACGACAGGTAAGTCACGTACAACGGTACGTAAGACGACAGACTCAAGGTAATCTCAAGAACATTTGCAGTAGTAAAAAACAACAAGAAAATAACATTTAATCTAATATACTTCGGCATGTTTATTGCAATACGCAAAAGGCGCGGGGCTTACACAGATATTGGAAAAATCGTCTTTGGACATTTTTAGTTCACCACAGAAAAAAGTATCCTCTAGGCCAGGGGTGGCTAACCCACGGGCCGCATGCCAATAGTTAACTTCAAATATTTGAAGAATTTCAAAAATTTCAAAAATTTTAAATATTTGAAAAATTTGTGTATTCATTGCCAAAGTGGCCCGCAAGATCATTTGGGTTGGCCACCCCCGCCCTAGACGTTTCCACTTCTTGCAATTCTGGACACATGAATCACATCATCAATCCAACGGATATTATGACGTATTTTTGCACCTTTTTGCCATGTGTACGAACGGCTTTTTCGAATCAACCTGTGGCCCTAACTTAAATGTTACTTTCAAAAAATATTAACAGAAGTCATTTCCGAAAAATTACAACATTAAAATACCCCACTCATTCGACCGTGTAAATAAGATAGGATTTTTTTTTCTTATAGTTTTCATAGTTGTAGATAAATTTTGATGTCCTTGTATTTTATGAATATAAATTATTCAGAAGAACAAATGGGTTCATCCGGACTCAACGCAAACCGCGAACCACAGTCCCGCTTGTAAGAAGTCAAGCATTCTAAAAATAGGCACAGCGACTTCCTTGTGTGCATTCTATCACAGATCGATAAGGTTTGGAAATTCCACGGGGAAACTTCGCCACTATTTTTGTAGCACATTAAAATTTAGTGGAACTTTCACCAACACGCGATACCGCATACAATTTATGCACGTGGATTTGTTTCGATTCCCCCATGCTTATATGTTTCACATTGTAGTAAATTTAGCCGCTATCTAGGACGGGTATTATGGGAACAAAAACAAACATCACTATATAAAGCTCCACCCAAAGTTTAATTACCGGCAGTAGCACTGCCACACGAGCTCACAAGCCCGGCTTACTTAATAGATACGCACAAATAATTACCCACTTAAAAAAAATTTATTAAATAACAAAAAAAACAATTTGCGCTGTTCACATATTTTATTTTTCAAGGTGTTAAGATACCAACACATTTTTCAATTCTCAGTGGTTAACAACTAAGAAAATTTATAAAATATCTACGCGACTGTTTCCAGTTGGAATTAAAATAAGTACAGTCACAATACATCCCAATGAGCTGTGAAATGTTTTTATACACATTTTTCGCTGATATTATAGAGATGGTATATTTAATAATAATTGGAAAAGTTATAATGACAATTTTGATAAATCAAATAGCCGGAAGATTCTGTGCATCTTGCAGAAACGACCCCAAACTTCTGCCCTATATATCATCAAACTTTGAATTTCTACCATTCGGCAGAATTGGGGGTAGGTTTTCCCTTCTTGTGTCCCCACGTACCTAGGAAGATATTAGATTCTTAGGTAGGAACGAGAATATCTGGAGACATTACAAATTCACCCCCCAAAGGTAATAACACACAATTTCACATGACTTAGTTCCAAATAACTCAAAATACGAAGAAATGTATATTGGGAATAGCGAGAAAGAGTGGAGAAAGGGTAAGAAACCAGGATTCAAGCAGACCGTGCTATGCACAGTAATTTGTTAAACCAGTAATATACAAACCACGATTTATTGAAGTTATTGTTTCGTCATATCGGAAAGGTCTAAAAATCAAACTAGTGCATTATTTAAACATACTTTTTGTACTTGTTTATCCATAAATTATGCAAAACACTGACAGAGACTAACGTTTTCAATTCAAATTCGAAATAATAGAGATAAAATAATTAATGAAGCTAGATATTATGTATATTATATATAGCTGAAATTATTTTACACCTCGGTCTCGGCTTCTCAAATATTATTACTGTGCCATAAACTTTAGTCGAATATTATTAGTGAAATTATAATAACTATAAATAAATAGTAGAGTTTATATGAAGTTATATGACTAAAATATGTATAGTAATAATATGGTATACGTTTTAATAATTTTTTAAATTTATTTCATTAAATCGTACGATACAATAATAACGTTTAAATGGAAACAGATATTTGATTAAAATTCATTGTATAAATATTGCGTAGTAATTATTCTAGTAGAGTGCAGAGAATTAATAAGTCTATTTTCAGGAAATGTAATTTAACAAAGCGGAAGCGATAATTGCAACAATGGAGGGGCATTTTCATTTGGGTGAAATTTAATTTGGCTTTTGATTCGCTCTTCTCGCAAACACCCGGCCGGAACACACGGGGCGGGCGGGCCGGAGCGCCGAACAACGCCGCCGAGCTCACACCTCGCCGCGGGGGATGGGGGTGGGGGTGGGGGTGGGTTAGGTTAGTGGGGGTGGGGGAGGGGTTGGGGGAGGGGGAGGGCGCGCACCCCTGCGCCAGCAGCGCGCCCCGCCCGTGACGGGGCGCTGTCCGATAAGGTCACCCGTGTTGTGCTACGTGTGATGTTAACAAAGTGCCTGCACTACAAGCGCTCGGAAATCTGCCAAACAGGGCTAGAATCATGTAGCACTGGCAAATCGTCTGCCAAGGATCCGAATTATGTATTAACAAAAAAGCCTGTATTGCAAATCGTTTTGATTTTTTTCATAATATATATATTTTTGATAGTAAAGAAAAAATCAGCAACAGGGAAAACCTACGTACATTTACATACAGGATTAAAAAAATAACTTAAACCCAACACAGTATCTAATAAATATAAAGACTCGTCAAATAAAAACGTCCTATGAAGTTTGTCTTGTGTGCGTGATTTAATTGGGCTCGGCTCGATCAAATATCTATAGACGAATAGTGAGATGTTATTTTTACGTTTTGATTTGAATTTTAAATGATAATATAATTTAAAATAAACAAACAACAAAGTCAACCTGACGTCCGCAATATCAAAAACAAATAAAGCCCGTCCACTAACGACGCTGCAAAGTTGATTACTTCCCTGCAAAAACCCTCGCGGGCCGTCACAGCCACCTCCGCCGGAATTTCAATCAGATCCCGAGCGCAAACACACGTGCGGCCGTGTATTATTATTAACCCGTGGAGGAGCCGCGGAGGCGCCGCTGGTCGATATCGCCCATCGCCCACCTAGCCGGGGGGTTCCAACCCTCGAGATATCCCGGTTAGTTGGCATGTTATTTTTACTTTGTCATCGAAACAGACTTTTGCTACGTGTATAAATCTGATGTAGATATGGTTATTGAATGCGACTCTCATTGTATTCCCTGCTTTAATCGGGCGATTTGGTTTTTGAATAAAATAAACACACGCGTTCTGGTCATTATGGATGATAGCATTAAAAGAGCGTAATTTGTCGTATACCATCGTTTGATGAGTTATTTCGGAGCACCGTGGACTGAGAAGATCCTTCATAGTTGTTCGTGATACATGATTTGTTGTAAAATGCGCATTTACCACATTGTTTATTTATCGATGAAATGTCATTTTTTATAAACACTAATCGTTTTGTATACAAGAGTGTGCCAATAAAGACACGCCTGTGATATTAAATGTATAATATTTAAACGAATTTATAATCAAAAATCTATTCACATTTTCAATCATTTTCTAAATTAATACAAATGCGCTTTGATTTTTGTGCGCAAACACGGCGAAAGCACCAAAAAAATAATTAAATTTCGACTTTTCGCGAACGGTTTTCCGGTTCTCTCAGATTCCAGCGCTCACTGACGACTCGAATTTTGTTTGATTGCGAAATTCAATAAAACTCGGCGCAAACACGCCGGGCAGCCCTGCGCCCGCCGCGTTCCACCGGGCGTCCTGGTGGAAGTCCTGCCTGGCGTCCTGGCGGGCGTCCTCCCGGGCGTCCTCCCGGGCGTCCTGCCTGGCGTCCTCCGCCACGGGCCCGGCAGGTCGGATCAATTAGGCCGCCGGCGAGCTCCCGCGGAGCGCGGCGCGGCCCATTGTCCCCGGTCGTCACTACTGTGACGCGCTACCTCTGTGCATCAGATTAACATGTTCAATTACCAAAGGGACATGCATCAATTTACCGTTGGTACAGCGATGCTTGCATTTTGAAACCGTTTGATTGCGTTGAATTGTGTTTTGATCAGCTATTTTGTCGGTGTTTTATTTTGTTCTCGACGTGCTGGCGCCCATCATCAGTTGTACGGCTATGTAGCGCAATCATCACCCGGTGATGATTGCACGTAAACCTAATTTAGAATTATGTATTTTTAGAAAACTCAAGCTAAATATAACATCACATAAATTCTCATAAAACTAGAATGACAGGAAAAAAAAAGAAAGATCTTATATACAAATACGAACAGCGGTAGGTGTTGCGAATTCCGGAACATACGAGTATTGCGCAAATTTTCAGCTCTAATTTCAAGCAGCCTGAATTTAATATGGTAATTTCGCCTTGTTCCAGCACAGCTGTAGCGTAGGTGTGCACGGTATACCTGTCCCATTTAATCTAATGCCCGATGGCGTGACATAACTGGGCCACGTGGTGCGCGACCTTGCCCGCACGTGTCCGCGGAGCATGCGATCGCCGGGCGGCCACGGGCGGGAGCGGGACCGAGATAACTGCAGTCGCTGCGCTTCTCGCTGCACCGCGATAAGACAATGGAAACGATTTAGCCGCCCGAGCGAGACCTAGCACCCATACTCACGCAAACACTAAACTATGCATAGTTCATTGCTTGATAACACATTAACACTTGTAATTTTTATAGTCTGTGACGAGGGATATGCAAATCGAAAATTATAGCATAAAGGTGTTCAGTACGTCGAACAATTTGTAAGTATATTGTTATGTCGCGAAACTGAGATTATATCCAATCGATGTAAATTTCTGGTAATGAAGGTTAAAGAAATTTCAGGTGAAAACACTGATTTTCTAAATGTAAACCAGTTTAGAATGAACTTAAAATTAGTTGAACGGAGGGTTCGGAAGAGATCTAGACAGGTCACAATTAAATTTTAAACAAAACACAAAATAAAGTTTTATACATTAAAGCGCCTTGACTTATTCAACACATAATGTGCTCTATAACAATATTGCAACCATATGGAAACTTCACAGAGCTAGTCGTTAGTATGCGTTGCAGGTTAATGCGAATATTTTTTCAACACAAAAGTATTAAGAAAAGACATACTAAGTCTCCAAGTTTTAATGATTTAGTAATAACTTTTTCAAAATATTACAAAATATACCTACTAATGTGCGCGCACGTTTCAAAGTTTACAAAATCTTCGTGATTTATTTCTCGGAAACACAGTGTAATCTGAATTTAAAAAAATATATATTTAAGGATGTTGTTTTGATTTTTTTTATTTATCAAAAACAGCTTTGATTGTATAGCTAAAGCTTGCTGTTTTCCAAAGCAAACTCGGGACGTTATGAAATCCACCATTACCCGCAAAATACCTGCTAAATCGAATGTCGGGGGGGGATTAGCGGGTGAGCCGGGGCGCGCGGGGCCCGTGTAGCTCCGGTCAATTTTGATTTAATTTAATAAAAAATCTATTTTTAGAAATCAATTATAAACTTATATTTTTCTCGGAGCTTTGTTTCATACAAAATTGAAATTCAAAACAAGATTAAGTCGCAAATAACTACACGACCAATAAACATTTTAGAGCGGGTTTTGCAACTCTATGGCTCTTGTATATATATCCGAATAAGAGGTTATTTACCAAAATTGTATATTTAAACAAATTTGAAATACGAGCAAAAAAAGATGTTCTTTGTATTGCTCGTAACAAGCGACTCATAATCATAACGGATAAATTATGCAATATCTTTTTTTCAGGCATATGTATTTTACAGGCAGCGTGGCTTGACGAACGTCTGTCGGATCTGCGTGTGCGCTTGACCTCAATCGAATTATCTGCCGACTGTTAAAAAAAAAAAAAAAAAAACACATTCGAGGTAACCCGACTTTTAAAATCGTCGAAACTGCAGCCCCGCGGCTGAGGGCACGCGCCGGAGACAGCGGCGGAGTCGGTGATCATCTGTTGAGTCGCAGGGCCCGAGGCGCGGGGTGAAGGGCGCGGGGTGAAGGGCGCGGGGTGAAGGGCGCGGGGCGCGGGGAGGGCGCCCGCTAATAATGAGCCGCGCGGGCGGGGCCGCCGGACTAATTGGCAGTTTTGTGTTGTTTGTTATCTGGCCCGTTGTGAATTAGGGAGGATTTCCAGAACGACCAAGGGACAGTTATTTTCTCAGTGTTTTGCGTTTCACAGTTAATCTTCGGGTAAATATTAGGACGGCTTCTATTGCTTGGTGGTTCCTTTTTAAATTATCAGGCAGATATTTGATGCCTTTATAAATAGACCTCTTCTAATAAAAGGATTGTATTCACTTGCATTTCGCAAGTTAATTGTTTTTTTACTCTTGTAAAAATGTTATTTTTAAAAAGAGTATCATATAAGTGTATAAGTACACAATAGTGCGTTTTAAGCATAACGTATAATACAAAAAAAACGACATGTTTAATATTCGCCAATTTTCTTTTAAAACTTTACTTAATTATTACTATTTTTTAAATATTTTTAATAAAATAAAGAACTATTTTTTTTAAATATTTAAAGCTTTAATTATTTGGTTTTTCGTAGTGCAGTGAATTCATTAAAAATGTATTCAATGCGGTTACAAAAAATGAACATACAGCATTTGAAAATAAACACAAAGACACGCGCATATAAATTCATCGAGCAAGTCGTAGGTTTCATAAAATAATCTAATAAAATTTTAGCGCACACCGCGATCGACAACGACACCGCGGCTGCCGAAAACGCTTTCAACAGAACCACCCCCTTCGGAAAATCCAATATGTCACGTGATACTGAATGCGATTATAAAGTCATGCTTCGTGGAAATTACATAACGGCCCGGAGTGCCGGTTAAAGTCCCGCGGGCCACGGGGGAGGCGGGCCGGCCCGGGCGTGCGCAGGCCCGCCCGAGTGACCCACGCCCTGCGGGGACAGGTTGTGCAAAAACGGCGAGAACACCACCGAAACAATCGATATGGGGAGTAAGTAGACCGAAACTTAGCAGTTGGATAACCCAGCCGACTGAACGACCGAATAGAAACATTTTGTCAAAGTCTAACAGAGTCGTATGAACATTCTGCCTAACAATAAGTTCCGTTTTTCTCTTGTACCTCTCGTTTTCTTTGCCGTATTCATGAAGTGCAGAATGGAGACGTCCATCGAGAGCGCCGAGCATCTCATCGGTAAACTCCGAGGTGGCTCCAGGCTGACACGGCGCACGCTTTCGAGGTGAATGGAATAATTACAGTGATCAGTAGAGGAGAAAATGAACCGCGCGAGTCTCTAGCAGTGTCCCTGCTATCACTGTAAACTGCCTCGCCGTCAATACACCTATGAAGCTATATTATGTGGATGTCCCAAGATACATAAATAAACATATAAAATTAAGTATAACACGTGTCATGGATAGATTTTTATCAGGAAGTATAAAAAGAAAGTCAGAAAAATACAAAGGTTAAGTGAGCCATTTAAATGCACCTTATAAACACTGCATGTTTTAATCTACATAATATCAGAGTAGGTTTATCATAAAAAGAAAAAAAAAAAAGAATTTTCGAAGTTTACAAAGCTAATTTTACCGAAGGAGAATGCCTGCCGCGCGAGCACAAGCGCAGAGCACACGAGGGCGTCGAAAGTATGCAAGGAATGCCGCTATCGCAAAATTAACTCGGGAAGAAATGAAAGGGACGCGACTGCTAATACACATCCCGAGTCGCTCGGCAAAAATATCCCATTTATCGAGTCTGATTCAAATTATTGTCATTTGGCTTCTCGTCAAATGCTGCTTATTTAAAACGCGATATGCATATGTAATGAATGTCAATAAGCTTCTAAACTCATGAAAGATATGCAAATTCAAGTTTTTTATAAAAATATTATCTGATGAAAAGTTAATAATTCTCAGAGACAATAGATTTTCATAGAGATTCTAACTGCTTACGAGCATCAAAGCTAGCGCGCATAGTGTTATCTTAAAATAAAAAATTATACACATATATTTAATATATAAATAATATTACTGTACACGCACTCAGTACTATGTTTTCATCTAACACAGCTTCTTTCATCGTGACACAGATTTTGTAACAATATTTTTTAAAAAGTTGGGAGGTTGTTTATAATTTAAAAGTATGGTCTTTATGAGAGCAGCAAAATTGCCATAGGTATTTACGAACCTGCTTAAATATTCATCATCGGCCGTAGGTATGAGGTCGATATCTAAAGTAAGCTTTGTATTTTTACACACTATGTTTTGTTACCGACTCTTGGTGGTATCGTAAAATCCGAACTAAAATTTCAGCTCCAAAATGCCGACCGAATCCCGCTTTTATGATTACCGACCCTGATAGAGGTCTCATGGCGATGTTGTTGGTTGAAAGGTGGAATAAGTTGTACCATTTTCCAGCCGCTGTGGTTTTATGAAGGTTTTCCTTCTCCTTTCTGCCCTAAAGGCATTACCATTGCAATAAAACACTCTGATATTGAGCTACCCTGATATGAACCTTCAGCCTCTGGGCCTACAAATATAAATAAAATTATAACATATTACATTACATTTTATTCAAAGAATATATGCAATGCCAAGATTGTCCTTTTCAGTAAGTATAAATAATTTAATTATTACAGGAAACACATAACCGGGCACATACAGGAGTAATCAGCTATCGACTGTTGATTTTTATAATTTCTTATATAAAGAAAACATTATGCTAATGCATTAAAAAGGTTTAAAATGTCAGGTAAGTTATTAAAACCTCACGTTCAATAATGAAATATAACATATACACACAAATTAAGCAAAAGATTTAAATCTGAAAAATTATTTTAAAAATATCGAAATTAAATCGCCTCTACACACGTAGCAACAAATAACGCCACCAACACGCAGTTAGCCAATGTTTAATTGAGATGTTTTTTTAAACGGTTTTGCCTAAAATATAGGACGCTATTGGCTAGCTGCACATCGGTGGCGCGATTTGTTGCTACGCGAGTAGAGAGAGCTTTACGAGACACAAACATGACTAAGAGTTAAAAATTACAAAGTAAGTTCACGCTGCCAAGTTGAGGAAACAAGTTTAAAATAGACGGGACCCGATGTCTTCCGACAGGATCGCGGAGTGTCCGTAATTTCGATCCGGACGGGTCGGCGGCCGCCGCGCAGCTTTCTCCTCCGCCAGGTTAATCATTTTTCACTGCACTTCGCCTCGGAGAGAGTCGGAGGGTGACGTCACGCCACTCGAAATCTTTTGTTTTGCTACGAACAATCGCTCGGCTTTCTTGCACACGAGTCGTGATCGGCGCAAACTCGCGCGCACGCCGAAATTGTGAATAAAACCAACGGAACCGGTGCATCCTACATTGCGTATCGGTTTTACGAACAACGATCGTTGGTGAAAGTAAAAAATAAATATTTGGTTCAATGCTTGATGTCATTTTAATTTGATACGTTTATTCTAAAAGGCAATTAAATTTATGCGATTTTTTTTGGAATTAAAAAAATGTTCACGAAAACGCTTTATTTAAAAATAATTGTCGAGCTTTGTAAATATTGTAAATCGTAACATAATAAATTTATTTATATTGTATATACGGCGCACCAAATTTTTTTTATGTATATTTGCTAGTTTTGAGGCATAATCGCTTTAAAACCTTGTAATAAATTTACAAGAAGTCCAAAACAAACACATCGCATGCAAAAATAAAAATAAGATATACACTTTAATAAATAAATATACTATGAGCTCTCATGTTAATTATCAGTCCTGATCGACAATAGCTCGCTTAGAAACGAGAAAGGGTTATAAAAATTGGTTTGGTCTGTTGCACTGGCTTCAATCGTAAAATCTATAAGAAGCAAACAATGAAACGACGGGAAAGTATCTATTTATTTTCTATTCAGCGCGTAACAAAAACTACGCTGAAAGCGATAAGGCATGTCAACGAAAGTGGCAGTCTTCCTGTTGAAGGCGTATCTCTCCCTTTCACACATTTTCCAAAAGTAAGCAAGTCTTCGGGGAAAGTATCAATATTTCAAGTATTCGGATTCATACAGGTATATAAATCATGTCGCGCTTACCTATATTTCATTTGTCAAGTTAGCGTGCCGAATAGAGGTGTTGAAAACCGTGCCAAAAGAGAAATATGAAAAATAAACACCGGAGCTCTCGCTGCCTTTTCAGCGCAGAAAAACAGCGTATTTCGAACGTGACACGTGAGTGTTTTACCGAACGAAGTCAAATATAAACCGCTTTAAATACAATTTTGCAACGAACCTCTCAATCAACTGCTGATGCTCACAATCGCCCAAATAAGTGTTATTTATTGCTGCTCAAACTAAATAATGGCACTTGAAATATTTTTCCAACACAGATTAAGTACACACGCTGAGAGAGCATTTACGCACGTGTGATCTATTTCGCGGCAATCGAGAGACTGATCGCACGGGCAGCGTGTCAATAAAAATGTAACGCCAGTTTTTGTTACACGGTTTATATTATTACAGAGAAATTTCATCATTTTTTTTATTATAAGACAAACATATTTTGCATTACTAATTTATTTCTTATGGATGTGACAAACAACTAAACTTGAAATTTAAAATATAATATATATTTATACGTTTTGAATGCAGTATTTTTATATTAAAACATGAAATAAAAAAAATATATATAAAAACTGTCAATAACTTCGGTGATGTCCGTTTTTTACACTTTGAATTGATGGCATCATCTTCCGCCAATGAATGTTCAAAAACTCTTTATTAAAGTTTGATTTCTAAATAGATAAATATGACAATGATAACAAAACACGTGACTGCAACGTACTTAAAAAAATCTTCCTATTTTCTGATTTATTGCGGAAAGATCCTGAAATTCAGGAGAAACTTATAAAAGAAAATATACATCATATTATTTGGGATTTTGTTTGAATACTTTATGGAATAAGAATGCGAATTAATGTGTCTTTTCACAGCATCTAGAAGAGTTGCGACAATACTTGAATTGCAGCTTAAATAATCGGGGTTACATAATAATTTATCGGCAATACACACTGCTCACCAATCTCTCGTTCTGCCGGCACAGCCTCGTGCATCTAATCCACCTTGACAGCACGGCATCGCTAGGATTGACCTTGTTCCGGCCACCCGCATGATGCATCGTATTATCCAGAGGCAGGCAGTCACCAGATACGAAATGCAACATTCAGAATAATGCAGAATGATCTATGCGTTGTGATGTATGTACGATATATTTGTTTTGCTAGAAACTCATTAGTAAGCAGTTCCACAATATTGATAATGAAATTAAGTAAGCGTAATTATTGTCAAAGTTATTCTAATTACATATTTGTTTGAACAAACATAAATATGCAACCGCCCCGAACGCGTCCACGAGTATAGCACCTTGCCACCTGAGTTTAAATGTCTTGTTGAATAACCGAAGAGCGAAGTAAGTGATTACAATGAGTCACGTGCTCGGCCGGCCTTACCACGTGCCGGGAAGTTGCCGTTAAGTGGCCGATGCAGCGGCGAGAGAGCTTATCGTTTGTCGCCAGCAGATAATGCATTCGACCAATAATAATCTGCTTTGGAAACTAGAACGTGTCATGTAAGCCGAAATGCAGTCATAACAGATCCATTATGCTAGGGTTTTGAATTAAGTTAACATGCAGCGAAAGATGATACTTCTTGTTATACAACTAGGACAACGGTTTATTTTAATACTAACAATATAAAAAAATATATATTTTAAGTCGACGTAAGAATCACAGAATACAAGCAATAATCATTTAATATTCAATTCTGTATATAAATTAAAGTCTCTAATACAAAAAAATCAACATTTTTTAATACGTAGCGCTCAGTATCGTGAAATACACACACAGGCAATGACATATTTTGATCTGGTGAGTGTATATTATCATATCATTGGAAATGTGATGTCGAAATGCCCACGGTGACACAAAAACCTCTCCCGCGCGTTAATAACACGCTGCACTAATAATCACACATTGTATATCGGATTGACAAACAGGATAGCTAATAATTGGCATTATCCAAACACCGCAGCCACGGCGGGCGCGATGGCGACACACGGCGCGGCGCTATCGGTCAATTAGTATAATTAATATTTTGTGTTTATCTACCGATGTGCGCCATTCACATCCAAACCCCAGATAACGCGGTTTAATGGCCGATTTGTTTTGATTCGGGGGTTGCTAGTGTTGCTTCGCCGCTGCAAGCATGTGAAAAGTGACTCGGCGTGTTACGGAGTAATTTACGACGATCGTTTCCAAATACCTTAAAGTGTGATTTTCAACAGAAAAAAAAAAACAATATACGTCCATCGTTAAAAATAAAAAAAAAACTTAAATGTAATAATTGCTGTTGACAGTTTTATATTATGATAGTCGTTATATTCACGTCGGATTTATCTAACGATCAAATACGAATAAATGATTTTAATTTCCCCGGCATTAGTCTTTTATTCCACAGAAATAAATAAACATACAAGGGTGCCATATTTCAAAATTTATATCGTGTGTTAAAATAACGCGTGGATTCGCGCTAATATAATACAATAAACGTACGATACTTCACAAGGCTCTTGATCGAATCTGTGATTGTGAGTTGAACCCTAAAGCCCTCGCGAGAACAACGGAGCCTTCCACGTATCATTATCGTGTCGAAAGCAAACCAGTTAATTAAAACGCTCTGCATACTCGAGGAGCCGGCCAAAAGGCTTTTCTTAAATTCGCAGTATAAATGCTAAGCCCTGAAGGGATTTTCACATGGGAATTAGTTATTTAAAATATATATATACATACTATATTTTCTAAAATTTCTCAAAAATTGTACGGTAGGGTTTTCACGAGCAGGTTTGAAATATTTAGTTTATTACGGACAAACAAGTTATACAAATAGTAGCAACAAATATCATTAATAAGACATTCTTAAATATATTAATAATTCTAATATAATAGTTAATTATTTACATTCTTGAGAATGCTTATTAAATTCACATACAGGTGACGAGTCAAATTATAGATTTGTAATTCAATGTGGTAATATAAAATATATCATCACCGTGCAATCAACCGGATTTGAGCTCGGACTCCGAGTGAATAGGATGTCGAAAGTAATCTTCACCGCGGTAAAACAGATTTTTAAGGAAATAATTTGTAGTTTAATTTTAATAATTACTGCAAATCGCCACAGCAGTCATTTGCCAGTCGAGAACCCATGCCCCAATCACTGGACCAAAAGGCAACATACTTTAAACATACATTTTACGGGCAGTGTGCACAGTTCATTAAAACGCATCTTTTTAAATAATGCAGTCATACCAAAGACGTTAAAAAAATTGCATTTTCTCTAAAAGGGTTTTATTTTTTTGATACATTTTTATTAGCAGTTGCCTGTTGTTGCAACAACAAAAAAATACACAATACGCAATATGTTTTCATGTTTGAACCGCAAATCCGATAACTTTATTAACACAGATACTATAATCGCTTCGAATTGGCGGATTATGGGTGAATACACCGACTGCTAATATTTCCATACAAATTGTGACTGAATTCAATATTTCGACTGTGCGGTCAGAGAGTGCGCCCGCCTGCCCGTCCCGGCATTACTGGGAGTTGAATATTTAATATTTTGCACGCGCTATTGGATTGGGAGCCTTGGGGTTAGCCCAGCGAGTATGATATATGTAAATGCAGCAACCACGGGAATACTGAGGCCTGATAGAGTTGTCTTTCGGATTATGTACGAATACGTAAACAAATCTGGAGCCTCAATCAATTCAAACACTGCAATTGTAAAGGAGTTATTTTCATATATTTACGTGAGTGCTGCCCTGAAACATCAGCGAAAGTACACGCTTACGCTGATTGTCCGGGGAAAAATCAACGGTAAAAGAAGCATTGTAAGGCGAAAGTTAATGTGAGAAAGTCGGGAGTACAGCCGATCTAATACTGGCCCAGGATAAATATATGTCCACTGAGATGATCACCAACCTCCAATGAGAAGCACAAGAAAATGTAAGTGTTTTTTTTTTCTTCAATTTATCACATATAAATGTTAAGTTTTTGGCAAGATTAGGTAGAGTAGTTAATTTTGCATGTAAAATTGCTTGAAATACCGATTACGCGTAAATAAAAGTTTTCCAATATGCCAGTGGCGAGTCCGATCCGAAAGTCGATTCGAATCCAACCAAGTACTCTTAAGGAAACTTTCAAATTACATTTGTACGAGTCTGTCCAGCATTCTGGGCGATTTCAATTCCCAAATAAAACGTGTTTCGCGTGGATAAGAAGGATGTTCAAACTACTTTTATTTGAAAATCGGAAGGAAAATCTTATCAATTGGATATTTATCAAAGCGTAGTAGAATAAATGAAATATTATCATTTGATAACAAAACATAGATACTTGAAATTATATATTGTTAGTTAATTGAGTGTTAGATACACGGTAAACGTGGCCAAACTGTGTGTCTTTTTAAAATTAAATATCTGTAAATAATCGAAGGTTTGAGTTTCGAGATGTGGTAGGTGCATAATTTGCAAGAAAACGTCGGTTTATCTTTAAACCGGCCATGGCGCAGTCTTTATTAAAATTGTATGGGTTTAATGTTTTTTTTTTTTTTTAAATATATTTATAATATTCAGTATTCGGTGCGGTCTTTTAAAGACGATGACGAGAGAGCAACATCCGGCAATGCTTTCAAATTTCCGCTTTCCGTTGACAAACCTAATGCGGCTTTACCTTCATACTTGGTCTTCGTTCTGCTTCCATCGCTTCGTGCAATTGAGCACCGATGCTATGGCAGATCAGATGCAAAGCTCTGCATAGTGTTTTGAGATATTTTAGATCAGTCATTCCCAACGCGGGCGATATCACTCCCCAGGGGGCGATTGAAGTCCCCTGAGGGTCGATCAAGAGTTAAAAGTGCTTTAGGGGGCGATTGTATATCATTGTGGGCGATAGGCATACTCAAACGTACTTAAGTATTAATCCGAAAACCAATAAGCATGGTATTTATGGCGTTTGTTCAAACACGATCACTGGCGAAAGCCAGCAAAAACATGTCCTACTAGCGGCGCGACTCGACAGGATTCTCTGCCAGGAATGATTTAATTGTTTCACGTTCGCTTTAACGAGCTTGTGAACGCTTGTTTTTTCTTGTCATGCTATAGAACTGATTGCTTTTAGAGAAAATAGAAAAGGGCAAAAATCATAGCGGCTAGCTAGTAAAATAAAAGACACCGTGAACCATACCGGTTGGTTACTGATAAATATAATCTTAGAAATCCAAAAAGGCTCAGAGTTTTTTTTATTTAGATCAACCTTGCAGACTTGAAGCGGAGGTTTGAGCGTCCTACGTGCTCGATTCCTTTATTGGATTAAACAAAAAAGATCGGCATTGAAATTATATTATTTATATCGATAACACAACCGCTCCTATATAAGCTGTGCTATGATGGTAACCGCTGTAGCAAAATCTAGAATTTGAGTGCAGGCGATATGAACCATTGGATGCTGAGAAATCTTCAAAGGCAGTTCATAGTAAAGTGACATTTTTGTTAAATGGATTGCAGTGCATATATACGAATCTTTCGCGTAGAGATTAACCAAAAGAGCATGAACTAGTATTAGTACAAACAATATAATGTATGTGTGCAATATACTAGTATAATTAATGCACATGATGATGTGGATTTATGATGAGGATAATTTGTGTGAAAATTGTACGAAACAAATAGAAAAATATGAATAGCTAGTTTCAAAATGATTTCTGATTCAGCTATAGTTGATTCAATATATCAATAATAACGATTGATCTCTGTCGACTTTTTAGAAAATGAATTAAAATTTAATGAACCACTGCGTTTTGAAGATGTATAAAAAAATATTCATTTTAAATAAAATCTCTTTTAGTGGTACAATTGTATTAAATTATTTCCCGTGGCAGCAATAACAGTGAAATGTATGCCTTTAACGATAACGAAGACATTTAATATCGTAAGAATTTTTTTATATTCTTGATAAAGCCATATTGATTTTTATCTATTTAGTATCATGTAATGATTAATAATGTAATAGTTATGATGGTTTTAAAAAAACTGGCTCTTTGTTTTTACTATCTGTACGCTTTTCCACATGTCACCAAGTGTTTTAACAAAACTGGCAGCTATTTCGGGTTGTTTTTTTTTTACTTGGATTTCAAAGGGACACGTGTATGTTTTTGTGTTCAAAACCACGCCAAATGGCGTGAAGTCACAAACGACTCGAACAATGTTGGTACAGTACAAACACGTGCATGATATAATAGGAAGTACTGCGGGGAACATTTTTATTTCCCTTGGTCTTTTTCTTGGCGTAAACTGCTTCTCAGAAGCGTAATACTTAATACCTAGCTGTGTTATTTAATACGGTAAATGACTCCACACTCCACATTTCACGTTTGTGAACACAAATTCACCATCTTTGCTAGTTGTTGCGTAATTGTTTTGCCTGTGATATTGTATGAAATAACGGTACATTAGAAAGGAGTGCGTTCGTACAGATTTTACTGAAAAAAAAAATTTATAAAAAGTAAACCGCGATTGTCAAAACAATTACAAGGAGTTTAATGATAAAAACATGTAAACATATAAAATAATATAGTATTATTATGGATGAGGAAATTTTGTTGTGGGTACAAAACAATGTAAGTTTGCTGGCTGAAATATTACAAACCGTATAGTAATTGTGAATAAATAATTGTGTCATTCTATTAACAAAGCTCGGCAGTAAGTAAATTTGGAAACTAACAATGGTAAGAGCTGCGCGAGGGAAAGGATTTATCGAGTATAAAACATACTGTTTATATGTCCATAAAAAGGGACAAGGCTATTGAATACCCCTAAGGCTGCGGCCGTGCGAGAGGGACGCAGGATCGCGCGTACTGTTGATAAGAGATGTTAACAAGACCCTATGTCAAATCCTATATACATCGGGCGACATGTGATTTTTATGGTTAAAATAACCGACTCCGTTAACGGACCGAAACGTGAATTAACCCGTGTTATTGTGCACTTGTATACTTACAAAATAAATGAAATAAAACAAACACTGCGAGATAAAATACGCATTACGAAAAATAATCGATTTTCTAGTCAAAAAAGCAGAGTTACGTATCTTAGATACTTTAATCTAACACTAAGCGCAGACAAAAAATACAAAATATAAGAAATTAATCAACGACACAAAACATTTTATATTCATTATCAGCATTGTTTTAATTAATGCCAAGTTAAAAATTTTGTTTACCTTCATCGAGACAGATACTGCACACATTTTTTTACATCTCAACGTCCTTGCGAGGAAATTATAAACATGACACTTATTAACATTGTTTTTCCAAAGTCACTTTGCACGGCACAGACGGATGTGTGGATTATTTTTTGGAACGATTGCGAACTGCCACAGACGCGTTATTTCGACGGGTATTAAATTGGGAACGCGAAAACTGCGAGAGATCGAGAAATCATCCCCGCCCTGCAGCGCTGTCCAAAATGACATCCACCATCTTGAAAGTTACCACAAGTGGTGCTCATAGCGGCGCGATCTGCCGGTGAGCAATACAGCCAACGAAATGTACTAGCAGTTTCCACCTTCCAAAAGGTTTGCGCCATCGCTACCCACTTATTTATAAGCGTAAAATACAGGTTTTATAGATGATTTAAATTTATTTACAATAAACAGTATTCTAAAATATTATTTATCAACGCAAATCTATTGTTTTTTTTAATGTTTTTATCAATAATTCAATTTTTTACATTTTGCGCATTAAATAAATTACTGCCATCTGTTGGATTTCAGTAATACCGCTTCAACGTTAACAAACTTCAAATAAATATGAAATAATGATAATGAAAAATCACGAAAACTTTATTTCAAAATATTTTAGATACACGTTTTACTTTGTACTTTGGGCATTATTACTTACCGATTAGGCTCTGATGATAGATTAGTTTTCTTGTAATTACAGTGAGCAACTGTAAAATAATATATAACAGAGTAGTAATCTATTCTTTCATCGTGGATATATTGAAAAATGGTTTGGTTAAATATTATACAATGAGTATAGTAAATGTTATGTTATTTCACAAAATTGATAGCGTTATTTATTGTTAGACAATAACAATAAATTTCAATTACTAACAGATTTTAATCAAATTCTGTGTAAAGCTTTAAATTACAAAGCAGATCTACATTGAACCAAATAGATAATCTTATATAATATCTACAATTTTGTAGCAAATTAAATTATTGCAACAAAACGAAAGCATTAAAGCCTGCCTTTAGTGTACTTGCTAATGAACAATATAAGCATAAGATTATAAAATACGACATCTCCGGGAAGTGTCCAAACCGTAGTAATGGCTGCTTGCGGCATGGCTGAGCTGTTAATCTTTATTTATAATTGAAATGTTAATTAATGCTTTGAAGACTTTAGATATTTTTTATATTTTTCATATTTTTCCCTACACAAAATCAATAACGAAAATGTATGCTACCACATAAGCCACGTGTTGTAATCAGGGCACAGCCACACACCGCATTGTAATCATAGCCATAGTAATTATTGTAAATTAACAAAAAAAATAAAACAAAGAATATTATAATTAAATATATATTTAATGCTATGAAATTTTTCCACATATTTGAGATCAAAATACTTATGATTTTGCATTGACATGCAAAATTTTGTCAGGCGGTGTTGTATATTAAAAAAGGATATTATGAAATATTTTTTTAATTAAAATTGCAAATGATTATATTATATAATTTAATTTGAAAACTAGAAAATAAATCACCAATAAATTTAAAAAAAATCAAATCAAATTTACAACTTTTTTTTAGTAGCCATAAAGTTGAGACATAAAAAAAAAACATGATGTGTCACAATAAGTTCATCGACAACCACCGCTAAAAACAATGGTGAAATTTCTAAGAGGCTATTTTTGGAAAATAGTCTCTTTAATCTGTGATATTCTCGTGTAGAGACTGCATCATTTCCCGTAATCATCAGTTTCTATATTGTTAAAAACTTTTTTTCCCTTTCATTTATTTAATTACGAATATAAAGGGTGACAGCCAGTGTCTCATCAATAGAAATATAGAGTGCAGTGTTTATTTATTAGTTTATTGTTTAATTTATATTATTATTGTGCATTTTAAGTTAGTTACCCTCATTGCGGACATGAAATACTAATGACTTAACATTAGATAGAATAACATTTATTTATAGTTCATTGTCGTGAACTTGTGAATCTTGCGGAATCATGGTGGACAGGTAAGTGCATAATTTTTGTTACAATATTCGAGTATTCTGATATGATGAGTGGTCAAATCAAATACAGGAATTTAAGGAGTCAATCACCCCCTATAGATTTTAATATTACCTTATTGTTTTTTATTTCATTTTTGATATTATTTTTTTATATGTTTATTTAATGTAATTACGATATTTTGTAAGTAAATAATGTTGATCGTTAGTTATTGAATAAAAATGATTACTATAATTGTATGCTTAAATTTACGGAGCATTTTAATTTATATACTATTTATAATAGAAGCTAAATCAAATTTTAATCGAGTTTGTAATAAAGCCGAGGCCTTTGAAATATAATGATCCGCCATGGAGTGGAAAGATAGAACCAACCAATTAAATAAATACTTTACATGCATAAAGTAATCGAGCGAGATCCAATTTGGTGGATTGTTTAAATCAATCACACATTAGATAATAATTTAGAATAAGAGAGTGTGGGAAAATTTCAATTTTAAACAAACAATTCACTTAAATTTCCTGATCTATACGACAAATCAAAACTGCATAGATCAGTTAGATTATACAATTATCCCAATGATTTTCAATATGATATGCCACTTTTTATTCAACAATGATTTTAACATACATTTTATTATAACAACGTATTTGTGATTTGCATTGAATTTTTGTTCAAGCAAACAACTTATTTGTAAATCAAGAACGTAATTTGTAAAAGTATAATTGTAGGTACTTATCGTTGTCGATCTACATAAAGATATTTAATATAAATTACAAGCTGAAAATCTGAAGTTAATTTGGTATATTCAAAAAGTTATCGTATCTGGGTATTTAATGGCAGGAACACGAATATACTTGGCGTGTGGAGATTTTTTTATGGAAATAAATCCGGAGCGAGGTTGCGTTTTTAATAATCAGTTATTGTACTGTAAGCTCCAAAGTCATCGCATTCACCGGCGCAAGCATGAGATATGAATTATTTGAATATATATATACTCGTATAGACTATTTTGATTGATATGCTCTAGACTATTTCCGATGTGTAGTTGCGCAGAAAAACACTTGATTGATAACTCTCTAAAATTTCAACTTCCTTGTATTTATAGAAAAAATGCAATTTGCTTTAAACCCAGCGTAGCCATATGAACTGTAAATCTAAGTCAGTGAAAGCTTTTAGCAGCCTTTGCGTGTTTTCACAAGAAACGATGAATATTTTTTTTAAAAATCAATTATTAACTATCTGCATTGACATTAAAAATATTTTTATGATATGAACAGACCATTCGAGGGTGTTGTTCCGAAAAGATCGTTGATTTTAGTCGAGCTGGGAGATTTTTAAAATTCTCTCTAAATAATAATAATATGATCTGAACTTCATTGATCTGTGTATGTGTTTGGATCAACAGATCGGACATTTATCGAATGCTATAGTGTACGGCTAAGATTTTTAACTCAGTTTTTTTGGAAAGTAATTTCCTCTTTTTGCGATTGTTCAATTAAAACAGCACTACTTTAATTTCTATAAAAAGCTGAACTATTTTGGTGAATATCTAGTACCAAGAATATAGAGGATTAGCGTTGGGTAATAAACCGATGAGGTCGATGAACTCAAAACTCGAAAAACAGAAAAAAAAACATTTACTTTATACTGGGTAGGTGGCAGTCCTAAAAAATGAGGGGTCATCAAGAAACTGACGCCACCATACCCATAACAAATAAAATTATATTATAATAGGTCCATTAGAGAGTTGACTTCGTGGTGATTTATTTTTTGTGTGATTGTTACTTTGGTGTGTTCTACCCACCATTTTAAGATACCCAAAAAACATACTACCAACATAATAAACCTAATGTTACATTTGAAAAAATGCCTTTACCATTATATAACACGTTTATCTATGTTCTCAAAGATGATGATAGGTTTATTAATAATTTATATTATTACACCTTTATAAAAACTTTTACGACAATATGTAAATGTAGACGTGTAATATCGGTTGTAAACGAAGTTATCCGTTTAATTCTATCAGCTTTTCGGTATGGTTAAGTTGTGTTCAAAATCTGTATACACTCTTCTAAGTGTTATAAATAAAGCATTTGCTTACTTATTAATATACTGTAAGTACTTGTAACAATAAAACATTTTAGATGGGTTTTTGTAAGGTAGACCTTGGATTTAAATCAAACAACGCTGCACGGCTTCGGATGAAACTGTGCATTATGTTATTCGAGTATACACTTTATAAAGTTTACTTGTCAGCAACGTTTCATCAAAATTTGGCTTATCAAAATCGATTGCCTCTACTTTTTAATAATTTAACGGCATATTTAATGATGAATCACTAGTTGCTACCAAGATCTAAAATATCGAGACTTTAATAGGGAAAACTGATATAATAAGGATAGGGGGGTGGTGTATAAAAATTGTCTTGCCTAGTTGGTAGTGGTCGCAAAAAGTTTGAGAGCCTGTGCTCTACACCATCTCAGGTTTTATCGAAACAAAATAATTCAGAATACTGCGATGTTTTAGCTCTCGATTCTTCCACGTTTCCGGTCAGCGCGTTTATCGTTATCCCGTCGGACGTACCGGCGGATATTAAATATTAATATACACCATAAAAATGAAACAATGGGCCATTCCCACGCCGGGCCGTCGGCGCCGGTTACCTTGACACTGATGCTGTCATCAGCTCCCAGCACCATCGGCCGGAATGGAACTTGTCTCCAACCAGGCCGTCGAAGGTGGAAGGAGCCGTTAGGAATCACACCATTTTATATATATCTTACGATAGTTGCGAATATCGAGGACAAGTTGAAGACAACCGTTCAGTGCAGCTCGAAAGAGATAAAAAATATTATATAAGCAGGGATGTAAATTTTAATAATAAAATTGAGTCACTCTACTGTGTGTTTAATTTTATAATTAGTTATTTTGTTGTACTCCGTATTTTAAATAAAAAAATATACAAGACCATATATACGTAGTTAGTAGTAGTCCAATCAAACTCCAAAGTCCGAACAACCAAAAAAATAAATTATTAGATTATTTATTTTGAATTTCAAATTTATTTTCTTCCATACCGTTATTGCATTATAAACGTTTAGTATAGAATGTGAAGAATTTAAATAAAAATGAAACAACCATAATAATTTCAAGATGTGCTCTAACCGATTTGTTTATTTTAAATTTTATGAAGACAACATGCCAAAATAATATTTAAATTGTTATCTGTAAGCAATCAGCTGTGCGGGGGAGACTAGATAGGAACTCCGGTCCCGCCTGACCGATTGATCTCATTTACTAACAAGCAAAAAATATTATTTATTCAGTTTCTAATATAAAAAGGCTCCTACACAAACATCGCGGCGTTTTCTGGGTGACCCACTGTGAAAATCGGCTTAAAACAGTTTTATCATCGAAGAATTATCATAAATATATAATTATTACATTCCTTCATTTGTGTTCACATTTGTTATATATTTTTATGGTTATTAATAAAAATAATGATTTTAGAACTTATTTATAAATTCTAGAATAAATATGCTTTTTATCACGTGTAACAGTTATCAAAATATATTTCAAATGCGTGAGCATTTCAACGCCTCTGCATAAAAATACAAGGAAGTTTAATTAATTCTTAAATGCTGTATTTAATAGTTGCCCAGAATAATGTAACGTTAGGATTTTTTCCCGTGTCTTCAAATCAACAAAATTGAATAAATATTTATAAGCGGATGGTGATTGAAACGTGACAAGTACATATTATGAAAACGTTAATTAAACATCCGTTAGCCATTAAGAAGTCTTCACAATCTAAATAAACTGCACTGACGTATGCAAATCTACTCTGAATAGTCGTTCCTTACATGTTCGTATCTCACGTATTATGAATTATTTATAACGAAAGCGTTATAGTATACAAGCAATATACATTTAAAGCTGCCAAACTATTTATTGAAGAACGATCAAATCAACATAATTTTAAAATGTTTAAACTCGATTTCCCTAAAGATACCATAAAAGCAATCATTGTGTATTTACCAACAAAGTAGAATATTTTTTGAAAATCCTATTTTATAAAGTATAATAGCAAATTATTTTAAAAAATATTGTGTTTTAAAAACTTTAAAACATACTGTCAAATGACTTAATGTGTTAAAATGTTGGCGAAAATAGAAAAAAATCAAAAGCATAAGTTGGACGAACACTTAAACCATTTTTTGCTAAAAAATATTAAAGAAAATTCATTTCACAAATCAGATTTCTCGCATACGTGAATTGTATAATAATGCATTTTAATTGTGAATAAGCAATGCCAGTAGTAAATTTATTTTGAATTCGTATGCATGTGTTATATTGACACCAAAAAGGTAGCACAATGTGTGATTAAGGCACCAGGGCCGAGTTCTGTATCGATGTTAATTTCAGGTCAGTCCACACGTGGCAAAAATTTCCAATCAATGCCCTAGTCACAGAATCAGATTGATTAACACAAACCATTCAATGCCACTCTGTGCACGTGTCCACAGCTTCCAGTGCGATAGCATCAGCACGTGTCCCTGTGCCATTGAAGTCCACGCTTTTGAAGCTATCCGATTTTAAGGTTTGGAAAATTCGGTTCAGTCTTTTCAAATCAGATAACTCGATTGAGAAAAAGAAATTTTACCACAATATTTTTCCACTATTGTTGTCACGCTGGTATTTTTCCTTATAAATGTTGAAAATATCAGAATAGTTGGCATTAGATTTAAATCAATTAGTTTGGCATTAGATTTAAAACATCAGACTTGCTATTGATTTACATTCGTGGGTATCACTTATCATGAATTTATATAAATAAAAAATTGAATACGTCATTATTAAAACTCGGTAGCGTGCGGTCCATACAAGCAGAAAACTTGTATGATAAAAAATAAAAAAAAAACCTATTATTCTTGAATTGTCAATGTATGGAGCGAGCAAAATTTTTATTTTAATAGCTTATAAGGGAGTTAACTGATTTTTTGCTCATATGAACCGCACGAAACCGGTGAAACATATTTAATGAACATTTAAAACCGTTAGTAATCCAGGGAGGGATCAGGGTGATTAGGAGGTGCAAGAACTTCGATACTAAACGATCGACGAGCCACAGAAACAAGAGCATGTTTTTATGTTTTGAGTGCGGAGATTATACGTACCTAAGATGGAGGTGTAGTGCGACCATCTAAACACGCAAAACCGTTTTAAAATTTAATCCTGTATATAATGATACCACTTGTGCTGTAACCGCTTACCTACATAATTTATAAGTAAAATTGATATTTTTTAGCAAAAATAAAATGTTTATTTCCTACAAAGGTCCGCAGCTTAGTCATTTTAAGAAATCTGATGATGAATCCATCATGTGATGGAGGTTCGCAGCTACCTGTGTGGCATGATGGACTCTGACGGGTGCACGTTCAGTCAGTTGCCAGAGGAGCTACTAGGCCGCAGCCCACCTCGCAGGCAGGTCCGAACAGTTACGTGACCCGCCATGTTGGTTGGCCACTTGTGATCGCCATCTTGGAACGCGGAATCGGACCAAACTGTTCATCTGTAACACCAGGATATAATTCTAATCTATAAACCCATAAATATGGGTGTGACAATAAAGATAGGCGTATAATTATTCCGCAATTAGAATCATAACTTATTATTGATTTTTTGTGAAGACCGTCTCACAGGAAGTACGATTTTGCCTATACAGGTTTTATTGATTGATAATGATAATGATGATGAGAATGATGATTTGTGTGGGATCCCACACAAATCACGATGATATTTTTCTAGGAGTTTCTTTAATCAATTTTCAATATTTGAAGAAATGTACTTAATCATTATCAAGAATCATAACACTTATAAAAGAAAAATATAATGTAGTACATAGGCAGTTTTTCGAGATGTTAACTCAAGATTTAATATCGATTCCAATCTTATAACATAAAACTTATTGCATTGAAAATCATGGGGTTCTTAACACTTTAATTACTTTTTTAGAAATGAAATCAAATGTTTTATATTTACAAGGAAGACAATTGAGCTGTAAATAATAATTATATAGAAAATAAAAACGTTAGTTGTAAGCATTAACACGTGTATGTTACACGATTGGCAATTGGAAAGCTAGAACTTGAGTTAATATCAGGATGTATCATGTACATACAGTATTTTTATAGTATATTAATGGTTGAGCGATTATAATTACTTTATTTATTTATTTTTTTACTACCATATCCCTAGTTAAGCTCTTCGTAACGTATATGCATTCGATTAGAAATAAAATACTGTCTTTATTGCAGAGTACCAATTTATCTATTTCAAACTTTAAAGATGATTTCACATCTTGTAAATGCAAGCAAGCTTGCCTTTGAAATTAATCTAAGTCATTATTACATACCAATTATACAGGTTTATAAATAATATTAAAGTGGTTATAGTTTTTTGTGAAATTGTGCTGCTTACGAAAAATAAAAAAATTGCATCATAAATGAAAAAAAGGTTAAAAATACAAAACTATTTAATTAATGTAATTACGGGTATTTTCTTAAGTTTTGGAAGGCGTTGATATTAGTTTATTCGGTTTCTTAGGTGTTGAGTTACTTTAGGATTTCATTTCCCAGCCTAGGGATCGAATCGTGTGTAAAATCTCAAGTCTAGTTACTGCTTCAAAAAATGTATAATTATATATATTAATATAATTAAAAGGTTGAGTGCCTCGTTGAGTTCTTGATTAAGGGGGTATTAAAAATAATAAAAGTGGAGAAAAAATCTTAGCTGATCACGAATCCTATAAAGTATCCGATAATTGCAACCGAGAAGCATTTGGTGATACACAAGTGGGTTAGTCTCGAAGTGTAACAGGTGCTTTGCGACTTTGCCAGGCACAACTGCTTTACACGTTGCATTAGAAAGGACCACACTCCTTTGCTCTGAAAGGAGCCAAGAATTGAACCAAGCACTAGATTTTACACGATACACGTAACACTTTAATCGTTTTTTGATATTACTACGTAGTAATCAAAACGCAGTTTTTAAATTTATTTATGTTTTGGACCTTTTGTGGAAAATTACTGCGATTTAAAAATAATTTTAAAAAAATATATGAATAACTAAATGGGTAAGAGTTTACGATAATTTTTGTTTGTATAATAGTGGCTTTCGCATTTTGAGAGAATCTCTAAATTACGAGTATATAACTCTGATAGAGTTCTTCAAAGACGAAAGTAATCTAATAGACTATACGAATTCATTGTATAACTATTTGTAATTTCCAAAAGCGTTAACTCCTTTACTGCAAATTAAAAATACATTGAATTTGTTGGCATGGTTGGCGACCCGCTCCGGCAGGTATCACAGGTTGCAACACCTCGGCACGCGCAACGCTCACCTAATCAGAGCTACTGACTCATAATTAATGAAGTCGTGAATCCGACTGGCCGCCATCAGCATACGCGAGCATTCCCGGCTGTTTGCTTACACAAACCAAATTAAATAACAAGCGAGAATAACAGAACGAATCTCATTAAAATACACTCAAAAAATTAGGCTTATTTTTAGGGACTTAATTTATCGCACACTCAAATTCATAACTCTACCCCTATTTGCGTAATTGATTCAATTTCCTACTGTGGAACTTCTAAGCGGCAAAAATCATTTACTCAAATAGCAAAGTTTTATAATTTTACACTCAAATAAACTTGAAACGATTCTTGAAAAGTTATGTCATGTTTTGAATTTACCTGCAATTTTCTGAGTGGTCGTGCTGTGTGCAGTGACTTTCCAAAAGACAATGAAATTCAATAACTCGTCGACGAGCCCAACAAATAGCTTTGAACAATGGCTGGTGACTGAGACTACTGTATGCCCGTCTATTCTTGCTCATAACCAAGTGATGTGTGATTAATGGATCTGGTAATTCTCCGCAGTACAAAGCGTGTTGTAAAGATATTAATAAAATGAAAATATTATTCTTAAGTGTTCCGAGTTTTCAACAGAAAAAATTAATAGCGTATTTTGCGATAACTTTATATAAATGCAACAATATGGACATTCCTCACATCGTTCACCTATTTTTTCTATTCCGGGGTAAACAGGCAATTTATTATTTTTATAAACAAGAAATAAAAAATGTTTCCGTGCTTTGAATTTCCATCAGATTTGCATTTAAGTTGACTGGTTTCATCATTTGTGCCAACTAGCCGGTTCGATAAATTTAACGTATGTTGGGTATACAGTATTTTTCATTAAGTATTATATAAAAAATAATTAACCGAATATTTAGCTCCAATATAGTAAATATAGGATTTCAGGGATTGGCTTGTAAAATAGGGGCAAAGAATTGATACCGGAACTATTTTTTTAACTGTAAAGTATGAAAAATACAATAGTGTTCTTAGGTTTATAAAGTTGTATTTTTATTGTATATGTTTAGGTGTAACTTATATTTAAATTAAACGGTAAGCATGTAGTAGACGTGCTCTTGTTACTTAATTTATAATAATTGTATTCGAATGAGGAAGTGAAAATCTATGATGATACTGAAAATATATTAATGCGGTTTCAGTACGTGCTTCAGTAGTATTTTTTTGCGTTCCCTGTTAAATAACTGACGCATCTGAAATGCAACCACCTACAATCATTACCTGGATGTTATGTTAGAAGATTACCCGCTCGTGGTTAACAAGACCTAATTAAAACTGTATCTATAAACGTGCAACGCACAAGTAAATGCCCAGCCGCAAACCTTATTTTCATATTATTATATTATAAATATAATTAAATTAAAATACGTGGGAATAATGACGTTATTCAATACGGTAAATTATGTTATTATTGTAAGTGATGATATTTCAAATATATAATTTGTACATTAACAAAACCTCTATCATCCCACCGCTATATCAGGGTTATTGCAATGTCATATGAAGAAATTAAATTATATTTAGCTAGCTAAGATTAGTTTCGGTTATCCAACAAGTTATTTTATAGTAGTAAATAATACTATTGGAATTCATTTCTGAAAATGAAATCGAAGCGGTGATTACTCTGTAAAGAATCAACGGTTGCTATATATATTTTTTATTTATAAGTACATACTTACATTTTATGCTTTAAAAAAATAATTGATTACGTTATTTAGCATTTAAACAGTCTATTTAAAACGTGGATTGTAAAAAAGCGATATTTTAAATTATTTTTTTTCATATAACTTATTTGGTATTTTTGGTACTCCCTAATAACAACATAAAATAAAAATAATATTCATTTTTAATCTGTAAAATCTATTAGATTACACATGTTTTAAATAATTGATGTAAAGTATAATTTATCACTAAATAAAAAAATTAAAAAAACAAACAAGATAATTTATATAATAAAGCATTGAGCTTTATCTTTTCATATATACAAGAATATTTAACCTAAGCGATCTACCAACGCAAAAAAAATATAAAAAAATAGTTTTTTTTTGTTGTTTGTATTCTTTATGGTTTGTAAACACTATCTGATTTACAACCATATTAGTATTAGTAATAAAAAAAAATACATCCTGAAGACGCCTTGATTGAATACAAATATGACGCTCAGTCAATCACTTCAAATACAACAATCGAAAAACTCTGCAAAAAAAATTCAGATGTATCACACTTTTTCATCTACCATTGCCAAACCTAGAATAATGTACTTGTTAAAATACGCATTTATTGATATTAAAGAATTACTTATTTATTATGTATTTGCTTATATTAACAACATGTAAAACCAAACAATTTTTTTTATATAAATATAAATATGGCATGGGTCATGCTTCGTCATGCGAACATCATCACTTTTTTTCATTATTTATAATATCCATATCAAATATTTCTTTACAGTGATATATAACGATTTTATTTGTTTATTTTATTATAATATTTTAAAAGCGCATTTTTAATTTTTTTTTACATTACATATCTGCGGTTATCACTCAAATGTATTTGTTTTATTTTCTTTCATTTATTGAAACTAAAGAGGTTATTATAAAAATTATACTATTCTTCCTCACTTCATTTTTTTGCTGAAGTTTTGAGTGGTAGAATTATGTCCAAGAAACTGAAATATAATAATAAAAACTAGTTTTTAACTTTCTGAAGATAATTCATATATTTATTCATATATTTATGTCATAAATATTTAAGAAAAACATGGCAAGCTTTGAAAATTGAATTGCAGTAACGCTACTGATGTATATTTTTATTAATATGTTGCATTTTATTTTTACTTTGCAATCACTTGTTCTACTTAGACTGCAGAACAACAAAGAATGTACAAGTAATGCAATATTTGTCATCTGCTATTATAAACTGTACATCGTGATATCGAATGTTACACTCTGCATGGCAATGGTGACACGGATTTGTCATTGAGGATGATATTGCTGCGCTTAGATGTTATATTATTAAAGTTACCTAAGCAATTATTAATGGGCCGTTGAACAAATCAAATGTAAAGTTCATTTGAGATAAATTACACCTCATAAAGATTTTTAATTATCGTGTTAAGTGTTGTTTTCCTGATTTCTCATTTGATTTAAATCAAATACGCTGCATTCATTATTATATTAACATTGATCCAATTAAATTAAAACATGTTATCGGCATTACTGCTGTGATTTTCTTTGTGATTATACGATAACGCATTATCACCTTAAGACCTAAAATATCACTTGCGTACACATACCTAATTCAATTCGAAACACAGAAAAGTTTCTCGCCATAAACGTAAATGAAAAGGGTTGAAAAAATATATATCAAAATAGTGCTTCACGCAGGTTTTTTGTCCCCAACTTGTATTCAAGTCTCAAATTCAAAGTTCAACATCAAGTTTATGAAAAACCAATTAATTCACGAGATCACATATTTTTTCCATGAGTATCATAAGAGATCTTTTGCCTCATAAATTTTAATTATTGATTTTGTAAGCTGTTGTATCAAACCAATTTGATATCGGGTCTATTAATCAGTATGAAGATGCGTGTGAAGGTAGAAAGAGCTCTCATCGTAAACAAATAGCTTTACAGCCCATTAGCTTATCTTGTTAGCATAGCCAGAGGAAATTATTAGAAAGTTAAAAATATTTCAGAAACCTATGCATATCTTAACACGAATCTAACAACGTTTTTATTCCACTCTAATATCCCTTTGCGTGAGTGTTATAGGCCATGCTTATTATTGTCTAATTCTCGGTTAATTATTTAAATTATTCAAGTTCAATGTTGCACTTACTACAATATCCGGACTACGGTAAAGATCGCTTACGCAATAGAGAAGATCGGAGCTTATTATATCGTTGTACAATTTTAAGCATTCTGTCTTAATTACAAAACCATCATCGAAAAAGTACTCATGTGTGTTGGCTTCATAGCTAATTAGGACCGTATTACAGTATATACACGGTGTTTCATAGATATATTTTGGGCAGCAACGTCTTTTATAATTTTACGTATATTTATAAAAAAATATTTATTAAAATTTATCAAAAAATGAAAACGATATTTCATGCATTTTAAGAACATAATCTTTTTTGTATAAATGTAAATAAGAATTCCGTTTATTATTTTATATTTTGGTAAAAGTAGCAGCTAATGATTATTTTAGATCTCAGAGTGTGCATTAAAAATTAACCGAAAATCCTTTTACGATTTATATTTTTTTTTAAAATTAATTGATTTTGTGGAAAATAAATTTGAACATGAGCTTAACTTTTAACAATAAAAATAGTCAAAACAAATTAATATGTTTAAAAAAATACAATTAATGACACTATGTTTCACAATATCGGATGTAACTATGAATTTCGGAACACTCTGTACATATTCTAGTGACGTAATGATGATTGCATTTGAGTTAATACTAATTACAATGACGATATTGGGGACAGAATGGCTTATAGCCTGAGTTGCACCTGCATTATAAATAATATTACACTGTTGAATGACGAGCACATGTGAATACTGGCGCAGGACTGAATGTAGAAATGTCTTTATCCAGCAGTAGACAAAAATCTAATAGTATATTCAAAACTATGAGATCAACTTTAAAATTAAGTGACGTGATCAGATGACTATAATAATACGACAAACGCTTAAATCCCTGAAAGTGGTCCCGGTACTGGGACCAAATCCTCAAAGATACAAAAAAGTACAAGATTCATGAAATTCCAAGTTCATTAAAAAATATGCGATTTACAAAATATTGTAATAATTTTTAAAACGTGTATATTTAATATTTTTTATTATTGCATATTATATTTTTCTTATGTATTTATAATGTTTAAAAATATGAAATATTGAATGAGTTTTATTGTTGATTGCCAAAGGAACTGCACTTTACAATATTATTATAACTTTAAATTAATTCAAAGCTACTTTATTAGTAATATTATGCTGCGGAGGTGTCAAATTTAAATATACAGGTGCGTGACATATTTGAAAATGGCAAATGTTTGTGTTAAGCAAAAATTGGCATTTAAAAGATTTTAAAAATGCACAAACATATCTTTCAAAAACACGAGCACAAAAAATATCAAGCAGAAGTAGAAATTATTTTTTCTCCGATATGTCAAGACACATATCGTATTTTGAAATCATTTATTTTAAAAATAGTTATCTGATTTTGCTGTGTAGTATCGCCGAGAAGCTTTGCACATTCTAGCAGCCAATAAAATACATTTTGCATATAACAAGTATATGTAATGTTCAATTTTATAATCGCGTAATTTTCCACTTGATATTCCTCCGTTATGCAAGGAATAACGGTGCACCAGTCTCAGGAATTAAACACTAGAAATTAAAATAATATTATAATCTATATATCATTAAAACTTAAGAAAAATAATTAATTAATGCTTATATTTTTAGCATGCCTACAACTATCTCTGATACTTGAACATAAACCTAAAAAAACATTTAAGTAATGAATCAGTAAATATTTACAGATTGATCCTATTAAAAAAGATTTATAATAAATACACTGAAAAATTATTTGTCAAATATTAGTACATATATATAAATTATGATTAAACATACACTAGCGAATAGTATTTCATGCAATATGTATAATGTTCATAAGTGCTTGGTAAACATTGGTTAATTTTATGAGGTTTCTATAATTCAGACAAAAAGATTGATAATTTTTTTAACTATATGTAAAGCAGTTATTTTGAAAAAAAATTAAATGATAAAAAAACTGACTATATAGAATCCTGTATGCTCCTCATAACAAGCATGTATGTAGTTATGAGTTGTATTAAACAAATATATGCACCAAATTGTATTATTCATAATTAATAATACGTATTAATTGAAAAATGAAAGTATTTTTTTTACTACTCTTTCCGATCCAATTGCTTCATATGCATTCGAATTTTACTTAAATGCTAATATTTGTTGTTAATTACAATAATTTATAGACAAAATTAACTAGACTAGACCACGATACGTATAAGAAGATTAACAAAAAACATACGAAGACTTTCACTATTCTAAATTAAACACATTACAAATTGAAATTACAACCAAATGAGGATATTATTCAGTTATATTCTGCCTGCATTTTTTATTTATTTATTTAACACATCCGTAGAAAGTTTTATTTATATAACATTTGCAAAGGAGTTGTCAAAACATTATTCCTCGCGTGTTTATTACAAGGGTGCCTTCTTCCGGTTATTACCTCACAAAAATCAATCAACTTTAGATATTTTATTTTCAAATATGTATTTAAATCATTTACGACGGAAGTATGTAAGAAGCATTTTAATTTTAATGATTGATGGCAGACTTTGAACGCATATATTTAATTTAAAAAATTCAGTGAGAAATTTGTGTTTATAAATAATAAATATAAATGTAATATATGTGGCTATTTTATCTTCTGTTGCAATCACTCCAAAGCTAATGAAAGAAGCAGATGGCGTATCAGCGAAATCAACAAGCAATGATTTATTCATGAATATTAGATAATTGTTTTCGTCCTTCACACCAGGAATTACTCTAGAGGTAGATCGGCCGAGCAAATTGTTATTTAAGCACATGCCATGCTAATAGTCGGTTAATTAGTGAGCAGCAGACACACGAATCATTTGCAAGTGCCTGTTTATGGACGCCGTGATATTTCACTTTTTCTTCATCTGACTTGTAAATGAGTCGGGGAAGGCTGGCCATCACCATACCTGGATTTAATTTTATAACAGACACAAAATATTCAAAGTATTAATATTTATTATTTTTACATGGTGAGGCGTTTATACTCACATATAAATAATCTTTACCAATTTTGACGAGCCGGCGCGCATCGGTTATGCCTTTTTTAGGTGTCAGATTGTAATCTCTATCAGCTGACATCAGCTTTAAATATATTAGCTTACAAGTTTTGGCCACCATTGTTATAATGAATATTAGCTTATCTGGTATTAAGCTACTTTTTTCCATTGACACTTAATAAAAAGAAAAGCTGCATAATTCTCAATAAGCAAAAATATTTTTTATATGAATTACAATATCCAATTTAACCAAAATATATTTTTTATTATAAATATAATATTTCGTTTTTGTCTACGACGAAGTTGACATAATCAAGCCTTTGAAGACCCCTTTGTGTGTTAAAAAATTCTGGCGACTCCCTAGGCCTAGATAAACAATATCAGTGATTTTAATGACTATTGTTTTTTTCTTTTACCCGCGACCCACAGGTTGAGAAACACTGTTCTATGGTATTAATAAGGCCTTTTATCGAAATCACAGTTCCCTGTGTGCGTGAAGTTGCTACGGAAGAAACGCCCACGCACGTCGTATATTAGGCTGGTACTGGTCTACGAATTCCTGTTTTATTCACCCCCCGTAGTCAGCGACTTCCTGTTCCTGCTTCTATTGCATCTTGGAGACTTAAGCTAGACTACTCTAGTTATTTAACCAGCGGCATGTCTCCTCGCCGCGTAATTTAAAATCTATATCATCCCTAAGGTATTAAAACTTGAAATTGATCGTGTCCGCCTACGAGGAGCGGTTTCGATTTTTAGTAATTTGTTAAACTATATTGAGAGATTCTAAGGTATAAGCATATACTTTTTTTGATTATCACCCTTAAATTTAAAAACTATTTTGATATGATTTTCTAATATATATTTTTTAAATCATTCAAGTCGAGACGAAGCGTGTTCATGATGGATTAGGTTTTCAGTGCTATACGGTATAATTTTTTTTATCGACTGTCAGCTAATCATCCAGCTCTAGCGGCGTCATCTTTGTTATTTATTTACAGCCTTCATATTAATTAAAAGTATATATTCATATAAAATCATGGTCCCTGCGGGGGCAATCCCCGCAGGTATTTTATCAACATGCTGCATTCCTGTAAAGGAGGAAGAGGCAGCATATCATATAGGTTTTCTGTCTTCATGTTTCCTGTCAAGGGGGTAAGATATGAAAACATAGTCACGGTGCGAGGGAGGGACTCGGTTGCTGAGCCTTCTTCAGCTCTTCTTTCTCTTCTGGATCTTCTCGCATGACTGCATCCCGAGCTGTTCTGCTTGCCAACGAGGACGAGATCAAATCCTTGAACGGTTTCACCAATCCTCACACCTCTGTGTGGGGTAATGAATTATTTTTTAAATATATTTTCTGATGATGCATGAGTTGTTTGCTTTTTAACACATTGTATCCGTGAAAAGAGTAAGCTCGTCTATTGAATACTAAACCGGCCAAACACATGTTGAACATATAAGCGTTGACGTATCGGAAACGTGAAAAGATGGACATTCGGTGCATCAAAAGACATACACAATATATTTTAAGATGTTGCCGTACACATGTACTTGACGATTTGTGTGATTAGGTATAGTTATAGCTATTTTAGCCGAGATGTACATTGCCCGCTATTGGTGTGAATTAGCGACAAGAAGCCCGCATGTGTTAATATGATTTATTTTTTATGAATTGTGATGTGTTGATAATGCGTGACCTCCAAAGAAAAGCGAAGACAGGATTTACGGACATTAAGTTTTTTTTAATTTAATAGAAAAGTAATAAATCTGGAATTATGTATGGTTTCTTGAATACACAAAAACACGCCGATTGCGGCGATGTATTTAATGATAATTATTTTTAACAATCCATTTCTTTTGAGAAATCACTGCTGTACGCGGCCTGGCATCTCGCTGATAAATTGCGTTTTAAATCCACGCATACCTGGTGATTTTCTTAAAACGCTGTTGAAATGCGAAATTCAACAGGTGATTATTTTTCTAAATTACCCATGCAAGAAATATACATTAGCTTGGATTTTTAGTTAAAATTTGATAAATGGTAAAAAGTGTAATAATTCAATGTATTTAATTTTAGTTAGAGTGTTTAAGAATTTCTCGCATTGGATTGATTGTCATTGGGTTGCGATGCTTGAGCTGATGCTACAGATAAGAAGAGTCGATGAAAGCATTACCAAGATTCTAGTCAAAAAACTAATTTAAAAATATAAAGAATTAGATTTTTAAATGCCAGGCTATATTAATTGAATCGATTGTACGCCATAAATAGGGAAAGGGAAGAATTCTAGTAATAACAAAGACAGCATATAGAAACTCATTTATATATATATATATATATATATATATATATATATATATATATATATATACACATATTATATAGATATTAATACATTCACGTAATAATTAAAAAACCACAGTAAGACTATTTTTCTTTAAACAGTAAAGAGGGTAAGCATCATTTATATAGAAAATTGAAAACTCAATGAATGCAACAAACTTTAAATTTAATTAATGAAATCGCAGTATTTGCATATTTCACAACGCGTTTTAATTTAGAATAATATAAACAATTACTTGCATTTTTTTACACTACTCATCGTGAAGTGAAATTTTTGAAATCGCATGGTGCTCCATATAAATTATTATTAAAATGAGTTATAGTATTTAGCAATAAATGCAGTGTGCATTTTTTTACCTCAGTATTATACACAAAGACCTGTTAGACCGTATATAATAAATAATGATTATTATCACATAAAACTACGTTGAATTTTTTTATATTCATAAACAAAAAAAAAAAAAAAACAATTATTCAGGAACAGAGCCGGAAAATTGTATCTGTGCCATTCTCCATTTTTTTTCTGTTTGAAATAATAACGTAGTATTTTAATATTATTCGCATATTTTAAAGTCAAATTTGAACGTTGATTTAATGTACAGTAGATTACGAAAGAAAGTTTTTGTAAATGTACATTAATTAAAATTAGACCAAAATAATTCGCCTCCCAGCTCCATTGTTAAAAACATGACAGCTCTATTGACATAATGCAATAATTTTAATACAAATTGATAATCTGTAATGAAAACAGTCCTGTAAGTAGATATGAAATGATACATATTAATTTTCTTTATCGATAAATATAATATGTTTTGTGTTGTGTGTGTGTTTTAATTAGGCACCTTAATAGTTATTTATGTACAGTATAATTTTATCGAATATTTCTTTAAAAAGTCGGAATGTCGAAAGTGTCACCCTGACGCTGTCTAACAGTACAACTTGCGACGAACTTGCAATTATCCACTGGGTATTTTGCGTACAAAATAAAAACACCCAAAATTGAGGGACGCCATCGGCCGATTGCAGTATAGCCGGCTTTTCAAAATCACGTCCCACAGAAGCGTTGTTTTTCCACGCTGAGTTTTTGCATCCAGCACACAGTGCGAGCTTCGATTGTGTCCATCTGAAAACCGTTAGCATTCCGCCACTTCTAAGCAGCGAAACGTTCAAACACTCACCGCCGCCAAGAAGCACCCGCGACAGGCCATGGTGTATTTTGAAGCCACGGGGCCCGTCGGCTGGCAGTGGATTTTCTGCCCAACGCCAGTTTGAAAGTATCTCCCGCGCGCGCCGGTCACGTCGCTCGCCTCCGCACAGTCAGCGCAAGAAATAACGAACCACAACACGACCAGCGCTGCTCTTTTGACGTTTCGTGCCGCGAAGCTACGAGTGACAGTTTTAATTTTTTTTTTTTTCGTTAATAAATTATCGACCGCACCACAGTGCCGAAGACACTCAAATTTGGCAGATTAATTTTTTAGAGGTGTGACGTGAAAGTGTTGTTTATCAGTGGGTGTTATAATATATGCGCGACAATTTTCTCTTTTGGATTTGTTGGACTGCATTTGCTGAATCGAGCGACCGCCGCACATGTAAGCTCATTTGAACGATTGATTATATAGCCCTAAGATACGTTTTTGAAACGAGTTTTTCTCCATCTTCGACAGGTTTGTTGCTGAGTATTCGGACAGCGTGTCGATTATGTGGAATCTTTTGCTACTCGGTCAATAAATTTGATTCGAAATCAGGTTAATACGTCTTAATTTTAGTTTTCAATATTTGGGCTTTGAATTCAGATCTAACGATTGACGATTTGCAATCTTGTTATGTAGAAAAAATAATTGTGACAATAACATCTTTAGAAAATACGCGCACATATTTGAAATATTTTTTTCCAATTTTTGATTTTGTTATCACGATTACTTTAATGTGAACTATTTAATATAGTTTTAAATGTATCGTTAAAATATATTTATAAAAATCACAAAAGGTTTCTATTAATATTCGTTGATTTTTTCCCCTTCTAGCATGCGTTCCTTAAAAATTGATAAGCTTTAATGTTTCTTCCACTTTTAACGTAATTTTGACGAGTAACGCATGTATGCTATACTATTTTCTGATTATAGGGGAACAGTTGTCGAAAGCTTGACTGTATTTATCAGAATTATCCAATACTATTCGTAGCTCATTCATATTACTGTATGTTTTTTTCGAAATCTTATATGCGTATCCAAAACATATCGATAAGTGGTCTGCGGACACTAGTTATTTTCGTCGACATTCTTTGTATTTGATTGAGTCATTTGAAAGCGGTGCAGACATAAATCGATTTATGATTGTTATGGTTCCTTAATGTATCGGGTACGTGAATATTATTAGATATTAACTCTCCAAGGAGAAAGCCGAGCGGGCCAAGAACTCTGAATGACAAATGGATCGTAATGTATAACGAAATACAATCATTGGCCGAAGTCGACGGATGATTTGAAAGGAATGCGTGGTTATCGAGACCACGTCTTTCGAAATACGTTTTGCTATTATGAAAATAATATTATGATCAGACAATCATATTATTCTTCTTCATGTGTCTCTCCTCAGAGCAGGTCGGTGACTATCTCAGTGAGCGTATCACTATATCTGTTCATGGTTATAAATGTCAATTAAATTACGATCACAAATATGTCGTATTGCTATTTGATGATTTAACATAACATACTTGTTTGAGACCAAAACGAAATATATAAAAATAAATTTGAAGCGACATTTAAATGATTCTCACTTCTGTGAAACGTGACACAAATTTAATAAAATATATAATTTATAATTATTTTTATTTTTACAGGGTTCGAATGATTCGTCCGAACAAATATTCATTTTGTGAAATGTCTCATATATTATTTAACAATGAACACTAAAACGAGACTAGGAGTGATTTTCAAAGACGAATAAAATATTCATATTTAAAACTACATTACATGGTCACCGAAATTAAATCCCAAACAACAAGATATTCACGAAATATTCAGATTGTCTACTTTATATTCAGGAAATCAAATAATCAAGCCTATTGAGTTATCATAAAAAAAACATAGAAGTTTAGAAACATGCGAGTATATGAATATAAAGTTTCTCTTAGACGAAAATGATGACATATAAAAGTCATTCTATTATACAAAATTTTGAAATGTTTTTAGACAGGCTTAATCATTTTAAAAATTACATTATTTATAAAATCAATTAAACAAAACTAAAGTGGTTTTTAATTGTAATACATCAAAGTTGAACGAAATACTCGATTTTGTATAATATAAAGCCAACAGCGTATTTAAACCAAACGTTTTTATTTACTTATAATATGAAATACTAAACTATACTAATAAATAAATTTAATATTAATGACACCAAGAGCCGTTTTTATCGAGTCTTCTGCAAGATTTTTGTTATTAAGTATCTGTGAATAAATATCTCAATTTATTGTTATTTTCAAGTCAAGGAAATGTAAAACTCAGCTTTGTATATAAACCTTCTTACTATCATCAGATCTCTCGGAATATAAATGATGATTTTATCACGTATACATGTAGCAATAGCGTGTAATCTATATACACGAAAGAAATGTTGCATGCATAGAAATATCCCATCAATTGAATCTCTTTATTATCAAGCAAATAAAGCTTACTCGAGCGGCAAGTAACAATACTAAACAAAGTTTTTATTATTTACTAAGAATTTTTATATGTAACGATGGTGCGTTTTCGTTGTCATGAATAATATGCATACTACTTAATTTATACATATTTAAAGCAGCGGGGCTTTGAAAAACAGAAGAAATCGACATGTGGGCTGCGGGATAAAATAGTTCGAGGACCTCTGATTTAACTTAATCTTCAGGTAGAGAGACGGCACAGTAGTCGGAGAGATCATCCTCCGTGGTAGTTAGCCCTTGACCGAATGGTAATGAGACTGTCTACACCGGAAACTGCAGTCGGTCACCTGTGACGGGCAGATGCTACGCATCCAGCCACCGGGGCATTGATTGCTAAGGCCTGCAAGAAAATTTCTCTATTGAAGGATACCCGCATGTGGATATCACTGAAAAACTAAGAATCAAATAATTCATGCAGCAAGTTGGTATAAACCATGAGAAGATTTCTATAGCGTTCTTCAAATAAATTTAAAAATACTTTGCGGTTTGCATTTTCAATAATTAATTTAATATTATAAATTACGTTCTATAATCCACCTTGAATGCTGTATAAACATTTAATCGCTGTTTTAAGAATTCAATTGTAAACATCGCATACTACCTTGAGTCCGTTGCTCTTAAACTACGCTTTGCTTTTATAATATGCCCATAATCAACGCATTATTAGTAAACGAGCTGAATAGTAAAACGTTTAATTAGTCAACAAGTATTAATTTTATAAATTGATAACTAAATGATTTTTTTGTAGTTTTCAATTTAAATTTTAATAGTTTCTTTCTAAATAACGGAATCACAATGTATCAGATTATTTACTACTCAGCCCTGCGGGGGACTTTTTAACCGCTTCGCAGCATGCGTCGTTCATGTCGAAATTTTAAATAAAGTCATTATTACACTGCCTACTTTAATGCGTGCCCATTATACTACAGGTAAAAAATGGTAATTTAGATCTTAAAAATTAAAAGAATTAAGCTCATTTCCGGGATCACACCGATTAAAAAATTTTACTCTCAGACATATTTGCCGTGCGCTTGTAAGTATCCTCTCCATAGTCTTTTAGTCCCCTTTTAAATTTTTATGGAATCAAATATTTAAAACCTTAAAAAAATTAAGCATATAAAAAATAATGACAATGAAACGTTAACTTAGATTTGCAGCGTTTTTACTGCGAAAGTATGTCTGAAAAAAAATATTACAAAAGCGCACACGAAACTGTGCAAACTATAATTATTATTTTCATCGGCAATGCCTTTTGAGATCATATCAAAAAAGTAAAATAATACGAATAGCTAGCAATTAATTATTACAATGCCGATCAAAAAAAATCTACCATGTTTACTAATCTCCACGCATCTCTTCATATATTCATTACAAATTATTTTTTGTTTGATATCAACAATTAAATTTACATACTAATTTGATAACCCTGAGCACATCCTAACAGTATACCTTACCAAATTAAAAAAATATATATATTTATCTCATGCCATATTTATGTGCATCCGCCTGCATCTCGTAAGATTGCACAATTCGACGCACCCAACAAGCCTTGTTCTGGCCCGAGATCTGGAATTTATATTCCTTTCAGAATTAAGATTAATTGCCGATTTCCGTAAATATTCTTCTTTCTACCAATGTAAATTTATCACACAAGTAATGACTGGTTTTTTTTTTGCAGATTAATTTGAATAACACTAGAAAAAAATCGACCTTCAATTAAAAAATAATTTTAAAATTTAGTCACAGCAGAAATATTTGTTTTATTATAAAAAAAATAGTGTTAATAATACTGTTGGTCAAAATTAGTTTTCTTTAATATAATACCAAATACATCGTAATATAATAAAGTAAAATAAATATGTAATAAAAATATTTTCCTGATTTCACACACAATTTTGTCACTTTTTAATCCAATAACTATAATTTTATTTAAAAATAAATAAAACCGAATAAATCGACGAGTTTTAAGTATTATAATCTATATATTTTTTTCGTAACCAGACGAATATTTTACGATAGTGTTTTTGTATAATATATACATTTAGGTAACTTTGATGCGCGATTTTAAGTTACTATCGCTGTTGTTGGCTGAGCACGTCGTAATCGTCTTTGGTTGCAGCTACCATGGAAACTAAGTATGCGTCTCATTACCATAATATGATGCAACACACTCTTCTGGCCGAACCATTTCTGCTTCGACTGAGGTTACAGGATGTGTTTGGTTATTGGCGTGTATTAACATGGCCTTAAAGACATGACCTGTATTTAGAAAAACGATGCATCCATTTCCTTCAACGCCTCATCGAGGTGCACGTTACCAAATGCATTTAATCATATTAATTTCGGATAATTGTAAAAAAACGCGTAATATCGTAACTATGATTCATGGGTATTTATTTTTTTGTAATATAAATGAAATTAATGAATAGCTAGACCCAATTCTATTAATTCGAGATTCGCCTATTAGGTACAGAACTAACGCGCTCGGTTACGTGCCGACAACCTTAAACACTATTCTACCAGGCCGACCGAGGCGTTTAACCAAAATAACGCTTTCATTACTTTATAGTTAAGTAATTAACTTTGCTTATTAATCTGTAATCTGTAACCACCGGTAAAATTGAGAGTATCTCTAAAGATCGTACCAGATTACGAAAAATAATTACCCACGATATGCGAGAGTCGCAATGGTCGGCCCGAATCTCCTGATTGATGGATTGGATACATTCGGCGGAAGTACGTGGCAATGGGCCGCGAGAAACCACGAAGAATGGAAGAAGCATGAGCGGCCTTCGTCCAGCACAGGTACCGCAGGTAATTCCGAAGACTGTTCAAATGTTCTGGCCCATTTATCAGCGTATCGAAAATCATGACAATAAATTGGTTTGAATATCAGTAAGACATTTATCTATTTGAATTTGTCGGAGTTAATTGGATTTGAAAACGCACAGTGCTCTTGTTCTTTGTTTGGCAAAAAATATACGAGGTCGAGGTGAAAATTAAATACGTTTTTATCGACTCTATTTTTATGACGCCTAGAAAGTTCCACCTTGTCGCAAATAAAAAAGGGAATAAACGAATACCTTGGCGACAAAAAATCGCTAACGTTAATCGAAATACGGTATACAACATTATTTTTCGTGACTTAGGAGATATTTTAAAACACAAGTTCATGAAAATCCTGTAAGATTGCTTTGCTTGTTTGGTGTACCAAACAAGCAAAGCAATCTTCTGATTTATTGAATATAATTAAAAATAAAAATATATTAGCTACTTCTTAAAGTACTTATAAAAGGTAAAGTTTAACAATTTATCTACTATATCTAATCAATATTCAACCAGTGATGTCACGTTCAAAGCGAAACGCACATGTAGATAAGTGCCGTCATCAGTATTTTTATTTTCGTGCCTTGTTAGCTCACGACAGAAAAGTGTTGCAACATTATATATTTTTTCACTTGAAATATTGATTACAAATAAACGTAGCTATTTTAAATAAAACAAAACTCAATTGTTCAATAAAACGAAGAAACTTATTAAAAGTAACTATTTCAATAACGGCAGTAAAAAGCAAGGCATTTAATTGTCCACATGCTTTCATGCTTGTGGTTTATTATCTATATCAATCGCTATTTCGACAAGAGCGTGCTAAAGAAAATATCCATAGAAATACTGTCGCATTGTTTACGCTACACATTGCATAGTTTCATTGAAATTCTTAAATTGGAAAAAGTAACCATGGGCACCTTTTGTAAAAAGCACGCATTGTCCACAGTCACGCCCATAGACTTCCATACTGAATACTTGCTTCCAATCTAGCGTACGTAGACTCACGAGTGTTGAATTATTCTAGGCATACTTAAAATCTACAATCGTAAGCTTATCGTATGCAATATTGTTTGTTGAATCTAATGATTTATACGTCACAGTTTGGTTGAATAGAGCAGGGTTGGCAAACTCTTTTATACAAAAGATCTACTTGTTATAGGCGTAGTCTAAGCGGAGAGAAGAAGGTATGAAATATAATACATACATACTATCTTTCAGTACGACTTTGTTTCAGTACAAGGTGCATAAATCACAGCTATAATAAAAAAAATTGCTTAGGTATACTTCAAGTTGGAGTGAGTATCTACATGCTAATTTTCTGATACTTGGAAAGTACGGGTCCATGGTATACTCGTAAGTTTGGTCTCGACTGAATTACAGTCCCGGTCTAGTGCAGTGTAAACAGAACGCCCCTACTGCCACTCTAGCTAGGGTCCAAAATTAATGCTCTATTTATCATGTAGTCTAGTCGATTTCTAAATTAAGTCATCGCGAGTGATTGACTGGTTGATCGTAATTGATTTGTTGGCCACCCTGGAATAGAGTAACAAGAAAATAAGAAATGAAACGGCGTATTCGTTAGTGGTTGACGAAAGATATGGCGTTTGGACCGTCTGCGTCAAAGCAAGCTCTGGTCTCGTTAAAATCTAGTTATTTTAAACCTCCTTTAGTAAGAAACTCTGAATAAAACATAGAGCACCTTATATTGGTACTTTTTTTCTATATAAATAGATTTGAAAAGTAATACAAAATAAATTAAACCTTTTACTAAAAAACGCAGTAATCGATTAAGAAGTTTTGTTATGGAATTATTATTTCGATGTTTTTCCTTTGGTTTATGAGGCTGCTAACAATTTCATATTATATTTATAATTATATTCACTCTGGTTCAGGTCAATATTCCCATACTGTGATTAGGAATTGCGTTATTGTCACTAAAATAAAAAGTCAAATCATGATTGTACAACTGCGGTTTAATAGTAGCACTAACATAAAAAAAACAGCTGATATCAAGAGACGAAAAAACTTACCCATAATTAGGCCTTAAAATTAATCGGTACAAGTCGCGTGCGGTGGACTTGATAGTTAGGCATTGCCGCAAATATTCTGTATACTTCACTAAAGGCTTCCGACAAAACAGATGAGAATTTTACTGAATCGTAGTGCATAAAAAAAATATGAAGTGATGTTTATAATATTAAATGCAACATATGCCAAAATTAATCAATCATAGATTTTTAACGATAGTGTTTTCAGAAAGCCATATATTTTTCTAAAGATTTCGTATTATATTCACGCACTGTCGATTGTATCTTGTGATATATTTTTAGAGTAAATCTATAGAAATATATCAGATTTGTAAACAAGATGCATTTGATTATATATATACCTCTTCTAAAGGTATAAAATGATCCAAAAAATTATGTTTATATGGGCTTCGCAGAGGTACCTCGAGGTCTGAAGTTGACTAGCATTTTAGCGATGAGTCTTGAGATGTTTTGATCGTTCAATCTTTTTTTACAAAACATAATAAACTGGGTGGGGCAGGGCACACACCTGCCCGCGGGTCCGAGGCACGCCGGTGGATGCAAGCCGGGAATAAATTACACGCTTGTTCATATCACCTGCGAGGTTTCATCATCATCAGCTAGCGGCAAAAAAACCGCTCCGCTCCGCCTTGGGCGCGCATTAATCCTTACTTGCTTAGATACAGCTAGAGGTGACTCCGTCGCTCAATACCCGAGAGCCTTACTGTAGTTTTGATATTTTATCTTGATATAAAAACATTCTTTCTTCTTACAGTGAGACGATCAAAATATGTTTTGATACTTCTGAAAATATCAAACATGTACTTCAATTTACTTTGGGGAAGCAGACCGTCATTAATAAATTGAGACTTCTCACGATATATCTTTGATTTGAGAGGTTTAACCCCAAAGTGATTCATTGATTTAAATTATCCCAAATTATTTGTATATGATACTCGTATGGTACTGATTTTGTGAACATTGATAGTTCAAATAAAATGTTTTGCTTATTGAAACTTATAATAATTATTTTTTATACGCAATTTTTTGTAAAAATAATATATTTTTGTATTTCGCGATTTGGAAATACGCTCACGCTGTATTTTTCGTTTGGCATTATCGTATGACTGTAAGTCTACTTCGGATAATGAAACAATCGTCAAGGTACTTATTAAAGCAATGCAATACAAAAATCTGGCGGGGACCAATCCTGCACGAGCCTATGTGCTGCTTTTAATTCTTACTTATTCATTACAGCACTATAAGCAAAAAATAAGGCCGAGTGGGTAGAAAGGAGATAGAGGCTGTGTTGAGCCTAGATACCATATAAAATTACGTTCATAATTAGGACGCAAGTCTGTGAATTGCCCAATTACTTTCCAATACAAACACGAATTAAACTTTAGTAAAACCTTGTGAATAATAAAACGACTTTGAGGTGATGTAGAGTATGTAATTTTCAAATAAAACATTGTGGTTAGAAATAAAGAAAAGCTTGAAAGTGATTTCTCTTTCGTAGTGAAAAATTATGAATTCATTATATGGTTAATAAATTACATATATTAGCTGACTTGATTGCATACTAGTTTTATAGCAACGTGTTGTTTGGAATATATAATAAATAGATTTTGATATTACAATAACAAGATAGCCTGAGCCCGGAGTTTGCCTTTTAGGACAAGGGTAGTTCTAGTCGGCGGTAGCGTGTCATAATTTTAATAATATGACAATCTACTAAAACGTTTTCCAATTCAACTTTTAAATTAAATTAAATTTTTAACTTAAATTAAAACTACTAATACTTTGCAAAACATGTTGGCCAGTTGCTAATTATTTGTACATTGCGATCATTATATTAACCAAGTTTTGGGTTCATGCCAAGCGATAATCATCAAGTCCATTGTAAATTAAGCAATGACAACCAAAAGAGATGTCGTACCATATTTGATCACGCAGGCTCTCCTTCAAATTAATTATATACAAACTTATCTTAGTAATCTAAAATGAGTCTTAATCTTAAATATATATTCCAATAATTAATCCCTCGAATTCCACCTTGAGTAGATTGCAACGTTGCTCAAATTAAAATGAAATTTACTTATTGAGCACTGTAATTTAAGAATTTCATGCAATAGTATTTCAGAGTACTTCCTCGTGGTCCTATTCTTATATCTACAAAATAAATAAATACAAAAATTACTAATCTAATCTTTTAAAAAAATCATAAGTATAAATATACACATTTGGTAATCATTTTTACCGGAATACAAATTTAAATTCAATTTTCTGAAAAGAAAATTTCTAACTATTATATATAATTTAATAACTTTTTCCACATTCGCTAGTTATATTTTCCTGGATAATTTTGGCTAACTCAATTTAAAATTTATTTCTATTATACCAGTATAGCATAACGGAGTTTTTTTTTACAAAATAAATAAATTAGTAAATCTGTTACTACGTTCTTCTTTTAGTTTGGTACTGCTAATGTCCCGAGCGCATTAGCGTTTAATTTGTGTAAATTAGCAGGAGTCTCTGTGTTTCATTGATTCAAATATGTCTCACAGTACTAGTATTGTCATGGTGGCCTAGAAGAAGTCATTGATACTTTTTGCACTTTTTATTTGTTAATTTAGTTGATTCCGACTTTTTAGACTACTGAATCATTCCGACGTCACACGTGATTGCTTTTTGAAACTCAATCATCGTTTCCTGAAAATACCAATGTGAATGACACGACTTCCTTTTTGAGCGTCTATATCATATTATCTCCCACAGCTAGTCCATTATTGGATAAATAGCTATTATTCCATTGATTCTTCCTCGAAATACTTTGTCATGATATAATCAGAACTTGACCCTAACTCATTACGGTTGGCAGATTCTCGTGGATTTTATTTTGATTCATTACAGCTTTACTTGTAGTGATTGTCTCAGTAAAAATAAAAACCTAATAAAATGTGACGCTTAATAAAATAATTCGATGATAAAAAAAAAAAACACAGCAGTTGTTTGAGATTTGTGTATATTCTCGATATTCCTGAAAGTTCAATTAATAAACACAGAATTTCTTTAAAAAATATGTCCATGTTGAATATCTACTTTATAAAACAAAATTCAGCATTGCTATAGCATTGAGGTGTATCACTTTGTTGATTTTTACCTGTTAACATTTAAGACGTTTTTCCAATCTTCAACATGATAATTACAATGTCACGAATCGATTTATTATACATGATTGACGCGTAAATTAAAACCAAAGCGTGTTGCCTAACTGAACAAATTTAAAACTTACACGAGTGCTGTACGACCTACAGTATGAAAATACATTTTATATAAAAGTAAAAATTAGTATACATTCAAATAATGACGTATAATGTACTAAATAAATATAACTAATGACCGCACGGCTCATTTTTCTAATACGCTCAATCTTAAAAACCATTAGAGTGTAATATATAATATGTACCTGTTTATTTAACTTCTCAGTCCAATTAGCAATTACCTTTTTTTGTTAATATCAACCAATGACAGCAGCTAGCAGATTCCTGCGGTTTTGTTGGAATACATAAGCTCGTCCGACTTGACCAAGGAGATTTTAGAGTGTACTGGAGGCGAGCACAGGTGGAGGCGCGTGCGAGAGTATTGGTAGCACCTGTAAACAAGTTCCAGGATGACCTTCGGGCATGCCAATGAAAGACAGGTGGAATTCGGCTTCATCTGAGTATGCTTGATGTGTTGGTTGCCCGATACACGAATATTGATAGTTTGCGTAAAGCGTTAGCAACCCACTGCGAGAAATTCTAGGCACTTGAAATACAGTGATTGTGTCATTTGACACACCTTATACATCAATGTTTACTATTGTTTTTGTTGTGTGTATATGTCGCGTACAGTTTTTATTGCTTGTTTGTGTGTTATACAATATAGTAAAATAATTTTATCAAATTCACTTCCTTCGTGGAAATAACCAACTGAATGAATCATGACGGTGTCTAGGAAGCGTTGATCTTTTACCAGAGCACTAGTAGTTGGGCACAGTATTAAATCATGTAATTATTACTGATAACATTGACTTGTTTCAGTAATACAAATTTGTTATCAGTCTCGGACATTACTAACTTTTATTTATATCCGGCAGTACGCACATCTTCCACAAGAATTTAAACCAATGCGCAACGCTAAAAATTATAATGCTACAATATTTAAGCGATATAGAAATTCGTCAATTCATGTTACGTTCAATAAAAAGTCATTCACATTTTACTGGAATATAGCTCAATAACGTGATAGCTCGCTTTTAATTCTATGATTTAATGCCTCTCTACACATGCAGCAACAAATCTTCCCACCAACTTGCAGCTAGTCAATAGCGTCTCTTTATTTTGGGTGTTTTTTTATGATTTTGGCAAGTGAACAACAACAAAGTAGAGGCCTTTAATAGGTTCATTATCTGTAAAACAACAAAATATGAAGTATATTGATATATAAATAACGATTAATGAAAAATTTACCTTTTGCCCTTTTTTTCCAAAATATATTTTTTAATTGTTTTTAAGTTTATCTTTTGCTAAACAATTAATGTTTTTTATGCAAAGTTAGACTTATCAAGTACACGTGCGTTTTGATTACACATTGCCCATGTACGTAAATTAAATATTTGTACTAAAGTTTATGGTTGTTTGTGTTTGAATACTTCATAACCGACAATCAACTGGTAATTAACCGATATTGTGTATTTAATTTAGTTGTTTTATTTTTATGGTTTTGCATGATTCAATAACGCTAAAGTGGACGCGATTGGCAAGCTATCATTCGGCTGTCGGTTGTGTCGTCGGCTTTAGAAACTGAGATTAGAAAACACAGTAGTAAGCATCATAACAGAGCAGGTATAATAAATAGTAACGGCCGTGTCTTTCTGTAATTGCAAGGACGTATTATTACTCGTCGTTGTACCAGCGGGTGTCGACCATCGACCATCGACCACGAGCCAGCTAGGAGTGAAAGTGCGCAGTGACTTGTTTTTTCATTCCGTGGAAAGGCGCCTTCATACGGACATCGGCCCGGGCGTCCGTCCATGTGTGACCCGACGGGGGAGAGTGTACTCCGCCGCATAAACAGCACATAAACAAATACGATCCACGGTCAGCTGGAGAGGAAGTCTATTTGCGGAATGATCTTTCTCTTTGAACTTTTGCCCTCCGTGCAATTTGCATCGTGCCATTCTCAATTGATTAAAATTTGCTGAGACCGCTTTTTGTACATTCGCATGGTCGTTAATTTATCAATATTTTGATACATGTATGTAACTTGATATTTAGATTTTTTATTAGTTCCCAAAATGTTAAATAAAACATGCAAGTTTATAGCAGCTTAATTCATGTATCAATAAAAAATATATATTTTTCATTATCTTTTTTTAGAGCTGGACGGTATGTTATGCTGCTTGTGATATTTTTATGAAAAATAAATTCTCATTAGACAACGCAACATCAGTCTACAGTTTCTTCTTTTAATAAAGCCTTCGAAACCAGACCGTTAAATTCGAAACTAATTATTTTAGGCGTATTTCAGCTTTATGAAAAAAAAACCCACTAGCCGTTCGCGTGTCATGTCCGTGTAACAATGAATTAAGGTTAAATTTCCTAGTATATAAGAAATACTTTTTTTATAACAACATATTTACAAATTATATTAACTAATAACTACCATGAACTAGTATTTTTATCCGTTATGTTAAGAAACACACAATATATTATCATTATTTTTTATAATATAATTATGTCTCTGAATAACCGCTGTACTAAAATCGTGTAGAATTTGCATTTTTTGTAAAAACAGTATCATAAAGCGTTATTTTGTTGATATAATTTCTGCGGTTTAGTTTAAGCTTTATGTACATCGTAAAGACGTAATGACAATAGGCAATTCGTGTGACAGGTTTTAAATGATAATTTTCGTTAATGAGTCTTTCAGAAACCTACTTTGCCTACTTTCAACGTCAAAATTTAAACGCGCAGATAAAATCACTCAATACATTGTCATAGAAATTTCTCCGAGCGTAGAACTTTGGACTCATTAGAACCAACGGTATATCAATATGTGTCCAAACACTCGATTCGATTGCACAGCCTATTTTCAGATACAAGATTCGTTAGGTAGAATAATTTTGTACTAACTTGTTTCAAATCAGCCTGAAGTTTTTGGTAAGCGTTTGGTTAAAATAAAATTATATTTTAACAACGATACCTGGACAAATGTATAAATTAGAAACCACGGGGAAAATTCTTTACATCAACCTATTTCACAAATTTTTTTTATCAATCAAATATATTACAATTTTTTTATTTTGGTTATAGTTTATATATGTGAATAGGACATGTAAGGGCTGGGCTGTATATTATATTATAAATTTCAATTCCTAATATAGTGATTACCACAAAAAATATTTAATTCTAACAAGATAGAGGAATTGTGTATAAACCACCATACTTGTACATGTTGGTCTTCTAGTTATTTGGAAATATCTTATCGGTTGTACTTATTTTATCACGTTAATCTAATCTTGTAAACATTGTAAATTGAGTAAATCAACATTCAGAGCCCTTACATTTGTAAATGTTGATTTTTAGTTGTATTTAGTGGAAATATCAAAGTTTCTGTAACAATAACCTATGGAGTTTTAGACAAAATCAAATATTCTATTTTTCAGAAGACCCAACGATCTTGATGCTAAGCAAAAAGCTTTCAGAGAAATGCAGATCGTTACTAAATTGAATATTTCTATTTGCAATAATGTTCCCCAAGCTGAAATCCTAATACCTGATGTACCGGTGAAGTTTAAGTGGTGTTCGTGTAAGTGGACCAACTCGTATTTGCAGCCAGAGCTACTGCTTCTTGCTCGAGAGTACGGGAGGTACTGAACAGGGCTGGACCAACCCGCTGGGGATCCGAAAACTCCCCGAGAGGCCCTGGAATTTGAAACCTTAGGTCATATATACTATTACATATTATTCATAAAAAAAAAATATCAATCCCTAAAATTAAATTATAGTACAACGGTGTAGGTCCATTTTTTTCGAAATACATTTGTATTTTTTAAATCGATGAAATATACTTTTTTGGAATTGGGATAATAATGACTGTGTATATTTACAGAAAATCTTATTTACTATGCTGTCAGTACTCGGAAAAAATATTTTATTTAACTATTGTAAAACAATTCTTAATATTTTATTATATTTAAAAAAAAGTCAAAAAGTCGCAGGAATTGTTTTCTTCAATGGCAAGTAGCGTCGATTTGTAATTTTAATCTGATGTGATTTCCTTTTACACTACGTATCACAGTTATTTAAGTAATGATTAGTGATTGCGTACCTTCATTCATACAGACTCACATTAGCTTCTCTGCACACCTGTGGGGCCCCCAAATATTAAGGGTCCCCCAGTGCGGCGCTGGCCGGCTGCGGAGACGCTCAGGAATGTTCAAACAGTTTGTATGGGCGCGTCATCGCCCGGAGCCAGTTTGCGTGAGGATCCAGCATGAGCGGCTGTGGGTCAGACCATGCTGGCTCTCCTACGCTGCTTCTATTGCTATTATAATATACTTATATTTCAAGTGTTTTAAATGAAACAACTATTACTTAAATATTTGGGACGTCAATCAATACGCTGTTTAATATGTTTAATAAAATATATAAATATTTAATAATTCGTATTTTCAAATACAGCAGTTTTATTTTGCTTACATATTGTTTTTCTTCTTCTTCTACTATTTCACTGACCATATATTTGTGCTGAGCCAGTGTTCGTGGTTTTCTTAGGGAGAATATTGTAGTCTCTGGGTTCTTCTACACCGCAGTTTTATATTCGAAGAAAATGTCTTCGTATTGCTGCTGCCCAATAGCATTATTATAAAATCGTTTTAACAAAAGCCCCCATCTCGACAAGGTACTTCAAGAGCACATCCCTCCATAATCATTCCAAGTCCACTTCTCCATTACCGATCCTTTTAGTTAATCGATTTACACATAAAGCGTCGAGAAAATCCTCTGATTTTATCTACACTCGCATGTAACGACTCAAATTTATGCTAAGATACAGAACCACACCAAGATAATAAATAAATTTAAAGATAAATAAAATATGTGCCATGAGTCAGTAACGCATCGTTTATGAGCAAAGTCCAGCATCAAATTAAATCATGCAAATTTTTAAATAAGTACTTTTCGATCAGGGAATAGTTCGAAGAATCGGAATTCATATTTATCAGTTAAGTCAAAACAAACGGAAATATAAATTCTGGGAAAAAATAATCAACAATCCAAATTTGATGAAATTTAAGTACGCGCTGGCCGTCATCTTGAGGAACTTGTCAATTAAATATAAATTAGCCAGACATGTTTGGAATAATACCTCATGTGGAGTGACGCCCGGCAATTTCCATGATAAAATTGAAATATGCATATTTTATATCACATGGTATTATTTCCATTTATTTTAAGGTTCAGGTTTCCATACAAAACATTCCGAAAGAAAGTCGGGTTAACAGATACACTCAGCGCTGCTGACCTTTTATTAAAATCTATTATTACAAGAATACCGAGTAATTTTATTGTTCCAAATGGTCTTGCTACTCCTTTTTTGTCAGCGGTAACAGAATATTAAGAAACGTGCGTTGGAACAATAGTCTAATAAACCAAAGCTTCTTATAATAATAGTAATATTTAACCATAAACGATTATCTACGCAGTCAAAAAAATTTGGTTTAGCCTGTGACTGAGATTTTAAATGTTGCTAGATTCATAGGAAAAATATCTTACTTTTGAATCGTAGTTTTTTTTTATGATCACTATATAATATTTATTATTGACATGTCAAGATTATCTGCATTGATTCGTAAAAGAGGCGTTTGAAAGGAGGTTTATTTATTATTTTTTTAATAAATAAATTACTGATAAGAAGCTAGAGATTCGATCTTCTTACAGCTTGCTCCATTGCTGTCAAAACGGTTTTCAAATATAAAACAATACATAAATAATTAAAAGTTATTGAGCAGCTTCATTATTTTTTTTATTTTACGATTACTTTAACTGGATAAGTTTTTTTGGTTAAATGTTAATGTTAAATCTGGGAAAGTGGCTTCTGGTCTGCCCGAAAGAAAACTTTGTTTCGCATAACAATGACTTGTTAACAATTATATACGCAATAGTCATCGCTTCTTTTTTCAATCTTATAAATTTTCCATTGTTAACAATTCTCCGTTTATCTACATATACAATCATATACTTTAATTTCAATATATTATTGGTCACTCTATGTATTATATACGTTAAACTATTAAATTTTCTTACTATCTTTCCATAATTTTTTAAGGAGTTAAATAGAGTTTCATAATAGCAACAAAAAAAAACACACCATATTCTCAAGCGGCTAGATACTGTTTTTTTTATTGATATTATAATCTTTTTATATGAAATAACAACGCAATATTTTAAATAACTAAATAATTTTATAATGTTACCTTTATATTTGCAAGACTTCAATAAAAAAGCCTATCTTAGTTGTAAAATAAACAACGCAAACATATTGCGCATTTTTATAAAAAGCTTGAATTGAAATTGCAAAAATACATCACAAAAGCCAACGCCTTTTCATTCGCGTGTTGATCTTTGCCTAATAAATATCTGAATTAACAATAGCTGGAACAATACAAATGAAAATTACCATATGAATGTTAATAACGCAAGGAACTATTAAAAAATAGCAGTAATTGCAACTAATTGTAGATTTTTCATTATTCTTAAAGAAATCTCATTTTATATTTGAATGATAACAATGAATCAAATTAACCGAAGACAGTAAAAATCAAAATTAATCGTCCTATTCATGGTCTAATTATTTTCTGAGGAATACTGGCTAGATTACTTTAAAAATTGATACCAATAAAGATACATTAACATCTGTAGAATAAAGTACGTGTAGTCGTACAAAGTCACCGGTCATCGTGAAAGTTTCAAAAACAATTTTACTAACCGTAGGCGAGACACTATAGAAATTACATCACGCATAAATCTATAATTAATATGAAGCTAAGTATACTGTACAATGTTCTTATGATGTTACATTTGCTATTTTTTATACTGTAAATATATAGTCGGCAGTAGCAAAGATTATAGCCAATGTTTATATTGCATAACATTTTGTTTTTTGAGACACCTAAGCCTAGCACGTACTTATCTAGTTTCACAAATAATTGTTAAAATAACATATAGTTTTAATATCATATTATTACGGTGTTGATATTCATCTACTTTTAGGTATATTATCATCAAATTAAGTATTTTATTATACAATTATCAGTTACTCACTCTTCATAATTTGCACTTCTCCCCCATCCTTGGTAACAACTTTACTCAGTACAGCTCTTAACACCATTTATCAACAGCTGTTATAAATAAATCAATGTTTGAAACGCGGGAGCAATAAATAATAAAAAAAATCCCATTAATGATGCTATCCTTTCTCCACGTAATGATCCTGGTGAAAGGGCGGCTTCATTAAAAAAATAAAAAAAAAGTAAAAAAAATTATCGACGTGATGATTTTCACCGCACTCACGACTTCTTCTCAATGATTTGTAACTTTTGACGGCAGCTCCAAGCCACTAAGTATAATAAACCTATAAGGTGTACGTAGATATTTTTTCTCTTTTCCATACATTTGTCTTTAAGCCGTCATTTGTGTCTTTCACCTGCTGAAAAGAAAGTAAAATAGACTGGTTTTAAGGTGTTGATAACCTGAACCACATAATATATCATCCGGAGGTTTTCTACGCTGCTTAAGGAATTCGAAGCATGCATCTGTGGCAGTACACCCACGTCTAGAAAGCCCCCGTCTAGTTTACAGGTCACGTTTCAGCATTCTTCAAAGCGGTAGATAGAACGTGGCATGTCACGTAATCTCACCCCTAAGTGTTCCGCAGACTCCGGTAACAGCAGTGCTGTTCTATTTTCACCTGTTGTGTTTATTATAACCTGTGGGATTCGAGCTCTTGTTTCTAGATGGTTTGTAATACGACAATATCCTAAAAGTGAGGTGGTATTTTCCCTGTCCGTGAAGTTTCAATAAAAAACTTTGGCATTTTTTATTCTTTTACATAGGTATTTTAGATTCAAATAAAATTAGCTAATTTATATTTAAAATTTGGTTTTGTTAACAGAATATAAATAGTTTCATGTTTTGTCAAAAATGTATATAAACAATGCTTTGTCAAATAATAATGTAAAATGCTTATTTATATATTTTTTTGATTACTATTGTATTTCTATTAAATTATGCCTGGCTATCTTCCTCTTCGGGTGCCTATCCTCAGAGGAGGTTGGCGACCATTTCAATGAGCATATATTTATGCTGAACCAGTGTTCATAGTTTTCTTAGGGAAAATAATTTAGTGCGTCCCCGAGTCCTTCTACACTGCTGCTCAATAGCATTATTAAATAATATTTTCCTTGCAAAGCTCTAGCGTTTAGATGTGATACTCCTTCTGCAGCAGGCTACAAAAACAATAGCACATCCTTACACAATCATTCCAAGTCCACCAATCCACTAGTCGACATTACTATATTGACAAAAATATCAGAATTGACTCATACACAAAATGCATTTTAAGTTACCTTTAAATTCTTAAAATAAATGTGCTGTTTATTTTTACTTTTCGCCTTCGTTTCAGCTTAAAAAAATTGTGCTGTCCGGTTTGCATACACAGATATATATTTAAGTGAGTGACGCAAAAAAACATGAATTTTAATACCCAATTTGCGTGATTGAAACGTGGTTCGATCCGAGATCGTGTACGTCAAATCACATAACCAAAAAATCTAATCTAAAATGTTGTAACTACAAAACGCTGGTAACCGCCTGGAGTTTAGCTGGAAGAGCCGCCATTAGGAGAACTTCGGAACAAAAAGCCTAAGAGAACCGACAGATCGTGAGCTCGGCGGACGTAACCAGATAGTTATGAGCCGAAAACAAACAAATCTCAATATCGAATGGAAATTGTCTTGGGGCTACAATACATTTCTTGGATTCATGAATTAGTGATTCCATTGTCTTACAACGCGCTTGGGGGTCTTTTTTCAATGATTTCTAAAAAAAAATTTATTATAATTGAATGGATTTGAAGTCTGTTTTTAATCGACATTTAAGTATATTATTACATGATGTGTTGCATAAAGACAACTTTATTTTAAGACGCAAAGAAATACATTCAAAGTTTAAAATGCTTTTATTGTCATTATTAGTAGTATTGCGATAGCTTTTGCACGTTTTCGTATGTGCTAATTAAATAAGTGTTTTTATTTTATTTAAGTAACATTACAAAAGAGCTCAACAAGTTGCGACTTCATTTTGTGGTTTATTTATAGATCTTTTTAATTGAAGATCTTGACGTCACTCTTCGATGGGCGATCAAATGGTCAAATGGTTGTCGCTGAGTGACAAGTGAGGAACGTATATCATATGGAGCCTTGACGCCAAAATCAATTAATGCTACAAATATTTTCATGATCGTTGTTTAAGATGATAAAACAGCTAATTACAAGCTGTATTAAAATTCATGTTTTTTTGCCTGTGTGTGTTTGAAAACTGGGCAGGATTTTTTTAAGCTTATAGAAACGAAGGCGAAAAGTAAAAAAAAATAGCAATTCCTACATAGAACTTTACTCTTAATACTACAGTACAAATGCTATATGTCATGTTTCACTTATAACTGTTGGGGAGAAAATCAAGACGATCTGTTCTTTGCATCTCGCATGGTCGCCATAGGACAGAATTACACAATCACAGCATTGCAATAGCTTCAGTATCGGGCCTATTAGATCGGGCGGTAAATCTACAAGTTTATAACGGAGTTCTCAGTGGTCGTATCCAATGACAAACAAGACAAAGGAATCCGATAAAGCGACGCACATAGCAAATAACGTTGCAGCTGAAAATTTACCTTAACGATTGTATTAGGTATCGAAGAGAAAAACCTATTGTGACACAGGTGAGACACCGCGGCCAGGTGACTGCATTCTCGTCGTGTGTTTTAGTCTCTTAACATACATGCAATCCACGTAATTAGTTTTTGAATATTGGATATTTTAAAGAAAGTGGTAATTAACTTTATAATATTAATATTTATACGTATATACGACATTTTCTATTTAGATTTTTTACTAGATTTTTATTTAGTGTTTTTTTTAATACTTTTTTCTTTTGTGCCGATACTGTATTCTTAAAATATCTTTAAAATGTGAGTTTTATGTGGTCGAGTGGGTAGCATAGTCGCCTACAGTTCATGAAATCCCGATATCAAATACCTCTTAAGGTAACGTTACTTTTTGTATTTTTGTTTCTATTAAAATTCACTCATTTTTCAGAAAGGTTTTTCACAATTTCCTTGTACACGCTTAATTTAATTTAAAAAATATATAAATACACATTAGACACCACAGCAACGAAGCTTGTATATTTTCAACAATGCTTACGAAAATTACTGACAATTTCGTAATTATTGGGTGAAGCAACCATGGCAGAGCAAATACGCATTTTACTAGCAAACTGAAGTAGATTACGAATATATTGCATTTAAATTTTTTGTTTTGTTTCTTAGTCTCCTAGATAACTTTCTATTCACATTTGTTGTTTAAATTTGTACTACTATAAACTGTCGTGGATATAAAAGGGACTTCAATATCTAGCACACGCAGAAGTGCACACTCGGAGCGATGACTCGGAGGCGCCTTTGGACTGGGTTTACGACTCTTCCAGTGTATTATTAACGCGCCCGAGGCCCGCGGCTGCTCCTCCACTCTATCTAATACAAACACTACGGCTGCTTAGTTACAATTTAAATATGCATTTCGAAATCACAGCGCGCCTCAGATAACAGCTTTTGGGCCCTTTCAAACCTAAAGGTTAAAAGCACCGCACCTCCGGTTTAAGCTAAGTTATAGGCGTCGGCAGTCGTAAAAATACTAAAAATAAGAACTGTTTATTCACGCCTTGTTTATAATATTAAAAGTGCATCGATTAAAAATAGTGCAAGTGCTCAAAAACTTCTCAAAGTTATATTAAAATATGTAAAAGAAAGCATGACATCTATGCATGTTTATAATAATATTTAGCAGGATAAGCAATTGATATTTTTTGTTTTCGTTCAAAACAGTAAATAAGCTTAGGTTGTATACAACTTTTTTATAAATACATAGTTACAAATTACAATGTGTTTTTTTTGTGACGACAGTATTGCTGTAGCAAAAAAAGCCTTTTGTATGGATATTCGTGCTTCGTCCGAAGTCGCAGTGACATTGAAGATATGGATTATTTATGTATGTGCATCGTTGTAAGTGGGACAGCACGCCTAAACACGTTCCTAAATATTCATAGTATGGCCAAATTTGTGTTTGTTTTGATTTAAGTACGTGCTTGCAATGCGACCACCGAGTCCCTGGTCACTCAAACCAGAACTCTGCTGACTAACTAGGTACATGAATCTTACAATTTTATGTTAAAATACACATATCGAGGCAATTGAAAAGTGGCTATATAGGAGAATCCATAAAATTCCATGGGTTGAGGGCGCCACAAATGAGAGTCTTGCACAGAATGCGAAATTGAAATATTAAGGCTTCTTCTATATAGCCACATTTCTTCGTAAAATAGCTGTCTTGAGTGTAAGCTTCAACTCCATAAAGGAGATCTGAGACGAATCTCCAGCGAGATTCCAGTGTTATATCTCTTGTGTTATTAAACGTACTGCGTGCTGTCTCAATTCTCACTTTGATTTCCTGGTCCCAAATATTTAAATATTTCAACTCTCTCCATTACTTTTTTGTCAATGTCGATATTGAAGTTGTCAATCAACTTAATTATTTTAAATTTTTTTTTATGTTCATGGAGAGACCGAACTTACGGATAGCATCGTTGTCTTTGTCGACTAGGGTCTATAGGTCGTCAGCACTGTCAGCTAGGAGGACAGTGTCATCAGCGTAACGAATGTTATTCAGAGGTTTACCGTTTATTTTGATACCGATTTTACAATCAAGGACAGCCAATAGCATCCCTTGATTATTGGTATTTTTTAAATTTTATTTTACCTAAGTAAAAAACGCTATTGGCTGGCTGCAAGTCGGTCGCAAGTTGTGTGGAACGTCTCCACGACACACGCGGCTCAGTGCGTGCCGTCGAGTAACACCGCACGATATTATTGAAACGGCGACGCCGGGAGAATTCCTAAGCGGCCATTGTTACTGGCCCTTATGGCGGCCGCGCCGAGGCTGGCGGACAAAGCATTAACACGTGGTACTCGAGAGAGGAGACATGTTAATTTGTAAGTTGTAAGCCGTACGTGTCGAAAAAACCAGGTTACGATAAACCTTTATTCCAGTCACACGTGGCGTCTTACGCAATCCATTTGCTGAACCCGCTCTCTGGGTAAGCTGCAGTGGGGCGCGGTCCACACGAGAAATAAAATATTTTAATACTGTTTTACTACTGTTTTACGTTTTACGTGATTCTTTTATTAAAATAAGTTTTTGAATAATGTATGAGTTGTTTGGTAATGGTCGAATAAATCTGCTTTTCAGCAAGTTTCCTTTACATATGATATATACTACGCTTTATGCAATGATTTGTTTATAACCTTGTGCACATGTGTGAAATCAAAGTATAAAAAGCGGGCTTTGAAAATACATAGAGCGCCTTGTTTTTTGAGGTCCTGGTCAGCTGCGACGTTCTGGTGACTATTGGAGACCTCCAGTCCTTCTTGACTTCTGCTGCTCTCACGGACGTAATGAAGTCGACTTATTATATAAAAGTTTTTTGCCATTGCATTTACCGGACGGAAGTACAAGAATAGACTTTCGTATATTTAGTATAATGTTTAAGATATGACAATTTTTTAATGAAGCATATTACTTATTAAAAAAAAAATAGGTCGCTAACGGGTAACTACCAAATGTTGGCTTTTAAATTTACAATCAGAATTCACGCATGTGTATTAAATATAAAGTAAACTGAAATGATCCCTTATTCATCATATTGGGTCATTTTTTATTACATAAATATTATTCGTCATTAAAACTCATTAAATAAAATACTATTTTATTAATTATTTAAAATCTTATTGCTTGATGATTTTATACATAAAAATGGTAACAGCTCTGTATATAAATAAATGTGCAATTCAAATAACGTAATTAGTTTAACCAATCTCGCATAATTTGGACGTTCTAGTCTTTGATAATACAACGAATTTGAAGGTATCTAGAAAAGAAGTATATTTATAATAATAAAAATTGGCAATATTCGTCCGACGATTTGTAAATTATCCCAATTTAGTTTTGATCAAAGTCATGCTCAAAGTTCGAGTACTCTGCTAATATTAGTAATTTCGTTGCGTTCAAAACGTAAAGGTTCGTTATGTAATAATTACACTGATTTGTAGCTTTTTTTGTACTTAATTAAGGTTCGGTACGAACAAAGAACAATAAATAGCGTGGGAGGTTCTCTAGCCCGGAGTGTCCATTAAAGGTTGTGCACACAAAAAATAAATAATTCGTTTCAATAGAAATGGTCAGTGCTTTCTATACGGAATCTATAAATTTATCAGTTTAATGACTTTCTTGGGAAATCCCCGTAAATGGGACCGCTCGATTCATTTGATACCTTTATTTGTACAGCGAGTATTGTTTGAGTCATTTGCCGGCAATTAAATCATGGTCGACAAAAGTATGGCTCCTTATAAAATCGTACCATTATGTTAATAGTACTTTGTGTTTCCCAGCTGCTAAATGCTCACTGCGGTTATACAACTCGCCAAATACAGAATCTCTATTATGCATGACGTAAAATAGTATAGATGCTCACATAAGTTAAGTTTTTTGCCGTTATGATATCTAAAGTCTTCTCAAAATAATGAGATTTTAAGGAATTGACACCGCATATAAAATTTACCTAACAAGTTATCTAGAGTTATATTTTTGTACCTATGAGATCAACATAAACTTCAGTCGTTCCACACGCTTAATCCCATCAATAAATAAACTCACCATACAGCCCATATGAATCTATAAACATCCGCGTTAATTCTACGCCTTTCGTGATATACCGCTTTCTAAAATATTATAAATACAATAAAAAAAATGGCATACACAATTAAAATATGCTGTTGATGTGCCTTATGATATCAAAATCGATCGATGCAATATCCGATCATTATTCACGAAGTTTTTTAACCGGCGATTTGCGATTCCGAGGGCTCGCACGGCGGAATGCAGTCATTTTGCGGGAAACGCACTTTTTGCATGCACTTTGCGGAATGCATCATTGTGCAATGTCGGTGGTTCGTCGTTTCTGTGTCACCGTTTTTTTACTGCGTTTAAGAAATGCATTGATTGATCTGGGGAATTTGAAATATTGGCAATCTGTCGCATCCGCATTGGCTGCGAATTTAGTTCAATGTATTGAATGTGTGTTTACCAATCTATTTACAAATATCGGTCACAGCCTGGTTAACTATAATAATATTAAGTAATATTATTTGTTTAAACGTTTATCAACTTATAAATAACACTACTATGAAATGTTTGTTGTTACGTGTATTAGATGTTTTGCATAATATTTTAAAACCCATAAATTTAAAACGTAAAAGGTAAAGTGTTAAGACACCATTTAATATATTACGTATTTAGAGATAATGCATAACAATCCATTGAAACACAAGGAGGCGCATTATTTACTAAAGAAATAGGCCATCAGAGAGGGTTGATGAGAGGACCTGTTCTGATTGCATTCTCTAGTTTCAGAAATCACTAAAGTTTGATACTTTTCTTTGCTTTTTTACATGGCCAGGTAAATCTTCTCTTGGCCAGACGTGTGTGTATAAACTGCAAAGCACAAGCTTAGGAACCTTGAATTTAGTAACAAGGTAGGATGGAGTAACATTTGGAGGGATGCTTCTAACTAGGATGAATTCAAACTCACAAGACTTTGAATTTGCAAGTGTCGGATCTCATCCTAATCGATCTCGTTATTCGATGATCATGAGTGAGGGCCTTCCGATATGCTCATTGTTATTCGGAATTAACTCATACTTGCCATTTACACTCCGACAGGAAGGTCTATGCCCAGACTATCTGAAGGATCAATCAAGTAATATGACAGTTGAAGGGTTCAGTTGTTATGTGCTAGTTAATTAATTAACGATAGCATAACATTTGATCGGGTCCTATCACGTTATGTTAGGTTGGACACGTGAGAGGATGAGTTTCCCATTCCTAGCACGCGTGCTCGGCGGCTAGAAAGTCGCGTTGTTCTGCTGCGGCGAGCTGCTGATTGGCCAGATTGTGCAACAACACTGTGCAAATACAGCAAATTATCGATTTCGCACGTTTCTCGATGTTTTGTTAGTAGCGCGTGTAGGCGAGATTTTTTAAACAAGTGTGTAAATATTTATAATATATCAATTATTGTTTTGTAAGGTTTTGCTTCAGTTATTTCTTTGGTATATATTTATATGCAAAACAATGGTTGGTACATTTTAAATATTTATGCATTTGGCACGTGCAAATGAAATTCTGATGTGAACACGCCTTCCGACTCTAATTATAAAAATTATAGACCCTTTACACACGACGCGACACAACTTGCAACTAGCCTATAGCGTCCTAGTTTCAGCACCCAAAATAAAGGGACTATATTGGCTAATTGAAAATGGGTCGCAAGTTGTGTCGCTACGTGTGTAGAAGGCTTAAATACTATAAAAATATACAAGATAATTGATAATTAATTATTGATTCTAGAACCTCACCTCTCCTTGGCATTTAATTTTACTCAAATATTAAATTTTAAAATTCTAAATACAGGTTTGTATGTCCTTGCATGTATATTTATTTTTATTAAAAAAATACTTCAATCAATGTTAATGATATAGATTTTTTTTAAATTGATTAAATATATTTAAAATCATTATCTGCATATTTTATTTTTGTTCTTATGGCATGCCATCAGTTAAGAAGCGTCCTGTTCATACGCTCAAACAACTCATGCAAATGCGCCTCAGGTCTCGGCACATTTTCGTTGGTAACTTCGAGCATTACACCGCAGCGGTAGAACCTTGTATCTGAAAGCAAGGGCGCGAATTAACATCACAAAAAACCAGCCGAAGTACAGAACAGTGATTATTAGTCTAACGAGAGCCACTATTTAATCCTCCTCTATTCATCGCACCGACGCTCATACCGAATAACGATGCCACTCGAAAACCATTTTTCTATTTTTATTGAAATTTCACGTTTTGATCCTTAGAGTCCTATTTTTAGATATTGAGTTGACGCTTATTGAACAGTTATATTATTGCTGTAAACTGCAGTTTTGCTTCGAAAATTCAGTACATTATAATTGTTATTAGCATCCTGGTTTTAAAAGTAGACAAACCCTATTTTTTTTTTCATAGGACCTCTTCAAAAACTATTTCCCTACCGTCCACTTGTAGCCCCCAATTTTTGTCGAGTTAAGATACCTTATTGGAATTATTTAAGTTTATATGTCTCCCGTTTTTAAACTAAACAAATATTACGTAAACAGTGATGACTCCACTCCACGATTTCGTCAACATTTTTTTTTGGCACGATTACATATGAGCTATTAACAATGATCAATTTACTTTGTACATTTATAATTATTCTTCCCGTAGATGCTAAACAGTAATGTTTGCGATACCAGTCGTTTAAAACAATGAAAAATAAGTGGATAAGTCAACAAATATATTTTATTTTGTAATAAAATTATAATGGATTCCACCAAGCAATCTCTGTTAGAAATATTGAACTTATATATAATATAGATTCAGAGATAGGGATGGGAAAAGGTAACAGGGAGGGGCTTCTTCGAGGACTTGGTCTACAAGGGTAACAATAGTGATAATGGTGGTGAAATCTCATATCTCTGAGATGGAGATCAGAGTAGAAGATTCGCTTATATTCTGCTTCTTAACTGGAAATATTATAGTTCAGCGTTCACGCGGAATGAGGTAATTGCATGTTATCGGTGTAAAAACCGAAGAAGGCTTTCAAGGATCGGCCTTGCATTCCAACACCAGAGCAGGCAGAGTTGGCGGCGGACCAGATCCAACGTCTGTAGTTCAAATAAATCAATGTCACACGATACTGCAATATTTAAAATCTAAATTTTATGATTGATCAATTGAACTATTGAAAAAATCTACTGTGTAATTAAAAAGTTCATACGTGCTTCTCGTTTTCCCAATAATAACATAATCAATCTGATAAAAAATCAATCAATGTATTAAACGGCGCTCTAACAATAGACTTAAAATTATTAACTTACTTGTAATTATCTTATTTATTTAATTCATATTCTCTGATTAAAGCGACAATTTTACGTGTCACGTTAAAAAGTAGTAAGCACGTCGTCGTGATTAATGTAATGTGAACCGTTATCAGTTTCGTGTTTTTTTTTTTTTATTTCTTTATACATACATTTTGAAATAAGGATAAAGTCTGTAAAAGAAAATCTTTATTAAAGTAATAAATCATATATATATATATATATATAGTAAAAAGTTTTTTTAATTAAGTGTTTAGTGCTGTATTACGAACTGATTGGTTAAACACGATTATGGTGAAATACTATACCCGAATGGAACACAACGTTTCCATTCATAGTAGCCTCTGCCAAAAAAAAACATTGCACATCTTCATAGCAGGTTGTATTTACTGAATTCCAGAGTAATCAATTCGATTCGCCTATTCTTGCTCATGACTTCTTTTCATCGAGAAATAGAGAGAATCTAAACGCATTTACTACGCTTATTTTTTCGGTATATACTGTTGCATAAAAATACTAAAATACGTAGTGTAAAATATTTTTTTTAAAGTGACCATTCTTTAAAAGCATAATAAAAAATTTAGGTCAGATTTAATGATTGATAATTATCACAAAGTTCAGATGACTTCGTACGTACTCACTAACCATATGTATTTTTTTATTTATTCATTTGTTATTAATATATTTAATGTTAAAAGCCGCGGCATATATTAAAAATAACATTAGATTTCATATAATTAACGAAGTAATAAAAAAATCAATCAGGAGTTTTTGTACATTTTTTTTTTGACATGTGAAATCGATAACTTATCGATATATACCTTCTGATTATAATTAATTTTTAATGGCCTTAAAAATAATTTTTAATTGTGCTTTTGTATTGTGTCTCGAAAAAACTATTATAATTAATCTTCTTTATATAAGAAAGCGAATAACGAAAATATTTTTTAATTATACGTCTTGATCTTTCTCGCATCGTTTATGAATATTAATATACGTGACGCAATCAGTTCAGGCAAGTAGTTAAATACCGCAGGCTTTTTTTGCAGTTTAAAGCGTTTTTTTTTTTATGAAACGCGTTCGTAAAAAGTATATGTAAATTTATATTTTATAATATACGCAAGAAATCATATCGTAGTTTCTTTAATGTCATTTTACTTATATTATTTTATCCAACTTAGTGAAAATACCCATAATTGATTATGTCTATAGTTTAATTAATATTCAAAGCCTTTATTTTATATCTGATATCGTGAACACGATATTACGTTGCTGTCTTCTATTGAATATCGTGTCCTTGTCATTTCTCGCATATATGTAATGAAATGATCTATTCAATGAATTTGCTCTATTAATTAAATGACAAAATACAAAATTATCTAAGCACGTTCTTTATAACCTACCTTGCTTGTATGACATACACTTCCACGTGTATAAAAACGTTTATTATATTTAGCTTCAGTTAATAGGAGGCTTTTACTTATTAAGATCATTCCCAGTTGTATGAAATCCCGTGAAAGCAACATTGGCAGATAAAGTCATGAGGTAGAGACGAAGCGAGGAGAAATTAATTCAGGCTGTACTCTGTACTACCCCGCCCAATTACCCTCACTTTCACAAGCGCAGCAGCCTTCTCGCACCTGCCGCAACAAGCAAGCACTCAGGGGGCTATCTGATATTGGTAATGCATTTTAGCATATCGCCTATCAGTAGAATGATGAAAACCTGGTTGAGGCGGGCAATTAATTACCACCCGACGCAACTATGTTTAGACTGCATCGGCGAGTGCTGGCCGATTAGCATAATGTTGCAAAAAACGTGGGTGATTTTGGAACAACTCTGTGCTGGATAGTTTCATATGAACTGTTGAAGTTTACAAATGCCAAAATAATTTTTTTTAACGTGTCTATTTGAGTAGAACAAGCACATTCTGCAACTCACTCATAATCAAAACTTGTGGCGATGAAAATAGAAGTACAGAGAGTACTTGGTGAAAAAACCACAAAAAGTAAATATTTTATTTTAAATATTAAAATTTGTATATAACAACTTCAAGGCTTAGATAAAAAAATTCCGATAGTAAATATAAATATTTTAATTTGTATTTTTTCCGTTATAAAATATACAAGTGATTAGATATGTTCTGGTTTAAATGTAGGTGCATTAAAAATTATCAGTGTCGCAGCCCGGTTACTCAAATATCAATTAGCGCGTCAATATAGCATAATTCATGGTTTTCGTTACCAATAAAGTACAATGATTATCTAAACATAAATTTAACGCCACAGGTTATATCGAATTATAATACAATTTAAATTCAAGTTAGATTATATCTTACGCCAACATTCGCGTATAATCCGTGAGAAAGCGCGACGCAAGCCCCAATTAGTTACAAGCGGCGCCTCGTTAGAATAGATAAATATATCTGCATCAACGTGGAGAGTAAAGATTTGAATTCAATTTGAAGTAAAGGACCTATAAATTTACCCTTTGCTCAAAAACACACCCTTGAGCCAATTAGGCCAAAAAAATTATTACCTGTTTCGTTTTTACCTGTATTGACACAAATCGGTTAGGTAGCGCAGTGAAAACATTAACACTCTAGAGTCGACGTGGAGGATTATAAATATTTTGAATTTAAGGGTAAAATAACTTCAAAGACGACAGCAGTTTTGATAGTTTAGGAGGTCATATTGGAAATTAAAAAAAAATATATTTATATATAAATATATAATTTTACGTTATTTTTAATGTGTGGCTTTCCATTGCTTTATTTATTAAAATGCACAATGAAATAACTTGTATATCAAAACAATGAAAAATCATCTAATAATGAATAATAAAATTTATTATTAATTATTTTAATAAATATAGCTTTTACGTTCAGTCAACAAGTACAGTTTGTTGTATATTTATTTTTACTTTCCATCACAGCGGTTATTAGAGCATTCATCTTATCACGTTTATGAAAATAGACTTACAAATCTGATTAATTGCAAACTGCGAATGCAACTTTACTCGTGCCACTGCGCGAAAAAATATGCTTAGTTGCTAAGTAAAAGGCGGAATAAATGTTTTATTTGGCGTTATATAAATATATTTTAATAATATATCATTTTATATCCTTTTTTGCAAAATATATTTAAAAAACGACTTTACTTGCTGTTTTTATCTGATCTGGTTGCGGAGTACGTATTTTACAACTGTGCAAAAGGTTCTTCTAGCACCCCCTGAGGGTTTGTTGCACACCTCTGGGCTCTGTTCGTATTTCGTTACCGGTTTCCAATTTTTACGGAAAAATTAGCCTCTTTGTTATTCAGTGTTTTATCGTTTTAACTTTCTCGTTAAAATTTAGGCAAAGCTATTTGAACCTCTCCTTCTCGCTTCCTCTCGCGGTTACACCAATATTATCAAATAATCACCTCTGCACACGAAACATAATTAAATTTACCTCATAGACCGTAAAAAATAATATTTACCTCATAAATATTTACCAGCAATACTAAACACATTTATTTTATTTTAATTTAGATTCTCATTAAGTGCTGTAGGTGCTCAGCGAACATGAGTTTACGACATGAAAAGTGGAAATTTTATTCAGTATTTTTCATCAAACATCTAAAATGCCTATCTTTTTTTATCACATTTAAACTTTTATTTCATCACTTTTACTTAACAAATACGTTTTAACCAGTAATTTTTTTTTATCATTATTTTATTAGTGCGTGTGAAGTTAATTCACATATGTAGTTTCAAGACTTTATACTGATTCATAATTAAAGTAGAAAATTTAGAATAACAATGCGTAGAAGTCGAGATTTGTGGAAAGGAGTAAAACTATATAGCAAAGGAAACAAAAAATAATATTATAAATTTTAAATATTTTTTTACTACCAAATCCAATATCAATTAAATCTATTTCTATGAAATCATAATAAACTTGGGCTTAACTAAATCGATCCAGAATTTTCCTGTCATGGTGTGGGTCAAGTCGACGATATCAAATTTCAATACTGAGCTAACAATCCTTATTGAATACATTATTTTCAAAAATTTGTAGTTGTTTTTAAAAATATAAAAATTATAATCAAGTATTATCAACACTAAACGTGATTTTGGATTTCCTCATTTGTATTTACATTACTCAATTACAATTAATATCTCTGCAATCAATTAATATCTCTGTATATGTTGTTTTGTTCAAAGTTTTGTCATGAGCTCTGCATTGTATATTAAATTAAGTATTGTTTTAATAATTCAACTCCCGTTATTTCATCAGGGCTGATATAGTTTCTTTTAATCTTAATAATCAGCGACCGATTTAGATAAAATCAAACACATGAAAGAATGCGGTTTAACTCGATGGTTTTGCGCAAATCCCAGTTTAAGCATTCGTGCTACGTATAATTTCCACACGATAAATCAACATCCATCAATTAACAATGAATCTCGTGACAGCTGCATTCTCTGGTGTATCAAGTTGATTTATCCATGAGTTTATTTTATTTGTGGTAATTGCGATCTTCATCTTTTAGATCTTCTTCATCAGGTGCCTCTCCTCAGAGGAGGTTGGCGACCACCTCACTTAGCATAAATTTATGCTGAATCAGTTTTCACGGTTTTCTAAGCGGAAAATAGTGTAGTGGGTCCCCGGGTCCTTCTATACCACAGTTTTATCTTGGAAGTAAAAGTCTGCGTATAGCATCATTATATAATCATTTCCTTAGAAAGCTCTGGCGTTTAGATCTGATACTTATTTTGCAGCAGGCTACAGAAACAATCCACCTCGATAAGTTACTTCAGATCACATCCCTCCACAATTATTTCAAGTCCAATACTCCATCACGCTCAGGGTACAGAATGGCAGCCATGCACGAGAAACAGAATAGGTAGAGCGGGGAGGTTCTTTTCGATAATATCATGTTATTAACAATGTCAGTAAAAGCAATTATTAATATTTTAAATATTGCTAGGCTATGTATATTTTAAAACAACATATGCACGTAAAACAGAAGCTTTTCAAGTGACTCACTAAAACTACTAAATTGAAACCTGACTCTAGGCTGAATTTGACTTGACCGCGACTGCTCTGGTTCAGATTTGACTCCAAACGTAACCTGACTCCGTCGAGTTAACTTCAATTCTAGCCCGATTCCGATTCCGCAGCCCTGGTTTTCCAAGAGTGCATGGCTATCATCAAGCCATCGGTTCCGTGAAGTGATGCAGACAGCGGTGACGGCGGTGCATCGTGCACTTAGCGTGCATCGTGCGTGCGCTAATCGCCTGCGTTTCTAGCGCCAGCCATCCGTTCACTGGGCTCGAATTATCGAGGTTTCGCAAGAGATAGCAGACGGCAGACTTTTCCATTGCTGCTTTCAAGTTTCAGCAGGAAATTATAAGCGATTCGAAACTGTAAAATCTACAGGCGTACATACATTTTTTTTTATTTCAGCGAAAACGTCTTTAGTGCATTGTCTGCCTCTGAAATTTTTTATATTAAAATAGAAACTAATTATTTAAACGTTTTTTATTCGTGATTTCCCATTCTTATAATTGCACTTATTTTAAGTAGGATTGTTTTAGTGAGTCAAGACACATTTTATGAATATATATCTAACTTTTTCATTATTTAACATCTGCGGTTGTGAGGCTTTAGGATTACAGCTGACTCTGCCCCTGTCGATGTTGTATTTATATTATACAATCATCTTCAGTTGTGGTGATTTCAGTATTACTACCTTATACATATTTCAGTTTAAATGATATATTATTATAAAAATGAGCAGATTTCGCTAGATGAGTTGATTATGACGAAAGGGAGTCGATCGAGAGGGTCCTGCTTCAAGCCTACATTGGTTTTACAACGACTTCGACGGGCGACAAAGTGTGGGTAGATTAAAGATAATATAAGAGTACTGTAGTACTTTGGGCGATGTGGACTGGAAGATGCCAGTGTGTGGTTAACGATTGAATAGATTTTTCTTATAAATCATTTAGAAAATTCAGTGCTCAGGTTCGGAATCCAGTGAGAAGAGCTCGCGCGTAAGCCGAGCGTTCAGCGCTGGATTAACAATCCACAATGGGCAGTGAAACCTCCGTCTCGCATGCCGGCGCTTTATCTACAATTTAAACCATTTTATTGTTCTAGCTTCGACTAATATTTAGCAAGGCCGCTCCGCTCATCAATCTGTGACGTCTAATTGGACGGGAACAATTAAGCGCTTATCGTGTGATTGTCTGCGAGCCGCCGTCACCTGCTCCCCGTCGGTCTTCGGCCGGATACCAGCCGTAAACTGAGAATGTTACTGGTTATTTCTCGAGTGGTAGACATTTAAGTGCAGATATTCTAAATGGAAGGAAAAGAGGTAGATAAACAGGTAATAAGCGTTAATAAGTATTTAAAAGCAATTGAGCTATGTCCGGTTTGATTTGTCTTCATTATTTGCCTAGAGAAATCACAGAAAATCTGTATCGACGAGAGATATGTATGTATGCTCATAAGTACGTCACACGAATAAAACGCTATGTCTCTGTTTTACTCTCTATAATTTATATCAAGCATAGCATATTAATCAAACAATAAAATTGCCATCTTTGATCGGTCATTCAAAATTTGGGCACTTAAAAATCCAATACTTTTTTTTCGGGAATTAAATACATATGCATAAATATCTATTTAAAGTTAGCTTATAGTTAGTAGATATATTCAAAACATCTTATTTAATTTTAAGCTATTGGCTACATCATAAAATATTTGTTTTTAGTTTATTTCGACTCTCTATTAACGCACAACAAAGTACAGTAGCGCAATGTTTATTTACAATTATTATCGCATATCTCACTTTCGCTTGTTGTAGATTAATTAAAAGATACGCTTACAATGGCAGTGGTAAAAAAAATAATTTCAAACTAAATATTAAATTAAGTGAATTGTTTATGATGTGTGAAGATAATCGTATGGCTATAGGCGTGCTATTCTCAGAAATATTCGGTTGATTAAAACAATCGTGATACTCCTAGCATTTATGTGTAGATCTGTATATTAAATAACATATTGTAAAATATATTTTGGTAATCGATTCACATATGAACATATGGAGTTAATTATTTAAAACAGATAGATTAGACGGCCAATAATCTCCCAAGACACTATATTTAACGTATTTTGTTGTCTGTAATGTATAATATATATTAATTTTTTTTTCTATTCGGGTATATTTAATAAAACAAGGAATTGGGTATACTATTGACCCCTTCGAAGACAATGCTCGCAATAGATTTTTTTTAAATCCGCTGTAGTATGCTATCTTATATGTATATATATATATATATATATATATATATATATATATATATATATATATATATATATATATATATATATATATATATATATATATATATATATATATATTCTACATTGATACTTCTCCAGTTGAGCTTTAAGTTTGTTTCTCGATCATTAACTGATTCCCGTTACTTTATCTTAGGCATTTATCTCTCCACGGTCGCGAGCAACTTTCGTCAGCGATGGCGCGACAGTTCGGTCTTCTCTGGCCACAAGAATTTGAAAGTCAACCTCTCAGCCCGGAGTGCTGCTCTGACAATATAGAGAAAGCACTTTCTTCCCATGCAGGCCCTCGCGGTGTCTCCGAAAGGCTCTTACCTGCGATGCCTTGGAGCATGAGCAAGATACAAGCGCCTGAAAAAAATACGTCTTTATTTTGAATGCTCATATTCATCATAGATTTAGTATGAAATTAAAGCAAATATATAATAAAACCCCTCAGCCCAGAGTGCTGCTCTGACAATGTAGAGAAGGCACTTTCTTCCCGTGCAGGCCCTCGCGGTGACTTCAAATATTTTATTACCTGTGAGGTCTCGGATAATGAATGCATTATGAGTATGATACAGGTATCTGAAACATCCACGTATCACTTTTGAATGCACACACGGTGTATTCATCATAGACTTAGTATAAAATTAAATTAAATGTATGTAACTGACCGTTTACCTGTTGCGTATTATATATAGTACTGCCTTGTATTTAGAAAATTTAGTTTCCCTAGAATGTCGACTTATAATAAGCATTTTTAGAGACAGAAATATAATTTGTTTCCTTCATATCTATGTTTTTCCCACGAAAAGTCACCACTAGAAGTCGGTGAATCAATATTTAAAAAAAATTAAAACAGTATATTATATATTAAATGTTTTTGAATGATATGGGATCTTTCGAATAAGCTGTTATTTTCAAAGTAAATATATAATGTTATGTTGACAAACAAGCCTATTTTTTCCTAGAAATAAGGTCACTTTATGAAATCGCTTTAATCAACGAATCCTCGGTTTGTGGAGGTATTCTTACTGAATTTTTTACTTTGTCATTGCCAGTTCTTGGAGTAAAAATAGCGTATCTCGTTTAATTGATTATCATACATGTATAATAATTTTACATTAAATCCTAAAGGGATATCGTTTGAAAATGTATGTGCTGCTATCGATACGTATATTTATCATAATCTAATGTTATTTTTAGTGCTGGTATTCTACGTAGAAAGCTCTTTGTGATATGTTTACCTCACACTGCGTGGGAGTGCCTCTGTGGCCCTTGAGCCCCAAATATCATTATATTTTATTATCCATACCTGTGTGTTACATAAAAGCCGCCCATTACAGCACCAAACGTATTATATACCAGCGTCCAGATGCAATAGAACTTCGATGGAATGCATGGCGAGCAGCCATTTTATTAATGTTTATAAATAACGATTTAATATTCTGACCTGAACATTAAAAATTCCAGGTTTTGTGGGGTAATAAAGCACAATTAAACAAAACCAATTTAATTCTGTGTTATGAAATTATCGATTTTGTTAAGACTCTTTGTAAGCTGTTGATAAATAAAAATATCAAAAAGATTTATTGGTCAGTCATTTTGAATAATATATGCCTATTAATCAAACATCTTTCACGCTTAAAAATTATTACTACAGGTGAAAGCTATTTCATCATTTCAACGCCAAGAGAGTTTGACAATATCTTTATAGGAAGAAAAGCTCTCTCTAATAATGTTAACGTGATAGTTGAATTTATAATTGATATTGTAAGTTCAAGTTGAGTATTTATTTGGTTTCAGGTTAGATTTGATTAGGCTGTAAATTTCTGACTGTGGTATATAATCATCCCAATGAAATCTTAAATTGAATTACTTCGAGTTACTCAATATCTATTTTCTTTTTGTTTCAGCTGACGCCATCAAAGTTTCTACCGTAAAGCCATATTTACACCAGACCTATTCTTAACGGTAAGCTTATAATATTTAATTAATTATTCAATGGAATTACTCGCCTTTTCTCTTCTCGTGTTAGCAGCCTTATCCGCGTGGTAAAACGCCTTGAAATTATTTGACTAAGCATCTAATTAAAAATTTAACAGTTCCTCCGGTAAAATAATTCAGCTTCTAATTAAGTAACTTGTTACGCATTCAATAATTTACTTCGAATGCTTGTATCATTTTTTTATATTTTTAATTTCAGTAGCCATATAACAAAACTGTCGCCATAAATTTACACCATGTCTAATAGAGCAGGACTGGCTAAACTTTTTATATACAAGTCGTTGAGTTACAAAAACCGCTCGAGGTATTTTTGAGTAAAAATTAACGTTTGAATCTCGTTTAACGTTTGAGTCTTTTATATTATGTTTTATTCTGTGTGGATTTGATTTTTCAAAAATCTTCATTTTTATCACTGACTTATAAATATATATTCATAAATTTCAATAAATTTTTGTTTTGTATTTCTACCGTTTTTTAAGCTGAAATGGTAAAAAATACGAATTCGTTAAAACAATTTTAGTACGATTCGTACCAAATAATATCGATGCTATTTTTTATATAAACAATGTAATATAAATTGATATCACTTAAAAAATATATGCCATTATTTATCGGTTGGGCGCCCCTGAATTAGAGCGAAACAAATAATATATTCCACCTCTTTGGCATTGATAAACGAATTAAAATTTTCAAAACTAGATTTCTTTTATTAGTCATAAGTAGACCCTACACGCGTGAATGTGTTGTCAACTGTTATTAATTTAAAAAAAATATCCCATAAAAAATACAAGAAAAACCTGTTTCCGGAAAACATATTTAACTATTTATTTTTCGTAACATTAATATTTACAAAAAAGTTGTCCAATGATTTAAAACTGGATTTAATATACTTTGCTTTTTGCATAATTCTGAAATGGTTCACTTTTTTAAGTCAGCGGTTCTGAAACTATCGGCCGCTACATAATTCCTATTGCTGACTGTACTCTACTCGAGTCAAATTTATCACCTTTTTAGACTTACTTACCTTCAATAACAACATCACGTTTGTAGAGAAAAAAACTCATGGATATTTTTTTTTATATATGTAATGCGTGGTGGGTTTGGAAAGTAAATCACGACACCCAAGAAGCTCGATATTACTGGCTTTAATTAAAAATATAAACAAATTCACGTTCTGTTATTCTATATACGGTATGTTAAAACATTACGAGTGCAAATAATTGCCTTATTGTATTCTAAAGTTGTGAAGAAACCTAGATATGAATAAGATGTTGTATATAATATTTAAATTTCAAAAAATCAGTCGCGATATCGAAAAGGTTAAAAATCTATGTTCAAGATAATTCATTGAAATACCTTTGTGATGAAAATAAGTTTCTTGTTTGGTGTATTTTTACTGTCACTACTTTTATATTCAATTTAATTTAAATACGGGGCAATGTCGCTTTCTCCAATAATCTATGAAATTATTAAAGCTGAGCATAAACCGGTAGCAGGTTGGGAGCTGGCTGGCGACGTATTTTTTTAAGCTTAAGAAAACATTACGAATAAAAATTATCAAGATCTTCTTTCGTATGTATTGCAAATTAAATCGTAGATATTCTATGGAGCGTGGCGAAAAAATTAAAAACTTCCAAAGCGTACAGAGGAAGAGTAGCATCAATCAGGAAAAAGTCGATTTCCATGAAACCGGAAGCGTGCCGTGTTTTAAAACCGGAAAGAAACCGCTCTGATCTCCGAACCGCACGGCCTTAAGCAGAATAAGGTGTTGCTCTTTACTCTCTTACGCACCTGCTCGAGTCGCGGTTTACGCGATTTACGTGACAGACTGCCAACTTCTCTTTTAATATTCTACAATTTTTTTTTTTATTAAATATGTAATGATTTCAAAATGTTTTTAAAGAAAAGTGAAATAAAATAGTAAGATTGTATAATAATTGATAGTGCTGTTGCAATTATATTTACAAAACATCTACAGTGAAATTATATTTAAAAATAAATAAAAATGTTGTTGTTGAATGTAATACAACAAAATGTCTGTGTCAATTGGAAATATTATTATTATCTTAGGCTGTCTTTTAAAATTTTAAAAAGGGATTGTCTCATTTTGAGTTTCAGAAACCCGCTTTGAAAGTATTGGTAAATAATAAACTCAATGTGTTTTTTAGTATATTTTTAACATGTTCAGTTTATTTAATCTGTAGTAAAATATTTGTAAAAATGTGCTCAAGATCGTAAGTTACAGATTTTTTGTTGGTTAAGTTTATTATTGTTGATAAACTTTTTACAAAAATAATTGCATATTTCATAAAAAAAAAAAAACTACAAGTGCATGCTACCCTAGAAATGTTACGTATTTGTATGCACGCCACTGCTGCTCGGTAACATGAACAATGCCTTTTTTTCTTACTAGTAACTCGTGTTTTTAATTCAATTAATCCAAAAATAATGAGTGTGCTGTAAATATTCAGAATGTGTTTCGAGAAGTTACTTTTTTAATCGCATAAACTTAGTTTGATAAAACAATTACTGCTTAAAATATTTTGACATAAATGTTCATTCGATCTATAATCACAATAATAAATTACAATTCGTTTAATAAAAACTTTACGAAAATTTTTATAAATTATACATTCAGTAGAAAGCGCGCGTTTCGTACATCAATTATTATATCTAAAATACAAAGATATTAATTATTATTGTTTGGCGGTTCACATGATTTTCTTATTGTGGAAAACCACAGTGACTGTCGCAATAACAATCAAGCAGTCAGCGCCTAGGCAGGCTCGGCCTCAAAGAAGGCACGTAGTGTTGCGTAGTCACAAATAAGTAGGTACAAAAATGTGTCCGCAGAGTACCGAGGGTCTGCCTGGTGCTTTGATAAGAATCGCGTTGCTTCATATTAATCCGACGTGGTTAAATGTCACAGGTGAGTGGATTGGTTCCCACTCTCGAAGGTACGCGGAAGACACCTGCCTTGGACGCCGGACAGGTATGGCAGAAATCGATTCTGCTCTGCGACACAACACCTGGCAGTAGATTTGAACTGAGGCCTGCATTTATATATTGATTAAAAATAATACGTATTTATACCAATTTATTATCTTTAGTATATTTATATATTTTAGCTTCCTTCAAAAAACATTAAATTTGTATGTTTTTAATTAAATTTAAAAAAAGTAGTAATTCAGGTGTCTTTATGTCGTTGTACTATTTATGGAACGCATTTAATTGAATATGTAAATAAATAGACACAGTTTAACAATAAATAAAAAAAACAGTTCGTTTAGTTAGAAATTATTTTAAATAATAATCTGCCTTTTTTATATAATATATTATAGAGTATTCTTTTGGATTTGTAAGATACTTAAAAACGTTAAAGCAAGCCAGCGATTCATTCAATCAGTGTACATTTAATAAAAATTATATTGTGTTTTCGTGTCTTTTTACGAATTTATTATCTAAAAATATATTGTCTATATAATAAACTTTTAAGGACAATAATGCGGATTTATAAAATATTATGCTTGTATAGTATTAAAACCCCTGCATTAGTATTTATTTTACATTGCTTGACGTGTCACGCAGTGTGAGGTTAACCACAACATTGAATACGTCTTGAAAATTTAATCTCATATAAAAAATAATATATTTTTTAATGTTTTTAAATATACTACAATATCATGCCTTATTTAGGGCTTCGTGTATCTGAGAACCAGACTCGCATTAATTTGGAGTAATAAAAAACTGGAAATGTCATGGAAAACTACAACCAGTTATTATAAACACACTTGGAGCTAATTACAGAGGTATTCGCAAGTGTAAATAAACCTTTTAAATATTAATACATTTTCCAAGGCTGCAATAAAAAACCCTTTAATAAACACAATCAAATAATAAAATCAATACTACTGAGGCAGTGCCTCTCAAACCACGATGCTCTTGGCGTTTTAGGCTATTATTTAGAAGAAATAATAACAAGTAATATTAATTTTAATCATGCTTTGTAAATTTATTATTTTCTGTATTGTTCATTAATATTGAAGTATTTATAAAATATTCGATACATCTATACATAATCAAAATGATGAGTACAATAATGTTTATTTTATTATTTTATAAACCGTATACTCTAAATGGAATCAGATAAATATAATCTCACAAAGTCACTCTGAATCGTGTTAATAAATTTTTACAGCCATTATGCCTTACTTTTTTAAGTTTTGGTCCTAGTATTGGGGTTTTCAATCCATTTTATTAGTTAAATTTTTTTACTGTGTTGTGATGGGATGATAATGATTAAGAACATTTTTTTAAATATTGAAAATTGATTAAAGAAACTCTTAGAAAAATATATCAACGTGATTTGTGCGGGATTCGAACCCACATCCCCTCGCTTACATGGCAGGTGCATTACCAACTATGCTAACCAATCACTAGTACTAGACAAGAATTTTTAATAATCATATCCTATAAATGAAACAATGTTCTTATTATGCCTAATTAAATATTGTGTGACTTGCAATACTAGACTTTTAACACAAAGTACTGAGTGAAGCATTTTAAATCCAATCTGGATATTAGTCTATTTAATTATGTCAATACACGTACTTGTTAAATTTAATTATTGGTTTTTGTGAAGACCATCTCACAGGAAGTACGATTTTACCTATACAGGTTTAATTGATTGATAATGATTAATCACGTTGATATATTTTTCTAAGAGTTTCTTTAATCAATTTTCAATATTTAAAAAAATGTTCTTAATCATTATCAATCAATTAAACCTGTATAGGTAAAATCGTACTTCCTGTGAGATGGTCTTCACAAAAACCAATAATTAAATTTAACAAGTACGTGTATTGACATAATTAAATAGACTAATATCCAGATTGGATTTAAAATGCTTCACTCAGTACTTTGTGTTAAAAGTCTAGTATTGCAAGTCACACAATATTTAATTAGGCATAATAAGAACATTGTTTCATTTATAGGATATGATTATTAAAAATTCTTGTCTAGTACTAGTGATTGGTTAGCATAGTTGGTAATGCACCTGCCATGTAAGCGAGGGGATGTGGGTTCGAATCCCGCACAAATCACGTTGATATATTTTTCTAAGAGTTTCTTTAATCAATTTTCAATATTTAAAAAAATGTTCTTAATCATTATCAATCAATTAAACCTGTATAGGTAAAATCGTACTTCCTGTGAGATGGTCTTCACAAAAACCAATAATTAAATTGTGATGGGATATTTTAAATATTTCTGCCAGAAATATGCGCAAGACACTCGGCTCTAGCCGCAATCTCTAGTTGACTTGTATCTGCCAAGGTGGAATAGAAATTCAATAAACTATGCATACATTAACTAGACAAATGTTGTAAAATTACGAAACCGTTTCTCATTGACAGGCGTTCAGGTGAATTCCTTACCTGGCGGCTGTTGATGGTTACGTGATTAGTACATAATGTATTGAAAAGGTTATTAGTCTCTGAAGAATGTTCAAGCTCTAAGATCTGTGTGGAATTTTATCTATTAACATCCAATTAGCCTGATTGCCTTACCCAAATGCTGCCACATAAAATGACATTATATGAGAATATAAATAAATCTTTTATAAACTTTACTTTAGAAAAAATAATTATTTAACGTATTTTTTGTTATTAAAATCTACCTGTATTGGTAAAACAATAAAAGGTATGCATTGTTTAATACGTGATATTATTTATTATTGTTATTTTTCATACTTAGACAATCGTTTATAAAATAGAAATTTCTTGTATACGGAAGTAGCTCACGTTTCCACTGTTCTCGTAATGCATTATATTTTGAATGAGCTGTACTGCTTTGACTGCTTCATTTATTATAGCAGCAGTTGCTTCTAGTAACTTTGGAGTAAAAACAAATGATGTAAGGCCAATATATCTTCATATATAATACCTTGAGCTAGTAAAATCCTTTCAGGTATTAATTTCACCAAGTAATATAATTTGGAAACCAACTAAGAATTTATGATCTTCAATGTATTCAAAAAATTAATTATTATATATTTTAGCAAGTTTTTTTGAACGTCAAAATATCTTATACGTTATTATATAATTTAAAATATTTATATTCAACATATAATTAAAATATGTCTGAATCAAATTTTAGTTTGACGCGTTTAATTTTTTTTGATGTAAACCGTTAATTTGAACACAATAAATATTTACAAAATAGAAGAATATAGCTAGCAAGTAAGCACACGCAACATTAGTTATCAAAACGAGGTATCCCCATATGCTGGCTTTAGTGCTCCTTTCCCACATCTGAAGATGACCCAGATGCCTGGAACCGGTTGTCCGTATAAACACATAACAAACACCGCAAATCATATCGTAAATCCGACACAGTCCATTATGTACGTTATTGAATGAAAAAGCACCGATTCGTTTGTAATAAATCGAGGCAGCTAGACGATAATCCAAATAATCGGATAAACGATTCTTGTATATCCGGAAAATCGTTGAATTAACTATCTTTACCGTAGAAACAAACACGTGATTTGATAAATCATTCTTCATATGGAACACCTGTAAATAATTTTCTATTGTGTACTCACGACCAGACAGTGTGGCCAGTGCAATTTCACATAAGGCCTTGTCTTTTAATAATTGTATATTAATTGTATTATTTTTCATATATTTTGAAAGTAATGAGTAGATGTTAATATGTGCAATTTAATTTTGTTAAAAATTTAAATTTCACTATAATATAACAGAAATATATACTAAGAATATTATTTTCTGTTTTGGAATTGTTATTGATAAAATATCAAATTTAAAAAGTAACAATTAGAAGTAATAATAATAATAATAGTATTAATAATTTATTTAACATTTCATTATTACAAGACTTAAAATAAAAAATGAATTGACTCAAAAAGCATAATTTTTTATATGTATTTAAACTGGGTGTCGTAAATTGTCACTCATATTTTATAAAATCCTAGTTGGAAGTGACCTTTTAAATATTGCAAAATTATAAAAGTGCTTGATGTCTGCAAATATCGTATAAAAGTAGGTATTTAAATAAACATTATCAAGATGTTATGAAAATTCCGTACGCAGCCTGAAATCATACGATTTTTGCAACTTGTTACCATTTCAGGCTATCGTCATGAATTACTTAATTTCTCAACGGATTCAAATGCGCAATTAAAAAATATCTGAATATGATGCGAGCAATATCTCAAGAGAAATCTGGTGTAACTAATCCATTTCTCTAATTGGATATCTGCAGACCTCGGGCGGTTATTCAACAGCAGCATTACCGCGGCTTCTCACGCAGCATCGGCGGCCAGGTGAGGCAGCCTTTATCGGTTGAAGGACAACGACCCGGCGTCTCTCATTCCAATCAGTGTATACATTACAGGTAACACGATAGAGTGTCACCTGTCCATAAAAGAGCACCTGTGCAGCTCCTCTCTTGGATACGGATACCCGCGATTGCTGTTCCGATAGCTGCTAAAGCGCTAACACAACCGACATACGACCGATGAGACAAATCTGAAAAAATCGGACGCTATTGTTCGGTTGCGTTGTCCCGCTTAAGCTTGGGTTTCAATTTTAAAATTTATTTACATTTTATGTATATACCCTTTCATGTTACAAAAAGCTAAATACCATAAATACTGTATTACATATGCTTGTAGCTTAAAAACCTCGTGCACAGTTGTTTACTTATAAAGGCCTTTAGCTGTTAAAAGTTTGTAATTACGATATTAAATATAAAAAAAATAAGCCAATCAGCTTTTAGGCAGCTTTTACGACAAGAATTAGAGGTACTTATTGGTATCTAGCGATACGATTTGGCAACATAATTATACCTGCACTTATTATTATATATAATTATACCTGCAGTTATTATTATGCAATTTTTCCACACCTGAGCTTGCGAGGAACATGTCCACATTTCACACGTGAAGAGAGCGGCTCGTCTGCTGCGCCAGAGACGCGAGACCACAGCGTCCACTGCTCCGCCCAGGTCTGCGCACCCAAGGAGAACAGGTGCCTCGGTGGCCTGTGGCGAGGTATTGGGTTCGAGTCGCAGCGAGACCCGCAGCTGTCTTTATGTATATGTAAAAATATATATACCAATCGGAATGCATCACATAAATTACAAGATTTTTTGAAATTACTTACATCTTCTCTTGCAGTGAGGTCTTAGAGGTCTCCCGCTCGTGAACTATAAATTAGTAAATTAAGTTATTACAGCGATGAAATCAAAAGCAGTTAGAAACTGACATGCGACGTTCGTTATTTTTATCAGAACAATGCGAATTCCCTTTCGATGGTGTAGAGGTAGACAATGGGCCATTTGCGGCGCGTCCTAGGAAGGCCTGGTGGAGCGCCACCGGAGATTCCGCCATTCCGCGAGGAAAGTGAAGGCGAAATGGGTTTTTCTTTGCATTGTAATCCACCTGTGCCAGTGCATTATGCCGCCGCGGACAATGAGAGAAAACTGTATGTGCTGCATAAGCTTTTATCAACTACTAGATTAAAGCCTTTCCGCAGAAATCTTCCCATGGACTAGTCGCGAAAAACACCCTCTTAAAAGAGGAGACTGCCCTATGCAAAAAATATTTTTTTCTTGAAAAAAAATAAATAAATAATATGACTATGAAACCTTCTTAATTAAATTGATTCACAGCTCAGTCTCACTATTTTGGATGATTTTAAAACACCGTTTATAATATACCTTTATGGACGCTAGATGATTGGAAATGGTGTAATAATAGATCAGTAGAGCGACAATTTCGCAATTTACAAAAAAATGTGATATTTTTTTGTCATGATGATCGTATAAGTCAAATGCTTCGAATATAAGATAATGCCCTCGAAAAACGAAAACTCCTAGCCAATTGATTAAAAATATAGATTACTTCGAATCAGATCAATAGCTCGTATTTCTATTATGGTTTAAATGTAGGCTTTTGAGTAATCAATTCATGGGTAAAGAGAACCGTGTAAATTGTTTTCAGGGTATTTTTTAGTTAATCTTTATACTTTTCAAGATAGTTGACGTTTATATGATGATTTGATAAACATAAATAATACATATGAAATCCAGAGATCCAACACACCCACACTGATGCGTCATTTTATCATTATTTGAACCATCATAAATCATGTCGACCTTATTTTTTAAAGATAGTATTTAAAGCCTGGCATGCATATATAAGGCTCTGCATTATAAAGGATCATGTGCTAGATATTTTCTCTCGCGTGTAGGTGTTATAATTGAAGTTGATGTATTTTTTTAAAGGTAATTTGATTATTTTATATAATTTAAGCACCTTCCATAGCAGGCTGACGTCACGTCCTGGAAGGGTAATTTCAGTCTCCGTGTACTTATTTTTGTGATGAGTGTTTTCGTATTTTTTTTATTTTTTATCGTATCTTGTTTCTTTTATTGAGTACATTCATTTTAAGTCAGAAAAATTAGTTTCTCTATTTATGCAATTACGGATCAATATCGTGGCGTTTATGTATGCGAATAATTTTAACACTCGGGGTCTTTATTTGTTTCTACGCAGCGGAGGCGTGGAATGTTACAGCAAGAGAAATGGCTGCATGCGTGAATATAAAATACGTTGAATAAATTACAGGCTGATAGCTGTCTCCTGGTTGGTAAGGAAGACAAACGAGCTGGCTTTGAAAGACGCTAGGACGATCAATTTCAGAGTGGGGGTGGCATATCGGTTCAGGGGGGTGTAAAAAGAGTCAAGATGATAAACTAAGAAGCGACAGTGTTTAACCTCATAATCAAAATTTAAATAATCAGCATTTCAAAGCATTATCGGAAACTAGTTTCTCTTCGTCTAAATTAACGCTAGTTTGAATGATAAAAATATTTAAAAACTGTTATTTAAATAAATGGTAATGATCATTTTGACTAAAACTAATCTTAGAAATCGATATTTTTTCTTCTCCGTCCAATTTATCGGTTAATTTAATGAAACGAAACCATATTGGATAATAGAAAATCAAAAGAAAATAGGCGAGATTCTCGGTCTCTTATTAAATCCTTCATGGTCGCCAAATACAATCGATTATCTCTGGACTGCTGGCGCGTCCAATGAGAGGTTTCGACGAGTTTTCTGAACACTTTGTCAAGGCTAGCCTGTTGATGGAATTGAATTGATGTTTGCTATTTAATTATACAATTCAAAGTTGAAATTGAATTTTTTTTTAAAAAACAGTAACGTATTATGCTCAATGTATTAATGAAATTGAAAATAGTTGATATAATTTTTTTTAACAAAAAATCATTCATCATCATCAGATTCTCAACATTTCAGAAATGGATTCATCGTCCGTGATTCTCAAAAATCATACATATAATAATGGTTGAATATTTTGAATTCATTTTCAATAGACTTAAATAGTTTATTTCAACAGGATAATTATAATTTTATAGGTTTGACTTTGTGATTTTATGAAAACTCTAATTGCTGTTTAGTTTTTAAACTATGCAGTTATAAAAAATTATTGCGATTTTTCTTTTAATTAAAAATTGATTACAAAATCCATAATCAGTTATTAAAATAACTATCGCGACCTAGCACTTTGAAAATGTAATTTTATTGTGATTTTTTACGCATAAAAAATAACCAATAGATTTAATTAAGGCTTTGTTTTCGTGAAATATTTATTTTTAAATTCCTAAAATTTTTAAATTCAAAGTTTAAATTATAGCTAAAGACTGCAATGCTTTTTATCAAATCGCGTCTTTTTATTTTCCCGTATTAGCATCAATTCCATAATGCTATCCATATTGATGCACGGATATAATGTATAAAAAACCATCTCACCCAATCATAACAATTTATTTCAAACTCTTCAATACACCAAATCATCAATGAAAAAAAGTATAATATTCAATTAATATAAATTAACATTTTAAAAAATACGAAAATGCACCCCAAAATTACATATTACCTATTTTTAAGGCAATTGCTCCCAGCCTTTTAATTGCCTCTGGTGTCCAACCGGACACCAGAGACAGTCCATTACCTGGCGAAATCGTGTCATTTAATTAATTTAATTTTCACTTAATTTTTCTATATCGAAAGTTGATTTTTTTTACAAAGTATTGAAAAAACTATTAATTATATTTATCTATTTTTTATTATTTAATTAACATCCATTTTCAGGGTAAAATTAAATCATAAAATGACGACTTTTCAAAACCAAAGTTTGTTAAAGATTTTTTTTTTATAAATTTTTAAATTAATAAGACGCACATGGTTTATATTTAATATTTTAATTCCAATTAAAAAAAAGACTTTTAAACGTTTAGAATTCTTGGAAAATGTACCGGACGAATCTCAAAATTCCTACACTTCAATCGGAAAAACACATATTTATCATATTAATAGTAAATTTATAAGAAATAAAAATATATTGTGTTCGGAAGAAGGGATGTATCAAACTTTTTGCATTTAAATATTTTTGATTGGTGCAGTCGATTTTTCGCAAAACGGACTACAAAATGATCAAAAAAACTCGATTATGGCAACTAGACCCTTAAGGAAACATCCGGCAATCCTTGGTGTGAGTCATTGTTATGTATAAATTTTTACTAAAACCATTATTCAATTGATTCGCAGTGACTTCCACGTTATTCAATGGCGTTCAAGCGATTTTAGATGCCATAACGTGTTTGGAAAACGGTAAAATCATAGGCACGTGAGTCTCACCTTTGTGGGGCATTACCTCAGGTGCCGGAGTCGTGGGAACACCTGCCCGGATTTTCTCACTCTCCCTGTACGAGCACAATAGAATGTCAATGCCAAGCACTCCAATGGCACGACTCCTCGCCGGCAATCTGTGCTATAATGATCACTTTCTTTAGACATCGCCGAAATCCAGCAAGAGCGTGGAATCATCGAAAGTGGTCGTTTACAACCAATTAGACATTTTTTGTGATCATTTGTTTAAGATGTAACGTAGCTTGCTACACTGGGAGTATCAGATATAAACGCCAGGACTTTGCTGGTAAAATATTGTATAATAATGTTATTGGGCAGCAGCAATACGCAGACTTATCCTTTAAATATAAAACTGCAGTGTAGACGAACCCGGGGACTACACTATTCTCCCTTAGAAAACCATATACACTGGCTCAGCATAAGTACATGCTCAATGAGATAGTAGCCAACCTCCTCTGAGGAGTGGCACCCCAAGAAGAAGAAATTAAAAAAACTCCAAAGAGCTTACGGCGTATGGTGCTTCAATAACACGAAAGAGCAATCACAGTTGCAGTGATGATGTCTCTATAGGAAGAGAGCTCAGTGTGGGTTTACTTAAAAAATATATTTTATAACAAAAACTAGTCATGGGGTTGTTTACTTGGTATGGCCGTAATTAAAAGTAAATATAAATTTAATGTAATAGTGGCATCAGAAAAAAAAAACCATTTTACGATAGAGCTACCAGGCAGTGCTGTAAAATTGCTTTGGTTCGGAGTGACTGCGATTTTTGCTAATCAAATCGAGTTCTTGCACGATTGTGTAAGCCCAGAAAAGGTTTCCAGCAAATAACAGAACAGAAGATGCTAGTTTTTGTCACCAATAGTTCGATGCAGCATTACGCAAGCTCTTCTGGATGTTATGCAGTTATCGGAAGAGTCAGTCGTCCGCGAGCCGATCACGTGCACTCGTTCGGTAATGTCTATTTTACTGAGGCATTTTCTTTCACCTCTCTCCGCTTCAGAAGATGGGAACATCCAAAACCGCCGCAATGTCGTGTCGGCTGCTCGCCCATTACCCGATTGTTTACTTCAACGAAATTACATTTTTTTTAATTGAGTGATTATTTGTAGACAATTGGATAAATACCCACGATGCTTCAACTGTATCGAGACAAGAAATTATTTGTATTTATATACTTACAGTTTTTTTTAACTTCTTCTTTTTCTTTTTCAAAATATTTATTGACAAGAACAATTATGCACAATATTTATTCATATTTTAATATTCTGCCTGTTGTGTATTTCCTTCCAGTTTTTATCGTATTTCTGTTAATTTTTCCGGAAGCCGTACTTTTTGCTTGTAATCAAAATACCTTCGTACTTTCTCCTCTTATATCCGGATTCTATGTTCGATATTATATATCGATAAGTGTTAAATAATACATTATATGAGAATCAATCAACCACATAACAGCTTTACACACTACTGTGTACCATTATTCAATAGCTGAGTGCTGATAATCTTGCAAACTGACCAGCCAAGACTTACTGATGCAACCAGCAAACAAAACGAAATGAAAAACAGTTTTTATTATATACATAACACGTTTTGATCTTTATGATCAGGGGTATATTTAATAAACCCCACTTTATTTAAGTAAAGGGATGTTGGCTCTTGACCTGAGTTTCCCGGTCCGATCCTTGCTCTGATAAACTCCAAACTAGTGCATTCAGGCTTGTTTTTTTTTTTTAACACTCGGAAGACTTTGGCTTGAATCGGTCCGTTTTGTGTGTGTAGTGTGAAAAGTGGCTGACATATAAAAAAAATATCTTCATTAATTTCGCTATTATATTATATTTCTCGCAAAACGTCTGCTAAATGCCTTATTAATTATACTAACGTAACAAAAAATCATGTTTAATTTTTGCATTTGAGTTAGATAATAAAATGATTTTGTTTAAATTAAATATATCATTTATAATTAAACGTAAAACATGTGAAGCCCAATTAGAAATAAAACCTTACTTGCTTACTTACGAATGTTTAATTTTTTTAATAATTACATGATTTGTTGAATTTACGTACAAAGTATTTAAAATATATTTTGATATTTTCAAGAAAGCTTTTTATGACCTATTTTTAGTATTTATAAGCTCTGGTAAATATGTAAACACACTTAAAAGCAAGTAGAAGACTATTTAGATATTCATGGCTATTTAGCGCCTTAGTACTTTCGAGGACTGCAGTGAGAATTATCGATTTCCCATGCTAGGTAAACATTTGATGATTTGCAGGTATGACAATTAAAAAATGTAGCTTGTCGATTTTTGTAAGCTTGCGTGGATAAAATAGTCAAATACTAATACTTGCACAGACTTATAATTAATTGTAAAGATGACATTGGTTGATATATCTCAGACTTGAGCTCACCTTTAGATTTCAATTCAATATTTACAACATCAGACATTAAGGTTTTTTTTCATAATTATATAATTGAATGACCTTTTCGTTCAAAAACACTATCAAAGTTCATACACATATTTATACTGACTTCTATCCTCTTAATTCGTTTAAAGCCCTTGCATAGAGCAGATGTTGCTCAAACATTAATTAAGCGTCAATCAAAAACCACGTTAGCCAGATCCACCACCAACACAGCTCCAAACTAGTGATGGGCAGTAATTGTTTAGTTTTCATGATCGACATCATTCAAATAAATAATCAAATAATTCACTTCAAATATTTATATTTTCTTACTTATTAAGTACAACTTTCGGGATCGAGAACTCTGATAGAAAAATTTCATTCAATGAATTTTCATCAATATATTGTATTATATTGTAAGTATTGATATCAATATACTCCCAATAAATAATATTTTTTGAAAAAAGCTATTATACAAGCACTCTTATATTTTTTTAAATTAATTGAGAGGTTTCAAGGCTTTTGAAAAATAAACCCATGGACATTTAACTCTAATAATTTACTTAAACTGCTCTACTTTGACGAATATGAGTGCGTGGGCAAGCGACTATAATAGAAGGGATTTCATCTCAAATCTTAAGTTTGACTTTTGTGGTAACTCTAGTTTATAATAATAGCACTAAAAACTAAACCACGAAGTGCTTTAAGCTATTTTGGACTTCACGCCACTGCAAATAAAGTCACCACTAATCATAATAGGCTTTATTTTCTTAATATTGTATATTTTCTTAATAACAAAATACAAATCTATCAAAATATCTTAAAAGTTTGTCATATTAGTGTATTATTTATCCTTGGCCAGTTTTATTGTAAATATAAATCGAGACCTTTGAAATGTGTTTTTATAGAATACTTAAAATACCATGAATTAACCACATCACAAATGAGAGAGTATTGCGCAAAATGCGCAAAGAAAGAGAACTCCTGACGATGGTATTGGATGGGATTTATTTCAGAGATTTTGAATATCATACAAACTGTATTATTATGGAGTGTATGTCCATGGGGGGCCATCATTATTCAGAACCTTTAATCAAGAAGAGGCGCAGCACCTCAACGCCCGCGAATCCGAGGATGTGAAGTCACGAGGTCATCGCACCTTCAGCGTGGCTCTGAGCTAAGTTTAAATAGAAATAACACTTCCTATAGTGAGTTCAAACCTAACAGTCAAAACACCAGTAAACCTCAGTACTATCGATCATTTGTAATATCAATACGGTTGAATTTTTATCAAGATGTTTCATGATAAACACGAAGAACGATAACATGTTTCAAGTTACTTGTAACTTGATAACAGGGTACATTAGACTTGATTTTAGACTTATCTAAAAAATACCTAGAATTTTAAATAAAATTCATATGTAACAATACCATATAATAAAATACACATATAATAAAAAATTACGATGTTATAAATTTTAATATTGCTTTTTTAGCTTAGTGATTAACACTGTTCACGGAGTTAAAATTTTCTTGTAAACTGATTCGAAACTACCGTTATTAATAGGGCGTATTTTTTTTAGGTTTACGATAGTAAATATAATAATTTATATTTCAGCATATTTATCTGTTATTTCTAAATAGAAAATTCAAAGACCAAGCTTATGCACGATCAAAGTATAGTTGAAAAGAAATAACTAATTATTTCAGTTACCAATGCTCTAATTGCACATCTGACAACGTTTTAATTATTGTTAGCATTGTCATCACCTGTAAGACTAAAAAATATACATACTATAAATCAGCTTCGATTTAAATTATGTCGCAATTATAAAAATCAATCGATTATCGCAGTTATGCCTTTACCGATCTGTTGCACTGTGCGTATTAACTATATTGAATAAAAAAATAAATACGCTATAAATAAATCGATTTTCTGCTTCAGTTCAGTTTCACATCGAAAAATTATTTCATACAATAATCGTTGTAGATGTGATAACGAATGTGCTGGCGACCGATATATATATTTGCAAATTACTCGCTAAAGCCACGCATGGGCGGCTAACTGGGCGAGCAAAAACGTAAGAAATCTTAAGCGCCATAACTCACGTTATGATATTTCCAAGCAATAAACCTATTCGGACTATTTCTACAACTACTCAATGCTGCATGATAAGCATTCGCGATTTCCAATCTTAAATTATACGAAAAAAATACTTTTATTAATTGTTTTCTATCACATTTTGGCACGAAGGTTTTTTGTGTCAATATTAATTGCAATTAAAATGATACCTTTTGTAACACGTCATTAAATTGATTTTGCGATTGACCTGAAATAGAACAAGTTCCTGTAAAATATGCCTGAAATTCTTTTTCTTCTGATGCCTCTCCTCATAGGAACCTGGGGACATCCCCTCATCTCTATCCTGGGCCGGTCTCACTAATTCGGCAGCACTTCCGATCTTCAGCTACTGGCGCAAATCTTTTTCCTTAGACAATGCTAGGATGCTATATTTACTGTCAGGAGTTTTATTTTTTGCGCATTCTTGTGACGCGATCAACTATACAGTCACATTTCTGCCGCCTCAATTCTTCGCTGTCTTGACTGTCCAAGCTTTGACTCCACAAAGGAGAACTGAACACTTGGTGAATCTCTAGCGAGATTTCAGTGTTATATCTCTTGAGAATAGAACTGGTGTCTCAATTCTCACTTTAATTTCCTGGTCAGGATCCCAGTTCTCATTGAACCTGCTGCCCAAATATTTAAATAACTCTCTCCGTTCATTTTTTTCAATGGTGATATTGGAGTTGTCAATCAATTCTGCTGATTATGTATTAAAAAGCATCAAATCGCACGCTGATTATTCGTCTAATTCCATGCCATCCTCCAAGGCTATATCTTACGATTGTCTAGCGTTGTTGTTTTTGTTTACAATCGATGGTATGCATTTTAAATCGCGGCCTCGACCCACAAACCGTACATGTAATTGAATCCGATGCTGAGCGTCCTCTTTGCCCGTCTGTGAACACACAACAGCACTCTTCAAGCAAATTGCTTCTAATGATGATAAACACTTATTAAATTGATCCATAATCATATATCACTTTTGAGTGTTTGTTTGAGAAACCGCTGCTTGTAGCATTATTATTATGAATGCAGCTCTTGAATGCGTTGAAGATTGCAACTATAATCGATAACCAAAAATTGTATGAAAAGTGGAAACCTTGACTTCATTTATTTTAAAAATACCATTTCAAATTATTTATTATTACCAACTCGGCAACTTTGTTTTAAATTTAGTTTAAAATTTTGGTTTGTAAAATATATTGTTTTACTTCTTTATCTCCAGTGAAAATCTGTATTTCACTGGAAGCATGAAAAATTATTAATCATTCTTAGCATTTGTTTATTTCGCTAAGAAGGTCGAATTGATAAAAAATAAATAACCACTACGATAGGTCATAATTTTTTAATAAAATATTTGCCATTGACCATATGACTGATGTTCGAGTTATCATTACACTTGTTTAGTGAGAAAATCCATTAATCAGTGTTACACGAGGCCTAAATTTGTATTTAGTAAACATAAATGCTTTTTTGTAAGCAGTCTTCTTCTAATGCCTCTCTTCATAGGGATTAGTGACCATTTCATCGAACATATAATACTTACATTTTCTGTCAGTCTCACTAATTCGGCCGTACTTCCGACCTCCAGGCTCTGGCGCAAATTCCGCATCCACGTAAACTTCCTCCTTCCAATGCTTCTTTTTCCTTCAATTTTCCCTTGGACAATCCAAGGAGACCTTTCGCCTCTTTACCAACGTCAGGAGTTCTGTTTTAAATAAAGCTTTGTTGTTACCTTTATTTTGAAAATCATTACTTTCAGTCAATTATTTTTTGATGCCAGAAGCACTTTCCGCCATCGTGACATAAATAACAAATAACAACAACCGTTTACGTGCATTCGTTGTAAATTGAAAAATGACAAAATGTCTATTAGTGTAATGGGTATAATCATTATTGTACAAAGCTGCCAGCAGGAAGTGGCGTCAACTCAAACAATGTGTCAATTTGTCAAGAGAATTCCGCTTGTCTTGGCGTGGAGGAGTGTCCGCCATTTTGTAGGCAGCTCAACTGTTCTCCAACCGCACTGCCATTATGCTTAATTCTCTGGGAAGCCATGAATATTCAATGAAACAGAAGTACCTACTTGCAGCTCGGCCTGTGTAACAATTCTCTGCCATCGCTAGGTCTTTAACCCTTTATAATATTTTTAAAAAAAAACTTTATTGGTACATATTTTAACCAAAAAAATATCGTAATATCCTAGCCATTTGGTTATTCTTTTTTTTTTATTTGGTGTGTGTAAATAAGGGATCTTTAATTAATACCCACTATGAGTCTCTGCACCTCTAGTGGCACGTTATTTATTTTTTACTCCACCGCCCTAGGGCCGGCATCTGAGCGACTGTAATTATCTCTGCAGATTAACCTTGAACTACAGTGTGGCTCACACTGACACGCCTTCGTCGTTGGCAATGACTCAGAGGTGACTCCGAAATAGCCCGTCGCCCAAGACACAATGCGATTACATTAGTTGTGAATCGTAACGGTAACGGTTATGTCAGCAACTCAAATAACATGTCAGGTGTTACAATAGCAGCTTTAATAGCATGTTGTACTTGATGCTCGGTTATCTAGGCGACGCTCTTTGATATAACAAAACATGTGTAAAAATACTTATCCAGGGCCGGACTGGCAGAATCATTCGCCTCGTGGTCCAGTGGCTAGCACGCTCGCTGTGGGTCGGGGGGTTTTAGAAAAATATTTATTTTTAATTCTCTAAATATTACAAAACAACCATCTTTTGAGGAAACAATCGCTATCATGTCCAGGTTTCTTGAGACCTCACTCCTAAGCCATTTCATATATTTTTAACTAATTTAATGTCAGGAAACATTCTTCTCAAAATACCAAGTACATGTTTCTAGTATTCCAGTAGGTATATTTAATATATGTTTTAAGACTTGGCTTAGACATCTAGAAACCCAGATGATATTCATCTCACAAACATAAAAAATACACATTTATGTCACTGTTTTGATTCAGGTTGTTATTATTATCCCATCAAAGGAGTTTTTGCTCGTCCGCGGCGGGCTCATTTTTTGTCCATTTTATAAGCCATAATATTCTCAGAATACTTCTCGAGTCGCTCAGTTTTTAACACCTTCGTGTTCCCTCATACTTAATTCTTAAACAACGTTTTTGAGTGCCCTGTCCCAGAATTATTCTCCTCGCTTCGTAGCGACGACAATCGCTGAAGAAAATTGGTCAGAGACAATCGTCACCTGAATATTCTCGAATACCACATTGTATTTTCAGTATGCACGTGGAGTCAGTTCGCTTTTGGATCAGTCGGACATTATTTCATTTGCATTTTGTAAATCAGCCTCGTTGCACTATAATTCTCTGAAGAACAAACACAGCAACGAAACTCACAACGGTTGCAAAAAATACTCGCATGACGTCGTGTAATTTTATGTTTTTTTTTATTCGCGCTAGTAGATTAAACAACAGTGTCATTATTTTATGTCATTACTTAAAAAAACGGTTACATATTTGCAATTATGTCTCATATCATTTGACTTGAAATTGCCGAGACAAAAAAATACCTCGAATTGGACATAATATTGTTAGTTAGTAATAATATCGCCAGAGGTCCAAACAATAAAAAATATATAATAATAATAATTACTTTGAATGATATATGCCTTAATTTGGCTTGCAGAGATATTTATAAAATATATAATCATATTGTAAATATTTGTTGTGTAATTTCAGACTCGGGCGGAGGCGCGAAGGCTCGAGGATGGACGCCTCCACGGGGCTGCTCCTCGCGCTGCAGCTGGCGGCGCTGTGCTCCATCGCCGGGGCGCTGCTGCTGTACTTGCTGTGCAAAGTCAGGGCCGGGGGAGCCATCGCCCCGGGCGGCGGCACCAAGTCCGTGCTCGTCACCTCCGCCGACACTGCGCTCGGCCTGCAGGTCTGCCACTCTCCCTAGCTTTAGTGGACATGCGCTTTGATAAATACCATTTTATATTTTATCTTCTTTTGATGCCTCTCCTCACTGGAGGTTGGTGACCATTTCATCGGACATAATTCTATCCTTCTTTAGTGCAAGACTCTTTCATTTGTGACGCGGTCAACCCGTGGTGTTTTGAGGATTCTCCTATACAGCCACATTTCTGCTGCGTCAATTTTTCGCATAGTAGATGTCTTGAGTGTCCAAGCTTCGACTCCATGAAGGAGAACTGAAACGAGATAATATCTCCCCGTAGATTGCCATCCACCTGGCCGAGAGGGGCTACCGGGTGTTCGCGGGGCTGCGAGGGGGCGAGTCCTCGCTGGCGGGGCGCCTGGCGCGGGGCTGGGCGGCGCGGCGCGGGGAGAGGGGGGAGGGAGGCGCCCCGCTGCTGCCCATCGCCCTGGACGTCACCAGGGAAGACGTGCTCCACGAGGCGGCCCAGGCGGTGTCCTCGCATCTGCCCCAGGGAGAGAACGGTGAGGGCGTTCATCTGATTTTTAGAACCGACCGGCACGTAATATTCGCTGGCAAGTTGTGTTTAGAGGCTATATTTAATTTACTTATCTCAAATATGATAAAATCATCGAATAATCGAATGATATAACACAGCAATAATGTACACACCATAAATATTTCGAGCTTATAACACTCATCACTAGGTGGCTCTTCCTGAGTAAAAATTCTTAGCAAATCAATATAGTTAAAATATTTTTCATGCAGATATATTATATTTAATTAAAATTTTCTTTTGAAAAATAAGCTTTTATTTATATTTCTCTACGCAGGCTCGTACTCGTACTCAGTACTCGTGATCTTGAAAATTAGTAATCAATAGGATGAAAACCTGTTTTTAAGCCATTATAAACACAAATTTTCTCACTCTTAACGTGAGCACTGCTGGTGTAGTGGTATCATGCAAGATTCCCATTCTTGCGACCCGGGTTCGATTCCCGGGCAGTGCACATTTTTTTTATTTTTTACCATATAAGGAAATATAACAAAAAGCTTAAAATGCCTTATATAGGAAAGCTATAAGCTTTAATATACCAGAAATCTGAGTTATAAATTATATAGAATATTTTCAGGTGTCCTTGTAATTCAATGAGCCCTCTACACGCATTGTGACACAACTTGCGACCGTCTTACAATTAGCCAATGGCGTCCTATTTCGCGTTGTTTACTTTTGGCTAAACCATAAAAAACACCTAAAATAAAAGGACCCCATTGGCTGATTACAAATAGTCTCTTTCAAGTATATATTATAAACGCGGTGACTTAATATAAATAGTATTTTTTCCAGTGCTTCGACATGTCCTCGGTAGTATAGTGGTCAGTATCCCCGCCTGTCACGCGGGAGACCGGGGTTCGATTCCCCGCCGGGGAGGATTTTTTATTGTTTTTTTATTAATTTGTTACATTCAAATTTATTCATAGGATTGTGGGCAGTAGTGAACACAGCAGGAGTGGTGCACACAGGACGTCTCCAGCAGCAAGACCCTGCACAATGGGAAGCCATGCTCAGGACTAATGTTCTTGGGGTCCTCAAGGCCGCCAGGACCTTCCTTCCGCTGCTCGCTAGCACCAAGGGACGCTTTATCAACATCGGTATTTCATTCTCATCTTTGTACCAAAAACTACAACAATATTAGTATTTTGATATCAATAGCATTTCAAAATTTTTTATCAAAAATAAAATACATTTTAATTAGAAGTACAAAAATATTTGAACATAATAGAAATTATATGAAATAAAACACTAGTCATTGGTCAAATTTTAATTTAATGTCTTAATTTTAAGGATCTTCAAGCGAAGCGAGCAGCGAGCAGCAAGTTTGTTACGCAGCCACCCGCTGGGCTGTAGAGGGAGCGAGCCAAGCCCTGAGGATGGAGCTCAAGCCCTACGGCATCCATGTCGTCACCCTCCAACCCGTGGGACTCTCCACTGAGACTCTCTTCAGCGCACCCAAAGAGACAGGCACAAGGTTTCAAGCATTTTATATAAAATTTATTCCTTGAGTACAATTTACTAAATATCAAACCAGTTTACATTAATCTCACAAGTTTAGAGACAAGTGCCAATAAGAAGCACAGTATTCAATTTGTTTTACATTATAGGCCTGATACTCCTTCATCATCAGCATCGTCCGAGTGCTCGGTTCCAATCTCCGACACTATGGAATACTCCACCAGCGTTCTCTATCCTTCCGCATTGAGGACCATCGAAGAAGCTCTCTCCATTCCCCATCCTTGCAACTCTTACGAACTAAGTCACAAGCCCGACTCGTGGTTCAGGCGAATTCCCTCACTGAGGTCTCTGCAAAGCTAAACAAACTTTTATTCTTGAGCATCGCAAATGAGATAAGATTTTAAATCTTACCTTTTGTAAGAATTATTGCCGTCAGTTGAACAAATGTGTACCTCGATGTGAATAAGTAGAGTTGTATACAGTAATATGGATGCATTATGTGCATTATATGCATTATAATATAAAATATGGATGCTATATTGGAGCTAAAATTGTTGTAATTATGATGTCAACATATAACGGACAAAGTATTTTTACATCAAATTGAATTGAATGAAAACAACAGTAAAGTTAAAAATTAAATAACCTAAATCTCAAAGTGACAAATGAGTTATAAAAGATTGTGGGAGTAACATTATTTTGAAGAATTATTTATATTTAATTGAGCTGTTTCTGTATGACATTAATGGCATCCCTTTGGTTGTTAATTTTTGTAGTAATTATTACTGTTTTACCATATTTACAAATAAACATACGGCATATTCATACCAATAATGTAGATCTTGGTTGAAATGCATAAAAATTGTAATTATTATTGATTAGTACTGATTAGTATTTGTAAATCTGAAATTTTGCAAATGCATGCTTACGCATAAATGGGTGCCGCCGTAAAGACCACAAAGTTCATACAATCCCTGTTTTTTCTTATCACGTTTAAATAAAATAATACTTTTTCATTTATGCACAGTAAAATACTTAAAATTAGCAACAACACATTAAATACTTATGAATATAATAATTTAGAAAACAAACGGGCGTCGTTTATTTTGCTTGAAGACCACAGGAGAAAAAAGATGAAAGTTCAAAATAAAATATTTTTATTACAAAAAAATTAAGTCATTCGTTGACTTTATTTCCATTGAATTATGACGTTCCTCTTTTTTCTCCTGTGGTCTTAAAATATTAATAAGAATAATTGTAAATACTGGAGCTTTTATTTTAAATTAAAATTGATTTCTTATGACGAAGTAGAAATATTTAATTCTATATTTTAATGAATTAGCTTTTAATATTCATTGCCATCTCTCTGTTGATCTTCTTTCACATTTGGTTTATGATTATACAAAAATGTATTTCGCTGATAACTTTTGTATCACAATGTCATAAAACATTAAAGAACGAAGTCTAATTTGCTCAACTCATGCTAATTATATTTGGTTAGGGTTTTTTAAGGTAAATTAATTAAGATCATGAATCTAATATAAAATGAACAATATAAAATGAATGACTATTTTTAATATTATAAAGTAGATTTTCATTTTATCAGGATAATACAAACTACAAAATTGTCAAAATATTTTTTAAAAAATTACCATACTTCATGCGAGTGTCCAAAGATCCCAAGAATGTACCTGTCTGAAAATCCTTCATCAATATGTATAAAATTATTATAAACTTTTGTATATTTTAAGCCATTTCCAGATAAAATGGACGTCTGCTTGTAGCTAGGAATATTATTTTTAACTTATCTGCAACAACTTGCTTTACTTTGCATAAAAATGCTACACTATTTAACCTATCGGAATAAATGCATCCATGTCATAATATTTGTCACAAATTTCAAGTTATTCTACATTTACCTACGAGTCAACACAAATTGGCCATAAAATCTTAAGATTTGAAAATTTAGAGGTGAAAGGCTGTTTATATTTCATTTTACTTTATTAATTAACAAACTTAACATCTATTATTTAATTTTGTATATACACTACTTTGTATATTATTTCGACACCGACATTTTATTTATGTCAATAGAATTAAGTGCATTTATTTTTAATGATATTCTGTATCATTTATTTCAAAATTATTAAAGTAGTTACACAATCAATTTAGATTAAAATATTCTACAATCTACACCAAGATATTATTAATATAACAAATGATCGAAACAACCATGTATTTTCTGTACCTATACACTAATTCAGTAATAAATGTATTTTATATAAATAATTTCTTAATCTTTTATTTAAATTGGACGATTCTTAATAATAAAATATTGATTGTATAAAAATATCTACACATCAATGAATGAATAAAGTAAAAGTAATAAATGCTAGAAAAAATCTACGAAATTATTTTCCGTCAATTTTTACAACGTGATACACATAAGTGTCTATATTTACAAAAAAAATTGTTTGCCTATAGAATTTTCCGTATTTACTATTCCTGTCAGACGCCAAATCCCAAACCGCCTAGCTACAGCTATAGCTAGTACAAAGGCCAAAATGAAAAGACAGACGTTATTATATTTAAAAGTGATTCAGTTAATGTAATTCTGCTCATCGCAATAAAAATATACGCATGTCTGAATAATGAGGTCATTAGAGCAATTCAAGAAATTTAATAAGCAGTTCTTTTATACACAAACATGATTTTCAGGTGGCAAGGTAGCATGATTGAACTACGACTATGTTAAATGCAAAATAATACCACTCTGGAAAAAGGTTAATTAAAGCCTAATGCTTTACTTTTATGTTTTTTAGATGAAAACATGTCTCTTCGTTGGAACACTATCTTATTCCTGTCTTTTTTGCAGGGCTGAATTGAGCTAATGAGATCATTATAGGAACTCCACATGTCGTAGTTCTGCAAGCATACTGTTCCACCTCCTCTGTGTTCTTGTGCTTGCTGGAAATAATAAAGAAATACTTTAAATAATTTCAATTTTAACAAGCAATAAATGAAGACATTTTTTTTCAGTCAGGGTATGATTTAGTGAAATCAAAGTCATCTATTTATTCATGCTTCTATAAAACCAAATAAGGTGATGCCAATGAAGCCTAAACCGTAATTTACTTTACGTCTGAAATTCATTAAGTAATTAAAAAACTCACAGCTCTGTTGATATCCCCGACACACAGCCAGGTGGAGCGCCTGATCCAGTTGACGTCTGTTTTATTTGGTATGGAAACAGCCCATTTGGAATGGTCAGTGTGAGAAGAAAAAGACAAGTCCACATCGGAGAATGAGACATTCTCAATATTATGCACTCTGAAACATCAAAATAAAGAGTACAAAATAAACAAAGCCTATTGAACATTATTTTAGGGTCTGACATGGTTGAAATTTCAAAAAATAAAATGATTTGAATTAATTTTTTGAACACTACTTTGGGAAAAAATATTTCCAAATCTTACTTATTGTTGTAAACTTTGTTCTTTTTATTGTCACAGTTCAATTTTATTTTTAAATAAAAAAAATTATATTTTGATATATATTTTTGTTGTGTTTGGGCATTTTTATGATTTCTAAACACTAAAAAAAGGAGTATGTGTAACTTTCTAGTATCAATTTCCCTTATAGCAAGATAGAAACTGAGGAAGAGTGCACTGCTACTTACTTATATTTACTTGTGCAATTGGACTCGAGTACTCCGGGACCATTAATCCAGGTCTCGGTCAAAAGATTTGTTTGTAACTTTTCAGACACCAAGGCTTGGTACAGATCTTTCTTGAAATTTCCACTTTTGGCAAATGATAAAAACGTCACAGACTTCTTTGTTCGTAATAAAACTTCATTTGTCCTAAAATTATAAACATTAATTCAATAGTATTACAAAACATAAAATAGAGTTTAACTCTTATATTATTAAAATTACATAAAATAAAAGTATTTTATAAAGAATTCAAGTTCATATTGAATTCTTATTAAGTAACTCACTGCATGGTGAGTTACAAGTACAAAACAAGATGAAGTAACTAACATAAATGTGGTGGGCTAGTTATATGTGTACATGTGCGCTTATGATGCTAGCAAAAATAATTGCTTATTTGACTCAATGCGCCTGCATCTAACTTAGGTGAACTATTTGACTAATTGATTTGGATTGCAAATGCAGGTTGCTATATTTTATACTTCAGCAAAGTTGTAAACTCTCACCAAGGCTTGGTTTTTACAGTATCCTTATTGATGACCTTGGCAATATACGGAAACTTTTTCAGCCAACCGCAGGGGATCTGCGAGTATACTATCTTCGGTTCATTGTATGTGAGTTGCATACCCACTTTGTTCAGATCAGGTGTATTGATAGACATACACAGAAAGCTTTGTCCATACTTTGTGCCAGTTTTCGGGTAAGAGTAGCTGAGATTCCTAGCGTTTCCTAAGAACAAATTTATACAAACAGTTTTATGCTTTTTGTAGCAATTAAAATTACTTAGCTGCAATTGTAAATAAAAAAAATATTCACATAATAAAGGTTAGAGTGTTGACATACTTTGGAAACAGAAAACATTCAGAAAATTGTGGTTTCTTGTATATGTTTACTAACTGAGTGAATGTGTTTCTATTTGTAAATAATCAAGAAGAATCTTTGAAATTCACCCTATGAATTTTTAAAAGATGACATCCGTGTTCAATAAAATAATTAAAAACTAACATGTTAACATTTAAAAAATCAAGTGGCAAGCTGTGGTCATAACATAAGTTCATTTCAAAAACATCTCCCTCGCATTTGACTCAGGAGCATCCGTGTCAGCTACGCATTTGGCACAAAGTGATGCATAGTAATATCCGTACTTATAAATATGATTGATTGATTATAAACAAAACTAAGATGCCTGACACCATATTGCTCATCATTTAAACATAATGAGAACACTGTATCATACATATATATATATATATATATATATATATATATATATATATATATATATATTTACTTTTTAAAAATAATATTATTGAAAAATATCAAACAACAAATCTATAGCTCCGAGGAGTAGTATATGGTTGATATTTTTTTTTAAAAATAATAAGTAATATTTTTACTTCAAACTATTTGACTTCTATAATATCTTCTATGTTGCCGGTTTTGTGAGCATACACTTTGCTCAGCTTGTGCTAAGTGAGAGCATAAGTTATGACTGTAAATTTCATTGCCAAAGTATATCTGTACTCGGAAGTAAAGCCAGAGTAAATTGTAAGTACACTATTCACTCTAAGAAAAACAACATATATGTAGAAAGATTTCTTATCTCTTATAAAATTCAATAATTAATTATGTTTTGCCATAAGTGTTTAATTTTTTTAAATAATATGAGGTCATTAATGGAAAGGAATAAACTGTAAATTTTTACTTATCACATGCAAATTTAAGTTTAAATAAACAACCAAAGGAAGCCATACCTGGAGTCGGTGGAAACTTTGGCACAGAATGAACTAACCAAATGCTGTTTGCGGAATCACCCATCAGAACACCTTTGGTATGTCCATTGCTGTTTAAATCATTTTTATCTTTTTTTTTCGAAGAGCCAGTTACATTTTCTTTAGGGACAGTGATAACGGCTCTCTTCGTCTTAGTTTTATTTTTTTTTAACGAGAAAATATTTGTTTTATACTCCACTCTTCCAGTAATATTAAATGGTTGGTCATTGTAAATCAGCTGAATCGTATTGTTTAAGCCCTGGAATAAAATAACAGATATGTCATTTAAATACTTATTCCAACATAATTTTATTAACAATAAAATAGGACAGTAACATCATTGTAGCCTCTGAAAGAATAAACATAATAACTACAGTACCATAGTAGTGCATTTATATGAATAAATATATACTAGAAATGTAGCCCGTCACAGAATGACGAATTCGATGAACGAAGCAATAGTGTTTGAACATATGTTTGGCTGAATACTCGAATATATGGGTACTCGAATTTTAAGAAGACGCTGCTCAAGTTTTCCTTTCGATTCGTTGCTTGACATTTGTGTCACATTTCGTGTCACAAACAACGCATCACTTTCACTGCACTGTTCTTTATTTAATGCAGTCTTTATCACGTTCAATTGTGCAATTCTTTTTGAATTACGGTGTTCTTTTTTTAGGAGGCATTTTGAGTTATTAATGATGTGATTTATAATTTCTAATGCAATTTCGATGAAAAAATAAAGATGGTATCAAACTGACATAAACTGGAAATTTCTAAGCATCAAAATTTGTTTTTTTTGTAAATTTGAAATTCTTGCGGTGAAGAACAAATCATACACAGAATCATATAATTCGTACTTATTGAAACTCGCTAAAGCATATTTTTTAGTTTTATTAAATTAGTTTATGAATGAAAATATTATCCTATCGTCTTGAAATTCGGCACATAACTGCGGAAAAACTTAGTGAACTTACATGCAAAAAATCAGCATTGTATCTTTTAAGATATTCTATAGAGAACCAAAAAATGAAACATACACACACAATGGATATTATTATAGTAGACTAGAAATGTAGCCCGTCACAGAATGACGCGCATTCGATGAACGATGCAATAGTGTTTGAACATAATAAGATGAATAATGCTTTAATTTTGTACAATCAGTTGGATGAAGGTGCGAAGTTCTGTGATATACTTGGCCTTGAACTTTGAAGCAGAGTTGCCCACTGTTAATTTAGCTCCCATTGATGCAAAAGATATACTGTTATTGTATGATCTTATTTTTCTCTTGAAATTTCCATTATAAATATCCTTTAAATATACTGGGGAAATAGGCCTTGCTGGTAGTTTCACTTTACCTTTGTGATAGTAATCGTTGAACTTTCCATCTGATGGGTTTTCTGCTTGATAATGTAAAGCATTGCAGAATCGACAGGTCACATTAATTAATCCGAAGACAAATGCAGCGTTCGCTGTGCATCGGTTTCTTTTTGTCTTGAGGTCGATGCGCGTACTCGAATTTTAAGAAGACGCTGCTCACGTTTTCCTTCCAACTCATTGCTTGATATTTATGTCACAAACAACGCATTTCTGCAGTCTTTATCACATTCAATTGTGCAATTCTTTTTGAATTACGTTTTCTGTGCGTAGACGGTATTATTTTGAGTTATTAATGATGTGATTAATAATTTCTAATGCAATTCGATAGAAAAAATAGAGATGGCACTTGTGTCAAACTGACATAAACTGGAAATTTCTTAGAAGCATCAAAATTTGTTTTTTTTGTAAAAGTTCTAAATTTGAAATTCTTGCGGTGAAGAACAAATCATATAATTCGTACATATTGAAACTCGCTAAAGCATATTTCATAGTTTATGAATAAAAATATTATCCTATCGTCTTGAAATTCGGCACATAACTGCGGAAAATCTTACTGAACTTGCGTGCAAAAAATCAGCGTTGTATCTTTTAAGATATTCTATAGGGAAGCATCAAATTAAACATACACACACAATGGCTATTATTATAGTAGATTATGAAAAAAAATTTCTTGCCTTATAAAGAGGACTAAGTGTCAGCCCAGGAATAGACATGGGGCTCTTAATTGAGACATCGGAGAGCTTCCATCCTGATTTTATAGTCTTGGCTGTAATGAACATATACGCCTCGCCTTTTTTAATTAGCGGGTTCTGGTGGTATTTACTTTTAGGCAATTTGTACACATAATACCTGAAAAGTTTTCATAAATTATGGATTACGAATGCATGTAAGTTGTACGCATACTATTAGGAACTGAAACCACAGTATTAAATGCCGGTTTAAAATTCAAAGGTAAATCGAATTGCTAACAAATATATTTAATTTGTGTTATTTTTCTGTCTCACCACATATGAAATTGGCTGCTTACCCTAACTATTATAAAATATTGTATTTGTGGTTTCTCACTGTGACACAAAAGGACATCCTGATAACTCAAGATAACAATAAATATAAGGATTTTGAGGTTTGATTTAACACTTCAAATTTTCAGTAAATTTTTTAAATCAATTTAGAAATATTATTATTTTTGTGAAGATGGATCAACAGTGCAGTCTTTTTCAGTGTAGTTTCACAGATGTAAGTAATAATTTCAACTTCTTTATTTGTTATAATTTAATTAATCTTTAAAAACGCCTAACCTGGATGCGACCTTGTTTCGTTACAGCTAGTTTAGTAAACCATAACTATCTTTAAGTATTTTTATTGGCAGTAAGAGTATTCAAATAAATAATCTATTAAAACTTTAAATAAACCAAAACTTGACTGTAAAACTAGTGTAAAAAGACTTAGTAGCCTTTATTAACACCTACATTGCGTAGTGAAATATCATCCGGAATAAAATAAATTCAGTTCACTAAATAGTAAATTCTTTGTGTATATCATAATGCTTACCAATCAACAGGGTTGTTGTTTTCATCCCTGCACACAACATCGCAATTAACGCCACAAATAACTACTATAAGTAGTAATAATAATGAAGTTAATGACATCTTTATTCAGTAAATAGCAAATGATAAATGAATCACCGCACAATGTTGTTACAATTTATAGGAATTGCGTTGTGTTCATCTTTTTGTGAGTTTATTGCGGAACTAAATTATACAGCGGAGCAGGTGCGCACTAGAATATTTCACATACGATATAAAATATTTTTTTAATATTATCATAGTATAAATGTTAATAAAATAGCGCATAATTTATAAATAACTAAAACGCAAACAATTAGTTCGAAGTCTGGCCCAAAGTTGTTGTCATCATAGACAAACAATATTTTTGTTTAGCAATTCTTGTCTATTGCGTAAAATCCTAGTCTTTTTTATTAAATATTATTTTTGCTTGGCAAGTCTAGTCTATTGGATAAAATGTTTTTATTTTTTAATTAAATATTATTTTATTTTTGCATTTCCCAGTGATAATTTAGGATAATAATTAAAAATAGTTTTCAATCGGTGTGTTACGTTTTATATCTATTTTTGCCCAGTAAAATCAATCATCTGATAATGTAAATTAATTACATGTGCATAAAATGACAGAATTAAAACAATATGTATATTTTTTAATAAGCATGCAATTAACGATTTCATGCCTAAAATAATGTGATGCATTTATTAATTAAAAAAGTTTTTTTCATCGATCAGTTTCTTTTTCATTTGTGGTTGTTTATACTTAGATAGTTTATGGCTTTTTATACATATACTAAATATTTTCAACAATACTAATAATGCGCCGTAATGTTTTCAAACTCCGCGTTTGTTTTGTTTTGCAAAGTTGTGTTTCAAAAATAAGTATCTGAGATTATATATCAGAATTTTCCGTAACCAATCTGATTACACACAAAAAAATTGGTGACGGCTATAAGCTATTTTTTTCGTTATCAAAATCTCTAATAACCATTCTATGTTTTCAGGATTGACTCACGAATTGTCGTGGATCTCTAGATTCATTTTAATTTTCGGGTCGGGTTAATGTCGGGTTGGCAACATAAAATACATTTATAATAAATAAAGACAGTAAATGATAACTCGTTATATTTTTATTAAAAATATATATACTTATTTATAATATATATGTATTATAAAATATTCATACACATTGGAAGACATTTATATCTATTCAATCACAGTTAAATATGTATTTCAAAAATATATAAAATGCACTTTTCCAGTATGTCAAATACTTAAAGAGATACATTTAGGTGAGACATAACGAATTGTGTAATTTCATTGGCAAAATATAGTTCAAGATATTTAATAAAATCATAAGGAGATACAAAACAAAAATAATAACTAAAAATACTTTAAAATAAAAATTAAGGCAGTTCAGAAATATTTACATATAAATTATCATTAAATAAAATAACAAAAAGAGCTTGCTTTTGAGAAAACAGATAAATATTAACTGTATTTCTTAACAGATGAGTGGCCACTATTGGAGAATCATTAGTACCGATAATGAAGAAATGAGAATTATAAAAAGACAAATGTGTTTACATAATATTTCAATTTATTGCATTGTTGGCATAGCAACAGCCACCTTAGTGTGAGTGGCATCGCTTTCTCTCCACAGCTGGATGACCGTCTTGGTTTCAAGATAGAAGTTAATGCCCTGTTTTCCATAAAAGTGAGTATCTCCCAGGAAACTTCCCCTGGATCCGGTGAAAGAGAACATAGGCAGAGGAACAGGGATGGGAACGTTTATTCCAACCTGTCCGACATCAACCTGCTGGGCATACTTTCTTGCTGTGGCTCCATTTGTGGTGAAGATAGCCGTGCCGTTTCCGTAGGGGCTCTTGTTGATCAGTTGGATGGCTTCGTCCAGGGTGTTGACGAAGAGGCAGATCAGGACGGGACCGAAAATTTCTTCCTTGTAACATCTCATTTCCGTGGTGACATCGGTGAGGATTGTGGGTCCAACAAAGTTACCCTTCTCGAAGTTTGGCACGACTAGGCCGCGACCGTCCAGTACTAACTTTGCTCCTTGGTCAATACCTATAACAAGCGAACATGTGTCTTATTTATTATATGTACCATATTAAAAACTTATTTATGAAGTAGAGAGGATACAAAATCATTATGTTAACAATACGTGTATTACTGACCTGACTGAATGAGGCTTGAGATTCTTTCCTTAGATTGGGGTGAGATGACAGGTCCTATATCGGTTCCGGGAATATGACCAGCGTTTACTTTCAGAGCTTTGGCACGTTTCACCAAATCAGGAATCCATTCCTTGGAATCGCCTAACAAAAAAATCAAAATATAAAATCAATATTACATCAGCCATCATTGTATCGGTTCATCCCATGTCTCATGGACAAATATAATTGATATAGATTTGATTACGAGGTTCATTAAATAGTTTTAACTGACCAACAAACACAGCTGTGCTGAGAGCCATGCATCGCTGTCCAGCAGCACCGAAAGCGGCTCCAGCGAGTTGGTTGAGGGTGTGCTCTTTGTTGGCATCAGCCATGATTACTCCATGGTTCTTTGCACCCATGTTGGACTGCACTCGTTTTCCTATGATAAGATTACTTCGTTAGAAATTATGAAAAGTCTTCACATAGATAATACATATTTACATTATTTGATAACATTTCTAGAGCTGTGATTTGGATATATCGATTTTGCTTCCCTAGCATATATGATATTATTGTTGTGATTATCTTTATAAATATTTGATACACAATATATATATATAATCAAACCTTACCATTTTTGGATGCTCTTTCATAGATGTACTTTCCAGCCTGATCAGACCCAACAAACGAGACTGCCTTGATATCAGGATTATCGCAGATGAAATTGACAGAATCGTGAGCCCCATGAATAACCTATAACATAATAAACAATTTATGAAAACCATCATACTGTTAGCACGTTCTATACTTTATAAATCCTGACAATTAAACAAAAAGTTCCTTGAATAGGTAGATAATTAGTAAAATATCACACATTGACGACTCCTTTGGGGGCTCCGGCTTCATTGAGCATCTCCATGAGCATCATAGTGGCACCAGGGTCCCGCTCTGAGGGCTTGATGATGCTCGTGTTACCAGTGACCAGGGCGGTAGGAAACATCCACAGTGGGATCATAGCAGGGAAGTTGAAAGGAGTGATTCCTGAAACCCAAAATATATATAATTACAAATGATAAAGCAGTAGCCCAAAGCCTCCTTTGTGGAGGTCCATTAGGTAGGTTTTGATAATAACTCTCAAAGATGACTGTTTGATTTGACTGATTCCTAAAATTTATTACAAATAAGAATAAACTATCACCAATGATTTATTCAATAGTTTGGTAAAATATGACTTAATTTAAATACTACATTTACAAATTTTGATACTTGCATTAATGTAGTGTTTGTATGTTGGTACATAATTTTCATTTACGATGAGTCATTAAATGCTATTATCTTATCAGTATCTAATGATTTTGCTAGTATGCTAAGCCTGGAGTACATTGCCATATCGTTATCTGATTAAAGAGCAATGCTTCATTATTGTGAGTAGAACTTACCAGCTGTCACACCGAGGGGCACTTTGTAGGAATGCGTATCCATGTCCTTGGCAATGTTCTGCAAGGTCTCTCCCATTTGAAGAGATGTCACGCTACAGCAATGCTCCACCACCTCTGTCATTAGAAAAAAATATATATTACATTTAAGATATCAATTTTAAAAATTGTTGTCCAATGTGTCAGATCGAATTTCTGATCAATCGACAACAAATTTTAAAGTTATTTCCATAGTTGCATTTGTCTGTATCCATTGAAAATGTTTAAACAAAATAAGTCTTTAGAGCATTAAAAACTTCATAGGTAACATTAAAATTTCAGCTTCAATATGCACAATCAATAGAAATTGTTATAAATATTTCTATACTCTCTATTGCCATATAAACAATATAACTTTACTGATCACTTATCCGTTTTTGAAGTTAGTGGTTCCAACTTCATTTCTGTAAAGCTGGTGCCGTCGGTATTGTGAAAACTTACGAAGTCCTCTCAGAACATCTCCTTCTGCATCAACGAGAGTCTTTCCCTGTTCTTTTGTGATGTTCTCAGCTAAGGCTCCCATATTATTTCTGATGATATTTTGTAGCCTGAAAATAAAATATCACATATTAACTATTTCATCTATAATAAACTAATCTCATCAATAGGCAATTGCATACTTTAAATTTAAATGCTTATTATAGGCGGGTTGCATCGGATAATATTGTTTAGTTATAAATTTAACTAAGCTGATCCATTGATTTTGTTGCCAAATGTGATTTTATGTAACAACGCAAAAAAATTACATCCCTATAATCTCTAGTTCAGGCCTTAGTACAAACAAAAATGAACAATTTAAGTAATCTACTTACTGCAACTCTTAATAAAATCATATCTGTGAAGTGGCAGTGTCTGCAGGCATGATTGTTTCAATTGCAACTTATTATTTACAATTGAAATTTATGATATATATATCAGTTGAGTGCAATTTGTATACTAAAGAAAGATGTAAGTGTTTTATCCAGTCGCTTTGTTATGAGGAGTTTGTGTATTAAAATTAATTGCTTTATTAAATTATATGCATGGAAAATATCTAAGTATTCACAATGTTATCAAAGCTTGAACCCTTGATTTAAAGATACAATTCATAATTTCACTTGATATTTTTAGTAGAATAAATAAAATGTCCATGAAATCAATCTAAGTGTTTACAAGAAAAAAAAAAAAATAATCAAAGTAGGCAACTTACTTGAGCATGACTTGCTGACGAGTGAGAACAGATGTTTGGCTCCAGGTTTTGAAGGCTTCCTTCGAAGAGTCCACGGCCGCCTGCATCTCAGCCTGAGTACATTTTGGTACTCTAAAAATAAAATGGTATTCATAAATGATTTTTAATAAACACATGAGTGTATTTGTGACATTGCAATATCCAATTACTTAAGCAATTATTTTTTTAGTATTGATATGCACTGAGAAACATTTAATAATGCAGGTTGGTCAATGCACTGTCTATTCACGTAAAAAGACAGAATTTCAGTGATAGTGACTCTGGAGGATTTTTTAAATGGAAATGTGGGGTTATTGCTAAGTAAAATGTGGATAAAGTATAAACATTTATTATTTTTTTATTTATCTATAAAATTTTCGCACCTGGTGACTACTTCGTTGGTAGCAGGATTGTGCAAGTCTATCCATTCGGTGGTCTTTGATTCCACGAATTGTCCATCGATAAACATTTTCGTGGTGGGAGCAGAGCTGGAGTATGACCGGCGAAAGACATTGGGAGCCTGAAAATAAAAAAAATTGTCAATATATCATACACATAAAGTTCATAGAAGGTGTTAAGCCTTATTTATTGTTTAGATATAGGTACAATTTATTTATCACTACGGGCAATGTTTGAAGTAAGTAAAAGAAATAACCTGTATGTAAATACTGTTTTCAAAAGACTGATCAACTATCTGATTAACAAGCTGGCAAATACGTCACACATTATATATCATTAGTGAACGATCTTTTTTAAAATAAAATCAAACTAATAGAGCATAAAATATAGTCTGGTCATGGAGATTTTAGAAATACGTGTGATAGCTTTTTTCTAAATATTTATTAGCAGGAAACATCAGAAATTATACAAAACTTCCAGTGCCACTCCCCTATTCTGCCAGAGTAAGATTTGCTCATTTAATTAATTACACTGAAATATTTTCAGCACAGTTTGGTCACTTTATTATTGATCAAAAGAAAACAAGATGCAGAGTAAATAAAATACACCATACAGATGTTCTGTGCAGATAGAGGTAGATTTTAAAAATATTGTGAACAAGTTATCAATTAATTACATTAAAATGCGAATTCATAAGGTTAAATATAATCTTATTAGATTACAAAGATACTTTAGAAAATTCAATGTCATTATAACAGATAAAAAAAAATACCAATATCACTATCTCCAAAACCAAATCAATACACTTGGGATTTTGAAGACTTGAAGAGAATCAAAAAAATAGTACAATCATTATGAGTCTACGAGATGGTAATTTTTACATCTGTTGAAATATTTATAAAAAAAGAAACTATGCAATTGGAGCGAATTTCACAATTCACGTATTTGAAGCAAAGACCGCGTACATGCCGGAGTCTTATTCAAATTGAAGATGATGAAAGGATACAAACGATTGAATTTTTATACAGCTTTGCTACCTTATAAGAAAGGTAGAGGCATTCGAACTCAAAAAGAAAAAGTAGGAGGAAGCAAAGTAAAAAAACAAGAAAGCAAGTAGTACACACTTAGCAGGATTTGCTATTTTCATATCAGAGGGTATATTATTTAAATTTATTATTTAATGAGAGAAAATACTTAAACCATTTAGTTATATAGTATCTATACATAGTATACAAATTAAAATAACCAAAAAAATTACATGTGTTTACAATTGTTGGCAGCCTTTGCCAATTAATATATTTTCTTGGTAGTTAAGCCACAACAATCGGTTATAGGTTTAAAATTATTATTTAAACCTAACCAGTTAATTCATAAGAAAATAAGTCCAGTAACAACGGGCGTTAAAGTCTGTAAAAATATATTAAGTTCTTGTCTATTTCAATGTGTAACTATAGTTACTACATGACAAGTATATACTGAAGTGTATTTTCTTACAGATAGATAATAAATTAAAATAGGGTATGCAAATAGGAGAATGGTCGAGCAGTGCTGGTAATGCATCGGTATGATTTATGATATAATGTATGTGTGGTAGTCACTACTATTAAAAATGTAAATTTAAAATTTTGATACAAATTCAGTGAATATAAATTTGTATCAAAACAATTTTCTGTTTTGAGATTGAGTAAATAATTGTAGGTCAAAAATAATTTTTCAATACAAAAATAAAGTAATATTTTTAGAAAATATTCACAGTTATTTGCTTCCAAAAATAAATCATTATAAGACTGGATTATTGCAATAATATATCTCAGAGATCACATTTTTTGCCATACGTTTGATTTAAATTTGAAATTTGGCAAACTGTTGAATAAAATATAGTATATTTAAATAAATTTGAAAAACTCTCGAATAATATTGCAGGGAAAAAACTGTTTCAAACTTTCCAATATTAGAATATGACCGTTGTTCCTGCTGAATAATTCCAAGAGTTTCACCGGATGTACATCGGTTTATTCCGTTGGAAATTTTCAACTCAGGAAATGGATATGCCACGTTACGTAAATACTTAACTATTTAATGCATTTATGCAAGCAAACGGTAAAAATTAAGACATTTATTTATTTATGGACCATAATACTATCTATAAAAACAGATGATTGAATAATACCTTAAAAGACAGTAATAGTTTGAATTCTTGGGTTTTTTATTATATTCGGGTTTTGACATTTAATGAAGACCAATTATCGGAATCTGAAGATAGATAGATATTGGAGTCACCTTCATCTCCTTTCCAAAGTGTTTAATAGTTTTTATTATAAATCATTTTTTTAATAAATTAAAAATATTGGTGTTACTAAAAATATTTACATCTCTAAAATATCAAAAAATATCATATATTTCAAGAAATGCTCAGTTGAAAATGCAACCTCATAGTTCTAACTGAAAGAACTGTATCAAAATGGTGGTATTAATTATAAGGAGAATTAAATAATTACAAAATACTAAAGGAAAAGGCAAATATGAAAGTTGAAAATTAAGTCTGAAAGCAAACAGAAATATGATGCAAAAGACAAGGCTGCATTTTATCATCTTTTATCATCATATTAAGTAATAAATACATAACAATCAATAGATTTTTCGATTACATAAAAAATAAAAGATAAAATTATATCGAAAGTGTTTCAAAACAAATACTAAGAAACTTGAATCGCAAGGAGTGACCAATTTTTTTTTCCAATTAATGTTAAGTTAAGAAAAGTTGTTACGATATCCATTAAGACTAATTTTAACTGCATAGCAGTGAATAATGAAGAAATTGCATTTGAAGGTTTGGCTGATGGTCAGAGGGGATGTTTGAATTTCAGAAAACTGTATTTTATGAGAACTCCCTATGGAATGCAAGTGCTATGTCACCTCTAAATTATCAATTGGCGATACTTACAAATGTAGCAGACCTTACTGGCAGTAATAGACCTTACTAAGGTAATGATTTTTATTCTGTTAACGGTATAATTGTGTTAATGAACCAATTTTGAGATAGTAAACGGTGCAAAGCGTAAAATATAAAATGAATTTTTTTTTACAGATTTGTGAGGGGTTACGTCCTCCGTAGCTACGTCGGCATTCATTGAAATTTATTTATACACGGCATCTGCTTGTGTTTACTCCAAGACAACAAAATAGGAATTTCTGAATAGAAATATCAGTATGGGCTCTGAATATTTCATACAAATATCTAAATATGGGAATAGTATGAATGAAAACCTAGTTAATGTGAAGCTTTTAAAATATATGATTATCAAAGCCATTTTTTACCAAAGCAAATTGCTAGTAATTACATAAATAGTGACGTAAAACTCGATTATGAGATGATTTATTGGAATTTCAAAGTTGTGTACTGCTTGTCTGTATTGTATTTGATCTCAGCCAACACAGCTGGCAAATATTAAATAAAACATACTGTCATCATTTTTTAATGTGAATATTTTATATTATTAGGGATGGACTCTGCTAAGGAAACTTGCATTTTTCAGAATAAATTGTGAAAACCAATGACCAAATCAAAGAAGCGAATAGAGTCTAGAAACATACAACTCTCAGGACATGTTTGAGAGATCAAAAAAGATTACACCATTAAAATTTTTACTTACATAAAACACAAGCGAGATTGTATGTATCAATACGATATCATGATGAATCAAAATGAATGAACTCTCATGCTCGGGCAGTCTTGTGCAGGCTGTGAGGATACGAATAAACCATTAAATTATTAGCGACAACAAAGTTGTGTGACTGCTTTTAAAATAGTAAAAATGTTATTCTGATGATAAAAAACAAGTTTTTATTTTCTAAAGCGCTGTAGTCAACCCAGTCAACTGGATAACTTTATGTCTCAAAATAAAATTTTAACAAAATGATGCCCATGTCATCTTTAAGTGTAAAATCCTCCACCCTTATATGACGATATAAAAAACTGCAACGTTTTGAGAAAATGCTACAATGCTGGCCTCTGTAATTTGTACCAGGATTTCAGTGTAGTCATGTCAATATAAATTGGCCGATTGCGCCGGTTGGGTCATCTGCACTGCAGTCAATTAAGAGGGTGTCCTGCATTGGTTCTGAGGACCGTAGGATTTTGATAGACCTAAGATGAGACGTCTGAACGGTGTAATGAAATAGTTTTGGGCAAGATGAATTAGAGGGTGACAATGTTGAGCAGGACCACTGGTTCATTTTTCTGGAGAAACCCATGTCTCACTATGGGTGGTGTGTAAATAAAAATGTATAAAATAAAACATTTATTTTTTCAACTAAAAATCATATTACAAGTCGAGTCGCACTATAACATGAGTGAATTATTCAATGAATTCTCTCTCAGAATATAAAAGTGTTTGGGACGAAATGAATGAATTCAATAAAACTCATGCTGCCTGTTAATTTCCTTATTGGTCATATAACAGGCATAAGTACGTTGAGATGGTCAGGGACACGGGAGCTGACAATGACTCAATTGAAGTCCCATTTGTCTACTGAAGTTCCTATTATACTATGCATAAATGTTTTTATATAATATCTTATTTAATTTATAAAATTTTCAACAGTCAAAACCTACGATGTGGGTAGATTTAAATTTTGTGTTCATTTTTGGTGGATTTTTTTATTTCAGGTTCACAGAAAAGAATATATTTATGAGAAGTAAAGAAATACAAATAAACTAGCAATATTCATAATAATATTTTTTTAAGTGGATATTGCAGAGTAAAATAGTTTTTAATGATAAGTCAAATTTCAAACTTGTTTGATATGAAATAAAATCTCAGTTTATCAGAGAATCGTCACAGCTCTGACCTTGTAAATTTGCTCAGTGAGAATCGGGCTTAAAATTTTAACGTTTATCATTATATGTACAAACGAGAGCTGTAAAACAATATTTTTATCTGCAGTTATCACAGAATAAACAATGTTTAAAAAAAACAAAGAATCTACGTAATACTCTCATTATCATCTTAAACTTAATTAGATACTCCTCAAAATACAAAATAATGGAATAAATCGCTAAAAACATATTTACAAACAAGCATTTTGAAGCATATTTCTTGTGGGCTAATAGATATTTATTTTCAATTGATTTGACTTTATTTACATTGGCAAACGGCATAACACATAATTGCGAATTTTTAATAATAATTAAATAAAATAAGGGTTTCCTAAATTACGTACTATTCTCATGGGAATGTTTATTTATAACAACTGAAATAAATGTCTACCTTACGAATGGCGAGCATATTTTTAGCATAGTACTAGCGAGAAAAAATACTTCGATTCAGTATTTTTCTATAAATAAAAACGAGGTTAGAATTCATATTTACTAAATTTAGCTGTGCTTATAGGTATTTTAGTCGAATTTTCAGTGTTCAAGTGTAATATTTTGAGCATAACAAAAACTTTTAAAACGCAACTCAATGTAATGCAAAAGGCATGGAAACTAGTAGAAACTATCACAAGAAACGCTGCGAGGTAAACAAGATTCCAACGAGAATGTAAAACGCGAAACCGGCAAGTAAATCCGGATAAAATTGGTGAATGCCGGGCTAAATACATTGAACAATAAGCACTTACTTCCAAGCGCGCCAGTCTCATTAGCGAGTGTGCCATGTTGTCGGATTGCCGCAAAACGATCCGCGAGCGAAATGAGCCGCCGTCCAACTGAATAAATTCAGATCGAGGAATAATCACACGCGTTACGTATGCATAATATTATACCGCACGTAGATAGTAATATTACTTTTTTATCAATCCGCCTCTACTCCTACCGCGGACAACAACGTGGAGAGGTTAGGATTTTGTTGTTTGACAGCTGCTTGAAATTTTGTGTATACTAGATTTTCTCTTTCTTTCCTAGTAGGAGTGAGCAGTCTAGCTAAACTGATTCGATCTGGCCTTTGAGGTCCCTCAATTTCCGTGCCCTTGAACATTTGACATTATTTTCGTACATTTTGTCTATCGCATGTGGGTACTCCACTTTATATTTTATATTTTAATTAATATATATTTTTCAAATATATTTCAACATGCATTTCAATTACACAAAAAATGACATTTAAAAAAAAAACCAAACCAATAATAATAAACAAGTAAATGTTTTTATCTAGATATTTTATTTATTTAATCAACATTCTTCATCGAGGGCGTTTTTGTCTTAATTCATAAATACCGATAAATAATATAAACATACGCAAAGCAGATTAGATATGCGCTTACTCTGTACCAATAAAACTCAATACTTTAATGATGCTGACCACGTAGGTAACTCGCGTTACCGAGCTAGAGATACATTTATTTACATCACATATTACCATGTAAAATTTTCACTGTGAATCTTTTATAATAAATCAATGTGTAGTACATTCCTATATTCTCTGCTCCAGTACCTAGATAAGCATACAAATACGTCATTTATTTTTTAGTAAAAATATTTGATAATTTTATCTCCAGATAAATCCACATAAGTACCCTGATAATAGTAAAAAACGCAATCTCACGAAATATTTTAAATAAAATGAATATTTGTGTATTTCCCAAGTGTATAAGAAATATATAGTTTACAACGTTGCAATATTGTAGGCATGCATTGCTTTCGTTGAGATTGTAACAATAAACTGGAAAAAACTAATATGTCACCATCACCAATGCATAGCATCCAACCCCTCCAGAGTTTAGTGACTTCGTTAGCATAAAGTGAGGTCAGAGCATCCGCATTGACGAGTTTCATTTTGTCGGTTTTGTGAATAAATTATTGAATCATCGTCGAATGTTATCCTATTTTTTGTGCATTAATTTCTAAAGTGCGTTTGTGTTCATAATTTTGTGCTTTGCGGATCGTTCAAAAGACATTGCATCCATCTACCATTTTAGCCTTTCTCAGGTGAGGTATCTACATAGGTTGTGTACTTTTGATAAAATTAACAACTAATCTAAAATTATATTTATATATATATAATAATTTTATAAAAATCACAAGATGTAATACGACAGTTTAATATTCTATAAGTAGGCATCTACCCACATGATTGATTGGATTTTAAAATATGTAGCAATATCGTTGAAAAATTTGCTTGCAAATAATCTTGTTCACAAGTTATGTAGATTTAGTATCTAGCGTGAATATTGTAAACATATATATATATTATAAATATTTTCCAGTTTTAATAAGCGTCAGACACGAAAAAAAATTCAATTTAGTATTTATATTGTTATCGACTCTAATCGCAGTGTTTCATGAATCTAACTTCATAACGAAAACATTATAAATATTACGCTACATGATTATGAATTTATAACATGTTTTTTTGCTGTTATAGTATTACTGTAGTGATTTTTTTTAATGAATATTTCAAGGCTCTGAAATATATTTGCTACTGTAAATTTAAAGATTTTTAAATTTTTTTGTTGTTGATATTGTTTGCCTTTAAAACCCAACAAATGTTTTAAATATATATATATATCTCATCCTCAAAATAACGACGGGAAGCCATTTTACACACGCACAACCTTTTATTGTTGTACATACTACCCGACGACTTTCCACGTGTTTCGGTCTAATGGTAAAAGCGCAATCTGCATTACCGGCGTGCCTTATGAATAGTAAAATGATTTCATTACTCGCCGCTAGATACCGTTTTAAAAATTCATGAAAAAAAAAAAACAGCCTTCGAAATTATTAAATAATATAATAAATTTTAGTGATTATTTTATATTTATGTGCATTAAATATTTAGTTTTAGTATTTTATGAAATATAAAAACGGCCACCATGTGTGGCTTTACCAGATTTTTCAAATCCACAATACAATTAAATATATATATATGTATATTTTTTTTGTTTGTCGTTGTTATTTATACGTATCCGATATAAGAATAGTAATAATAGGTACTACCGAGTGGATATCTGCATCGTTGTTTATCTATACAAGTCTACGTGGGAGGTTAGAGAAGTCATTGAAATGAATCCGCCTGTACTGTTTGTAGTGAGTAGGTACTTGTTAGACGTTATACAGGCATGTTGATATTTATATTCCAGTGTTGATGTGCGCGGTTTGTCGGAGACTTATTGCATATCGCAGTTGACCTCTCTCAAATGTCAGAGAGTCAGAGATGAAGCTGTGATGCCCACTCGACCGGAGATAAGCGATCGGCTCCTATACAAACCCGGTATGCAAACATCAACAGGTCTTACAGAATTGCTCCCGCAGCGGAGCTCTGGATTGAAAGACGTTACAAGTGTCGATAACCCTAACTGAGTGCCTATAATTTATTTGAGTTGACAAAGCGAAAGCTTTATCGCATGAGATTAAAAATCTATGCTGGATTGATTAGCTAGCTGCGGTTTGACATAAAAGTAGTTTTTTTACCACCTGAGTACTACTCTTGTGGTATGCGACAGAACAATCTCAGCTGCAATTATAACACATTAATTTATTTATGTTTCGGTTTTATACATTAAATATGCCATATTTAACGTATAAAGTAAATAATTTTAAGCCGTATAAGTCTGTATCACATTTGTATACAGCGTTAGCGCGGTGTATCGCCGGTCGATACACTCCCCCTTAATCTACAAAATTAACGTTTTATTCAATGGATGACGATATATTTGCATTGTAAGATGTCTAGAACACAATACATGTTTTTTTTAACATATATTTTCCTTACCCAAACTTCATAACGAAAACAGAGAAATCCACGCACGCTACCGCCTAAACCACATGTTGTAAGTCCCGCAACCTGCGGGCCGGATCAAGGAATAGCCGCATACTGTGTTGTAAGCTCTAAGAACAATTGTAAGTTTAATATATGATTGTACTATTATTTAATACAAAGTGTAGTAAAATGTATGCAGAAAAAAATTAAATTAAATTTCAAGGTTCTTTATTTTCATTTATGATAATACTGTACGTGGCTGTCTCCTGGTTCTGGCGCAGGTTGTGGGGCTTACAAGGTGTGGCTTAGGTGGTAGCGTGCGTTGATTTCTCTATTTTTTTTTTATTAAAAACCGTCTCTTTGAAATCACAAACCGGGCTTAATAGAGTGATAATATATATATTTATACGACAAACGCGACGCGATGAAGAACGTGTCCGCTGGAGGCGAGCTCTGTGATTTTACTTTCGTTTGAAGCTAGAAGAGTCGAGGAGCATCCATTGTTATGTTGTGAAAACGTATTTGTATAGGCATAGATAATATCGTGAATGAACAACAGTTGCATTGTTTAGTTTATCGAAACTATTGCGAAATGTTTATAATTTTAAATTATACGTTCACCGCACTCGCAGTAACCAACTGTCGGGGTTTTGTATCCTCCTGACTGAAAAAAGTTAAATATAATAATGAAAGATAAACTTCGGGTTGTTATTTATAAGCTTGGTTAGTATAATATATTTAGTGAATGTCTAATTTAACTACATTGCTTATCATTTTATTTTGTATTATTTTTTTCATCGGTGGATAATTCGTTGCGTAAGATTTAATTCAAAAATCCGAGTAACCATATATGTGTTATTAAAAATATTAAGGAAGTATTGCAGCATTAGCAAAAGTTTGTTTCTAATATTATAGCTTACGAGATACTTGAGCACACTGTGTTTCAAAATAAATTTAAAAGACTAAACTGTTTTACATAATTATTTTTTAAATTTATTTTGAGTTAGAAGGCCTCAATAATATACAACCCAAGTAGCTTCCTGCGTTATTAAAATCAACTACTTACAAGCAAGCCTACTTGTGGTCGTAGTATTTTACTCTCGAAAAGCTTAAATAAAGGCAACTCCGGTTATATTCAGTATATATTTATTAAAAAAAAAAACATATGGTTTATACGAGATGGCTTAGTAAAAAATGTAGGGATTAATAATTATTTTTAGCGCTGTAGGGATGCATAAATTTTATTAGTTGAATTATATTTTATTTTTATATATACGATTCCAAAATTAGGGTACTGATGAATAATGATTTTTGACCATTCTGGTAATGTATTTATACATGACTGTGAAAAATTATTTACATTCAAACGTGACTCCCATGTCCCTGATACAAGATGTCCGATGCATACTTTTATTATATGGTAATTATTTATATTTGATTGCTTCTCTAGACCTTGCATACAATACTTCACCACGTTTAGACATATTAAAAAACAATTTGTTTTTGAGAGTCCAGTTTAAAAGATTATTTATATCCGAATAAATTTGATAACCGTCATTAACGTCGGGATTTTTTGTACATTTGCAGGTCATCAGCAAAAAATCGCTTAACGCGTTTATAAATAATAATAAAAAATAAAAAACAACAAGGACTCAGCGTAGGTCCTCGGAGGACGCTGGCTTGCACTGAAAATAACACTGCCTTTTTTTTTTTTTATACTTCACGCTGAATATGTTTCCTGAAAGCGAAAATTTTTAATTTCATTATACGTTGCTCCAGTGAGGCTATCCAAACGAGCGATTCTTTTTACTTCGCCGCTAATGACATGGTTTTGGGTTTCGCTTTTATTCAAGCACGCCATGCTAATAAACACATGCAAAACATTTCAGTGCTTCCAACACAATAAGTGAGCGGACATCTGTTTCAGATTACAGCTCCGATCGCAGACGCATCCGGTGGACGAGCCGGCAACACGCAATATCATATTTTCTAGATTCGTCATTAAAATATATATACATGCTTACAAATAACATCTATATTTCATATTTCCGCCAATGCATATTATCATCATATAAGAAAATAGGATTAATATTGTTCTTCTTCTGATGCCTCTCTTCATAGGAACTTGATGACCATTTTATCGAACATCCAACCATCACTTAATCGGCCGCACTCACGATCTCTACCCACTGAAGCAAATTTCGCATCCACGTAAACTTCCTCCTTCCAATGTCCTACGATTTTTCCTTGAACAATCAGCTATAGGGTGCTATATTTATTTTACCTTCCTCTTGAACGGCTCATTTCTTCGCATAGTAGCTGTCTTGAGTGTCCAAGCTTCGACTCCATAAAGCAGAACTGAGACGGCATAACATTTGGGGAATCTCCAGCGAGATTTCAGTGTTGTAATATAATAATTATAATGAATATTGTTGGATATGTGTAATGACTGTTTACGCATGTAAACGCCATCTCTGGTGTTATCAGCCATTGATGTGTACAATCATTTGTTTAGTGTTACGTTTTAGCAGAAGTTTAAATTACGAAAACTACAGAACGCTAGAAAACAAAGAAGGATCGATGAAAGTGGACTCTCAAATGTTCTCGATGAACGGCTGTCAATTGGCTAAGACACGATTATAATACAATTGGTGTCAGACAAAACACAATGTGGTTTGATTTAATTCCCTTATCATCCCCACAACACGAGGGGAAAATGGATCTTTCATCCAGGGACATCCAAAGACCACAAGAAGCCCGATGGAAGTTTGACAACTGATACATTTGATGTACATTTATTATTGAAATGTGAAATTCACTCACTGTGAGTTGATATTGTATTACTAGAAATGTAGCCCGTCATAAAATTACGTATTCGATGAACGATGCAATAGTGTTTGAACATATATTTGGCTGACAATTAGATGAATATTTGATTTCATTTTGTACACATATATTTTGAATAACCGGATGTTAATTTCGAAAGCAAAGCCATTCTAGGAAATATCACATTTCGTGTCACAAACAACGAATCACTTTCACTGCACTGTTCTTTATTAGATGTAGTCTTTATCTCGTTCAATTGTGCTATTCTTTTTTAATTACGTTTGCTGTGCGTAGACGGTGTTATTTTTTTAGGAGGCATTTTAAGTTATTAATGATGTGATTAATAATTTCTAACGCAACTAAAAAATAAAATTGGTACTTGTGTCAAGCTGACATAAACTGGAAATTTCTTAGAAGCATCATATTTTGTTTTTTTGTAAAAATTCTAAATTTTAAATTCTCGCTGTGAACAACAGAATCATATAATTAAAGCATATTATATAGTTTTATTTAATTAGTTTATGAATGAAAATATTATCCTATCGTCTTGAAATTCGGCACATAACTGCGGAAAAACTTACTGAACAAAAAATCAGCGTTGTATCTTTTAAGATATTCTATAGAGAACCTAAAAATGAAACATACACACACACACACAATGGTTATTATTATAGTAGATATATGAATTTTCCAATTCATTCATGAATTAGGCTTATTTTATAACTAACGGACACTGCGCAGAATAAACCAATAACTCGTTCTGAAAAATATTGAATTTATTTATGATTTCAGACTAAAGGTGTATTCGGAAAGATCCTTCAGCAATTTTCGGCAGTTCGTGAAATACGCAGTCGAAAATATGAGAGAGTCGGGTCCATCTTTTCTCGGCGCTCCTCGCGGATTGAATTCGTGAGTCTGCGGTTTCTTTTCAATTCCTCTTCGGGCGTCATATTTTGCGATAACGTGACGAGCTTTTCAATTTTAGAGGCTTTAAATCATCTTTTGCGGGCGTCGGCCGCGTGTGCTGCCAGTTGTAAAAATTGCAGGCCATTGTTGGGGAAAGAATAAAGAAGTCGAGGCCACATGTCCCCGGCCGGGCTCTCTCTGCGGCCGAGTCCGAGCCGGGCCCGGCAAGGAGAGACGATACTTATTTGAGGCCACTTTCACATTGCGGTAAATTTTGTAAGGAAATAATAAATTCATAAACATTACGTAAATTAGTACTGTTAGACACTAATAATACACTCACCCGTTTAAAAAAAAAATTAAATTAAATTTCAAGAAAATAAAGAATTATTTTCTTTATGATGATTTACAATAGCTCTTAGGGCTGTGCTTACAATACGGTATGGGGCTAACCCCTGATCATGCGCGCAGGTTGTGGGGCTTATAACATGTGGCTTAGGTGGTAGTGTACGTGGATTTCTTTATTTTCGTTATTGAGTTGGTGTAGGTGTGGTGTTTCCGAACGTAGGGAAAAATATGTGTAAAAAACACTTTTACACATATTTTGGTATCAAAAAAATAATAATTTGCAATTACACGTATGACATAAAAACAATTAAGTTTAAAAAGTGTTTACAAAAGAAAAAAATTACTTAGTATTGTTACGCGTTATTTTTTTAAAGTAATTCAATAAATTGAACTGGTTGAACTGATTGGAAGGCCGATGAGCTGCAAGACTCGTTATAATATAAAATTTAACTGTACTCGTATTAATTAAAAATCCAAAACCCTTATTGGAAGCCGGGGGCACAATATTGGCAAAATAGCAGTATTTGCGGCTGTGTCTAGCTTTACAAGTCTCCGGCATTTGCATTGATTGAACGGAGAAATTATAAAAACCTCTGCTTCGAGGTTATTCTTAACTCATTATCGGGAAGCTAACTTAGGGCCACATTTGAATAAACAGACCAAGAGACTGGAAACAGCAAAAAAAATGGCAATACACACGTAGCCCCATAACTGACAAGCGACTAAAAAAATGCGTCGTTCGTAGCGCTATCGACCAATTTTTTGCAATTGTTAAACGATGCGATTTGTCGGTCGGTTGTCAGTTGTGTTGCTACGTGTGTTAAAGAAGTGTTTTGCCATTTTCTGTACGCCCTTGAACTTATTTTTAAATTCATCTTATATTTCTTCACCAATTACCATAAAGTTTTATTTGGACTCTGAAATATGACACTCAAATTTTATGACCGCAAACAAAAATGACTGAAGCGGTCCACTTTGGCTTACTTGAGTCTTAATAGAATTGTTTTTTTTTTTATTACGGCAACAGATTGGCAGTGGATCTTGTACATTAATGCGAGACCATCGACCGCTTTATTCATATCACTCCATAACATAAATACGCCTCTTGAAGATGAGAGCTGCCATTTAAATAACCATGAAACGTCATTTTTAAGTATACAAATACGCATTTACAATTATGACATTAAAACCTAGACAGTACAGGGTGGCTACTAAAAAAACAGAAACGTTTGAAAATGTCATAATATGTTCATTTTAAAACTTTTTTTCTATAATATAAAATATGTGTTTTCAAGATACACGCGTAACGACGAAAAAATCCTCGGTTTATTTTGCGACTCTGGTGGGTTTTTAATAGCTTTGGAATTAATTAATAGACTTGGAATGACTGTGGAGGGATGTGCTCTGGAAGTACCTTGTAGGGGTGGGGGAGCTTCTGCTATTGAAAGGAGTATCAGTTCTAAATTCCATAGTATAATATTGCTATTGGGCAACAGCAATAAGCATACCTTTCATTTAATTATAAAACTGCCGTGTAGTAGCACCCGGGGACCCACTATACTAGTCATGAACAGATATGGGGATATGTTCAGCGAGATGGTCACCAACCTCTGAGGAGGTTCTGAAGATGAAATTACTTATCATAAACTATTTTTTGTTATAGATGATCAAGATGGGCGTCGGTTATCAAAATAGCAGAAAGCTGCAGGTGTGGCGACTTCCTCCGCCCGGAGTCCTGACACCTGACCTTCGCGAGCCGGACAGCCGCATGCGGGTAGGGAGCTGCTTCCATACTAAACGCTAACCTTCGGCTTTTCTGATCTCCTGGTATTATTATATCTCAGCTAACGATGGGCAAAACCGAATAATATCATAGTCTTAACAACCGATTCATTCGATCGTAAAAAATAAAAGTGATGTTCGAATAACCGAATAACAAATAAAATAATTTTACGCATTTTATAATATTTACTATACTATGGAATTCGGATAGTTTAATATTTTTATTTAGATGTATATTTAAAAAACCAGCAGAATATTTTTGCAAAAAAGTTCGGATAATCGAGAGCTGAACTTGATTTTATTTTGGTAAAAAAAAAACTGCCAGTGCAGTAAATTATCAAATAAAAATATATTGTATTTTATGGTTCTGGTTAAATATCAAGCATTTTTTTAAATTTTAATCGATTGTGGCCATCACTTCCCATAGCGCTACACCAAAAGGTACAAAGACACCTTGTATTTTCATAATTAATACGATTGCCTAAAGCTGCACCTTTCTATGATACCCTGATGCATTAATTCACATTTCTTGAATAATACACATTATAAATATTAATAGACTTACAAAAATAGTCGTTGATATTTACAATAGTAATATTATTCAATCAAGTACAAGTCCGCAATGTAATATTTGAGCTATGCTTCTTTCGCAATGCAGATGGCCTTGGCCATATTTGCAAAGAAAAAATAACTATCAGTCAATAAAAGGAAATTTATTTTTATTTCGAGAGATTAAAATTATATTTCTTCTTGTAAACTTCGATCGCAATGCGGATGACCTTACCCAAATTTTCCAAGGGAAAATAACAATCGGTTTATGAAAGGAAATTTTGTTTTTTTTTTTTAATATTCTTACAAATACAAGCACAGGGTTTTTTTTTATTACGGGGCTTGCACCCCAAAACGGCACGGAGATCCCATTTTTTTTTTCTGTAATATTTTGGCTAGCGAATATGGGCATAATTGTATCTAAATTATTAAAAACAATTCATTCAAAAATATTTTTGATCTTCTTCCTCTTCTGATTCTTCTCCTCATATGAGGTTTGTGACCATTTCATCGAACATATTTCTATCCTGGGCCAGTCTCACTAATTCGGCCGTACTTCCGACCTTGAGCCACTGGCGAAAATTCCGCATCCACGTAAACTTCCTCCTTTCAATGCCCCTTTTTCCTTGCACAATCAGCTCTATGATACTATATTTACTATTACGAAAAATGAGGCCAACATAAGAGATCTTACACTTATTTACCATAGTCAGGAGTTCTCTTTCTTTGCGCATTCTGTGCAAGACTCTCTCATTTGCGACGCGGTCAACCCATGGTATTTTAAGGGTTTTCCTATATGCCTCAATTCTTCTCATAGTAGCTATCTTGGATGTCCAGGTTTCAACTCCATAAATAAGAACTAAGACGATATAACACTTGGTGAATCTCCAGCGAGATTTCAGTGTTGTCTTTACAGACGTGCTACGTGCTGTTTCAATTCTCACTCTAAAAATTAGTTTTTAATGCTGACCTTAGTTAATGTCATTAATATAAATGTAATGGGTATTATTTTACTTAATAAGTGTCTTGACTTCCTTTTCTCTTACATTGTATCGGTCAAGAACACGAAGACCTCCGTTCAAAGACGCAACAGCTCGTCCGCCCGGAGCGTCTGCCTGCGCGTGCAGCTCTTCTCATATTAAATATTAAATTGAATAAAACAACTATAAAAAAGTGCAAGTGCATGTCACGAGTTTTATCAAGGATGCTGGAAACGCACGGCTTTTATATTAAAAAATTAAAAAGATGATTTGACGTAACTATACATACAAAAATCAACGTGCAAATATAAATCGCTCGAGTCGCTTATTAATCAATAATTACCGTTGCACTCACTTGTATGCAAGTAAGTGGCAATGATTAATCAGCCTAAATATAATTCAACTGAACTGATTCTGATAACAGCAACAAAAAATAATACTAAAGGCTTAAAATATACTAACAATAAAGGGACGCTATTAGCTAATTGCAAATCGATTGTATGTTGTGTCGTTGCATGTGTAGCCGGTTTAACTTTTATTGAAAGACTAAATGCGATCTACGGAATCTCATCAATTTTATTGGCACGCAAATACGATTGATTTTAGTGACATATTATTGTAACCAATATCACCCTGTTGTTAATTATTTATTTATTAATAAATTAGACGGTTGTTTTTAATTAAAATGCAGTGCTAAATATCAGGCAATTTCTAAAACTTATCGGAATCCTGGTTGCCTCATCGAAGGTCCTTGATTTGCTGGCATAAATTAGCTGGTACCTGCTGTCTTGGCCTTGGGAGGGCTCGAGGAGGAACAGAGGACTGGACCGGGGGAGGGGAGAGTAGCAGGACTATAGGGTGAAGATGAATGTGATTTTTTTATGTAACAAAATTAAGCACTGGAAAATACAAATTATAATACTATAAAATTTATTTAAACAAAAATGTGTAAGAATACTAGTAATTTTTTTTTACATTGTTAGGAAACCCATCTGTCTATATTTGTGGATTTTTTTGTAATTTTTCATTGACGTTTATGGTGTTCGATTTTCTGTACCAAAGTAATACTAAATTAACTAAACTAAATTTATATTTATGGTGTACTCGTTTAATACCAAAAAAAGACTATTGATACATATAAATTGTATGTATGTACGACATACGTAAAATATACAATCTACACCTGTATAGATGTACCAACCTGTGTCTAAGGTCTCAAGACATTAAAGAGAATTTAATCAGAATAAAAATAATGAACTCTCGGGTAGACCAATAAAGCTTGATTAATATTATCCGCGCAACACACTTGTCAGGAGCTGATGCGGGGTTGTAAAAGTTTCTGAAAGTAATTTATATGTACACGTTCACTGAAATAAACAGCGGCTGTAAAGCCGTCTAAATATAAAAAAAACACGGTTGCTTTCCTTCGAACCACCCGGTCGGGCCTGCGTGTCGCTGCACACAATGAGAAGTCTGCTCTCTGCGAGCGGCCGGGCACCTCGCCTGCCCATAAAGCCTCGTCTATAGTAAACCCAGATGCGAGATAACCCGACAGCATCCGATATTATTTCACTGATAGATTTAGATTAAAAAATTATATTTTTGGCCCTTGGAATCTTGATCGGGAGTACCCAGTTTGATCCTCGCAGGCGAATCCCAAACTGATGATATAAGACACATTGCATGCATATTACGAAATATTTTTTCTCAACCTTTCTATGATTGATATATGATATCCAATCGCTCATATTTCAGTGCACCTGCATTTACTAATAGTTATTATAAATATAGTTAAATGTAGGGGTATTTAATAGTCCGGATTTTGATTATTATCGTCGAACAGTCGGCAAATGAGCAGAGGTTATGAATGTATGTTCTGTGTGCTCGGAAGTGATCGGGAGAGGTCGGGAGTGTTCAGTGTGAATGCGGCGTTGGAGGTTCAGCTGCGCAAGTGTGGGTAGAACCTGCAAGATGCGTACGAGCCTTCGAGTGTGTGTTGGGGCGTGAGTGATCCTTGGAAACATAAGCATTAAGACTAGCTTGTTCGACTTGATCTTCAGGCCTGAAGAAGGGTGCTATAATGATCTCCAAGAATTAAAAATCCGTTTTCATCATCTGCTTGAGCTTTGCATAATCAACAACAAATTCATACCTTGAAAGTTTTTATTTAAATAGAAAATTACTATCATAAAGATTTTACAACTGCTTCGTGGCCCAGAGGTTAGCACGCTTGCTTGCAGACCACGAAGTTCCGGGTACAAATTCGAGTAGAGCGATAACCTTTTTTTCAGTTTTTTTAAGTTATGAATTGTCTTTAGATTCAAAAGTAAAAAAACCAAAAAAAAGGCCCAAATAAAACAATTAAATCTCGGACTTTTACATGGGTGTTGTCATGGAATCTCAGATTACCCGAGGTCGAATGTCTCACGTTAGTGAAATAAACCCTCTAAATCAAGGGTCCCCAACCTTTTTGAACCCAAGAGCACATATATTTTTTTAAGGTATATTTATAGTTGGACATAGTCAATAATACATACAATGCACAAATTATATTTAATTCCAAAAATATGATTATAAAATATAAAAATTATTGTTTACATTTTAATGTAAAATAAATAATAAGTAGTAAATAAAAGCATACAAATTCTGGTAACTGGGCCAAATTGGGGTAAAAATGCAACGAATTATTATTTTTAATGACAACTTTAAAATGTACACCTATAGCAAAAAATTGCAAACAACAGGTAAGAATTCGAAAAATATCAATTAGGGTCCGGGCTAAGTTAATTAAGATTTTAATGCACCAAAAATATTTAATTAAAATTTTAATGTCTTTATAGGCTGATTTTTAAAATCATCAATATGATCATCTGTACTTTGATTTTAAATTCATTGATAAAAGCAATGATTCGCAGAACTGAAAAATGATTCAATTTTGTATGCTGCTCTTTTCAAGAATGGAAATTTGTTTATGTCAGCTATATTCCAGAAGTCCTCATCAGATATATTGGATTTCAGAATTATTATTTTGAAAATTATAACGATATAATTATTTTCATTTATATCTCGCTGTTTATTTATCGTCCTAACGCAAAAATATCAGATAGACTTTCACATAGCTCTCACCTCACTTTTATCAACGCAAACATATCGGATAGACTTTTAAATAGCTTTCTCCTCACTTTTACCAACACAAAAAATATTAGAGACACTTTCACATAGCTCTCACCTCACTTTTTCTACCGCAAAAATATCAGATAGACTTTCACATAGCTCTCACCTCACTTTTATCAACGCAAAAATATCAGGGACACTTTCACACAGCTTTCTCCCCACTTTTTCTACCGCAAAAATATCAGATAGACTTTCATAGCTCTCACCTCACTTTTATCACCACAATCGCAAAAATATCAGATTTATATTTATTCAGCAACTTTTCCATTACAGAGACGAAGACAAACCAATCTACACCCATTAGATGCTAATTCAACAGGCTTAAATATGATTTTCTGGAAAGAATTATTATTTTGAAAATATTGCGATATATATTTTATTCGGTTATTTTACTTAAATAACTATTAATCGTGGTTGCACATCGGCGGGTACACGCAAAAGACCATGGTGCCCGCAGGCATAGGGTTGGGGACCACTGCTCTAAATGATATTCACGCGAATTGATCGATAAAAATACTTTCGAAATAGAATATATAAGAAGACGAGATAAAAATAAACCCACTTAAATTATAATGTAATTCTTCAATTGAATTAAATCAAATATCAAAATTCATATGAATTTAATTGGATTGAAATAGTTTGTCATTATATTTAATTGGCTATTATATTATATGTACACAGACCAGAAGTGCGCCACCGCTTATACAATCTGGTTAAGTTTTCTTATTTCTTGTAATATGTACACAGCACGGCCTCCCTCTGTAGTGGCTCGCGTACCAACTTGCCTAGGAACGTGCGCATATACAGAATGGTCATAACTGCCAATAATATGTACAGATTTTTAATATGATTTTTAGATAATTGGTTTACACGTGCCACGAAGACGCAAAACATCGCAGCGTTTTTTTATTATGGGATTCGAAGCCACACTTCTAAGCTATCGTGACTAGGTACAGTAATTTTTACACCACCATTGCTTAGTGACTCAGCAAAAAAAAACGTTTTACCGATGAATCTAATTGTAAGATAAATATTATGTGCAGGTTTCGACAGTTAAAACAATTTAGAGTTTTTTTGTAAGGACATATATAATATATCTCATCGTTCCGCGAGTCAGTAACAAGCTGTATACGCAGTAGCTCCCATACCAGTTTGCGATAAAGTGCTCCTTACACCAGTAGCCTACTGCCAGTTTTTGTGCCGAGTTATATACAGAGTGGCTTACCCTGTTCAACTCACTGTACCTATGGGTACCTCGATGTATAGAAACTCGGCTTTCTAGTGATATAGTGGCTGCTGCTGCGTGAACTGGATTATTAACAGCATTAATGACAGGATCGAGTTATGAGTTACGAGCTCGCTGTATATTAGCAAGGAGAATTTGCGATTTTTTTATTTATGCCCGTCCGTACTATACTGGCATTGCTTTTACACGTATCTACCAACTAAAGTCGGATTTTATTGAGAAAAGTCTGAGAGAGGTTTAAAATTATATAACACATCAATAATCAATCAATTTACAATTCAAAATATATCGGTTTTTTAATTTAGTAAGTCAGTAATTAAAATAAGGTAATTTGAGCTTGTACGAATGTATCAGCTCACTTAGTGCTTTGTATATAAAATAATATAGTATAGAATATCCTGTACAACTAGAACTTTCTTTTCATAATTAATTTCATGCATCTGCGAAACAAGGTTTTCACTGGTTATTCTCAGAAACGTAGGAAGCAGGCGGCGCCCATGTTATGGATTAGAAAAAAAATTGCCCCACTCTAAGTCGGCGGTATTGTAATGTGTTAAACGTACTGGAATGTGATCGGCCAATAACCAATGACTTGAACACAAAGAGAACTCGATCAACCACGAAAAGTGGCAGGGCTGCGGGTCTCGGCTCTATCGATACGTCGATCAAAATATCGAAAGACAAGAAGAAAAAAAAAATAAGATGATGATTAAATCATTATATTAAAATACGAATATTTGGTTTGCGACCGATGTACTAAAACGTCATCCAAATTCATAACAATTATTATGCATATATTAAACGCATTTTTTATTATTACAACAAAAAATTACAAAGTACACCTTTTTCTTCTGATGCCATAGAAGGTTTGTGACCCTTTCATCGAACATATTTTTATCCTGGGCCAGTCTCACCAATTCGGCCGCATTTCCGATCTTCAGCCACAGGCGCAAATTCCGCATCCACGTAAACTTTTTCCTAGGACAATCAGCTGTAGGATGCTATATTTATTCTTACGAAAAATATGACCAAAATATAAGACCTTCCTCTTGAACTCTCATTTGTGACGCTGTCAACCCATGGTATATTAAGGGTTCTCCTATACAGCCACATTCTGCCGTCTCAATCTTCGCATAGTAGTTGTCTTGAGTGTCCAAGCTTCAACTCCACAAAGGAGAACTGAGACGATATAACATTTGGTGAATCTCCATCGAGATTTCAGTGTTATATCTCTTGGGCATAGTACTGCGTGCTGTCTCAATCCTCACTTTACTTTCCTGGTCAGGATCCCAGTTCTCATTCAACCAGCTGACGAAATACCTGAATCTTTTAACTCCTTCTACTACTTGTCGATGTTGATATTATAGGCAGGTAAAAATTGACAGGTTTTCTTAACGTAATTAATCTTCAAAAGCATATCAATATTATGAACGATTTTTTTCCGTAATAAATCAATTGTACGTTTTTCTGATAGTATTGATTAAATCGTTAAAAATTCAAGACGCCATTAACCGGCTCGAGGTGTTGTTGCTACTTATATGTTTTGCGCACGAATCGTAAATATATCCATTACGTTAATGTCTCTCTACAAGTGGTTTGGCGCATGTTACTGCACCGGCAGTCAGTGCCGAGGTATGGCATGCACGGAGGCAAGCAGTGTCATTAGCGGAGCTTGTCGGAGAGCGCTGGAAGCCACACTTTGTGAGGACTGCATCAGCTGGTCATCAGTGCTGCTGCCCGCAGCGTCACCACCTGCCAGTGGCGCAGCGAGTACTGGTTAAGGCAGGCAATCCTCCTGAGCATCGGCTCGTATTTACTAAAAAAATAAATATGAATAAGCTAATGACTAGGTTTAGATTGGATATTAATAGAAATTTTCAAATATTACTAGTAAGCTTCGCCAAGAGCTAGAAACAATAGTGTTATTCGAGCCCAAAAATCTGGCTTGCCTTGGCTTTAACTCATTGGGTTTCAGATAGTTAGTACGCGTTGAATATCATTTAAATGCCGGATAAATTTATTAAAATCAAAAAAGTTTTATTTATCAGTGAGAGCTCTTTCGCAAACTCTATCGATACATGCTTATAAAAATTACGAAAACTAACATAAATAAGTATTGTCATCACTTTCCAGTTATTTTTTTCTGCAGTAACTTTGGGTTATTTTTTTTGATGTTTTTCCCACTAAGCACATGGAAAAACAATCACAGATATTTTAATTCGGTCAGTTTTAAGTTTAATGCTTTTGTGTTTAGCTTAAGTGTGATTTAGGTACCGCTAGAAAATATATTTGACATATAAGTCGTTCAATACAATATCTTATAATAATGATTTAATGCCACCCGAATATCATATTTTAGAATATTAAGAAATATCTTAAATAATTTCGTAGGTTTTCTTAATTCTTGGGTGTTGATCTGGATATACTTTGAATCTTTAAAATTTTCGGGGGAATCCATTAAAACCGAAATTTGGGAAGCTCCAAAGTATAACGCAGCATAGCACCCAAGAACTAAGTAAACCTAAAATATTTATAGGTTATTTGTTTTGGGCATAAGGGTTGTAAGATCCAGCTCTGCGGTCTATAAAGAATAATCTAATAATCTATAAAGAAGAATGCCCCGAGCTGCCGCCCCGCACCCCTTCTAGCTTCTTCACAGAAATCTCGTCAATTTCTTGACATAACGTCGCCAACTGATTTCCGTAAATGCGCAAATTAATCCCCATTGAGATGGAAAGTGATTTTCCTCTATCGCATAACATACGAACATTATAATTAATTTTAAATTAATATATTTTTATGATGAATGATTAATTAGCAGGACAGCCCTGCCCGCGCGTCAACAATGCTTAATTCTAGCAAACGACTCCGATTCAAGACTGCGGCTGGAGTCGTACAGAATGTGACAAGCCGCGCTGCAAAAACTGGTTCATGTGCAATTATAATTATAGCAAACTAGGAAGCGATGAACGAGCAATAAACATTTAAATTTATTACCGGCCGACACACGCCCAGGGGAAGTGGGGGACATCCCGGTGGGGGACACGCCCTGCCCGACAAGTGTCCCCCACTTATGTATATCGAGTATACAGATTTTTTCCACTACCTTTAAACCCTTCGGGGGGAGATAATATAACTGGTCTATCAATACAACGCAAAAATATATAATTTGAAATAAAATCAATTTATACACATGAGCACCTTGTTACGATTGATTAGTTATTATTATCATATGAATCAAGTTTTTTTTTTAAATACTGTCTTCTCAATGGTTTCACAGTATTCAATTGCGGACGACATTTCTGGAGCTTTCTACACACTTCTCTTTTCTCACCTATTCACCGCGTTTGTGGTATCAAAAATTGTTACGAATATTCTAACTACAATGTATATAAAAAAAATTAGCTTTCTCAGTTCACTATGATTATATGCTTAGTCACCCTTTTCTATAATATAAAGAAGAATCGTTCAACTTAGTTGTATTGTTAAGTTTACTCTAGCATGATTCTCTGGTCTCTAATAGTGACTACACGATAGTCCCCCTTTATTGGCGCCATAGCAATCTATCCTCCATTTGCAGTTCTCGTGTGACAGCCCTGAGTGTACCGCCACAACACCACATACGGCAAAAAATCTATTTTTATTATGCCAGTAGGTACGTACATGCGAATGTATAAGAATTTATGAATGACTTGCTACTATGGTTGCAAATTTACAATCGCTCCATTACGAGGAAGCAGTATTAAATCTGTTTATATAATTTGCATTTATTAAATTTGTGCCACACAGGTTTTTTTTTCCGGTGCGCTATTAATCATTATTACTCGGTTGTCAGACTTTTTGATATTCAAATCGTAGATTCTTGAGGCTGCCTACTTCCACCGAGTTTTTATACTAAAATTAATTAAAACAGTAAACAAAGACATAATTAATTTTTGTTAAGCTCAATATGACCGATTGAAAAGTTTGGAAAAAATCAATTATTTCCTTTCAACTCAATTCACTCTGAAGACTTATTGTGATAAATAAAATATACGCGAGCACATAATCTGAATACTTTTTTTAACACCTTCGCCTTTTTTTCGTGTAATGCATGCGTTTTTATCGAGTCCAATTCAATATAAAAAAAACTTGTTTGAAATCAAATTAAGGATATTCATATCAATATTTTTTTAAATATTAACATAATTTTACTCAGCATTAGTTTTAGACTAAAAGAAACATAAACCAGCAAACACTTGTTAGCAGGTTTGTTAATTTATTGTATGTCTATTTGTAATGGAAATTATACGACGAGTTATGTTTTTTGCTTGGAGTTCTCGTGACCGAGAATTTGTTTTATGGTTTGTTTTGATCATATCAATGTCTTTCTTGTTAGATACAGAACATGTCTAACTAATAAATACCTTCCACGTGCTTTGGACAGCATAAGGTAGGTAGGTATGCATTTAATTAAGTTCTATTCAGTTATAATACTATAGGTTTCACGAATAACTGTAGTACGATATGATATATTTTACATTGCCTTTTTTAACTAACATGTTCTTAATCAGATTAATTTATAAACGTTTTGGTTTTGAAACGTAAATAATGGTCTGATTTGACAACTTGGTGGGATCCTGAATGTCAGATTTTCTTCGTAAGCATCCAAATACAAATAGGCAAGCGTTAACAGCGATCAGAAGTAATTGCGGTTGTGTCCAGCTTACTGCATTTCCCGAAAATAAATTAAAAAACTGGATCAGAAGTAATTGTTCTGAAAAATATTTTTCTCCTCATGGAAGCTAGATAATTTATACAGTTTATAAAACTGACAGATCTTATTATTCCACCTGAATTCCTGACCACGAAGCTGTCAAAGATAATGAAATATTATACTGTTTATATATATTTTTTTAATTTTAATGTTAATAGTTATCTGCTTTAACAACAAATACGGCTGAAGGTTGTATTAGGATTTAGGCATTAAAAATGTTTGTTGATTTTAAAACTATTTTCTTCAGTATAAAAGCCTTTTATAGTGCATTAAAAAAGTATTATAGATATTTACATGCCAAAACAACAAACAACAAAAAACGTCATTAGAATGCTTATGGTTAATTATTGTTAACATTTCGTGGTGTTTTACCAATACTTCTTTAACTTCAACTCACTCAAAAAGGATTCATCAGGCATGATAAATGAAGATAGCATTTTGGTCTTGACGTAATGATACATAGTCTCACCATTTTTGGGAAAAACCTCGAATTTTGAAGCACATACAAGTATAGGGAAGAAATAATAAAAGGCAATCTATAGAACCTCACGCCTACCTTAGTTCCTACGAAAATGGTAATAGGAAAAGGTTCGTCCTTGCAATATTTTTATATAGGTTTTTCCTTATGATGACGTAGTTGATACAGGTAAAATAAACCTTTATTAATAAACATAATAGGTTATCGTTACCGTAATGCGGGAGATTTATCGCCTTTGATATGTAGATTTATGTCTATTAACACACATTATGAAAGCAAAGCAAAAAATACTCTTGGAATAGCTCAGATGCTTCAAAATATTAAAACTATAAACCTAAAGGGATTGTTTAATAATAATGATTTATTTTATATTCAACTATACAAAGTATTTATATGAACAATTTATTTATATGTGTATTGAAAACGTTAAATAAAAATATTATAACTTTAAAAACATACATTAACAAATTTTAAAAACACTTTGGTATTTTTTAAAGTAAAGTAAAAATCTATAGTAATATATTCTGGTTTAATTTAATTTATTAGCAGACTTTGGCGATCATCGTTAAGACTTATAGAGTGGTAATTATTTTCCTAATGTTTAGTCTCCGAAATTTATCGTAGATATTTTCTAGGAATTATAGCAATGCGATAAAATACTAGGTTTATTAAGAAAATATTAATTTTTTAAAGTTTTTATGTATCATTTGCAATCTAGTTTAATTTGCTCTTTGGCATATTTAGATATTCATTGTTTTCCTTTGTTTGACTGTTATTTTAAAATAAAATGTGCTTTAATAGTAAGTAGTCTATTCTACGTTCAGCTTCTGTGAATGCGAATCTCCAAGAGGCCTTCATCACTGATGAGGACCTTCCACTCTTCAGTCATTATCCTCAATACAGTCGTGACGACATCATTATCTAACATTGTTGATTTTTATACATCTGACATTCTCTATTTTACGGTTTATCTTTCAAATAATAAATACTTAATAGATTCACTTATGCAGATACACTTATGAGTTTAGTGCAGCATCTAAAAGGGGTGTGTATGGTCTTGAGTAACTAAAGTTTGCAATCCAAAAAATTGCAGATTCAATTAAAAAGAAAAACCTATAAGAAAAGTGCTTTGTGTTATTTGTAAAAAAAATATATGCAACAAGCCTTGAAATGTATCATATACATATACCACAGTTGCAATTGTTATTAACTCGCTTACACATTTTTACCTGTGGTCTTATAGGACTTTTAATTTAGACCCCCTTAAATAATAATTACTAAAAACATATTTTCAATTAGGTATTATTTAAAAACTAATTTAATATAAAATACACACCTAGCGGCTAAGGTTGACCAGGGTCCGAATAATATGAAACCGCTCGGTGTGAGTTATAGAAAATAGTGTTTGAGAGTAAAGAGGCTTTGCGAGCGAAAGCCGGAACGGAAGAGGATTTCAGTTCAGCCATTATTTATAAAAAATAGATGCAACAAGGTTAAATCTTGAAACGTGTCATATACATAGAGCACAGTTGCAATTGCTATTAACTCGCTTACACATTTTTTACCCGAGGTCTTATAGGGCTTTCAATTTAGACCCCTTTAAATAATAATTATTATAAACATATTTTCGATTAGGTATTATTTAAAAACTAATTTAATATAAAATACACACTTAGCGGCTAAGGTTGACCAGGGTCCGAATAATATGAAACCGCTCGGTGTGAGTTATAGAAAATAGTGTTTGAGAGTAAAGAGGCTTTGCGAGCGAAAGCCGGAACTGAAGAGGATTTCAGTTCAGCCATTATTTATAAAAAATAGATGCAACAAGGTTAAATCTTGAAACGTGTCATATACATAGAGCACAGTTGCAATTGCTATTAACTCGCTTACACATTTTTTACCTGAGGTCTTATAGGGCTTTCAATTTAGACCCCTTTAAATAATAATTATTATAAACATATTTTCGATTAGGTATTATTTAAAAACTAATTTAATATAAAATACACACTTAGCGGCTAAGGTTGACCAGGGTCCGAATAATATGAAATCACTCGGTGTGAGTAAGGTTAGGTTAGTTGAGTTATAGAGAATAGTGTTTGAGAGTAAAGAGGCTTTGCGAGCGAAAGCCGGAACGGAAGAGGATTTCAGTTCAGCCAGAGGTCACTGCGTCGAGAGTCGTGCACGATCGGACACAGTCGGGATAGGTCGGCTGACATCGCCTTTCAGTTGCAGCTCTATCCACAGCCAAACTCAAAACTGCTTCAGTACGCAAAGCGCTACAAACCAGTATTAAAATAATCACATGACATTATATCACAAGACTCCGTCTCTCCGGATTTATGTCATAATTATTAATCAATAATCTTCTGCATAATTGCTCGATTGCAAATGCGCATTTCAATGGAAACGGAGTACCTAATGGCAGGCTGGACGGCTCGCATGACTCACCGCGGCTTGCACAACGTTCACTTCGCGGATTTATCCCGCACCGTAAATGTGCAGGGTAAATTGTTGCACTGCTGCAGTGCGCCAGTGTGCACACACCACAATGTTCCATAGACGCATTAAATGGTGGCTGTGACATCATCGACAATCTCTGATGAAGGTCTCGCCCTAATGTTTTCATCTTTGTTTCGTCACGCTGCGACTGTTGCGCCGTATGAAAATTGCTTTAATTTGAAAATTCGTAAAGATTTTGTATTTTGCTCTCACATTGTTTTTAATATAACTAACCTTTTAGGTAGTGTGTTTGGTCTCTCCTCGTTTATATAATTCGAGTTTGGTTTTAAAAAAAAACAAAACAAAACTATTTGTCACTTCCGCCATTCGTCCTTGCCGCTAATAGAGAGCGATTTTGGATAGCGCGAGTCCTTACTCATCTTGCTTAATTTTGGTTAATTAGGTCGGCGCCAGCAGGTATCATCCAATGACCTGTCTTCACACCAATTACCGAGCCCGTCACTCAAATTTTACATGTGCACCAATTACACCCGATGGGAATTTTCATACTAATTTTATAAACACTTCGACACTTCGTTTTTATTAAAATATCGTCGTTAATAGATATAAAACATTATCTAACAGTTTAGGATTGACAAATCGGAATGAGGATCTCACAGTGGAAATTTAGATCAAGAGTCACCAATCTAACCATTAAGCCAACAATTCAACTTAATTTTAACATTGGCATGTCATAAAACTGTAGCCGTATAAAATTATTTATAATGCATGTAACAAGTGATTTAAAATTGAAGGTAGACTATCTATTGTCCCTCTGCTGCGCATTTTCAATGGTTTGAAAGCATTATTTCCGGTTAATAGTGTGCTGGGAAAGCAAAAAATTTTAACCACCTGGATCTCCTCAAAGCAAAAAAACGCTCTTTTAAATCTCCGCTTTTCGAAAAGTAAATTATCCAGATTTTGTGGTCCAAAAACGACAGAAAAGTTGATTCCAATATCTTAAGAAGGGATTGTCCAATTATACAAAAGTAGGAGACTAGTGCAATAGCTTTATTTTCAATAGGTTATATACTTTTATGGACGATTAATATGACCGGTGAAATAACAGTTCTTTCAATGGTGGATAATAGTGTGTCGGGGATGAAAAAAAAGGAGAGATCGCATTCCTTATGATCCCCTATCGAGACAGTGGGTTGTAGAGTTTTCTTATATTTAACGCCGATTAAAATTCCATTTGAGCTATTTTGTAATATAGGTTTTTTTTATATGTTTTTTATTGTTAATTTTTCAAATAACAATAAAGTAAAGAAGATTTCAATCTATTAAAAGAGATAATTCATCTGAATTTCCGAAATTGAGAAATAGCACAATAACCTTCACGTTTGGACGTTTCCTTTCTATGCTCACAATTCAGTTTATTCTTATCTCCAAACTGAATTTTAATCGTCATGATAAAATAATTTTGTTTGTTGATCTTGACAACTTCCTCTAACGAGATTTTTGATAATGCCCAAGGGCAATCGAAATTGAATTAAAATTTAATGTAATAAATAGCCAAACCATATTATTTTGCCACTCAATCACGCAGGGACATTAATTCGATAAGTACGGAATACGGAAACGTATGCAGGCAAGACTGCCTAACGATTTATCAGTATCCAGTTTCTGCATCAAATAAACATACTATAAATTATTTATTTTTTTGCTAATAAATAGTGCTAAATTATTTTAATGCATAATTCATAGCAAATAAATCATACTCGTTGACTTGTTAGGTTAATGATCAGAAATTTCAAATATTTAGTCAAGAGCTAATCGGTTAAAATCTTGGTCTTAGAAGATATTTTCCAATTGATGACTTCCATCAAGGCGTTTTAGTTTTTAATTCGGAGAAGATAACTTGTTGTTCGGATACTAAATGTTTAATCATCCGAATCATCAATTGTTAAAACTGATGAAAGTCCTCCTAACTGTATAGTTAGTCAGTATGACATGTGCAAATCAATACGAAATTCATCATCAACCAAACCTAAACACAATTTGTGGTTTGTAAAAATATAATTTTTTTAAATCTACAATATAACAAATAAATAATAAAAGTGTTGAAAATAACGAATTTTTATATTAACTTATTTTTTCTAGTTTTTTTACCATATTTATATAATGTTATTTTCAGTCGGAAAATAAGATAAGTTTGTCGTTTATTAATTTCATATGTTCTGTAATTTATCTTGTAGGTGTGTAAATAAATTAAAAAATATGTTCTTCTAAATCTTTAGCCAGGGACGTACGTTATGACACAACTTGATGTACATTCTTTGGCTTGACTTTTTTAATTCGTTGCCGATCAATTAACATTGACAGTCGTTTCCTGGGCAGATATTAGTCAAATTAGACAGATCGATAGTCAAATTAGGGTGATCAATCAAAGCAATTACGTACATATTCATCCTTTATATTATTTATAGTATCTATTTCAATTTCAAAGTTACAGGAAGTAAGACTGAGTTCTATAAAATTCTAGTCGCTGTTTCAGCTTTGTGTTACAAGAATAGACAGATTTTGATTTTCATCCTTCGACGGCTATTTTTTTGCATACCTCAGATTTATAAATACATATATCCCAAGACCATATTTTGTTCTGCGTGATATATATAAATATTTTTATTACGTTCACCACATCTTGATTAATCCCTTTGAGTTACGAATTTTTGACACAGGTGCATCAAGTCACTTTCGGATAAATGATATTTTTTACTAACGAAGTTTGCAGGTATAGTGTTTTGGGCATTCATTAGCAAACGCACCTCTCCGAAAAAACAGATTGCCCACAGAAAAAAAAATGTCGTTATTTTTAAAATATCAATTGCCTCTCAGGCTAGTTGAGTGTGTTTACGATAAGCAGGCAAGAATTCCCAAATTCGTACGTATTTAATAATATTTAAGCAGGGATGACGACTCAGCTTTCTGAGTCGTCATCCCTGTCATCCCTGCCATCCCTGCCATCCTCGCGATCGTAGGTTTTGACTGCCGTTGTTATTTGATGATTTTGCTGAAGTTTTCTGTCCCCGCGCTGGGACCATCGGATTTTCAGGAAAAAACAGATCATTTAAATTTTAAAAAAGTGTGATTTTAGTGCACTGGTGTGTATATTAACAAGTATTTGATATATTATAACACGGCACTATAGATATAACGTCAGGTTTTTTTGTCACTTCATAATGCCTCGTTTTATGTGTTTGTTTTCAGGTACAAGAGGTACTGTAAGTAAATGTAGTAAAATTAAATGTGGACGTGTTTTTGCCGAGTTTTTTTACCATTTTTTCACAAGGAAGCAGAGTGGCCCGAGAGAACGATGATCACAATCTCCGCGAACCAAGGACCATTGCATCATATCACTCGTAGTCCGCTAGCTTATTGGATCACAATCAAATCAAAGTATTGTGAGAATCGACTGAAAAAAATAAGCTTTTAACGTGCTCAAATTAATCTATCCAAATAGATTCGATAAAAAGAAGACATGATACGTTACAAAAAAACTCTATGTTTTTTCATTATTATTTTGTTTAAACACTGTATTAAAATTCATATGCATTTAACTTTTATATATATAGACAGCAAAAAATTAATTTCTTATAGTTTTATTATAAGTAGTTTTTTGTTTATTTAAAAGACATATTTTTGGTGTGTTTTATAATACTAAAATGGCCAATAATAATTACTACACATTTTTGCAATTCATTGGTTTTGATTTGGATTTTTAGGTGCTGAGCTGCTTTAAGTTTTTTGTCCGTGGATGCAACCATCTTCAGAGATTTGAATTGAAAATCCCTACACATAGTCTCAGCACGAGGACCGAATCGTCGGAGTACCGAAAACTCAAAGCACCTCAACACCCAAGAATCTGAAAGAACGATATTGCAAAACCCAAGGTAGTGAGTAGCGAACATTCGTTAAAAGAATTACACACCTTCAAAGTAGCGAAAATGGATATAATATTTAATATATAATATATTTAACAACAAACCCCAAAGAATGTCCCTTTAGCACATAGGCTCCCAAACTTTTTGTCCCGTCGACCCCTTTTAGAGTTTTCCTGTTTTTCGTAAACCCCCCTGCCTTGCTAATATTGAATTTTTACATTTGACCGGATTTTTGTCCGTTTTATCCGAAATCCGTTATACAGGGGTCCGTTATATCAAAGTTTTACTGTATACCTTTGTAAATAAATACACACAAAATGCAAATATAGTAACATTCACTAAAAAAATCAATATTTTTAATGAGAGGGGTGGGTATGATGCTTTGATAGAAAATTTTCAATATTTGGCTACAAATAAGTCAGATTTAACTTTAAATCTCCTCGCCCAGTGATTTCCAATCTATTTATTTTTTTGTAAGAATAATGGCAATCCCACTAATACTCTTTTCCACGAAGAATAAAGATGTTAAAGCTATCAAAAACCTTCTTGCGATAGTCTATAATGCAAGATAAATAGCAGGTATGTCTCTCTGAAGCCAAAATTGCTGATATCCCTTTCTAAACAGCACCTTCAGTTCTTCATTAGTGCTTATTTCGGTCAGTTCTTCTTGTAGCATGACTTCCGATTCTTCAATGTCACCGTATGGATTGATAATCCACGGTGGTATTTTGGAGATGACCTGCGTAAATGGGATCCACTCTCGTAGACCTGCATTTTCAGTTCATGGACCCCCAATTTAATTTTTCGCTGTCATCGGCCCCTTGCAGGGCGGAATCGACCCCTGGGGGTCGATATTGACCACTTTGGGAACCTATGCTTTAGCATCATCAAGCAAATATCATCTCACTTGTGTAAATCAATTTCCGCTTTTTAATTGTTGACTCGGTGATGGTGATTCATCCTCGCTCCGGGCCGGACTCCGGGCCAGGTGAGTGCCCCGGAGGTGCGGCGTCGGTCCGGCCAATTAGCGGCCCGGCTTCGCCTGCAGTTTTCTCTGACGCGAATCGCCATTTTCAAGGTGAAAATGTCACCTGCCTAGGGTGACCGTGCAGTCCGAGGCTTTGTCGAAAAGGGAAACCGCAGTACCGAATGTTAAATACTGTACGGTGGGGTGACCACGAATTGGGATACAATTTTTTTTTTGATTAAAATAATATACTTGTCTTTCAAATTTTAATTGTATTACCTATAAAATTACTTATAAGGCTGTTTGAGATTTTTCAAGCAATAAACGCATCTTGATTTTCACGATGCATCTATAAACACCAACGGTTTCGTTAAGTTTTGGTTTCGCATATATTTCGTTACTGGAAGTAAATGAATGTCGATAAAATTGTCATTATGTCTTGGCGGATATATTTATTAGCAATGGAACGAATCACCTGAGGAAATAAATTTACACGAACAAGTTTTCGTCGACATTCACTGCAAGTCTCTCACTTCTTAGTTTTCTCAGAGTAGTCTACTGTCGTAAACTCACTCTTGTGACCAAGTTCTTAAAGACTGGTTAAATTGAATAGTGATTACCAAACTATTAAATACGTCACACACAATGAGTGATTTTACAGTCTACTATTTTTGATAGTCTCATCTAAATTGCAGATTATTTAGTATGTCTAGAATGATAGCTGAAAGTCTCTGTGAACTCTCTTGCTTTTTTATAAATAAAAAAAATTGCTACAGACTCTTCGTTCTTCGAGCTTGTTCATATAAGATTGTGGAATAATGCACCACGAAGCGTTACAACACATATACTTAACCATTATATGTAATATCCGGTGAAATTAATACATGTTTGTATATGTTGCAAACTTAATCAAATTAGAAAATTATAATTTAATTTCGTAGTATTTACTTCACATCGTTACGAATAGATATGTTAAATCCATCGAGATATTTGTGGCTCGCCTGTAAGATGTTGTTTTGTCCCACCGCGAATCGCCAGCTCCTTCAATCAGTGTTTAACAAGACAGGTTTATTTGAGATATTTGCATCGTGTTTTGCCATTTTGCGCTTTAAGCATGCCGATGGCGTCGCACTGTCCGCCAGGCACTCCATGATTGCAAAGCAGCAGCTGATTGCGAAATATAACATCAAAAGGACGATGAAATATTCTAAGCTTGCATATCCGCGCCTGTGTTTTTGTTTGCATTTTTAATTAAAATTTTCAGAATCTCTTTGTTATTTTTTCTACATCCGAAATTTATGACTATAGAGTTGGTTTGAAAATATGAAACAGAGCATCATGTTTATGAAAAGATTTTCAATTTGTATTATGACATTAAACTATTCATAATAACACGCCTTGCTTGGAAACAAGTTACTTCGAGTATCTAAATATAATTTATTTAATAAATAATTTAATAGACAATATCTATATAATATAGTAAGCCTAACGTGTTTTTTTTGTTTTGTGGTCAACATATCTACTCATTGGGCATCAGAGGTTCAAATCCCAAATCGATTAATTTAACAAATGCTTTGCTTTGATTTTTATCTACTATAATCTACTATAATAATAGCCATTGTGTGTTTGTATGTTTGTATGTTTGTATGTGTGTATGTTTCATTTTTCCGTTCTGTATAGAATATCTTAAAAGATACAACGCTGATTTTTTGCACATAAGTTAAGTAAATTTTTCCGCAGCTATGTGCCGAATTTCAAGACGATAGGATAATATTTTCATTCATAAACTTTAAAATATGCTTTAGCGAATTTCAAAACACTATCGCATCGTTCATCAAATACGTCATTTTATGACGGGCTACATTGCTAGTGCTTTTAAGAAAAAACCCTATGTGTGAGTCGTTTTTTATTATTTTTTTGATACACAAATCTAATGATAAAATCTGATCCTGTAATGAATACAAAACATACATGTCTAAAACCATACTATAACTATGTTTAATTTTTATAGTTATTAATTTTTTTTAAATATTAAACAACTCCAATACGTATGTAATGCACTCTCTAAAAAAATAAAAAACCATTTTTTTCGTTGTCAGAAGTGGTAGGCAGTTTAGGGAACACGCCTTTAGAGTCACCGTGTACAGAAAATCATCATCACAAAAGAAGCCAATTCCCAAAATCAACAGCACGAAGATCAATTAAATCCACCACCTTGACTCGGGATTAGGCCCACCTGTGAATGCTAACAAACACGCCGATTCTCATAGTTTGTTTGCCATGTTTTTTTTGTTAATAGAAAAAGATTGATAATATTAATTAAAAATTAACAGGTTTTCATTCGGTAGTTTTAAAACATAATATTAAAAATAAATTAGTTGCATTAATTTAATAGCTACCACTTAATCAATAGTTTTTTTTTCATTTATTGAATATACATATGTATTATGGAAGTTAAAAGTATTTGCGATTTATGGAGATTTATTATTAAACGATATAAACAAAGATAATATATTTAACGTTTAAGTTTAAAATAATGAATCTAAATTATGTCAGAAAATATGTTTCCAAAAACGTTTCCCGTATGTTCATTTTAAATGATTAGTTAATTGTAGCTAATTTATACAATTCTGGTTTTCTTTGTTAAGACTCAAGAGATTCTGCTTGAGGCGAAACTACCTACACAAGGCCAGAGCAGTCAAAAATAAAGTGCAGCTGCGAGAAGTTCAAAAATTAGAAAGCACGCACCCTCAGTCCATTTTTCTAGCTCCCATTAATTTTAATATATTTATTTTTTTAAATTATTGTAAGACACACCAATTTACTTTTTGGATCAAATTTTAGCAAATTGCTTAACACGTACACCTATCTTTTTTTTGTGGCATCTCTACGATTAAACCGAGTTCTGTATGGGTTATCGGTATGAAAAAACTAAACAAAAGTAAATATGCTTTCTAATATATTACAAATCTATAGGTATAAACGGAACAGAATTAATGTATATATGATTATTCTACGTTTTTTGAAGATACTAAAAATAAAAAAATATATCAAGTATTTGGCACACATATATATTTTTAATCACGTCAAGTCATATTTTTTCCAGAGAATTAATTATCTGTCTTTAAAGTTTAGTTTATTAATATTTTGTTTGTTTGTTAATATGGTGGGAGGGGTTAGAGCGCCATCTTGGAAACATGGCGACTCGTCGCGGCCGCCCTTGGGGATCCTAGGAAGCTGCAAAAAATGTCCATTCAATAAAATGAAAGTTGTATGCATCGATACTGCTATTAAACATATCGATTTTTATACGCTCTGATTTTATGACAGGGTTCAATCATGTGAGTTTTACAAAAATAATAGACGAAAATATTGATCGGCTGTGAGGATAATTGTAAGCTTTGCTTAAAAAAATAATAATAATCTGGTTCGGATAATCGAAATGGTCATGTCGCACATGCCGAGCAGCTGGAAGAAGGCGTCCGTCCTCGGGCTGGACGATTCTCAGTTCGATCACGGAGCGGAATCAACACGCGCAGGTTTTTGTCGGTCAGCCAAGGTTAGCGGAGGCGAGTCGCGCCGGCCCGCCGTACCCTTTGTCCGACGTTTGTTTTCTTTTTTCCGCCTTTATGTTGGCAGTATTGAGCATTTTGAATGTTGCCGTTGGCGCACGTGAGGCTCATATTGAAGAGGCTGCGGACTCCCGCTCTCGACCTCGGTGCGACGCGTCATCGCCCAACACTGCGGGCCGAGGAAAACTTACTGCTCTGCGGATGAGTTTCTACTTTGCCAAATTGCAACATCGCTCGCAATTCGAATGACCTTGAACAGATGACTGTTTTCAAATTATTGCACGCTTTGGATTTCGGCATATTAAAGTCAATAAAATTGGCAGACCATCCTTGCTGCATCCAAGCTGACAAAGAGGATGTTGTACATCGTCGGATAATGGGTAGGCCCCAGAGAAGATGTCTGGGTGGTATAGCAAGGAATTCCAATACTCTGGATCCCATCATCCCGTAGAATCGATATACAGTGGATATGTGACGTCTCAAAGCTTATTTCGAAATAAATATAATTTAGATCTTGTGTTATTTTCATATAAATTCAATTTATACAAAATATTTTTTTGTGTTAAAACATAGGTTCTTATTTTTTGTACTTGTTAAGGTAATGTAATGGCAAACGCTTGTGTTTCTCAATAAAACACGAGTAGTGACTACTTCATTTTTCAACGGGTTTGCCTCCAACAATTTCAAGAGAATTAATAAACGGGAAATGAATTATAGTGACATGATTAGTGAAATCAAGGCGTGGCTTAGTGACTCTGATAGCAATTAATGTGATTTTAAACAAATGACCACGTAAGCGGTACGTGGCGGGAGATCGCGGACATAAATTATATCTACCAGCGAGCAAAATCGAATTACATTGACATTGTTTATTGCCGAAGCTTAAACGTAATTGTATGCAGGCTAAACTGTGCGTTGTTCAAACCTGTTTCTCGTACAGTAATTAATAGTTAAATTCTGCAGACAGAGGCTTCATTCTAATACTATATCTACCGACACCTGGTCGCGTGCTTCGAAAGTTTAGAACGGAACACGATAATCTAGAGGGCCATATGGTTGGCAGCGGCGGCGTTGTATCTCGAAAGAAAAATTTGGCTGCTCGATTAAAGCTAACACTGCCTAAGGGATATTTTATTAAAATGCAATTATTAGTGCACATAAACGCTCGTTTTACAAAATTTCCTCTACAGTGCCAGCTCCGAAAAGGCAGCATTGCTTTTTTTACATGCGCCTTGTGTTTAAGTACTGACGCCGCAGTAGTCAACAATGTGGCTTTCAAAACACGCTACTGGGTGGTATAAACATACCGTTGCATTGTGTTTGATTAACAATGCAGAAACATGAACTGTAGAACAAAAAAAAATCGATGCCAAGTGTTATATTTGTTTATTGTATGTTACAACGACCCGGGCCTCCCGTGAGATCTCGCGCTCCCTGTGCAAATCTGCCGCCTACACTCGTCGCGACACAACAGACATCCGACCAACAAATTAAATTAAACAACAATAAAATGAAACTAGGGATTTTTTGTGGCATTTTTTATGCGATTTCTATTTTAGATTTGCTGTCGCGATTTTTTCTCTTTGTTGTCGCGTTTCAATATCCATTTTCAACTTCCTGTTAAAAATTCGTTATCGCGATCGGGTGCGCCGAGTGCAGCTCACTCCATGCAAATCTCGAGAAGGGAAATCGGAGCTCGCAGGCAGGGAGCTCGGTGTTTTATTGGAGGAGTGTCGTGTTGCATGTAATTTGCAAGGGAAACGAATGTTTGCTTGCCCATGTTTATTCACGCCCTTTTCACTTTAATATAATACGAGAAATACCTGTGCTTTTTTAGCCGGCTGCACACACAGCGGCACAACTTACCACCGATAAGCAATCAGCCAATAGCGTACGTTTATTTTGGGTGTTTTTTTATGTGTTTGCCTAAAATCGTTGACCACAAGCTAGGATCAAACAATTTTCTCAAAAAAGATATATACATTACAAGTAAAATGATAATTTGTTCCAGGTAGGACTTATATCCCAATAACCAGAAAGTAGAAAAATGTACATGGTATGGAGTTGGTGGACTCCCTGCAACACCAATAAATTGCAGTTTTAAAGACTCATTACTTGAGATAATTTCAATTTAATTTTAACCCGGCTATGTTAAGCAGAATGGATATGAAGGAACATTGAATTTATTTAAAAATAATCTTTTAAATATGTTACGAAGGTGGCTAGCCCCTGGACTCTACTCGTCTTTTTTCGCCGGTTTCCGATTTTCGCAATAGGCCTTGCTTTGGCCAATGACTTCGATTTGAGCTGCTTTTCAATCTTCATATAAAAAAATACCATTATATTTAATTATATTCATTATAATCAATTACATTTTAAAGTGTTATATTAATAACAAACAGCTAATATTGATATGGTTTGCTTTACCTGCAAATAAAAATTTGAAATGCATCGCACGCCACCGATTATTAACACTAAAATTGAGGGCTGTAAAAACAACGGCAGTAATTTTCAAAAATTGCCTTTCCGAGAAAGCTGGTTCAATTCTATAAACCGTATTTATTTTTATTGATATAGTTATTACTATTAACGATTTATAATTATATGTTTAAATAACGCACGATGGACGGCATCTCGGGCACAATAAACCGGTAAAAGGGAGAGGCCCTCGCAGGACGCAATCAGCCCGACCTCGCCCGCGCGGGTCTGATCCGACGCTCGCCGAGTCGTCAGTCCGCCATTTCTCTTTTTGTGCGGAGGATAAAAATAAAATTTAATTGTGATAATAAACATGCGGCTTTATGACGATTAAACCATGCAGCTGGTGCAGTTTAAATGCACCCAATGGCTCTTCGTTGAAATCCCCTTGTGTGCGCGAGCGTACGACATTGAGAGGAATTATTGAACCCTGAAGCTGAAGTCAATGTAAATAGAAGCTGAGGGTATCGTCGTTGCTATCAGGTTTATTTTAGCGGATAATTTCTTGATTCAGTTTCGTGCGATTGAACTGCTTTGTAAGGGACAAATGAAAACTGGTTTTCAATTAATATTATTGGACTGTGACACCAAGTGAAAAGATATACTTCCTCTAAAAACATTAAATGTATTTATAGTTATAATTAATATTTTTTACGGAAAGTGCAGGAATCCCACTATAATATTTTTAAACTTATTGATACAACTAGTTTTGCCAACATGCTTGGCATCTTTAAACTGAGCGAGATTCGTAATTTATTTGATGAATGGTTTGAATCATTGTAATGTAGGCTTATTTGAAGAAAAAACACCAATAAAAAAAGGAATTAAAACCCCGCGTAAAAAAAAGATGACATTGATGAAGGTTTTCCGTAGTTTTCTAAGGCAAATGCTAGATACCTACTAACCGGAACACCTAACCTTCCTATTTGACCAGAGTTGTGAGGATAGGATGAACTTCCCTCTATCAGACTTTCTAAGTTTTGATGTCTGATATTATTTTGTACCCTCAATGTGCCATTGCGTCGTTTGCACGCGGCAGTTCACGACCGCGTCATTGGCAGTCGTGGCACACGGTGTTGCCAGGTTAATTTGGCCAGAGATCACGGTCTTCGTTGCCACAAACTATGTCAAAGTTTGGAAATAATTGCATCTAAACACTTGTATTTTATAAAATATCTCAAAACTTATAACACTCTTTTCACGATATTGTTGAATCTCCATTATATCAAATACCATGAAGTCAATTATTTGAGAAGAGACTGCTTTCCACCTTGACCTGCATAAAACGCCATACTTTTCAAAACAAAAATATATATTAGCGTATTGATTGTAACTTAGAATAATTAAAAGTATTAAAACTAAAAAGTATGTTAAGTTTAGAGCTTATTTTGAACTACGTAACATTTTTTTTGACGACATCTATAACTGGTTATTTAAGATTATCCCATGAGTTTTTTTATAATCTGGGATCAGATTGACAGGCTGCTCGCCATCGTTGAGCAATCGCCTCGTTTCTGGAGATTCAGATATAATGGATTTTTAAACACACTGTATACTTGTACTATTTCGCATGTATGTAAGATAAATTAGATTTCCGTGCATTCGTCATGTTGCTCTTTACTTCATCTCTCATTATGTACAAACTTCCACCGGATTTCATTTTAGAAACATGGAATTACAAGTTGTGCCGTGGTTGAAACGAGATTAGCGATTTGCGCATGTACGTATCTTACTTATTATCGGCATGCACCAAGGACATGCAATGTATGAAATTCTAGCTCCTAGTATGGTTGCTTGCCGACCATGGGGTGCCGAGCTGAAAGCGAAGTGACCAAAACATATAGTATCATAGAGCTTCAGGTTTAAGTTGAAGAAAAACTATAATATATGAATCATCCTTTTGTGATGCTGGTATCATGTGATTTTCCTGTATAAATATATATATATACTTTTATAATCCTTTTACTTCTCAGAAATGAGGCTATGAAAGTATCCATTATTTACAAGCCTGCCTGTGTGGGAGGTAATCACACGTACAGTGTGCCTCCACATCTTATTGGTAAGCTTTCAATCTACCCACGAGGCCATCGCAAACACAATCTTACCATTTCTTTGTAATTCTATTTAATTTAAAATAAGTGAAAGCACATTTCACTTTCAGAAACAAGACAGACTGCTAAATAAAATGAAATGATTGTTTTCACCCGTATATTATTTTCACAACTGTCAAAATGACTATAAACTCACTGAAAAGAAGTTCAGGCAATAAATACAAAATTCAACACACCCAAAACAAATATCAAAAATAAATTATACGCTTATTTTATGCATTCACGGAGTGTAGCCTTTCCCATTTCTAGTAAATGCACCCACAAAGCCTTAAGGATGCAGCTCACACAAAACAATTTCATTATTTTAGGTGGTTGGTAAAGATTGCTACCACGTGGCTCACTGAAACCACGGTTTTTGATTTCAGCGTACACGTATGATGTACTACATCACCATCATCATCATCTTTACTTTCTTATTGACAACAAACTCATGTTAAATATATTTTTTTAATTTACGGTTTTACAGCTTAATTTAATTTTTATTTACGTGTGTAAGCTTCAATCAATACATGAGAACTGATGAATATTTTTTAATATAAAAAAAAATACTGATTATATTTATTGTACATTCCTTATTCTATATTTTAGGTAATCGATTCACTCGTTAACGATGAGAAAAGTCTTCTAAAAGTTTTTTTCACGATACCCAATTTGTGTGTATTCGCTGTTTGAGTGTAAAACGCGGATTTGTTAAGAATATTTAAAAACAGCCATTGGCATCACTTAATACCTTTTTATATGAAATACACGTAATATAATTTTTTTAAGTATAAAATTGATTCCTATACAATTCTCAACGATTGCGGGCGTAAGTACCACCGGCGTGAATTCTTTTATAATATCTCTAATCACAATTTTCGGCTCATGAGTTTATTATACAACCAGTGGCGTGCCCAGAGACAATGGTGAAATTAGCTCTGCTCGGGTCGGTAGCCGCCCGAGTTGGGCAAAAGTGTTAGGCGTTTAGCTGGTTTGTGAAATGGCATTTGGTAATGAAGGCAATTCCCCGGACAATATGCACTCTCAGCGGTAACCATAATCATGCTCTATTCTGAAATATCAAATCATGGTAATTTTGAAAAGTTCATACTCGAAGGAAGCCCGCCATTGCCACACACGCCGTGTCTTTATTGTTATTTTTACAGTATGTTTTTTTGGTACTTGATTCGCACAAAAAATAATATATTTTAAACATAATAAATCCACAATTGCTTAGATCTTTAATGGGCCAATTAACGTCCAACGAGAGATTTAATACATATATTGAACAGTGATTACCATGCTGTAAAATACGTTGCATTTATTGCATATAACTATGTGATTAAATTTGATAGATTGATTTTTTTAATTTTAATCTATATGACGTACCGTTTAATTTAACCAGGCATTCGGAGTATGGGTGTTAATGTATCATCTAATCTTTTTCGTAGTTTAGTGGTTAGCACGCTTCCTCGCCGACCATGAGGTCCTGGGTAGAAATGAAGATTTTTTAGTTATTAAGAGATTTAGGCAGTTTTGACCTTCTGCAAACATCTATTGTTGATATAATGACACCATTAAAAAAGGAAGTACATAGTATTCGCATATACCTTGACTTCTATATTATGAAGATGTCCTATTTAAGACTGCTAGATTTTTTATTACCAACTCTATCTGAGTTTTGAATTTAGGATTTTTTATATTTTATGGAAAACATTTTCGTATCTCGTTTCGTTTTTGGGCTGTATTTGTATATTTTTCGTTAATATGCGACTATCGGCGTTTCAAAATGTAAATATATTATTTATGATGAATGTGTAAGATTTAATTATAACTATTCCAATGACCATCACTTTTAGAGCTATACTCTATATATATATATATATTTATAAATAATATTTCCGTAATTTTGCAGTTTGATAATCAATTGAAATCTGCATCTTACCGCTCGTCTTACACGATCAATTAAAAAACAAAAAAAAATAATTGTATGTAGATGCCAATTATCAAGGTTAAAGAAAAAAAAGAGCATTATATAATAGGCTATGTTTATAATACTAAATAAAATCTATACAAACATTGTATATGTAAATATATACATAAATCAACCAATTTTTTTTTAGGGTGCGTTACAGAATTTGTCTTTACGATATCGGTTTTTAAGTATACTTTAAGCAGTTTTACGATGTACCGGTACGTAAATTCTATACAATAGTTAAAATAAACATTGCGTTTCTCTCGCTAATTGAACACTTATTCATACTTTGTGTGTTTTTCTTTCGAAAACTTAGTTTATGTTAGTATTATCTCTTAGACATTGCAACACTAGCATTAGAACACACTGAGAGCAGGTACGTTGACCGGCCATTACTTCATGAGTTTCTTTTGTTCTTTATTTTTACATTATTATTATTCTGTGCTGTGATATCCATTTAGGTTATTAACAATTTTTATATTTGAAATAGATCCTAGATTAAATTCTAATGACTCAACCTCGTACAACATCAAAACCAGGCATGGGTAATCTTTTTTTAGTTTGGGAGTCAATTTTTCCTTTTGAATCAAGCAGGAACCGATCTATACATCTCTTCATATTAATTTTTAAATTCATATAAAATAAATCTTTATATTGAATTTTTAAATAGTGTATTAATTTTTATTAATCGACTATGATATCAATGAATAAAATATAAAAGAAGCAGCAATGGAAATTTATTAATTAAATAATTTTTTTTTTTTTTTATTGTGCTGCCAAAAATACAATGCAATAGATGTTCCTTGAGTAACAAAAATGAAATTGATTAGAGCCGGTGCAAAAGAAGTAAAGGCCCTGATCAGGCTCGCCGGCCAATGGTTGCCCGTGGGTGATCTAGACAGTGATATTTTCATTAGTATTTAGAATGTTGCAAAGCCTGCGTTGACTGGCCAGTCAAAACTTACTGGAACAAAATTAAGCCCAAGATTTTAATCGCTTTCAACTCGTCCGAGCGCTCGAAAAATACAGGGTGTTGCCATGTTTTTATTTTCGAATTAGGGGTTTTAATGTTGTGGTTTTTTAGCGCCACTGCCGATGAAACTATGTCTACAAAATTTGAACGATTGAAATATACTAAAAATATCGGCGGTTCAATCAATCATATTCGTGCGATGATTGCTTTATGTAGTGGATTTCTATAAATTAGCCTTAGAGTGTTGGGAAATTATACTGTTATTTAAAAACCAGTAAATATGTGACCAAATACGAATTAAGTCGCATAAAATATATTTTTAAAAGAACATTAATTAATGATAGAATAATTTCGAGCGCGATGCAATGTTGATTATTTTTCGAGCTTCCTGAAGCATGTCGGCGCGCACTGAAACCTAACTTTTCAGAGATACACAAGTGCTTACCTGTAATGATTTTCAATGCGGCATTCAGGCTTATATCATTATATATATATATATATATATTTTTTTTTTTTTTTTAATCATACTTTTATAAGCCAGTCGTTATATATGCTTATATGATGTTAATAGTTATTATAATTATTTTAAAATAAATTTTAACATATATAAAAATTATGACTCATTATGAACTGGGTAGATTAGAGTTTAGTTAACAATGGTGCTTACATATGTATGAAATAGATAATTTGATATAATAATATTTAAATATAAATGTAGTGATTTTAAAAATATAACGTATTTTCAGAAAATCAATAAATATATTTTTTTAAAATATAAATAATACAAATATGTTTTGCTCGTGGTAGTTTTGTTTTGGAAATATGTAGAGTTTCACGGCTGACTCCTGGTGCAGCTCCTGGCCGTCACGACTCCTCCAGCTAAAGGTCCCAACACTGCAGAGTAGCTTCACCGCCGCAAAGCACGCTGTGCCAGTGCTCGCAGCGTTGCCAACCTAAAAATTGAATATATATATTTAATAAAATTAAATTTTAAAAAAATAACTACTAAAATATTACTCCAAACAGACTTGAGGCCGAGGTCTCGTTGAAGTTTAGAACCTACAACAAATAATTCAGACATGTGAATATTTACACGTTTCATCGTTTTAAAATTTACATACATATCAAATAAGTCTTATCCAATAAGAGCGATTGTTATTTTCGTAAATTTTATTTTATCACATAAAGTATTTATTCGTCTACTTACTTGCTAGACTCAGTTCTTCTTTATGAAGTTAAAAAATCGAGTCGTTTGAAATGTGTCTTTGAATACCATGGGTTGACCACTTTACCAGTGAGAGACTTGCACGGAATGCCTATTGCAAGGGAATATCCAAGGAAAAAGAGGAATCTAGCATGAATGCAGAAATGACTGGAAGTCGGGAGTGCAGCTGAATGAGGAAGACTGGCTCATGACAAACATATGTTCAGTGAAATGGTCACCAGCCTCCTCTGAAGAGAGGCACTTAGAGAAAAATATATTAAAAATTAAAATTGTTAATTTTTTAAATTTACAGGGGGTCAGCGCCCCACGCTTTGAAAGCCGCAGAAGGGTTCCTCGCGTGGTGTGTTGCAGCGTTTATGGTGTTCGTCTAATGCAACGGCCTGTTTCCATGTCAAACTTTATGACGTCAGTCAAGGGCCCGCAAAACAATTTGCGGAAATATTCAACAAACCACTTAAATTGCATAATTCATATCATTACGCCAGCTATTCGACTGCAGAAAATTATTACTCGGCGTTTCTTCGAATATAATAAAACCTGTATGTATATAGCGAAAATTAATTTATTTAAAATTAACGATTAAGTTTTATTTGGTTTATTATCGTTTATGGGGTTGTAAGACCTCTTTTATGTGATGGAAGTTTGCGTGATATATACGAGGCGGATCGTGTGAGAAAGCAGAATTGGAAAATTGGATGGGTTGGGAATAGTGCCGGAAGTCAGCTGACTAACTCCAGGCGTAGGGATGGTTACTGTCTAAAAGTGGAAAATCTAGATCTCATCTTCATTACTCCCATATAATATTTGTTTTAATCAATATATTAATTCAGATATCATAATTTAAAATCTAGAGCCGAAGTAGAAGCGAATCGATATTTCTCAGTAAGACCGATTGAGGTTGCGTTTCCTTTGTTGAAGAACAGGCTGAACCTTGCGCCCATGAGGTCCCTTGCAGTTTGTCGACCCTCACGCAGCCCGCATGTCCCTCCGGAGCCGCCGAGGTCCGGTCATAGGCTGGAGATTTATGGATTTCCGTAACCGGAGCCTGCGGCAAACAAACGGACGGAGGTGTCGCCATTGTTGGCAGGGCGTGTGGGACTCGCCACTTTATTGGGAGTTGATTGGCTGCGGCCGGCGCGCTCTGCGGTTAGCACTTCAGGGCCCATTGCAAGTACCCGACTTGTGCATTCTACCGACGGGCGTTATTTACTCAATTTTTATTTATATTTATTTAATTCAAACCCAATACCTTATTTTTATTTTCACAAACAATTTTCGAACCGAATTTCTTACGTTACGTTACTTTTACTGCCTGTCCATCTGCCTCCTCCCTTTCGGCCCTTTTAATATAGTCATGTGTGTTTATGCTTCTCGTTCTCAGATTATTTGGGCTCTAGTGTCAGTATTATTTCGCTCGTGGACTCTAAAATTTAAAACTATATGTTTTAACGATACTCATTGGTCGTACATTTTTTAGCCCTTGGACAAATTAAGCTCCAGGGCGTCACACCGATGTGACAAGTGTCAACATTCTCGGCCTCCCTGTGACACGCCATAAGTCACCGCATGCCGATCGGAGTCATTAAACTGCTACAATAGCGCGCATTATGTTTATCGTGCAGCTGAAACCGCGACTTCTGCTTTAGATAATGCTGTTTATTTGATTCGTCCACGCCAGAGATAAAATTCCTCGGTAACCGCCAGTTTATGATTATAGACCCATATTTCCCATTACGGAGGTCTAGAAGCATTTGCATTGTATTTACCAATTCATAATATTATTGGTGAGAAACAATGGCATAGAGGAATTCAATTAAAAAAATAATAATATAATAATAATACTATATATAATAAAACTATATCTAAAAAAGGTGTGGTGGCCATATTAAAATAACAATTCGCTAATTGGTGAATTAGTCCGTTTAATTGTTTCATTACCAGGCTTGCCATATATCTCGTTGCTTTGTTTTTCGTTGCCAGGGTTCGACTCTCAGCGCTGTTATTAGCTCTTCTTATCTTATGTGACTGCTTTCTCTTTCACTCCAATAAATAACTTCACTGCTGTCTCGCTTTCTCTCTCGGTGGCTGCTGCGAGGACATCGCCTGTCTCTTTTTATCGCGATGGCGCCAATGAGTTGTATAAATCAAGTCGAACAATAAAAACAACTTTGAGAAAAATAATAATAATAATAAACCTCTTGGTTTTCAGGCGATTTCCGAGGAAGGACTCAAATCGGTTTTGAAAAAACCTGTATGTTACAAAAATTCCAAATTTTACTTCAAATTGAAATATCCATTAAAAATATAATGATTTATTTAGCAGCATCGCTTTACGTATTCTATTCAGCAGTTCATTTTTATTGTAGCTAATATCAAAAAAATACCAAATTTTACGATTCTAAAGGATTATAGAAGTACGAGTATTATAATAATGATGTTAATGAAACTATTAAATACTTACATATTCATCTTTCTACAGCACAGAACCAAATTATTGGACAAGTAGTATAAATATGCATTGGATCAAAATGCAAATTGTATACATACGATGCATATGCGATTAATACGACCCACCATAGCAGACTTTAATACCTATATCCGTTTTTCCAGTTTGCAAAAGGATACAATGTAAGCAGCGACATTCACTCGTTTAAATTTTATTTACTTGCAGATGAAAGTTACCCTTCAATTTTGGGAATCCTTTAAGGAATTCACGCGCAGTCGCGTCATGAAATACTGCATTTTTAAAAGAAATTCAACTCGATCACTCACTCTTCGAAAGGTTCCAGTGAGGACACCTCAGAGGACTTTCGCAATGTGAGGAGGGGTCCAGGTGACGGGAGGGTTTCCACATACATGCACCGCATTTCCACATGCTCGGACTGCATGCCACGAGTAAAGTTTACATTATTAGTTTACTTTGTTCGTCTTCGGAGTTATATAATTGATAAGTCTCTTCTGGGTACGCGATGAAGGCCTCTTATATATTTTTTTATTCTCCATGGGTATAAATACAGGTATACGCGAATAAATACAAACGACAACTTGCTTTGCCTTGTACATATAAAACAACACCATGGTTCAAAAGACGTGATAACCTCAAGCAAAAAATATTTGAAACAGTTTTTTAAAATTATATATATTTTTTAGAAGCGGTACTGCCATATAATGAATCCCACCATTCAGTTATTGATTGATAATAATAAAAATACAATACTAAACTATTGTATCTTTTTTAGAATCAAAATATTATATTAGGGCATGCTTTGTTAGATTGCTAATATAAACTGCATGACACTGACGTTAAAGCAATGTAGTAAATGTGTAGTGTCTCGTAAATATATCAACGAATAATACCATTTTTTTATTAAATTATACTATGTATGGTTATATAATGTTACGGTTTGCTTTAGAGCCAGGCTGTGACTGGACCCGACCAAAACAAAAGTGAAACCAGAAGACCGGAGGAGTCGCCAAACCGGTCAACTGTTGAGGGGAGCGCGGGGCAGGGGGAGACACGGGGGAGACAGGGGGGAGACAGGGGGGAGGCAGGGGGGAAACAGGGGGGTTATCTAGAAGATTCGGCTCTCCGTCCCGAGATGTCACGACTGGTAAGGTAAACGAAAAGCAGCATCTTTAAAATGCTGCTTATCATTTTGTTAAATTATTATTTTATTCAATTAATCCTCTCTACTATTGTAGAGAGGATTCTTAGAAAAAGTCTGCTACATCTATCTGTGGTTACGATATAAAAAAATATTTCCAAAAGTATTAAGACATAAAGCCGTTTACACACTGCGACACAACTGACAATCGAATGGTAACAAGCCAATAGCGTTCTCTTTTGTGTAGGCTCAACCATAAAAAAACAACCCAAATAAAGAGACGCTATTGGCTAATTGAAAATCGGTTGCAAGTAGTTTCACTGCGTATGTAGCCTCCTTAAAGTAGCAGTGCGTTATCCTGAAGTTCCCTGGTTTGCGTCCACTCGTCAAATCCATTAGTTAAATTATTAATTTGCATGAATGTGCCAACACCACAACAATTGTAGTACATGTTTCAATGATTGATGTTTTTTTTTATTAGATGATCGATTGCTCTGGAACTTTCTACAATTATTTTTGTTTCCAAACACATCGCCAAGATGTTGATTGCTGACTCTTTCTATTTATGATTTATAACTAATTTCAATATATATATAAACAATCTGTCAATTTTTGTTGATTCAGTTTTATTATGTGTTACGTATTATTTGAAAAAAAAATGCTGTAATGCAGTAGGAAAAAATCACCATTTAATAATAGTGTAAGCAATGTATGTACTATTTAAAAGCCAATTTTATTACGCAGTTATTTGGTATTGCAAAAAAATAGTCACTAATGTATTGTTTGTTTTTTTATTTATTTTTACTGACAAGACTTATGTAAAAAAATAATAACAGCTGATGATAGAACATTCGCGATCGTTGACATGCACATTGTGAAATCACTCGCGTGTTGTGCGCAAATCTTGATGGTTTTGGAATAATCAACTGTCATTGAAAAAGTACTTCTTTAATATCATCTATATTGTTTTAAAAAATTCAACAGCATCATTGGATTATGGCAATTTTTTATTGGAACTCTAAATAGACTCGTATGTTTATTAGCAATCAGGTTTATGTATAATGAAATTCTAGTAACGCAAGACGGGTTCTTAGGCTTTTAACCCAACACAGCCGTCGATTGTGACTAATATATGCATAAATAAATCGTACCTGTTCCAAAGAATTATCTTAGATCATTCACCCGACGGATAAGTGTTTAATAGAGGGTAGGTTAATCTCTGAGTTAGGTTCTAGTTCCGTATAAGATACAGCCCTTTGCTAGTAGACGATTTTTCTAATATTATTATTCCGTGAGCAATTAACACACTACTCTATAAGAGCAGAAACCGCAAGGAAAATGGCAAGCAGATAAATAGTATAAAGCGTTATGAGGCAATTTCAAATGTGTGCAGCTCGGAAACGTAAAAACTTTTCTGTATATAGGAAAACTACAGTTTTGTCATGAAAGATTTCTTTCTTACTGAACCTCTGAACTCTATTATATATTCGGCAATCAAGCGTTATTACCACTGAACAATACATCCTATGAATCACTGCTTCTTAAAACTGAGAGCTACGTATAGTTTTAATATTCCAATTAATTTTGAGGGTTATCAAGCATATACTTTTCCCCTGACATTAATTTTCCAAATGCTTTAATAAAACTAAAGCCCAGTTATTATCCGGCACAGGTCTGATTGTGTTTATAATAATTGCAGCATTCCACAGTGTTGTACAAAAGGCATAATTTTCCACGCGACATGATGGCAGCCGCGACAGGAAGTTGTCTCTCGGCCATTGTCGGTAGCGCCACGGAGCTCCATTGTACTGTATCGATTAGAAAGTCATTTCCTTCCTGTGTCGCCGGAAGCGAACCGTTTACCGTAGACTTCATATTTAGTTTATCTCGCATGATAATCACCGCGGACGCGAATCCAACATCTAATTTATGAAACACACTCCGCGGCTCTGGCTAACGATCTTGGATGAGTGTCAAGGTTTAAATCCTGCTGTGACTTCTTCTTTTTGCTGAAACCGTAGCGATCCCATTGGCAACAAAGTACAAAAAGAAGACACGCAAGTATAACACAAAACTTACGTACTATAGAGAAACGGATTATGCTTGTTTAAGTCTAGTCTTTTCAATTGTTACTTGTTCAAAAAATGATTGGACAGACTGAAAACAGCATTAGCAAGTAACAAAACGAACAAACACACATTAGTAATTGTGCAAAATCAGATATTTATTAACACCCATTGTTTGATTCTAATTGAATTATTATGAAAAAAAATTCAATTCAAGTCTAAATAGTTCAAATGCATTTTTAAACAGCCTTGCAATTTGAATACCGCCATTTTATTGCGGCTTAATCTAATTTTAAATCATAGAAAAAACAATGAATTTAAAAAAATATCTCATTACCTCGTTATAACAAACCCATTGATTTCTGATCGCACCGGCCAAGGCCCTCGCAAATGGCATAATGGCCCATACAAAGTGTGCCCTCGGTGCGGCCGGAACGCACCTCGACTGACATTCCGCCAGAGACAATGCGGCGATTGCGAAATTAAATAAACGAAAGATCCATTCACCCTGGCCTGCAGATATCTTCACATGCTGCTCAAATATTTACTTCTATATTGTTGCACCTACTGAGTGCTCAATTAGCATACCTGTCGTAATAAAACATTTCTATGGGTAAGGGATTTCCAGCACCGTTGGATATTTTCTGATTGCATGAAGTATCTCAAAAACTGATTTTTCAACCACAAAAATATATTTAAAATATAGTCATTTTAATGTAATTAACTATATTACTGTAATATTTTTTTTTTGGTTGAATTTCAAGATTCTTTAATTTTCTAGTTCTTAGGGCTATGCTTACAATACGGTGTGTGATTATTTCCAGGTAGTAGTGTACGTGGATTTTTCTATTTGCGTTATTGAGTTTGTATAGAGAAAAATATGTGTAAAAAGACCCTTTTTTGCATGAGTTATATAAATATGATTCCCAATTTCAATAATACACCCATAAGTATGATATTAAAGAATCTCGCCATACCATCGTTTTTCAGTGGTTTTCTAAAATTGAAATTTTTTTCCCATGGCTTTTTTGGCATATCTCGTTAATGAATATTTACGTATAGGTTAATATTATCATATACATCGGAATATTTCATCAAGCAGTATGTTGGGCGGCAAAATTTAAAGCTGGCGAACTATTTTTTGTCGCTATCATCAAAGGCGAGGATTATGCTTCGTTAATCTTAAACGGTAGACTCGAAAACATGTAAGACGATTGATCAATTATTAAATATAAAAATTATGAATAATAACCGATCCATCTTATTTATTTACTTTTCAAGAAATTAGTAATTAATGAGCAACTGGGTCATTTTGTTTTTATAATAGATGTCCCTATAATAGACTATTTTTGCCAGTTGCAACGTGCCTATAAAATTTAAATTATTACACTTAGCAGATCCTGTTAATTACATTTAGTTTTTTTAATAAAAGTTAAATAGCGTACCTTTACTTTGGGTGTTTTTTTATTATTATTTAGCCTAATTAATTAACGCAAAAGAGGACGCTATTGACAAGTTTCAGTTTAATTACTAACTGATTCAATGAGATATGCATGTACATATTGTAATAGTTTATAAATAACATTTGTGAGAAAAAAAATTACGAAATACTTTTTATACACTTCAATATTTTTAATAACTCGTTTCTAAAGTATATGCATTTTATGTGTATATTTTGCTGTTGATTTCATGTTAAGTAGAGACCAACAAACCTATCACTTTGCGAGTGGCGTACTCTAGCAAAGAGAATAGCGAAAATGTAAGCTCGTTATGTATCTGGTAAGATGTAAATAAAAAGGCGACCTGATGAGTCACGGCGGCCCAGCGGAGATCCTATCGGGCCGCTCGCTTTTGCGAGGACTCGGGAATGCAATGTGGCATCCTAGATAAGAAGGCTTTTGGAGTGGCCATGGGCCAGCTCGAGGCGTATCCTTGAAGCCTCCGAGAACAATAGAGCGTCCTTTTCCTATTAGTTTATTTTTAATAAAACTTTGTTGTGAACATTTTTATTTCTTCTTATTATAAACAACTTTACAAAATATATGCATACGTGTGAGTCAAATGTCGCAATACAACGTATAAACTTTTTTTTTACACTGAGTAGCTGATCAAGAATTTTCAGCCCGTTTACGGGAAGCCTCGTGCGATGAAAGAGATTTTTTTTTAAATGAAATGTCTGCTCAATCGGTTAAATAATATGATATTAAAATGTTTACACAAAACTCGGTGCATTATATTCAAATAGTCAATGCCCTCACGCCTCGTGAAAAAAAAAAAAAAAAACAAAACGATTCTTCGTCCCGCTCGGTTATTAAAAATTGCAATCTTTTCAAAACGCCCGGCATAATCGGACCCGGCAGTTCTCGCTCGAGTCCTTGGTCGGGGCAAATAAAAAATCACAAATCGCCAATGACCGCCGGCAAAAACATTGATTTATTAAAATTAACGCGGATCGGACAAAAAATGGCGGCCACGACGAGCCGGCGCGAGCGGCGGCCATGTTGCTTCTCGCCCGATTGTGTTTTGTTTGATGATGTTGGGCGACGCCGGCCAGTCAGCTGCTTATTATTTTTAACTCACAATTGATGTCGGTTAAATTTTAAGACACATACGGCCCTTTGTTTATTCATTTGGTGGCGTTGGCATGCTATAGACCTAGAGCTTTAGACCGAGCGGAGGCGTTTCATGGATTTCTATATAATATTTTTAATTTATATTGATTTTATTTTTATGTTTTTTGTACATAAATGTTCCTCGATGAGTCTGTGAACTAAGATCTTATTTCACGGTCACAATGTTTTATTTTTTCATTGCAATGACGATCGACCCTTTTGGCTTTTAATTGTATGTATCATTTCCTCCAACCAAGATCTTCTTAATATTATATACACACAATTTTACACATAGCATCATAAATTATAATCTTGGGAATTTTTAATATTAATATTATTTTTTTACTCAAAAAAGACAAATAATGAGTCTAGTTTTTTAACGTTTTAATATTTTCATATGTAATTTATTCAATTATTAATTACCAATTTTAATCAATAGAAACATTAACTCAAATTTTAATGCACAAGTAATTAAAAAAATGCATATTTTTTTTTTTTTATATTGTGATTGTTTTGTGATAATTTTAAATGTTATTATCCAAATAAAACTGTGATTTGTTGTCTTCTCTAGAATTATTACGGTTGCAGATGTTTTATAAATTAACAGCGTTTATTTTTGCTTCCATCAATAAATAGCTAATTCGACTCGGAATATCAATGAAAAATGCCATCAAAAGCAACAAGTTTTTTTTAGTACATATTCATCTAATTGGGAGGTCGCCATTAAACCCAACAAACAATAAACCAAGTCTATTAGCTGTAACCTTAGTTAAACAAACCGTTGAGTCGAAATAAGCATTTCGTTCATTCAATTATCCAAACAAAATAAAAAGGAGTCGCGTGCGTTGGCGCCCCGTCGTCATCGTTCCCATAATTAGAATACTATACACCAAAAAGGGCGTAAAGCTGCCCTTTAATATGTAGAAATTTCCAGATTAGGAATCACAAAAATTAATTGAACATAAATTATTTTATTCATCAAATGCCTTTCCTCAGAGGAGGTTGGCGATGTTGGCCTTTCCACTAAGCATATACTCATGCTGAGCCAGTGTTCATGGTTTTCTAAGGGGAAAATAGTGTAGTAGGTCCCCTGATCCTTCTACATCGCAGTTTTATATTGGAAAAAAAAGTCTGCGTATTGTTGCTGCCCAAAAGCACTATTATTGAATCCTTTCCTTACAAAACTCTGGCGTTTAGATCTGATACTCCTTCTGCAGCAAGCTACAGAAATAATAGCAGGTACTTGAGGACATCCCTCCACAACCATTCAACTACTCCATTACCGATCCTTTACACACACTCTGGGTACAAAATAGCAGCCATGCACAAGCAAAGGAATATGGAGAGCGGGGACGTATTTTAATAACGGCAATCAAAACTGATTTCAAATTATTGTTTTTTTTTCATCGTAAAAATCAGCATCTAGCCACTGAATTCGCGATTAAAATTTAGCTACTTGCCTATAGTTTCAACACTCACTGATAGTCGCCGGGATGTTCCCTGCGGGAACGTGGCGTCATCAGGATATCAAGACCTTTTTTTTTCTATTGTCAGCAAATTTTTGACTTTAGGTACATTATATTTTTAATTAGAAAAAAAAATATTTTATATGTACTTTTTACCCTTAAAGAATAGTGCGGTTTAAAGACTACATGAAAATGAGTTCCAGCACACGTAGCTTGGCCCAAGTCGCGGCGTGGCGTTTGACTCGAGGAGGCGATCCGCTCGCCGTGGCGTTCTGAGACAATGAACGTCTGTCCAGCACAAGGAACTCCTTTGAGACAGATTAGAGTATTATGTTATTATCCACTTGCCGGCAACTCGTATACTTATGTAGTTAATGGTACGTGCGTATGGCATAATGCGTCCGTTCGGAACGATCTGCGTCTGGAATATAATCAGGTCTCGACAAATAAAACTCAGTTGATTTTGAAGCACCATTGATCAAGAGACCACTGTGGGATTGTATTAAATATTAAACAATTACTTTTTTGTGTGTTAACTCCACGAGCGGAATGCAAACGCTTAGCTTGCTGATATTGAAGCTGGTGCTTTGGGACGAGTAGAGTCCAGGAGCTTGCAGGCCTTAATTCGAGTTTACACAAACGAAATTAAATTAAATTAACCGTTATATATTACAGTGGCGTGCTATTAATGTAAAGCATTATTTTTCCTGGTTTATCTATATAATAATCCATAGTATACAAGTAGTGATATTTTTTTAATGTACAACTCTTGTTGGTTTTATTTTCCATTTTACTTAAACAGCGCAAAAAATTGTTTTTTGTTATTATGATGCAAACATGTGTTTATTTCATCATTTTATATTTTGTAGTGAAATCTTCTTTTATATCAAGTCAAGTAAATTAAATTATATAGTTTAGCGAGAAGCGTTTTGACAAACCAACATTAGCGTTGCGTAAGAACGGGGGCGTCTAGTTACCCGTCAGTTATCTAAACCATTCTGTTACGCTGTGAAAGGTTATACAATAATGCAATTACTGCTTATTTACGCACGTTAAAAGTGAAGGGTTTAATTCTAATTGGGCGTTAAAAAGTTCCTTATTTGTTAGACTGCGGTTTTATTGTCTCCAATCATCATTGTCTTGGCGTGACGGCTTCTCACTTTTACACGTTCGGATTATGTATAGAGCTCGTTATAATTATTGCGATTGACTAATCATGTTATATTTAATCTTCATCTTCTCCAAGTGCCTCTTCTCAGAGGAGATTGATGACCCTTTCACTAAACATATGTTTGTCCTTAGCCAGTCTTACTCATTTTTAAACTTAATCTAATTAACAGCTATAGAAACTTTAAATTTAGCACGGCCTTCTATTTCAGTGATAAGCAAGCTTCTCGGATTTAAATCCAAATGAAGCTATTTTTAATTTTTTTTAATTCTGATTAAAAAACCTTCAGTTTAAAAATCAAGGATAATTAATTAATATATATACCTTTCAGTAATTAATATATATATTTACTTTTATATAATTTTACTTTCCAGTTTTTACATACGAGTATAGTAGTCTCGTGGTTGCGGTATAAACATAGAAATGACTTTCAAAAAGCAGCAGTGATAACCATTTCTTACAAACCACCCTTAATTCTGAGCATGGCTTGCTTCAGGAAGTGTTGGCTAGTCAGGCTGCAGAGAGTTTTTTCTGGCCGAGTGGATTAGTACCACTATTAAAAGGAGATTATGGCTGCAGCAATATGACCTATTGAATTATTTATTTATTATCATAAGCCAATAGAGATTCAGCGATAAAAATCGTAGCGTTGAATTGATTCGAAATGATTTCGACACAATAAGTCAGTACATTTTATAAAATATTTATATTGTTAAATTTTAGCATTTTATAAAAACCAAACCAATAATTCCGTATACAAAAAATTACGTTTTTAAAAATATGATTGAAATTTTATTGCGTCATTTTGTTGAGAACATGGCAAGTTCGGGTCAGAAATTTAAATGTCAGCATTTTTAGATAAAACGGTCCACGGGAAATATCGAAACTATGCTTATGTGGTCCGGTGATCTATTTTAGATTTTTGCGTACGTGCTTGCCCACATACCAGCTCTGGGAAGAATACTCAACACAGAAACACAGTAGCGCGCCGTACAAAATAAAGCACTGCAAGCCTTGCGGTTCTTTTCGTCTTTGTCATTATTTGATTTTAAATAATGACAAAGACGAAAATTTTTCAATTGAGACCACATTTTTAAAAGTTTATTGGTTTGTGAGCCGTTGCAGTATGCTTTACTTCGAACGTGCCAAAAATGGCCGTAGAAATTAAAGACCATTAAAAAAGGCCGTCAAGACCTACGAGCAATTCTTAGTGTTATTAATAAATATTTTTACTGTAAATTTTATGAATGTGCATGATAATAATTTTCGACCGATATTTCGTTACAATATATTTAGAATTAATATAAAAATACCAAACATATAGATCCAATTATAACAACATGCGTTTCATCAGCCGTGATACTCAAAATAAAAAAAAACTCTAAAAGAAAAATTAGTTGTGTAAAAAATGATATTCCAAAGTAAGCTTTGTCAATTAAATTAAACTAAAGACTCTTTTTCGTGCCTCTTTTTTCTCCTCGTAGTTTCAGGAAAAAAATTGTAGGTGTGTAGATGTTGTTAGTAGATTCAATAGCGTATACCTATCTACATGCAGTTCATGAAACTGCACGCTTAACCCAATTCATACCGCACGTCACTGACACATGCCACTTAGTATACATTCCGATTTCTTATTTCGTAAAAAGCCGGTCGATCTCTCGTTTTTTCGACAAAATACATTTTAGAGTTAAATATGTTAAACATGACCCAGTTCTTAAGAAAATCTTCAGTCCTTTTGTGGAAGAGAATCTCATATAGCATTGTGTTTCCCAACACTATACACACTCCCGAGTACTCACACGCTCCTGTATGTCGATCGGAAACCATTAATTGAATAGTTGTTACTAAAAGATATTATAAAACAAGACAAAGTGGCAGGTTGATAAATGTTTATTTATACAAATTTAGTACACGCTTTGTGAAATTGATTATAACATTTCTCACACGATGAGGAACTTTAATACCTTCGATTCTTTATTATATAATTTTTAAAATCAGTGTTTTTCAACCTGTGGGTCGCGATCTCCAGGGGGTCGCGGAAGAAAAAGACAGTTGTTTGTAGATCCTACACTAAAATCATTGACATAGTTTTATTAAGGCCCTAATCTAGGAGGTTGCCAAAATTTTTAAATTACGTGAAAAACACTGCTTTAGATAAATTAATTTTCATATGATTATTTATTTTTGATATGCAATAAGCCAATGCGTCTTTTTCATGGTTTAGATCATAGATTCCCGAACTATTTTTTCCCGTCGACCCCTTCTCGAGTTTTTCGTAGACCCCTGCCTTGCTAATATTGAATTTTTATAACATTCATCAACTTCAAACATATTTTTGACATCTGATATACAAGGTGCGCCATATTTTATGTCGGTATGTAAACATTGAATAACTTTTACATTTATCAACCGATTGACTTGAGCAAACATGTTTTGAAACAATAATATAGTACAATTTTAACAATGCTTCACACTAAAACAATGCGCCGAAATAGTGACGCTGTACATTGAAAATAGTCGTTCAGTTGTGTTAACTCAACGTGCATATCGTCGAAAATATCGTGGCCAACATGGCCCATGGGATCCACTCTTGTAGACCCCCATTTACAGTTCGTGGACCCCCAATTTAATTTTTCACTGTCATCGACCCCCTGCAGGGCAGAATCGACCCATGGGGGTTGATATTGACCTCTTTGGGAACCTATGGTTTAGATACAGTGACAGGTGATACAGACTCCTCTTTTCCGTTGATACTTGCGTGCTACCACAGTCTCAGTCTCCACTTTCCGGGCGATAATATGACGTTAAAAGCAATGGGTGCTTTTTATCCAGTACCTCTTCCCGTGGAAGGCACAATACTTGCGGCTCGTGGGCTTGGAAATGATTGTTTGGAAAAGGACTCGTGAATCGATTTCGCCTCGTTGCGCAAGTGGCTCGCGGTCTCGGTCGCGGGAGGAGTCCGGCTCGGTGACGCAACCCGGCGCACGCACACTCCCGAGTGTCACTTTCTCGCACACGACAGCATTGGCACATCCGACGGTCCACATTGAGAAAAAGAAGGCGGCGGCATCAGGAGCGGCTCCAGACATCGACCGAGGAAGCTATTTACTCAGAATCGATACGTGCAGTCAATAATCCGATCAAAAAATAAAACTCTAAGACTCGACAGGGTTTTCGCCTCAAGGGCGAGGGTCCTACATATTTACATAATACTAGGAATCAAAAGCTTTCGTAGAAAAAGCACAAAAGTATAAAAATACGGAATGGCATAAAAATGTTTTGTTTCGCTAATGTGATCTTCAGAAAGTACTTGCTGTCAAAAACATTTTATTTGTTCAGAAAGATCGTTATCTACTTAACTTATAAGGATATATTTAATCTGATTGGCATTACTTATTTTTTTAGAACCAGGACTCAAATGAAACATAAAATATTATTGAAATGGATGTAACTTGCTTGCCCTCTTTTTAATAATTTTTCAACTATTTTTTTGAGTCCCTCGGCCGCCCCTGCATTTTTCGTATTTTTTTTGTATTCCTGACAAAAGACTGCCTACTTTGGTAGTGTAAACTTTTTACACTTATACGTTGCGAAAATGACAGAATTTCGGTTTTTTTGTAATATTTACATTTTACAAGCCAGAATCTTTAAAATTATACTCCTGCGAACAAAATTATGCTGTTTTATTTTTCGTTCAAGATTTCTTCTTTACGCAACCACTCATTATTTTAATGTATTTCCAAAAACAGAATCAATGCCAATCTCAGATTGGAGAAGAATACTTACATACAATAGGCAACATGAATATTTTAAAGTATATTTTCTATGCAGTTTGAAAACAAAAATATAACAAACTTAGCTACAAAGTCCAATGTTTACGCAAATTAGTAATAATTAAATAGTATTGGAACGTATCGATCGATAAATCCACGTTTTGTTTATGTCAGAATCAGTTCAGATCGAATATGTATATTATATTTTAATATTATTCCACAGGATTGGTGGACCTTCGGACATAGTTCCCAAAATCCATAATGTAAAATTATATATACACAGTATTTCAAAACTCAAGGTAAAAAAAACATCAACAACTTCTTGGTATCACAATAAACAGCAAAATTATATTAATCAAGTTATCGTCATCAAAATATATTAAAATTATAAATATAGAAAAAACACTGTGCTTTTTGATTGAAAAAATATCTTTATAAGTTTTTAACATCCTGATTAGCACTGTACAACTTTTTCAAATATTGTTTTAAACATCACTGGTCTGCCAAATGACGACCATTTTCGTTAAGGGAATTTTAGACTCCTCACTCGGTCGATCCGAGTCCGGATGATTTCCGCAAGTAGTTTTAAAATGTTTTTAAAAAAATGTTGGAAAATAATGAAGACTCCATTGCACAACATCTGCTGGTCTGGCGGCGGAGGACTCACTGGCGTTTCGTAAAATGGACTTAATATAAGTGCTGATTGGACATCTGCACTGGATTCGGGGCTGACTGTTTAATGTCCAGATATGAAGCAATCCGCTGTCAATAAGCACAGAGTATTTAAAATTAATTTTATAGTATTAACAGCACAGAAGCAACAGTATTTTTTCAACACGCATATGCTTATTAAGAGTGGTCAGTGATTAGCACGCTTGCTTGATTACAATAAATACTTACAATAGATTATCTGAGCTACGATGCTAGACATTAGCTCGAACAAAACTTAAAATAAAATAATTCTAGAGACCGGCTGGTTTTTTTTTTTTATGCCATTGTATTTTTTTTTCTCATTGCTGTTTCCAAGGTGCTAACTTCAAGCAAAAGAGTGAAGAATCGTGTGGTTGTTTTGATGGTTTTGTTAGCGCGGGAGGAGGAACCGTCTGGCGGTGGTCAGTGGCGGACCTCGTGCCCTACCCCGGGGCCCTCAATTGGCCGCCCCCCTCCCGCGCCGCCACTGCGGGCGAGCGGTCCAGACACAAATAAACAATAACAAATTGGCACGGGAAAAAAAAAACGAAGCGGGGCTGAGCAGCGGCTGCGTTACCAGGACGTGCGCACTCAGCTTCCTATACTAAAATATAATGCCAAGTTTATCAGAAAATATTTTGAAACAAAACTTATAGTAATACGTAGAAGCGAGAAATAATAATAATAATAAAATATTATATAAATATATATATATATATATATATACAGTAATACCCCGCTTTACGCGAGGGATACGTTCCGGAAAAAATCGCGTCAAGTGAAATTCGCGTATATCGGGGTTTACGATTAAACATACATACATAGTCAAAACTTAATACAAAAATATACGAATCATTTGAATCAATCACTTTAATTCTAAAAAAAAAACTTTATGCAGTATTACATGTTATTTTTACTGAAAAATACATCTATTGTCTTTTGGGTAGCGTTTCTTTTACGTGCTTGTAAAATACGTTCATAACACCCAACGCTGTTTTTAATTGTTAAGTGAAGTCAATGACTACATTATGTTCATACACATTGTTAAAATAAGAAATTCGCGTAATGCGAGGCATTTTAACGCGAAATTTTAAATTCGCGTTATAGTGAAACCGCGCATAACGGGTTCGCGTAAAGCGGGGTATTACTGTATATAGCTTCGATTATACGTGCAATTTCATTTAATTAACCAGGAAGTTGTTGTGGTACAAAACAAACTTTTTCTTATATATTTCTTATATAATCGAAGTAAAAGTTATTTAATTGCTCGAGGCCTCAAAGCGCTCATTTTTGTTAGGTAAATATTGCTTGAATTGTAAATATTTAGAAATTACATTTAATTTGAGTCTGCGGTAGATGCAACAATGTCTTCAGATCATATTTCATTTGAACATCACAAATAGACTGTAATAATTAATTAAATTATCTATCGTTTAATTATCTATCGGTCTAATAAGAAAATCTCGCTTCTCTGTTATTCGAGGCGCCCTTTGATTTTATGCTGCTCAGTGGTGTCACGTAAATAAATATTAGTTGTTACAGAAAATATACTGTTCAAAAATAGTTCACATTAGAAATATCCGATGGATATATATATATATATATATATATAAGAAGTTTTATGAATATTATTACAAAAATGTTTTTTTTATTATATTTAATTTTACGTTATAGAAAACAAACCTCACTATTTTTTAATTGTATCTTAGAGTATTGAAAATACATAGAAAAATCATGTCAGTCAAGGGATAAGTGAATGCTTCTAACATGTTTTCGAACAAATGTTATTAACTAATTTTTTTTGTAAGAATTATAGTACAAGATCGATTAGTTTTTTTTTAGATTTTCTAGTTTAGTTTGTAACCGGTTTAATTTTAACACTGCACGAAGACTTTTTCGTTATAATAAAACTTACTAAGCAGGCTTTTTTATTTATATTTATTGAACCTTCTCAGATTTAAATTAAATATTGCCCAAGCCTGAATCTTTTTAAGCGATGTAAAAATGTTGGGATGCTCTATTCTCGGCGTTCTAAGTTTGTTAAAGATATTAAAAATTATTAAGTTCTTTTTTTTTTTTAAATTATAGAACTTGTTGTTTTTTTTCTGTCGTGATGTATACAAGTAATTTGTATCAATAAATATATATGAGGGTAACAAGTGGCAATGGGCACTATCGGGCGTCGACTCCTTGTCCTCGTACTCCGCCACTGAGTGAAGGCATATTATATTTATGTGTCGCGTTATCATCTGTTTACCCGACAACTATTTTTATTTCAGTGAAGATAGTGCTGTCCATTATACTATATTATAAATATTATATGACAGTGGTGCAATGACTCCACAATTATTATTGTCATTAAGTGGACAATGATCCAGGAGAGGCAAAATGCGCACACGTCGGGCGACCATTCATCGGGAAAGCAGTCGAACCTCAAGTGAAAGTCAGGAAATCTAAAAAGCAAAACAATCTATTAAATAAAATTAAACACGAAATGATTGCAATTTTTTAAAATTATATTGGTTATATACTCCTTAAGAATTACCAAAAAAAAATCTTACTTGTTTAAAATAAAATCAGTGTTCATTGCATATTCATTAAAAATAAGATGATTTTAAAAAAAAAGTTTTTTGTTTAGGTTAGTGAATTTAATAATTTCATAATCATTAAGTTTTTTGAAATTATTGAGCAAGTTAATTTGTAAATCAAGTTTTATTTAATATGATGCGTTTTGATGTAAATTCACTTTGTAACATAAAATTATTTGAAAATGAACGTCAAGTTAATGTAAAATTTTTAATTACTTATTAACTTTTTTTAAATTATTTAAAATGCGGATCATAATATCGCACAGGGTGACCGTGCGTTCTCGCTGCGGGGGACTGCATCCATTAATAGACATGCAAGGGTACCAGTGCAATACACAAAACCACATAAAACCATGCAAGTACATGATAAAATTATATACACACATACTTGTTGACGCTCATATATAATACATATCAGTACTCGAGGCTATCTGGAGAAATTAATTTTGATATTTTATGATTTATTTCCAATTTATCTACGTCCAAGGATTGGTTATTTATCATAAGAGAAATAATTGTTTTGACTACTCGGATACAAAGTAACAGAAATTAATTAAATTGACGCTATATTCGATTTCTTAAGAGATTTGTCTTTTGTTTTTAAAAATTGTTTTTATCTACTGAATATATTAAATAAACTAAAATCAAAATATTATCATTAATTATTCCATCATATTTCTGCAGTTCTCTAAAACATATGTTTTTATCCACACCACGTATGCAAAGAGTGTCACTTATTTAATTTCCCCTTATTTATCTTTAAACAATACAATTAAACTTTCCTAAAAAGCTCTACTTAGCAATTAAACACAAATACATAATATGATATTTTAATATTACAAGTATTTTTCCATTAAAATTACTAACAAGGATATGTGTTATAATTTTCTTGTTGTGATATTTAAATAGAATTTTATAAATTATCCGATATTTAATAAATCCAATTGATTGGTTAGATTTTGGTCTGACCTGGTGACCTGCCCGTGCCCTTCGGGTCTATATAAGTTAAATTTTAAATCATTTAATTTTATCCGTAAAGTGTCCTTTTATCTCTGGGTTTATTCCATTGCATGATATATTAATTTAATTACTCATTAATATATCATTGGCAAATGTAGAAAATATTTAAGTTACGCTGATAACAAAATCGCTAATTCAATACTTTTAACCTTCAGATTATTTTATTAGTTACAGCAAAATATTTTTTTTATTATAAATAAAAAATTATATTGATATCTGTTTTGGGTATAATTTCTTTAGGGATGGCTTCTATCTAAATCTCAAAATTTTTGGTAGACCGTGTTTTTAATATTTGCAACAAATTTAAAACTTTTGATATTTTTTTAACAGATAATAATGTTAAAAATAAATAATCACATTTGCATGATTTCTTAAAAACACAAATACTTTATAATGATAAAATTTTAGACAATGCGAAGAATTCTCATAGAGCATGTATTTATTTAATTAATAAAAATTAATTGGTATTTTATATAAATAATGTTTTAGCAAAAAATATTGAATATTGCTTTTTTTTCATCTATAGTAATAACTAAGATTCCAAAATATATCAACGTGGGATATTTCAAAATTCATAGTGCCATTCAAAAAGCAAGTATCTGAAGCCTACCAATGATTTATAATTTAATTTAATAATGATGTCAACATATTTATTTTAAATTTAATAAAATTGAATACAAGAAAATTGCTTAAATGCGTCAAGTAAAATATTATTTCATGACATTCAAAAATTTTAGTTCATCGATAATTTATTTTGAGTGTCCCAAAGAATCGCGATGATTTTCCCGTTTTTGTTTTTTTTTTTTTTTTATAATAACAACGTCTTTTAAAGAGTACCATTTTTCTAATTATTTTGTTACAAAAATAGTTATAAACAAAAATAATTAATTCCACGAAATGACGTGTAGTTCACGATATGTCTTTAACTTTTATTATGAAAATTAATAAATTTATTCCATCTAGCAGCTAACGCCATCAACAGTTTTCATGTTAAACACATCCTGAAGAATTATCGCTGAATCAAATTAAATATCGATAGCAATATAAATTTAGCCATCATAACACACGGCCTGATTCCCCAGATTAGCGACACGTTTTCATCGGCCGTGACACTCAAAAATCTGTGTAATTTAATTATTTATCGGTGTTGCTGGATTATTTTAATTTGGCAATGATTAATAATTTCGCAGGCGCATATTAAGTGTGATAATTTCAAGACAAGTTCTTCTACTAGTTACACAAGTCGACTAATAAATTTCAAAACCATACATTAAAATCTAGAACATCAAGAAATAAAGCCATTAAAATATTTTCTGCTTAAATGTCAAATTTGCAAAAAAATATTATTGCATATCGCGTTTGGGATATTTGATTTTAATTTTAAATCCCATATGATAAATCAACCTTTATTAAATATTTTAATATTTATATGATAATGATTTTTCTTCTGTCAATATTTCATGGGCGTTTTAGTTATTTTTTCAGGACATGTGATGAAATGATTGTAGCAAATGGCGTCAAACTTGCCTACCCTGGCGTATCAACATTTAAATCGATCAATATATCCATGAAAGAAGAAAGAACCCAAATAATAATAAAATTACGAATTTTAAACAAGCTGAAATGGCGTCCTGTTTTGTTTTGTTTAGGCAATAACTAATTTATCCAAAAACATCAAAAATAACAGGACGCTCTTGTCTAACTACCGTTCGTTTATCGGTTGAGCTTCAGCGTGAACAGGGCGCTTTAATATTCTAAAGAGCTTCAATTGCATGAATGCATTTCGTTTCATCGTCATTGTTCATCGCTCATATCGCGCGTCTTTGGATGCTGTCCAGCTTTTCAAGTCAGAATGGAAGGATAATAAATATAGGATTTCATCGATTAATTTCTTCTTTCATCGTAAAAGATACGACTTGCATGCACTGTGGCGATGTTCTTGATAGGCGTCAGTATGATTTATTAATCTGGTCTTGCTTTGCGCCTCGGCGTCTCCATGAGCGTGATATATGCAGCATGCTGTTTTATGACAATGGTGATGAGTTACGAATAAAAAAATTAATTAAATATTTTATTTCAAATAGTCACTAGACGATGTACTGTGCTTTTATGCGAGAATCCTTAAATCCAAGAGAGTCTCACTCAGAAAGCGCAAAGAAACTCCTGACGATTGATAAAAAAGCGTTATGTCTCCTATTTTTCCTATACTGATTGTCCAGGAAAAAGAGACATTTGAAGGAGAAAACTAACGTGGAAGTCAGGAGTTTAGTCAAATTGGCATATGTTCAGTAAGATGGTCACCGACCTCTTCTGAGGAGAGGCACTTAAGTAAGAAGACGATGTTCTCGTATTATTCTCCATTACCTAGTTTTAGTTAATAGGCCTTGAATACTTGCCTTATATAATCTAATCTAATATACTTGCATTAATAAATCGTTTTTAGCTTTTATCAAAGGTGTGAAGATTTTTAAAGTTAACTTTCAAAAATATGTCAGACGCCGTCGTGAAGGACATGTGTAGTTTTTTTCTTCGTATTTTGTAAAGAGAAATAACTGCCTGAGTCCACAACACGTCAGATTGTTTTTATACCGGGTAAGAATTTGCTGAGACAATATTTTTAGTGAATTCTACCTGTAAGGAGATTATTATTTACAATTTTTGAACACCTGAGCAAATATACGGCATTCCAGTGCTTCCAAGTAGAATATATTACAATAAAATAAAAATGTTTATACATATATATTAATTTTAATTTTTTTACATAATTTATTTAGTAGAATTTTTTTTTCGTGGCGCTCTCTGTTGAACAACGTCAAAGCTCTTTAATTTGATAAAAAAATATATTGATAGTTTATAAGTACAAATATTATTTAGCAAGGAAATAATTTTTACTTAAAATCAACCAAAATTAACAGCGGTTTTCTCTAAAACTAAAAACACATTTTATGAAAATCGAATGTTTTAGAAGCCTACGTAAAGTAAATTTGTTCAAACTTACATAATTTTAATATGTGTATCTTATTTGTGTCTAGTTTGAATCGGTTTTATTTAGGTTGCACACATCTGAATATTGAAAAACTTTTATCCAATGATATAATAATCATAATTACACGAATTAATTAAAAAAAATTATTTTAATTTTGAGAAATCACCTCTTCATAAATTATTAAATTGAGATTGTATTTCAACCCTATTATTAAGAATCGGGAGCTGAAAATTGATGGACAATATTATTGCAACAGTGTCCAAAATCTGCAATATGAAGGGATCTCCTGTATATACTATACAAATGTGAAATTTAAGAGCTGATCAGCTTTTAGTTTTTAATATTAAGCTTCATTTTTTATACAACGATACCACTAGAATGAGAAGAGATATCTTGCTTATTATTAGCGTGATGTACATTCGATTCGAAGAGTTGAATGTAGTATTTTACAGTGTCTAAGCTTATTTGGTTTTAACATTAAGTATTGAAATCTATATAAAGAAAATGTATATAAAGAAAAACACGTGTCGTTCGTCTTGTACTACAGTGGGTTTGCTTCGTTTTATAGATCAAAATGACATGTCTGATATTATGTGCTAGTTAATCAAGTGTACCTTTTTTGCTAACACAGCTTGAGGGTTAAAGGTTAGAAGTATTGTTGACCAATTTAAAACGCTGTAAGTCATGATAGCACATCTTCTCCTTCTCCGGATTAGGGTCTCTTCAATATTCCCCCTGTCACTTATTGACAGCCATTAGGCGCGCGGGCACGACCAACACATTATATTGATAACAATCAACGCACTTTGTAATATTCACGACACGTTTAAAAATAGCAAAGCAAAGGATCACCACGATCCAAAAATACACTCGGCATACAGTTACACAGTTCTTGTTACCTTTTTAAATATACGTGTATGTTTTCAATTATTATAGGCACGCGTGATTTATGAATCTCTTATATGTTACTATCAAAATTTGTTAACAATGTCTACACCAAAATTACACCTGGAAAATATATATTTCTCAAGCTATAATTTTTTGCTTTTCTTGTTGTAATTTATAAAATAAAAATAACGAGTATCCAAAAGGTTTTGGTAGCCGTTGTTATTAGATGGTATTGGGTATTTTCTGTCGTCTTCCGAGGTTTCGATCCCGGTACCGGGACCATCTTCGTCCCTGAATATGGTTACGAGAAATCTTAATATTCATAATAAATTACTAACACTGTTCCAGCAATGTTGTTTGATTCATCTAAAATTCTTGGGACATCTTTGGGTGTGAATAACGATTCTGTTTTTTATAAACACAATGCTCGTAGAATCGTAAATAATGGTCGGTTAAAACCTGACCGTGGCAAGTATTCGGGAACATGAGCATTTACTCCAAGCTCGATCCTGCTTCGCTAGCTATCAGGAGAAAAATAAATTGTTGATTGTTGACTTAAGTTGGCAACCGATTTGCAATCACCCAATATCGACCTGCCTACCTGGAGTGTATTATATTTTTCGTATTATTATCTTTTATAGTTTGAGCATTTGAATCAATACCAAAATCACACGCGCAATATTAGGGAATACGCCCTTAAAGAGTTAGCATGTTATTAACCATTCGTGTTTTTTGTTACCATATAAAAATTTATCGCAAATAATAATTATTTACTCACTATTAATAGTATCAATTAAAATATAAAAAAGTGGATATATTACAAAAGAAATAGAAGTGTTCATGCACAATATTGCATACAATGCCATGTAGCTAAGTACTGTTGTTGCAACAGATATCACAGTTGGCTCAGTCTCTGTTATTTATTATGCATTTACGCCGGGATGCATTATCTTTTAATAAACAAACAAAGTAATTAAATGCACTTGTCTTTGTATGCGATTACTGATCCTTTGTAAATGACAAAAACAAATAAAAACCCGTTTACTTTTTACTAAGAAGGTAAATATTTCGACTTATTTCCCCCAAAACATCGTATAATAAAAATTTTGCCATAATAGAACTGAGGTTAATTTTATAAAATATAACACTACTGTTTCATAATTGTATAACAATAATTTATAACAAAATAATGTTTGTGATTTTTTTTAGTATAAAACAAATATCAGAACCTATAAACATTATCCGCAGTGTAAAACTTTGATATATTAGTTTAGACATACGCTAAAGTCTTTATACTTGGCAATAGCTACAAGGGTGCTTTAAATATGACATACCATGGATTAACCAGTTGATTTGTGCGTTATAACGTGAAAATATTTTTAAATTTCAGATTTAAAAACCAGAAAAAAATAATTACTTCATATTTGACTTACTTGTTATTCCTATCTCATGTATTTTTACTAGGTTTTTTTGTATAAGTAGAACATTTTTCAATTCAATGATATTTGAGAAAAATAATCATCTGTTTCTGTGTCAATTTAAGTGTGATGTGCAGCAATTTTAAATCTATGACATCTATAACAAGAGCATCGTTGCAACATGCTTTTACTTATATTATTATTGCTGCCCCGAGCAGAAAAACCACTTCGAGAAATAAATTAAATCAATCAACAAATTAGTTATTCTGCATCTTAACTGCATCTTAGTTACTAGAACAACAACTCTATAAATTATAATATGAATACAAAAATGTATTTCTTCTCCCTTTGTATGGAAGTTATTTTGCATCGTACCTGTATTAATTACTATTATAAACGGCGTAACCGTTGTTAGTCATTGTGCAGTGGAAGCAAGCGTGCAGTTGAGCATTCCACATAAATATATTGTTTACCATTTACACAGGTGCTAATTATTTGAATTGTATCATATCACATCTTTTAATAGGTATTTTTATGCAAATAAAAGTTGAGACGTTATTTCATGTCTCATTTTGATAAAAAGGTATCACGAACGTGAGACTTCCGTGTATTGATATTGTCCAGTGGCGTGTGGTCCATGCAAATAACACAGTCGACAGCTGAGCTGTTTATTGTATTTCGCCTCCAGATTAAAACACGAAAATCATTACACTCCCAAAATCATATCTTAATCACTTCTTACTAGCTGATCAAATAAAGAGTATATTATAAGTCACAAGTGCATCGTAGATATATTGAGTGATATCTTATCAGGATTATCGAATATTAAAAGTCTCACTCGAAAACAAATACAACGCGATAATACAGCTGAGTATCGTCTGGGTATTTTAATGAAGGCGTGAAGATATCTCCTCGGCCGCGGAGTCGTGGCCATAATTCCGATTCGCCAATTAAGATAAGGTTTCGGTGGACAAGTCTAGCATCACGAGCAACCGAATATTTTGAGTAAATAAAAAATCTATACATATTTTATCGATTAGTCACGCTTTGTTGATCAGGTTCTATTCAACGGTTGCTATTTTTTATGCGTGCAATAAATACTTGAATTAACTGCTTAATTTATGTGTTCTTTCTTGTAAATTAGCAGGACAAAAACACGTTTAGTATTATCAGTTTTCTGTGACAACTTTTTGATTTATGTGGATAGTTGAATTTTATATTTTTTGTAAAACAGGATGAAAACAAAGTTTCTTTGTCTTTCTTTCTAGAGTTCACGCCTGCATTTATGCAGTGTTTTTTATGTTTTAGTTTCACATTCGTTAAATATAATTTAGTGTTAAATTTAATTATTCAAGACAAGAAAAACCTACCCGTGAATTCTAGATTCCATTTTCAACATAACAATACGAATAACAATATACTATAATATATTTTCCTGCGTGGTTATTTGGCGTGAAATTAACGCTTGTGGACTTGACTATTTTTTAGGTATCATGGTATATCTAGAAAATTACTAAAACTATTGATCTGGTTGCATTAAATAGCGGAAGGAGTGTGAGCACTACAATTGTGTGAGATCTTCAAATACCTCTTGTAAACCTCTAGATTCCACTCGTCTCAAAGCATCCGTATCTAAATCTAACGATGGACCTAACTTCGGTCAGAAATTTTTACTGCAGCATCTAATACAAACAAAGGCTTTAACACCTTTGCAACAACGGCTATAAAGAACTACGTGTGATTTTATTGTATGTTCTCCTATAGCCACCTTGTAGTATACAATTGTGCCAGTTAGCACTAACAATGTTTAAAACAGCATTAACTTTCCTCATGTATATCCGGTTATTAGTAAAAAGTAGACGACGCAACGTAATCGATCTACCATCCTGCATATGACATACCTTTTAAATTATATCTCCGACTGCACATATTTAATCAGCTGTGTACGGCGACCCACCCATCGATCCCGATAAGACGTCGCGTGTTTACATTTGCCTTCCTTATTTATATAATAAATAAATAAATTCTATATAATTCAATATACATACATACATTGACTTGATCGGTAAACTCCAATGTTTACTGATAATGTCAACATTGCTTTCCGATGTATTTTTTTTTCATCGCACTAGTCTGCAACTTCGGCGGGCGATTGCGTCAAGCAGGCCGAATTTTTTATCACCTAATTGAGAGTAATTGAAATTAATATTACAAAAAATATTTTAATGGCTACTTTGCGTAAAAAATAACCGATGTTTACCTTTTTTTTGGTGTAATGTTTCTCTGGTGTAATGTCAACCTATTACACTACACATTTTCTCAGATCTTATTATTCTTAATTATTGGTATATACTTTGCATTGACTGACTAAATAAATTTGCATCTTTTATAATTGCGAGCTGTCAGTCAGCCTCTTATTATTAAAAAAAAAAAAAATTCTTTGTAATTCAGTTATGTTCATGCCCAAAGTGTACGCGTGTTTATATGCATATAATATTCTTTCAACATTCAATAAATAATTTGCATATTCTAGAAACCACTATCGTTAGGTCAAGCTTGTTTTAGGAAACTTTTATACACAATTCTCGATTCGCTATGATGAATCATCCGTTTTCTTTGCACAATATACATGCTGCCTCATGAGCAAATATGCTATCAATCATACCAATATATAAAAGATCCAAGCACCAAGACTTGGAGATTCGAGTTGAAATGACCGGGTGGAGTCTCAAAAGATGCAGAAGCTGGCGGCTTGCTGAGTCGAAGTACCAAACATCAAGCATGGAGACGTTCACTTTTGAATGTCATTGATGATGACGATAATGATATATAGCTTAGGTTATGAAATTTGGTAGTTCACACAGTCCAAAGACGCGCAATTTTATTAAAAAACAATTATTAGTTCGTATGTTTTTTTAAAATATATAGTCTACATCTCTACATAATTATATAATAACTCAAGCTGAGTTTTATTGATGCGTCAGTGTTCTCTTTTATAGATATCTTTACAAATATTTTTTTTTATACTATAACAATTAATGACATTTTTTCTGGTATGATGTTTTGTATCTTCAACCACCACCATTATTGTTTAAATCACTGAAAAATTTCTGATGGTGGGTGTCATCATGTGGAAACCTTAAAAATATTCAGCATCTCTACTCTTATTTTACTATTTTTTCTCGCGCCTTATTATTTCCTTATAAACTCTTGAATCCCCAGAAGCAAACATTTCTTATTAAGAAGAGAGAATATATAAAACATAAAAATAAGCAAAAACACTTAATTTTATTAAACAGGGCAAAGCATTTATTATAAAGTGATTGATGCACTGTAGATAGGGACGCCGTTGGCTAATTGCAAATCGATCGCTAGTCGTGTCGCGACGTGTGTAAAGGACTTAGGGTAAATAAATTAAGCAAAAGTCATTTTGACATTAAAATTAATTAATTCTCAAAACGGAAACCTTCCAAACAGTTTTTTTTGTACCGATACGTCTGCACTCTGTCGCTCGATCCATTTCAGAGTGCTGACGTCATACCAACAAAAATTCAATTCTCGAAACAAGCCATAACATCTGCAATCAACTCAATTTAAAATTAAAACACGCATGTTTCTACACGCAAACACGTTACGAAACCGATAAAGCAAGCAGTCGATCCGATTCATTTATATATATTTTCTAGAAGCTTCGAGTTCATATGCGGCGATAAATTTTATTGTATTTTGTTGTTCTTTGAATTCAGCTGTTAATTTTTATATTGAATTGTAATATTTATTTAATTTTTTTTTATTAAAATATATATATATTTTAAGAGTAAATTTAAACACATTTTTTCAAGTTCAGATTATAAATAAATATTTATATTGTATCCGTGTGATATGCATATTTTTAAAAAGTATAAATTTTTAGTGTCAAGTATATTTTTACTCAAAACGTTCACAAAAGCGTTAAAATATTTTTTGTTGCTGTTTTTTTTTATTAGGTCAAGATTTTATTACACGAGTCACGTTATCAAAAAGGGTTTTAGAAATGACAAAAATATATAACATTGGATCATTGCTTCTTGAAACGTATAATAATCATCGCTCGTTAGATCTTGTGAATTTTTATTTTAACGAAATTATAACTTTTTTTCTTCTGCACAAGTAAATTTTTAGTTCGTTAGAATTATTTATAGAAACTCCAGGAATTTTTTTATATGTCGCGACAAGTTCTCTGAAATAGACAACAGCTCTATTGATATTTTAACAAATTGCAATTAACCAATAGCGTCCTTTCGACTAGAGTCCAAGCAACGCGGCTGGGGCATCATTTAGCGCAAGTTCCAGTCGCATCTCGTGTTAATTAAAACCGGACACATACGTATACCTCCGCCACGAGTTAACCGCATTCCCTTGTATGTCCAATCTTAAATATGTCTCAAATAATTAAATAAACGGGTATGGCAACCCTGCCGCGCCGTTGGTTGCCCCCACTGCGATTTTATGCGCGTAGTTTTCTTTCATATTATAATCGGTTGTGTTCCGTTTGACCTGAATGTACCTTATCAAAAATATTTTTTTTTTAAGTACTCATACACGCTCACCGTTGTGACATACTGTGTAGCATGCTAATCAGGCTCTAATATTATTGTAAAAAGTCATATCGACAGTACTCTCTCCGAGAAATGATTCGTCTTGGCAGAGGTCAACTCGAGATAGAGAAATTGAGAGCGTACAAAGTAAACTCATTGGCAGTTAGCTGGCGATCGTTTTGAAATAATTAAAAATAACGTTAATAACATTTTAATAATTCATACGTGAAACGACTAAAAGCAGCTATCGCAAACTATTTAACTATATCATATATTCAACAAAACCAATTCTAGATAGGAATTAGTTAAGTCTTTAATATCATTAATAAATGCACCATTATTATATTTAGTTTGTGGCACGGCATAATTTATTTTAAAACGACCAGAGTTTGATCACTTAATCTAAAAAGATCCAGATAAAATTATGGCAAACCTTAACGGGCTTTTCACTGTGGGATTGGGGGGGTCCAGGAGGTGAAAAGGTTTTAGTTTAAAGCTCTTGTACGCCTTGAAAAATATTACTTTAATGGAGTTTTGAAACGATCCATTCTCCGATCAAATGACAGCGCTGTGCGCATGTGGCCTGCTTAAATTCGCCATAAGTCTTGCATGACTGCAGAATGAAAGATAAAAACACCGGAAATGCGATGAAAGAATACCCGAATCGGGTGCTGAGTCCGGAATAACTTGGCGCCTTGGTGAAGTGTGCAGGGCAGTGGTGGGCACACTCGAACGTGCATAAACGAATAACCAAATAATCGAATTAATATAAAACTAACAGATAACTGATTCAACGATTATTGTAATGATCAATGATTTGCTGTATATTTTATTTTTCTTGGATTATCAGAAGATTCGATTGTAAAAATATATCGATTAGTTTCATGAATTATTCGAGTTGAATCGATCATAAAAAACAAGTCAACTGTGCACGTCCTTAGAGCGGCCTTCTCTGCTGTCAAAGTATCCCATGAGCCGGTGATAAGGCAGCGCCACCCGACCCGCAGCCCCCCTTGCCCCCTGCCCTTTCCCCCCCTCCCCCATGGCTTCTCTGCCCCCCCCCCATGGCTCCTCTGCCCCCGCCGCCCGCCATGCTTGTCGGCAATCAGAGCCGCACTGACGAGCGCTCAGAATGCCCAGCTCGCCCTGGTCACTGATTACCGCTTGGATTAAATTTCGCGCCGACTGTGGGCGTTGATGGAAAAAAGCGGCGGAAACCATGGTAATTCATTTTCTCAACATGTTTATACAAGCGGCGCTTCGCGGCGGCATTCACTAAATGTTAAGTTGTCCCAGTTCTTATGAAACCACGTGAAAAATCGAGGCGATTGAAATGTGGCTTTATAGGAAAACATATTGACCATGGAATGACCGCGTCACAGATGAGAGTCTTGCACGGAATGAAAACTTACTCTTGACGACGGTAAAAAATCGTGAGGTATCCTATTTTGGCCATTTCAAATTTAATGTTTTTGTTAATTTTATTTTTACGCCACGAAAAAGACTTGAGATCAAGAGCGAAAAATGTTAATTCCACCTTTTATGAAATAGCTCCGCATTCAGCAGCCTCTTAAACCCATAAAAATAATGTTGTAATTTATATTTGAAACTACACAAATAGCGTTATCGGTAGAAATGATTTAACGAACAGCAACCTCGAATTGTTAACTTCCTTGTTCTAAGCTTTGGTGTATTCTGACTACTCTGTTATCGTCACTATCAAAATTAAATTAGGCATCTACAGTGTGTAAACAGTATAAATCTGGTTTAATTATACATTTAATGAAAATATTATATTTCAAATGACTTAAAATATTAATATGGCTCCCTACTAGCTTTCTTATTGTTAACTCTAGATTGTTCAAACTAATGCGTTATCAAGTATATATAAAAGTGTAATTAATAATAATAATGTTTAAAATAAATGGACCGGAAGTCGGTCACAGGTCGTATCGCGACGCGTGTAGAGGGCTTTAAGGATTGTCTCGTCTCGAAGCACAGTTCTTGGTGCAAGTGCAATCTTGCAATTAGCCAAAAGCGTCCACTTTTGCGTGATTTACTTAAGACAAAGCCATAAAAAAAACACCCAAAATCAAGGGACGCTATTGGCTGATTGGAAATCGCAGTTTCGCTGCGCGTGTAAGCCGCTACACACGACATGTGCCGGCCTGGAGTGCCCTACATAGAGCCGCTATCTCTCGACACGTAACGGCTAACGGCTCAGGCGACGTATCAAAATTATTATTTGGGAACAAACAACACTTATCAGCCCGGCTGCCTGACCCAACGCACGTGGCCGCTACACTATCGCTTTTATAAAAAAAAAAGTACTCACAAATTCCCTTCTAAGAACACGTAGTGCACCGAGCGTAAAGAATAGTAATAACCTGCAACCGATTTGCAATAAACCAATAGCGTTCAGTAAACAACGTGAAGTAGGAAGCTATCGGCGAATTGCACAGTTCATTGTGTTCATTATATATCATTAATAGCTCTATGAGCAGTAGACATCCATAAATGATGAAAGATGATGATATAAGCAGATGATCTAGTAAAACCTCTTTTTAATGATTAAGGATAAACACTAATTTCATCTCTCGTGGATTATTTAAAAGGTGCTAATAAACCATTGTTCTACCCGGATTTAAGCCCGGGATCTCATGGTCAACAAGCAGCTAAGCACGAGGCGGTTACATTTTAATTTATTTTTAATAAATTAAGAACCGCCAAACTTGTTTTGTCTAACAATTTATTTATCTATATTAAAAATGAAACCTTCTCGAATTAACGTAACAATTTCTCATTAAGGACGGAGTTAGTAATTTATATTATTGTTTCCGGAAGCAATTTTGCTTTTTTAATTAGCCTGTTTTGAAACTTGTTGACTGATTTCCTCTGTACAGGTGAATGTCGTGATAACAATTAATTTTTTTTTAAATTTCAGATTTATCATAATATTACGGTGATTTTATTGATGTTCGGAGATGGACAAACAGCATTCTGAGATATATTATCTATTAGAGTCTTCTTTAGAGTTTAAGACTAGGTTTTGAAATTAGGTAGGTTTAGAATCCCTGGTAAGTTTGGAACAAAAGTACTAACACAACACACACACATATATTTATATAAATATATATATATATATATATATATGTATATATATATATTTTTTTATGTATGCGTCTATATTCAAAATTTCTCTGTTAGATTTATTAGTTACTTCAATTGAGATGTGATTCTTACGCACGTACGTATACACTTAAGCTTGGGTGTCATCTTCTACTTTCTGCTTTACGTCATGGCATGCGTCTCTCTAAATATTAAAATGTTGAACGTTACCTCCATTGGTGTTCCTAATTACCAGATACATAGATAATATGCACGAAGAACTCTTCGAAAGAAGACATTTTTCATGTAATATTTTATTGCTCGATGTGGCGAATAGTAAATTTTCAACTATAATTCAACTCAAAAATATTATTTTAAAGAATATGACTGTGCTGCATAAGATATTTATTTTTTACCTGTTACAAAGTACTCGGAACCATTGATTGATTATTTAGAAAATCTACATCTTTGAGATAGTACCACTCATTGTTTTAAAAGAGAGAATTGCTAAGCACCGGTCATCCAATAGCTTGATTTCCTTTTTTGCCTTAAGGTTTTTTTTTTTACTTTAAAAACTGCTTGTTAATCCGGTTTGAATCTTAGTTGAGCAATAAGTCATTTCAGTTTTTGAAATATATTATAATTATCAAGATCTCCATGTTGAATGAGAAGGAAAGCTCTTCTAGAAAAAACTCTCTGTGGTGGATGTTTTCAGTGATTTCTCTGTAATAGTTGAAAACGCACAAAACCGAACAGCCACCGAGAATTCTTTTCTTAGAACATCAAACCTCGAATATTTTTTGCTTGTAGAATAAAAATAAATAAATACATGCATGGTTTTGCGTATAGCAAGTGCGTGTCACTCTTGCCTTGCTTTTCCGCCGTTTTGTTTCTTGACTGGAACAACAAGAATACTTGCATCGGTCATCTCGAATCTACTATAATTACCACTCTGAAGCCATTTGCTTTCGTTCGGCTCGAATAGTTTTTAGTGAATCGCTTGTTCTCGCTCGTTGGGTGTATCTTGATGGCATCGCGACTCGATCGGCCCCAAAAGTGCACCAAACACGGGTCAAGAAACTGCAATATTTCAGCTGTCACTTTGCGGCCTGCCCACCTAATCTGCTCTGTAAATTCTTCAACTCAATTACCTGACATAACTCTCTAGTTTTTTTTGATAAATAAACCGCAATACCTGCAAGTAAAATAAAACACTCCATAGCTTATAATTTAAACAAAAAAATTAATATATATCATAATTAAATTTTTTTTTTGATGTCTACTCAACGTGCAGGAGACATTTTTATATTTTGCTAAGATAATTAGACCGAAGAGTCTATAAATACTCCATAAAAGTAAAATACCGCAAAAAATGAGACAGATAGAAAATCCGGTGGAGCAATAAGAGACGATTGCGGCTGTGTTTTCGTCAGCTTGCCTTTGCACAATTAAAAACTGCAGTAATTGAAAAAAAATTAGACCCTGTACTTCACTGTCAAAAAAGCGTGATAAAAACTGTAAAATGAGTTAGTAAATATGTGAAAGTGCTTTCGAGGTATCTTCAAATTAGGTCGTCAACCATTATAACAGTTATGAATATACATCGCTAGATAACCTAATATCTGGTAAAATTACCTTGCATCGGGTGAACGTCAAATGCCATGAAAACGCTATCGACGCAATTATATTTGAATTTGATTGAATCTCGACGGGCGTGGGAATAAACAAAGAACAGACATTTCCAAAGTCTATATCAGATAATAAATCCAACATTATTTGTATTTATTTAAATTTTTATATCATATGCCCTAGATCTCTACTATCACGCCATGGAAACAGAGGGATTTTTGTAAATCTTTATCAATGATTTATCAAAGCTAGTGTTATCAAATGACTGATAACAGCTTTGTCAATATTACTTTATTTGTTTTGATAGGATTATACTTACATCAAATATACCTACCGTTGTTGATTAGATAAATCGTTGTTGATTAGATAAATACACGCTATTATTACTACAGAATTATATGAGACACCACGGGTCTCCAAATCACCGAAACTGTTTACATATCCTCGCTAAATTGGCGAAGATGTGTAAACCAAGGCCACTGGGTGACTCGGAAATTTCTTAGAGGTGTGTGGGACCCTAGTCGAAACTCATAAATATAAATATTAAAAATATAAAATGCACATATCGACAAAAGCCTAGCTACATCAGAAGGCATCTGCTCAAAACCACTTAAAATTATATTAAATAGGCTTTCTTTTAACCGTAATAAAATTGGACAAGCAGCTTATGCTTGGCTTGCAAAACAATTTTTAATTTGCCACATGCGCAACTGCAGTTTAAACAGGTATTTTCGAAACGAAAAATCATAAAAACTTGATTACGACCAACGCCTGGATAGGAGATTATTGATTTGTTAATACATATGCCTGGGGTGTTGGCATTTATTACCCACAACGACATGCATCTATGTTATATCTAAACTATCTGTCAATTAAGTATTGATTTAAAAAAACCTTAACTACCCCCTTCCTTTCCCACATTACGTACATTTTTTTAGTGAAGGAACCCCAGTGAGGTCTTTAGTAATTATTCATAGAACATATATATATATATATATATATATATTTTAGAAATGAGTTATGAAAACAACAAAAATTAATAGACGAAATAGCTAGATTAGAACGATCATTCTTAATATTGAATCTGAAAAAACACAAAAAAAAAATAATTGTAACCTGTTATTCTTGGCTATTCATATTTATTGTATATATTTATTATTACAAATTTAACAAGTCGGCTATGAATAAAGAAGATCGTAACGAAACAACGATAAAAATAAGTTCGCTTTAAAAAATAAATGTATTTTTTATAAATTTAAAGGTGCATCAACGTGTCTCCGATCTGTACTATTCCACTGCAGGCCTAGAAGACCGGTCCAGGTGGGCAACTGACCAGATCACGTAGCGAACCAGATCTGTAGGTTTCCATCATCTTGGATCATCTTCTAGTCAGTATCGTCTTTTTGTTAAAATAAAGCAATCAGGCTGCCCATGATTTATATCTTCACCTGAGGATACTGACCCACGAATGGTTGTCCTTTGATTACTCGAAAATATATATTTAAATTTGTAACAACCATCCACGTGAATGATAATGGTAACAAATTGTACAAGGACGTGCTTAACTTTTTGACCCCCAAGGTCTACAAATCAGAAAATTTCCTTTTCAGTAAATATACACGTTAATTCGGTTAATAACGTTTATTGGTTTACACTTGCTTAACTAAATTGTTTCGATTAATTTATGAAAATTATTCAGCATGGGCATGTCTCACTCTTCTATTAACATGCAAACGATCTAAAGAGAAAATGCTATTGGGATAGACTATAAGTCAATTGGCTCATCTGAAATGACCGAAATTATTAAAGCTTGTATGAAAATAACTATGTTTTGGTATATGTTAATTTTCGATACAGATAAACGGAAAGATATCAAAAAAGATTTCTCCAGAGAATGAAGAGAGCATAAAAGTGAAAGAAGTTAGCTTAGTAGCTGTCTTGGATATTTTATTTATCGAAAGATAAAGGAGATTTTTTTTTCAACTTCTCGTACTTACCTAATAATTTTTCGTTTCGATTTGATTTTCTTTATACATGAAATGGTAGTCGAATTATTTAAAAAAAAAACTTAACTAACAAGCCATCATTCAAGTAAAAGATAACAATGAGCATACTTGAACCCGAATAAAACCTGAATACTGCCATTGATAATTGTTATTAAATGAATTAATACATATGTTGCAATTACTTAACTAATTGAATATAATATACTTTATTTTGTGCATTTTAGTTCCGCGTGTATTGCAATCCTATTTTTTAACGTCATCAACAAATCAAATCGTCTTTGGAAAGTAGAAAACATTATAATCCCATTTTGTTTAATTTCGATTTCGTATTTATGATAATTTTTAATATGTAAAGTATTTTTTTTTTACTAAACCAATTTTATAAATGTGAATCAATTTTGACATTTTAGTATAATTATCGCAAAGTCATATATTTTCCTTCGGAGTCTAGCATCTGAAAGACAACTAGCACCAAAATAGCTTTTATATAGTAATAATAATTAGCTAAGATATTTGATATTTAACGACTTATTCGTTATTATTTGTAAACAAGTTGATAAATAGCACTCGTTTTATTTTTATACAGAGGTTATCAGGGGTGATACGAATTGGGTCAAATGTGTATGAATATTCGTCAACTGACTTTGTAACGCGTCTGTTGTACTCCGAGCAAATGTTTGCATTTCCTAAAGAAACGTAAATACGTCTTGAAAAATCTTGCATAATTAAGTATGATTTCCCAGCTGCTAGTGAATACAGTTTTAACCACTTGCTTGCCTAGAAAATCGTAGTGTTTTCCCACGATGTTTCGAAGCTCGGGCTGTGCTTTTGGAAAACTGTCTAGGCAAGCCAATTTCAAGCGATATATATAATTAATGTTATTTCTTTTATTGCCTTCATGGGAGTGATCAGCCTTACTTTATATCGCATGCTGTATCTGTTAAGCAGCAATTTCCGTTTACAATACTTACGTGAATATGTTTATATTGCATGCACTTTTACTCGGGAACTCCCTCAACTGCTGCAACGGCGAATGTCCTCGGGACGAATTAAGCTTTGAAATTTGTGGATGACGCCCCTTCATAAATTATTTCAAGAAAAGGGTGTAACAATAAAAGTTCGTATTAAAATTGATGCGTAAACACGCATTAGTATCAATATTTACCATAAGATAATTAAACCCTTTTATTTAAGTATTTTAATTTTGTACTATTCTAAAATAATTTTTAGGGAATTGTATTTTTTTGTTTTAATAAGCTTATATTTATAGGGATGAGGGACGGTTGGGTGAGGTTGTATACTTTGAAGGGTGGTAAGTATTGAAACAACATTGTTAAATTAAACACAATTTGTCTTTTATTCATCAGAAAAAAAACATGAGATACCAGAATTATCAAAATGATCATAATAACCATAAAGCTAAATTATAAATTAATTACAAAAATCATTTAAATAGTATAAAATAAAATATTTATTACCTAAAATTACAAAAATGACTGACGATATAATGTTATTTATATATAGTTAACCATAAGATATATTCGCATATTGGATTATAGGAAATAACCAAGTAAAAAAAGTAAAGTAAAAATATATTTATAAATTGGTCCCACACAAACTTCCACGCTGCTGCAGTGTGAACTCTCGGAGAGCAGTTCAGCTCGTCCGATTCCGTTAACTGAAGGAAACGTCGTCAGGTGACTGCCGAGTCGGATCTTTCCGGCTTCCTAATAAATAATTTCTACAAAGCGGCAGCTCCGCCGGGCGCCGCGGCTCGAAGAAACGCAAATACTGATTTTGAACCGATTCGCACTCCACCGACTCGCGCTTCCGCCCCGGGGTGCGACCGATCAATAAATAATCAAAACCTCTCACATCGCGAGCTCCGCGGAGCCCTCTGGCGCGGCTCGACTCGAGAACAAAGTGAAAGAAAAATAACTGACAAAATACAAAATCGTTTATTATACGTACAAAAGAATACAGGAGCATCACGATGAAACATGTTTCTTTATTAATTTCTTTAATATTAACAATCGTCTCCACCATTTATACTCACACAATATTTACAGGTTTTTATAAATAATTTAAGCGAAAGGGTCTTTCGGTTACACTGGCACATTCTGGCGATACAAATGTGAGTCTGAAGATATCGAGGGGCTGCGGGGGCGGCGGGGAGTCCCCCTCGGGCACTACGGCTGGCGAACGGGGACGAACTTAACTTAGCGGGTGAAGACCGCTCCGGTCTGAGTCAGGGGCGGGGAGGGGCTCGGGACAGCCCGTCCTTCGGTAAAAACTTCGACGGGAGAATTCGCACAAACGAAAACGGACTGAACAGAAAAACTACCGCGCGATATACCTACATACATCTGAATGCAACGGTTCAGTCGTTCGCGCTTCTGACTCGATTCCGTCGGTCAATAGAGTTTAAAAAACGTAAAAATAAAGTAAAACACGACCGGCGACGGCGCCGACGCCTCGCATATTCCTTTTTAGTCTATAATAACAAATGCATCAACAAAACAAGGTCAAATAGGACAACTAAATAAATAATTTAACAATATCAGCGTTCATAGGTTGTCATCGTTATCACTCGACGTTTACTTTCAGGCGAATGCGGATTTCATCTATAAAAATAATGTACAAAGAACGCCTCCTCGGGTAATTAGGAATAAATAAATTAAAACAAAATAAAATAAAGCGTCATCGCCGGGAGACGGGAGTCGGGGACGCCGGGCGAGCCGGGAGCGAGGGAGCCCGGGACCGCCGGGGGCTTCCCGGGCTCGCGGCCCTCGTCCGGCGCCAGTCGGGGAGATATAATTTAAAATAAATATGCGATTAAGCGTCAATCGATTTGAAAAGGTCGGCGACCCCGCGGCCGCACTAGCCTAACATGGAAGAGTCTGGATTGCGCGGTCACACTTCACAAGCGTCGTATAAAAATATTTTTTTATCGTTCTTTTGGAATTATATAATTTTTTTATTGGAAGACGAACGGCGCTAGCGCCGCTATCGTATTTGCACAGAAAAAGTATTATCACCTAAACATATCGAAACGTTATAAAAATATTCAATCGACAGCTCCCTCTACGCGCGGTAGGCGGGACTGACTAAGTATAAGGGTACACGTTCATATTTGACAATATAGGGAGGCGGCCGCGGCGTCGGGACGGCCTCTCCCGGGCGCCGCGACCGTCGGCGAAAGCTTCGCAATGTTTTAAATTAAAAATCATAAATTACTAATCCTAGGGGCGCGCCGGACGGGCGCGGGGCGCGCTCGCCCGGACGCGAGAGAGGAGACAACGTAGATTTTTAAATAATATAAATACCACAAACTAAATCGGTAATAAAAGATGTGAACGAACTATCGACGGGGGGAGGGCCCGCGGCGGCTAGGCCAGGGCCAGGTGCTCGAAGCCCACGGCCAGGCGGTTGAAGACGGGCAGGCGCGACTCCTCGGGGGACGGCGGCGGGGAAGTGCGCGGCGACTCGGGCGCCGACGCCGGGAAGAAGGACGCCACGGAGTCCGCGGGGCTGCGCGACAGAGACGAGCCCGGGCTGGGCGGGGACGCCGGCTGCGACGGGCCCGAGCGCGCCTCGTCGGCGTTGTGCACGAAGTGGCAGCGCGGCCCGTACGGACAGAAGCCCACGGAGTGGAAGGTGCGGCACAGCTCCGTCTTGTACTTGGGGTGACGCTGCAGGTTGCGCAGCTCGCGGTAGCCGTGCGCGAACTGGCACTTGTCGCCGTACTTGCAGCAGCCCGCCTCCTCGAAGGGGCGGCACAGCTCGGTCTTGTAGCGCGAGGCGTTGGGCGGCTGCTGCTGCGCGGGCTCGGAGGCGGCGCGCTCCAGGCGGCGGTGCTGCAGCAGGGCCAGGGCCTGGCGCAGCACGGGCGCGGGGGCGGCGGCGGCTCCCAGCGAGCGCGCGCGGGCCAGCCCGGCGTGCGCGGCGGGCCCGCCCTGCTCCGATAGCTGCTCCATCACGGCTTGGTTCTGAAACGAGGCAAAGGGAAGAGTCAGCATGGCACGGTATGGCACGGTATGGTACGGCACGACGCGGCGCGGGACTGGCGCTCGGGCGAGTCGCCGCGCCCGCTTATGAAGCGTCGCTATCGCCCGCGTTCCGGCAGCGCGGCTCGACCTGACAGCCGGCCGATCTGCGACGGCACGTTGCGAATTTCATTTTAATTTTTTTTTTCTACAGAAACTGACGCAATGCTCTGCTGACGACGGCAACTTTTCATACTTGGAATATTTTTATCTTCATATGCGCCAAAAGCTATCTCCGTCTATTCCGTTGCGTGCCGTACTCGAGAAACTAATTTACGGTTCCGAGAATACGTTACGCGCTACAGCTACCCTGACGAGTATCGGCAACGACAAATCGGTTTCGGTAAGTACGCGACGGTGTCCCGCGACCGCTCGATTGAAAAGCGAAAAACCGCTAATTAGGGTCGCGAGCCGGCCCGTCGACGGAAGATCGATCGGTTCATCCCGCGACCCCGCCCGTCCCTTTCCAAAGATGTTCGGAGTTCCGCCAACCTCCCGGAGACTTTCCCTAGAGCAGCGCACTTTCTAAAACCGTATTCGGCCACAAATTTGAAGACAATTGGACAATTGTCGTCAAGTGGCGGAGCAGACGCGGACCGTTCCGAACGATGGCCGCACTCGGTGCACGCACGTCGCGCACCGGAGAAATCTGACAGAGTCCTCCGCGGCGGGCGCTAACTCTCGCGGATTACGCTATTACAAATGACCATTTGAGTAATTCAAAGAAACATTACTTCTAATGGTAAAACTTCCTAACGTCCTTTAACATCGTCGTCCTCTAGCGGAGAGAACAAAATGAATCACTATTATTTTAAAATGTCACTCTGAATCACAGCGCAGAGATAAGTGATCATTCGATTCATTAACCTTGAATTGGGCTGATAAAACTTTATTTGAGGGCATATTGAAAATATAAACTCGACAAAGAGTGACTCCAATGAAGGAATCTATCATTCTTGCCGCAGTAAACCGAAAGGAAACTCTCCGGGTGGGGCGGCGATCGCTTTCGGCAAGTCGGTGTGAGCAGGGTACCCGCGCACAGCCACAACTTGCAATTGGCCGATGGCATCCTCTTTTTGGGTGAAGCCTAGGCCCTGGCTAGTTACCGTCGGTGGTCAAGTGTGTCTCAGCGGGTGGGAAGGGCTTCACATTAAACGCATGTCAGGATGTATTCGGCGGACACGCTGGCAGCTATTCGGACGCTTAATTAAAAATCCCCATTATCGCGCGATAACCGGGTGACGTGTACGAAGAGTCAAATGTTAGCAGCGGCAGATATGCGGCCGCACTGACTCGGAGGCGGCTAACCCACTTCGCGTGGCCAATCGACTGCGGGCGATAGCGCGACTGGAAACGGATTTATTTTTTTGAATAACATAATTACAACTCGCACATGCACGATAAGGTCATCAGTTCTGCAGAAGTTAACTTCGATAAAAAAAAAGTTTTCATTTCAGAGTTCGGAGACTGATTTTGGACTAAAAAGATATCCGTACTCGCGCACCCGACGATCGAGATTAGTTCTTTGCTGTGTGCATACCATCGTAACCGATCATTTTTTGAGTATCGGCGTTGTGTATTTATTTAGACGAGCCAAACCGTTTATGGAAGTCTTCTCAATAGGTTTACAAACAAGACAGATAAACTTTGAAATGTACGTATCAATTTTATCGCATTCGGGAGAACTTTGCTTTCTTTGTTTATGTTACATTTGTATTTCATATTAATGTTCATTGTTTGTAACAATATTCGGATAACGTACAAAAAATGTAAACAGCGAAATAAATTTATACGTTTATTGTAAACTTAAGTCTGATTTTTAAATAGTTACGATTAAAAAAAAAATATTAAATCCACAACATAGATTCTAGCTGAGCTACTCCCGCAAGTGCATTTTTTTTTGTGGTGCATCAGACCTAGAACGTTAAGATTAATGTCAACACTACAGTGTAGTTATTTTTTTGGTGCAGCAATGTCTCCAGCACACTGCATCGGCTTAGAACGCGACGAGAATAGCTGGAAGTCGACAGCGTGTCTAGGTAGGATATGATTTATAAACGGACTTATCACGGGAGACTGATAACACTATCGCCCGGTGCCAACAGAATCACGCTGCGAGCGCGTGGCGGTCCGGCGCTACGAAATGCTCTATTTATTTTCAATCAAACGGTCAAAATTACGAATTACACAAAAATATATTCTTTAATATGCTAAGCTTTATTTCGCCAATTTAAAAAAGTAACTCAGAGGCAGGCTAAAATGTTAGTAATTCGTTATGGAATTTAAACATGAATAATAATTTAAAGATTGCATGATCAGTTCTATGAATTGTAAAATTTCATACATCGTTATGCATCCGTAGCATAGGCCCAATAAAACAAGGATTTCAGTCTTTATATTATTTACCTGCAGAGTTTCTTTAGTGCCACTTTGGAAGCACGAGTAATTTTCTATAATTTCTAAAAATATTTCACCATCCATTTAACGTAAAACAAGAGGCGTGGGAGGCGCGGGAGTCGCGGGCCCGCGTCGACAACGCTCATGAGCAAGATCACATATACTTTCTAGTAATTTTTATCAAACAATTTCCTACCATCGCTGCATTATCAAAAGATGTATTTATAGCTCACACCGTCGCCTTCGCAGAATACAAACAATTCAGCGGACAATTCATTTTATACGAGTATGAATAATGGCTTCAATAAAATTCCAGAACGTATGAGTTGTTAGAACGATCAATATACATAGTTGCCCGTGATGAAGTGCTGTTTGTTTTGATGCACTAAATGCCAGAGTATTTGCTAGATTCGACACCGAGCAGCGTCGTACTTTATCAGGCGTGTTTGCACAAAGCCGGCCGGCCCGCCGAGGAGCTGCGGCTGAGAGGCCAAAATGCGAGCAAGCATTGACGTCCATGCATGCAGTCCACGATATCCCGAAGTCGAAAGTGGAAATCACTGAAGAAAAACAGACCTACATACATGATTGGTATATTTTTAGTTTACTATACATACGTCTATGTTCTAAGATAAGTAATGGATAATATATACAGCAATAGTCGTTCAGCGTGATGAATACACATCATAGGTTCACACAAGATTAATATGTCAACATATCGACCATCATGTTTTGTCATAGTTTTTATCTGTTACGAAATAACAGTAACTGCTTTAAGATATAACAAATCATATTCGCTAAATGATGCAACATTAACACGGTTAAAAGTTAATAACATTTGTATCTGTTATGTTCATAGCTTCCAGAATAACAACTACAAGTGGTATGATCTACTGCCTTTCCCGAAGATAAATATAATATACAATGCTTACACATCAAGAATGAAGGAAATATATACTTTAATTGTGTTTTGAGTGTACTTAAACAATACAAACCTTTGAAGTCTGACAAATATAGTATTGTAGACACAACAAAGAAAGAGCCGTCAATTAGCCTCAGCGTGAAAAAACACTCATCGTTTCCAATTGTGCGGCAGTCATCTGGTTCCACCGGTGAATAGCATAAACGTAACAATAAAAAAAGAAAACAAAGTGGCCGAGCTCCGGAGCCGAGGCGCCGCGGAAGTGCACGAGCCCGCACGAGTGCACGCTCTGAATATGCTAATGCTGCGGGGATTCCACAAAATGTGCCTCGGACGTCAGTCTGAGAGGTGGCCTCGGAGAAAGTGAGGAGAAGCAGGGGTCGCGAACTGCCTGTGCGACCGTTCTAGGTACACCGAGCAAAGGTCGCAGAGGCGTGCGGTAACTTGACCAAACTCTCAATTTTTTTTTACAATTGTTGATTTCTACAATATTAACGTCTTTAAATGTTGCGGTGGTAGATTATCAACATAGGAGAATACCGAATTCACGAGCGCGCTACTGCGTCGATTATTTTCGATACTAAGCATTGGGCAAACAAAAGGTCACCGAGCGGTTCACATGTCCGCCTCGGTACATATTTGCGCGAATGAAATAACAAATTTGTGTTTGTGTTGCACCAACAGGCGACTCCTAACGAGTCGATATAAATAAAGTTGCAAGCAAACACAAACAAGGCCTGTGTGCCGACTGCAATACAAATGTTCATAAATTAACGGAGAGTTAGAGATGCACGGATCATCGCTTAGACTGGAAGTTACCTGCGGGTCAGTGCGACGGAGTGCTCGCTAGACGTGCGAAAATCGCAAAAAACAAAAAAAACTAGGCGTTCACTATATACATATTCTGCATAGCTATTAACCAGCTATGATTATATAGGTAAAACATAAGCCCCACAATAGCGGCGTCTTTGTTTTAAATACACTCGTAAAGCTATGTGAAAATTTGTTATTTTTATTTCACTCGTATGATATACGACCTCTGGTCGAGTGAGGCGGGCTATCGGTTAATCACGATAAGGATATCGTATTCCCGCGCGAGGTAATTATCGCCAAATCTGTGTTTGGAAATTGATTGTAGTTGTTCGCTTTCCAAGTTCGTGAGCAGAAAGATTGATACTACTAACAAGCGATGCAAACAGAAGGTGAAATGGCATCCTGAATACCCCGTCGCTCTGTGCCAAGATATTCCGAACAATTCAAGCGTGAGTGACGAGGTCGTTTGAACACGCCGCTAAATCTCATACACAAATAAATACCAAACAATTTATTTGCACTTTATTAAAAAAGGAAGAAAAAAAAACCGGTTCGATTTATTCGTGATGATGATGATGATGACACTGTTTTTCTGCCAGTAATTCTACTTCAGATATATAAATAAATAGTGCTACCATAAACAATCGAGCGTACGTCTCGTACACGTTATGAAGCATAAGCGTGTATAAACATTAAACGTATGTAGCGTGACAAGAAATAAATAGAATTAATTTAAGTAAATCTCAGGCTCGCGTGGGAGTTCCGCCAGTGCGCGTCGCAGGTCTATTTTTCCAGTACATTAAATGTAATGTTTGCCAAAAGGTTAATTAGCATAATCACACAGTTTGGAGTAGCCATTAGCCCGAGTCCGGCTCTGCGCGGGCTGAGGGCCCTTACGTCAGCGCCGCCCGAGTGGCGCCGCGAGACTCCGCCGCAGATTTCACCCAATCTGAAGGCGTTTTCCCTTTTGGGCGGCCGGCGCCACACAGGGCGACCGCTCTGGCGCGGTGACGGTTGTTTTGTTTTTTTTTTTTAATTTTTTTTAATGTACACATTCGTTTTGTATTTTATTGGACGCTTTGACAAACGTGCAACGGTGTAATGTGATATGTGTAACGATGAACAACGCGTAATTTTGAAACGAGGTTATGTTCCACGGATCACTATTAAATCGGCATGCTTTTATATTGTTACCATATCGCATTGCATTTTATTGTTTTGTGTGTTACCGCAATGTACGTAGATATTTTTACTGTGTATAAATACATATTTTTTTACCAACATCATTGATAAAACGCACTAAATAAAAAATAGCACATCTTGATTGCGCGATGTATTTTTTACATTCAGGCAGTGATGACAAAATAATATTTTATTAGTGGAAATGGTTTTTATACTATCAACTGCACAGGAAGAATAAAATCTATCAATCGAAAAACTGATTTATTGAAAAACGTGATTATTTAACAGACCCCTTGCGCCCTAGCACGGCTCGCGATCAGCTGTGCGCGAGAGCCGGACTCCCCGAGCGGCTGATTTTTTCGGCGCACACGTCGCACGTTATGTTGATACGCCAGAAACTGGTTGTCTTTGGGCGAGTGGTTATTATTTAACGCGGTTAGAGCCGCCCCGGGCGGACCCATCGCCGCCGACGAACAGAGAAGTCTCTAGAAGCGTAACAGACTCGATGATCAATATGACAGATTGACTTGATGTGTTTCGATTAGGGAGCCGTTCTTCCGGGTATTGGCGCCGTGAATATGAGGTTGGTTCCGCGACGGGTTTCGTTTTATTTTAAACAGAGACCGACACCTGTTGAAAACTGACTATATAAGTAATATCTATAATAATAAAAAAACCTGCAAAACATTCAAACAATATAATGGACTATCGTTTTCTTATGTCGTTCAGCCTTTTTATTGAAGAATTACTAAATATTATTATTACAATACTTCGTAATTCCTTACTTCGTAACAGTTATAAAACAGGGTTGCTCAAAACTTGAAAAAAGCCCGTAAAACTATAAATACTTAGACCACATATATTCTCTAGAAGCCTTTTGAGAAAGCAGTATTTTTAAATATACAGAAACTGACGAGTTATTATACTGTCCAATACATATTATCAATTTTACATAATTCCCCGAAAATTCACAAACAAGACACGTTGTATAATAATTGATAGAAACTCTAGCTGGTTCTGCCACTTTAGTGAAATGAATAAATAGAAAAGAAAAAGAATTACGCAACGGACAAAAAAACACAAGCATCAATCTTAAATTTAAAAAAAAGCATTTCTAAAGAGTGCCTCGAAAAAATGCGATTGTCGCGAGCATCGGGCGAGTCGTAAAACGAGAATTTAAAAAATGACATTGTCATCGAAAAAGTTATTTTTAACCGTCGAAAACGAAAAAGAAAGTTGTCTCAGAGGCAGCCGGCCGCGGGGGACAGTGCTCAAGACGCTACTGGAAAGAGACGCTGATTTCGGATTTTGTAATTATGCAGGTAATGTGGAAATCAAATTCGAGTAATTGATAGTTTGTTTATAATGATAATATATTGTATAATAGACAATTCAATAAACTTGTTTTACTTTTGCAAAGTTCAATTTGAATGTTGAAATCGTTACGCCCTCCCATATAATTAAATCCATGACGTGCTTTGCATTTTATGAGTATAATTTTATTCGATTGGTGAAATTGTATCTCAGCTCCACTCTTAAAAGCGACAGCGGAGCCATCGGTTGGGATATTATTCTACAAGGATTGATTAAGAGAATGAATCGATAGAAAGTTGTTTATAAAAGATAAGTTCAGCCAAACAATCCAATAATTATGACTGGTACCGGGTACTGCGAGGATTGTAGTGACGCTAGATATTAATTAGATTTCCAGACTGAGTTGTTTGACTGTTTTAGGCTACTACATTTACCCAGAAGGTCTAGTCACAGAAAACTTTTCCAAGGTGAAAGTTCTACATAACCCCTTCGTGTTATTTTATTATCCCAAGCCCGAATTCAAAACGCTTTAATAATTCTAGGGGGGAGTGACTAGCGAGAAAGAAGCGTTTAAAGTAAACAAGCCAAATATTATTACAGCAAGAGCTGTGCTTATATTGTCGGTTCAAAAGACGTCAACCTCACTTTCCTTAGCCTAGTGCGCGAACTAGAAAAGACAAATTTCTATTTCTTCCGCTATTATCATTAATTTCAGAACCGCTTGCGATGCGGTGAACTACGAGCTGAATCGATTCGATCGAACGGTTCAATTAGAAGTGTCGCCAGTAATCCGTCGATCGTTAAATGGGCTGCGCGCAAAAGCCTACCTCGGATCACTGGTTTGACTTTTCTCGATTGCGATAGCTTTCACAGAGAATAAACATCAAGAGATTTCTAAAAGAATGCCGAATATTTGCAAGAAAGAACGGCGGCAAATTTTTGTGTCAACACTGACTACTATTTAGAAAATGTGAAGAGAGAAACAAATAATAAAAAATCTTAATTTACGATCCGTCATTTCATCGTTTCATAATTATATATATTTACAAACTAATGTGATGGTCTGTTGAATATTTAATTAGCTTTAAATACCAAAGCGGTTGTTAGATACTGGAGTCACGTAGCATTGATTTGCTGTTGTGAAACCACAAAAATATGTTAATTGACAGAATAGTAACTAGATTTGTAATATGCACAAGAATATTATTGCAATTGTTGATGTTTGAATAGACAATTTTCAATCGGAAAATGATAATAATAAAAAAATAAACTTTAACGAATAAGAGTATTTTAAAATAAATATAAACATTACAAAAATTAACAATGACGTTACTAATATTTGATGTAAGAGGTATATAAATATAGCATTTCGTATTTTGGGTAATAATTTCGGTAAACTGCAAAGTATAAGTAGAAATTATGTTTTGATATGTATATATAATATATTATTAAAATAAAAAATATATAATATCTTGCCAGGCCGTATAACCCGCGGCCGGTAGTTGCGCAAAACCGAGTGTGGAGCGTTTGGGGTTAAGCGTCGTTTTTTTCGGCCCCTTTAAATTGTTCACATAAAACTGATGAACAAGTTTCAAAAGGCAATCGCAATGAGCTGCGAGCTGGAGGCGTCGGAGCCGCTGCTCCTTCCCCGTGGCCAGTTGTTGGAGATAATGCCCGTTTTTTTCCACCTGATTTATATGTCGAGTTTTTTGTTCCCGGTACAAGTTTTGAATATTCAAGCGACGACGGGCGCGGGCAGCGCTCTGCGCCCGGCATTATATGCGTTTGCGATTATATCACGCCGTAGATGGCAATATCTTAAAAAGAAATAAACACTAACGAGGCTTACGTAAGGTGAGACGTTAGACGCATAAACACATAATGCAAACGAGTTTTAAACCGCACTCCGATCATATAACACGTCGCCGCCACGACCGATCCGGCGCTAGGGCTGTGACGTCACGCCAGCAGTACGACCACTGCGATCGGTTCAGCGTAACAAAGCATTACTATAGAAATACGAACAAAGCGGAGAGTCGTACGACTTTTGGGAGCTCTGCTAAGGAATATTTTAATTTTGCAGGTGCGAATACACACTAAGTGCGAATATATAGGCCACACTGTCAATAAATATAGTGAAAAAATCAATCATAATACATTTATTTAATCAATTCATTTGCTTGTTTTGACTAATATTTATACCAGAAGTTAACGATTGCACATCCATGCTTTTGTACACCCTGGTAAACATGCATATTTCTGAATAATAAAACAGTATAATTAGCCGACCATGTGTGTGCATTCGATGGATACGTAATGCGACGTTTACATTTCTATACGATAAACTAGTACGCCTTTTGCAATCGCGAAGTGCATTGACAACATCCAGTGTTCGCCAATAATGCAATAAGAAGTCTATCGAGTGCGTTGTGCAACTTAAAAAGTTGCATCATACTCTTAGGGTCAATTAAGTTGTATAAGTCGTTTGACTTGACTGAACTGAAATTTGACGCTCTGCATGTAGAAGATGGAAAAAAAAACACAGCACATACTTCTTGTTGTACGACATATGCGGCCAAAAATTATATGCATTATATATCTTACATAAAGTCTCAAAGGGGAGGTCTGTGTGAACCCATCGCCAATTTTTTGTTATCTATGCTAGCGAAACATAATATTATTTTAAAAAATAATGTTATACATTTTTAATAATAAAAAGCTTTAACACTTCTTGTTTGTATTTTAATTATGTAAAAAATCTGGGTTTAATTAAAATTATTCAACGCAATTTCTAATGATAATATTTGTGTCGCTCAACTTCTAAGTTAATCCTTTTTATACTTTTTTTTAAAAAAGGAGAAGCTTTAACTTTTAAAAAAGCAAAACGACTCAAAAGATAGTGAATTATATGCCTTTTGTGTTCGACACGAATGGAAAACACCACAACAGTAGAAAATCTCAAATTACGTAAAGTTTCCAAATGGGAGGTACAAATAAAATACGATAGATAATGTGAAATCCGTAATTTTAATTTGCACGTGGACGGTCGTAATGAGTGTGATCGGTCCGGCGCACCTTTGTAATTTGTATGGTTTTTCAGAAAGTCGGGCGCGCCGGCCGAGCGGGTCTCCTCCTCGGATCACTTTTACCCGCGTCGCCCCCGCGGTATTGAATTATCCATTTAAATTATTGCAAAACGGCTCGGCGTGCACTTCAACTTCGGGTCGAGCGGTCGTAAGGAAAACGCGATCGGCTGTCTTATCCGGGATTACCGGCAACATGATGATTATAAAATATAAAAAAAACCCCGCAGGGCTTCCAACGTTCCCCGCTTTAATGAATCTGGAAGCAAAGAGTGGGCTATTTTTGTATTTTTGATTTGTTTAATAGCCCGTTTAAAAAAGGTTTTATAGGCCAGTTATGTGTTCTTATCATTAATATGGCTGCCAAAACTTCGTTTAAAAATCCAGGCCAAATCTATGTTAAAAAAAATAAGTACCTATTCAGTTTTTTTAAGCTGCTTTATTCGAGTAGACGCTTTTTTGCTATCATCTTGCCGCGGGCGATAGAACCTTCGTTTTCACTATAATAGTCATTATACGCTGTATTAAATGATAACCATGGCGATATTTGGCCCCGCGTCTAAGACGATGTTTTTAAGTGTTGGCATTATAGTTATAGTTCATCATCGAGCGCTCGCATGACAGATTAGACATAAATAACCTTCCTTATGTTTTGTGTGGTAAGCTCGTAAAATGCAAAAGCGTAGAACTCAACGCTTATGAGTATTCAATTATAATGTGAATTTGAGTAAAATACTTACTAAGCAATCCAGTCTTTTTGATGAGAAATTTCGATCGAAAAATTTAGGCAGGTTTGAAGCCGACGTAATCACTAAAGTTTAATTTTGGATATTTATTAGGGGATAAATCACACCTCCGTGCAAATCCCTCTGACAATGCAAACCTCCTAGAATAGATTTCAGAAATACACGCCTAGACAATGAATAACGAGCATAGCATAACGGCCATGTTTCCAAAACCAATTATATTTATCTTCGTTTCGATGATGATGCATCGCCAGTCGATTTCATCTTCGAAGCAAGGGAACATCGATATGGAACACACGAGTTGAATTAATTTATACAAGCATTTTATTTGATTCAGTTACATGGTCCCTAACTTAATTTTCAGAATGACACGGCGGTTAGGATTTTCGCGTCGTTCCTTTGTGTGCAATGAGTGTTGCGGTTGCGTGGGTGGACGCGCGCTTTTTATATTCACCTTTCCGCCAGGTGTGTCGCACGCTCGGGCCGCTGGAGTGGCATCATGCGAGTTGAGTTTTTATCGCTGGAGGTTTTCTTTGTTTCGATACGAAGAAATGATTCACAAATTCTTACTAATTATTATTATCGAACTTATCGTTTTACAGTTATATTTGAAATGTTAAAACTATATAATAACAGGTTATTCCTGTTGAATAAGTTATTCAATTTACTTCGCTATGCAGCTCTCGCTTAGTGGTCACTTGCTGTTAAAAAAAAATGCGAATATCGTTAAATCAGTTGCTTTTGTAATTATTTAACTGTGAAAGACATGTGACTGTTGTTAACCTTATTTGTACGCATGGTAACATCGGTGTGACCTCTCTCCTCTACTAGTGATAGTCGATAGAATTAGCTCATCTCGAGGTAGGCAATATTCCCACGTGTCTATAATTGATTTCTAAAGGGTTTATTATCGATGATGCGATGCGCAGGGTTATCTCATTTCCTCGGCGCGCTTGAGTACGCGGGGGACACTTCACGAATCACGGCGCAATCACAAGAAGGGGGAAAACGAAATTCCCGCAAGGGTGCGCGGCACAGCGAAGGGCCGACCAATCGCGGCCGCTGGCGCGTGACGGGGCGGGGGGCTGGGGCGGGGGCTGGGGCATGGGGGCAGGAGGGCGGGGGCGGGGGCGGGAGCTGGGGCGGGGGGGCGGGGGGGGCAGGGGGGCTGAGACGGGGCAGGGGCTGGGGCTGGGGCAGGGGCGGGGGCTGCGCCATTGGCGGGCCGGGAAGGGCGCGCGGCAACAGGTCGGATGGCACGGAACAGAAGGACGCACGACCGGCATTCGGAATTACTATGAGCGAGTGATTGCGCGATTGCTCAACTCGGATTGTTTGCTCTCAGAGTTGCCGGTTGATTTGATTTTCTGTCCGATGGGTTGCGAAATGCAACAAAAGGTTATTAACTGTATTATTGGTTGTGTTACTTTGATATATTGGATATTGCGTTGAAATTAATTAAATTTTCTTGAAGAACTTCGTAACAAATAGATATCAAATTGTACGCAAATTGTATTGGTTTTTTTTTATTGCGAGTTCATTGTCATGTACCGATGTAGATGCGTACAATTTAATGTCTACTTGCTTGTTTACAACTAATACACTTTTTAATGCCAAGGGATAATATATCAATATTTTTGTACGTAATAAATTTGGTTTAATAATTAAATGTTTTTACAGCACTAACAGAATATAATAATTTAAAAAAAATTATGCCTTTAACCTACGTTTCAATGTCCGTCCGTTTATATTTTAAAGGAATGATTTGAAACAGTATATTTGTTTTATTTTATTAAAAAATTCATTTACAGAATCTTCAAACCACCCCCATTCAATTAATACCGAGGGGTTGTGAGTAGGGGAAAAGTACCTGTTGTTGTTCTTCCGGAGTATGTCGAGTATGCATGACGGAGGAAATAAATGCCGAGGGGGAAGGCATTCCGAATTAAGCATCAGTTGGGGTGACTTGGACTTGTTTAGTTGATAGCTTTTCAATGTTAACAAAAAAAAAAAACACTTCTACAAGTAGAAATATATTTTGTAATATAAAAATGTTATTTTCGTACACCAAAGGTGCTTTCTGCAATTGTTTTGCAGGCCTGAATCAATTCGTATGTTTATTTTTAAAAATACTACAAATTAAAAAAATCCTTACAGCCTTGTATTTTAAAGTGCCGAAATCACATTTAGTTAGCAATTAAGAGAGCAAACAGGCCGAGGTGCCCCGCGGAGGACGGGCGGGAATACCGCACTTGTGAAAATAAAATATTTATCCGGCGCGACAAGTGCCGGGCCGAGGCGTTCTTGTTCTGCGCCTCGTTATTCGCGGCTAGACGCTCGGGAGGAATAATCGGGCTGAGTTACCTGCTCGCAGCGCGGCACTCATACAAATGAGCCGTACACTTCGCAGGAGTCGTCGGTATTTGTTAATTCTGAAGCGCATGTCTTGCCAATAGATTTAATACTGTTGAACAAACATAACACTGCAGGAAAGATAATATTATGCACGGCTATAACAATGAAACCGAGACTTTTATAATAAAAATATATTATGAAAGTAAACGTCTTATAATTGACCACCTGTAAGTACACCCATATGGCTTGATTTTTACGTATGAGTATTTTAACACGTAATATATTTATAAATATTTTTTAATTCATATATTTTTTCTAGCATTTAAAATTTTCTAAATGATCTTGGTCGCGATGCCTTCACAATCACACAACTTTTCAACAAGTCGATTCTACGTCAGAAATTGGGTACTTTATATACGTACTTGGTAACAATTAACATGAATATCCTGAGTAAATAATATTTTGACCATAACGAAAATCAAACTATGCTAGATACATATATTCATATATAAATTAATTTTGTTGTTAAGGTGGCGAAGTTAGCCTCCTAGACACTATTATAAAACACAACGCGTGCACACTCGTTGAAGCATCGGTTACACGTAAGAGGGTCAGTGTTTCATCTCGGGCGGATGTTTTATGGGCATCACAAAAGTCCAGTGTAGTTATTAACATTCGTAATTACAGTTTACGAGTCCGCCGCCCGCCGGCCCGTGAACTGGCTCAACTATCAGAAAGTACAAGTGTCGGTTTATGATTTAACAGCGAGGCAGTAAAGACGTGTTTCTATCTCGTGGATTGAGAAATCTACCGACGACTCGTAGGAAAGTGAAAACGCCGCGGCGGGAAGGGACGGCTGCGACCACGTGAAAGGACGCCACGATACTTATAAACCTTCACTCTTCAATATGAAGGAGCAAATATGCTAAGACAATTCTCTCAAAAATCACTTACCAATTTAATCGTTAAAATGTGTCAGTGTAAAATATTACTAGCATTTTTTTATAACTAACTAATTGATTTTCACACGAAACTGAGGCGACAGTGAAGAGTGAGAGAATTTCATCATATGATATTATACAGACAACTTTATTTCTCAACGTTAATCTCTAGACTCATTTCTCATAAGTTAATTACTTGATCGTCAGTGTCCATGCACGTTTAACTATTGAAGTTGGTTATTTTTTCATTTCTTATAAAGAAATAAATGAGATTCAAAAGTAATCTCATAAACAACAGCACAAACATTATTTTTTTATTATAAAATATTTTTTAAGGTTTATTTTTATTACTCTGATGACTTTAATTATAAGTATGTGGTTTAGCGTTTGGGTGGAATATACTTATAACGTTAATATTAATAAATAAAAATAACTGAACTTGAATTAATAACCTTACATTTTAAAACTTTATCAAATTTAGCTGACTTAGTTAAGGACAGATTGCAATAAAAATAAATATTATTAAACATTATAAAAAAATCTTATTGATTAGTTTCTACTGCACTTCCACAGCCTAGTTGACAGTCAAATTAAAAGACGTTTCAGTACAAGGTAGTCAAAATATTATCAACGAATACATATTTTATTTTAATAAATATCGCAAAGGACCTACTTATTAACCTTATCGATCGTATGTCTTTTGATAAGCAAGAATTGTCTGGGCGATAATTCTGTCAGATCAGTATTAATAATCGCAAATTATCGTAATTTCGTTATCAAATTGAGAACAAATTAGCTTATTTTTAGAATTATCATTTTATCGTTAATCGCGAGTAAAACAAAAAGATAATAAATATCGGTTAATCATTTTTATTTTAATATAATGATGTAATTCGGATAACGTATAATAGCATGGATTTAATTAAATTACTAACACGCAAAACAGGGGGACGGTGGTTTTGAGGCGTCAGGAGGTTTGAATAAACATTTTTTGGTGGTTCAACGTAACAAATAAATTTGTATATTTAAGTTGAAGATGTCTGGCGTTGAGAGCTGGAGGATTTCTCCCTTTTGATTGCGCGGGGCAGGATGCAGTTACAGTTTTATTACGAAAGCAATAAAGTGAGAATGAAACGTGAAATTATTTCGCTTAATTTCGCTCATGAGTCAAGTCATAGTATAAAAACGGTTTATGGATTGTACGCAAATTAGCTGCAATAGTAATTGACCTTATTGCGGGTTGCAGGATGTTCGTTCTGCGCACAATTAAAAGAAATTAAGCAATAAGTGCAATTGGCCGTAATTTAAAAAATCTTTAACTTTATACTGAACAAGTACTTTTGAAAAAAATTCACCATACTACATGAATTATTTTAACTCAAAATATCACAGTAATTCTTGACTGGCTGCTTGTGCATGAGTGATTTACTATAAAATATAGAACAATTTTGATCGATAAATTATTCTTAGTACAATTGGAAAAATTATTTTAAGGAAAAGGTCGATTTACAAAACATATATGATTTATGGCATTCGATTGGTATAGTAGAGAGTTAAAAGTTAATCCGTTCGGCTCCAAGTATGGCATGTTTCGCAAGCGCTTTCGGTGCGACTTCCTCTGCTTGTGATTGCAAATAAACTCCGTGAGATTGAGGCGCGGTCGTCTCTCCGCGCGTGGCACAGAAAACGCGAGCTATCTACCCGGCGGGGTCGCCGCCCCGCAGCCCCGCAGCCCCGCAGCCCCGCAGCCCCGCAGCCCCGCAGTCCCGCAGCCCCGCCTGCGCTGTGCAGTGGGTCACAGGGCGCATTGTCGCTGGCACCGGGTTGTGGCACAGCCTGTGAATCCGGAGGTCCCACCCGGATTATGTCACATTTAAAGATAATCGCTTCGTATTTCTCGGAGAACTTCAAACGCCGGATGTGAATTTAATGATAAAAGTTCATTTCGTTTTCTACAGTGGGAAAATTACAAATACAGGTTTGGGACGTTGATTACACTGCATTTCTTTGGAAATATTTTTTAAGTGTGAACGTATATTTATAGTAGGATAATCACAACCAAAACATATTAGAATGTTTGTCTGCATATATTTCTAGTGTCGTTATGCAAAAATCGTTCATTTTTGATAAGGAATTATCGAGAATGTGAAAAGTTATATATTACTATTATTATTTTAAAAAGATATACCAGAGAAAAATTTATAAAAAGTATATCGTATAATACAATTATCGACGGATATCACATACACATATGCAGTCTTCACGGATGATTTCCATGGCTAATATGTTTTTGTATAAAAGCACAGTGGGGGCGATCGCCGTTAAGAATACCCTCTCGTGAGCCGCAACGTCGGAAAGCTATTAAAATGTGTCGTCCCGGCCCGTGTGCGAAGTCGTTGCCACTCCGGCCGTGACTCAGTACAAAGCGAGTTACCACTTCTGACTTATTCTATAACGATGATTGTCTAACAATGACTTGTTATTTGGCGTGTTATGGAAATATCGGTGGTTTCGACAATGTAAATGGATTCACAATAGGTCAGCCGACAGTGAATCATTTTTAATAATTAATTCATTGAAATGCGCAGTCATTAACATTAAATTATTTTTTTAGTCGCCGCTAAGCTAAAGTTGGTATTCGAAATGTTAAAATACGAATATTTATTTTTTAATGCTTAAAAAGATATTAGTTTTTTTAATATCACCGTATGATATTGTATGGAAACGCCCGAAAGCGGACGTCCATTCGATAGCACTCAAATCGAGCGACGGAATGAGCTAGATCTCGATGCTAGCGAGATCGTCGAGTGCACAGGCGAGTGCATCGGTATTTTGGAAGCGAGTCGCCGGAGTGCAGTTCCGGTGCCTCCCGAAATAACCCGACCAGCTCCAGCTCGTGCGGCGTGCGGCAGGCGCGGGTCGGCAACTTCCGCCGGGCACCAGCCCCGCCCCACCCTTCGACTCCTAGGATACTCTATGGATGCCATTGAAATAAAACGAAGCTTCCGTATTTAGCATTCGCTGAACAGCAAAACCGATGGTCCATTCCCTCGATGGATCTGCTATTGATATTTGTCAATTAAATTACAAACGATATGAGCATGATTAGATTTATTATATACATTTTAAACTATCTCAACTCGTCTTGATTGTTTATCTGTGTTAACTAAATAACAAAAACGACAAAATGAGAGTAAGCTTATTTCTAATCGGATGCATTGTTGCGGTGGAACATTTGCCCCGCAAGCCACGCGTCCCGAGCGGCGCACCGACCGGTGCAGTGACAGGGTTGATGCACCGATAAAGGCTCCCTGTTTATGTATGCGAGTATTTATAAGCCGCGATCGTGAGACATCCGAGTATTAGAATAAGAAATGTGTTCTTTCGTAGAAAGACGCTTCATTTAGAATAAATAAGAATACTCCTGAATAAATCACTAAAAAGACAAAATCCTTATCAACTGAATTCCAAGTTCTAAACAAACAGCCCGTGCACGTAAGGCATAGATTATTTATAACTACTTCATTGTAATATTTTTACAGAGTCAACATAAAATGAACAAAATAAAACAATACCTAGAAAAGCGCTAAAAGCGTAAATTCTTGAAAAAAAAAAAAAAAAAACTTATTTCTCTTCCCGGATTCGAACCGGGGACCCTCCACTCGACAAGCAAGCGTAGCATGATAGCCGCTGCACTACGAGGCAGCACAATCAGTTCCTTGAGAATATTCTCAGGTGTATTTTCAAGTAAATATTTTACGTTAATGTTAGGAAGGTCTACGATTTTTCCGTTTTCAGCTTTAAGCGTCGGCTTGAGTGTCCGCGGGCTCCCCGTCACGAGTGCGATGATAATTGGCTAGGATAATAATTACACAGTAACATCAAACACACTTGGTATATTGAAGTTTCTCAATAGCAAATATTGCAAGGCGCTCTCGCAGCCGAACACTTGGAATTCATAAATAAAATATCAGTTCTTACTCGCACAAATTCAATCAAAGAAAAATACAGGAAGCTTCCCTTTACGCTGCTACAATCATCTTATGTACTCATCAAAGATAAGCTATCAATAAAAAATAATTATGACGATATAATGATAATATATCGATACTGATAAATAAAAAAACCACTGTAGACAAAATTATAATGTATAATCTGGCGATCGATTCAAAGGACAAGGCGACTGAAGGTTCTCAGAAAATGGCTGTTCGTAACGAGAAAAATCACACGCGAGACATTCGATAAAGATAAATATTTTAAGCCAGAAATTTTATAAATACAAAAATGCATGATACAATATTTAAAAAAATAAAGTTTTAATAAAACGGAGCAAAAAAATGATTCAAAATTCATTGAAATAAAATAAAAAAATTAAGTTCAACAAGATATTCTATATATTTTTAACAAAAAAATATTTGGCGGAATACAATTTTAATATTTTAAAGAAAATACTTTTGTAATTTTTTCACCGGTTTCGCCAACGTAATTCAGAGGCAGCACAGTTTCCCCGGAGGCCACAGTTTCCCGGATGGCATACTGATGACTTCCCCCGAGTGACACGAGACGAATGTTGCGGCTCGCCGGCCAGTGTCGTGACCCGGTTGACCGTTTCGACACTCCCTTTCAGGAAGCGAGGGAGATATTTCAATAAAAAAGAAACTTGCATAACTCCGAACAATGAGCGCCCATTCAGAGTTGTCATTCGTCTCTTAGAATATGCTCATTTGGGACAATTGTTTTACTTTACGGTGTGATTTTGCTCGGATGAAAAGCGTGCGGAGAGAATAGGTCATTAATTAGTCAAGAATAGGAGAAAGTCGACTACAAAAAACCAACACAATTTTTTTTGCATAAACCTTAATTTGCTTAGTATAAATATCACAGTACTTCCTTAATTAGCGAATTTACACTGAGTTCGTAAATTTATATAGAAACTAAAAGGATCAATTGTTTTCGTTATTTTAAATTATAATCGTATCAATAATTTCTAACATTAATTTTTTTTAAATATTGCTAAATTATGTTGCTTTTTGTTACATTAACGTTGTCCTTCATGAAATGTTTGATAACCGTTAAAAAATATCAAAACGCTAAAAAAAAATGCGACTAAAAAAAACACGCTTTAAAAATCATTTATTACAAATTGGCGATTCAAATGAAATTGATTAATATTGACGTTTTATTTTTTACGTCCGTGGGAAGCGTTCGTTTGGCTGTCATTGATTTACAACATATCGAGGATCGCCACGTTCCGGAGATCACTCGGTTGCGGGAAGCGGCAGGGATTAGTATGGGCGCGCATATTGAGCGTCGGCACCACCGGCCCGGGGGTCAGCGGCTCCCGTCGAGGGGTTTTTTCCGCGCATTAAAATAACGACAAAAAAATAATATGCCAGACGTGCAAAAATAAAGATGCGCAAAACGACGCGAGCTGCGAAACACTACAACGTAACAAATGCTTCACGTTGTGATTTTCCAAACCGCAAATAACGTACAGTAAGCGGACAATTGCAATAATACTGCAATGTTTACAGATATTATTTGTTAAAAAAAAAGTATAAATACCGCTCCTCCATTGTAGCAGGGTTTTTTTTTTATGATATGCTCACCTGTAAAGAAAAAAACGGACATTAGTATGATGTATAAAATATTCAAATTTAACAACAAAATATCCAGTCAAAATGTCTAGTCTCCGAGTTGAAAAAAAAACTTTTTTGTGGGTAAATTCTTTGGTATTTTCGTAGATCAATAACACTGTTTTTTTGCGAATCGGCGTTGTTAAATTAATGTTATTCAAAGAGGTAAACTCGGAGTATAAATAATATGTAAATATTATTTTTAAACATAGCTTCCTCCTACTTTATATAACGCGCGATATCACCGGCGATGCAAATATAGTTCAATTTGAATCCGTGATTGATTATCGCATTTAGAATTGCAACGATATTGTGTTTGTTTCCCCTGGACAGGTTGAAAGTTCGAGTCCTGGCCGAGACGCTGATCGGTGTTGATATTATCGTACGCCAGGTGATATACTAGGCTTATTGCGTATGGAAATATATTCTCAGGATCCTTGTACGAAGGCGGTTCCTCGAAGCGTTGGACACGATCGGCCCGAACAGGTCTTTCTAGAAGCTTCGAAACACGTTTCCAGAATAAAAACAACCCAGTCGAATTGTCGATTATTTAATTTTGTAGTTCGATCATATATAAATATACATTTTTTGTAATAAAATTTCGAACTGGTATTATACAATGTTTTTTTAGATCTGGTTTTTTTGTGTTATTTAGCTGAGAAGTTGATTCATACAATTATCGGTAAGCATAAAAAAATTACATAATCACAGCGGTAATGAAAAACAATAAATAAAAAAAATGCCTTTACTTCCAAAATTACACATGCATTTTATTCCAAATGTTGTGCCGCATATTTTTAATGTCTGCTTACATTTGTTTTATTTAAAAATGTCAAAAACTGTGTGAAATTATTTCGATAGTATAATTCTCCATCCCAATAAGGGGGTAAATGCATTAATAACGTTTTAAAAGCGGCATATATCGCTACTGTCGGCTCTGTTTCCCTACCTTATTAGCTATTTTGAATGTGAGAAGTCGAGTGGGATATATAACTTATGGAGTAAATTTCTATATTTATTGAAACATCATGTCATTTCATACAAATTAGTTTTTATTTTATTCGTGGTTTTTTTGTTAAAAAAGATTTAATGACAAAATTTTAACTGGGCGTTATCCGCTTCGCATGTGTACAAAAAATTAAATTAAAATACATATTCTTAAAAATGCACCAACACAAAACGAAAACAACATAATTACCGGCATTGTCCTTCGTTACGTGGATTCTGAGTTGAAAAAAGAAATCGGTGACATAACCAGACGAGTATTTAGGATTCAAAAAAAATGTCAATGAAAAAATAATAATAAACGAAGGTATTTAATAGTCGGACATGACCCGGCCGGGGTCTGCCGGTCGGCATATCTTATTTCGGCTTGGCCTACGTGCGAGGATCAGGATAACCGCTTCATTAATGGAGAAAAATGAAGTCACATGGGTCTAATTAGCGGTCGCCCTTGAAACGTCCACGGACCGAGAAACGTTTTTACCCGAGCGGTCTCTTCAAGTCGAGGAGCCATCGACGAGGAAAAAATGCTGGAAAAATACAACCGCACGGTAGGCTCTATAGCCAAATTAGCGGGTCAAAATAAAAATGTTGATATGTCCCAAGTTTTTTCAAAACTAAATAATGTATGAATTATCGTTATAAACGAAAAAAAAACCCAAATAAAAGTTTAAACAATTTTATCTATTAGTCAGGTGGATCATTAACCTGGTGAGGTTTAGTCTGCCCGAAAGTGAAATAATAGTCGTATCCACAGTGCATTGAATTTCACCAACGTTTATTTTTATTCTTAAAAGTATTTGTGAAAACTACAAACATATCAATTAAATATCCGATGTATTAAAATACACACCATAAGATTTTGTTGTTGATAACAACAACGAAAAAAAATTTTACAACGAACTTATTTTGTTTTCGGTCAATTTTGGTCGAAACTTACATAAATAGTGTTTCTGCCCCCCTGTGCACCGCTCCGTTGGCAATTAAGTAAATATTCAAATAATTATTACTCATTCGTATTTTTCTACATTATGATTCAGTAAGCGATGAAACTAAATCAGGTTTGTGTGAGAACTAGCTGAATGCCCATACTCATAAATAAGATATCACATAGAAGTCTACGTGACCACAATATCTATGCATGTCATACCGACAATACTACTGCTGCACCATACTTATATGGATACACATAACGCGATTGACTGAAATGAGTAAAAATATTTATTTCCATTGAGATTTATTGATACTTTTCTTCTAATGATGGTAGTAATAATCTTTATCAGTTATTAAAAATAACACAAACAAATCCTCAGATGAGCAATGAGGTGATAATTCTATTTTAACATTGTACTGAAGGATACTACCTACATAAACTAATTCAATAAATTCGTGTTGCCTTGTGATGACAATCATAAAAAAAAAGTTATCTAAACGCACTAAAAAAGCACTAAAAAAGCACTAAACATTGAACCTGGCACATATATTCAAAGCATGCAGATTGTCTTAGTGATCAAGTAAAATAAAAAAAGTGCACAAAAAATACAATTTAAAACAGACAAATATTACGTTTATAAAACATTATAAAGGTCAGTTTAATAATAATAATATTGATAGTAAATAAGTAATAAATTAGAAGTTTTATTCACGATTTACGTCATTGACATAAATTTTCATGAAATTATTAAAAACCTAGTCTGTTGTCGCCGGCCACTAATAAAAAAATACTAGTTTTAAAAGTTATGCTTTTTGTTATTTGAATTTTATGTCCCGAAATTAACTATAAAAACAAGTATGGCATGTTTTATTTATTAACTACCAATAATTTTCCTATATTGTCTGAGTTGAAAGATGATATTGCTTGGGATAATATAGACTCCATTCCATTTTGCTGGTCGAGTCACCTTTAATGGCATTTTTATGTAAACCAGACGAAAAATATAATAAAAATGTTATAATAAAAATTTGCATTCGTGTTTGTTTGGACAATGTTTCCAAACGCAAATTATTATAAACTAAGCAATAGCCTAAGTAATAGCCAAATTAGATAACAATTTTTTTTTTTAAATACCATAGAATTAAAAAAAACTACAAATTATATGTAATACCTAGTATCGTCAGTAATGTTTTTATTTAAAAGAGTTTCTAGAGTATTGTGATTTACATACAATAATATGTATAGCCAAAAGAGTCGCCTTTAATAAATGGCTTGGCAAGAAGAACATTTTTTCATATAACAGTAGCACTATATTCCCGAAGGCCTAAAATGTGCAGACAGTTCTGATAAATAAAAATGAAACATAATTATTTAAAAAATATACACTAATTAATTATATTTTATTTATCTAATCGATTTTTTACAATCATCATTAACGTTATTTGAATTAATTAATGATGATAAAAAATATCAGCGACAGACAGATTTAAACATGCGATAACCAAAATAAATATTTAAAATAGCCATGAAAAAAAAACGAAATAACTAAAAAAATGCTAAAATTACAAATTCTTTTGAAGTGTGACGGAAATTGTGGGATGGAAACATAAAAACAGGAATTGAAAATGTGGTCAAGATTTATATTAAAAAAAAATGAGAAATTATTTTTTGACCTTTGTTCTAATTCATCTCTAACCGCAAATATTACCGCGGGCGATGGTCTTATTTTCAAAATTGCAAAGATATTGGGTCAAGAAAATAAAACATTATCTAAAAAAATAACTAACACAGTATTGTTATGTACTTTTAAAACACGTGTTTATCTAATTTTAGATGTCCAACGTTTTAGGGCACCGGATGTTAAATTTGACCATGTACTTCCATTAAAAGAACACATAATTTACCTAATCGCTGAATGTGGCGTACTTGAACATGAAAATTAAAAATTGCATCGTTATATGAGAAGGCAACAAGATAAATTTTAATCTCGTCACGGAAACGGCAGGTGGCTTATTTCTATTAGTCCACACAGGAACCCTTCTCTCTGACCAGTTAGGTAAAATCCAAACAACATTACATAAATCTAATTTAAACTTTATTACATCGTTGAGTTACATCACGTGTACATACATCGTTTCTGATTACTTAAAAATTGCAAGTCACTGTGAATTAAGCTGTGCCTCAAAATGTGGCATGTTACTCTTTTTTTAATACTAAAATAATAAGCACTTTGAAAACTCGGCTACCTAGAGATTAACGCACATAAAGGTAAAACTTTTTAAAAAAATATATCGTAATTTACGTCTAAATATGATCAAAAAAATGTAAGCATTGCCGCGTGCGTAGATTAAAAAAAATGATTTGCAGCAAGAATAAACCGTCTTTTTTATTAAAATGTTTGCAGCCTTTACATAAAGGCATTCCTTATTCGAGAAATAAAAGTGGTTTACGACGCAATCAATTATTTTTTATCTGCTTATATGAGTGACCCTTAACGTACATACCCAAGCATACATACAAAACAAAAAAAAAATGTTTGATTGTTTTTATGTATAGTATATTGGGCATTAGCGGGGAAGGTCTCACTTAAGCTGCAACCATTTAAAAACTCTGTGGATTTGAAACCCGAAAACCTGTAAAATCGAAAACAAAGCATTGACGTTTTACACTACAATCAAACCTGCTCAAATGAATAAATCGGTAGCCGTAAAATGAAGGATGTGCAGTGAATTAAACATGTGTGCTGTAGTTTCAGATTCACCCATGCGTACCAAAACGTCTAGTCGTAGAGATGTGGGGCACTGGAAGGAGACTTCAGCAGCTTAGTAATCGCCATGAAAGTGAGTGCCGCCCGAGCAGAAGCGCAAGCAAATGAGAAGGTAAACGGGGACTGCCTCGGAGGAAAATGCCGATACCCGCGCCAGTTTGTCAGTAGCATATAATATCAAACATTAGGCTACTCTTTCTTTGCAGAAAAATATTTTATTTCTGAAAATAATGCTTATGTATGCTTTGTTGTGTGTAATAAGTGTGGTTATTATTGAATTGCTTGACTATTGCGACTGTACAAATTATTATGATTGCACTGCGATATAGGTAAAAGCTAGGCAGTGTCAGTGAGAAGAGGAGGCATTCGCGATCCTTCGGCAGGAGAGCGTGCTGGCGTGCGGGTCCCTCGTGTGGAACGACCCGGAGACGGCAGGATGTGCTGAACAGAGGACCAGGGAACCAGAGCTGCAGGTGGAGGCGGCCATTGTGGCAGACCTCCCATGGAACATGACCACGATGCGTGGAAAGCCAGTGATTGTTAAATGTATCCAATTATACTAAACACATATTAATCGGGACGAAACTACAATGAACTTCACGCAAAAGGAATTATAAAATTGTTCATTAATTGAAACCAATAATATTCTGTAATTCTTACGTATTTTCAAACAGTGAGTAATCCCTATATAGTTGATAAAAAAAAATATTATTGCAACACATGGAACTTATACTGCTATAAGTGACAGGCCAATTTTAACCTTCCTGAAAATTTTATTCTCAGTAGAGTTTAGCCATTTTTTCTAGGGTAGTACTGATTTCGAGGTTGGGAAAAAAGATAAAAAAGTAACTGGACTACGCTGAAAAAGGACAAGAAGTGTAATGAAGTAAAACATTACATTTCTGTGTACATAAACAATTCATGCCTTTCACACTGATTACATAAAGATAAAACCTTAGCAAATTTATTTCGATTCAGATCAGTCAATTTTAAACAAATAAACGTAGCCACTTACACATCGGACAAAATAAGCAAAGAAAATGATAACAATTGTTTATAAGCAACCGCAATTCGCCGGTTAGTTTTCAAATGACTCATTTGTATTTTTTTATTCCACAAAGACAATGCGTTATCAGCTGAGCAAAAAAAATATGCCTTGGGTGCTTACAATAGATACGCACAACAATGCGGTTTTTCTCGGATTTAATAATAAATCCAAGAATTGAAACCAATGCAACGGTTAAAATTGAAAACGAAAAGCACACCTTTCAATAATTTACTATAATATTTAAGTACTGCTTATAATTTGTACGAGTTAAAACGATAAAATATGGTTTCCATTCATTAAAATAGCAGGAATAAGAAAAGGAAAACTCTATTACGGGTCGTCTAGTCGATGACGTCGACTTTAATGAGTTTTTGGTTTTTTTGATCTAGATTTCGCCGCGGCATTCGTGACTCGACGCGACGTTCGAGAACGATCCAGAAATGTATGATGCAATCAATAACGATTAGCGTTCATAGTTGGAGCAATTAATTAGAAATAACTTAATAAAATTTGATGATGATTTTGTTATAAAGATCAATAAATTGATCATTAGCATTGGTAAATCGGTTTAATACGCCACTACAGTCGATGAGAGATAAGATATTGCAATATTTAAAATAATTACGAATTTAATTGCTCAAAAACAACATTGCCGTGGAAGGTGCATTATTCTTACACGGGTTAAATGTGAGATGAGTCAAAATATGCAAAGAGATGGGGAATTCCAACAGTGTAATTTAAATGCCACAGTAAAAGTAAAGCCATATTTAATATACAATAATAAAATCATTTCAACTTAGCTTGAAACGTTCACAATCAAAATAAAAAAATCTATTGTTTGCATTGGCGTCATAGCACTCTTAAGAATCTATAATAATAAAAAAATCCCTTAGTTCCTACAATATATTGCTGGTTATTATTTTTCAATACGATTTAATCGTGATAAATTATAATTAAGCATCTCGTTCAAGCAGGCTAACATGGTAATAACACGCATATTAAAGTCACATGTCTAGAAAAGCCATTGTTTGTAATGCAATACGTTTGTAGTGCGTAAGCACTGTATATATTAATAATAATGCAAATGATAAAAGCAGCTGTCCTGTGCACATAGCCACAGAGAGACACGTACGTGCAGCGATGCGTCACCTTATGAAGCGTTATTGTGACAAGCGGCTCAGGTACGGAGAAGGGGACGGCGAGAGCCGATCCGGTCAGGGCTGCTCCTCCGCGAGGACTCAACGGTTCAACGACGCTGCTGTCAAAATACCAGGGTCAATATTCATGGGTGCGGCGGCATTAATCACGGCGGACTTGCGCCTGGCAATGTGGCTATTGCGCATTGTGCGGTGCATTTGAGGACGACAAACAAAACGAACGCATCAAAGTATAAAAGCAATTTTAATTTACACAAACGACTATGAATACCAGAAAATGCAGAAAAAACCGGAGTGAATTGCGACCGGCAGACACAATTGATGTATTTGTTGGCATAAAATCGTCAACATTGATATTGCTGACTTGTACTGAACAAAAAAAATATTATAAGTAACGCAAGGTATTTTCATTCACGGCCCTGTGCAAAATTCTGAAAACTGACTGGGTAAACTTCAGATTTCACAACAATATTTTCAGATTAATAAGCCTTGAGTTTCTTGGAATTACTAACCACACTAACCTCCCCCAATAACAGAAAATACTCGAGATATACAATAAAAAATACACTAGAAATGACAAGCGGATATAAATAATACGCATTAAATGTTACAATTTCTTGCCAAACTATCGTGTATAGTTTTCGGTGGAAAGTAGAATAGCGTGAGGCATAGCAAGTCTAAGGATTTACGCCTATCTAAGATTATTTTTGGGGATGTATATTTGTAATCTGATGGACCCCTGATGTAATGTTGAGTCAGTGAGGAATTTCGAAGGACTGAAAACATTTTGTGCCAAGTGATCGAACAGGAACACGGACAAGAGGCTCAAACTTGGACAGTCAACTGCGAACGAACCACAGCCATGGACATATATCGCGCTCTTTAGAAACACAAAAATAACAATATTTTTGTAGATCAGTTGCATCAATTTTTAACGCGTGTTTTGCTTTAACAGCAGCGACTGCTCTCTGGGCGAATCCAATCGCTAGAGACGTCACGTAGGCGTAAAAGCGCGATACGTTCGCATTTACAGCGTGTGCCGAAAACCCAGTCGTTTTGGGCGGCCGCCTCGGCTTTTCCGTGGCCCAGGGTGGGGGTGGGTGGGGTGGGTGCGGGAGGGTGCGGGAGGTTGCGGGAGGGTGGGGGAGGGTGCGGGAAGGCCGGCGCTTGCGCAACCGATCGCAGTGAAAGTGAAACTCGCACCGGAAAGCGGGCGCGCCACTCCGCTCGCGAGCTGTGTTATAATAGAGAAACGGGGCGTTTTTGTACTGAAACGAGTTTCGGCACGGCCGGCTGGACGCTGGCCCGGGAGGGTTTGCGGTTGTGAGCGCTGCGAGATTTTGTGATAAGAGATATAATTAATTAATAATGAGATATGGTATCATTTTGCGGTTGTACACTGTTTTAATTGGTATCGATTGTAATTAAATTTTAATTGTCAATAATTACAATGTTACTACGTTTTAGTTTATTAGAATAGTGAGGTTGTATATTGCGATTGAATGTTATTGACACTGCTTAGAAGTAAGATTAATAAATCAAAAATATTCATCCATTTTTTTATATTTGAAACGCATTGCTCCGAGTATAATCACTACTGATCTTCTCGATAGTGAATCAAATATAAAGCCACCGGTCGTGTTTTCTGTCACTTACTTCTTACATAAAACAAAATAATTTAGATTCCACAAAATCCACTTTAATTTAAACCTGTGTTTCATACAAGGACGACATTAATTATTTTACGCTAGATTCCCACGACAATGCCTAGTTAAAAAAAATCCTGTTTCATAATTGAGCATGTCCTGTGTCGATAAAATACAAACTAAAACCACGTTCTAATTAGGAAATGAAACCAAAATAAATACATTTACATATTTCCGTCATTGCTCAATGTTCTTGATTACTTTCCCTCGTGTTTGAATGCATCCAACTTGAGGATGTATTATAGTCAGTGCATGGGAGACTCCAAAGAAGACGGTCGATCGACAAGATAGCAATGCTACTAATTGAAGAGAGCTATCTTCGTGAGCGATAATACAGTGAGTCATTCGGTCGACTGGGACGGTCCCCGATTGGTGGACTCGGCCGTGGCGCTCGCCGAGACCTCACGGAGTGTTTGCATCTGACAGGACTAGAGTTAGTGATGCAGTCAGTTATTTATACCGAGTAGTACAAGTGTACTACTCGGTATAAATACATGCACGCACGAATACATAATACAAAATGAAATTGATACGAATCAGATTTCTACTATATATTACAGCGTTTCTGATGAAGCATATAATATTATAGAGAAGTATGTAAGTGCAGCACGGGGACGTTCAGTTCATATTAATACTTAGTTGTAATTTAAAAATATTTTAATATTATGAATGTACATGCGTGAAGTCTTGAATTGTTTGAAAAGCTTGAGACTAATTTCGGGTACATGCGAAAAATATTTTGAAGATTTTAAAACTGGGGTCCATCTCGGCGACCGGCTGGACGGCAGCCGCGGGGTGAGCCGGTCCGGCCCGCGGACGCCCGACGCCAGCGGGCCCACAAGTGGGCATAAAGAGCGATGATTGCTGATGATGATTTAACGCTGGGACTTCAAGCCGCGGCGCTGACACAATGGGCGTCATTGATGCTCGCGACGAGCGCACGCGGGGAGGACGCGTGCACTCCCGTCCCGCCTCGAATCCGCACAGCCTCTGGTGCATTCCACCAAAGATTATCAAAACTGAGACATCCAAGCATGGGCGACCGAAAATTATAAGAATTTATTATTGATTATGCGTGTTTTATTTCAAACACTAACAACCCTAATAATCTATGAGAAACCTTTACCATACTTTGTTTTTTTATTTGATTGATAACAAATAAAGAAAATTGATACGCCTAATAAGATCAGCCGTATATTCAACTCAATTTAATGATCAAGATTTAAACAAAACCCTTCGATTTACATATGGTATTCAAAATAATATTTGTCAATATAACATATGCAAAATATATAGAATATTCGAGTATCTATTTTATAAAAGTAGAGAAACTAAAAGTAAATATTTATATTCTTTGTTAGCTTTCTGATACAATTGTGTGGTTGTACTATCCAAAAAAAAAATACTATATACATAATATTCCTTGTATATAGACACGTGAATTCAAACCATTAATATCTCCACACAAAAGCAGACAAATAAGAATGGAAACTAATAAAATAAAAAAGCTCAAATATTTTCATCCCAAAGCGAGACTCGAAGTGAGTTTGGGCAGCGGAATGATTAATGAAGTTTTTAATGGCAGAACGGGGAAGTGAGTCCTGCATGCATTACGCGCGAGCTCCACGGAGCCGTCTCGGCCTTAAACGAATGCACTCGCATACAAAACACATCCCGAGATATCATAATATATTCATGTTTAACCTCCAGTCGCCTCGTGTGTGCGGGTACCTCGTATTATGCTATATCGATCGGCCGGGCCTGTTAGATAAAAAAAAAACCTGCCGGCTGTCACTGGCAAGGTTAGCGGAGCTGTCGCCAATTATTCAACGCATTGGGTTCAATGGCGTTCACGATAGTGATGGGCATGATATACTTGAATAGCATCATTCGAGAATATAATCAGCTTGTAATATATTTATTTTTCACATTACCAAAAGCCTTACTTAAAATCCAAGGTCATTAATGCTCGATTATGGAACATTTTATTTTTTAGAGTAATTTCCTAATCTACTATAATATCAAATTTTTATAAAAAAGTTTTATGATAATATTCAGTTTAAAATATCATTCGTTGCTTACTTAACGGATATTCTTAAATTATTGTATCAATTTAAATGTATCGATGATTAACAATTAAATAATCGGTTTTTCGTGTTCGATTATGGCCACCATTAGTCCAAAGTCATTGGCGCTGTAAGATAAGAGACATGGCCGGGAGCGCCGGCGATGGGCGATGGGGCGAGCGTGTCGCGCTGGTTCAGAGTCAATGCTGTTCCGTTTGGCTTTCAAAGTCATATGGGTTCATTATCGTGTTTGCGGTAAAAGTCAGTGACTCGTGAAGGTAACCAACGCATCGTAGAGCTATGGAAAAAATATATATACCACGACTACATACACCAGACTATATAATAATATTTGCGTTAAATCAAAAGTCAAACATTGATATCTTAATTGAACTTGAACACGCTTACATAGTTCCTAAATAATCTCTTGTACTGGCCAATAATAAAATTAAATTTTAAAAAAAAATCGTTTTTGTAAATATTTTTTTGAGTTCTATTACGATACGATGGATATTTAATGATTGCAACTTTTTAATAATGATCTAAGGGAAAGGTAAATTCGTGACGCTCGTAATATCTGAAATCTTGCCCTTCCTTTTTTGCCTTCGTTACCTTGTTACCTTCGATAATTTCGATATAATAGCTTTAAATTCTTCTGAATTCTAGATGAAACTTGGTACACACGCATATGTTACAGATTATTTCTATGAATTAAATTTTTAGTTAAATTGTTTATGAATTCCAATAATTGAGAACAATACGACTTATTGTTTAGATATTTCATATTAAACCAGTGTGGTTATGTGGCTTGGTACGATGAACAAAGCCACAAATTAAAATTTAACGGTCTCTCTAAATGTACCATAATACCACCCTATTGATAGATAATAATAAACAAATATAAAATCATGAAATTACACAATTTTTCTCCCATCATAATAAATTAAAACGTGATGTTCTAAAATACTGATTCCACTGAACAATTTTACGAAAAAAAACAATTCGTATGTATGCTTTTAAATAACTACATAATAAATTTAATTTTAAAAAAATCAAAGAAATTGCTGCGTTCTTTATATAATAAACACACACGGAAGCCAATATCACCATAAGATGTTGCGAGCGTGTATTCGGTATAACGACATAAGGATACGAACCAAAGAGTTCTCCGCGGCGATCACGACCGGAACGGGTCACGACACGGCAGAGGATCGAATCATGGCTGAGAGGTCGTGAATTGGCCGGGAGAACATAAACTTGACCCTAGATTCAGAATATCATTGAATATCAGCGATAAAATTAATATCACGTCATTTTCCATCACGCGAGTCCCGCGCCTTCTCTCGAGTTCGCGTAACGTGATAATAATTTTTCGTTTGATATTTCCGTATCGTATGGACGCTCGGCGAAGTCACGTGACGTGAAGTGACATGAGGCCGCGTGATCGGCGGTGTGACGGTCGTGATTCACGCGGACAGAAATTACTTTTGGTGCGATTAATCTATACGTGGGCAGTTGGTATAGGACGTGTTAGGAGATGAATTATGACGCATTGTAAACTTAAGTAAATGTTAAATACAATGTTATAAAAATTATATAGCCATGATTGGAGAGCTGTTAATGATGCTCTAAACAAGTATCTTTTGTAGAGTTGAACAATGAACACGTTTAAAACAAAGTATCCACTACAGCGAATCAATTGTTTTAGATAATTGACAACTCAAATAAATTTAATTCACATTTTAAAAGAATACATTAATTTACCATTATATTTAATTGAATATACTAGTGTAATATACTCAGGAACGGTTATTTTTACTCGCGTGTGAAAAAATAATAAATAATTATGAAGTAAAATAAGTCGAATCAAAGTTCGAAATTATTACTATAAAATAGTAAAGTAAAAAAAAATTATCATAAATACCACTTCCACGGTTTTTGCTGCTTATAAGTTATCCTTACCTGCAAATAAAAAGAAAAAGTTCATTAGTCAGTGCAAAATACATTAAACATGCAATAAAATATGTTAAAATAACAAAAAAAAGAGTACAGTTTAGCATTTTTTTAGAATTAATAATCGTTCAATATTTTCTAGACAAATTTCTTATCCCGGTTCGGATTGATTAATTGCAGTATTGGCATGGATACAGTCGTTCACATCAGTTCCACAAAAACTTGACAAGCCCGTGTTGGTCAGTATAGTGGCTAATTATTTCAGGAAGTGTGTTTACTTTCATGATTAGTAAATAAAAAATAATAATTGGATTATAAATATATTTACTACGTATTATACGTAAATATTTAATATTGAGCATATGCTCGATGTAATATTTTTTAAAAACAAACCCAAGCTGTTAAAACTAAGTGTAGTAAAAAAAAACCACGGGCCAGTAACGTGATTTTGAAATAGAATTAAACATTGTTTTACTATATGGCAATAGGTTAGAAGGATATATATTCCTCCATTGTAATATTTAAAATATTTAGGGATATCATAAAAAAAATCTAGCAAATACATTTAATTAACCGCACGCCACTGTCATATATATAGTGAAGGTATTTGAAGTCTGGTTAAGAGATCATTGTGATTTTTAATCAAATCAAATTTTCCACTCGGAGAGCACGGAGGGTGACTCGCTTTGTGAATTCCGTGGGACACCGGGGTAATGAGATTTGCGGCGGGGCAGAACCGCGGCGAGAACGCCTTAATTTATTGGAATATATGCACCGCCCCGGCATCCACCGGCATCCACCGCCCCCCGTGCGTGTCGCCGCCGCCGTGAGAACAGGCACACGAGTGTGAAAAACAATCCGCGGATCAGTGATCAGTATTCACACAATTTAATTAGCGGACCGAAATGCGCTCACCTGGCGCTTGTATCATAGGAGAGTCGGCGCTGTTGTATAAGAGAGAGTTCTACGTCGGCTGCACTGACAGGGAAAGTGCAAAAACACGTTCCGTTGCCAGACCTGCTATTGCCGTATGCGCCTTATTATGGACAGGTGCTATTCATTTAAATGTATCGATGATACATTTCGAAAAAACCCACCATCTCTTTATGGGACCCCGGTAGCTTTAAAATTTGGGAAACTTTAAAGTATAAGCAATACTTGTGACGTCGCATTGTTTTTGGACAAAAAATAATTGATTACCGAACCATGAACACTTTCGTTTGGTTTCTGTGAAGCCTTGTCAACAAAGTTGACACGCTACTACTTGGCAACTATTCGCGTATTTACGCCGTACGACATACATATTATATTATGTTGTAGTGTATTTAGTAAATATGATTTAGTTTAATAGTAGAGGTGTACACGTTTACGCAGTCCGCGTGACGTTAATTAACAACTTGTGGTCTATGTTTCCATTTAGCAGTATTCCAAAGACCGCACATTAAAATACGCAACCTGATGAGAAAGCAGCAGTGAACTATAAAATTAAAAATAATCAACGATGGCTCTATTCAAACATTTTCTACAGATACAATTATGTGCACAAATTGATTCAGTGTTGAAGGCCCAGTCTAAGCCAACTTATATATATATATATATATATATATATATATATATATATATATATATATATATATATATATATATATATATATATATATATATTATATATATATAATAAAAAGGACAAATATTGAAATAATATTAGTCACGTTGTGATTAGTTCTGCGGTAACGCCTGGTTTCAACTTCAAATAGATTTGAGTCGTATCGGACGATGAGGACTTTGTATCGAATACAACGAGTACATAAGATATCAAAAATATATTATATCTAGCATCAATATGGACATATTACATATAATTTTCAGTATTTTTTTAAATTTGATATATCATGTGAAATGCGCACCTTAAAAATATGCATATTTTCTACAAAATTATAAAAAAGGTATTAGAGGCATTTGAGCGACATCCAGGCATACTTTCGTCTCGTTGGTTGTGTTATTCCGTCCATACAAGGTCCATCAGTCATCATATACCATCAATCATTCGTGGACCAGTTCGTGTATGTATCACCTGTCTACGTACTCCATGTCCGGTAGGCCATTTTGTTGTTATTGACACGTGATTGTAAATCAGAAAAGAGTATGACACAAGTGTAGCCATAATGAAGGACTACACGTGGCACGTGACGGCAGTTTTATGACTTATTTGGACTGAGAACAAAGGAAATTACTAAAGGTACAAGTGACCCCGAAATTAAAATGGTATGCGGAGAAATCATTAAGGTAGGCCAGCTAGCGATTGTTTGAGAACACTTCCACTGACCAACCGAAGAGTTCTAGTATTGATCACCAGTGAAACGTGAAAACCCATTGAGACGATTTCACTAACGTAGATAGGAAAAATTATCAATTGTATTTTTAAAATCATCCAACTTTATGATAGTTTATTTTACAGTAAGACAGCATTTATGAAATGGGTACTATTTTGTCAGTTGCTCGCGATGCCTGCAGTTGTAAGTTTAAGCCTTGATGTACAATACATTGTATTGTTTACTTTATTTAATTACGACACCGTCTAATGAGAGCACATAAATTAGGCCTTATTCGCAGAGAAAAAATGGTTAACAATACATCCTTGTATAAGAGAAATGTGTGAATATAAAATAATTATAATGGCAATGTAAAAGTAACTCCACTGTTAGTGTACAAACGAACTATTAATATAAAAAGTGAAAACGGTTAATTTTGCATTTATTTTGGTTTGGTGGATTGGCGATGCACGCGCGAGCCATTATGACAGATCTTATAAATTAAATTTCGAAACAACTTCATTCCGACGCCCAACATGCAAATTAAAATTGAAACGAAAATACGGGAAGGTAAGACACGCCGAGTGCTGGCCGTGAAAGTCGAAAACACACAAAGCAACGACAACGTTGATACAGGTATTAAAATGTGATGTTATTTCTGATGATAGCCAAGGATTTTAAAAAATAAGCTACAACTCAATAACGACAAGAGAAAAGTTAGCATTTATAGCATATTTCAATATTTTATGAAATATATTTCATAATATAAAAGCAAAGCATGGTAAGCTGAACATAAGCACAAGGATATTGCGATAAGCTTGAAGAGCTCTAATTAGAACTGAAGAAAATCAGATTTAAAAATACTGTTGTAATTTTTTATGTTAGTAGCTAAATTGCAACACTTGGTTTTTTGGTGTAATATTCAGTGAATCATCAAAATTCAATTATAATAAATTATTTGTATACACAAAAAAATGAAAAAAAAATATATATATATTTTATTTCAGTAAGATGAAGGTTATACAGGAGAAACTGAAAAATTTAATAAATAAAATATTAGATTTGTTAAACTAAGCAGAAATGGCAACTGCATACTTTTCAATTCGTAGTGTAATAAATAATCTCATTTTTTACTATCTTTCTTTATAATTTTCGATGCGTTCTTTATATAACTTTGCATAAATTATTTAATTATGTTGCGATCGCGTGAGTAATGCTTTGATGTCTGACCTCGATAGATATTATTGTTGATAATTTATATTCAATAAAATCGCTCAACGACAAATGGATATTTGCAGCGAATCGGTACTTGAACGAAAAGTGTTCTGTCAAAAATTCCCCATGAAAATTCTGGCTAGAATTAAAACTCTTACTTTGATAGCATTTTATGAATATTTTAACAATAACAACTTAATAATGAGTTATTACATTACACGTGATTGCCTACGCGTAAAACTGGAATGATTCATTTATTTAATTGCACTCCAGTTGTAATCCAAGTTTTATGACGTTTTAACCCGCAACTGCTAAGCACTTAATTTCAAGTATCAAATATAAAATTACGTTTTTATAATTTTTCTACAATGGCACTTACTTGATTAATGCATTCAATATCGCCATAATATAATATTCAATTTCATTGCTGTTGATTTTTAGTTAACACATCGCGACTTCAAAATAACGTAATTCAATAACGTTTCGACAGTTAACAGAATGGTAAGTGCAGTTTTTGATATACATTTAGCTCGGCCTCAAATATATAAGCAGTTAACTAAGCACTAATGACATTGCGATTATGATTTAATAAAAAATAAACAAAAACCAAACACAAGCTAAAAATTGTTAAATAGTTGATATTGTACTTCGAGCTGAGGTCACAGATAGCTAAAATAGTTGTAATCTCTAAAATGAATGTGATTGAAATATGAATTTCAACAAACAAAGCTGTTTCAATTCTCAATAAAACCAAGATTATTAATAATAGAATAACTGTATGTCTGCTGATCTAAAATGTTTTTGTGCGTTCACCGCATAGCGCTCAAAAAACCTTGTACGTATAATATAAAATACCATGGTTTCTTTTTATGAAATGAAAATTTATATTGTCTCAAAAGGCTACCATTATGATGTGATGATGCCACGAGACGTGTAACGGGTAAGAACATGTCGGTAGACTTTAGACTGATTTTCAGTTTTGTCTCGGATTTGGCAGTGATGACCGAAGTTGACCCGCGAGCCGCTCTTCCGCCTCCGAAGGATTTTCCTCTGGCGGAGCTCGCAACCCGACCTCCCGAGGCTGCTCATTCGCGGAGTTTGACGTTTGCATAATTTGTACATTATCGTACCCCGCAAGGTTGCATTCTGAATGTACATATTAAAAGTACCGCCGATTGAAAAATATCAATAATTACAATCGATTATTCAAAAATTTTAATTTAAAAAAATAAAAACGCTTTCAAACAATGATAATTTTAATGCAACAGAATCGAAAATACCCATTATCGGAGATAACCCTTATTGTTTGCGATTTCGATCATTCGTCTTTAAAAAAAATGATAACGAGATGTATCAGAGTACGAATTAACTGAATGAGAAATTCTTAACCGTCCGCTCGACGAGAACAAAGGTATCGAGAAAGAAGGCTTAAATACTTTTACTATAAAATGGATTAATCATTCCTTATGTATGTTCTTCGGACTAATCTATTCAATAAAAAAAAATTAAAAATGCGATGGAAACTATTAAATATAAATCAGTATAAAATAATTTGTTGAGCAATCCAATAAGATTTTTTTCCGCGTGAAATTGTGAGGTAAAAGTAGAAAGACTAAAAACTAAACAAAAAAAACGCGTGATTTCTAAAGGAAATTCAGTTATGTTGCTTTTGTAAATAATGTGAAGAAAACTAAATGTCGCTAATAAATTCGAGTAAGCTTAAAAAAACACCAAATAAGATAGCCAAAGAAACGGTCACGCGGCTGCCGAATTTTCACGGCAGACTTTCATTGATCGGAAGACAACCGAATGATCTTCGATCCCCGGTGTCATTAAGGAATAAATAATAAATAGCCTATCAATTTATAGATCGTCTTTTAAGAGATCCATAAGGATGTTTCGACGGGCTCATTAAGATTGATCATAAAGGTGAGAATAAGTATAAATAAATCAGTGGATTGACCCCAGGATGGATCATTGTTGGAATCTGCCAAAATGGACAGTCGGTTTGTTTGCGCGGCCATATTTGGTATCACCGTGTTATTGTCCAGCTGAACGATTCAAAGCTAGAGGCTCGAGCACTCGACCAAAATATGCACCTAAGTATGCACATTGTCGGTACAGACATCGATTCCGGCTGGTACCAGCGAATATTCCAAAGATAAATAATTTCTAACTAATATAACTCACAATGCTCCAAAGTATGTGGAATCGAGTGCTTGTATTATTACAAAACCATGTGCCTTTTCAAAGAGAGTTTTAAAACGAAACTGTTTCAACAGATTCGTATCATGTCACCGCTGCCGATTCTTCGTGTCGCATTGGCTTGCGACCTCGTTTTCATACTGCATTGTCACACAATCTTTGAAACAATATATTGGAGCGTAGGTTTATTTTATACTCAAAACGATATTATAAATTTTTCGCCATAGCAGCTAGCGTGTTCACTTCTTTTAATTGGAAGTGGATAAATATTACGCGCTTAGGCAATCCATGTACTTCATCATATAATTATTAGAAAAAAACAATGGGCAAGTAACGAATGCACGTAGTTGTATTAATACATATTGTAGATTCAATTCATCATTGTTATGTGTCTCTGACGACACCGGCCGATCCGTTCTCTTGCTTTTAAATTCGCAATACGGTGCGGCACACGAGCACACGAGCACACGGACCCACGGCTCACTGTATAGAAAGCTAATTGACAACAGCGCTCCGACAAGCCTTCGTATCTTATTCAAACAAACACACTCAATATTTACAAATCCAACAGAACTGTGGACTTAAAAACAAAACTTAACAAGGCTCATTTATTACAACAGCTTGCCCGGAGAAATAATCAAGACAATGGTACGAACGAGGTCCAATTAACGATCACTCGCTGGCCGTGGCGCTACAGATGGGAGTCGTTTAAACAGGATAACTTCTGAGAAGAAATTATCTGCCACGAACCGAGGACTTAAAATAAATATCCCATTAGCATAGTTTAGCAGTGGAAGTGGACATGTTTACTATGCGTTAAACCTAAATGTCAAGTGTCATTACAATAATATTTAATATTAACATTGCGACGTCCTTGGCGATGTGTGATTCTCATCATTTTCCAATCCGCATGAAAGAAATGGGTCCGAGAAACGTAAACCGTGCTCTCGGCAGTGGGACGTCTCGCGACTTTTGGTCGTGTTTGCGGAAACAGGATTTTTTTTAAATTTCACACGAATATTTTAACGTTTTAATATACAATCAGAGTAAGTATGTAATGTCTGTAATATACTTGACTCGCGTCTTAGTTACATTGTTCTAAAATACCAGTGTTATTTTTTTTATACAAAAGTGATATCAATTCAACTATCCCGACCCACATTGTGATAATTTTAATTGTATGGTAATTTAAAGCTATGGATGGAAGTAAAAAAATCCGAAAAAAGGCCATTATTGTGGGTTTGGGGTGCTGTAAAGGCCCGTAAGGGTGGGTGCCGAAAGCCGCCCGGTGACCTTGGCGGATGGTGTGGCAGAAAGCGAGACGGAGAAGCCAGCAGCCGTCGCTTTCGTCTCCGAAAAGTCACCGACTTTCACCCGACTGATCTCTCTGCCGGCCGGAGTTCATGGCGGATTTCAACGAGTCTTTGTCATTTTGACGCTAGAGAGCGACGATACGGACAATATCGCAGCCGCGCCAGGGCTGTGCTCCACTAGGCTTTGCAACGCATCCGCGTTTCGGAGTGCTCGGTAGATGTATGTAACAGTGAAAGCAAGTTGTTGCACAGAATCGTTTTTATTTTTTTTTTTTCAATGCAAGGTTTTTTCATACCTTTAAATCTTAAATCACAGTTTTAAAATGTCTTGGAAAGAACAGGCCGTAAGAAAAACGCAAACAAAAAAAATCAGCGATTCTTGAGAGATTCAAAAAACATCGCTCATTTGATTTTGTTTTGTTGGGTCAATTTAAAATAATTATTGGCGAAATTCAATATGAAACCGCATTCCCGTGACAGTGCAGAATACACAATGTGCTGGGAAGTGCGGCCCTACGAGGAGTACGTCACCAGAAGAGCCGGCGGGGTCACGCAGCGCCGCCGCCCACTCCCCCCGGGTTGAACGACTGACTGCTGACTCCGGTGCCCAGCGCCTATTGCTAACCGACACACAGAATTACCACCGACTACAGCAGCGGCTTTAATTGTCGCCGGTGACGCGCCATGCGGGACTACCCAAGAGAGAGAAAACACACTTCTATCATTGCCATTAAAACGAAATTTAAAAAAATATATAATTAAACACGAAATAACTGCTAATTTATCTGTTGGTATGTTAAAGGTTAGAAAATGCAGGTGCTGTGGACGATTTTTGGATATTGGCAATGTCAGAATCGCGAGGATGTTTCAGATATTAGTGAAGAGATCAAAGAACTATGGAATGATTTGAAATTATGTGAAGGGGCCTACCCACACTCGGCCCCAAGCCTACCAATATGGTCTACGCATTCGAACAACTTTTAAGAGTCAATTAAAAAAGCATCAGCTTTAGAAGTAATAGTTGTTAAATTGAATCAAATACTTAGGCTTGGTAACTGAATATGATCAGAGGTTTATTTATTCTATATAACTAAAGTATGTTAAAATTGTACATGCATATCCTGAACTTGTTCCTTATATTATATGGTAACTGAATATGATCAGAGGTTTATTTATTCTATATAACTAAAGTATGTTAAAATTGTACATGCATATCCTGAACTTGTTCCTTATATTATATAGTATAACAACACCTGCGCCTTGAACTTTGCGCCGTAACAAGTTATCAAGTTGTTCAAGAGTTTTGTTTGTGGTGTCGAGACCGCTGGTATTTAGTTTAATCATATTGACTAATGTCCCCCAAAAAACGAAATATTACTAACAAGAAACAAATGTTACGCACTAAATTTATATTCTTCGTTCATATAGATGTCTTGCGGCAACAAAAATCCGAATTAGGTTAGTTTCAGCAAAACGATTAAAAAAGACGTTTTATTGTAAAGTTAATCAAAATATATAGGTCAATATATAAAGCAATATATAGTAGGATGGGCATATTGCTGCTGCAAAAAAAATACAAGTGCAATAGTCTGATTTTTTTGTAAGAAAAACATGTTAAATTTACTATATACACATAAAATTCTTGTACTCGTGTTGCGCATCTGGTTATAAAATAAAAACATGCCAATGGCCGTCGATCCGTGCTGTTACGAATGGGCGATCTAAATGTTCACATCTCAGAATAATTATTCCCCATTACGCCGCTTGCTCTCGTTACGAAACTTCGATGCATTTATTTCATACGATAATAAAAATTATAACAACAGAGTTATTGTTTTCCCCGGTAGACGGACGCCCCGTCCCCGACGTGCCTTATTAATGCGTTAGCCTCTCGGACCATTGTTGGGCTCTTGCGTGTCGGAGATTTATGGTTATTATTCTATCTGGGTACTCCATGACTGCTTTTTCTACACCGCGTTGTTGCTATGCGTGATCTCAAGGACGATCATAAAGAACCAACGATTTTTTCATAGACAAATACTACCGTGGCATATATACGCAAATACGTGAATTGTGATGTAGTAAAAATAAAAATAATAACGATTTTTTTATGTTAAGTGGTGAATATGATGATGATGATATAATTCTGATAAAGGATCAACTGTTCTTTTTTCCCTCAATATGACTTTTTAAAAGAATAATCTGATATGAAATTTTTAATGAAATCTTATTTAGTAAACTGCAAGGGAATTTGAAAATGAGTTTAAAAAAACTGCTCTCCTTGATAGTATATACTGTTAGTCATATAATAAAATTATTATTTTAAAACAACCAATTTCATTTTTATTTTTGTAAATTAAATACGATTAACATTGCTAACAAAATGAAGCAAATAAGCGAGATTTCTTCCTGCCACGAACAATCAAAAGCACCATTGCGAAAACTTCCCGAGGCGTATTCCGCACCCACCCATTCAATTCAATGCCGAAGCGACCATCGCGCATAGCGGCCGTCGCCACTCGCACAACTAAAGTCAAAATAATAAAAACGGAGATTCGATCCAATCATGGAGCGATTATGGCCAGCCTCGAGGCAGGCGGTCGCGGGGACCCCGACGAGGCGTCAGCGATGCCTCGGAGAAGACGAAGACCAGAAGGTTAAGCGTCTTTTTGTCTGTTCCACGTTTTTGTTAACGCTTTTTCAGCGCTCTCGTGATGTGCTTTATTCGGCTAACCGGCCAATGTGGTACGTTTAACGTAAGACATAACACCACAGTGCAGTACAATGTTGAAATAATAAAACACTTAATAACACCATTGGCTTGTATATCCAATAAGAAGTGTCGGGTAGCCATGAGCACTTCGTACAAACAAAAGCACACAACGCACAAAGTAATTTAAATTATTTGCTTACCTGTGAGCTACTTAAATCTCGTGTGTTATACTTACAGGTGGACACACAACTATGCATCATGTTATTAATTTAAATAATATGTTTAGCACAATTCATAATAAAAACAAACATTGCTTATATAGTCACTTAATGATTATCAAGTACGGAAAATGTGTTCTCAAATAATAACGTTTTTGCTTTCGACCTTCTTACTACTTAACATTACTTAAAGTCTGTATTGGCTGTATTAAGATTATTATTAATGTCACGTGTTTTTCTTACTATATGTTAATCTATCGCGGAAGTTTATTTTTGCAAATTTATTCAGATCCACTGTCATTTTTTGTATACCCGGGAACTGAAATGCTTTTGACACTGATTTACACGTTCAATAAGTAAAATCTATAAAAGCTTACAAAATTAACTATTCTTAATCTCAGCACAAGATACAACAAAATACAGAATATATTTTTATTTTGCATTCAAGAACAGCACGCCACTGCAAACACAGATACGCATATCACCAAATATTTATATTTAATATGCGAGAACTTCCTAGCGTCGATTTTTGCGGCAATCATATCTTGATCACAAATTAGCGGCTAAATAATCCATAGCCACACGATTTACCCAAAAACATCAAGAAGTGCTCGAGACGAAGAGCGAGAGAGGCGCACCGCTGCCGGTGTGTGCCTGCGGACGCAGTATTGTATGTGTATGTTGTTATCCACAGGTGGGTAATCAGTGGTGTGACGGACGGCCTTGGGCTTGTAATTAAAGAGGTAAGGTAATTGTTTTTATAATCACTATCCGCAGAGGATGATAATATCTTAGTACAGTCACGATAGAGTAACCACGGATAATGCTCCGCGACTAGCCGGCGTACTGTTGGAACTTCCACCTGCGAAGGTTACTTTTAAATTGATACATTAGCGATATTATTTTTCGGCGGGAAGCTCTGACGATACTTGATTATTTAAATAAAATATTTTTAATTTATACGTGGGAACACCCGAACCGCAGTGTTGCAGGCGCAATACACGAGATAACCAAAAAAAATTGACATTGTCAAAATACTTGACCTTAGAATAGATATTAAATTAATTTTATTTGTAATTATCAGTAAGGTATTATTTTTTTTCTACAACAATTGATTGTTTAGAATTATAATCTGAGATGATTACATTAAACTAATTAATTTTTCCCTAAAACATCTAATAATTTTTCTTAGTCGGTATTACGAATTCTCACAATATTCTCTTAAAATAGAACATATTAAACTCCATGTCCAAACTCCTTGACAGGTATAAAACTTTTATTATTTTTTTCTTATACTCACATACTTAAATCAAAGTAAATATTTGGATTTTATATTTAATTGAACAGAATCCTAACTATCTATGTACATAAATTGCTTCACTTTTCAGTCAAGAATATTTCGTTATATATACAAATATTTATTTAACACAGGTCGAGTGAGCTAGGCAACACACCCGTAGAGCTCCTCGGAAAAACGTTTGAATCACTCGAGTTTTTTTTAATAGTATTTACTAAAGAAACACTAAATTAGATGTCCTTGTGAATTTGTTTAAGTCTGAAATACGTGGCCATTCATTATTTGTTACAAGGACTGTAGAATAATTCCATTTACAAATGGTCAGTTTGGATTTTTTTTTATTTTAATATACATAGACAACACGCGCCATCAGAGATAATAAATAAATAGCACATCACTGTTTATAATAGAAGAAGTTCCATGTTCGTTATTTTTTTAAGTCAAATGAATATTATTGATATTTGTGAAATATTGTTTTCGAAAAGTTTTTTGTTTTGGATCACTTAGTTGATAAAAAAATTAAAAAAGTTTTAAGTAAATGAATAACAAAACTATTTATTATTGAATCTCATAAAACATATCCAAAACATCAATGGAACGTTATCGTTTTTAACTACCATTTAATAATTTATTGAAAGTCACTATTACGATAGTACATAGATACTAAAAAGTGCAACATTTCAAGTCATTAAAATTACGTTATTTATTACTTTTCCAATAAAAATAATTGTATAAATCTGCGGGTGTAAGGTTGACATTGTAAATGTTAACATTTCGTTTTAACAATAACTTTTTCGTGTTAGTAAGTAAATTGAGGTCTGGAGAAGTGCAATTGCATACATAAAGGTGCACATTATTCTACCGCAGGATTATGTTTCACATACACAATTTATTTTTATTAAAAATGAATTTATGAAAAATAAATAAAAATAACGATTACCCAGACGATTGATCACACAACGGAAATAAATATTATTTCAAAATAACTTATGTTTTAAATTTGATTTATAAAGATGTATTTATTATTGTGGTGTCTAGGGCCGAAAAACAATAGTTTTTAAGCCAGCGCCTCTCGTACCTCCAAACTCTATAAAACTCCGAGCTGCAAGAGACGCCTGACTCTCCAAGTACAGAAGTCAGCCAACCTATGCTCACGGTGCGTAAAGAGCTTTCCTATTTCAGAGACATGGTCGCTAAAGCGTTCGCCAGTTTTATTAGGCAAATCTGACTGAAAAACCTGGCGATAAGTCCAGTAGAGTGTCTGGCCGCGCGGGTTTCTCTTTCAAAACGAGCAGAAAGCGAGCTAGTGAAGAAACGAGCCGGAAATATCTATCCATCGCAATGAAAACGAAACTAATCGATGGCTTTCGTTAGACGGTAACATGGTCGTGTGCCGTAACCGGCGGTAGCCTGTCAAGATATATATTATCAATGGAACTGCAATTTGTAAATACTTTAATAATACCTTAGCAGCCTTATAGTTTACTAGATTTAACCATTATAAGGCACTCGCGAAGACATTGCGAAACTAGAATGTACTCATAAAGAAAAGTTTACTTTTACTTTTGAAAATTCCTATTTAAGGAAATATTATTCCATTTAAAATTGTAAATAAGAAAACACAGTTCATGAAATCAAATATAAATTATTATCAATATATTAAAAAATGGTAGGTTTTCAAACCTTCCATCACTTACTAGGGTGGTTCAGTTTTACGAAAATAGCATATTTCAAGCGTTTTTCAAAATTACCCACTACTGATAAAAACTATATTAATTTTTTGATAGCAAGTATATTTATTTTGATGAGTAAATAAATGGTTATTAATTACATTTCAAAATAAAAAAAAAACACATTAGTTATACAATATTTCTATAAACACTACCAAATATCGTGTATGCAACCTCGTATCGTAACATCAACCCCATTGAAAATTAATATCCATCAAATATAATATATAATAATTTCAAAATTGATTATTTAGCGATATAAAATATTGTTATAAAATTTCAAACATTTGATAATAATTAACAAAGTTGATTATCAGTTTTAATACTAACTGCGATAATCATTAACTTCAGGCATATCAAGCACCGCACAGATCTATATCAGGCTTATGAGCCCAGCAGTCGATTCTCGCGGCGATTTCCACTTGCACTGCGACCGGTCGGCGACTTTCCTCGGCTTCCGAAGCACTCGGCTCCGGTCCGGCGGGCTTTCCAGATCGTCGACACCGAGCGAGATGAACGCGCGCCAAGGCGCCGGCGCGAAACCCGCGGGGAAGAAAACGAGAGTGGAAACCGACGAGCGAGATCAACGGGTCTCCGGGCTCCGAGTGCTGTAGAGCTGGAGAATTTATTTGTATCGCAACTGGGGAATTATAAAAAAAAACTCTTCATTTAAAATTGAGAAAACGTTGTTGGTGAAATTATTTTATTATTTTACCATTATCGATACAGAAACTTAGTACTTGCATATAGCGAATAAGTGTGTTAAGACGCTGTAAACATAATTTTTATGTATTTGCATTAGATAAATATATAGATAAACAGCGTCAACAATTTATATCGATACGAACTTGCGATTGAAAGATTTCGGATTCAGTCACACCTATCATGACATTTTGCATCGACGACAAACGAAGAGAAATTTGAGTAAAATAATCAGATTTTTTTAAATTCCACGATAAGATAAAACAAAAGTAGATTAATTTAAGGCGATAGCAGTGTTTGCATGAACACGAGAACAACAGGCGGCGTGGAAAAATACTGCTAGTGAATTACAAAACAAACAACTAATTAAGAGAAAAAACATTATCTATTTTAATAAATTGAACACAAAAACAGTTTAAGCGACCGCTAAATAAAACTAATAAAAATAACACGTTTTAAAGGTTATAAAAGCAGTGGCGGGCGATCAGTGGAACGGGAAAAGTGACAAACGAGTAAATTACTGAGTAAAACATAAATCTGGTAAGGTTTCAATTCAATCCAAAGTTACTTAGTAGTTTACTTAAGGAATAAAGATTAGTTATCAAGTGTTTTATTTACATTTTTACTTTGCATGGATTCCTTCAAGCGATGATGGTTTTTTTATTTACATTACTCAATCATTGACAACATGTGCATGCTTTATGCAATATATTTAACAAAAACCATTAACATAGTCAGGTGGCAATTATTTGCAGCCGGATCCGCCTCGTTGAGATTGTATGTAGCATTTGCTCTAATGTATAAAGGGAAATCACAAAAACCAGTATCAAAGAGAGGGTTTTTTAAAATTGTTTTTAAAGGGTTTTTTCTTGCCAAAGGACCTGAAATTTATACATAGAAATATAAAACTCCCATCCGGATTTGATCACTGGACCTCGACGAGGTATCTAATCTTCGGCAACCACGAGGATGTATAAAAGATACTCAACGTCAAAATCACCTTCTCGCCACACGATTCGGCTGAAGGAAGTCGTTGGCAAATTCTGAGAAACACATACTAAAAAACACACCGCGTGTGCATCTCAATAATCGTTTATCTCGTCAATCAATTCGAAGCGAAGACAAGAGTAATCGTTCGATTATTATATTCAATGTGATTAACAGAGAGTACTTGGTGGAATTCCATTTTAATATGTATACATATTTTTAATATTATACAATTATTATTACAGAATAGACGTCCTGTCGAAAGATACAGCCAACAATGCCTTGATCGGTTTTAAGAGCTCACAGAGCCTCGATCGGGTTATAGTCAGTTCTAAATCGGCAGATCGCGCGTTATATAAACAGCGCGTAACTTTCGTAGATTTAATGGCGGAGTATTTCGCGCTGAAAATATTAATAACTTTTAATTAAATTATTTTTTGTCCGCTGTTATTTCGATATTTTTTAATCAATATACACCAGACAAAGCGTGACTAATAAATAATAATACACTATTAGTTATATGTACCTGTTATGTATGGGAGTATACTGGTTACTAGGTTCGGTGAATAAATATACAAACAAATGATTTTCAAAAATAATAGCTATTTAATAATGAAATTCATATCATACACGCGATTGACTGCACATTGTTGCTGGCTATAATAATGCTTCAGTAACAATTGACCCCTTATTCATAAGGCGAGTACTGTTTCCAGCAACCACATCTACGGCCAAACACGGAGACCCTCGTTCACCGATAAAACCTTCGGGTACAGTTAAACAATTAATAATAAATAATAAAAAAATATTCACAATTATCTGCAGTTCTTAGTAACGACACACTGAAGGAACCAATCCTTGGCACATTTTTGTCGGGATATGTACTCATTACTCAATGCACCCCCAGTGTGTACAAAGAGGATAAAAATCCTCACAACACCGAGGGTTAATAGACTTATTACAGATGGAACTTCTTGACACTCAACCCAAGCATACTTAAACCTGCACACACACGAGGATAAAATAATAAAAATCGTGGTAATGGTGCGTTTGGACTCGCCAAACTAGATTTACAGGTAACCGCGCACACACCGGTGTTTAACGCGTAGGTGTGCCACTCACACCAGCAGGGAAACCTGCTAGTCGCACACATTACGTACCTGGATCACGCACACACGTGAGTGCAGGTAAGATATACAACACTCTGAGAGCTGCTGTGCGTTGCGATTGGGGCTGAGATTAAAGGACCCAGGTAACTCAAGTGAGAATTTTAACTAGTTATGGCATACCTGGATACGGCAATGTATATATGTATATATATTTTATCGACTTTTTAAATTCCTACAGTATCAGCTATTTTAAGTATATATATTATTGTCAATGTATTGTCTAGTATTCACCCAAGAATTACAAAAATACTTGATCACTTTACTTTATTTAAATCTACACTCAAAAATATTTCAGGTCTGTCGGTCCCTGGTTTAGACTGAATTCGATCACGTCTTTTAATCATTAATTTTGACTAAAATTTTTAGATATTTGTTTGTGTTCATATTGAAACACACTGACAACATACCCAGTCAGATCAAATGTAATGTTTTAATCATATTTCATTTCAAATATACAAAAATTGACACCGCTTGCTAAGCTACGTGAGAACTATAATCAAATTCCTCCATAAAATATCATATTCTGCATACACGCTACGTTAAATCCATGTAGATGTAATATAATAAAACCAACATTCAATGTCACTAACAATGATTTACACCAATCTCGCTGATCAGACAAATAAATGCTTGAAACGATCATATGACAACTTCATGTCAAATGAGAACAAAGTACTGGCTGGAGAGAGGAATTGACTCACCGCCTTCAATATAAAACAACAAAATGATTTCTTAATTCGCATAATACCAGAACATATACACTTCTACAGAAATATACATAAATGTAGGGAGGTATATTTTCGGCATGAAAAAATGTTTTTTTAATGCATGCATTATCTCGCAAATCGCTTCCGTTGGCTGTTGCACGGACACCGGACCGCGGTTGAGTAATTCGAATTACACACAAAGAATGGCCGTCCGCGGCGGCGCGCGATGCCGCGAGCCCCGCGCATTGGATGCTTTTTTTTACGTCGAAAACAGGTTTGACCACCGTTGTTACTCTCAGTGTGTTAAAATGTTATTAGTACTCTAGGTAGAGCCTCGGCGCTTCCTCCGGCCTCTATGCCTCGTACTTCTCGGTAATCGAAGCACAGATGACGTCACCCGGAGGTTTGCTCGAAAGCGAGTAAAACGAGAATTCGAAAAAAGGACGACACCGCCATTATTTAAATAATGTATATACATGTAATGTATCCGAAAACGCGCGGTCGATGTTTAAGCAATATCAAAATATCGAGGTGGCAATGGAAATATTAAAATTACAACATATCGCATGACAAAAATGAGCTCGTACTTTTATAACTTTTATTTAATTATTTTTGAGTCACCACGGGATGATGCGTTTATTTTTTATTTTTTTATTTCAGTGGTTTAGCACTAGGATAAATATTAGAAGAACACTGCATTCAGAAACAAGTTATTGAGCAATACGGTGATTAATGTTAAATCAAGTTACCTCCGTATAGTCATTTGTCTCTCTCGATTCGATCTGCAGCGCACGGAGTATAGAGAGGTAGATGATTCATGATGATTGCTTTTGAGATAACTCGCGGAATTAATGAGACATGTATTATGCGCAAGACGTCAATCGGGTGGTTTCTTCTAAAAAATATTTTACACCACGACTTGTTTAGACTGTATACTGAGAAATAAAATTGTATGTTTTTTTTTAAATTTATAAATTTGCATGATATAAACCGTTTCGATTTGAAATTTTCTTTGCTTTCATAACATTTTGCTTTTGAAATAATAACGTGATTAACTTAAACTTCCGTGAAAGCTTCAATATGCGTAAATGTTCCATCCTTCTTAGAAAACACTTAAAATAAACCCAGGTATGTGCATTCACTCGGGTACGTGGGTCGGATTTTAAACATTTTCAGCGGATATACTTCAAATACTGATTTTTAATTGAATACGTTTTCACGGAATGTTAGGTATCAGCTCAGAGGCTTGTTCCAGTACCTTTAATACGTGATTCGAGAAACCTTGGACGAGAATTGGATCGTCAATGCTCGTCAGAGTGGAACGTCCGCCTTCTGGGAAGTGCCGATACCGACGGCCGTTCATGATCAGATGATCGCGGGGAGAACGAGGAAACTGCTCAGATGCTGTCTGCGGCCGGGTCTGCTCCGCAGAGGACTTTACGCTGATCGGCCAGCATCTAAAACCGGTTTATAGGAGGCAGAATCACAGCCTGCTGTGGTAGACATTGACGAGATTAATTTCATTAATTGCTTTATCTTATCATTGCAACGATATTGAAGTTCTAAATGTGCACCTAAGATCCTAACGTGTTTTTTTAACATAGATATTCTGCCCTGTATTAAAACCAACCTGATTTTATAAAATAAATTGTTGCAAAACACGCACCTTGCATATTCGCAATAAATAAAATCATTTTATTGAATAACGTGAAATATTATTTTTAAGCATGTATTAAATAATTTAGGGTTTGAATGGTCCCGTAAACAATAACCAACTGCACCAAACCACGCAGCAACAGCACAAAAACATTTATTGAAAATTCGTTTATAATTTCGGTCGCCCGAAAAAAGCCCACAATCAAAAGTCGCTATTACGTGCGCCCGAAAAAAAACCGAGAATCTATTCGGTCAAACTCGTCGAAGCCTGACGGATGGAAAAAAAATCAAGAGTCGAGACTCGTAAAAAAAAAAAAAAAAAACCGGAGACCAGCCAGGCTGGTACCGGTCGCGGTAGGTGGAGTGGATCCGCCGAGGAGTTCCTTTACTCTTGATTTCCTTGGAGGCCGGCCATGTCTGATTGGGCGGCCATTATCGTCGATGGAAAAGAGAAAAGATAACCGGCGAACAAGACAATATTGAGAGTTTGCGTATACGCACGATTGTTTGCGCCAGCAACAATAGCGGCCATAATCGCTAATGGCAATTCTTTGAATTAACTTTCGATTTCTGAATTGTGTATTTTTTCGTAACCGCTTCAAGTTTTTTTTAACTGTTAGTTAAATAATTCAATTTGACGGTATGTTGGCTACTAACTAAAAAGCACTAAAACCATAGCATTAGTATAAACTGTCAACTCGTACTTAACATTTAATATTTTTATTTAAAACATTATTTGAAATTATCATTTATTATTATAATAAACCATCCTTACTAGCAAATGTAATCGCTTAAATACAACTATATGTCTTTTTGAGAAAATTACTTCCCGGTAATGCTCAGTTGTCCCCCCATGGCCATTTCGTAAACTGTTTCAACATCGCACGATATAAATAAAATTAATGCTTCTCTATACCTGATCTAACAATAAGTCCCGGTAGAGTTAATTGCTTTATTCTCATTGGGGGAGAGGCTACCTGTTGCAGGTAACCAACTACAGGTGGGGTTGCATAAAGGTTACATTCAAACGCACGGGGGGTGATATCTTAATTAAGATTCGTGCATGTTCAAATATTTAACATTTATAAATTGTAATTCACGACTCACTCTCCCTGAGAAGTCTGCTTTTGTCCTTTAAAAAAAATAAAGACTAAATTTACAATAATTCCAAATTCTAGAAAATTGACTAATCTTTAAAAATACCGTGGCCCTTCTACTGCATGCAGTATTAGCCATTGACTTCGGTTTGTGGTTTTCCTGGAACGCTGACTCAGCCGAACCGCGAGCCGAACGTAAAACCACGTGTATTTCTGCACTATAGGAAAAAAAAGTGAATATATGTAAGAACACAAATATTCCAAGAAATAAAATGAGATTCACATAAAAATAACACTGTTTCAAAGAACAATACTCGCAACAAACAACGCGATAGATACGCCATCGCCCGTCTTAAAGCGCTCATTAAGCGTTTTGAAAATATGTATTTTGATAGCTCAGTGGTACAGTTTATAAACCAACTTGCATCACATGAAAGCGAAATTGAAATGAATACTAATTACTTTTGATATGTATTATCAATACGAAATATTCCACTAAAACCACGTTATATGATGGAAATTTTAATGTAAGATAAAATTGTAGTAAATGCAATACTTATTTATAATAACCACGCATGCAAGTAAATACATGTAGCTACTAGGCATTTGCATCATTTTTTTTGATTGCAAAACAAGGAAATCAAAAAAATAAATAAACTAAAGTTTATCATCAAAAATTACACATATCTAGATATTGAAACAAGGACGACCAAAGATGTCGTTCATTTTGACTGCTTTGATCATTGTTCACTCACATAATAACATATAGATAAATTGAACAACAAAAATTTCCAAAATATTCCTGACCACCATTCAGCAACGGAATTATTGGGTCTGTAAATAACAAAATTAAATAACCAATCACCAATACCTATGAACATTATGGATGTTTAACTATCTAAGATTTATCATTAAGACGTATAACATTACTATTGCTTTGGTCATACTTCGCGTCTGTGCGTAAACACGCAGCAAGCCATTCCGTGATGTGGCAGGCCCGTCGCCGTGGCAGTGTTACCAACCTCCTAATTGGCAGGTAATTAAGATCACAAAGGCCAAACAAAGGGTGATAAGAGAACCGGAATCCGAAATTACAAAACACACGCATACCAACAAAACCCAACACCGCTGGGTACACTTGACGCGGATGTCACGTGTAGTTATATGAAAATTGTATAGTAATCTAATTTGGCCTCTATAAACCACACGTCATTGCTTTATATTTTTGACGGTGAATAGCCGCGACGAACATTGCATTGTTACAATTTTTGATAGTCCGTCCTGCTGAGGTACTATCCAGGTGCAAAAAGACCCATAAGACCAAAGAATCGTTAATATCTACGGTATAATTAATTCGGATCTATATGCTGTCGTGTACATGCATATGAACGGTGATTCGCTTTGTGCGACCGGGCGAGCGATTAAGTCTTCATGTCCAGGTAAGCCAGTCGAGGTCTGCAAGGCTAGCTGGTGCTCCCGCAGCAGCGTGTGGATTCTCCAGATCAACAAAGGCCTCGTCGAAAAGTTGACACCGAAAACCCCAGTAAAGTTATTCTATAATATATATAATTCTGCAAACAAAGCGCACACGTGCAAAACTACGTTCTTGTAAAAAATATTTATGAATTCAAATTATGTAAGTAATTTGCACATAAAAAACGCAATAATTAGTATTGTTCCAGCGTGTAAAAAACATTTAAGAATTAAGCGGTGTATTCACCTCGCAAAAGAACACAAACATAATACGATAATTAAAACAATAGAAACAACGAATAGATTTTCTAAGATAATAATGAATCATAATTCAGTATTATTAACGAGTCCGCAACCTTTGGAGCCTTCGTCCCGCGCCCCCCTCGGCAAGGCTAGCCAAGCAGATACAACACAACGGCAACGCGTCCTACCATATTTTAAGTCGATTTATACAACGTGAAACAATCAACCTGCAATGCCGAATGGCATCGGTTTTCACGTTTGGCATCAACTTTTTAAAGAATCAGTTCGATCCCACTTAATGCACGCTCTTAAATATTCTTTCAACAAAGCGACATTTCTTGATCAACAATAGACCTGTAAACATGTAGAAAATATAGGTAAAAATATTGCTTTAAAATCCTATCAATAATACATTCTGAAAATAGCTATTCACTATGTTTGGCGATATAACTTGTTACTTGAATTGGTCTAAAACCATGTCTCAAAAAACAAAAAAAATATCCGATAAGGATCAAGATATATTAACAAGTAGTATAGTTTTATTCAAATGATATATACATTACATAATTGTTTAATTAAATAAATAGAAAAGCGTGGGTCGTTACACTCCCGCACACTTCAATTAATTACATTGCCAGAGAACTCTTTAGGCGAATAAACATATAGAAAAAATTGAGTCGCGAGGCCCGATCACCTCGACACCGAGTCGGGAGGTGGCCTTAGTCTTGACTCCGCCGCTGAACGCGGGAGTCAATGCTTTCGCTGGACAAGGAAGCCAGATAGCCGGAAGACGACGGCCCGTCTTCCTGGCGGATACAGCGCTCACTGCAGCCGCGGGTGCAAAAAAGGCGATACTGGTTATTAATATAAAACGATTTATGAAAATGGCCGCCGTGCATATTGTACGTTTCCGGTGTGCACTTTCACTTTCTTGCGCAGGCGTAATATATCGGATGCAAATACCACTGTCGGCACGCCGGCGTCGTGAGCTGTCGTGAGCTGTCGTGAGCTCGCGTGAGCCCGCGTGAGCCGGCAGGCTGCCCTGCACGCCTTATGTTACGGATTCGTCCTAATTGAATTTTCACATATTGACGCGTTTAAGAAAATCTTCATGTATCGCCGTAAATGAGTAACGCACGGAAATATACGTGCCGTGAAGCAGCGAGGCGATTGTGTGATCACTCTCAATTATTGTTGCAACACATCAGGTAATTGTGTTTGTATATCCATCGTTAATTTTATGCATACCGGAATATCACCGTAAAGACGCGTGTGATCTAGCACGCAGTCAACGTACCGGAGTGATTGGAAATTTCCTACAGATGGAAATCACACCTAAGGTTTTAATTGCTCTGAACCAGAAAAGTTATCTCCGAGGCAAAAGGACAATTAAAGTACTCAGGGTAGAAAATATAATGGTAAAACTGGATAACTTGTTATAAAAAAATTAAAATTAAATTAGTAATATTTTTCGAATCCAAGGATATCTATATAACCAAACCAAACCGGGACCAAAATATTCTCGACCGACGAATTATCGCTTGTACCAACTGTGGCGCAGAGCGTAAAGCGGCGACCCCAGTGCGCGCCGTCGGAGTGCAGCGGCCCAGTGCACCTCGCATTGGCCCAGGCCCGGACAATGGCGCCACGCTGAATAGACCCGCGAGGCAGCGGGCTCGGAACAATCGCACCCACGCTGGAGGTAGGATATTAGATGCATAAAAGAGAATTAACCCAGTTCCACTGGGAGCTAATTGCAAGTATCATAACCGGTTTTGTTCAGAAACTACATGGAAATTATTAGTTTCAAGTTGTGCATTCAACTATCGAGCCGGTGACGCTATCATTAAGACACAATAGTATTCAAAATTTACTAACACGAATGACGTATTCGAAAATATACCACGACCGATATGCGTCCGGACACGAGATGGGGCGGGCCGCCAAGGACCGCACCGAGGTGCGCTTTCTCAGGGCAGAGATCGTAAACTGCACCCCGCATAACAAGGAGAGAAGTTCGAGGAGACATTATGGCATATTTTATCGGACGCCGCGGCGTTAAATCATAACAGTTCGATGCGTGCCAAGGAGACGCGGCCGGAGGCCTCCTCGGGAAAAAATAGCGAGTGTTAAAATCCCATTTTTCGTAATAAAACTCCCATTAAAGCGTACACGCCGGGGCATAAACGTATCGTGTTGCGCTACGGGCGGCCGAGCGCACGCGTAAAACTCAAATAATAAAAGTAACGCGCGACCGCAGCGGCGAGGGAAAAGCCGAACAAGAGGCAATAACAATATAACGAAAGAAAAAATTAAAAACCGCCGCACTGATGTCACGGCGGCGAGGATCTCGAACCGCGCGGGAGGGATCCGAGTATTAACCATGATGGATCTATCTCGATCCATCGGGCCTCTCCAACTTGTTATTGCAACATTAGCATATACAATACCAGACGCACCGGACTCCAAAAAACACGAGCGCGTTATATTCCGAGAACCACAATGCCGTAAGCGTTCGATAGCCGACGCTTTTACGATAACGTACCTCTAGGCAATACGAACGTTTCTTCGGAGACAGGTCGTCCCGCAGAAACTTCTAGGTAGAGTATGTTATAGCGACAAGTATGATAATTGTCTTATGCCAGATCTGAAATTTAACCTAACCTCAAAGGTACAACATATTTCTGAGCATATCGATATGGTTATATGCGCCATCGACAAACTTTCTAGCCATTTAGAAGACTGTATTTTTTAAATTATCTTTTCTGCAATGGTAAGGGGTTAACAAACATACATAATTGATAAATCTTATTTGAAGAAAAATATTTATTTTCAAAATTTCCTAAGTAATACCATTCAGATATTGCTAAATACGATCTATATCAATTTCACAGGTAAACCTCGTCAATTCTCTCTACAGGCAGGTTCAAATGGTCACTTTTATTTCCTCTTTTGTTAGGCTTTTTGTATAATGCTATAAATTTATTAAAATAATATATAGGTCAACATCACCCAAAGATTCATAGTGTCCCAATAGTGATGCAAAATAACATAAATCGTAACTTACACAAAAATCATATTACTCAAGGAACATTGACAATCGGCAATGAGATTTGTAATGCGACTTGCGGGCGGGCCGAGCATCCACCGCACCGCTACAGAACAGATAAAACCGTTTATCTGGTTTCTATAAATAATTGTGACAATACAGTATCGCGTGTCAAAACCTGTGGCGTTTCATAAACAACAATGCCGGCCGGCCGATAGTGTTACGAGGCGCATTCTCGGTGCTCAGTATCGGGAGAGCCGAGGCATTCGGCACTATTCATACTACTGCTGACAAGTCCAAATCCCGACTGACGACATAACACAATGTCGGAATAGATACGCTTCCAAAGCTCGTGTGATACTCTTGAGATAATAGTTATGTCAACACGCCTTATTTTTGAATGCTTGAAAACCAATCGTCTCCCCCGAGCGACGGCGAGTCGGGGTTCAAACGTGATCGCGCAGATCACGTTTGAAAGATATTACCGAGAAGTTACAAGCGAGGGAAAGCACGCCACCCGAGCGAGAGAAAGCAAAATAAAGATGAAAAAAAATCGTCCACAGAACCTACCGCGGCTACCGGCAAATCGATCTCGTATAGCATTATGGCTTATGAATTGCTGCCGGAGAAGTTAAATGGCCACAAGAAAAATAATAGGAATTCTGCGGTTATGTCGAGTTGCATCACCGTGTTGCTGAAAGTGAAAAATAACCGAGAAGCACTTGCGATCTTTTTTAAGCGAATAAAAAATTTTAAATCGTGCGGCTGGTAAAACTACGAAATAATGTATACAACCCGTCAAATGTAAATATACTTTTTAGTTAACTGCAACGACACTCCAAAATTTTATATATTGTGAAATTTCTCGTCCCAAACACATCGCTTTGATTATATAAAAAAAATATTTTATATAAAATAAAAACAAACATTAATGATTTATTATTATATGAAAGTATACCGACACGCATTTTACGGAACACCTGATCACAGAACAAAAAAAAATACCATCAAATTTTTTTTTTATCCAACGAGGATCCCCTAGTTTATCCCATACAAAATCACAACACCAGTGTGCCGGTGTAGGTGGATATGCGCACGACGGTATGGTATATACATAGCGCTTTGAATAATAGCATCCTTCGAAACCCCTCAAAAAAAATATTACAAAAAAAACACCCCAGACACGTGAATAGTGTTAGAAAAAAGGCCAAAATCTCTACCTGCTATTGAAAGGTTGCGGGTTCCCGGCCCGGGATCGGCAAGTGAAGTCGGTCCATTGTACAAAAACTAGTTTTTTCTTCTATGCAGTAAGGTGTTCTTCCACCCACGTTATTGGCTGAAGCCCACTACACATGCGGCGACACAACACGCGACCGATTCGCAAGCGACCGACAGATAGCGTCCCTCGAATGGCTACTTCTCATAACTTTGTCCAAAACCCTCTGCAATTGGCCAACAGTGTTCAATAGAATTCTCTCTTCATTGTTTTTACTAAATAGTAAAAAAAGGAAGAAAAAAAAACCCCTAAAACAAAGACGGTCGCAGGTTGTGTCGCGACGCGTGGGGAGGGCTTTCAAGCAAAACATGCCGGCTATCTCGAGAAGCGCAAAAACGGTTTTATATCCGAAGCGCTCGGATCGTCTCTTATGGGTATCGAAAATAACGTCTTCACACAATTTCTCATAATTGACAAATATTTAAAAAAAAAAAAAAATTAAAAAAATAGACACAAATATCTTATGAGATAACACATAAATGAAGTTATTGTTGAATGAAAGTGCTCGCAACAATCATTTCGATTTAGGACTGAAAAAATGGCGATGCTAGATCGCCGTCCGGATTTCGTTACATTTTTTGTTTGTTTTGGCTCCTGGCGGACGCGTTTGTTTAATTATCGGCGGTCGCAGTGTCCGGCACGCACAATCGAGCGGGAAGAAGTGATAATAAAAAAGCAGTATTTACCTTCAAAAATAAGTCACCAAACTCGTAAAGAGAGGTCTGCTGGATGATGGCGGTCGACATGGTCGCTGAGGATGATATCGGCTCCGGGAATTACCAAATGATAAAATAAATAGCACTGAACCACGAAACCAACTGCACACGAGGTTTACTTTTTAGAGCGTCGCGACACGACCACAATAAAAAAATAAATACGCAAATAAAACGATAAAATTTCCTCTTATGTTTTTTAGCTGCGAACTAAAATACACGGAAACGAATCTTTTATCTCGACTTCGGAGAATGGCGAAATCACATTTCTTTACATCACTCAAATCAGATGACACTTTTGTTTTCTTTCGGCAAAATGTATCGTCGGCGTTTCGATGCGATACACTCTTTCCCGGGTGTCAGCGCGAGCGGGTCTAAGGCCAGGTCTCCCGCGCGGCGAATTCGAGATGCGCAAAGATGGCAGTGTCGGAAGCCCGCTTTCTAATGAAACGAATTTCGTCTCGTCAGTGTCGCCTCGCTGCTCGTGCTCGTGCTCGTGCTCGTCTCGTGCTCGTGCTCGTGCTCGCTGGGGCTGCGCGACCGCTTCGTACGGCGCTCTGTCGCAAACTGGCTGGGCCGGACTCGTCGCCGCGATCTGCATGCGGCCGCGGCCAGATTCGTTTTCAACGCGCTCGGGGCCGCTCGGGACCGCTCGCCGCCGCGCATCGCTCGCATAGTCCCCTCCGCGCGCTCGGGCTCCGCATTCAAAATAAATACAACACGAATGCGTGGGTAGACTGTGGGTAAAATAGAAACGCTACTTTTAGTGTTACTCGGGATCAGAACGAACGGACGGCCGTTCATTTTATTTCTCTAATATCTAAAATAATTTTAATCTAAATCATCTCATTTTTGTATCTACATTTTTAATGTTTTCAAATTAATGCATAAAATATATAACTCAAAAGTTCGTATTGTTTTTTTGAGTAGTTCAATTTTATAAACAACGAGAAATGACTTTGTTATGATTCTTTATTTAGGGATTATAATAAGCTCTTTTATTTCAAGCTTTTTACGATGAATATACATAACTCATTTATTTTTTTGTTTTTACAATAAATAAAAAAAACATTTGAAATATAACATATAAATATAGTACGTTCCTTTTTATAAGTGCTAAGAATGTACGCATTATAGAATTCTATTCGCATGGGAAAAAATATGCTCTCAAATGTAAAATCCATTGGAAGAAATATGGTTCTGTTTTCTATTATTACACCATCAAAACGTATTTGTCGGTCGGTGCCACGCCTCGCGCGCCGTGCTATACCGCAAACGAGTTGCGCGCTTGCATGGCGCGGCCAATGGCGCGGCTCCGTCTCCGGTGTGAAGTTGGCCATGTTTACGTTTTGCTTTAGCGAGGGACGCGTTGGGCATTTATTTGTCTGGATTTTTAACTCTTCGAGCGTACTCGAAAGGCTCGGGCTGCGACTTATTTGCGCCCCCGTGTACTAATCATATAAAAAATATCGCCAAGAAAACAATAATGAATTTACCAGATTTTTTTTTTGTAACTCAAAAATTATCAGATTTATTAACTTTTGTTTAAAAAGTAGTCGTCGTCAATACACCGGCAGCCCCTTCGTAGACAAGTTTGGGTTGGGTATATGACTCTTTCATTAAAATGTCATAAAATTAATGACCGGAATTCACAAATCATAATAGTTAGATGTAGATATGGCTATAATCGTAATTGTAAACTAATATAGGTGTACACTTAAGGTTGTGAAATTTTAATGTATATATTGTAAAACCACTAAATAAAGGTCAAATTGATTATTATTATTGTGTGATACAACATGCTTCGATAGACGAATAATTTAATAGACTTCCGGAACGAATGATAAAAATAAGTTTCATGGATATGTAAAACTTACGGCGGTAAAAAAGACTTGTGTTAAATAGAAAAGATCAATTTATAGTTTAGAAAATATTATTTATCCAAAAAAAATAATATCCATAAAATAATATCTCCGTATTAAAAATGACCACTGACAATAATATTCATTGTCCGAGTTGCTTTTTGACTAATTTTTGTCTATGTAACATTTTCAAGCTGTCAGCTTCGCGTGCGTGATGAAACTTGGCTGCAATAATAATCGATCATATTCGAGAGGACACATTGATAACTCTAGTATCGCTAATTGGCATAATATCTAACAAGTCATCTATTCGTTATTTTCTGTTTGTCGTTTAAAAAAATTCGCAGTGTTTGATCAACTTTAACAGGCGTCTGCAGATAATGTAAACATCTTCAGCCATCTTTTATTTGGACAAAATAGTGCCGGCAAGACGTGACTGAAGATTCGTCCATTTGAGTCACCCGCAATCGTTGTCTCGCGAAATTTCTTCCGCGATCGTTCTCCACTCGCGCGTCCCTCATCTTATTAATTACGGACGGATCGCGTCAAATTCAAATTACTTTCAATTGTTTTTTTTGTCTGTCGTATTTCCAACATTGTTGCCGTCTCGATAATGGCCAGGGAAGGATATTCACACTGTGCACGGCCGCGACCCATTATCTGTATCTCTTTTTATTTGAAAACAAACCGATTGTATAAAATACAATTGAATTTGAGAGAAATGTATGTGCGGCTCGACCTCAAGATTGTCTTAACGAGATACTTTAACACGAGGCGCTCTGCTCTTTGTTCAAGTGTGCTGTTGTGTGTATTTTGAAGACTTCGGCGAATACATCTGAACTCGTATTCTGCTTCAATCGGTAAGTTTTTTTTTATTTTAATACTTCTAATATAACCTAAAGTAATTTATGCACATTGGGGACGACCATATTTTATCGGAATGTGCACGCAATGTGTTACTCGCAAAAACAGTTGTCAGTGCAACATTTGCTGAAGTGGGTTTTGACCGGTTCGGTAGAAGCTGGGAGCAGCAGGCACACGAAAGCGGAGAGGTCTGCGGGCATCTCGCGTGCCTGGAAGAAAACCGGTGCCGTTGCCTCGAATGTTCATCCTTTTTTATTTTTTGCTGGCCCGCGCATCTTCTCAGCTCTTCTGAGACTGCCGCGAGCCAAACCGATCGCAGAGATTTAATATCATTTAACGCACTGCCATCTTTGAACGTTCTGGAATAAGTTACCGTAAAAATATTTTGCCTTTAGTCAGAGATCGGGGACTCTCTGCAGCTTATTTCGATACGCATTATATAAAGGAAAATCTATACCCACTATCGTCATGCTACTTTCCAAGATCAGAAAAACGAAAGAATGCGGTAAAGGAACTTGTCGTTGTTATCAAGCTCCCTTTGCACGCACCCCCTGGATAAATCACTATACGAGACCTACATTTCGGTATGATCACATTCTCTTGCTTGCTCAGTTCTATCACTACTTTTGTTGCAAAATGTGAATCACGTTCGCAGAGATCGTAAGGCGTATATTCTGTTCAGCAGACTGAGTATTATGGTTGTTTCGTTCAAAATATATTACTATTCAAACCTTATAAAAAAATATTTTACAACTAACAAAATATTGATTGTTTATTATTTGATTAAATATAAATTTATTTAATTTAGAATCGTTCACGAATGTGGATTTAAATAAATTATTATTCAATAACTTAACAAGTATATTTTTTACTTTATTAATTTAAAAAGAGGATTTTTTTAAATAAAACCATGATTGTGACTCATTAATTTATATTGTACCAAGACGTGAGCCCACAATTGGACCAATTACCACCAGTTGCGGGTGCAATTTATTTATAATATATGAATTGCTGCGTTCATTGTACGGGTTTTTCTTTAAATTATACAAATATATTCAATATATTTTCAACGCCATATAAAGAGAAGATCGGCTTAATTAATTCCAAAATTATTACATCAAAAAATAGCCAGGATTTAACGGTTCTGTTCGAGCTTTCCCTTCCGTTGATTTCATGACACTCCGCTAAGTTGTATAAAATCCAAACTCTGCCAATAACTAAATAAATAATCTTTATAATGATTGGCAGGTATTATCTTATGTTTTATTTAGTGAGAGCGGATTTTTAAGAATCTATGTTGTTCATTGTGCATCATCTACGGACACTTTTACCCATGAGGCATAGGATCTTCGGAAAAATGCCAGTAAACTTCCTAAAACATGACAATGAAAATGTGGTCGACTAAAGTAAATTTAGCGAAACGTTGTGAATTATATTAATATGTATAATATAAAACTAAGAGGTCCCCGGTTTAGATATAAATATAAAAATGTCGATATAGATATAACAACATAAACAAATTAGCTTTCAGTATGCATCAGAAAAATGCAAGAAGTAGAATGAATATCAAGTCAGTGTACTCGCGTACATTCTAAGGTTTTCAATTACACGCGATCCGGTACGAATTGATACCAGAATACAAAAGACTCGGGGGCAGAACAAAGCAACAATCGCTGATGCAACCGACTCATGATCAAGGCTGGGAAAGGAATCTCTTTCACTTATCTGCGAATCCACTGTCGCCTTCCACCGGCGCGATTAATATGCTAGATTTGCAATCGCATTCGTTTTGGATTATTTGGAATTTCACACAGTGTACGGCGGTGCATTTCAATCAATTTGCTATGCCAGAGCCGACAGCACCCACTCCTCTCGCTCTATCGGTCTTGAACCCAGCGGTATTGAATTTAAAAAAAAATGTACAAAAGAAGGGCCTTCCAATCACCCAAGCTACTTTCCATTTCTAAAGCTTTTCATTTCACTACAGTTAGTATTTAACCTATTTGATAATATTATAATTCGCGTTATATCTTGAAATCTCTGTTTAATCCGGGTAATTATTTAATCTATAGCAATTTTTTTTAAACAGTTTATGTTTTTTGTGTCTGAGACTCAGTTGCTTAAATAATAATTAAACATATCCAATGAAAGTACAATTGATTGATATTTTAATATATTTTCAAAAATATATCGTATGTTTCCAACATACATAGATAATATATAAACTTGCATGAATCTGAATTCTCAAATGGCTAGGAAATTTCGATAACTCTTTCAAGGACTTCTTAAGAATTCAAGACTTTGAAAGGCGAATGCGCACACAAACGAAATTATCACTATATGTAATATCCTAGTGATCAGGCTATTCATATTTGTTTTTTTTTTTTAATATGGAGTATAAACATTTAAGTGGTCTGCCGTGGAAATAGAATCTTACGCCTTGGATGATGATGCCTCTTGGCTTCCGAGGAATCTGTGTCCCTTCGCTGCCTCGCTGCTTCTATCGTTGTGTCCCAGCCAGGCGAAAGCGAGCGTCGTCTAGCCTCCGATTGTATTATGTACTTTAGTGAAACTTTACATATCCCGAAACGAAGTAACTTTTGTTCGGGTCGTGTTGGCTATTACATCTTTAGTACACCCGCGGAGGCGGCTACATTTTACATTCAATTCTTCCATTCTGACAATGTGCCGTGTTTTACATTCACTTTGAATTTTCACCGTTTCCATTGTGGACAATACAAATAATATAAATTCAACTCGCGCTCTGTTAGGGTGACCGCGCGTATAACGGCGATAGCCAAAGTGGACCGACCGCAATGATTTATTATTTATTTTGACGCTATAAGGAAGGAATGTAAAAAAACGATCGATGAAAGGAATCATTGGACTACCGATAAATATTAAATATTTGATATAATTTCGTTTCATAACTAGCCAAGCATACTGCGTTATGAAACTAATGAAACGACGAGAAAAACCGTCTTGAAAATTTTAAGCGCGTAAAATATTTTTGTATAGTTTTCTTTATAAATCTCCATATGTATCCATTATTAAAATTTATAAATACTTTCAACATACATATTCCTAAAATAAAAAGTTTGTATTTCTTATATTGATAAATATAAAATAAGTTTATTTTAGCGATTAGTACAAGACTTTAATACTCATCAATATTCTCAATATCAAGGCACGCACAATGTGCATTTATATGGGTATTGTTGGATTTGTAACTTCTAAAAACTTATTCTTAATGTTTTCTTTTAAAAGATTTGATGATTAATATAAAAAGCATAAATTGAAGAAAAGGAAAAAAACAAACAGCCGAGGTTTTGTCCGTACGAATGAACACCCACCAATGGTCACCCCATTCTCGGTGCTATTCGGTCCGCCGCCCTCGATCTCGTCTCGTAGCGATGTCGTAATTAGACTTCGTTACGTATCGCCCCGCCGCTATGGGCATCACGTACATAAATGTGTTACGTTTAATTTAGTACACTTTCTTGCGTGAGTGACGTGACGGCGGAGGCTCTGACGTGACGAAGACAACGAAGTGCGGATCGCTGGGCGGGTGCTCCGTATTGCTGAATTGATTGGCTGGTTATGCTTCCTCGTAGAACGGAAGTCGACGACCACCGTCTAATGCTAATACCTGCTAATGGCGTCATATTTGATTTCATTTTAAACCTGTACTGATGCTCGCAATTGCTGTTCTTTAAATGCTGACGCCAACCCAACAAAGCGGGAGAATAATTATGTAAGGTGATTATTTTTGCAATAAAACACCTCTTAAGTGTCAGGCTATCCCCTTTTTAAAGACAATTTTATGTATGTCCATAAAAAATCAATACATATTTTTCAGAATTTAGCGTTGAAAGACGGTTTCTTTTTTTACAATTAATGCAATAAAAAGCATATATTTTTATATATGTTAAGCTTAGCGATTCGCATTTACTTTTTGTATGAATGAGTTGTTTTATTTACGCGAAACTCGTTATTACACGAATACTATCTGCGACCACTAGTCTCAAAAAAAGATATAAGTTGTATTTGTTTGTCAATATTACAAATGTATAAGTATTATTACTTATATTTAGAGAGTCCAAGTAGTTACTATTACTACTATTGCATACTTTTTATAATTTAAAAAATAATCAATTAAAATGCGTATTTCCTTTCGATATTCTTTTTTGAGATCAAAATAATGATCTCTTAAAATAATAAAATATTTTTTAAAATATAATTAATACAAAAACAGGTCATTGTAAGGTGAACGCCATGTCTTTCAATGAAATTCAAAAGACAACACCCAACTCTCTAATTGTTGGTGCAGTAATCTAGAGTTTGTCCTTTCACAATGCATCTGCATACTAGCATTCCAACTTACCCTCGTGTTCTTTCGATAATTGTAGAGATATTGATCTGGCATTCATATTAATGTAGACATTGAAGGTCTCTTCTTAAATAAACAAGTGCGATAAATTCATATAAGTATCTATCGTGAAATACACGTCGATTATACCTGCAATGGGCGTGGGACTAATGCCACATCTATTCGATTTTAATATTTAAAAAACAATCGCAACTGTCAACTGTCCCAATACCCAAAATATTAACAATAAAGCTATTAACGCTGTCAATCAGAATAAAACTTTATAGTCCTTAGGCAGGCCATGTCTGGATGGAACTGTATCTAAATCATTAGTCCAAGTTATGTATGCACAAGATAAGACGCCTTCCTCCTTGTTATTCACACATATAACCTTGAATAACCAATTGTAATATTTTCAGCTTCTTTGGAACCCAATGCGCAGACAACAATAAGGATTCGTCTTCCGTGACCTTGAAAATCCATAAATATAAACAATCTGTTAACTTTTGAAGTCATGGAAAATTTTTAGATTTTAAAGTTCATGTACTGACAATTGATTATAATTAAATTATTACTTAGAGTTTTTTATATATTTTTTTAACAATAATATCAAAAAATAAATTACTTAGTAAATCTTATTTCCCTTTCTAAATTTCAAACAAATTTCCAAAGAGATTCCATTACTAGGCTGAGCAAAAACGATTTTCTATATTATAAAAAATATCTGTTATTTAATAAATGGGTTTGCGACCCCTGACACATCTCTCTGGATGTACAAAAAAAAAAGATAGGAACAGACGACAGACACCTATTCGTTGAATAGAGATATTTATATATGTACTATATATGTACTATATATATGTACTATATATATATATATATATATATATATATTCAGACTAGAGAATCTACCTGTCAAATTATAGTTGTATATATACTATAAAAATTAATATATTTAATGTTTACTGGCCGCAAGGAATAATACGTTTCGTAATAGTATGCAAATAAAAAAAATAGCAAATAAAAGATAATGAAATGTCTCGAGTGGGTGTTGCAAAAAAAAAATACTTAAAAGTGGCAGTGAGCAAATAATTTTCGGAACCAAAACGCTATACTTGGCAGTATATATAGTTTTTACACTCCAACGAAGAACAGAACGTAGCGCACTTTAATATCGAATGGAAATCAAACACGTCTTCGATTCCTAAAATTATTGATTTGGGTAAATAGTAATTTGAGTTATGACTCAAAGCCGCTGTTGCGCAGCGCATTGTCAGCGGGTGGATGAGAGGCGCTTAAGCCTTGTTTTTGTTTACTAATTTGGACAAGTCGTGTCGGCCGAGCTGGGCTTGCACCGCGCGGACGTCTTCCAGGAACTGGCGGCCCGGCGCCCGTCGTGTTGTCGGTTATATAATTAAAGATATAAAATTACTTTAAGCTAACCATTTCGACGAAATCGCGGCCCGTCATTATTGGATGCGCGATTTTTTTTATTTTTTATTATCAGCCATGTTCACCTTGGGCGGAAACTAAAACAGAAACGAGTTTATTTTCGATATACTTAAATACTAATTAAAAGCAAATATTACCTATTTGAATATCCATTGCTAATATTTGATGTATATGATGGGAATTTCAAATGTAGTGAATGGACTTTGTTTAAATATTCATTTCTTCAGAGGTTCTTATATTATACATTCCGGTTAAAAATCTTATGTGCCATTATAATATACAAAACAAACATTTTGCACGTACAAATACAATGACAATACAAGTTTCTCCGATCTATGAGAAGCAGTACTAAAACATTGGGTTGGGACCCTGGAATCGGGAAATTCCGGTTTACAGCCTTCAAGCCAAAATTGTTTTTTTTATTTTCATAATCTTTTGTTTCAACATATATAGTCATGGATTCGATTTGTAGTGTAGAAATAACCATAGAAATACTGAGGTAGCATATATTTTATTGTAGAACTAATGGTTTCACAGTACCGCAGTGTACGGGGAAGTACAGTGACAGTTTATTGTTAGCAAAACGGTTTTGAAATCAAAATTACATTCTCCACAATTTGCAGTACGCACCTTGAAAATTACTTGAAATATTTGGCTATGCAAGGTCACCATTAAGCGTAACTAAAATACAGTAATTTATTATAGAGTGAAATTTAATGTCATTTTCTACGAACTCAATATCAACTTCACAACTGGTTTTAGGTTGAAAAGTCATCTAACATGCACGTGCCATTGATCACTGCCATCACCTGCAGCAGCTATTAACCCCCCATTAGATAAAGGTCTTCCAGCTATTTTTAAAACCCTCTCTATTTCGCCCATCGTGTATTGAGGCGAAAATCTCACGTCAAAATATTCTGTCATATATATATATATATTTTTTTTTCAAACATAATAAACAATGTCATTTTATTCATTATAGTTATCGTCATTGAGCAATAATTATTTACGACTATATGTTTAATAGGTACCAAGGAATCTGCAAGGATAAAATTTGAAATGAAATAATTCAGATATGCTTTCTAGCTGCAATTAATGGATAACACTTGATTACGATAATTTATATTGAATATAATTCATTTTGTATGAAACGTTAAAGTTGTGAGAGATATTCTGATATTTGTATTGACACAACAAACATGTCGAGATTGGAGTGAAATCTCCAACTTACAAATTTAAATAAGAAATTGCAAAAAATAACACTGTGTTGCCATGCAAGCCCACGAGCATCTTCTTTGTGTACGGAAATCTCACAAATCTTCTAAAATGTATACACAAAGTGTAGGAGAATTTATAACCAAAAAACCGAATGGCTTATGTCAGGGCTGGTAAAAACTTGGACTGCCAAAACTGCCTATTACAATGTTAAATTCTTTAATATATATGTATTAATTAATGATAATATAAATAAACGTTAGCTTATTAAAAATGTTACATTTTTTTCTTGGACCGTCAAAACTTGCGAATTCCGCAAACACGATGCGCCATGTTTTAAAATGACGCTGTGCCAAATATCTGACAAATAATTTACGTTCCTCTGACGTATACTACATACAAACAGGGCACCTTGAGTTTTATGTATTAGATATGCGCAAGATAATTATGTGTTTGTGAGATTTCATTTCATTTGAGTCATATGAATTACTATTATGCTTAGAATGCAAAAAATAATTTAAAACTATGTCAACACTAACATAGCTTTAACTTCGGAAATGTATCTAGAATTCTGTTATACGATTCGTCGCTAAAAAACAGATCAACGAGAACGAGGCATATTGACGATTTTTCTCTATCGTTTAAATATTTTAATTTTTAGTTATGGCTAAAGTTGTGACGTCGGGGAAATGGACATCCCTGGCATGGCCACAAGATCTCCAAAGGACCATTCCAGGAACAGGCCCCGAATTTCTGGGATCGTTATCAACAGGCTCGCTATATGAGCGCGGCATTGTTGTGTTTCCCCTCCAGCTGGGGCGGCCATCTTGGCGGCCATGTTGGCTTGGGTTTTGTGATTTGAAAGTCTTTACCTGCTCGAATGGGTTGTTTGTGTAGAGATAACAGTATTTTTTGTGCTGCAGGGGCTGCGAATATTAATATTTTCAAATATGTATTTAAAATTTTAGTATTAATTTTATGTTAGTGCGGGGGTGATCCACGTAAGAAAAAAAAACTGCAACATATGTGGATTTTAATAAAAAAAATATTCAACATATCTGAAGTGTGTTCAAAAACACGTGATTGAAATCGGGCTTAAGTATCTGAAAACAAGAAATTCATACAAATCATATCGACTGACTTTTAGTGTTATTATTTTTTTATGGGATGAGAATGAATGGATACATTTTTTAACGTGAGACTAGAAATTTTCATATTTTGATGATTTTGAAGTATTTTAATTTACCATCTATAAAACTTTATGCTTATCGTAGAATTATATAGTTTTCAACACCAAATTATCAAAATAATTATGAATATGTTAATTTAAAAAAGTCAAAATTAATAATATTTGTAAGGTTATGGTCGTAAGGAAACATGCCATTCTAGATAATATTTAAACACAACCAAGAAATAAAATAAAAAATCAGAAAAACAGCCTTAAAATAATATTCAGGGATTGGCGGTCAAAATCTTTGAATGGAACATGAGTTTTCGTGTTTAATATGCAGTTCTGCACTTTGAATGTTACACTGTGGACTTTGGAATTAGAAGATATATGTGTTAGTTCTTCCGACGTTTTGGTCCCGGTACTGGGATTAACCACTATCAGCGATTACCCAGTGCAGAGACTGAAACAAACCACTATGCAGCATAACATTCAAGAAATTCAAAGATCATCTTATAACAACGGCTGCCAAAACCTACCAACACTTAAAATATTAATTTAAAAAACTATTAATATTATTGCTCTTTTAAAGATCTTTAACTGGTAAAAAATATATTTTAGAACCACCAGCTCACCACTGATTGAATGGACTATTACGAATACTAATTAATATTTTTCGCAAGAATTATTTGCATTGCAAGTTCGTTGTAAATCTATAATATTAATAATACATTTTATAATATAAAAGTATAAGTACATATATGTATATATATATATTCACATATATTTCCGTTTAATTCCTAGCATTGATTTCACCAACCCTTCCTATACCTGCATTTTATCGCAAGAGGCCATTTTATCTATAATGAGCCTTTTTCTGTGACTTTTAACGATGTACCTTTTACGATTATGTTACTAATTTAGTACTCTATGGACATTTAGTAATAACGGTGCAAATATTCTATTGTTCTTGACAAATTATATAACATTTTAAAAACCATAAGTATCCACACTAAATTCCTTACAAAAATTTATACTTTACTTAGTAAAAACTTTCTTTTTTAAATGCTTATTCTATTCGTCAGGCTTAAAGATATTCAAAAGTTTTCTGTGGAAAGTTATAATAATTATGCCGAACTATGTTATCAAAACTATATGCATTTAATTATCTTTTTAAGTTTCTAAGGGCAATTCTTAACGTTATATTACGCGTGAAACTGCAATTAAACAAAAGTTTACTTTAGATATGAGGAGTAATCAGTGGTTAATCATGGTTGCATATATGAAGTGACTAAAAACATCATTTGAAATCTACGTTTCTTAACTTCCGTTGAATATCAAAGAGTTTTTTTTTTTTTCATTAAAAAAACTTATCGAACCGCATGCCAACCACTAATGCAAGACATGGTTTTATTGAATTAATTGTAGTTTTATATTTTCTCAATATAAATAAAAATAAATGTTTTTATATATTACACTAAATTGCATTACGAATCATAGAATTTTGTCAATAATGTAGCCGGGGCCACGGGGTTAACTCGAGTGTAGCTCATAGTGGTCGGAGGTTATTCATATTTTTTATCGGCTACCTTTCCAGGCCTATAATGGGCGTCCGCGGTCTTTATGTAATTTCTGTTTGAGTGACGTTTATAATAAAAGTGTACAAAAAATATTACGAGATACAGGCACGCATCTTCGAAGTGCTCAGGTGCCGGGGACGGCACAGGTGAGAAGTGAGGAGACCTCACCCGGCACGAAGGACCTGTCGAGGCACAAAAACCCCGAAGGCCTTGTGATGTGATAGGAATAAAAAAGTATATATTCTGAAATGGCCCTGGTCAATATAATACATAGGGGAGGACAGGGTAAACTTGGACGAGGGTCGAGGTATAAAAAGCGAAATTATTAAATAAAATAGTTTTTGTTTTTTTAAATTCTCTATTAGAAATATATCTTGCCATAAATAACGGGTTTAAATATTCTACGTGCAAATTTTTATTGTAAGGATACATTATAATGAGTAATAAAAAGGTAAATTACAGATGGGGTATTGCAATCTTCCTTCGAAATCGATCGTCTTCTTATATTTCTACTGCTTTTTCAAGACAGGCAGAGAATATACTTAAAATAAAATTCCAAATATTTAATGTTTAAATATTAGAAAGGCAAACAAGACTCTAATCATCTGATTATCCTCTCGAGGGCTTTTAGTTGACCATGGTGGGTGCCTCAAAATAAATATTTTTATAATAAGGGGAGGGGGTCCCCTCATTAGGGTGGATTTATTCTCCCCAGCAATTCTATTCTATTTGTACGGCTTGCCTCTCTCGACGTGGAGAAATGCAATTGGTTTTACCGGGAGTTGTAAATAATACGAAGTCCGCTCACTTCCGACCGGCTCGGCGTTTTCACTGTTATTTTGCGGCTTGGGATTTAAACAATAATTTGTTTTGATCGAGGCGGAATAAGGAATTGCACATAAAATTAAATGCATTTTATAAAACCATTTGATTTATTTATGCAGATACGCTTAAGCAACACTTATTACTACTTATAAAATGAAGTAATATTATTATTTGATTTTAAGTTTGTACGTTTGTTTTGTGTTCTTGTGCGAATATCTTGGATGTAAAAATATTTTTTTTGTCATTTTAATACACCATCCACAATTTTGCACATACTCTAGCTATTCATATTGTTAGGACTCTGAATATAGACTTTACCATCACTACAAATCTAGAATAAAAAAATCAATCGATTTGTGTGGTCTAAACTATTTTAATATACAAAATTAGTGAAAGTTGCTTGCCTCAAATATATGTATTTTCGGTAATGACAGTATTATTTACAAGGTCACAAATTTATTTGTTGAATGTGAGTATATTTAAAAGAACACGCCAATGCGGGTTACCTGAAGGTATAAAATTATAATAATAATGAGTAAGGACCTCAGAAGGTCAAAGAAGCCAGATTGATTTCGTAAAATCACACTCAATATCCCCACAAAAAAGAGACTGCAAGCGTGCTTGTAGATAAACATCGAAATTGAACAGAGCAAAGTAAGAATTGACTTGAAGACAACTTCATGCAAGATGACCACGTGAATAGCTTAAAAGGGAACGGAGATGACGGGGTAAATTGTAAATAGTAAAATCCACTGTGAAGCAATCTAGGCAGAGACTATTTTACTATGGATGCATCTTAGAACTCGAAAGCTCCCGTGTCAAATTTATTGAAAAAGTTGATATGTGAAATTTCGCGATGTTGACTGTATGATATCAATATGAGTGGGAAAACCTGGGAGAATACAACGCAATGGTTCCGACATATATGTACGATGTTTAGAGCTGTGGGGAAAACAAGAACGACTTCTCTTGTTGCGAGTTTTATGTACGCATCCCTGTACGTGCCGGATGCTGTCACCGTCGGCTCTCGGAGACACGGAGCTAACAACGATATCGTGTTAGCGTTTACCATATAAAATTTCATTTTTGTTAGAGTAACGATGAATAATACTCTATTCTCAAATTACATGTACACGTAACATACATCAATAAATTAAATTTTAGAAATTTTTAATATTTAAATAGCGGTTCCGCATTATGATCGAAGTATATTTTATTCAATAATTGAAGAAAACTTATTATCAAATTATTTTTACGCTATTTTTTTATGAATTATGCACTATCGCATGAAGAAAATTATTACATTTTACAAGCATTACATATTTTTACTTTTTAAAAGTATATAATACTAAACAATGTTATTAGAATGCACACCCTACGTCATTCCTGTCTTCCGTTTTAACAGAAGGGGAGTGGCTTATCGTTAGTAAAGGACAGTTGTACTAGAACATACTTTAATTCAATAAATCGACACGTTAGAAACTACAACTACATTAAATATCCAACAGTAATAAATTCAAATTACTTGGAGTCTTAAAACTCTTCAACTGGACAAAAAGGATAGCATTCGACAAATTAAATATAACTACATTACATTACATTTAAATGTAAACAATCCAACGCTAGAGCTATCGAAAATAAAAAAAAAAAAAAAACGTAAAATATTAAACAATATTATTTATTGATGAAGTGAAATTTTATAAAAAAATGTGACACGATCAAAACATAATTTATCAATACATTATTTGGGTAATATATTAACATACGAATCGTTGTTTAGCGTTCGTATCGATAACCTCGTTATTGTTTACTCATAAAAACTCTCAGGGGCGAGTAGTCGTAGTAAAAGGTAGTCAGTCATACATGTATTTTGCTGAAAAGAAAGATCACCTAGGTAGCTGCACCCAGGCCGGGGGTTAGGTTAGTGTTGACTCTTGCCTTGTGCATTGCCGCAAGCTGTGATGACGGTCATTGCGGAGCCGCCCTTTGGCCGGCGCCCGCGACAGTCGGGAGGCTGCGGCGCACTTTCTCCGCCGGTGCCAATGCACCTTGCGATCGCGACTCGCCGCTCCCCGCCTCCTCCGGCCGCCCTCTGAGCGCCGCGGCACTCGGAGATATCTCCGCTCGGGACGGACTGGTTTGATTCTTAATACTCCATAGATTTTTGGGTGTTACGGTCACACACACGGCGTTTTACTTCCTGAAGATGGCCCCAGTATTCTTGTATTTCTTTGATTTTTTTTGTTTACTTCTCTATCTATAACTATTGAGACTATCAATAGTTGTACAGTTTTTTTTTTATTTTCATTTTCTTGTGTAGTTAAGATACATATTAACATAGTTAATAGACACCTCGTTGAGATTAGATGTCTCACGCTCGTGATATAAACTTTTTTTTATATAAGCAACAGGTTAAGAACCTGTCTTAGGTGCACGGTGTAAACATGAAACAGTATTAAAAACAGCTTTTTTGTATTGACATGAGAATGACAGTGTCACGCTATTTCTTTATAATTAATGCAAAATATATATTTAAATTATAAATATAAATGATAGCACACGTATAATTAATAAACATGATAGTTTTTTGTCATTGTAAAGTTTTGGAAGTTTTTTTTAAGGTTTCGATGTCAAGGCAGATTGGCTTATCACTAGGCCAAAAGTTGAGCAAATGATAATCATGCATGCAGTTTGGAAATGCTTCTAGACAGGTGCATTTGACGCAAGTCGATTGCACTTTCGCTGCCGAGAGCGTTGCGCGCGGAGCAGCCCGTGACGTGTCGTCGCGCATTCGCCAAAGTTGCTTAACAATATTAAATGCAATTTTCCGGTTTGTTTTCACTTCAGCACTAGAAAGGTTTCAGTACTAATAACAACTCTGGATGTATTGCATAATTATTGGTGTGAAATTAGTTTTAGCTAGACGATATTCCTATAAAAAATTATATGAAATATCGATGTGTATATTTTTCTTTTTATGAAATTAATGTTATATGACCCGTCCTTATAATATCTACCCAATTTGATGATTAAAAAAAATAAATTATTTGGAATAGTAATGCAAGTTTATTTTAGATGTGTGTGTTATCCTTTAATATAATTAATATCCAACAAGGTATTTTAACCTTGCTGGTTATTTATTTTTAAATTTAATTAAATTTAAAAAATTAAATGTTTTCGCATTACCAAGTTATAAATACAAAAATCTATATAAGTTGTAAAATAAACAAGTACTTAGTTGGATTAAGTTATAATTTATTATAAATATTTTTAGCCAACCCGATGGTTCTTGATTATAATAGAATGGCATGCTACTAATTATTTCTATTTTTTTTTCATAACTTTCAAACATATAAACAGTTATTTACAAATCAACTAAGTTATGCATTCAATGTGGTATTACGGTAGATTTTAACCTCGGAGACGAATTTAGAATATTTTGCATTAGTTCAAAAAACTGCATGCATATTATTACTCGTATAATCCACATAATAACACCGAAATCTTTTTATGCAGATATAGAAAACATACCTCTTGACAAACAAGACAAACTGGTTTAGTTTGAAAAACTCAATATTATACACGACAAATATCTTGGAGATTGCGATAATGTTTGTTTGCCCACAAACAGAAAAGATCGCAATCTTATTGCCATTTGACTATTCATGTTTGTTGTTTAATAATATGCACAAAAAAATATTTTGATTTTGAAAAAGAGGAACTGATTTGTTTCCCAACGAGATTTTTATTGCCTGTTTTTTTAATTTTTCTTTTAAATACATTGAAGTATTAACAAATTTTGTGTTTAAAATTTGAACCTAGTGTCGCGTTATCGTTAGTACAAATAGAAGCACGTCAGGCAACACGGTAGGGTTCTGTCTCGCGCGACTCACGGGAGATAAGGACGCCGACTGAAAAGAAGCGAGACCACCCGCCGGGCGCAGAGCGCACGCGTGGAATAATAAGGCCTTTGTACGACACAAGTGTCGGAAAAAAAATATTCCCACAACGTTAGCTTGTCTTTAATATATTTAGAGTCTATGTTTGATAAGCATGTTCGTAGGTATCAGCAGCCGCTGTTGTGAGTTGATTTGGTTTCTTGGATGTTGAGTCTCACCTCCGCTTGCTTTTACGTTCCTCTGTTTAATTAGTTTAAAAAAGGGTAGTTTAAAAAATATTATCAGTATTTCAGGTTAAACATGGCCGCTCGTAAGGTTAAGGTGACGAGAAGGCTTTGCTACCTTCACCTCAGGGATTGAAACTCAATTGAGTTTTGAGAGGGCACATTTAAGGCGTAAACCGATTAATTATATATTGCACAATAACGTGCATTGCGATCAAAGTCTTAACAAGGAGTTCCAACCATTGAACAAAAAATAAAACGTTATGCTATCGTGCATGCTAATGCGTTTTTAAAATACGCATTTTAAATTGCTTTTGAACGCTAACGACAAATTATTGTTAATCCCTAAGCTATATGGCTTTTATTTTTTTCTTTAGAAATGGGATAGGTACTGATATGGAAACCCACAGATAAATGATTAGATACGGTGAATATTTTTATAAAATCGACACATTTATACTCTCGGTGCGGCGTGGAAGCGACGGTCACGTTGCTTCGGCTTAAAACAGAGTCATGTTGTGAAATGGTACTCCGATAGTGGATTCTCGCCAGTGCCGATGCAAATACAGACCGGCGACGGACTACTGCCCCTCGGATAAGGAAGTGTATTCCAAGATTTGCCTCTCCAGGTTTGTCAACTAAAATCTCACCATGCTATGCTTAATTATTTGTTAAAACAGATAAACAACAAATATAAATAACCTAGGAGATTGCGATAATTTTTATATGTGAGTGCTTTCGCTTTTCTTAAGGAAATTCAGCAATAAAACATTTTTAGATTCAAGATTTATAATTTACTAGTTAGGTTTACTTTATTGAAAAAAATTCTGCTTTGTGTGATAAAAATCCCTATTGAAGGGATCTATCCCGCATAATGTTGTATTCCCATGGCTGGTAACCCCATGGGGGTAGGGTAACTCCGTAGGTTGCGGGGATGGGGGTCACGCGCTGTGCCACGCGACCGCCATACGCTTGGTAAGGGGTTGATGGTGGTTGACGGTTGTCATATCACCCCTCAAATGGCTGTCAACAGGCGAGGATGATGCCCTAAGTGTGAGGCGGGGTGCATATATGTGATAACCCAATGACTATTGTGGAAGTAAACGGAACTAACGAACTATAGCTATAACGATCTGTTACAAAAAAAGTGTAGTGTTGGATATAAACTTATATTAGTTTTAAAGTACACGGTAACCTCAGAAAACGTTAGTAATAACTTAAATTCCTTCTAATATGACTTACATATCACACACCGGTGTGTCAGAGAATTGTTTGTGAAAATCCTTATTTTATAACAGAGGTAAATAAATATAATATTTCGTAAAAAAAATACCCTAAATAATTAAATGGATTTGCATTACATAAAAAGAAGAAACTCTAATCACATTTATTTATACAGTATAAATAAATGTGATGAGGGTTTTTTTAATATATTTATTTCACTAATTTATCTAATATCGGTGTTTTTTTTCTACATACAGTCAAAAGATACCCGTTGTCTATATATTTTATATTTATTATTTTATGGCAGATATAGCTTAATCGTAACTAGTATTTTAAAAAAAGCAGTGGTATGTACCGAAATCAGATAAGTTATTGGTTGATTTGATCTTGTATAATTTTTTCAATAATTAAAAAAAAATTCAAACGTGTTTTTTAATAAGCAAATAATTTATTTATAGCAAAAATATGGTTACTCAATCAAATGCGTCCGCCTGTTTATAAGGTTTACAAATACCCTTAGTAGTGATAAAACAAATTTAAGTACCCCCTCGTTCACATTGGCCACCCCTCTACATGAAATGGCAAATTAACTTATGTGTAATGCCGAACCCTCCATATTAAATAATACTATAATATTTTTTTACCTGTCAGATTATAGGGGTAATAATAATAACCGTTATAATGGATCTGCTATTGTAACAATAATCGCTCAAATCCCACGAGATTGTATTATTATTATTAAATATTTATTGTGAGAAGTGTGCATAAGTTTTTATTTATTTATTGAACAAAAATTAAATAATTTGATGAAATTACTTTCTTATTAAATTATATATATTAAATTATATTAAATTATATTAAATTATATATATATATATATATATATATATATATATATATATATATATATATATATATATATATATATGATATTTTTCAATTTGCGAGTAAAATTCGCGAAAACGCCAAGAGCTCACCTTTAAATTTTACATGTTTTAAAGATTCACGATATTTCGTTTTCATATTATGAAACAATCGAAAGTTTTTGATTTGGATTCAACGGAAACGAGAACGAAATTTGACTATAGACGATATTAATTTATTAAGCTATTTCAATACATAAATTGTATATAGTAAATTAATGATTCTGAACACTGTCGGTTGTTGAATACAAAAATATTTTAAACTTTTTATTTTTACTTAAGAAAGTCTGTAAAAACCATTGTTCAATGACTTCATGAATGGTTCGTCACGTAAATTTATAAAATAAGTCGTCGGCTTATTTCTCCTCCAACGTGGTCTATGTATAAAGTGGTTATCTGACGGTAGCTTTCATCAGTTACCAATTCTCGTACTGAGAATGTGTTATTAAATCGCGATGAAGGGTTTTTCATATCATCGTTTTTTTTAAACCGTTTAAAAACAATAAACTGCTTAGTTGTAAGGAACAAAACTTGTACACAGTAAAACAATTATTATGTTACTTAATTTAATGTAATTTGACAGTATCAAATAAGGAAGCATGTAGTTAATACACAGCTGAATTATTATCAACACCATGAAAGTATCTTCGATGGTGATGACATTTTTTCCTCGATTTATCGATACCTAATTGTGTAAGTACGACACTCGTTGATTGCATTTAAAAATTAATTATTTACTTTTAAGGCAATTATTTGAATGCACTCTATTTAATAAATTATATATTCAACACAATAAGTAGGATTTTTTTTATTAATAAGGACCCTTCCGTTCTATAACAGCATTCTCAGACTTATCTGCTAGTGTCATGAAGCTTCTCTATTAATGTAATTAAAATATTGCAGTGTTGCTAGCAATTGAATTTAAAATGACATCAAAAATATTTAACATCTTTCATGAACTTGAAAATTCACTAACTAAGAATCAGCATGATAGTAGAAAGTCTCATGAGAGCAGGAAATTTTTCGCGCTTAAATAAAACAATACCTGACTATCTATAATAAAGAAAATGTGAGAGGACCGTAGAGTATAATAATATAGTTTTTAAATTATGCTTTATTAACTGTTAAGTGAATATATTTAAAAAATATGACGCATTCAAATTACACTCATTAGCCGCGTGTTGTTTTTGAAATTTCAAATCGGCGTTTTAAAAGAAAGGAGAAAGGACTTAATTTACACCGGCGTTTCGGGTACATTTTATGGCAATTTGCATTTGTATGAAGCAAATGAAGCATATTCTAATGACGTAACGGATATGAAAATATTTTATAAGTGTTATATTGCTATTTTTTTTAACTTACAAAACTATTTGCTCAATTTAAATAAGAATGATGTTTTAGGATTGTGTTTGAGTGCAAATTATAAATTCCGGAATGTTGATGCGCCATAGGTGTACCGGAGACAATTCTTTACAAATTAACACTTCTTTAAATATGTATACTTTCCACACGAAACATTTAAACGTTTAGGTCATAAAAAAACTAATTATATCAAGAAAGTATACATCAAATAAAACATTATTACAGTTCAAAATACTACTTATAAACAGGATTTTAAGTACATGTGAGTAAGTTTACGATAGTTTTGCTGTAATTTTAGTCTTCGTTGCTAAAATAACTCAAGGAATAAAATTTTGTGTATTATTATATTTATAGTTTTTGAAGTTAATTAATAATTCCATGTATATACATGTATTACAATAATACATGTTAATAGTTAAAAAATTAAGAAATAAGACTTGAATGAAATTCTTCTGTAAATTTTAATCTCTCTGTACTAAATACTGTAAGATTGATTGATGAGTAATCTATTAAAAAATATATTTAAAATAACCATCGGCGTGATTGCTGAAGCACGTATATAAAGCTAATAATATGTTAGCATTTGTGTTATGTATCAATCTATGTTTTAAATGTTTTTATGTAATTTCATTACGAGCGGCCAACTTTCTGATGGTAAATGTGATAAATTAACCGCCTGTTAGTAACGCACTGCCTTAGAAGGTTCTCGATTCGGATCTTACTTTCTCACATTTTTTTTGTGAATTTCTAACGTATATTAATTTCATACGAAACCTGGAACATGCACCGATTTAACTTTACTGCGTCCGCACGATCAGTTACTGAGTTAGAATGAAGTGAGTATAAAACCAATCTTCAATTCGCAGAAGCAATATGCACTGCGTGCCCTAAAATAATTCGGTATTTATAATTGTAATATTTGATTAATATTTATTACACAAATGAAGTTCTGGTATTACTTTGAATTTTGAGAATGTTTAAAGACGAAATAATTAGCATTTCAAACAATATAAAATAATAAACTTTTTTTGTAAATTTATTGAAAACATTGGGTCATGGGTTTATAATATATATAACATAATAAGATATCTTTTATACTTAGTTTTTTTAGACCCAAACAGTAGAAATGCATGATAAATTATATAGCGCTTCTCTCTATTTTCTATAACATATACATATAATTTATGTGGTAATGATATTTTTTTTTATTTTTAAGAACATCCAAATATACATATTTTTTGTCTTTGTGTGATGTGCAATCTATCCCGTTTCGAATGGCAGCACCCTGTGTGTGTAGGTATTTATTTTCAAGCTATTAATATAGATTGTTGACGCCAGTTTCCGTAGTCTTGTAATATAGCCTACGTGTTGTTTTTGCTCAGCCTGTAGCTGGTACGGTATCTGAACAAGGAAGAGCAGTGCCGCGGGCGGGGCACCCTGTGCCGGGCGCCGCCCCCCGCTCGGGCCTGGAGCCCCATTACACGAGCCGGTCGGGTCGCAGGCGGCTCAGTGTGTAACGATTTTACTTCATCGATGCGAAAAAATACACAGTACGGTGCTTGCTCTCTCGTACATCGCTAATGACCTCCGTGTAACGCTGTAAACCATTTTTCGATTGGCCGTTCGAACCTCGTGGAAGCTGCTTAGCATCAAATTCAGGGATGCACAGATTCTGTAATAATCGATGCGAGGGGCACCGAATTTAGTTCGGTGATATTAATCGATTATTAGAATTTATCGACTGCCTCTATTTTTGCAAAAAAGATGCACATCGGGTGTAGATCATGTTATAAAAATCCAACAGTAAAAATGTTTGCTGTGTACCATTTTTAGTGTATCTCTATTCTTCTTTTATAAATTTTTTGTGCAGTTAGCTTTTCGATTTTACCAAAAGACTTTTTATTTATTTAAAAAATATTGTAGTTCAAAAAGGAAACAGTACTTAGAAAGCCATTTTTTTTACATTGAATCAAAAAATACAATGCATTTCATAGAATGAAATCATCTCTCGCTCTCTCGTCGCTTCAAACTGTTGCTTACCTGTCTCTTCTGGTGGCAGCCTTACAAAGCAGAATACTCTAATATAAAAGTGCTTATAGATTCCTTGCTCTTATTATCCAAGCTTGGAATAATTCATACCTTACTGAGGATCTGTTTCAGCGAAAGACTGATCTAGACGGTTTGAGGCTCGCTTATGGCTGTAGCAGATACTCCGAGCTGAATACTAAAACGAAGCACGCACATGAGTCAGTCGTCCGTGTTTTCCCCGCTGCACGTCCCGCGCTCCCGCGCGAGGTTAATTTTGGCCCATCGCCCCCCGCTTGGTTAGGTCGTTTTTCTTACTTTCTGTTCTGGGAAGGCTCCCGGCTGAGACACCATAACATAAACTGGGAATGAAGACTATATTGGCATCGGGAGTTGTAACTCAACGTAAACAAATACAATCATCTTATTTATTTACTATATAACCTGAATTGTTTAACTATGATATTGAGAATCATGACAGTAATTTCTTAAAAAAATTATATTTTAATTAGTTTTAAACTTTAAATAATCTTTTCACCGTAAACAATATCTGAAAAAAAATCCATATTTTACCGGCCGTTTACAGAGTTTCATTCATCCTGCAAGTTCGTTTGCGTGTATATAAAGCGAAATAAATATCATAAGAGTGCGGTAGATGTTTCACTTTCGTTCTTTACTCGCTAATTGTATAGAATATGAAAACGAAGTGTTATGTTGTGTTGAGCAACTAGAAAGTACGAGACGTCTTCGCAGTCATAATTACTCTTACACCGTGTGCTGCATCTAATCGCCACTCGAGTGATCGCCGCTACGGGGAAATGGTTCCCCGCGGCGGCACGCGAGAGTACGTCGAATGGCTTTTCCGTATGAATGACTAAGATGTGGCGGTTACATGAGTGGTCAAGCCGACCATTAATCTCACAGTGCAGAGCTCTATGGCTCACACCACTAACGATATCGTAGTATATACTCTCACATCACATAGACCTGGTATCAATTTCATAGCGTTAGTATAAATAAATTCAATAAATATGAATTCTTCAGACTTGTTAAAAGAAGACTATCAAGTGCTTCTTTGTGTTAGCAATAAAATATCCACAATTGAAATATTTTAATAAACAGGTGATCAATTTCAACAGGATTTTCATACCATAAGCAGTGATTTAATATAAAAAGAAAATTAATATATGGTTTAATGAGGTAACGGCATTCCGCTTCTGATATTGTGAATTTTGGTAGTGAATAAATTTAGAGATGCAGAATCATTAATGTTATGAACATTTAATTGCTCATTTATAAGCGGGGATTCTTTGTTGTGGTGCTAAATTTGTAATTTTTGTTGAGTATTGATTGCTTGTTTTGTTCGAAATCACTAAATTGCTTGAAATTAATATACGATATATATTAGAGAGCATAGAATTGTATTTCGTAACACTTTTATTTAGATCGGTACAGTAGACGCTCTCGTGTACGAATTACCTTTTAAGCAATTTAGAATACGGATTGACATGCGGAAGAGAAGTCCAAGAGTAATATTTTCATTTAGACATACTAAACGATAATATGATCTCTGCAACCAGTGTCTATTGAAGTTCAATGCATCCAGTATAATATATATATATATATATATATATATATATACACATTCATTTATTCATTCAAGCTTGGTTGTTGTGTATGGGCTGGTTCCCGAATATCAAATTATTTCACCACTCGTAATCGATCTAATGCTTGTCAAAGACCTCTCCAAGTCTTTGGCATATAAAGTATGTATAAGAATCCTGATACAATCTCCGCCGCGATGCGCTAACAGCTCTCTGCTGGCGACATCTACCCACATATGCATAGGTATACATTTCTTAATTGAATTTCGGTTCAAAAAACCTGTCTTAATAACTCGCTAAGGATTACACCTGTTCGTATCATTCGCGTCTCGGACACTTATATCTCCCAAGAAGTCGTGAGCGAGAGAGTCAATTTTTGAATACGTTTTACGAGTATATGACAGTCAATAATAAGTATTTTTTATTGAGTGAACATTGATATAAGATGAACTATCAAACTACTTGAAACATTGTACATTGTCAAATTAAATAAAAATTAATTGAAGATCACAGAAAATTCTATTGAAAATTCGTATTACTATAAATGTAAATTATGACAGGAAGAGTATCCTATAAAATTGTTATTGTTATTCTATGAAAAGTAATAAAAATTATTACCGGTTTGATGTTGCTAAAATATATAACCAATAATGGTTGAAAGATTGAGGTGGTCTGGTAAAAAGATGTTTTTTTTTTGGGCTACAATTGCTTTGAGGTATGGACTTACATCATGTCTGTTTTACAATAAAAAAGAAGGGCTTTTCCTTGTCGTTGAATATTATATATCTGAATACGCTGAGATAATTTATCATTACATATCAATAATTTAGATAGAAAATTATTGTATATTCGCACTAAATTAAAAATAATTCAATTACGTTTTTTTATTTAAAAAAAGCCCCATTAATGTTTAAAACCAATTCGTTCAATATCTTTATTTTAGTTCGTTTTGTGCAATCATCGCTAATTTTAAACAAAAAAATTTTTTCAATCAGAAACTTTCTGAAATGTCACGCCGTATCAATTACAAAAGAGAAAATTTAATACTTACCTAATATTAGAATGATCTTATAAAAAAATATGTGACCTTCGCCGCCGCGGAGGTGCGCCGTCACGGCCAGCACGGCGGCCATGGCGGCCATGGCGGCTTCCAGCGCGGCGGCCGTTTGACGCCAATCCTGGCTGCAGCCGGAAGTGAGGAAGTGGCTCGGCCGGGCGACGCGGGTCTTGCATTGTGCGCTCTCCCCAGAGGTGGACTCGAACGCGCATAATACTACATAAATATATATTTGTATGAAATCATGGTAATGATTATTCCTTATTCTCAATTTTGACCTTTGCATCGAGTTAAGGATATTTTATTTAGCAAAAATATCTGTACGTATCAATATATTTTAATAAATATTTATACAGGTAAACAAAAACAAAAATTCCTTTTAATTAAAGTAGCAGTTAGTATTTCGTTTTAATATTATAGCTTAAAAAGGATTTTCCTCCGTTATATATAATTGCAAGAGACAACGGTAAGAGTACACAAGTAGCTTCCGTGATTGTGAAAATGAAAATATATCGGTCTTGCAATGCATACACGCGTGCTGCTAATTTTGACTACTAAATCCGATATCGACTTAGGTCATTAAAAAAAATACAGTGCTGTAAGTGTAACTTCTACATTAAAAACTATTAATTTTAATATCCTGTCTTTTTCGAGTGATCATTTAATTAAATACATAGTAATCCTGGGCTAGTCTCACTAATTCGGCTGTACTTTGGACTTCCAGCGACTGGCGTAAATTTCGGCGTAAAAATGTGGTTAAACATTCGCTTTTTTATTGTCTGTATACAATTGATATTGTATTTATATATTGCATGTTAAAAGTATCAGGATAGGATCTGTAATATTTGATTGAAGTTTTGAGCGAGTGAGCGGTGAATATCGCCCGGCGCCCCGACCGGGCCTGGCCGGCGAGCGCGTCACGAGCCGGCGGTAACTTTCTCCGGGCCGGAGAGAAGAAAGTGGCGCGCCTTACGTAACCCCGCGGCGCGATGATCCAACACCCGGCGCTCATCGCCCGGTGTGGTAACCGGCCCGGAGCCACCCCGCGCCCTGCACGCGCAGCCACACCACCGACAACCGACCGACGAACCGCATCATGCGAACAAATCTCTCGTGGTCTTTTATCGGAGAAATCGCGTAAAAAATAGCACCAAAATGGACGCTAATGGGCACTTGACGCGAATAGTAATTTGTTAGTCGGTTGTCAATTGTGTTGCTGCGTCTTGCATCAGGTTGTGCTACATAATATTGACGCAGAAATGAGTCAATATCGATGGGTTTTTTTTTTGTTAAGAAAATAAAACTTTACCATACCTGTACATTTAACAAATATATTTTCTAATTGCAGAGAATTTTTTTCAAAGGATATATAAATATAAATAACACTAAATTGTCAGAGTGAGAGGTCTTTCGCCTCATTGAATTATCGTCAAACATCAAGTTGGACGTTCTGTTTATTGGACGAATGAGCTTTCAATTAAATAGTTGTATTGTAAATTGAAATAGTTTTATTTCTCATTTTTAAAAAAAATATCAGGCTTTTAATTTTATTTTTATATGCGACTGTATATGCCGATGTTTTCAGATTGTGATAGTTATATTATAAGTGTATCATTGAATATTGAAATCATCTTTTATACAAGTAGAAAGAATATTGTTTATACATTTTTAACGCTGGAAATATATTTTTTTTTTATGAATTCTACAAATAAAAGAAATTGGAGTAGTCAAATCTTTATAGCATTTATTTGATTTCCTTATTTACGGAATTTGTAGTCTTTTTTAACAAATCAGGAAGATTATTCAAATGCCATTTTTTGCAAAAATGAATTTAAAAACGTTACTAATCATTAGCAAGAACTGCCGTTTTCGGCAAACTGCACACGGTGTCCTCCAAATCGAGTTCTTCTTTTTCCCAAATTAAATTATCTTTACTCTGCCGTGTTTAAAAAAAAAACAAATGCAGTTGTTCAAGTGATTTCCTCTATGATAAACTGCATATATTAACTAACTAATTGTGTTAAAATCAGATGACTATATTTTTTTTAATTAAAAGATAAGTGTTAAAAATATTGTTGTTATTTTACAAATACCTCTTAGTTAATGCAACCTTTATAAAAAGCTTAAGAATAAAAAATAACTGTCATAACAAACGATTATTCAAATTAAACTTTCGACCATTGTTAAAGTTTCATTTGCACAAAGGCACACAAACACACACACACACACACACACACACATATATATATATATATATATATATATATATATATATATATATATATATATATATATATATATATATATATATATATATATATATATATATATGCATATATGTATATATATTTTTTGTAAATGAATTTAATATAATGTTTTTCATCGGACTACATACCGATTTATACGTATATTTAAAAAAATATATACAGGTGTATATATTTTAGTAGAAATATATATAAATATAAATTTTTATTACTACACATCAAATCGTATGAAAAATCAACGATACTTGCAGATGGTTGCCATTACTTAAACAATAACTATTAATATTGATTAAATCGTTATGAAATGCTGAAGGTTTTGCTTCTATGATTCGGTTGAAAAGATCTGAAGGCTGCTTCTTACAGAGAACTACCGCAAGACCCGTAGAGCCTCCACCAGTCACCGTACCTTAGCCACTTTTCTGAACTCTCTCGGTCGCGGGAATTCCAAAATGTCACGACTTTCTAGGCCTTCTTTTGGTTTGTCGTCCTGCAACCGGATATCCGGAAAATTTCATATATTTTTATTTCATTGTTTCAATGTTTTGTACCAATGATTTATTTAAAAATCGCTAAATTTAGGTAAGGTGAATTTTTTAGGCGATAGGATAGAATCTGATTTTTATCTTATCTAAAATATATATAATTCTAACAATTCAGTTATTAAACTGTTATTTATATCCAGGTCGTGTTTTATATATTTTTTCTTTTTTCTTTTATTATTAATTTTAAATATATTCGATTCCGTGATAATATAACAATAATATGAGATAGTATCAACGAAAATTGATAGATGATATGTTAGATTTTGTTCGCCATTTACCTGAAATCATTAATCAATAAAAACAGCAACAACAACATTTAATAACAATCTCAATTCCCAATTTAAAATTAATATATTTCATGACTCCCCACAACCTTCAAAACTGAAATCGCCAATATTCGAACTCAAAATCTTTTCAAATACTTTCCTTTCTCATCCTGTATAAAAAATGCTTCCTTGTATTTGATTATGTATTTTTATCTTAAAAGTATTTGATTTTTTCTTATTTAAAAACTGCTTAAGTGTTTATTAAAGAGTGCTTTCAATTGTTTTAAAGCGTGTGATGTACTGAAACTGATCGCAGGGCCAGGCGGTAGATAACCGGCGATGTCCATCTTTAATTGCTTGCATTAATTAATTCACCAGACACAACAATAAAAACACTGCACGAAACGTTGCGATCGCCAAGTAAAACGCCCTTTGGAGCCGATGTCTTGCCTTCGCCGCTGACAATTAATATGCACTCCAAATAACAGGCTAACCGTCTATAACTGTTAATTACCGAAAGCGCCCATATAAGCAGCAATTGAATAATAACACTGCAAGCCCGTATGGGGGACGAGCGGACCCCACCGAACTCATATGTCGGGACTCTTCAGAGCATTAAGTAAAATGTCATGAGTTATGACGCAAGACCTCTCTCTTTCTATCAATCATAAAGCCGAGTCCCTTCTCGCGCGGTAGATATACCCCGAAGAATATATATTTAGTAAAATAAAAAAATAGTAAAGGAAATGTTGAAAAGTTTCAAAGTCGTGAACATGATAAGGCTCACTCCATAAATGAAGGAGAACGCAACACCACTGCCTTATTACGAAAATAACATGATTCGTTCCAACTCTTGATTTTTCCATATGATGTGCAAAAAACAATACATTTCATCAATTCAACGCACTTTCATATACTTAGAATAATCATCTGAATTTCCACCGATTTCCTTTTGAAACTAAGATCTTGTCTAAACTATTATATTCCATACAGATCTACTTAAACGATAAGGTCCCTCGCTGATACCCACTTCTAACAATAATACGTCAATATTGAAGTACTTATAGTATATGCTATCATCAATTTCCATCTCATTGTGTAGTGGAAATTTTCCAACTCAAAGGTACTTCAGTAAATTCGTATCACACTTGCTCGCGTTGCGTTATTTTTTTCTCTATTTAATCTTATATGGTGCTTTGATTCCCACGGAAAGTGACAGTCGCCTGCAGTTCCGTTCAAAGCCGCTTTCTTTTCATACACAATATTTCAGAATCGTAGCTTCCCCTCTAGACGGTGTTTAACGTTGAGCAACAAACCAATAAAATTTATATATACATACATATGAATTCATTTCGTTAGTTTATTCTCACTATTAAAAGAAATATACTACTTTATTTATTATTATGTTTGTTAAATTATTTATTTAGGGTTACGATTTTTTTCGTAACCTCACGATAAAATCTAGGTTTTTTATGGGGGGAGGGGTGTATTTTACTCAAAATAAATTAGTTAAAACAAATAAAATAGTATTTGTTTTATAATAATATTTAGATATTAAAAAAACGATTTATGTTGCTTATCCAACTTATCCATATTTTCTCTCACATCTCAATAAGTTTTGGCCCGTGTGGTAAGTAGGTGGCTTAATTTTAATTAAACAGTGAGCTATCACTGGTTACTTCGTTTAGGGGCACCAGTCACAGCGGACTTGCGCCTCATGCATGTCACACATGATGGACGTGGTGTAACATTATGTACTTAACAAGTATTATTTGAGGCACCGCCTCGCCAGTTCGCATGCGAGCCACCAGTAGTCACCAAGTGTGACCAGAGACATGTACTATTTATATTCAGCTGACAATCGTTTCGATTGTTTTATTTGTAGCCTTTTTGCAAACCAATGGAAGCCAATCATGAATATATGTTGGGGTTGGAGTTTTTTTTCACAAAAATCAGCATATTTCTATTATTAACTATTTGATTCACGGTTACCCTGCCTTGAGTAAACGTTGAACACCAGTCTCAGAGCCTCCAGTTCGCATTTTCAATGTTTCATATTTAAATTTCCTGTATTTTGGGAATATGCTGTTTATATAAAAAAAAAATACCGGTTGTAAAGTTTGTAACAAGTTTGGAATCACTTTGTGTATGATTTTTATATTCTATGCGCTGAAAAAAAATACTAAAATTTAGGAAATTCATTATGTCGATTCACTTAATACATGATAATACAACTTTTTCACTATTGAATAACAGGGAAAAGATAAATTTTAAAATGTCACGGTTTTAACTGTATAGATTTCAAAGTTGACATATTATGTATCCAAAAAAAATAGTCTTATGTTAATAGAATTATTATTTCATAAAGAACCCAAACATCTTTAATTTTTCCGAAAATAAACACTTGACGGACATCAAATCTACGCGGAAACGTATTTATCAATGTAATTGATGAAGGTGCTAGATTTACCAAAGCGCGGGAATTAGACAGCTCGTATTAATTTATTATGCTTCATGTTATTAATTGGTCTTCTTATTTCTTCCGACTCGTTATGGCGTATTATGGTCGAAGGAGTACGTAACCAGAATGCACATATTTGGGTGGAAATTATATTATAACGGATATGATAGTGGTATTCCGCGAGATGGAACGAATTGTCACGGCCGAATGTGTGATCAGACAATTTAGTTACGCTACGATTGCGGTCGGTTAAATTAAATTAACTATCGTTTGCTTCTATTTATTTTGTTTTGTAAGAACAATTAATAAATTTATAAAGTGCTCAGATGCATCACACACACATTTTCACTATTTCGGCGCTATAATTATCTATAAATTAAATATTTTAAAACGAGACAATTTTTTTCTAATTTAATGTCATCCATAGATATTCATCTCTCATACACGTAAATAAATATCTCTAATATTAAATTAATAACCGTTACAACAATCAATAATTTATTATTGATTTTTAAACAATACGATATATATTCAAAAAAGGTTTCTATGATCAGGTATGCACCACACATTTAATTTACCGATCTGTAATTAATATCTTTATACAAGATCATTGACATCAGTGATCGATGGTGTTTGAATAAAGGTGAAATAATGATTAAAGTATGAAACACGGATTTAAGTTTTTTATTGAATATTAATTTATAAAAAATATTCCTCTGTTACAGGGTTTGCATGGATTCAACACCGAGCGCAAATAATGGTAAGTGAAATTTATTTACTAGTATTTTTTAAAATGTATGTTGTCTTCGCAATGTCTTTTCTTCTTTATAATATTATACCGAACTGTATTAGTGGGCTTTGTTGTTTTCACAATCTCTTTGCTATCAAATGAAATATCTGCATTTTTTTGTATATGAATATTTTAAATTTAATTTTAACCGAAATTGACGTAACCAAAATATGTTAAATGCGATATTCATGTTTATTTAACATTCTAAATGCACAGTTTTTTCCCGTTTCCTTATCGTGGGATGACTGATGGCTTTAAATAGTTTCACTCCGCGGTTATGTTGGCAAAAAACATATCAGTTATTAAATGCAATTACATTCCAAACTTTACTACAATTGCAATTATGATAATAACTCTTATATTATGCAGGTATAAAGTTGATGCTAGTACGGCTTATTTGAGGGAATATAATAATAAATTCCATATACGCTGGACTGTAAATAATTATTTCCATCTTCATCTTCAGGTGTCTCTCAGAGGAGGTTGGTGGCTATCTCTCTATATATATCTTTATGTCTGTTTTATATAAAACTGCAATGTAAAAGTACCCAGGGACTCACTATTTATTTTCCCTGAGAAAACCATAGTCAAATATTATTTCAATAGCGGAAATAAAATCAAAAGTATGCATATGTGTTCTGTTAGGAGTATTATGATTTAAAATCTATGTTGTAGAAAAAAATAATAAATAAATTACGCGAATGGAAAAATGCGTATGTGTTTTTGGTTTAGGTCATATACTCGATAATACATATTTTTACTTGCCTTTAAAACTCATTGAGCTTATAACTATAATTTTATTATTATGTATTTTTAAATTATTGAGAGGTATAAAGTCTGTATTTATTTGAGGTATGGTGTGTGTTAATATGGAATCAATATATATATTTTTTTGTCATAATTATGATAATTTAATTTTTTGAAAGAGATTAGGTTTTTTTAAAATTAATATCGGTGATAGTCATTAAATATCTAAATAACATAATAGAGGCTTTTAAAATATGCTGTATTGATTCTCACTCGTATAAAATAGGTTATACATAGTTTTGTAGATTTTTTCTCAAGCTCGTTATTTAAACACAAAGATATCATTCACCATAGATACGCTTCTTTTTCCCAGCCTTCAGATTCTATTCAATGACCCAAAAATGTTTGAAACAATCACTCGTTCCCATAAAGATCCAACCTAAAAAATCTTCATCAAACCCCAAACAATTGTGTGTCACCTATATAGTGAACATTGCCACACCTTTAAATTAAAAATTAACACGTGTGTGTATCAATAAAAGAGTACTGGCACGTGCTGGCCGCTGGTTGCGTAAACGTTACATGGCCAGAAAGTAAAATCTTTGATGCCCGGCGGCGGAAAAAGAAAGTGTACACGTCACGCGCCAGTGGATCGCAAACGGCGGGTCGCGCGGAGTGAAAGGTGCTGTTGACCCCCTCTATTATATCCAACATAAATTTTTAAATGCATTATATGCGCAGTATGCCGGACGTTTAGTTTATCTTTAGTGTAAGTCGATTACGTTTACTTGTCGCATATAAATACACTTAAATCAATTACCGTGGCATTGGTGTTATGTCACTTTTATTATATCCATAAATTTATGTTTGCACTTGCGTTGTTTTGTATGGTAAAAAGGTGACCTTCGAGAACTTGTTGAATGAATTGGCTATCAATAAAGATGTACACCATTTGTGATGCAACTCTAAACATAAGTAAAATACCTTGAAATTTGTATTGTCTATTGTTTTGAAAAAAAATAGACAGGTATTACCGCACAGCACTAGTAGTTTATAGGTATACTGAGTAGATTTTATAATAAAAAAGCGCAATCCATCATCAATACTCATAAAAAAAACTCGAGACTCGCTTCATTTGTTAGCAGAAAAAACCAAATTCTTGTTTCAGAGAATTGTAATTGAATTATTTTATTTTTCTTAAATGTTGCTAATAACTAAGAACTATTGTGTTGGATGGTGTTATTTTAAGAGATGATTAGTAAATATTCAAAGATCTTCATTTATACTTGTGCGTATACTAGCATGAAACGACGAGAAATATTGATTTACTTATTTTACAGCACAAATGGAATTCGAGCTTATACTTGCTTTTCGTGGCCTGACCTTCCCCCTAAAAGGCCTATGAAAATGAAAAAATACCGGAACAGATATACATTTGTTAGATTTAAAATTCACATTTTTAAAGTCTATTAACATATTGTTATAGATCTGAATTTTGAGCCTACAAGTTCATTATTTTAACGTAGTTTGTATCAATTTGCTTTAAAAAGTATTTTCAAGCAGTCATCGTAGAAGTCAAATTGGGAAGCGCTGCGAAGAGAAAGAAGGCGTAACTTTTACTTTCATCGGGACGGCCGGCCTCTCGCCTTCACCCAAATCACATACAATAGCCCGAGAATCATCAAGCACTCGCCATCATCATCATTCTCGGAGCGTTCTGCCCCGTTTTTTGTAACAATTATCTAACATCGCCGCCGGAGCGCGCGGGGCCGCGGCCGGCGCAACCACCGGGGAAAGCGCCTAGTCAAATCGTCCGTATGTCGAAATTTTAATGTTAATTAATTTACATTAGTGAATCCGTATTTAATTAATGCATGTGCCAACCTCGTATTGATTTGTACGAGACCATACGGCTTCGTTAAAAATACTCCGAGTTGATTTAATCAGCGTGATAAAAATATTTCTATTGTTACGAAAGGAGATGATCTAATATAAAATGATAATTAGTGCAAAAATTAATAAAACAATTATAAATAAAACTAGTTTTATGTTGCTGTGTTAAGCTTATTTGCATTTTTTTGCGTTATTCTACATTAAAATATTTATACATATACTAACAAAAACAATGAAAAGAAATATATCCAGTATGTTATTAAAAAAAAAATTCAATAATGGTTAAAATGTGACAGGTTATATAAAACTTTTATTGAAAAGTCTGATTTAATAATGGTTATTTATATCGTCGTTAAGTTATTTTATTGGTTTAATTGATATAAACAATTAACTGAAAATCAATTTGTACACAATACATTTAATAGATTTACCGGATACTTACATACGAAAACAGATTAAATTTCATAGCAGATATATCCTAGTCTACTTAATACGATACTAAAAACTTGCGATAAATGTTTCATTAGATTATGCGAACACTGCATAACTCTCTGAAGATTTAAATAAACCGATTTATATTCATTTGCAATGTTGAAAATAATTAATTTTTATTTGGTAATAAAGTACGATTGTCGTACAATTTATTGCTAATTATATGCATAATTGACAACATTAGGCATTAGAATTTTTTAATATCTTTTTTTGTTGACTTTCTATTTCTTTTTAGAAGTTATGAACTGTGGCAAGTTTTCACAGCATTCTTTTATTCTTTTTACATACCAAAAATGGAATAATCGTGATTTTAACGATCATGATTTTTTTTGTTATTTTAAATTTCTATTACGTGCTCTCTAGGTGACAATTTACAAATAAAAAAAATACCAAACATAAATATCCATTTGTAATAGTGAGTAATTCAAAGTCTTGAAATGGCTTGAAAATGAAAACAATATCAATAACTGCAAACCGTGTCACTGCTTCCAGCAATGTTAAGTTATTGTCTATATTCAAGAATTATAATATTTATGGTAAAATATCAATTCCGTCAGGTCACAGGTCGACAAAAAAAGGCAGCCAGGGTCACGTATTTTCAGTAATTTATTCGATCTTTTGATCCTGAAAGTTAGTAACAAGGCATCTTTTACTAACTTCCCGGAAACTTCCAAAACCATTAGGCTGCCAATACGTATAATTAAAATCAATTCATTTTTTAATATATCTACATAAAACTGAAATATCTTTTTAAAAAAATACAATTCAAAAGCACAGCCGTGATCACACAAGACATGCGTAAATATTACTAATAATGTCACTATGGAAAAAATAAAGGTCACTGTATCGTAATTGTATAATTAGCCTTGGGTATGTTCCTTCTCTTATATCAGTTCAACTTTCAGCGGATTTTTTTGAACGGTCAGAAATGCGAAATCAAGTTTAACTACTATACAATTGCCAGTGCGTTGAACTTATTCACTGGCTGACCTCTATTTGGCTTACGACCCGGCAGTCCCCGCACCACTGCGCCACCGCGCCATTGCCTTGTGGACGCGTGCAGCACGGCCGCGCGCAAATATCGCTCGCCATACAAAACATATGATTATTCAGAACCCGGATATGACTTATTATTCCTCATGAATTATTTCGACATGAAAAATACTGTAGCATCTGGATTGGACATTATGTATCCTATAAACGAGGCATAAAAACATAATCGATAATTTGTGAACAGTGCTTGTAGGTCACACAGGCGCAGGTTACTAACCTAAAGTCGGCGCACGCCACAATTCAAAAGGTTATTTGATTAGTGAATCCATACAATAAAGTACAATTTTTTCGAAGGTTATATTGATCTGATGTTAAACCGCGTTTCAGCTCTTGTACTGGATCCCTGAAGATAACTCCAGTATCTGTTTTGAGACGTAGTTGAGGAAACCCACACTGCTTGCGTCCAATAATATTAGAAATAATAAATCAAATTTTAATATAATTAATATTTTATATGATTTCCGTGTGTATACAATAGTGGTGGTGTGAAAAAATTGGTATCGTTTATTTTATTATCTAACTACCCATTCCATAACCCATATAGTCTTAATATAATAAGGTTAATCAAGATGGTTGAAAATGATCTTTCCGATATAACTATTAAAGTGATTGTTTAGCCTTTTTTACTGCTTGCTCAGATTTTAAGCTCATCGCACGCCACTGCTGATTGGAAGTTCAAAAGTGATTCATAGTATTTCACCATAAGGCGCTAAACTTCTCAGCGCCATAAATTTGTACAGCTGACATTTAAGCCATAAAAATTTCATACAGATCCATTTTCATTTCCCAAATGGCAAGCGGGCAGTAAATTAGAGAAGTCCTTGCCTTCGCAGGCAACCTGCTGCCACGAGCTGCCGCGAGCTGCCGCGAGCTGCCGCCCTTCCGGGGCGGGCGTCCTCTGGAAATGCCTGAGACGTGAACCCGGAAGCTGCGCGGCGGCTCAGCGCAGCCGATCACCTTGGCCGGCCCGATACTCCCCAGAGGCCCGGTCGTCGCAACCGTGAGCGCCCACGCGCATATGTAAAAAATACTCTCATCATGTGTATACTGGGTGATTATTGCTGGTCTATATACTTATATAATTTTTATATTTTGTAAAAATATAAAATCGTATAAAGATACCCTAGCCATTGCGGATTGAGTGGCGGCGTATGGTTAGCTATTAACTTGTAATTCATATTTTCATCGCCATATGTAGATATAGGTACAAAAAATAACATTTTTGTATTATTAGTGACATACACATATTCTTATATAGTCTACGTCTTCATGACAATGGCAGTTACACGAAACAGGCATTATTTTAAATAAAATATATAGGGGCTGTTCAAAAATTGTATTATTTTATTTTAAATTATAAAAGTGGGTAAAGGTATAGGTTAATGTAGGTTAAGTTGGCCTGCGATGTCACCATATGTACATGGTGACATCGCTGCATGGTTGAAACATTAAATTCTTGTTGGCCAATGTTTTTAGGACAGATTAAATAAATATATTGTGAAAAGTTTTTATCGCTAGCACCATACTTAATCCGCTCTCACACGGCCTCTGTCACGCACCCTGAAGCTTGCAAGTTGAGCGCCAAGAGGCTTCAAGGACCGCAGATGACCGAGGAGAGTTGTAGAGCCATGGTGTAACCTTCGGATTACAAAAGTGACAGGCTGGGGGACTAATTAAACCCACAATACATACAACTTGTTTAAAAATAATCACGAACTGCCAGTTGCTGTAAAATTTAATTTAAACATATCCTTATCTCTATATAATTACGTCATCACTGATTTTTTTAACATTGGTATAATTTTAATGGGAGAGCCTCGGAAGTTACGTAAAAGAACAAATACATTAGGGTTGCTTTCACTTAATTATAATTATACATGAATTTAAAAATAAAGTGAAAATCCAAAATATAATTGTTAACGACGCTACCAGGTATAGTTCTCGCTCTCGAGACACAGGTATGTAAACCTCCCACGATATTTACGTCACCTGACGCGATGTTAGCACAGAATACGCCAAACCGTGGTCGTATCTTCACGCACGCGGACGTGGTTTCTACGCGCGTTGCTTTTCCACTCATAAGGGTTTGTAAGGTCCTTACGATCATCACAGCAGGAATGAACTTTTCATAACTTCGCCGGATATTAACGATAAGATCGCAATTTACATCTCACCGGAGTGGGTGTCTTCCTTGAAGACACTTTGAACACTGTTCGAACACTGGCCCTTTGGGGAAAAAAAAATTAAATTAAATTTCAAAATTCTTTTATTTTTCATTAGGTTTATTACAATAGATCTCATAGCTAATGTTTTGGTGAGGTGGTGGGGGCTCTCACTGGTCTTTTATACAGTTTAAGAACAAAGAAAGCATGTTTTACCAGTTCACACGCTGAAAACATATTAAATTTAACAATCAACGAAAATATCAATTGACCGTGTCCAGAAAATATAAACTTTGGTTTCCTAGCTATTCAACATTAACTAGATCGGTTCTTACACAAAGACATCTAGTATTTCAACATGTGCAAGGCTTAAAATCAAATATAAAATATCCGTGGGAAGGATAGATTTTAGAATTATTTCTCTATATGAATAGGTAACCGTAATACCAAATGTCAAATAAATCTTTATTTTATAGGAAACTGTATGCCTTCAAATCTAAGTTAATATAAAACTTAGTACAAAAAATTCATTATTACCGAGGGATAAGACCCTGGTCGGCTCGTTAAACTAGTTTAAACTTGAAGTTACGTAAGCCTAAAAAATAGAAAATATATTTATGGCCGCGTTGGTAACAATAATGTTGATAGCGAATTCAGGATTATCAACTATGACTTCTTCAAAAATCCGCTAAGATAAAATTAGTAGTGAAAGGTTTACCGGTCACCAAAAAAAATTTACATGTGGAAAAATCAATCTAGTATTTTATTTAAAATATTGAAATGGAATTTAACCAAGTACTCTTGGTCAAAAATAATTGTTTATTTAACAATTTATAACAAATAAATATTGTATTATTTCAACAAATTTAATATAAAAAAAATTATTCGATACTTCTGTTTGTGATTTCTTCAGTTTCATTCAATCGATTGCATTGATTTTAGTTTCGATTCGGTTTAGTTTATGTTCGATTTTAGTTGAGGTATAAAATATTTTATTCCAATGCAAAGATTCTCCGCTTTATAAAATATTTATAAATTATAAATTTAATATTGTTTACATTAGTATTAACCAAATTTCGAATAACCAAACTCAGCTAATATGCAGATTAAATGTGAGACGAGATCTGTCGCGTTAATTCCAACAATCCTTGAGATTTTTGTGGACCTTTTTATGCGTGTTTAAACACGAAAACTCGTAAAATATTAAGTAAATTGTCAACTCCACTATTTTTTGTCATATGTTCGTTTAAGCCGAGTCATGTAACGTTGTGACCGTTAAAGACCTCACACACGTAGCAACAAAACGCGCAACCAACTTACAGCCAGCCAATAGCGTCCCTTTATTTTGGGTGTTTTTTAATGGTTTGACCTAAAATTTAGGACGCTATTGGCTAGCTGCATGTTGGTATTATTAACAGGTAAAATGTATATATTATATATATATATAATAAATTGAAGTAGATGTGAATATTTTACTGACGTACATTGAAAATATTCAAAGACAATGTTTGTTTTATACAAGCAGCACGGGCACTTCTTTGATCGTTTTTTTCATCTCGAATTATACAAGTCGTTTTGAAAAAAAAACTGACCGAGTATCACCTTCAACTCGGGTGCGACCACAGGAAAGAAAATGCCGATGTAAATGGATAGTTGATTCCGTTTAACTCGTTGTAAAAGTCAAGAATTTCAACCTCGAATGTGAACGGAGAGCGATGAATTACGAGCGTGAAAGCGGCCCAGCCGGGAGGGGCGGAGGGCGCGTGAGGCGCGTGAGGCGCGACAGCTGACTGCGTTTGGCGCATTTCCAGCAGCCAAACTAACAAGTGCATTACTGCAATTACTGAGGCAGGGCCACGGTGGACGTTCCGCAGGTCGATGCCAGAACACCTTCTTCCGAGAGATAATTAATTTCAAATTGCAGGAAGTATAAAATATACTATGTATCATACAGTAAAATATCTGATTATATCGTTACATATAGGGTTTAGAATAAAATAGTTACAACTTTTAAAAAATATCGATATGTTCAAGATTCTTTATTTTTTTTTAAATTTATAATCATTCTTAGAGTGCGTGGCTATCCCCTATCCTGGCGTATGAAAATTACAATTCCTAATAATTTTGGAACACTTGATACATTCCGACCAATAATATGTATAATTTTAATAATTGCTATTGCTATTTTATTTGCATATAAACATAAAATAATAAAATATTTCCCAATGAAGCAATGTATCAAATTCATTAATGTATACTATGCCAGCCAGCAAGGTATTTCATTTTTTACAAAGATAAATTTTTACGCCACAAAATATCATCATTTTTACGTGTGCTTCATTCAAAACATATGAACAAATATCCAAGATCTAGGCGTTGAGGAAACACTCGGGTATATTTTGAAACTAAAATGCCTCAAGAAAATATGTTCCCCAAGAACCATTTCTTTGACAATCCTAATATACGATTGTCTAATCTCGCAGAGGACACAACAACGCGGAAGACCCGAGAACTAGTTTTGACGACATCTCATTACCAGGGACGCTCACAGTATATCGAAATATCGATTAAACGCTAAATATGTGAACTCTGAATTTCAAAATTACTTTTATTGAATTTATTAATATCAGCTTCCGGTAGACTAATAATTTCTTTGAAGATTTCAAATTATTTTAATCCTAATTTCCTAGTCTGCTCCCGTGTTATCAAAAATGTATGTATGGAATAATGAAGACCCACGAGCCATATATTTCTTTGTCCTGAATAATTGTTGTATTTTTCTTCGTTGCACTGTCGACTCTGGAACGACTGCTTGTCCTCTGGGCGAAACGTTCACGCGCGTTAGTATTAAAACCCATTATAAAAACGATAAACAAAATAATTCGATGAAGCGGTGTTTTTTCCGCGCTGCCTCCCTGCCCGGGAGTGATGTGTGTATCTGTCGTTGTGTAAACAATGTGAGAAAAAATGACAATTTATACAAGCCAAGCCACGCTTCCGCACAGCGGGCAGATGATAGGACGCCTCGCCTCTGTACTGCCTCGGCTTGAATTATTCATAATTCCTTCATTTGCATGCGGCGACTCGGTTGTAGGAAAATGCGTCACGCGTTTTGGTTGAGCTCTTTTTATAGGTTGCCCGAGGCGTGTACATTTATTTTATTATTCTACAGTGTGTAAACTTATTTATAAGTATATGATTAGCCAAACGGAGAGGAGGTTGCGAAATGCGTTATTTTTGTAAGCCTTTTGCATTTCAATAGCTTCATGAGTGTGAAAAACAATGAAATAGTAAGATATTTTTTTTACTTTTAAAACTCAGTACGTTTATATAGCGAGCACCTTAAGATAGTGGTACTACATCAAAACTAGTGTTTTTTTTTTGTTTTTTTATAACTGTATTTTTGGAGTAGTCAAAGTACAAAAGTGTTTTATTGTTGTCTTAAACAATGCGCCATAAAGTAAATGCCATCTTAACAAAGGAAGAAAATTTAATACAAATGTGCGATTCGTGCGAACGAAAAAGGTAAAATTATTATAGTCAAAGTAATGTAAACCGTTGTCATATCAAATAATAGAGTTTAGTTATTTGATATGACAACGTATACTAATTTAGTTAATAGATATTATTAAAATAATCTTTAGTTCAAGGAAAAATTATGATACAAGATTACAATTTTTTTACCAGGCTTAAACCTTGCTTTCTGACTCACAGCCACATGTGTGCAAATATTGTCAAGACAGAAATTTATTTATATATTTTAACATCATCTCTTGCAAATAATTTCTGATTAATATTATAATAACTATTCGAATATACACATGTTAATTTACATAAAACAATTTGAATATACACACGCAATGTCAATAGTTATCCTATTTGGCTATAAACTGTTACAGAAGTTAGCCTAATCCTAATGAGTTTGGGATTCACCTGTCGCGGCATGGATCAAAACTAAACCAGATTTTAATTTAAAAAATCTATGTTTATGTGCATTTTCTTTTCTCACAATAGTAAATTATTTTAAAATTTGGATAAATTCATGCCGAAACTACAAATGACGTAAGTATTATAAAACCGGTTCGGTCTCTAGGTTAACGCTAAAAAAGTAGTCAGTTACTTAAAACTTAATATAAAAACATTAATTAATTATCACAACATAATATTTATTGATTAATTGAAAAAAAATATCGGTCTCCTGAGAATGCAAATGATTTTTCTATAAAGCCACCATTGTTATTCAGCTGAACAAGATTACTCACAGATTGTGGATGATTCAAGGTTTTTCTGGATACATCCCGAAGGTGTAAATTTATTGAGGGAAAACATCAAAGCGCTTCTGGAACAGTGCCAAGTCCAGGAGGCCGTTTCCCTGAATTCTCGCAGGGGTTTATCCAACTCATATATTATTCACTAACTGAATATAAACTCATATCGTCTTGATTTGTTAGACGCACGGTTTCGTAGGTGTAAAAATGTTAGGACGCTGCCGCAAACAAAACCGGACAAAGCGGGCTTAAAACGGGACGACGGCTATTCTTTCATACATTTTTTAAAATTTTGCTTTTGTGGTGTTGTTGGTTTCAAGCATGTGAAAATGAATTCTTGGAGAAGTTGTTATATACAGAAAATGTCATACACACCAGATTGATCAGCTGAAGCAGGTAGCGGGTGCTAAATTTCTAGAGCCTTCGCAAGACTTCTGTTAATCTTAAATATCGTATTGTACGTAATTTACTTTTCAAAAATATATAGAAATGGGACTGTTGAGATTCTATTCGCTTTTGGGTAATGAGTACTAGTAGATGAAATAAATGTCGTCTTCGGTGTTGATACCTTTCATAATACGGTTATGGCTTTTGATATAAAGTATAGGTTAGAATTTCATAATTAAAATATTTATTTTAATATGGTCTAAAATATTCATTTTAATAATGTTGTAGGTCTACATTATTATATATATTTTTTGAAGCGACCGTTTTAGCACCAAGGTCGTGATTTTTATCAATGGGCAAATTGAAAATAAAGTAAATTATTCTGGGATAAACCTGGAAGGTAGTATAATATTCTGGAATGACTGCTCTTTCTCTCTTTAACTTAACATTATATATAGTACACCGACCAAATTTCTCAAATATACAGCATAATAGGAGTATGCCAATTATTTCAAGGTGGATACTTTCATGAATCTGCTAATATTTGTTTTATAAAAAATATTCCTACGCTTATTATTATTAACAATGATAGACGTTAATAATTTCCTGTAAAATTTTCCATTTCTCTTCAATTTCCCTAAAAAACTTTATATCTATTTCCGTCAGACCGGCTAAATTGCCGTGAATCGGATGCTTGACAAACGCAATACAACTAGTAAGAAAGCGCGTTGTTCTTCGATATTACGAGCGAAGAATTTAATTTGTGAGACAATTGTAACTTTAAAAATGTATATGTATATTATAATAGGTCAGATGTGGTAGGCACCAAAAAATGTTATTAAAAATACTAAATAAAACAAAGTAAAGACATACCTACTTAATTTAAATATTTACATTTTAATTGTATACTTCAGCGAACCATCAAAACGAGGGTCGTATTGACATTTTTTAACTAACTTCCTTATTTCAGAATATTTATATTTAAATATTAAACATGAGAAATACAAAACTACACCTCTATGAATAATAAGTGGAATTTAATGAATTATGGGTATGCATTAAGCTTACATTAACAATATGTTAAATATTCATTGATAATTATGATTTAAACATACATGCAGTATGTTTTTAAATAAACTATTTCAAAATAAAATCTATTTTACAAGTTTTTTTTTTAAGTTTACGTTTAATCAATTAAACGTAGGTTTTATTTAAAACACAAGGAAAATAATGTTTATAAATATATATTTTTAAATATTATTCACAATAGAGAATTGAGTACATAATTTGTTCGTTTACAAGTGGGTGATTTAACTTTCCACGTTTTTGTCGTGTCTTTGCCATCTAAAATAATGCCTTTACGCTACTTAAAAAGCAGTCACGTCACTTGAATCTATTCCAGCTTTCTGAATTTCGATTCGTAATTTTACTCTTTCCAGCAGTACCATGATCTGCTGACTACACGAATCCGCATTTCTACCGTCGACTTGATAAAATTACTAATAGCTTTTGGCGCACGGATCATTATAGAGTATATCTTTGGTGTTTATCTCTGACTTTACTTTAGTCGATCGTTATCATGGGATGGGACGCAGTGGCGTATCTTCGGACGCCGAAGAGTTCGGCTTGCCGATCAATCGACGTGTGTCAAGTGCTTGTCAAGCAGCACCGGACCTCTCGGCGGAGGCACTAAACAGTGAGCACTAAACTGAAAGCGGGCTGTGGCGAGGCATGTCCGCCGTTCCGCTTTTTGTGTCGCTTTTTGGCGCTCAGTGTATTTTTTTTTCACTCCGTAATGAAAACAAAGACGTGCCCAGAGACGCAATTAAAAAATTGTCTTTTATATCAAATAATTATTTTACGCTTCCGCCGGTGAAAACTACAAGAATGCGCGATCTACGGCTTGTGTTTCTTTATGTCGCCGCAGACCACACGGCTTTTGTGAAATTATCGTTGTTTTATTTAAAAAATAATTACAAATATTGATTAATTTCATTTAATTTAACTTGTTTACATTATATTTTCAATATTAAACACTAATAAACGCGTCTGGCCGTCTCAAGTACTGTCTTCAATAGATAACCTCAGGGTGAAAATCGATACAGATACGGCTAGTGTATACACAATCAAGATCGCCTTCTGTTTTTTTCAATTAATCATTCAAATATTTAATGAATCATGAAAATATGTCCGTGAATGAATGGGATACGATGAGATGATATATTATTGTCAGTCGAAGGTGACGTTGGTAGTGCAGACTCTCATGTTTGTATCGCTAATGACAGACGAAAAGAACAGGAAACCAGCCGGGGTCGCTGGAATCAACGTGGACCCCACTTCTGCAATCGCAACAAAAAAGAAAACTTAAGAAATCTACCACGGCACTGTAATTAAGCAAATTTCGACCCTCGACTTGCACTAACTGACGTTGCACTGCAACCACATCTATTCCGCCCCAGGTGTACTGAAAAAAGTTAATAAAATCGAGAGTTGTTACGACGTAATCCCTCTCATTATCAGGTCCAATCAGATCTCAGGTGTGCTATTCTTGAACAGGTTATTAGTAAGGAGGTACTTAGCGTTTTTTCGGCGACTCATTATCGGTTTTTTGTCATTATTGTTTCTGCGCTTTTTGCGATTCGGTTTCTCATTGGGCAGGTGTCGATCGCCCTCTGTTTTGCGTTCAATCTTTTTTACCGGTTAATTTAACGATTTGTATTTATTCCATGGTACGTTAAGCCGGGTTACTATTCCATAACACAGAGCCGCACTCAGCAGGAAAAAATACCAAAATCTAATAATCAAAGTTTTCACGATTTTTCTTTTTGTTGTTTGTTTCTTTATCAGTGTGAGATCTAGATTAAAAATCTTACATCTAAATATTGCGTTTTACACCATACACAGGATTATATCACAGGGATTTTATTATTTTATTTATGTGGCGAAGATGTTCAAACGAATTTGCATTCTCAAACCTATTTGAGATGTGAGTTTATTTTAAATTTGAGTATCACACATGAGTAACTTCCTAATGCAATAATTTCTCCAATCAATACGCTTTACACTCTATTTATACGTATATTGTACATTATTATGGTTATTAGACACATTACTAGACGTAAACCACTTAGTTCTGGTCATGTATTCCGCAGTTCGACTCTGCTCCCGTAGCACCTCAATGCCAACTTCAGCTTTGACTTCCTGTATAAAAAATTAAATATTTCCAGATACGATAAGAGCCGTAGTAATTCTAGTTTAAACGCGTTATCATCTCACGCGCTTACGTGCAAACAGCTGGTATCTTCTTACACATACCACGTGAAACTTCAACAAAGTTTTTTTGTTGTTGTTTGCTTTAAATTAATTATTTTCATATTTATATTCAGTTGTATTTTGTAGAAACTCAGCTCAAGTTTTGAATGTAAGCAATGGGAATTCTAAAATTATAATAAAAGTAAAACAAATATTTCCTTTAAAAATAATATATCAGATTCTGATTTGATAGTTGCAAATCAGTTGCAACTAAGCTTTCCAGGGAACCTATGGAATCGAAAATGTTTTCGATTCCATAGCTTTTGACATTCCGAACATTTTGATTGTCGGGTGTAAAATTTCATATTTTTGTGATTTTCTCTGGATATCTAAAGTTTGAGACATTTTGAATCCCATCTGAGTCACGGAAAATATTTTTCGAGGATTTTTCTCGCTGTCTCATGTTTGAATCGATTATGTTTAAAATGTATAGCATATAAAATAGACCTGTTTGTGTGTCAAAATGCAAAGTTTTTAAATATTTCATAACAATCATTAGTGAATAGAAAGGTGTTGTAAAATACCGTGAGAAAAACTATAACTTATTTTTGTACTTCTTTAATCCTGATAAATTGCTTACACAATGTGTTGTTTATTTGTTCAATATTATATTATTATTATCGATGCTGATTTGCAGTTTGTAGCTATTTCCAACAAGTCGAATCATGCATTATTATAATTTTCCCAAGATTTTGCTTATCACCGGTCAGCTGTTTTGCCTATTATTAGCAAATCGCCATTTTTTTTATTTAATAGCAACATTGGCAATTCGAATCGTGCGTCAGCAAAATCCATAACACTTCATTAATACAATGCGATCTTGAGTAATCGATTCACACATAAAACAAAAAGAAAAATCCTCGAAATTTTTTATCGGCTCAGATGGGATTCTAACCCACAACTTCACCTCTATATACAATGCAATAAGCCTTTGAAGGTGATATCAAATAATAATCATTATAAGCCTACATTGATATTTGACCGTAAATACTAATATATAAAAATATAAAGAAAAGTATTCTACGTTTGTTAAGTATATTGTTTTAAAAGTTGTCTGAAATATTTTTTTTTAGTTTCAAAGACACATTTAAAAAATATGTTAATGTAACTAAAATTTTACTGGCTAGGCTTTCATTAAAAATATATATAGTTCTAATAACAATTTCATAATGCCCTTGAAAACCTCAATAACTTCAGGAAGTATTATGTTGATTATAAATATACCTTCTAATAGATTACTAGGCGGTAATCAAATATATTTTAGTACTTCATAAGTCTTGTGGCTTATGAAGTACTAAAATACTATCACCGAAATGTACATAAAATACTACAGTAAAATTAAATAGATGGTCCTAATTTTGAAGATTATCAACATGGTTTATATTTGGTTTCCAATGGTACACTTCCATCAGTATTTAAAAGTGGTGTGGTTAATTTTAAGAACCATTTTTCTGAAAGCCACGAATATCATCAACATAATAAAACAGTTATTCTAGGGCTCTTTCCAGTCAGAGTTATTGGTATAGATTTAGCCTGTTGACCTTGAGGCGCAGGACTTCCTCGTGCTGGTCTTCGAGCCCAGGGTAACGTCCCCGGACAAAGGAAGACCAGATCTGGCCACGGTCCAAGGTTGGAGACGCGTGCGTGGGCTACCACGTGGACCTAGCTGCGACGTGCGTTTTGGATGTTTTGGTCAACCCAGAGCGGTCATGGACTAAATATAAATGGGCAGCGTCTGCTCTTGACATCGGTCACTGGATTTAACACCAGCATCCAAAAATCCGTTACGTTATACAAACGAAAATCTATGCTACATTTTCTAATCAAAATATATTAACTGACGCTTGATGAAAATTTATAAATCCCGGAATCGTTTCCTCAAAAGTGATAATTAATGTATAATTTTTGATATGAATGTACAAGCACTAAACAATTTTATAAAAGTTGTTAATATCTTAAAATTAAATTTAGGTTTTATTTATTAAAAAAAATATAAAAGGTTTAATATATCCAATTATTCTCTCTGGATATTTTATTTATACATTTTCACTTTATATTATATTATATAATAGTGCCGTACATTAACAGTTATGGATTGTAATCCACTTTTGATGACAATGAATTAATGAATATTATTTAAACCAAATTTGTTCACGTATGAACTGTACTATATTTAAATAATTAAATATTTTTAAAATCACATAACTGTTATTTTGATAGAATTATCCTTTGATTTAAGAAAGAGTGCAAACGGAGGAAAATACAAACATGTCATTTAATTTTAAACTATGACAAAATTCAATTACTCAAATCCATCGTTTTTCAGAGGTCATTTGCCCACTGAGTCATCCACCGTTTTCCCAACCGCAGAATTAATAACAAACCATATTTGCGAACGCATTAAATTTTACGAAACAGAATTATTAACACGTCCAGTGGATAGAATAAAAATCACTTAAAAAAGTCGTTCCTAACCAGGCGATAGAACTAAACGAATTCCAAACGTCTTCATTTCCCCTTCCGCATATTTTTCGCTAAAACAGCGAGTCATTGTAATTTTCCTACAGCCCATTGTAATTGTAGTTATTATAATATAGAATACAAGTTTACAGCAGTTTATTACACCACTACAGTAGTACCACAGCAGTTTGGTATAAGCCAGTTAACCTCGTATGGAGGAGATTGTCAAGTCATGTTGTTTTCCTAAGATATACACCTATATAATATATAACAAACATCTAGATATAACTACTTCTATTTTATAATTTATATCCTGATCAAAAAATATTTTAATATAATACCGATAATTATATTAAATGAAGACAGTTTATCGATTTACCAGATATAAGTTGCCAGAATCATCTCAGGACTACAATTATTTCTATCTAACCGATACGTTTAAATATTCTTATAAAATAACATTTCTTAACATGGCTTTATTACTGACATATTTCACAAATCTAAACAATCAATGTAAGTAGTATAACCACTGGAGCCGAAACCTACAAATATATTAAATATTTTCATTTTTCAGGTGATGCTTTGAGTTTTATATTTCGAAACACTCATTGCATAAATATTGTGTCCATTTTTTAGGCAACAAATCAAAACCATTCCCTTAAAAATTACAATTATAAGAATAAAAATTAGATAATATTCTCGTATTATTTTTTTCTTCATGTTAATTTTTACTTCAAAAGTGCCACAAAAATCAAGAATTGATAATTATTTTGTTTATTTAATTTTAAATATGCAGTTCTAAAGGGTGCATTTCTACAACTTAAAAGAATAATTTTAGAGTCTGGTAATTGCCATGCTCTGTATGGGTTTGAAAAAATTGTGGCTTTGTCTAACTTGTTGATTTACCTTGTTTAAAAAGCATTGCCTATTTCAAAGAGGCTTTTTATCAAAAGCTGCATTTAAAAACAACTCCAAACCACAGGTGCGAGCTATGATCTAGAAGTACGTTTTTGTTTGCTTATCCTCTGGACTGCGATGTCTCGTGGTCCATTTATTTATTCTACACAAAATGATAATATGATTAACTATTTACGAAGTAATGTAGGTGCTATCAGGCCTCCTTGTAAATATTCATACGTGTAAAGTAGAGTGTCCGCAAAGTGTGTGCTGGGCTCGGTGTCATTGATCTTATACAAAAACGTTTACCTGTGCATTGACTTACCTGTACGTATATTAGCACTTGCGATAATTTAAGCTAATGAATCCTGCGGCTTTAGAGGTGAGACAAACTGCTGTCATAAATCATTAAAATAACTTTTGAAATGTGTTTGTGCAATTGGCAAAACTTTGTAACATTGATATAACGAATAAAAAAACTTGTACATATTATATATAATAATAGTTGATATTTGAATCACTGAGTTTCGAAACCTACTTTTGGTGCATAAAAATTGATACTTAACGTATTTAGAGTCATTTTAAGGTTTGGTTCTCTTTAAAGTTGGTATTTAAACTAGGCTTAGTTGAAGTGTACTTACTATGTAAATATTATGTAATAGTTTTAGCAATTGAATAAAAAAACGAATGCATAGAGAGCGTATTTTTAACTCGAATATTTATTTAGAACTAACATATTAAAATAATAGTAAATTAAGATTAAAGGATTACGTCATCAAAATTTAAAAAATTCTAATAATACAGACGTTTTTCTGATAATGACTAAGTTTTCCGTCATGCTATATGAGGGTTGCCTAAAACAATTAGTAAAGTATATTGTTAATGGTACTTCAATACGAAAAAAAAAAAAAAATTTGCTAGTGCTTTAAAGGCCAGAATTAGGTACACGAAATGACCAATTTTTGATAAATATTTTCGTTTAATTTCTGATAGTGCCGGGCATACTGCAAATGGTTGATAAACGTCGCACGATCACAACAACAATCGCTCTGTTCTATATTGATAGTCGTGCTTCACTCTGTCGCACTGGATCAAATGTCGTAAACAGCACATTAAATACTGGAAGTGCTTCATGTATAGGGTGACCGTGCGCCGCGGTTTGATCGGACTATCGTAGACGAATAATTATCCCTTTTTAATCGTTTAGTTAAATATTTGTAATATATCAGTTTGTGAAGAAATTTGATGATTTAATGCTTATAAATTTTGCTTATAATGTTTTGATTTTTATAATATATTCGAGTGCCTCCTCTCAGAGAAGGTTGGTGACCATTTTACTGAACACTTATTTATCCTGAGCCAGTCTTACTGATTCGGCCGTACTGTTTTCTCAGGTAGGATAATGCAGTGGGTCCCCGGTTCTTTTTACACCACAGTTTTAATAACATAACCACGTATTTTATTCGAATTAATATTACAAAAAAAATTGCTGCAGACATCGAGTTCTGAAAATCAAAAGATTTTTTTTTTTTAATCTAAATAATTACAGTTCAATTAATATATATATTGATAGCAAACTATTAGGCTTTCTGGTTTTTGTTTGAAAGCTTTGAAAAAAATCGTAAACTGTCCCGGTTTCAACCAAGTACCCAAAGGCGAGTTCACTCGGCCAGCGCGATAGTCGCTGTGCGTGCGCGGTATCTCGTAGGAAGTCTCTATCGCTGGCGCACGCGGCTGGCTCCGGCCAGCGAGGAATTATCGGGAGCTTCCGCTATCGCTTTCTGTATAGATTTATGGAAATTGGGCCAGATAACGAGCCGCATATCGCATATAGCTCTGCTAGCTTTTCCACGAAAAACTTGGACCCGCCGCGCCGGCTAAGTTGAAACAAATTATCACCAAACCGATTATATAAATACATTATAAAAAAAACTGCACCGGAATATATAGCCAGTGGCGTGCGAGGGATATTGCATCATTATTAAATTCTAGTATATATTATCTAAAATAACCTGAATAATTGTACCATTAACCATTAAATTCATTATATTTTAGTGTACTTTTTCTTTAAAAATATTTCAAAAACACAAGTTCTTTTTTAAATACCATAAAAATCTATTTAGGAGCATTCGTTAGTATATAGCTTGTCTGAATGCCGCTACTAAATTTCAAAATTAAAACTGGTAAAAATATTCTTAAAATTATGACAATAAAACAAGTTATGAGGTTCCATAAACAATGTAATCGTAATGTATGTATTGATTTATTTTCTACTGTTTTATTTTATTCAATTCGAATAGGACCCCAAAGACATCCCCTAGGTAACATTTTAGGTTGTAAAACTCAATATTTATCACAAAAAAACTTATCTTCAAATGCACAAATCATAATCTCCTGGCCGAATGGCTGAAAGTAATCAGTTTCATATTTTTAAAGACGAATTCATTCGGGCTGACGAAACCCTCGGGGCGGCGAAAGCGCTCACGCACACAATGTTTCGTAATCTTACAGCTTATCATATTTAACGTAATCGTATGATTTGACGGTCGTTATTAAGAACACTGCGTGCTATGCCGTTAGTGTTATGTCGCGTTTTTCCTGAAATTTCCGACGTTTTGGTCCTAGTATTATATTTCAGAGATTTATCTTATCACATTTGTTACTATAAAATCATCATATTATTCAAACTATGCATACTGAATTAACGTTGCGTATTTTTCTCGACGATAATTGATTTCTCGGTATTCTCTTATGAGTTAACTTAATCACGGGTTTTCATCAATGCAAACGTGACGCTAGGCTGTACGCCAAACGCATCAACATGCGTAAACTTCTGCACTCAGCGTTTCAGTGCCGAGATAACAAAAACGACCCTAGGATCAATTCGAGATAGGATCTTCTGAGAAAATGCATATCGAGCCCCGGACGTGTCAGAATCCGCGTAGACCGCACCGCAGTCATGAGCGTCGTTTGAAAAGTTGCCAAGTGCATTTTTGTATACATTGCTGTGTGCTATTTTTAAATTAGATTATATTTTTTTCTCAGAATAAAGGTTTGATGTAAGATCTTTTTGCCACCATGTTGGCCCAGAGAGAATATTTACATCTACAGAAATCATTATCAAAAACATTGTAAATTGTAATGTTAGTGTGTCTGTTTTTTTTAAGACATCCTAATTAATAATTTCTTTACTGTTTATGCACATGCAACTTTGATAAATTTATGCGTTTAAAGTTTATTCTACTAACCCAATCGACCATATAAATTCTAACATAAAGGAAAACCAAGTCACTGTGACAGAATGCAATCGTTCTAATTAAAATCCAGTCACGCAAAGGCGTAGTATGAAATTATAAACGAACGTAAGATATTTCCTGTGCCATTTCATTTTCCATGTTAGTCCGGTTTTATCACTTTCTCTCACCGAGCCCCCCATTGCTGACGATAGTGAAAATTTGAATTTCGATGATTCTGCATGATGTTTTCTGTCTTTATATTAGGACTACCATATTTTAGGATTAGGACTTTCAGGGATTTCGGATCAAGTCTTTTCCCTTTGATATTGTTACGAATAAACTATATAAAGATCTATGTACAAAATTCAAATCACTAATATGTGTTTATTGGGTAAGCTATAAAAGAAACGAATGAAGCATTGACAAATTTTAAGTTAAATCTTATTTTTTTGAATGTGCGAAATTTCCAATTTATTGATGGAGTTTTTAATTAAAAGCGATATCCAGGGCAGCGCCAACGTCATCTGCGACCATCAAGAGTCATCCGATAAAGTGTTACGTGCTTCGTGGTTCAGTGCGTAGCACGCTTGCTTGCCGACCATGGGGCTCGGATTAGAATTCGAGTGAAGTTAAAATTATGAAAAAAATCTTGCATCAACGGAAAAACTCATTGATTTTAAACCCTCGCTTTTTAGCCAATTCCAGTGACATCATATCAAACAATATAAAGTTGTTATTAGTTCTGTCTGATCGCTTCTGCTTCTTGCTCATCTGTCATTTCCCTTGCGTCCTCTTACTCTTACAAAAAGTGAGACTTATAACTGTTTGCTCCTTGGATGTCTTTAAATTTCGGAATAGCGCTAAATGAAAAAAATATCAGAATTATTAAAATAATTTAATTTTTAGTTGTAAATTGTACCTAAATATATAATTATAAAAAGATCGTGCGTAGAACGCAATATGTTTGAACGATAAACGGGCGCTATCGGTTGTTATCGAGACCTCGGCGCACGATAAGTCCAATCGTATAGCGGATAACGAATAACGGCGAACCATACGCATTATCACTTAAAAATAATAACAAGGCGTACGAATCACTGAAATGTATCACAATAATGTATGGTAGTTGTAAAGAACATAGCGTTTGAACTACTTACGTGACTTCATTGATAACTTCTGTTATCTACACTTTGCAATAATGCTTTAGTTAACTTATTATATTCTTATACAATATTCGAAAAGTCGGGAAATTTTTCAGGCCTTGCCATATAAAACCACGCATCGCTAAAACTCACGAATGTGCATTTCAATTTTTAAATATTCCACCTGGGTTTTTATCTTTGAGAAGCTCGTATGAATGTTTTACCACGAGCTTTATATAATCACAAAACTTATGTACATATTCAAATTTTACTAATGAATCCATTGATTAATAATGTCTAGTCTAACATGTTTATTTCGTAGCAAGGCTTATTGTCTAAGGTGCTCATCCACATCAAATATTTGATTATTAACGATCATAACCCAATAAACCAATTAACTTATGTAAAAATCTGCTAACGTAGCTAAGTATTTTTATCATTTTATTTTATCTCTTTATGACTAGGCGTAAATAAATTTAACTATTGAAATATGTTTCTAATATTTTAATATCTTTAAATGACGATAAATATGTTTATTTCACAGTCACTTATGGACACTAAAATATAATTTATTTATATACTATTATTTATTTATATTGTAGCTACTCTTATGTTGTAATTTAACACCATAAGTTGGTTTTAAATCATGTTTAACAAATACCCTACAATATCCTTAATGTGTCTATAAACTTTACAACTTTAAAGGGATAGAACAAGGAAGATCTCTTTCGTTGTTCGGTTACCCTTGGCAACTCGGCAAAATTATTTTTGACAGGTATTGGTGCCGCGTGATTGATTTTACGGCTCTGTACGTCTCAAGCGGAGGCTTCTACGTCGTTTATCAGATTTAACGATTCTTTGTTCAGGCCGGGGTACTGACCATGCACACTCCGGTTAAGTCTTACGTTTTATCTTTCCTGCAGTCCTCTACACAAAGTGTTTTGTGTTTGAACGTTCATCGTATAAAAAAACCTTTACGACTTGAACAATGTCAGCAAATTACGGTGCGGGATGATGACTCTTGGTAAGAGTACTACCTACACTACAGTAGTCATGAAAACTTTAAACAGAACGTCAATTCAAAATTGAAAAGTTAAACGTGACGTTAAAATAATTATTAAAATTAAAAGCATTTTTGAATCAAATTATTATTGTGTTAATATATTTATTAAATTTTGTTGGTTTTGGAAACATTTTATAAAAAAAATCAGTGTATGTTTTATTTTAGTGTCAATATAAAATTTAAAAAATATTTAAATGAACGTCAACATTATTATTTATATATTTTAAAGAGACTTCAGAACTTCCATTTCACTGTTTGTGCCAATCTTTAAATTTTGGTACACTTTAGTCGTCATTGTTATCTGTATTTGAAAATGTCTAGTATTTCATAAATAATTTTTTTTTTATTTTGAAAATTCATTGAGTATTTATATTATAATACCATGCAGAATATTTGAGATAATGTTTTTTTTAGTTGTTTAATATATTTTCAAGCTAATGTATATTTACAGATTAAAATTTAATATTCTCGTTAGACCAAAACATTTACTGTTGTTTTTATAAAAGTAATAAAATATATCGTATGAACGTAAAGTTCATTGGATTATTTAAATAAAATCTAAAGGTTGCTAAAGGTGCTTGCGGAAATATACCTGTGTTATTATCTTTGTTTTCTACGAAATCTTAAATAAATTGTATTTTAACGAGCCTTTTTGAATATGTTGAGAGTTAATGTGCTATAACTGGATTCCACGGTGATACTTATTTTATTTATTTTTCAATGTGCAGTCTATGCTTTGAGAATATATTAATTTTTTTATAGAATGAAGAATATATTATTTTAACTTCTCAGTATTTTTATTCATCACCACATAACACGCTCTATAAAAAAAAACCGGGGCAGTTTATTCTTATCGCACCAGCAATTTTTTTCGTAAGTAATTATTATTATATTTTTAAAATATATATTATTTTATAAAAATAACAACTTCAACATTTATAAAAGAATTAACATGTAAATTCTGAAATAGTCTTAATATTATTTTTAAAAACATATACGCAAAAGAATTTATTTTATATTACAAATAAATATAAATACGTAAATATGTGTGTGTATGGATGCTCATAGTATTTCACAATTGAAACTAAATTATAAATTTATTATATCGAATAATTTGCATAAACAAATTTCAAACTCAACGTGATCGTAAAAATCACAATCAAATAATAATTCTGAACTTCCTGTCGCAACAGAATATTTTAATGGATTCAGCAAATGTCAGAGCCGTGAATTCAGAATACAGATTGTACACAACCTGATAAAAACTAATATTACAATATATAAAACGATGTTTGAATTGCTTGTGAAATTTGACTAGCAAAAGTCACGCGTGTTTCTGAAAAAATAAACATAATTAGTTTTGGCTTTTTTTACACGTGTTAGCATATTTTTTGACAAAGTAACTGATATAAAATGTTTAGGTTTTGTAATAACTAAGTCAGAAATAATTTATTTTTAATATATTTATTTGAGAAATCAAATTAAATTTATTGTGCGTGATATTTTAAGGATTATAATTTTATTCATTAGATTATTTTAAAAAAATCATTGGTTATTGTAACAAACAATATAAAATTAAATTATTTATTTTTTATTCAATTCAATTAAATTTTTTATTGAATTTATAAGGTATTTTAGTTTTCATTCTTTGGAATTCGTTTTATAAAAAAAACATTGTTACGAAGATACTTTTCAGCACACTTGCGTAAAAATTATTAAAAAAAAAATTAATTAATAATTAAATTAAAAATTAGTAAAAAAAATCAACGAACGGTGTTGTTTTAAATTAGTTCAGAAATAAGTGAAAAAAACTAATTAAAATAGGATGTGTGACTTATCAGGGAGTGCGTTCTAAGTCCTCGCTGATCAAATAAAGCTAGGGAAAATAAAAATATTTTTTTTTCAAAATATATTCAATCTTAAAAAAATGTCAATCGTTCGATTGATACAAATACGATCGTTCATTAAACCACCGTGGATAAATACGCTTAGTAAACTTTTTTTTAACCGGAGACAAGTTTTACCAGTTAATTATAATGACGCTGATCAATAATCAGTTATTATTCGGGCTTCTGCCATGGGTCGCCTGGAACGCCTGACAGGCGGAAGGTTGTGTGGCAACAGTGGCTGGCGCGGCCTCTTCTCCAAATTTGGAGTGATCCAGTCTGCTCAGGGGCTTCCCTCCTCGAAGCAACAGCGGCTCAGTGGGAACTCGACAGATCAATATTGTGTATGTGGATGTACACACATACACACCGACATATAAAATTTACAAACTACACTACATTAAAAAGATTTTTTTTTCTATTAATAGATGCCTGTGGTAATTTTATGTATAAAGATAAAGCCTGTGATCCGAATGAAGTATATGCCAGCATAGCCTCGTCGTTCGTATATGAAGGACAATTAATAGCAACTACATGCATTTCTGTTATACGGAAGTTCAACATACTCGGTTTGACCATTGAGCATTCTTATTTAGCATAGTAACGTCTTGAGAAGTGTGTAATTAATGAATGAGTATGCAAAAGCTGCAACGGGTAGGTCTCTGAATTCGGTATTATATTTTTGCAATAACAGATATGCGAAAGATGCAACATGAGCCCGGAGCGGTAGAAATATAAACTGAACCCCCGCCACCGCCCGCCGCCATCCCCCGTCGCCACCCACCGCCGCTGGCCGCCGGACTGGTTGCCGCTTCTACGAACCCAAAACTGGATATTTTACATAACACCACACGGCGAGCTCGCATGTACCTACATGCATCATATATAACCAGCCATAACAACGTATCCCCGCAATCATGCACGGGGCGAAACACAGCCGCCGACGTGCTGAAGATGTACCGCCGCACAGTGGGTGAAACGAAAACATCGCGAAATATATTCATCCAACTTATAAACATGCAATTATAAATAAACTGCCAAAACTACACATACCTTTTATTCTGTATGAGGTGATATACAGTCACAAACCTTTGCACAAGGATGTACCGCCGCGCAGTGGGTAGTACGAAAAAAATCCTTAAATACATATTTTTTACCTCGTTTCACATCCAACTACTGTTTGGAGCAAAGTGGTATGAAGACCAGGCTAATATATTTAATTATCTTGCATTTTTTATAACCATTCATAATGATATATACAAACGCCAATGTGATGAAAATGTACGCCGGACAGTAGTTTAAATAATAAAATCACTGAACATTTTTTTTAAACATAATATACATTATAACCAGCCTTTACAACTTATATTTACAAATCGATATATAGCCGCCTATGTAGTAGACAATTATCCCTAATAATACGTTTTTAATTTACTTTTTAATTTTTTTTTCCAAGAAACGGTCATTGTTGAGATATATTTTTAGATTAGTACTGTGACCATGGTCTAAACAGGAGGCTTTAAAAAATATAAAGGTATCACAATATATCTTTGATTATTCAGAGTATTTAAAAAATCATTGTTTTAATAATTCATTGAAAATATTGTATGCATCTGTAAAAATATCGATAAATTTCTTGAAGATCAGATAAATAACAAACCAATATATTAAGCACGTTAAAACATTGAAAGTCCCATGATAAAGCATCCAAATCACGGCGAGACAAGTCTCAGCCTGCAGCATTGAGATTCGAACCACGTTCTCCCGGTCTATACGTCACTGCATTGGTATTCCGATCAGTTCCCAAGTCTCGTCTCCCGATGATGGACACGGAGGCATTCGCCGGCCTGGTGCGCCAGAGCCCGGACTCTGGACATCCTGCGAGTCTCCGTGGAGTCTTTTTTGTCGTCTGGTCTTAACATCTTTCTTTTGTCTACTTTGTTTAACTATTCCTGACATGAAAATGCATTTTAATATGTTAAAATATGTTTACAGCTGTCATGCTTAGTCTGTATTTACTTGCCCTCTTACTTATCAGTGGAGTGCAACTCATGCACCACGTGTCGCGTGAATATAAAATTAAATAATTCGATTTCTTCATCCTGCTATATGTCTTGGTTGTTTCCAAAAGCTTTTCTGCATATTTTATTCCCTGCAGCTTTCTTATAGTTCCCTTCGTTCATTGAATAGCAGTATTCAACTTCGATGTCATGCCGTTGCTTCTTTGGACATCATCCTAAACATTGTTTTTTTAGATAATTTATACGATGCAAAAGTTCGAACCACTGTTATTTATACAAATCATAAGACTTAAAAATTGTACTAATTCCAAAAGGTCTTTGATCAACAGTTATTATCTAATAATACAATCTAAATATAGTCTTAAATACTCTATAACCGAGAAAATAGGGAAATCAAGCGATTAGAAGAAATTGCGGCATTGTCCAGCTTGTGTAACGTCCTCGCAATTTGTGTTGTTGGAGTTATAAAAATCTCAGTGAAGTTTTTCCAAAAAAACGTACACTTTACCATTGACTCTGGATACAGTTTATGATATTTTAAATAAAATACTTGGAGTGATTTTTCCACATGATAATTTTTGTTGGTGACCGGTTTCGCCAACCTTTCAAATTGGCATAAAAATTAACATGTGGAAAAATTACTCAAGTGGAATAGAATTGGAATTCCACCAAGTACAATTAAACAGTTTATTATTTTTGTAATAATCGAAAAATCACTTACCTAGATTCGATTACTGGGAATATTTATTTATTAAGAATCATTTAGACTTTTGTAAACAAACTTTTTATTGGTTTTATTTAATAAATGTTTTAAGACATTCGTGATGATTATAAAAAAATATATTGAATTGATATTTATAGGTTTTTTTTTTTTATAAGTACATAATTGTAAATTATTTTAAAACCCCTCTATTTTTTGTACACAAATACGGTGGTAGTAGTCGTCTAAGTGGTCGCACAAATAAATATGTTTTGCTTGTGAATGCAGGACTCGCAACACAAGCAATAATGAGCAAGCGTCGAGGCTCGGGACGAAAAGTGCAGCCATGCTCGCGACGGCCAAAGTTCATAGCGCTTGCACAGTCTCGGGCGATAGAAGTTACAATGACATGCACTTGGCAGGCGACGGGGCAGAGTCCTGCCGGGGCAAAGGCTCCGGGGTCCTACACGCAATGTGACGCGTGGATTGAATTACTGCATAACATTAATTAAATGTCACATTTTTCATGGTATTCTTTTAATATATTATCCAAAACAAGACCACGTTTATCACTTGTTAAGAATCAATAACTGTGCCAAAAGCCACAGGTATAGGCTTTCTAGAAGAGCTACATTGCACACGCGCTATACGTTTGTAAATATGATTGCTTTTGGGACTTGATCGCGATGGTGACTCCGTCTTTTTCAGTCAGCTTCTACAAATCAAGTCTAAACGTCGGAAAAGATGAAGCGAACAACGCAGCATAACAGCTTAAATATGTTCAGTTTTAATTATTAATATTTGCAAAGTGTCATCGGAAATATTTTTAGCTTGCATCGTTATTTTTTTTTCTTTATTCTAAAGAATACCGATTTAATTATAATTAATTGATAGTGACACATCGCAAAAAATAAACACCAGCGTATACATATTTTCCATTGCGATATTGTTTATACATCAATAATCGAGTTACTTAGAGTATTTTTTGCATTGTTTTGACAACTTTTATAGGCAGATTTTGCAGCGAGTCCTACGCCAGCGCCGGTGATAATGTTGTCGCTATCGAAAAAATCAATGAATATTTATCGCTCAATGGGCTTAGACGTATTTTTTTCTCGATTCGGAATATAAATTGCTATAAAAAAAAATCTATTTTTTGCCTTGCAATTGAGCGGTCATCGTCGCCGGAGCGAACGACTCGGGGACCTTCGTATATAATCGTGCAGCTAAACTCTTTGAGGCATGGTGGAGTTAAAAGTGTTCCACCTTTTTAATGGTTAAATATGCACGGTAGAATATTATTGATACTATCTTGAAAAGTTACTATTGTCACTAAAATAAAGGTTCAAATTAGTCCCCCTATTTATGCCTAGCATTTCATTAAAAACAATAAGTAAAGAGTCAAAAATTCTATTGGATCTACTCGTAAATGATCTGTCCTATACATTTTAATAAAAATAAATCAATGTTTGTTAATTTATTAATCATATGGAAATTCTAAGGAACGTAGGTTTTTTTTGTCTATTTTTCCACACCTCGAAGAGTTAAAAGTTGTATACAAATTCAATGTTTGTTTTATTCAAATTAATCTGCTTTATTTACCATAGCAAACAATGCTATGCCGTATACGTTATTTTATATCAATAACACACAAGTACCTGTTGAATACAATATGAGATATCATTGTGTATAAGAATATTAAACGCAATAATCTCTTAGCCATATTTTTACCACCCCGATCACAGAAACCTAAAATATTAAATTTTAACATCTCTTAATTCTTGTTTTTTTTCGCTTATTTAAGTTTAGACAATTTCAAATAAAATTTTATTCATACATAATAAAAATAAAAAGAATGGGGAATTTTAGTAAAATAAAGTGATTTTTTTTTACCGAAAAGTGACAAGCAATATTGAACCAAATATATAGGCAGATAGATAATATAGGCAGATAGATGTATTTAGCAGATGAACATATGTAGGTGTTAATTATTTATCATATATTAACGGACATTGATTGAAATGTCAGTTTCTACCACTTTGTTACATTATTTTTTTATAATATATTACAATTGACGTGCTCTACTACGAATCCTAATAATTGTTTATAGCATTATTAAATCAGTGTTATTTTTCTAATGAAACATATATCGGTTTTAATTGCAGACCCTGGGGTGTGCACACAGGATGTCGGGGTCATTATCTATAATTCTTCTGATAAGCTGACATATCAAATGGCAATAATTTATAATAACGATTATACACATTAAAAACAAAATGGAATTCCACCAACTTGAGGACAGGAATTAATTTCATTCAACAATGTACCGTCGCGGACTGCGGCTGGCGGACGACAGACTTCGTTATTAATTGATAGTAATATATCTCCTTTTGTAGTATGACAAGTAAATAAAAAAATGCAACGATTAAATATTGTGTACAGTTATTTATTCTATTTAGATACATAAAATATGTTTTTTTAATAATAAAAAAAACAAATATATACTGGGTAACCTACGCTTTTTAGTTCCAATAAATATATATAAATAAATTATTTTTTTAATATTTAAAAAAATAAATACAAAAATGTGGTGCTATCATATTCAGCGCTACCAGCCGCAGTGGTTCTGGTCCCCTCCAATAAAATACGCTAACTATCCCTTCTCAACGTTGCGTTCTCCGGTTTACCTCGCCAATACATTATAGTTTGTTAATTTTAATTGTATGATGTTTTATATCAAGATTTTAAAGCGGTTGAATGAACAATGCGATTGAAATATTTTCTTTTAATAAAAAATAAACGAATGCAATGTCAAAAAGCTTGTTAGTTTTGTAGTCTTTTTCTCTGTGATGTATTAGGTGGTGGTTGGGCTTATGATTATTACTACGGAAAGTTTGATGTATGTATAATATGGTAATGCCTATGAATTGATTTATAAAGTCTCTTATTAACCACTAAACTAATACGTACTTGTTATTTTGATTGTATTTATAGTAAATTCTTCATCAGCGCATCGATTATCAATGCAATACTTTACCTTTTAAGATATTAATATATTTCATGTTTTTGGCAGTAAGTATTTGTTAAAATTCTATCACAATATTTTAATTAAAAGAGTATTTAGTGGTATTCCCTTTTTTATTTTTTGACGCGACTAGTTTCGCCGCTTTTCTAGGTTAGCATCCTCAAGTAAAGGTCGACTTTTTTACTTGGTGTAAATAATAATCTTCACCATTATGGTTGCTGCCGCAAGTGTTTCCTAAAATCTCCGATAAATATGAACAACATCACAACATCCCGGCACGCATCTCAAAATAACTCCTAGTCAGTCATTTCCTCGGTGCGGTGGACACAATGGAGATTCACAGAACCGACGACGACACCGTCTTGAATATTCAATGTAGATACAATTGGTCCCACAGAAAGGTGCCATATTATTATGTCCCACATGCCATTCATTCCGTATTCTAGACTCAGGTCTGTACGCTAACCCCTCACCACACGTGACGAGATGTCTAATCGCTCCTCGCATACTCAAACTTGTAAAAAAATATGTACATATATCCTAATGTGTGCGTTGATACATGTGTCCTTTAACTTGGTATGGAATTGCCAATTTAACTAGCTAGGTGAGCAGGCGATCCCTGGGCGCGACGTGCATGTTCAGTGCTGTTTTTGTTTAAAACTTGTGATTATATTTTCAGTATAATATATTTGTAAACATTGATTTTTAGGTTATTATCATATAAAGCTTTTTAGGAGGTTAGACAATAATTCTTCATACCAATTCTTATAAAATTAATAAAGCTCTTTTCTTGTTTGTGCTATAATTCGTACCTTTGTAAGATTTTTGCTTAATAACACGAAAATGTTTATGGCTTGGAAAATTATACCATGGAAACCACTCAAATATAAGTTGGAAACAAAAACTCTTCAGTGTTGTTATTATAATAGAACTAGCACTTCCTTCTTCTAAGAGCTGGAAGTTAAAATAAGATGAAGTGCCTACTGGGGCGGCTGTACTAATACGAATCTCTTGTTATCGGAAAGCGCTTACGGTCATGTTTGCTGTGCGCTGGCTAGGAGTCTGAAGTATGCGGATATGGGTGGCTTTATGTTTAATCTGAATTTAATAACTATGAGCTTCGTATATTACACGAAAGTGGTACATTGCACGTCAAATCTACTAGCGACCCTAACGCTGAATATGAAACACTATAAAGGCACTATTTAGTGTATTGTACAAATTCTCGTTGATTTATAATTTATATGTTTGGGAATTTTTTTTACGCATCATTTTAAATAGAAAACTATTAAAATGATGATGAAAAACTGCGATAAAGTTTAATAAATGATAAAGGTGTATCTATAGTTCCCACCTGCAGCGCTCATAGTGTTAACTGTTGACTTGTGGGTAGGAATCTTCAGGCGGATGGAGTAAGATGTTTGTACAGATGTTTGATTATTATTCAACAACTTGGACTTAAATTCGATGATACAATGGATTTCTTATGTATGTATACATTACACAGCCATCCACCTAACACCTTCCTATAGAAACTTTAAAATATGTGTGTCCAAATAACTATCTAAGTAAAAGACAGGCTCAACAATTTACATCTGAGACTTCCTGTCGTGGAGAATTCTGTGTACTTAAAAAAAATATTTTATTGAAATATTTGAGTGAGACTCTTCCAAATCACAAAGTTACTATTTTTATAATTTATTATATTGTACTAAAATTAACAACTGCCCAAAATGGCTTTTTTTTTTAGCAGATTTCTGACAGTGATCTTTTTGTAAATTTAAAAAATACTAATAAAACTATTGTTAACAAATAACTTATTTAGTAAATCAGTCATAATGATTATTTTTTTAAATAATGGTCAATATTAACATCAAACTCATAATGCCCTCCAATCAGGACATTATCACGGTTGTGTACACAATGATTAAAACAGCTGAAAAACAATATAATATTTGCATTTTTATGGAGTTTATGAAGAGATATGTAATATAGTATATCTATTTTCATAAATATCCTTTCAAGCGAAACTTTATTGTATCATAATATATAATATAACCATAAAAGCAATGTTATTTTCTCTAACACTTCTGTTTTCTGCTTTTGACAATACATTTTAAGTGCATCCATACTGAAACAATATATAATGCTTCTATTCAAATAAATTTATTACATTACGTCTACAAAAAGTCACCCTCCTCTTCCACGCACTGGTGGTACATAGTAAAACAAATTAAACAGCTAGAAATAATATCTATGAAATGTAAACAGTTTTTTTTAAAACCGTCAAAAAAATGGATCTTTTCAAAAGAATGCGAGGTTCTTGAAAAAGCAAATTTTGTTAGAGAAACAAAAAATGAAACTGTAAACATTCCCCTTCACGCTATTCCAGATTTTAAGTACCTGTTGGTCGTAAGGAAACTCTGCCAAGGGACTATGTTCTTATTGCTCTTGTGAATACAGCCTTTTTTGGGCTACCGTTTAGAAGAGGATTTGATTACATGGGTGACTCTATAAGTTTGATGGTAAATAAAGCAAATTAAAAAAATAATTTTAGTGAAAATATGATAAATTAAATTTATTGAAAAAAAATAAGGCGTCGCACGGGATACAGCATTTTTTAATGGTCTTTGTTTTAACTATGACTAATAAGAATAAAGCTAAAAATAACCATTTAGTGTGTACTCATAATTATGCCAATACAAGCTAAAAAATGACCCATGTAATGTTGAATAACAAACAGCATTAGGATAAATATATTTCAGATACTTTATTCGCAAGATTCTATCCCAATATATCAAACAATTCAACAACAAGATTGTTGATATTGATCCCCGAAATCTAGACATTCTGTTATCTGAAATTGTCCGAAATGCTATGTTTTGTCATGTAATATCATTTAATAACTACGGATTAAGATATATGAATAAAAACTTTATGTGAGTTAAGTATGAGTCAACCGGTTTATCTTAAGTTTTCGTATTGTGATATAAAATTCAAAAATATATATATTTATATTTTTTAATATGCATATTAATAGTTCACAGGAAAAAAATATAGTAATGTAAATCGATATAATAATCATATAATTTTTAGATAATTATTTATTTTTAAAATTTGTTATAATGCACTATTGCAGTGCCCCTCACCGAGGGTTGGCCCTACTCAGATTTCTGGAGGGTGCATTTTTTATTGCGCTCAAAACAGGTGGATGTGACCCTGGCCGAGCTGCATGCAACAGGCTCACGATCCTTAACGCGGGGTACGCAACCATCGACTTCCAAAAGTTAAAATGTAAATACACAATTATTTTTAAACGTAACTAAATAAAATAACTTTCCAATTTTTTACATTTCAAGTCTTTTTTTCATTCGTTTGTGCATCAAAATTAATTATTTCACGTAACAGATGCTTCAATATCATATTTTTATTATGACTAATTGTTTCAATTTTGAAAAAATAATTACAGAACGTTTTGAATTTCATGTTAAAATAAAACGACTCATGCTCATTGCAAGTATAAGTTTCCTCTCGCTCTACAACCACAAAAAACACACTCAAATTCCGTATTGGTATTACATTCAAATATTTTCTTTCTAAAAAGTAACTGTCGCTTTTTGTATTAAATAATCATTTATATCGATAGATCGTGTCAAATTTTTGTTCAACATTTCAATTAATACATGAAAAATAAAGCTCCCTTCATGATTAATTTTTTTGTAAACAAAAAGAGAATGCTATTGAGAGTTACAATTCAATTGTCAGTTGTGTCGCAGCGTGTGTAGAAGGCTTATCTAGTTTTTACATCAAGAATATAGTTGTTTTTTTTTTTAGCTATAATTTAAAAATAATTGTTAATTCATAAATGGTTTCTCGCAAAAGAAAACGTTTCCGATACCTGCCAAAGCCCAAACACGAGGGGTAATGGGTGGCTAGTTTTTTTGGGTTCCAGTTTATAATCTCAAGTAAATTGTAGGAGGGGACTGCGGGGCAGGCATGACATGTCAAAATTTATATTTTGTATGCGAAACACACGAGAGGACCGGCGGACGAAGGGAGGGGAGGGGAGGGGGGACTACACAGCGCGTAATTGATGGATTCTGCAGCGGACAGGAAAGGGTCCTTAGCTTTAACTATGCGTCTACTGAGATAAGCATCGCGGAGCTTGAGCTTTGGGTTCGTGTTTTTGTGGCTCGGGGCGTCGTGGCCCCGAAGCACGTACGGTAGAAACATAATTCTATTGTGGATTTGATTTCCCTAAAATCTGATGCTATACCTTTAATAACAATAATAAGTTTATTCTAATCGTATAAATTTATTAAAAAAATGTTAATATAATTGAAACTATATAGACTAAAACTTTCCGACTTTTTAGCCATGTGGCTATTCATAATTGTTGATTAAGAAATGTATTTGATAAGAGTGTGAAGGACTCGAAACGATACACGCATATTTAGCACCTTGAATGTGATATTTGTTTACAAATTTATGACTTACGCATTAAGCTTCACATTATGCTGTCACACCATCACCGATTGTCAATAACAACAACAATACCATTAATAACAGATGAAATAAGCATGCATCTTCTTTTCAAATAAATTAAATTTGTTGAAAATAATTTGTAATATCAAACCCCCAGTTTATCCACGATGGTCTGGTTTAACTTGTATTTCTACATATTTAAACGACAAATATTAATTTCGTTTTATTTGGGCTTACAATTAAAAATGATCTCATTCTTCTATCAGTGTGGCTACTCACATTTGTTGTTAAAAACATCAGTTGTAAATAAAGGTTGTAAGTTGTAAGTACAACGTGCGCTTTTGCCGTTTGATCTGTTTACATTTCTCAGGCGTCTGGCGCGACGCCAGAACTCCGGGGGCATTTTCCATTTTGGCAAAAAAATACATCATTACGGTGTATTTATATATTAAACTCCTTACGACTGTCTTTCTGTTTAGCCACAAGTCGAATTTATCAGCATTAATTGTGCTCAGTTTATTTTTACGACTTTTAGGATATTTGAAGAGCATTTCAAATGAGTTCATTTTGTGGACCAAGGAGTTAAACATAAAATATGATTAGCCGAATACAACGCCTTTTTTAACTGTGACCACTTTTGACTTTCAGAAAATCTTTTCTGAAATGTTGTGGTAGCCCATTTTGCTATTCATGGTTTGTTTGAAATCTAGAGATTTATAATTTAAACCTGCTATTTGATCTGGGATTTTCTAGGAAATAGCCCTGCGGTCAGAGGACGTTGAAACGGCATGATGTCTGCAGAAATAGATAATTCACGCTCACACATTTTTATAAAAAAAAAAAACTTAACATTACGTCAGATACTGAAATACATAAAAAAAATTCGCGTGTATCTAAAAACACTTTGTGGAATCAGTATGAATAAAACATTACATATGTGTATGTAAAAATATATTGTAACTAGTACATCGTTGTAAAAAGTAGATTTTTTCCTTCTTCTAATTTTTTTATTTTCAGTTTTATATTAGTTTTCAGAATAAAAGTTATTTATAAGTTACTTATAAAACCCTGTCTAGTCTAGCTTACTAATTTACATTACTATTTAGAAATATATATTTTGAAGTTTTACATTTTCTTATATCTGGGATGTTAAATGCATCATAAATGTAATATTACTTCATTCAAATAATGACTTAAAAAACCTGATGTAGAAAATTATCAAGGCGGATCTGGTTTATATATTCTAACTGTGTTGCCTGTTTGTATATTCTCTATACACTTTGGAATTCACTAAAAAAAACACTCCAAGATAAGATGCTGCTATGCTATATGGTAAAAAAAAATCATTGAAAATAATATATTGTGTATTAATATTCAGACCGGCTTTACAAAATTTACAATAAAACGCACCACGCAGAGCGCCCGACCCAGGCACCGAGTCCTCACAGACTTATTTGTTTTGTAACTGCGTAGAAGAGCTCTGTGTGCGTTACAGAACAAAATCTTGTAAAAAAAATGTTAGTCCTGATGCGTGCAGTCGCGCCCGAGTCAACTGTTGAAAAAGTGTTTTTTTAGGCTCGACCGCCACGCAGTGCAGAGGGTGTCAACCCGGGCGTACGCAGTGACTAGATGCTAACGATAATATTCAACATCACATTATCTTCAGCAGTAGTTTATACGAGCCTTAAATCATTGCTTCTATAATAGAATTTTCACTCATAAAGCAAATTCTAATAGCTAAATTAACGCAGAATAAAAATCAAAACGATTCATTTTGTATCGTAAATGTACCCGTCTCGCGGTGCAAGCGTGCTAGGTTTTCTCAGTTGAGTTGTAAGGGATGCAGGGAGCTAGACGCAAATTCAAGTTTCAGCTATCGTAACGGTTTAAACCTAGTTGCATTTTTGACACTGTTAAGGTTCTTCATTGGTAGTTTAAAATAATGGTTTTTGTTAATATATAAGTCTTCTAGAACAGTCGATTCCAATTCGGCACCTCTGCGAGCGCCCGCGCCCGGTGTTCTGCACATGCGGGGCCCGTTCCCACGGCTCGGAGACTGGAACACATGTTGCGAGTCTGGACCGAGAAGCCCCGCGCCTCCACCGTGAGCCGGTATTGCACGCACTTCAGCGCTGCGAAGGCAGTCTTCGGACTATTGAAATATTGCTTTTTGACATCTGCAACATGAAACGGGAAGTCGTTTTAATTTTATTGTTTTTTCTCGTTGGTAACTTTTTGTAAAATTCTGCGTTCTATGATGTGAATTGACAGGTAAATCTATTTAAAAATTAACGTGTAGCAAATATGTATGATTTTTATATTATTAATTTTTAATCTCCTGCTTCCATAATTTATGTGGTTACGTCTTTTCACTTAGATATATCAACATTGGGAGATAATATTTTTAAACCTTTTTCTTTGAATGGTATGTATGCACAGGAAAGAAAAAAAGTCAATCGGTAGATAAATAAATTATGAGTGAGTCCACATTTCATTTAAATCTGAATTATTTACTTCACTTTATTATGATTATATGATATGCCATCTTAATATTTTGATAAAAAAGCAGTATGTTTACAACTAATCTAGAAAATAATATTTTTTAATAAAGACAATTTTTTAAAAAATAGTTAATCGTAAAGTTTTTATCTGAAATGCGTGTATATTTTATTTTTCTTTTAACTTAGCATTTAATAGGTCAGTTTTCAGGCATAAATATAAATCATGAATTCTATCTTGATTTTTTAATAATATAAAAAATGCAACCATGTGTTTTTTTACGTAGTAAAATTGTATATACTTCTCCAAACTAGAGTACTTATAAACAATATTATATGTAGTTGCTCACTAACTAAAGTTTATTGATTATTTTTTAAATCATTTTAAAGTGGTTTTAGCATATATATTTTTTACATAGATCAATTATGTGCATATAATTTTAATTATTTTTATAGATTGCAATAAATACAGATATAATTTGCAAAGTTATTATCTGAAGCATGAAAAACAATAATTCAACACCGGCCAATAAAAATAAACCAGAAATAAGAGCGATAGTTCCAAGCTAAATAATATTTTTTACTGCAAAAAACAATAGTAAAATAACAAGAAATAGTTCAATAGGTCTGGCAAAGATTTTTTTGCTAGAAACATGTGGACAATTTGAAAGTCGACATTTCAGGAGTTGGTTGTTTTTGCACCGAGCTCGCCGTAATAATTCACGGACCAGGAAGTCGCCTCACGGATCAATGGGGATTGTGCACATTATAAAGTAATAAATACACGAGGTTGCTGCCACATCGGTCCATGGCTGAAAGCGGAATACCACTACCAAACCTCCCGCGAAACATCACGCGAAAGGGTTCTGAAAATAATCAATGATTGAATGCGACGATAGTACGAAGAAAATGAAACCAAAAGATTCATTCAATTTATGTTTACATTCAACTATATTTATCTTAAAACTGTCGTTTTTTAATTTTTTTAAATTTAAATCAAGTCTTAAGTTCAAAAATTGCAAGTAATTTTTTTTTTAATATAAATTCTATTCTATTGTAACAAATATATAACAACCGAATGGATAATATATTACAAAAAGAAAATTGCAGTGTTTCCGCTTTTGAAGGAAAACAGTGCGTATTTAATAATCTCAAAATAATGAAGTATGACAAATTAAACCAGTCGATTGAGGACGATTTCTTACGAGTATAAAAAAATACAATTGATTCAAAAACTAACCCAATGCGTGTATTATCTTTATATTTATTCAACAGATCAAACGATTGATAATGTTTTCACGATAATTGTTTTTCTGCGGAAAATCCGATCCTCAGCAAACAGCTCCAGTAAAGGTATTCGAGTGCCATGAAAAATCTCAGAATTACAGGCGTTTTTTTTTTCCTCAAATTACAGTATTAGTATCTATGTGATTGTGGCCGATTTTATTAGATAAATTATATGCAAATAGTAAACAGTACTAAAATAGATCATAAGACGACCGAGTGGTGATTAGAAAATAGCATCCTCTTATTTTGGGTGCTTTTATCAACAACAAAAAACAACGTTATCGTCGGTTGGATTGCAGCGTGTGTAGGCAGCTTTTATCTTTATTGAATTAACAATCTGTACGTATCGATACTGTAAGATGGATGCTGATAAGGTTTTTATATGCAGCTTTTTTAAATTTTATTTAAATGTTTTTTTTTATTGCCGTTTCCTGTTTTTCTTGCTTGTTATCACTTTATAATGAAAATAAATTTACTGATTATTTTCAATAAAATTTCTATGTTTATAAAGCTGATAAATATAATAAGTAGATTTTCTCTCTTATCTAGCACTCAAAGCATACATAATGTCAATACTATGAACAACATACAGCGTGATGTATTTCAAAGTTGCTAAGAATGTAGACCTAATTTAAGTTACATCGTATTAAAATCAGTGATATTTAGAGTCGCGGTCGAGCGGTAGGCTTAGCAATCAAAAAGGAAGACCTTCATTTAGCATTGGATCGATAAACTCTTATTACATCTGATGAAATAAAACAAATGTTTTTGATTTTGTTTATGATAATAATTTAATGATATAGTAAAAAAAAACATAAGTATGTTTAGGTTATTTAATCAATAATCAAAAAATTCAACAAAATAATTTCAATGCTTAGTTTCTCGTATAAGTGCTATTTTCGACAAATAAACGTTATCAAAAATAATTAATTTGTTTTTATATCTCTGAAAAGCCACTTTTAGACAAAGCGATCTTTCTTGCTTAGTTGTTAAAAACTAGGTCAATTTCAGATAAGTCAATTGGCTTATTTGGTCTCCTCATTTCGAAGTTAGATTTCCTTGATTTTTGAATTAATGATTTTTCAATTAATTGACTGAATGAGATGGAAACACTTTTTGTTTTTTTGTGTATGTGATGTGGTCTGCTGCATATACATATATAAATAATTTGGAATCGTGTGCACGCTGTATAAAAAAAAATTCCACTAGCCTAATAAATATAGAGATTTTTTTTTATCTAAATATGGCGTTTACTTAATAGTGCATACAGACATCTGGCTGTAATTCATATTTGAACAGAGATACGCTATCTGTCTCCACACACCGCGCTGAGGATGCGATACGGCCGCGCGGCTGACAGGCCACCGATATAAACAACTCAATAAATATAAATAACGCTCGCCTGCTTCGCCACGAGGGCTGGCCTTATTTAAAATAGATTATGTGTCATAAATCGAACCGAGATACACAGCCCGATAGATTGGCAGAAACTCTAGTCCGATTCTCAGAACCGAGGTTTCCATGCGTATTGTCAATGAATACATTACGGTAATATTTGTAGTTAATAAATTTAACTGATAGTTTTGAAAGGCAATGTTATTGTTTTCAAAATGTGACCGTGTACTTTTTATCGCTTAGTATAAAATTTATACTATAAATCACTCGGGTTGGTTGTATTGTAAACAATACTATGAAAATTGTCATGACGCGTTGTTTGCATTGCTGTTTTGTGCAGTTTTTGATGAATAAACAAAACAACTTGAATATCTAGAAAATCAGTATTTAAAAGTAAAACTGTGAGAACCTTTTGACTATCAGCGTCTCAATAAAAGGTCCCCCAATGTCTCAGTGAAAAATGCTAGCAGGCTCGTTATGCAAATGGTTTTATTTATATTTATTCACCTCGACAATTAGTAAAAGTTGAATTGTCAATTTTACAATATAAGGTAATATATAGTTTTTATAGATAGCAGAGTGAAGTGGATTTAATACCAAAACACACTGCATTTGTAGCTGATTACAAATGTATAAAATAAATCAGAAGTGATACTAGTAGCATAAGATATAATATCGAAATATTATTTGTAAACAAGAATCTGTAGTTAAATCTTAGTTCTGTTGTTATAATTAATGGAACTGGTATTTATTTTGTAATACTCCATTGTATTATAATAAAATAAAACCAAATGGTTTTGGAGACTACGTTAATTTCACTATTAGCGAGAGCTCTTTCGCCGAACACGACATCTTCAAGACTGAGTCTATTCAAACAAATTCAACAGAAATACAGAGTCATAGATTATACTGCATTTCAAATTTATGTGGAAAAATGCTTCTATTGGATGCTGTGAAACCCCATTAAAATGATATTAACAGCAATAATTTTAATACTAAGTACTTAAATAAACTGGTTTGTGATGATTCCTAGCTGTCCTATTCCTGTTGTTATATATTTTTTAATTAAATTTAGACAGAGGACATCGATAATGATGACTGAAACACAAAGAATTTACCTAGGTAAAATTTATTAGTCCAGCACTATGATGTGTCGTAGGTCGTGTTATATGTCGAATGCAGTTCGTTTTTAGAGTGAAATTAGTTTGATTAAAATCAGAACTATTTGTGATGACTTGTACGTACGATTAAATAGTTCCTGACAGACTGGTTTAATTACATTAAAAACATAAAGCTAGAATACCATGTCTTTAACGACTTAGTCTGGCGAAGCCCTTGAGAAGCGAAATTGCTCACAAATTAAAATGTAATTATCTCCTTACCATTTGATCATTCATATTTGCTGTTAACAATTCAATTGGTTTATTATCATATAAAAGTAAACTGGCAATTTATTAGACTAATCTTTATAGGACGTGCTTTCAAATCCCACCCAGGAGCTCCGCTTCTCGGGCACTCGCGCCGGCCTGCTCGCGAGTAATGAGATACGACGTGAAGTGTTATTGTAAACGGAGATCAACGCTCCCCAAGTAGGCGTAAAAGTCAAGAAATCTCCGATATTATCCAACAAAGCAAACATTGCGTTGATAATGTAATCTACGAGTCATTATAATTATCACAGCATTAAGTACTCATGCACATCCTTGCTGCACACACTGTACGCGCGAATCACCCTTGACGTATCTTCTATTTATTTTGTATTATAGTATTTGAGACAGCGTAAAAGCATTTGCATAAAAAATAATTCCTTCAACACAAAAGCACTTGTGTTGATATCAAATATGTAGCATTTTGTCATCTGGTGGATAATCATTACCGAGTTTGTTAAGGGCAAACTTCGATTGTTTTAAATTGAGTATTGAATTTCTGGATTAAGCGTGGATCTGAAAACTACCGCGAAGTCGGTGATGTTCATTAAATTATGATCATTACTGTGTTAACTGTTTATTAGACTCGCCTCCGATGGACTTGATATTCATGGACGTTGAAAATTTTATAATCTATATTCCACAGAATAATCAACTTATTTGCTCAGTCAAAATAAAACACTTTCATTATGAAGAATCGTTCAAAATATAGATATTGTATAGACGCATTGATTATACAGGTTCCAAAGACTCAAACGTATTTTTTCTGATAGTGATCATTCTATATATGCATTGATATATTGTAATCAACAAAATAAGTCACTCATTTGTTTTAAACTCATTGTGTTTTTGTATAAAACAATTTTATGTCATCGTCGATGACTTCACAAAACAAGACATGTATATTCCAACTGACTACTTCAAAACAACATTGCATAGAAAATAATAACATTCAATAGTCGTAGTTTAGTCGTTTAAACTTTTGGGTTGAGTTAGGTTAGATATTTTTTTTACTACTACTCACTGAAATATCTGCGCTTAAATTAATACCAATTTAATATAGACAAAAATCACACATTCACAAAAATTCATCTAACTGTTTTTTTCATAAGTAAAAATTAGATTTATTTAATCGCATATAATTTGATGAATGTTTTCGTATTCCCGGGTCGAGCCTTTTTAGTTTTGTAGCGTGCACACATAGTTGGGATGCCTCCAGGACGAGGGTCCTGGGCTCGAGGTCCGAGAGGCTTCGGCTCCAACACGCCGAGGCCGTCGATGGCCCAATAAATATTGACCCTAGCTACTGAATACACCGATCCCTCAGTTTATGGTCCGACCCAAAAACCCGAATCGAACCTGTTAAATATTAGTTTTTTTTTCAACGCCCCTGTTGCTCGGTTAGACTTGACAACAATGCATATATTTTAAAATACACCTTTCAATTCAAAATTTAATGCGTAGATTTTAAATGTATCAAAAAAAAACTTGACAACTGAACAATGCCGAGACGATAATATGATAAAATGACACCAAGCAATTGAAAACGTATAAGAATGCTCGGTGTCTCTCTTCGTCAATTTCATAGCTAATAAATATTAAGAATGACACAAAAAAAAACATACAAAACCTGTTTCAATTTCGAAATGTACATTATATTTCTTACTCGCTCACTCGTATGCAAAAAAAAATGTAAGAGCAGAAGAGATGAGGGATAACACATGCCAATTGAAATACCCTGAGGAGCTTATGTGTGATGTATTCTTTAGTATACAGTGTCAGAAAACATAATCTAGTAAGTTACTCGTATTTAACGCAACATATATAGAAAGAAATACTTATTACATAATCACAGTCGATTCAACGTTTCTTTACTACTGACTACGTTTATCTATGCATCGTTTACTTTTGCTGGGGGATTTTTTTGTTGAATTTTATTGCACTAGCTAAGTTATTATTTAAAAAAATACTTTTCCTTATGAATAGTTGTATTGTGGATAATTCTCATTAACGTTGTGTGATTTATTGCGAGTATTGACAGTATTATTTACGTGGTGTTATTAGAAAAACATCAAAATTTGAGTGCTTTTATAACAAAGTAAAACATTAAATATTACCGAGTGCTTACATCCACACAAACCACGCTGCCATACTGTGTTGCGAGTTTCTGGACATAGTAAATAAAGTCCTTATGAATACAACATTGAAGATGAATTGTAGCCATTTTATAGACGCTCTCAAGAAGCCTGCCACATAAGATGTCGTCAATTATAATTTATATGGGGTGAGACGGGGGCTTCGGTGTATCGGACGAGGATCGCGTCCTCTGTCCCCCTCGCGCTCGTCTGCTGGGCGCGGCGAGCTGGGAGACGGAAACACTGCATTTTGGAAGAAAAAACGGAAGGTCCTGATTGGCGGATGGGCTGCGCGGCGATGCTGCGCGGCAAGCCAGGGGTGGGAAGGGTAGAGCCAGGGTGCGCGAGCTGATCACGTTGCGTTTTTTAGATACATTCGAACTGAAAAATTTACCCCATAACAAATAATAATTATCACCCATATTCTCAGTATATAAAATAGTTGTATCTTGTCTATATTTTCTTAATAAAAATAAAACTGAAAAGAAGATCACGATGATTGAAAAAATATAAGGAGAGTCATAGTATACCATTTTTTTAAACTATTCCACATTTTTGCATAAAAATACGTTGAATGAAACCACCCTTGAATGTAATGAACTTCCAACTAAGTATTTAATTCGGGAAATTCAATGTCCGTCAACTCTTTTATTTAACACGTCAATAGTTAAATTAAAGAAATTAATAAAAATAGATAAAACTATTGACTTTAACACCAATTATAAGGAAAACCAAATTTGTTTTGATAAGTAACTAATTTTATGAGCTTTATATAGATAAAATACTAGTTTCATAATCTATTTTATTTTGCTTATTAGTGATATAATAAATTTGCTTTACATCTTTTATGCATAGTTTTGTTGATTCATGGTTGACGATCTATTCAGGAGTCATATTGAAAAGTAATCAAGTAGATCTTAGAGTCTGGAAAAAGGTAAAAAGCAAAAGTGGTTGAAGAGACCTATCCCGGCCCCGTGGTTTGTGGAGATCCGTAGATTAGTGAACCGCAGCCGCAGACCTGGCACATTAATTATCACAAAAAATCACGTCTCTGAATATGGTAGAGGTGGCAGCTCGGATAATTGGAAGACGAAATTGGTCATTGTTTCCAACTTAGGTGTAGAAATTAAGGTATTACAATAAGGGTTTGCTATGTGAACATTAAAATTTGTGTGCTGTAGAATGGATAATACGAATGCCTATGATGTACCTGCCCTAAACAGTTACCGCCGCGTACTCCAGCATACTAAAATAACTATTTAAATTATTAATCGTCAGGTTTTCCAGGTTCACGGGGAGTACAATCATTTGTGAATTTATCTCATCGATCATATTCACTACATACCGATTTAAATATGCTTACCCAAATAGCTTGGAGATTACCTACCACATATATTTTGGTGTAAGCCAGATTTAGTCTGACCTAAGTCCCTGAAAGATGAAAGCGCTTACTTCATGGTATATTTAGTAATATCCTATTAGCTAAGCAAGCAGCTACATATAACCACATTTGAAACTAGTTTTCTGAGATTCCTGTGTGTAAAAACTCGAACACAACCGCAATTGCCTCATAAGCCTCTTTCATTTGCGGCCCGATACTCGCATATAAAAAAGGAAACCGTAGAAACTAGCCCTTGTCGTTTAAAACTATTCGCTGGCTGGTCGGTAAGGTAAGGTTCTGTTTTTGAGAGTGGCATTGTCAGGCGAGCCGGGGCGGGGCGCGGTGGCGGCGGGGCGCGGGGGCGGCGGGGCTGGCGGGCGCGGATTCACGAGCCGGACTGGTTTACATACAAACCTGTTCCGCGGAGCTGCAAGGATCCAAGGTTGACTCCTCGCAGCGGCTGGGGCTGGGGCCCGCGGGCTGGCCGCGCGCCGCACGCCGCTCCATGTAACAAGCAAACTGCCAACTCATCCATGTGCCACCCTACTCACTGAAGCGGATCTCGGCCGTAAAGGCTGTAAAATCATTAAGTATGACTTTATTACGCAGTTCTGCCCCAACAAGCAAACTGCATCTCATCCATTTGCCACCCAGCTCACTAAAACAAATTTTGGGCATAAAGACTGTAGGTAGAATCATACAATATTGTTGTGATTACGCTACTTATCAACGCATTAAAGCTGGTCAAAGCAACGTATGGCTTAGTTCATTTAGTTTTACAGATCTTGGCTGTAATATTATAAATCGAAAAATACATTGTTAGATCGATTTGCGTACTTCGTTCCAACAAATAAACTGCAAACTCATTCACTTACCGACCTATTCACGGCAGATTTTAGTCAAGTCCTCTTTTTATCATTTGATTTTTGTAACTCTTTGGCCTTTAATTTATAATGCTTGGCTTATTGGTTTAGTTGATAAACCGTGGACTGTTGACCGAAAGGTCCCATGTTTAGTCTTGTTATACTTATTAGAATCATTGTGATCATTAATAATTACGGATATATTTTTTAATTCTGTTAGCTTTGTATTTATTACCCTTAAATAACTGAATAATTTGAGTTGTTGCATACCACAGCTTTTGAAGAATGGTCTTTGAGTTGATGGATAACTTAATAACTATGTTTCGAAACTTATTAAATTATCAATAGGCGGGCAGCAAACAGCACTGGGAAAGCGCGTTTGATTATCGTAAACAATATTTCTGTCTTGAACAGGCAAATCCCTCGAGTCCCGTGCACTGGACACGCGTCGGGGGTGGAGTGCGGGGGGCGTGAGGTTGATGATTTCATAAGTCAAATAAAGTCAAGTCAACTTCTATTACGTTTCGATCATGGCGTCATATCTCATGTCCAGTTTGCTCTATTTCCGAAAATCAATTGATTTCGAATGACGAGACACGTCCAGTTGACCTATTAGTGGGATGACCATACGCCGCCTGCTTTGAATAAGTCTTGCATTTTATAGTTTTGTATTTTGAATTGACCGCTAGAACTAGTATATTTTTACGATAATTTGTTTTGGTAAATGTTTTTTCTATTATTATTAAAATTTGTAACGATAATCAATCAAAGATTTTGATACTGTATGTATTCATATTTGTCCACATAAAAAGTCTCTCGTCAGTCTGCTGAAGCTTTAGAAAACCAAAAGTGCTCGCAAACAACATTATTTTTTATCCTAACCTTTTAAATTCTAATGTTTGTTATACATATACAAATTATACTAAAATTATTTCAAAGGAAACGTGGTTACCGTACACATTAGCTGTAATCCAGTGGCGCACAATTTTAGTCAATTTCAATATTGGTAGTGATGCTCTCGTAAACCGAACTTTGTATGTCGCTTTTGTGATGCTGAAGATTCTTGATTTGCCACAGTAGTATTAACAACTCTCCAGGCCACAAGTTGCCATGTGCTGCAGCTATTTATTACTAATAACAATGTTGCTTGCAGTATGGAAAAAATCTGATTACGGATAAAAAAACCTCATTCTGTTTTTTTTATGTTACGGGTATTATTTATAACTAGCAATGTAGCCCGTCATAAAATGACGTATTTGATGAACGATGCGTCTAAAATTTGTTTTTTTTGTAAAAGTTCTAAATTTGAAATTCTCGCGGTGAACAACATCTCGCGGCGAAGAACTGAATCATATAATTCGTACATATTGAAATTCGCTAAAGCATATTTTAAAGTTTATGAATGAAAATATTATCCTATCGTCTTGAAATTCGGCACATAGCTGCGGAAAAATTTACTTAACTTATGTGCAAAAAATCAGCGTTGTATCTTTTAAGATATTCTATACAGAACGGAAAAACGAAACATACATACATACAAACATACAAACACACAATGGCTATTATTATAGTAGATTATAGTAGATAGGAGCCTATAAGATCTGACAGTCCTGCTGGACTGTGGTCTCCACGTCATGTAGCCGTGAACCAAACCGATTTTTATGAATATTGCCATAAGGAAGAAATTACTGCTTTCTAGGTCTCTGATAGGCCGATGAACTCTAATTTATTCTATGATTATTACTTATATCGGCCGTGACTCCACGCAAAGTTTGCCCACACATGTGAGACTTTACCTTGGCTTTCTATTCCACGGTAAGCGCACACGACCAAAGATCAAAGTTAAATATAAGGTTGCATATCAATTGTTTAGTGTTATTTATTTAATATTTAAATTTATAATAATTAAAATTTCATTTTTAATAAATTATTTACTACACGGCCCTGTATTTGGGTGTCTCTGAATCGCACAGCTGTAATGATTCAATAAATATGTTACAAATGGTTTTTATGAATTCAATTAGTACATTTTTGTTAATATTACAACAAATTTTATGTAAATAGCAGTTTTTTTATCATCAAATCAACACTAATGAATATTTATTTCCTTGAAAATCTACTGCTTAATTTATATTGCAAATAAACTATACGTATTTCCCTATTACGGTACCAAATAGTGGGCGTTTATTTTGCGGCAGATTCAAAATATCCAATATGGCATTTTACTCATAGCTTCTAGATATTACTATCAATTAATATTTAAATAGATACAGCTTCGTATCCAGTGTGCTAAAAGTGATTGATATAAACGCAAGAAAAAAAGTGAAATGCTGAAGATTGATGCCTTTATTTAGTGTTAAAAATTAACAACTAAAATCAGTATGTGTTGTATATCAACATTATACATTCCACCGTAAGTTACAACAGCAGCTCTGCTGGATAATAAAGTTTCTGGAATCTTCTTTAATTACTTCATTCTATCCGGCCTTCTTACAGAGTCACGAGAGTCACTGCTCGCAGAGACGAAAGATGAAACCAAATAAAAATAATGCATAACAGCATTTTTTAATACGCTCTGCGTTGGTCTAATATTCATAGAAAAGTCTCGTTAAATTCTACAATATAACACAACACATGTTACGTATAAAAAAGTCCTCATTAAGGTTAAATTATTTAAAGTGTTTTTTTAATGTTTTGGTTAAATCATTTCTCAACTATATAATCAACCGTTCCGATACGTTCTCGAGAATAAAGTTTTTGGGTAGGTAGTTTACGATATCCCAATCATAGCATTATTATAATTTATTGTATACTTTTAGGGTAAACTCTACAATAACGGAATACTTTTGTTGGGTGTTTATTTAACCCTTAACCTATGCTTAAAGTATTAATCAATCATGTGATATCAAAAAAGCGTTCAACATTATTTGGTCGGCGTAAAACAATTTTTTTAATATTATTATATTGGTTATATAAAAATATTGAAAATGTTATCTTCCATAATAATATTTAACATGATTACCCAAATGCCTCTAAGGTTACGATAGCAATATTGTTAGTAAGCGTGCTTGAAATTAATTACATGTATTAATCTATTTTACACTTTTTTTAAAGCATAAAAGTTATATTTTTACTAAAAGTATTTAACTTTTTGTGTTTTGATAAGTATTTTTTACAATTTTTTTTATTATTTACCGGATATTTTTTTTTCTCTGGATAACTCTGGTGATCTCTTGATCATCGGTCACTGCGGAGTTTACCCTGCTCTCCTACCTGCCGGACACTCACCTGAATTATTTATGGTGACTAGTACAAAACGCATAATGTTTATCATAAAAATGATTTAACAAGTTGTTTACGTACTACAAAACGGGTTCGATCCCCGGGCTGGACGGATAATTGAGATTTTTTAAAAATTATTTAAAATATGGGCCGAGATATCTACCGATCAATAAGACACTGAAACAGAATATAAGACTAATGAATAACTGTAACAAGTTTCGTTCTTCGTCTCATTCTTATCTTAAATAATCGTACTTCAATTCTCACAGGCCTAGTATTTAAATCTTAATTTATGCCTTTTAAATATTTTTTTTTATAAAGACGACAAAAATAACTTTTTCATTAATATTATGTTAAAATAGTTAAAGTATTTTTATAAATATGATTAATTATATTATTATTATTCATCAATATTAACTACATATTTATATTTTTAGCTGATTAGTTATTATTAAGTCGTTTAAAATATATCGTTTTGGGATCACCATACATAACATGCAGTTATATAGATGAGTGCAGTTCATACAATAAAAAATACTTCGTTCACTGTTAGATATAAACTACGCTAAAAATAAACGACAATAGAATATTGCTTTACACCATACTTGCTTGCACTCAAATAATACCATTCTGACAAATGAGATAAAATTATTATTACACTTGTAACATATTATTTCAAAGAGAAAACAAATACATGTGCGATTTTTTAAAAAGTCATAATGATATTGTGCTCATCATTGTGTCGTCTTCTCTGATTATTCTAGTCTTAAATTGATACAGAAAAGTGACAAAGAACTTTCCTCATCCTCTAAATTGATGAATGAAAGAACATGGAATTTGCCAGTTCGCGTTGAGTCACGCAGCCGCCTTGCATGCAGTTGAAGCGACAGGCCGAGTCCATTATTGGTGTTAATTACCACAAAAGGGCGTTGCATTTCTCTCGACTTGCAACATTGACTGCGTCTCGCCACATGTCGCAGAGTGCATCTGTGGGGTACAAAGTGCGCGGCCAGAGCGATATCTGCCCATGTGGTCTCCCGACCGACGTCTCCAGGAGCTTTGGCCAGAGGCGAACTGTAATAAGGGATACAAAACCACACATGAAATTGTCATGTCATGAAATTAAGAAGCTACGTCTTTACATCAAAACACATGTCAACCGGTCACTGAGGAGTTATATTTTCCTATGTGCGTAATGACACTTCTATCAAATAGAAACGTTGAACACAACAGGTTTGGACTTGGCAACGACAATACAGTGCCGTGCGGTAAATTATTTTTTATATATTTTTGCTTAAGTTGCTTAGTCAAGTAGTTTTATTCAATATATATGTAAAAATAGAGTTTTGTTTGAATTACCCAAAAAAAATTTTAAACTTTTATATAGTATATAAAAGTTTAAAAAAAAACAAGTCATAGTTTGAGCGTCAAAAGCGACGCTGTTAAACGACAAATCAATAAGTAGAATAAAATAATCTTTATGGTGTCAGTTTGCTTACTTTTGTTTTTTGTTCGATTCATAAGGGAAAGCGATGCTTTTTTGCTTCCATAGACCGCACGCCACTGGACAAAATCTAGTATACACTGCAATATACCGAAGAGCCAGCGGCTGAGGCGCCTGCCTGTGAATGGCACCTTGTATAATCAGATTAAAGGTGAGGTGCTCCACGTGGAGGCTCAGCGGCCCAAGGCCAGGCGGGCGCTCTGCCGAATTCTAAAACACATAAACGATTGCCTGCCGGGCTGCTAGCTCGGGCCTCGTGTCGCCAGGCTGCCTCGGCCTGGTCATCCAGAAGTACCACCAGGTCACCGGCCAACTCCAAACTTCGAATTCACATTTATAAAATTAATATGTCATTACAACAATACTCTCGTCTCAAAATTTTGCAAAAAAGAGGAATTGCAAACGTTCTTTTTTGTTGTTGATGATCGTGGCTTCGCAAAAGTTTTTATCATTAAAACTATAATAAATGGTTACAATCTTTAAAACAATGTGATATATACATACACACACACGCATATATATATATATATATATATATATATATATATATATATATATATATATATATATATATATTTATCGTGGGTACGTTAATATGCATTTGAGAGTTAACTTTCATATTAGTATGATATGTTTGCATGAAAAACTTAGTGAATGCTTTTCGAAGAGCTGATTATTGGAAGCTGCAGCTCTGGTCGGCCACTCGGCCCCCGCGTGCTCGCGAGTCCTGCCCGAAGTCTCCGCCCGGGGCCCCCCCCAGTTTCCCCGCGGCTCGCTCGCTGGCCGGGGAGACTGGTCTCGTGTCATATTGAATCATCAAAACAATACCACGTAATGAATATCACAACTGAATTGGCGAGTTAGCCGGGGAGACTCGCAAGACTGTTCGCCGGCGTAACCGACGTTGACTCTCCGTGCCTAAATCGATTGCTTATGCAAATTGTACTGCCGAAGCAAAAAACCAATGGCGTTTAATAATGACAATGACATGCAGTTTTTATTGGCTGTGCTGCCAACTTAATACACTCGAAAGTGATGATTTTAATGTGGAAAAGACGTTACATGTTGATGCTTATTTTTACTCCCATATGCGAAGTGTCATTACGACCCAAAGTATTCCCAACACATGATATACATATGTATTTGGTTTTAGAGAGTATCAGTAGCGATTCGTTTATGAGAGCAATTAGAATATATACCATTATGAAGTGATCACAATCACCACCATGATTAGTTTTGGTAGCACAATTTAAATTCTAACAAAATATAAGCGTGAGCACTGTATGATGTTATCATATACATACATAATGAAGGTAAAAGTTTCAATGATATAGCCGTTTACCAAACAGATTATAAGTGAGTTTATGTTTACGGTTGTAATTTTTTATTATTTTAAAATGCATTGAAGTCGCTTTTGATGGGAATAAAAAACGATATGAACACACGGGTGTTTTTAAAATTTGTAAATTTAGTCATTGCCCGTGCATTTTTTTTTCGTTTACATGAACTGCTTTCTCCTAATATTGACTTGTTTTAAGTAATTTAAATGTAGTTTTTTTTTTTTTTTTACGTAATTACTATTGGGTATTTCGTTGCTTAAAATGAAAATATTACTTTAAAATTTCCAGTCAATTAATTAGCATTTAGTACATTTAAAATGAGGTAAGGTTCTCAGTGCAGTTCTTTGTTCGCGTGGAGTGCACTCGGCAGATATTAGCATATTCTTATAGATATTAATAAGCATTGTTCTCCTTAACCACAACGCTATGGCGTATTTCATTGTTCAAGTTGACAATGCAAGCTTTTACTTTCCAGTTGATAAATTATAAGCGCTTAATACGTATAGCGAACGTGGCTCGATTCTCGGATCACGCAGTTCGATGGTGGTATCAATAAACGTCCGCGGCAATTTTGGCGTTGTCCCTTCAGCGTGCAGCCGCCGTGCCGAACCGGCCTGACTCCGACTGGACCGCAATTAAACCCAATTGATACCAATTGATGGACGGGCAAGACGCACTGGCAAGGACAATCTGGCGCTCAGTGCCGCGGGGCCGCGCAGCAGTGGCCGGGAACTGGCGGCGGCTGCAGCGTCTCCGGGAAACCAGCTCGTCCTTCTCTCTGTGATACGAGTAGCTTTCTACACACGCTGCGAGACAACTGACCACCGACTTGCTATTGGCTAATAGCGTCTTCTTTTGTGTTGTTTACTTACCCCTAATCATAAAAAAGTACCCAAAATAACGCCATTGGCTGCAAGTTCGGCTATACAAGTTGTAATTTGGCTTTAGAACGCAATTGTTAAAAAAAATGGAGATAAGTTGCTTACGTAGTAAAGTAGGGGGGATTTTTATTGTTCTTTTTGTCTATATAGTATATTGTCTATATAGTATAGCTTACCCGTTTATATGTATAGTACTCGTATACACTTGTATACGAAAACATTGTGTTACCTAAATTATATCTAATGCAATTATAATAATTTTATTTAATTGAATATATTTAGTACCCATACAAGTTTATTGTGTCAGCAATACTTGTTATAAAATATAAACGATTCACACGTGAAACATCTTGGAAGATTTCTATTTGTTGGATCGTTGAATAATTTTATGAAATCAATATCAGTGCAGTGATTGGCGTTCACTGGAGTGCAAGTAGCCGCTGAGTGTTTAGTAACTCAACATCGCTGCAGCGGGGGCCAGGCCGGGCCCGCCCCGTGATGGGCGCAATTGGACGAGACGCCGGCTCCGGACCGAGCTGGCACCGGCCCAGTCCCATATCTCACGACGATAGTGACGAGCCTCTAAAACTCGATGTATCAAACTGGTTACACCTTAATCCCATGTCTAGAAATATTCATCATTTGTTGCAGTCCTCGTAAAAAAAAAAAAATGCTCAAGCTGTCGTCCACATACGGGACAACACAATCGGTGATAAACCAATCGCGTTATCTTCTTTTGGTTTGTTTCACAGTTTTGTCGGTTGTCGGTTGCTGTGATCCGTGTGCAGGTCGCTTTATACTTTCCCCCTGCTACGTACAATCGAACTGTTAAAACGTTGCTAAGAAGAATAAGTCAATTAACTTTAATCTCATTGGTCGAACATTTTTTCTCCAACGCGGTGACTTCGATATTTTTCTATTTAATTATCTTTGCTACAATTTGTCGGACCAGCTACAGTATCGTTACAGTTGTCTATGGTCAGTAATCTAACATTTTACTCATTTTGAAATGTGTGAAAATTGTAAAGTATTTTTAAATTATTTAATTTTTTTTTTCGTGTCATGAGTTCACCATCAATATTCTATAATATGCTGTCCGCGATAATCCACGACGAGTCGAAAAAATATTATACAATAAAATACGAATAAAAATGTTAGATTTAAATTAATAAAAACAGCTTCATCCATACTGTTTGTATAACAGTATGGATAAAGTTGTAGGATTTATCACTTCGTGAAATATGAGGTAACTAATAATTTTGTAAATATTGTATACGAGAGATGAGTGAATACAGAGTTTATCGTAATATTTCTCGCGAGAAATGATTATATCAGCGTTGAAATTTAAAAATCGTGAATCCGTAAAACTTTAAAGTAGAGTGCTCTTAGTTGTTCAATAAAAAAGAAATTATTTAATATGACGAGCATCATCACAGAAACCAACTTCACTGGTGAAGCCTGACCATTTTTATATCGTTGTGGAAATTAAAAAAAAAAGCCTGCATAATAAGTGTGTAATACTTTTTTTTTTTAAATACACAATTTTTTTTTTTTTTTTTTTTTAAATTGCGTTTCTAATGAACGTCACCAGGACTCTGAATGACATGAACTCCAGGACTTAACAACCGTTAAGGGAGCCCGTTAGGGACGGGCTCGAGCAGGTAGAAGCCAGCCTCCTTTGTGTCCTCCTGTCCTCTTTGTCCCTCATCTCGTCCCTTTCTGAATTATCAGAGAACCCAAACCGGGGCGGATGGTGGCACCGATTGCATGATGGTGTATTCATTATACGTTTATTCAGAGCCGTCTACTAATTAAGCTCTTCGTTATATATGGTTTAATGACTTCACAAGCTTGTACTATTACGTCATTTAAATATATTAAAATTAAATTTTAACGTGGTCTGAGTTTGAACAATTAATGTTTTCAGTGATTTTCAGTGATGTTTTCTCATAAGATAAACCGACAGAAAATATAAAATCTTGCTATGTTTCATTTATATATATATATATATATATATATATATATATATATATATATATATATATATATATATATATATATATATATATTTATATTTATCTTTAGCACACTGAAAACATTTTGCCGATACATTTTTTTTATTAAATCAGGTCCGTTTATAACGTTGTATTATTATTTTTGCTTTTTTTAATTGTACATATTAATTTAGAATCTTTTCATATAATTTTAGAGATACTGTAGTAGAATTTATAAAATCATTCACCATTTGTTCTTTATTCTGTTAATCATTTGGTTTGCTAACTACACCCCACAGATTGATTTTATTTGTAAAATTTCATATTTAAACAACAATTATGAGTATTCAAATAGATAGGAGATTACCATTACGTATCTGTTATTGCCAATTACAGTTCATGGGTAAAAAATACCAGCCTGCCTGTTGGTTACTTTAATTATGTTTCAAAATAAGATGTCGCAATCCGCGCTCTGCAAGCTCAGGGACCACTGGTCTCTGCTGGACCCTGAAAAGGTCCAGAGCTCCCGGCACAGACCTTGGGCACCTGTGAAGCGGCAGGTAAGCTCCCCCCCCATTCCCCGCATACCCTCGCCACGGGGGACAAAGCCAAAAATCACGTCAGCTGAGATCACCATACTTTGACAATTTGTGGGACAACATTAAAAAAATATTTTATTTAAATAAATTGGATAATATAATGATAATTAAAATAAATATGTACGATAAAATGTCTTTAAAACATTTTACCCAAAACTTAACTTTTATGCCATGACTTTATTTATTTACTTTAGCATAGTTTTAGCATAGTTTACTAACATCATTGATTTTTTTGACTGTACAATTTGTTATCCTTCTTTAACATATTTTTATTGTAATTTAACTATACTGACAAATATAAAATTCTTACGAAAGAAGGATTTTTTAGGGATCTGAGTTGCTAATATATATGAATCTAAATGATATAAGATTATACCTGAGAATATTAATGCCAAATACTACACAAGTATTATTTAAAATCATCGGTTTTTTTTTTCAGGTATTTGCGTAAGCCATGGTGTCCCCATCCCTTCTAAACAAGGGAAGGCAACAAGAGCGAGAGGGACGGGCGAGACAAGGACAGCGAGAGGTCCCACTGACCCGCGCAGACCTCAGCCGCAGGGGAGTAGTCGAGGAGACCTCAGGTATGGTAACAATACACTTTTTTATCCTCTATTTTGCAAAATCAAATCTCATCCGTCATTCTGATTAATGGTGGTTCTTAATGACCTGCGGTTTGAAATTAGGCTTTTATATTTTTTGGATCTAAATTATCTTTTGAAATTAGATATTATATAAATTTTAGATGTTGCTAACCCATTACTGCCCATGCCGAACCCGCAACATTATTTTAATGAATATACTTCAGTTTATTAAATAGCTGTACACTTCATCACGTGTGGATCGAATAGACTAGACGCAAAAATATATTTGTAAATTTTGAGTAAGATTTTGTCATCTACAAAATGAAGGGGCTCTGATTGTTTTGATGATAATTATCAGTATTATCGTTTGGTTTCATTTTTATATACAACGGAATTTTATAAATTTGTCTATCTACAATTTATAAAAATTTAATATCAGTTTAATTATTGATAACGTAAACAAAATATTGGTCATACATCATCACCATTACAAGCAGAGCCAGATACATAACGTGGATCTTAAGATCTTTGATATTATCCATAAAATCATCTAGAACCTCATAAAAACCCTCATGTAACCATGAAAATCAAATTCCAAGATACGAAAGTATTTATCTAAAAACTGTTGCAGTTTACTGTATAAAGTACTGAGCTTCGGTATTTTAAAAAGTGTAGATAATCATCATACGTGTATTTTAAGCGATCCAGGTGTTTATATTTAAAATATTTCAATAAATAAACATTCTCAAATTGACCTTAAATACTCTTGGCAGCGAAAATACTCTGAATCCGGAGCGAACGCTTCAAAAACAGTATTACTAAAGCAAACGGTCCTGCTCCACGCCAAGTTTACGTCCGCGGCGATCTCCCGCCAAGAAGGAAAGGTTAAATAAAGCATAAACGAGAAAAGCGCTTCAAACGTTCAAAATAGAACAAAGAGTAATATTTTTAACAGTTGGCAACTACGCCGGTTGCCTTTGCCTCCTAAAGCAGCTCTTACACTGCCATACTTATGTGCCTTTTCATTTCATACATTATTATTATTTTGTTATTAGTTAAGCCCTCCTAAACACGCAGCAACACAACCTGCGACCGATTTTCAATCAGCCATTAGCGTCACTTTTATTTTGGGTGTTTTTGTATGGTTTTGGCTTGGTTAACAACGCTCAGTAGAACGCTATTGGCTAGTTGCAAGTCGGTCGCAAGTCGTGTCGCTGCGGGTGTAGGGAGCTTCAACTGTTTGTTATTACGTGTCGGCGACGGATGCAAGACTTGGTACTTTACGTCTCTTGGTTCGATCAATCTCATGGCCAGTCGCGACACAACTTGTATCGTAGGCAAAAACACCCAAAATTAGGGACGCTAGTGGCTGATTGAAAATCAACACGGAGTCATATCAGCTAGATTTTATATGTTCGATAGTAACATTATGTGGTGGATGATATTTCGCGCAATGCAGCGGGCTGTGCGAGCAGCTTTGCGAGCGCGCCTCGCAGTGGAGCTGTGCAGTTATAAAAAGAAGTGCGTACGCAAAGTGACTTACAGGATTAAAAGTACGAAAATACCGCACTTTGTTGCGGCGCGAGTGCGAGTGCTACAACTCGCCGGGCGCCGTAAACAAACCCGCTTCCAGAACTTTCCAAGCGAAAGCCACGCTCCAACGCTCTGGGATGACGATGCTTTAAATTACTTGTTAAAAAAATATTTTTGATATCTCTAAAAAACTTTTTTTTAAATAATTTTCCGCACAACAAAAATTATTTTATTAGTTGTTGTAATGCTTGACATCTCTCCCATTGCCTTTCATTTTGTTCACATACCTATTTTTCACTGTTTAAAAAATCTTTCTTAAAAACCTTGGCTTGCTTTGGTCAAGTGATTATTTAAAAATGAACACCAGTTAACACCATTAGATAAATTTCAACTAACCGAAGAAAATACGTTGTGTTTCTAATCTTTGATATTTTTTTATTTTTATATATTTATTTAAAAAAGTATATTAAAAATGTTGCAGGTGATCTTTCATATATATTGAAAAAGCTTATAAACTATATACACGAAAAATATTCAATAAAATAGGTGCTCTACCAATTTAAAAATCTTCATAATGTTAGTGCGGCTCATTTTGGACTTGGGACAGATGAGTATTTGGCGTCTTCTAAAACGAACATTAAATTTTATAACCTTCGGTATGGACGGGACACTTTTATTCTGTAAAAAATCCACAATAAATAAAATAAATTTGTGAGGTATACATTTGTAAGCTTATTATTTTGATTTTTTTTTTTTTTTTTTTTAATATTTTGGTCTGTAGTAATGTTGAACTTTTAAAACTAGTTCGGTTCAATTACATTTAATGGGCAACTTACGGACTTGCATTTCATACCTGAAACAAACTGATAAAAAAACAGGTACAAAATAATTAGTTCTCATTTACTAAAAGCTGCCTGTTGTCAAATAAAACTTTTGATGCAATTGTAAAAAAATGTAAAGGTTTATTCGTTGAATGTCTACTTCAATTATGATTATTATTATTGATTATGTTTGTTGGAGGAGATTGCTCATGTGATTTAAATAAACTGTCAAATAACCTTTAGTGGGTAGTATTGAATATGAGTTTGGTTTTTTAATCAGTGTATACGAAACGCATTGAAACGGTTACGATCTATTTATTATTAACGATAAATTGATTTATATAACTTCAAAGTAGAAGACGTAATATTTGGTTACTTCATATTTCGCCAAATAGTGCGTATATTTTTGAAATATCTGACTTAATTATGCCGACAATAGGCACTTGCAACCAAAATATTACGCACTGTTGAGCAATTATTATCAAAAATGGCAAAATGAACGTAATTAATGGTATTTTTTCTCAGCATTACTAATCATCAAACAGTGATTCGCCTGAAACCTATGATTATGTTTGTGTTTATATAATGAAGGATGGACTTATTTATACTATTCCAAGAATTACGAAAAAAAGATTGCATACACACACACACACACACACATATATATATATATATATATACATATGTGTGTGTGTGTGTTTGTGTATATATATTTATGTATATATATATTTGTTTGTGGATACGTTGTATGTGGTACGTTGTACGCCTGCACCGACAATGGAATGTCGTTAAATTTTGAATATAACCTCAAAAGCTAATGTTTTTAAACCCAACATAATGGTCAATTAAAAAGCAAATAGTGTTGGTGATTTGCTTTCAAGCCGTGTGCGAACAGGAAGGTCGACCATATGCATAAACTGCTTCGGGAATATGTTAATTTGGCTAAATGTGAGATATATATTTACGCGACAAAGCTGATTTTTAATGCTTAAATGTATAAACGCACACACCGCCTGCATATAAACTGCCACATTATTGTAAATAATACGATCGTGTACATTAACCGCAAAACTCTTCTTACATTTTGATTTATAATACTGAGATATAATACTAAGTTTTATTGTATTCCAGCAAATTTAACAAAAATATTTAGTAACGTGTCACAATTTGATTCATTTTGGAATGTTTATCAGAGCTGCCAAGACTTGGCGTACTTACAGCCAATAGCAAGTGCGCCATTTTATATATATATTTTATCTCATCTAAGGGACTTCGGAAAGGATGGGTAACTCCCAAAGTAAAAAAACAGCATAAAATTGATAAAATACAATAACTCAGAATTTATTAAATAATATGAAATTATGTTCAAAGACAACAATGCCAAGAAAACGAATATGAAATGCGTTTGGGTATTTGTACTGTTACTAAACATGTATTTTTGACCATAATATATGTTATTCGTTTTTGGGATATTGTTGTTTAGATGTCATGATATAAAAGATTAATTTATAATTGGCGTATATTAAATTTTAAAATAACAATATGGCTATACATTGCCCCAGCTACACCCCTCGGCCACTCCGACTTTTTTAAGATGGCCCTGAAGCTCGAGTCAACTCCGCGTTGTGTTTTGGTTCTAAATTCACGACCCACTAAAAGTTATCCCGAAGTCCCTTACGGCCGGCCAGAATGTTAAAAAATTGCCAGGAGCAAACAAAAACACACATTATTCAATTCATAGAAATCGATACACACCTGTATTTTTAAAATAGCATCGTCAGCATGAACAATGACTTAAAATAAAAACACATCCAGAATCGTTTACTAAACCATTTCTAAGTTCAGTGTTTACTAAGTATTTTCTAATAATTTTATAAAATATTACAAAAGTTTATTATTTTTATAATAAATATGAATAGCCAAAAATGGCTTAGAGTTTGCTAGAATTTTTGTTTACAAGCGTTTTCGCCGTTCAATTAAATTAATCTGTCGTTGCTTATTATTTTTATGATATATTTTAGTATAAAGCCGTAAAAATGGGTTAATACTACTGTTTCCTTTCTAGAAATTATTTTTTAGTGGTTTTCTTCTAAAAAAACAATACCAAATTATTTTTTTTGCAACATTCTTGCTATTTATTAAATTTGAAATAAGCTTAAATATTACTATTAAAAAATAAACTCACATGATGATTTCAGCACTAACGTTTTTTTTTATATTAAAACTGTTCTGATACGCTTTCTAGTCTATCTCGAATTGCTGAAATTTTTTTCTTTATATGGATGCAAAAACGTTAAAATTTGCAACTTTTTAAAATTGTTAGAAAAAATCACTAAAAGCTGCGTCAAATTAATTTTTGCAATACGTCGCAGTAAATAATTAAGAAACAGGTTGTTTTTTTTGTCATTTGATAGAAAACATAATCTACACACGGTAAGATAGAAAAGCTTTCGAGAGACCACTCTGAAATGTGAGTAATTTGCTATTTTATCGCCTTGGTAGGTGGTTCGCAAATAAAAACAAATAAATCAGGCACAACAACCTTATCTCTCAATTCATTTGACGCACACTACAATATTGCCAGATGTAAAAAAGCTCATTTCTTGCGGTGTTCAAAAAAAAAAAAAACATGCCTATTTGATTGGACCAGTACGGCCGCAATTTTATTTATTTGTTTAAAACTGTTGGGTGTTCACATTACTTTATACGCGGAGTTCGGAAATCGGTAGCAGGAAGCAGTGTCGAAATAATTCCAATCAAACAAAGGATCATTTCTCCAGTGTGGGTACGAATACAATTATGTGCAACTCTTTCAGGCACTGTTAAATATATCCTTAGAATTAATTATTCTAGACTACGCGTTTTCCTTATTATTTTTTACAATCTTTTTATGTGTAGTCTGCCTTAGCGTAAGATTAAATACGTTTTAAAATATTTAGACATATCTAAATAATTACGAGGTATGGAAACTGTTTACGAAATAAATCGTAAAATTCAGTTCAAACAATCTAATTCCGCATTCTGTGCGATTCGGTCGGCGCGCAAATCACGCCTTGCAATAGTAGGCTAGTATATGGGTCAGTAGATAGCTTCACACGTCAATGCAGGACATGCAGTTCATTATCTGCATGCATGCATATATTCCCTGGAATGCTTTTTTTATAAATAAAATGACTGAGAACATTGCGGGGTTTGTAAACACAAAGAGTACCTTATGATAAATGTGATATCAGGATTACAAACACAAAACGATTGCAATTGAACAATCGGAAAAAGTTCTTCAACCATTTGGTTTTAGCGTTATGTTTCAAACTATTAATCAATTTCAAATACTCAAAACAGGCAGAGTTTGTGTAGGTATCAACTAAATTGAAATCTTTAATTCGTTTAGGCAGTTAATTATGTTTGTAATTACTTTATTCTAAGATTACTTACATTATGCATGTACAAATTTGATCACCACTGTTATTGGTTCATATGTTATTATTTACAGTGCCCTATTTAAATCAAATTAAATCCGTATTACTTAAATGGTGATTAATCACATATACCTGCCCTCGATTGCAAAGAGGTTAGGTTGCATGGAATATTGAATACAGCATTTCAAGAATAAATTATTGTGATTTTGTCAGCGTCAAATCGAGCAGGATTCGGGCATTCGACGAATGGCTTCCAATTTGTATATTAGGCTCGTTATTTTCGGAAAGCATTACGCAACTTCGCATAATTTATGAGGCGCCCGCCATTTTGTGTTCAGTTCCTTTGTGTGCGTCTGACGGTCTCTCTTTCGGCAGAATCGGTCGCGGATTTTTGCCATTTTTTTATTGTCGTGGGGCACTTTTTTGCAAACGGGTCAAACCAGTCTTCCAAACGTAACAAATGCAAGCACACACACACACACACACACACACACACGCGCGCGTTCAAACACACACATAGCCACATAAGCATCCACACATTATACCTTTGTATATACCTACACGTGATGTATTCGTGCACAGTGTTCACACACGCGATGGAGGCAGCCCTAAAGAGGATGTTCTATCAACCTACAGCTTATAAGAAAGCACGAAATTATATTTGTGTTAATTTGTTTTAATTTTCTTACTGTGCATCGAGAATTATTTAATTAATTTTTGATTTCAAAGTGCAAATAAACATACGCTTATATAAATGTCGTGGTTTATTTTTCACTAAAAAGGAATACTCAAATCGTCATTTGATTGAGTTTTATCTCATTCGTGGAATAAATATTAACTTCGTTTTCCATATGAAATCTTGAACGTTTATTTGTTCAAAAACTTTTATGCTATGTTCGACAGTAAACTATTGTAAAACGTAACACAACGTGTGATTATCATCATCCAAACTTTAAAATGATAGACTACCCTTTAAAGCACAAATTACATCTGTCATGATGAAGCTGTTAACCCGGCCGAAGTCCCCGTGTCTAGACGTCCTCTAGGTTTTTTATAGCAACTGTAATACAACATGATGACACTTTTTGTCCACGGTTTGTCTAGTAAAGCTGCCCGCCCACTATCAATTCAAATGCAAACGGGGCAAGTTTTTTTTTCAAATTGTTTTAAATTTTATTTCACAAGCTGCTCTATCATTTATTTTGTCGCTTACATTGTTTTTTACGCGCATTCTTCGCATGCAAATAGACTTAATGCCAAAACTATGAACCACAAAAGTTTTTCAAAACTCAAAGCTATATTTTTCTCTTCAATAATTGTAAGGGTTGTGCTTACAATACGGTATTTGGCTGTCCCCTAATGCTGCTCGCTTGGGGCTTACAAAATGTGATTTCTCTATTTTTGTTATTGAGTTTGTGTAGGGAAAACATATGTTAAAAACCTTTTAATTTTATTTTATGTAAATTTACAATAGTTCTAAGGACTATGCCACAATACGGCATGTGGCTATTTACTGGTTCTGCGCGCAGATTGTAAGGCTTACAACATGTGGTTTAGGCGATAGCGTATATGGATTTCTCTGTTTTCGTTATTGAGTTTGTGTAGGGAAAAACATGTACTTAAATAAAGCCTTAAATTAAATCGCTAGTGAATTTTTTTTTTCGCCCTTTGCATTTTGTCTTTGAAAGATAATAATTATTTAACACACTGCCATCTAGCGACGAAGCGCCGCAACTCGATCACACTTCTTTTTGTATTTTTTATTCATACTTAATTTTACAAATCTTGCATTCATAGTAAAACTGGCATATTCACATACTAAAGGATTTAAATGCCGTCAAAATGCAGGCATCCAACTGTCGCCTTCACGCCATTTTACCGCATTAGTTACCCTTTTCGAAGAAAGCGTCCATTTTACAATAAAAAGATTTTTAATCGGAGTGTGTGTAATATGTACCGTGATATAACTAATTTGGGGATATGGGAATTTATACGACGGGATATATTATAAAAAGCATTACAATTTCGTTATATATTTTTTAAATTGATACTATCTCATAATTTTATATAACTTTTTTTATTGAGATTACATAGGAATTGTTTTATTATTGCAAATTTCTGTTATATCTTGATTATTCTAGAATATTTGTATGGAATTTAATAATCGGTTTATTCACCTTATCAATGAAAATATACATATAATATTTAAAAAAAAAAAAACTAATTTGCAGCTTTACATTTTTTATTATTCTGTATAAATAATTAAATTTCATCACCATTCCTTGTAGCTTAGCTATTCATTTATTAAATTTAATAGCATTTAAATTTATCGCGCTTTATAGTATTCAAAATAAAATGTACTAAATATTATATGTAATTAAGTTTATCGTTTAAAAAATGCATTCAATGGTAGGTACTACGTAATACACGTGCACGACGCGATAAATTTAACTTCACTTGTTGTATTGAACTGTCTGATTTTATAACAATCAGTACTTTCGATTATGAGATGATATATTCTGAAAATTCCTGAGCAGGAATCTCAATCGTGAAACATATTTTTCAAAAAACTCATAACACGCGCATCAAAAATCAGAGCTCATGAATTCTATATATGTATTCTAAAATTATTACTATGCCTCATAGTTAGTTACCTGCCGTGATCTTGAAAAATTTCAGTACCGTGTATTTTATTAATCAGCACGTATATTTTATTTATAATCGTTACTTCTAATTATAGTTATATGTAGTTTTTTTCAACAAATAATTGATCTTATATGACTTGTCGCAAGAGTACCAAAGGCTTAAAACTTATTCAACACGTGTATAGATTGTTTTTATTGTATGCTTTTGAGAAATTTATTTATTGATTAAATCTTATTAAATTTAAAGATCACTATCTCTTTTTAAACAAATTAAATTACTTAAAAATTCACTGTACAAAACAAAAGTAAAGAATATATGATAATGAAGCATATTTCAATACATTTTTGAAACCATCAGCTGGGCTATGTCAAATGAACTGTTGGTATAGTCAAGCTAATAAAGTATTCAATTATGAATAAAAAAAAGAAATTTTACTACAAATGTAGTAAGTATCTAAGGTTAATCGATTTTAATATGTCACTGACTTGACTTGACATCAATGATTTGCATATTATTTTCATATAATTTGACATTTGAGTTCTGGACACTGTTTTGAAACAGCTTCAATCAGTTGATTTAAATAATAAAGATACTAATGCGGAAGATTAACATTTTAAAGGTTTACGGACACGACATTATACAGAGTGTTGATTATTTCCTTTTTGCAAACATTTCAACGCACGGTTATTACAAATTTACTAAGATTAAAAAAAAAAAGTTTTATGTTACTCTGTACAATAATTTACACGTACAATAATTACAACGTAAATAAACGTTCATTGCTGGTGTTTTTTTTTAATTTTTAGTTCAATAAATTTCTAAGCATGTTTGTTTATTAAATAAACATATTCGCGAATTAATCAAACATAACCAACTACTAGTTAAAAAAAATATTAAGCAATGGGTGGTCACAGATACACGATTAATGTGCATTTTGTTGCAATGTATGCACCGTGTGAAGTTTCGGCTAGATGTAGCTGTTGAGTAATACATCATATACTTTTGTAATTTATCCATGTATTATTTATTACATAGGTATTATCAAGTCATTCGTTGTACTCGTATGTTTGCAGAAGAGCCCCAACATACTTGAGTGATTATTCTGGCGCTACAAATCTTAAAAACAAAGGTCGATTTACTTACTAAGAAATTGAAATGTTTTGATTATTTGTCTGTTGCTTCGGCCACAGGAGACATGTTCAAGGAAATTAAAAGTGCGATGAAATTTGACTGCCATTAGAACTTAGCGCACCACTCCGAGTCCCAGTTAGCAACAATTTATAAACATATATTATTTATATTTTATTAACAAACCTATTAGAAATATTATGTGAAGCTGTCCTTGTAAATAATATGAGTAATTTTGACTTTTCAACATTTAATGGGATCTAGACATACTGCGTTACCTGAATAGTTTGTCAAAGGCTGTTTTGCCATAATACGTATGTACTCTGGGTCTAAGAACATAAGATTTGGATATCTGTACTGTAAAAAATATAATATTATTGTATGAATATTGTGTTAAATAATATTTCTACTTTTATGAAAAAGTAAAAACTTTTATTGCCTAAGCATGCATCAAAAAATATTTAGAACTGCATGAATAAAATTGATTTTAATCCAGTACATTTATATCCGAATAAAACTGTTTTTTAGATCTACGTAGTCAGAGGAATGGTCCCAGTCTCAATTTAATTTAATGCTTCTTTAAATAGCTAATAGAAGCAGCTTTTATTAATGGTTATTAGTAATAGCTGCTAATAAACCAATTCCAACTGTTGGAGAGTGGTCATTTGACAAGTCCAGAGTCGGTCTAACAAATGAACCCATCGGCAGTCTGGCAACAAATCCGTATGCCCTGAAGCTCGCTTTGGAGAAGTGGTGGGTAGATAAATAACGTTTAAGAACCACTGCATACACTGTCGATAAATAGAAAAGGGAATATTTTTTTACTGGACAGCAGGACTATTAATCTGATGTTATCTGCATCAAAATATTGATGCACACACGTAACTCAGAACGTTGTAGTTCAAAAACCGTTTTATAGCTACAAAAGATTTTTGCTGCCTACACATGCTGCGACACAACCGACAACCGAACGGCAATTAGCCAATGACATTCTGTACAAAAACATATTACGTTACATTACGATGGATTGCAATTGTATGTGGACTTAACAGTTTATATAAATGTTGGATCTATTCAATTGATTTTTACTAATTTAATTTGTCATCTAATGATGAATAAAATGTATTGGGTATCTCTGCATATATTTGTCAAAAAAATTATGCTTTATATCTTGATTAGGGATTTTTTACAAATATTAAATACCTTATTATTAATACCGATATTTTCACAAGTTGAATCAGTTATATTTTTCATAGAGTACGTAAAAACAGTATTTTTTGAGGTGCAGCGTTTTTTTCATTTGGTATCAAAATATTTATTTCCTTAGCAGATAAGATATATCTCAATTTTGTTATTGACTTTTTTTTAATCTACAAAATGCCCGGAGAGAAAATTCACAGACAAACATCATCTTAAATCATATTATATTAACATAGCCATAACATTTATGTGATTTTTAAGCATTGGGAGAAATTAATGTCTTTGTTATTGACACTTACTATCGACGCATTAAAACAAATAATTTGATAGCGTTTATAACTTATTTTTTTCTTTGTAAATACAGGCGGGGATTGAAAAAAAGTGTTATTTGTTTATAATTTAAATGTAAATAAAACTTTCTTTTACCGTTAGTTATTGTTTTTTGTCCAATAATAAAATTGTAGCTTCGTTACCCAGATGCACATTTCTACAAAATTATTTGATAATATATTCATTTAAAATACATAATTTTATCTTTAAAACTTGATTTATTTGAGATATTTCATAAACATATCATTTTATAAGTTGGTCAAAAAAACTTAAGAAATATTTTTTTTTATGTATATACTATATAAGTTATAGCCATTACCAAATACTAGATGTATATTTGTACCAATTTTTATTTATTACAATAAATTGTAATAAATAAATCAGCAACCGTAGCGTATATAATTTGAACCGTTGCACCTATTAATATGAATACTGGAAGTAAATCAGTCTTCTCAAGGCTTAGTTATCATATAATAATTTCTGTATTCTTATCAATGCTCGCTGTTGTTTAGTCACTAAGTAGAACTATCTCGGCCCGCATGCAAGCGCCACTTCACTCACCCCTCGAGCGTCTGAACCAATTATCTACTTCTGACTGTAACGAAGAGATATTGGGGGTGCAGAAAGAGGGGTGGACTCCGCGGCCAACAGGAAACGTCAGTTTTCGAATTCGTCATGCTATTGTATTTCCCAAGTTCATGTTTAAACAAAATCTACATTTACTATTCAACGTGTTTCAATTTTTCTAATAAAATCTGGTTTGCCGGCTGAAAATTGATAAAGTGAATCAAAAAGAGCTTTTGTCCAAAAATACCATATCATCTTCTTAAAACAGTTTAAAACACATGGCCTCGAGAACCACGATCGATAAGCAACTGTGCTAACCATAGAGCCGCGAGGTCATTGTGCCTTCATGCTTTGCATGCTCTGATAGTATATTTTTTACTAACCTCGCGCTTGTACGCTTGCTTGAATATAGCACGATGGATTGCATACACAACAAACTAACCATTGCGTTGTTTTAAGTACAGCAAGTGCCTTAAAGTATGTGTTTTTAGAAATATAATACGCATTTTAATTTAATTTAATTTACTGGAATGCCTTGAGAGCTGCCACAAGTGGGCGAATGGTGTACAGTTCCTATAAACAAAAATGTGTTATTTCACAACATTGATTGATATTCTTTGTGATTATAATATTGATTATGACAAAATCAATTTTTTCTTGACCCACTTGTCGGTCCTTCAATTTCATCGAGTGAGCATTCGATTGTCTAATTGGGCTCGTGTCTTTGTTGTTGATATCAAAATGATAACACTAAGAAAACTTCATTGGAAGAAAAAGTGTAAATTTTCTTTGATCTCTGAAGAGATTTAGTTATCTTCAGGATATTGGAGTTCTCCTAAACGCTGGTTGCAAATAAATCCAGCTTAATACATAAAAACCACATTTAATTAACAATATTCATCCACAATGTATAATATTTTAAATTGAAATATTTGGTTATGTTCACACACGAAACAACGCGGGTACGCGTAAAAATGCCGATCGATCAAATATTTAATAATCATCTGCAATTGTGTGTTCCAATACAGCCCTGTTAGCAAGTAGCATCGCCCTGAATGCTAAAATAACGTTTATTATTGAAGGGCCACAAGTCAGCAGTTCCGGTAGCCGGGGATGTCCCAGCCCCGACTGCTGAGGGTGTCCCCCTCTCCGGGGCCCCTGGCATGCGGGTAGCGCGCCCCATGAGCCCCATGAGCCCCATGCGACCCACAGACACAATGACCTCGCTAATGTAAGCTGTGATCGGCCAATATAAAGGTCATATGTCATCTTCGATAATGCAGTTTAATAGTGATTATTTGTATGGAGTTATTTCTGTTTGCTCCACTTTCGATGAGTCTATATTCAACCACTTTGTTTTGTGTGTGTGAAATAAGCTAAGACAGATGCCCTGCATGTTAGAATTCCGAAATAAACACTGCCTTAATATATATATATATATATATATATATATATATATATATATATATATATATATATATATATAGTAATACAATAATTATCGTGCCTTCATTTATATATTTTTCTTCAGGTGCCTCTCCTCACATACACGACATATTTGCCTGTTCATGGTTTCTTCATTTACATAAATAATAAAAATTAACTTTTTTTTTTGGTTAGCGAACCCTATGTCATAATTGTCGATAAATTCAGATCGCCTTTGATCACACTGAAACTGGCGTGAGTCAAATTATATTAGTTTGGTATTTATTTGCTAGGATAGGAATCAATCCGAGGGTCGACAGTCCAGTGATCAAAACTAATATAATTTATTTTTTCCCTTAAATAGAGTAGTACCACTGTGCGGTACAAGAAGTGTTGTTTTACTTTATGATCACCGCAAGATTGTCATGTTTGATAACTTTTTTTCAGAACAGGTTTTACAGAGCGTGGAGTCATTAAAACAGGGGTTGATTGATTCCCATCAATCTTCAGTGCCGATAGCCGAGCCACCCTCTCCGCGGCCGCGGCTGTAACGAGCTTCACACTCTATAAAAAGCCTTCGGGTGAAAAAAAACTTCGATTCGATTTCGTGGGAACCGCACAGGAGTTCGGACACGTCTACCCCGCAAACGACTCTTAAACGTAGTGCTGTATTTTTAATATATTTCACTATACGTAATGATGTATAATCGAATGAATAAAAAATCAAGTGGTTTTAGAAACTATTCAGTTTATCGTTTTGTACAGACTACACGCTACTAGATAGTATCTTGTAAAAGTACACGATATTGTGTTACCTGACGACAAAAACGTTTAGCGAAATGGATATAGGATTACTACAGCGTTTCCCTTGACAAGGTTGAAAGTCAAAAGCTCTCACTACAAACAAATATTTCAGTAAGCTCCGAAGCATTTGATTTATAATATTTTTTTGTTACAAATTAAACCAGTGGGTTGTGTATTTGTGGGTATAAAAATTTGTCTGGAATTCAGTTGATTATAGTAAGTAGTTTAGAATCTAGAACCAAAGTTTAAGCACCAGCACTCTGACCTAATCTAACCCAGCGGGCTAAAACAATCATTCAGAACTCTGTAGATAAATCTTAGCCCTACTCATTAAGCCGCTCGCGAGGGTGTAAACAAGGGTAGGGGTTGTAGGACAAAAAACACCACGCGGCGCAGCCTGCATTCCATTCACAGCGCCCTGATTGCATCTGATTACGTCTCATGCCGGAGACTTGTCTATTAGCATTTAAATGGTCATGATTGGAATCGTCTCGATTTGTATTTTTTATACGTAAAATTATATTCAAATATTCCCCTGATTAATTGGGCATTGTTTTTGTAACGCGTGGATCAAAGTTTTAATCGCAATTTGCGACTTAAACTAGTAAGTACAGCAAATACATTACTGTTGTTCAAGTTTAACTTCTGTTGAATTAGACTGCCATAATAATACTATTTTATCTAGATGCGCAAAGACGCACTCTGATATTTTTATTGTGAAAGTGTATGCTGTGGGTTACAAAAGCATGCTGTTTTATTTGAATTATTCATGCTAGACCATGGTTTCGGGCGCAACGGACTGGACAGCAAACTATTAAAGAAAATCATGCTTGTTCTTGATTTTTTTCTAATCATTGTTTGGCGTCAGTTTTTATTATTATTATTTTGTTTTTAATATATATTTTTTAAAGTACACGCGTCGCGACACGTCTCGAGACCGATTGATATCAGCCGATAGCGTCCATTTGTTTGGTTTGACAAATAACGCTATCGGTCAATTGCAAGTCGGTCGCGACTATAATTCTTCAAGATGCGGAGGGTGTAAATTTTTTGGACAGCTAATTTTCCGTTATATTTGAGTAAGCATCGCGAAATAGAACGCTGTTGATTGAACGCAAGTTGTGTCGCGACGTGTTGAAGAAATTCCGGCCAGCCGTTACTCTTATCAACCCGAAGGTACTTGCGTCCGCCTATCTGGCATATCGTGGCATTCCTCCCCCAGGAAGTGGAAGCACCACGAGGCTCGTGCTCGTAGGTTGGCAGCACTGCGCCTTCCCGCGTTTCCCCGGCGTCGCCAACTTCCGGCCGGTCGCGCCGCTCGATGAATCCTGCCATGCGCGGCGCAGAGCCTGCCCGAGGGCAGAAGCGCTCACCCTCGCCGGCCGCCCGCACCGAATCGCTCTCGCAAACACTTAAATGTCGCGAAACCAACGCTAGAATCGACTATTGATAGTAAGTAAACCGCCGATTGCACATTTCGCCATATTTACAACTTCCACAGGGAAGTATTAAGTGTGAGTGTTATTTTTTTAATTTTTTTTTTTTATTAGGATGTGTTGTAATGTTGCCGATTCACTTCTAGGCGTGTTGGTTTGTAACGTGTAGGAAGTAAAATGTTTTTGTTGTCTGGGAGGTTTCCCAGAATGGCGTATTCGGTTGTATTGTTTTGTAGCGTTTGTCGGTTTGTTATTGATCTCGGCGCTCAGAGTTACGTGAAGTGGAAAACGGACTAATCGAGTTAACAAACTACTCGTACATTGCTGGATATTCAGGATGTATTTTCCAACTCGAATATTGCAGCCATAGACCCGATATAAAAACATATTTACGAGTTCACCTACCAGACTATAGAATTATCCGTGAAGTTTTTTATCCATTAACTTTCTTGTGATTGTTTTTATTTTGATGATAAAAAAATATTTTAAAACCATGCACTCGGAAAAATCTAGAAAAGTCGCATTTGCAAAATTGGGGCGTGTAATTTCATTGAAAGTGCAATTTAACATTGTACAAGTATCTAAGGATGGACGATTATTTGGTTTGTTTCAGGTCTGTAGCGAGTAAAAATCTCTTAAGATGTATAAGACGGTGCGTCAGGGGGAGAACAGTCTCCAGTACACCATCCTGCCGCAGACGGAAGAAGTGCTGACCAACAGCGGGATCAAGGGCAAGGGTCGGGACTACAGCCCCACCAACCAGGTCAGGGTCAACACCAAGAGGCTCACTCTGTACTACATAGGACTCTTCCTCTTCGGACTCTTTCTGATCTCCAGCGGGATTCTGGTAGTTCTCATCCTGACCGGAGTGTTCCCTTTGGACGTGCCCTCGAAAATCATCTCCAAGCACCAGGCCCTCACGGCCAATGGCGGCAACTGTACTCCCAAAGGCTTCGAGAAAGCCATATCAAGAAAAAAGGAACTATCCAGTGTTAAACCGAGCGATATCGCCGATAACATCACGATCTTGCCGTTGTTGGCGAATCTCACCATCACGCAAGTTCAAGACAACACTTCGAGTCCCATTCTAGAGACGACTGAATCGATCTCAGTCCAAACTGTTAGCGCATCCCCATATCATGAACCGGTCTCCAAGAGCGATTGGATAATCCCTGCTCTAAAAAAGCAACAGTCTTTCACGACGACCGTGACTCCTGGCGTATCGACCGAAAGCGGCAAAGGGACCACGCCGGCATCGGACAAGCAGTCGACTCCGCTGTCGCACCAGCGCGAAAGTAACAATGACCTAATGCTGGGACACGACCCGCTGAGCTCGGACTACGATGACGAAGACGATGATGAAGATTATGACTTGACGAAAGCTCCGACGACCTCCATAGTGTACACAAAAAAACCACCTCTCATGATCAGTAAGTTATTACCGAAACCCATGGGAACCAAGGAGATCCAACCGCTAACCACGACAATCAGCACGATAGATGCTTCCGCAACTACTCAGTCTCAGAACATATCATCGGCTACGAAGGACCCGAAGGCGAAGAACAAGACAAAGATGGACGCGGTGATGTTCGGAGAGATGAAGGAGAATATTCTAGATGACGACGATGAGGACTACAAGGAACCTTCCACTGACGAGGAAGACGTGTCCGAGCAGACCACCGGTGATGATGTGAAGATGTCGCAGGCCAAGTCTTCGTGGTTGCAGACCCGCTGGCCCTTCGTAGATCCCTCTTCCTATTTCCAGTGGACGGTGAGTTTTTTTTCGTAACATATTTTTAATTGTTTTTATTTCTAACGTTGAACCATGGTCACTTTTTTCAATTGGCCTTCCTTTATTTTTTCCAAATCGTTCAATCATCATTGTAAAAAAAACACATAAATTTTGTTGTAACTAATTGTGGGTAGTAGTAAACAATCTTCGCTAAGCGCTGTCTCATGTTGGCTCTGCAAAACCTACAATAAAAAACTCCGCCTTTGTAAATTTGAAGACTTCGGCAAGACGATCCCGGTCCGAGATTTCAAATCTTAATCTTAGTTTGAATCACGACAACTTTTCTTCGCGATTCAGTATGTGATATCAGTTATAATATGGCGTCTTACAATAGACGCTGCAATCCTCACATTGAAGTTATAATATCGTCTGGATATACTGTACAGTCTAAATCTAAACCATTCAAAAATAATTTAAAATTATATCTAAATAAATACGTTTGTATGACAACTAACAATTGTAAACGGATTTCTGTGATCTGTACTGCAACTAAAAATCAAATTGTTAAAATAACTCTCAAACGACGAGAAGAAAATGAATTACTCAAAATATATTACTTTTCCGTCAAACATCATTTTTCAATATTTTTAAATCAATATCGTAAAATAACTCAAGTACCAGATATTTTATTAAGTTTTTCATCACTTCGTTATTTAAATCGCAGACTAATTAATTAATGCTGTTTTAATTGGTTTCACACTTTGTAATTTGTATAGAAATCGGAACCGTAGTGAAATTCAATACCTAGTCCAGTTTTTAATGCCTTCGCAAATAAATTGGTTTAGGTAGAAGTATAAACGTTCCCTTTATTATAGCTTCGGTCATGCTTTGTTGGTCCTCATTATCAAAGAGCTCAGTAATTCATAATAATAATAATTAATATCAATTCTTTCACTGGCCGTCTTCGGTGTCATTTTGTTTGACAACACTTCCCGCATGTCCAGCAATGTTCATTTTTTAGGTTAGATTTTAATCACAGACATACTCAATACATTGAAATGAATAATAAGAGGGACAGAATTTAATATTGATATATTTACATACACAGTAGAAAATATCTAAAAAAAGTAATAATAATAAGTAAAATATATTAATACGACATTTTTAACGTCTCCGGCACAAGCCCGGCTAGCTCAGTCGGTAGAGCATGAGACTCTTAATCTCAGGGTCGTGGGTTCGAGCCCCACGTTGGGCGCAACGCTTTTTGCTTTTTTAAATTTAAATTTTGTTTTACACTGTCATTATCTCTCCTGATTAATATTTCTACAAATGAATATTTGTTTGCAGAAAGCAGACAAACTATATTTATATATAGTATTGTAGTATTGAACTGATGTTTCAGATATTTTGTTATTTGTATGAAATTGTTTTGAATATATATATTTTTTTAATATAACATTATGATTAAAATAAATCAGGAAATACTTCTTGTTTTCACTTTGTTGACATTGTCTAAGCTTCTAAGCCATAGTATGAGACCAGTCAATAAAGGTCACAGGTTATTTTCCTCCATGACAAAACTATAATTTATTTTTAATTTACAGGACTACAGCGCACGTGATAATCTACTCCTACCAGCCATCTTATCCGCGGCTCTTTCTGCTCTTCTTGTACTGGCCGTTCTGTGTTATGCCTTGCGGCGCCGACAGCGTTGCAAGAGGAGGATTCAAGAAATCGGGGTAATTAACAATTATATCTTATAAGTTTTGAACATCCACAGCTCTGCTTCGCGGGGAATTGGGCTCTCACATGTGGTTTTGTTCTGTTGATACATTGTGTACAATATAGTTAGTTACTCATACTTCTGAAGAATCTTTCAGCAAAATGAGAAGTCATTGGCTGTGACACAATAAAATAGAAAAGTACGTGAGAACTGGTTGAAAATAGCACCGTTTATAAACACGTCTTTGATTTTTTGTACCAGAAAATATCCTGACATGCCTTTTTATTTTCCAAACTAAAAATTCACAGCAATAATAAGATAAAATAATAATCTAATGGAATAAAACGTAGTATTAATTAGCTTTAATGGCATTTAATTTTTATGAAACTCTTCAAATAGATCTCTGAGGAACTATAAAAACAGTTTGTAATATACTATGCTTTTTTTTTTTCAGAATCTGACATCTGATCTTCAAGCTGAAGACAACGCTGTCTTATTGACAGCCGAGAATCCCTCCGAGGAGGACTAATGAAGTGCTTTCCTGCCATTTTCTTAGTAGTATGGCCACCAGGTGCCATTTTAGTCGAGTCTAATCCAAATATAGGATATTATCCAGACTTGGTCATGTGAAATGACAAAAATCACACAAATTCGGAGAAGTTTTACACTCTACTGAAGCAGCTGGATCTGCTAGTCTTTTATGTTAAGCTAATGATTATCAAAACTAGAGCTTCAACAGTACAAATACCACAGAAAAATATTAATAATATCATTATTATCTTCATATTAGTGTGATTCATTTTATAGTAAAGAACTGTGCAGTTTCTCTTGATAAAAAAATATTTGACCCAAGACTGCCAAAAAGTTTTGTTTGAAAATTATCTCATAGTATTGTTGCGATTTAGAGTAGAGCTCATGTAATTATTTTTATTTAGACTGTGGTGTTTGTATAGTATTTTTTTTATTTTAATGTTTGTATCTATCTACACAATATGAGTTATATATTTATTGATAGTTTATTTTATTGTAGCATATCGTTTTAATGAAAGCGCAGTCAAAAAAAGTTACTTCGCAAAATGAGCTTGTTAAAAAAAAAACAATGGGGACTCTGGTGAAAGGTCCCCTCTTGTTCCAGATCACTATGAACTCACCTATTATAAGTCATCTTCCCTAGTCGTTAAGATCATATTAAAAACTAGCCTGCGTGTCAGCAAACAGGAACATAGACTATAGCCGCGTGTCACGCAAGGACTATGGTGAAGTTTCATAACATGTCATAGTAAAGCGTTTTCAAACTTATATCTGCTTATATCAATTGTTGTTAGTGCACTTACAAAATAGGCAATCTCTGTAACCTGTTCGAAAGGCTGAAGCCACATTTCACACAGCTCCAGGATGAAAAACCTGACGCCCAAAAATTTCCATTAACATCAGAATCATCTCGTGTAATCATTTATCACTGGCATGCAGGATGTATCTTTACTTTTTATATAATTAATATTTGTAAATTAAGATGAATATGAAACGCTTGTAATTTTAAGGCATGTGATATTATTACGATTGATCACCATCGTTTTTTTCGCAGGGCACAATAAATGCTTCCAAAATGATGAAAGTGAAATTGAAATAAAACCAAGCTGATATGATTCTAATAAAACAATCATTTTGCAAAATGCAAAGCAAATTTACCGGATTGAGAAATGTCCATTCTGAATATATTATTGTGAGAAAATCCAATAGCATTGATGAAATTCCTTGTGTACACAAGTCACGTCGATTTGGGTTTTTGGGAAACTTGCATTTTCATACGTTCTCGTACTAGTGATAGAAACTATCATACTTTATTTACTGTAGAAATAGTTTTTCTCAAGTCATCACAATATGGTATGATAGTAACAATGCTAAAGATTTGCCAGAGCAGAGCTGCTGTTATTAGCAATAGTTGTAGTCAAACATCTCATCAATTGCCTAATTTATTTCTAATATAAAACATACACGCTTTCGTTTTCTTAAGGTGCATGCCGTTATCGACTCCATACTTGAGGATAGTTGGGCTAATATCGGTGACCCCAGCTAAATAAACTACTCTGGTGAATCTACAGCTTAATAAACAAACGCATAAAAAGCACAAATTTAACATTACCTATAATTCAATGACATGTATATTATTTAAAACTTTGGACAACAATCCTAAAAATGATTATTTTTTGTAAGACTGAATCGCTTGTGAAAGTGTTAGTATAAAAACATTCCCAATCTCTTATAAACATTGCTATAAAAATGTTATAAGTATTTCACTATGAAAACCAACGGCCGTCTCGTAAATTCACAAAAATAAGACGTATGAATGTTGACTTGTCGAGTTTATAACTTATTTGAATGATACTTTCTTGTAAATGATTCCAGTATTATTATTGATACAACGCCTCTATTGTGAGCAACCATCGGTCTTGATGACTTTTAGTAAACATTTACAGTTTTATATCAAGTTGACGGTTAAGAAGCCACCACAGTTCACAAATACTGACCCTGGATATTCTGAAACGCTTAATACCAGAGCCGTATCTCTTATCCAGGTTCCGCTGAATATACAAACTTCAAGCTCAGCTGATCGAGGCTTGATTATTTTTTTTTACTAATCAAAAATCGCAATAAATAAAATTTTCCACTTTGAAGAATCAATTGTAAATATAGACGTTTTTTACAATAATTAGCTTTCAACTCTCATAATAAATATGTATTTTTCAAGTGTATTTTAATACTGACCTATTTGCTGAAGAAGTATTAATATTTTTGTTTGTAGATATGTAGCGAGATTGTATGGACCTATATTTTTTCACCCCTTTGATGGAATTGTTTACATTGAAATGAGAAGAATCTAATATACTAATGTGAGACTTACAGCAAATGGAAATTAGCTTTTTACTTGTGCAATAAAATTACACAATTATAAAAACGTTGACAAACATGGAATAGTATTGATCATGCATATCAACTTAAATAAAATACTGTGAAATACTCATAATTAATAATAGAAGATATTGCAGCATTTATTTTGTAAATGCTACCTTGAGAATAAATAGTAGTAATTGCTAATATAATGAAGTGATTGAAAAAGAAAATGTAATTTTTATTATGAGTAAATAACAGAAAATATAAATTATAATGACACCAACGACAGCCCTTTAGAATCCTGAATGCAAAAATTAGCACAGTAATATTTTTTCAATTTGATAAGTATAATTTCCTTACCTAACTTTCTTTGCAATAGAAATGACGTACATATCCTATAAATAATTGTTAACAATACTAACATCCAAAAACATCAGGTTAACATTTTTGTGTTGTTATACATAATTGTCATAATATATGCTTCATCTTGTTGGGAATCTTATTGTGAAGGATTTAATAATATTTTTAATTTAATTATCATCTTCAATCTTCATCGTACACATGGCTGACTAATTGTTTGTACTTTTACATATTGATTAAATATTCTTAACATACTATAAGAACCCTTTGTTCGAAGTACTCAAATGGTACATCCAATTAATAGCTACAGCACTGCTATTCCAATTTTTATAATTGAGTAATTTTTAAAGTTCATCTTCATCTGCGACTGTGAGTCTCCGAAATATAAAATTAGTCTAATCTTATTATTAGACTTTATTTTTAAACCGTCTGTCTTTATTTTCAGTAAAATTTAGACTCTATTTTGAAATATTCCCAAATGAGATTAAGAAATATGATGTAACGTTAAGTCAGAGTCTACTGTAGACCTTAGCGAGTGATGGTAAACCCAAGAGGAGATTCGGACGTTAGTTTTAAATGTTGGGTCCGTTTATGATAATTTTTCTGTACGGTGAACTTGTTTAAACCGAGATCCAATAGGTGTGTGTTATGGCAAAGTATATCAGGAGAGAGTTGCCAAATTAAGGGTAATTGTGGAATAGGTGGAGTCCATGTTGATAATTCAAAGTAATTTAGGTGACTTATGAATAAAATGTATCTGACTGTATGTGATTTCAGATTCAGGGCCGGTATAGTATTGTTTTAAATAAGGGTCCGGGTTACGTCATATTGCGTCGAGTTACTTTTTTTTTGAATGGCATGCAAAAAGGGTATCGGATTAGAGACTGAAAACGAATAGAAAATGTGAGTGAAAAATGTATATGATGCAGTCAGTGTTATCAGGTATGCTCTTTGAAAGTTTGATCAGGGGAAACTAGTTGACGAGCTTTCGAATAAATCACAAAGATTGCATAAATATAAAGTAAGTTGCACAAGTCCGAATTTTAGAGAAAACCACTAGCAGTGTGTTAGCTAAATTGCAGATAACTGATTGTTCTCTTTGCATTTTGTGTGACATACTCAATAACCAGTTAATTTTTGTTTTATTTGATTAGACTTTCAAAACGGGCGACAATATGCTTTTTGATGGATATTGGAAAAAAATGGCTAAGATACGTATCTTCTTTTCAATTCAAAAGTAACTCAACTCCACGCGGACACTCACATTTGAGACAGTATTATACTTGATTGTGATGATTTAAAACAGTAGCTGTTGGAGGGGTATATTTAATATTATAAGATTAAAGAACAATTGTAAACGGAGACGGGAGCCGTTGTTTCAGTATTGTTACAAGCCACGAGACGTCTACGGTGGAGAGCTTGCTAAGCATGGAGCACTGCCAGCTTTGCTTGGGGCGCCCGCGGTGCCGTCAGTTACATACATTTGTTGTCTTATTGAATAGGAATGTTAATAATATTATCACTGTGTATTGTACTTAAGTTTCAGTGTCTATTTATATGTATATCTCAAGTTCTAAACTTTATTTTGTAATATACAGAATTTTTGCTTCAGTCTAGAGTTGCCAGGCACATGGTGCATAGTAAAAGCAAAAATTGATAATTTTCTCTACTAAAAGGCACTCACAAGATGTAAAATGACTTAAATTCGCTGAAGAGTTTCTGTCAATCCAAGAGACTGTCGTTTCTTGCAGAACCTGGTAACTCTAGTTCAATTACACAAACTAGTCTGCCTTATATGCCTTTAGAACTCAGGAGCATCCAAAACACCCAGCAATTTTGTCATTATGGTTTAGATAGAGTATCGTACTGATCTGTTTTGATGTTTTTTCTGAGATTAAACCGACCGAAGAATCACCTCCATATACACACAGATCAGTGCATAGATTATTGTCGTTGTCCTGGATAGTGAGTTTTTTTAAATATATAATATTGGTGTATTAAAATAGTATCTATAATGAATGGACAAACCTTCCATCATAGATATAGCCGATAACAGAAGTTACTTGAAGACAAGACAAGATATAAAGTATGTAATAGCATTTTTCATATCTCAACTATGTGTTTAGAAAGCTGTTTTTTTATAAAATGTGTGTAAAGTAAGAGTAAAAGCAGAATTGTGTCTATATTTTTCATTCTAATGTTCTCTTAAATCCAAAATTGCATTATATAATAACTTTGATCCTATTTTAACTACCAAGAGGAGCGTAAAATTAATCTTGTAATGAAGGACAATTCTAAAATATATCTACTTTCGTAAAAATACCCAACTCATAATTTCATGTTAGGCCGTTTTTTAATTGTGTACGTTTAGAGAAATCAATACGCTTGGTACGAGAGTGCAACTATGCAACGTAAGGCGGAAATCACACAAATAAACGTTATATACAACTACAACCGGAGCTTTCATTTCTCAATATCAGTATCCAGCGACTACCAGAGAAAATAAAATGTAATTTTTTACTATAAGTGCCAATGAATTCACATCAACTATTCTTCCATGACATGTATTTTAACTCATTCGATTTGCTTGGCCTCAGTTTTTCAGGTGTGAACTTTTTATTTAAGCATGTCTTCCATTCACATATAAGATTCAAGAAATATGTTTTTGAGTCGCCAAATGAAATCCTTATGTTCCGGATTGACGAAGAAATAGATTATATGCACAATATATTTAAGTTTAACATATTTTTATTATTAAAAATAGGCAATAATAATAAAGAGTTCATATTCAAAGTATAAAATTAAACAAAAAAATTGGTTAAAAAGAACAAATTATGTACAGTAAATAACGCAAAAATTTAAACAACGGGAGCACCATATAATTCAAGCCAACAATCTTTTCACTATTAACAATACAACAAATTTATTAAAACAGCAAAAACATTAATCTTTTTTGTACAATACTTATAGTATGTCAGTATGGAGAGTATTACATAAATAAATATTGAAGTTACATTTTTTAATACAAAAGCAACACTGAAATAATCAGGACCCTTAAACCAGCCATTTTATAAAAAATATTAGCCTAATTTTGAATATTTTATACAACGTATTTGATTATGATACTAGTTATTATTGAGTTTGAAAATGGGAATATTTCTAAACATAATATCAATAGTTATAAATAAATTTAAGTTGAGGAATTCATTGTAGGTTCAATTTCTAATAACAGCATTCTCGAGACTTCGGAAATCACAAAGCATGCAATTTAAGAAAACAGAAAATTGCTGTGTACTCATCGAACGAAGAACCTGCGATGTAAAATAAATAATAAACAACGATGTTAAAGTAAAAATATTGTTGTATATTTACTTTTATAAATTGTAGGGAGTCACTACAATTCTGTTTATCTCTTAGTGTCATACAAAAGTACGACACATGAAAATAAGAGGATAGGTTTACATTTTTTTAATAAGCATTAATAATTAATTTTTAAAAAATCAAAATCATACGTATAAATTTGATAGTAATTATTCAGATAAATGCTGGATAATAATTTAGTGAAAAGAGAGACAACAATTCAGTTCATGATTTTTTTAAAGTTAAATAAGTGTCTACTACTTTCACAGCTGTTGGCGTCTTCATTTTTATAAATCTAATAAAAATCACATCTTTAAATAAAAAACAAGTAATTTTTCTTGTTAAGCATAAAATGTATATGTCAAACGAAGTAAATATATTTTCCGCTCGACTAATTTCAATGTATCGATATATGGATAAGAAAAAGAAATACAGATAATTGGTAGTTCTTTAACAACCTTACAGGGAAAAACATCACTGAAGGCATTAAGTCCGGTTATGATGGGTACATCAAGATTCAAATGATGTATGATTAAAAAAAAACTGGGCAGTGCAAGTTTCATTTGCCATCAATAAGTAGTAAATTAAAACATACCGACATGATTTGGATTAGCGTAAGATTTAGGTCCAGCATGTCAGTCAAGTTCTTTAGAAAAATTAAGGTTATTTTTTCCGCTAAGTGTTAAAATAATAATAACCGCAAAGATAATTTTTTTTTAACTCGTATTCATTTGTTTTCTACCTTTTAAAATATTTTGAAATTGATTTTAGTTCAGGTCATTTTATGGTCAAGGGCACAAACGAGATATAGCAAAGCAGGAATAACAATTTTTACTACTAAATGTTTTATAAACATTATTATCATTATGAGAATGTTATGCATTACGAGTAGCCGCACCCTGTTATCAAGAAATCCTACATAATTAATGTCCGATTTATTATAAAAAAAACATTCATTTCTATAAAATTACACCTCACATCAGCACCAATCGTCTTAACTTTAATATAATTATAGACAAATAAGTTATTTGTACATATAAAAACTTGTATGTAAAAATTTATAGTTAATTGATATCATCTAATACACTCACAACAAAAACTTAGATATTCGGTTAACATAGGAAAATGAGTTTGTGATTGTGTAGTCAATATTTTAGGTTCTCTAAAAATCTGTTCATCAGCAAGACAAGCCATCACAATACGGTAGATCTATAAAGATATTTAATTGAATAGCTAAGAGAAATTTTCAAAGCTTAGATATTTGGCATAATAATATTGTGACGTACAATGCAAGTCGAAGTGTATTATCATTACAGACTAAAGGACAGTTCGTTGGGTTATGCAGTCTATTCAATGACGCAGATGAGGTCATCTCCTTCGAGCTTGTTTCCGTTGCAGATCTCTAGGGACTTGATGACTCCCGCTACTGGAGCCTGCACCACCATCTCCATTTTCATAGCCGAGATGACGGCCAAAGGAGCCCCCTTCTCCACCCTGTCGCCTTCCTTCACTTTCACCTCTATAAATTTAAATGGATATGAAAGAATTGCAGAAATTCTGTAGCACCATTTTGTAGGTGTCATTTTTATTATTTATGCACAAAAGTTTCTCATTTAGTATAAAAATAATGAACGTAAAACCATACTAACCAATGATGGTTCCTGGCATGGGAGCCCCAACTTGGTTCTTGTTTCCTTTGGTTGCTTTAGGATGAATGTGCATCTCCTAAACATAAAAGTTTTAATATAAATATTTAGGTAATATGTAGGCCCCCAGTTTTCTATATTCTCATAAATAGTGATAGGTGTGAAAAAAATATAGAGACAATGTGAAATAAAAATTATAACATAAGTATAACGGTAAATTATACCTTGCTGGCGTTCTCGTCTCTGATGAATACCGATCGAAGTTGTCCATTTAGTTCAAAGAATACTTCACGGAGTCCAGCCGCAGTAAGGTCATCTGACATAGCCAAGGTCTTAATTCCAAGTGTTTTTCCCTTCTCAATCTTCACCTCAAATTCTTCACCAACCTAAAATAAAATGCAGTTAATGCCTTGCGCTAAGAAATAAAGAGTTACCTTCTCTTTGAATTTTTCATAACAATATTTGAGACGCCATCACAAAATTTTAAGTGTATAATGAATTGCAACAATACTATTTAACTTACCTTGGGTCCAACAAGGAAGACTCTTGTATTGAGTTTATCAACAGGTCCATACTGGTCACGGAACCTCAAGAAATCTCCTGTAACTTGTGGGTAAAGGGCAGCAGACATCACATCTCGGTCAGAAATCTATAATTTCATAGGCAAGTATTAAGCTCAGTACTTGTTGAACCAATATTATCCATCGGGGCATACAGTTTGGATTTCTTACATTAGGATATGTTTCCTGGAGGTCTTTCTTAAGTTTTTCAAGATCCATAGAAGGCAATTCTTCTCCAGGACGGCCGTCGATACGAGGCATGTCCTTAAGCACTTTAGTTCTATAAATAAAAATATATTAAAATTTAATGGCCATAAATATTAAATATTTTGTTTTTCTGTCATAGTTGTAAAGAAAGAACAAAAATAAATAAAACGGTAAAGATGTTGCCAAATAATACCTGAGGGGTTCTGGGAATCCTCCGTAGGGGGTGCCGATGGCCCCCTGCAGGAACTCTACTACAGACTTGGGGAAAGAAATGTCTTCAGCGCGGTCTTGGATGTCCTCAGGAGTCAGCTTGTTCTGCACCATGAACTGTGCCAAGTCTCCGATCACCTTAGAAGAAGGTGTAACTTTGATGATGTCACCAAGAAGCATGTTGGCATCCCTGAAAATGATAAGACAAACTAAAATAAATACAAAAAGTAAAATCCAAATAAAACGTACAAATTTGCTTAGAATTTTCAGAAAATATTGATATAAATATATTACAAAAAATCTATTTCAGTTTGTCAGAAATTTTATCTTCTATTTTCTGGATTATATGGATATCAATACATCATTTCAGGCCAAATACTAATACTCTAGCTAAGCAACACTCAAACAACCAGCAATATCAAAACAATACCTGTAGGATTTTTTGATGGCCTCGAACTGATCTCCAAGTCCCAGAGAAAAGGCTTGGAACTGCAGGTTGGTGTACTGTCCTCCGGGAATCTCATTAAGGTACACGTCAGCATTGCCAGACTTCATGGTCACGGCGCATTCGAACGGGCCGTAAAGAGTTCTGGCCTGCTCCCAGTATGCAGAGTACTCCGAAACATTTTGGAGATCAAAACCTGCAAGTAAAAGTATCAGTATTTAGTAACATGAATTTACGAGGGCAAAAATCAAACTTAAGTTTAGTTAGAAGTTGAGGGTCTTGATATCAATCATACTGTGAAGAGCTCCATTCAGACTTCAAGACGATAGTCACAAAACCCGTTTTAAAAAATTAGTTGAAACAAAGAAATTTTGAGCCATTTTGTACATCAGGTCATCCATATTGCAAACGAAGTTGCAGCAGGTCTCTTGTGTAAATAGTTACCAGTATCGAGTGGAGTTCCCTGGAGGGAGGCGACCACTGCTCCCATGCTGGGCTGGCTGGTCATGCCGGACATGGAGTCCACAGCCGTGTCCACCACGTCAGCACCAGCTTGCGCGCACGCCAGCATGGATGCCACGCCTGCGCCAGATGTGTCATGTGTATGCACGTGGATGGGAATGTCAGGATGACGGTCACGGATAGCAGAGATAAGTAACCTGAAAATTAAACACATTGATATAAACAAGACATAATTTTATCTGTAATAAAAAACGAAGTACAATAATAGGCTGTGTCTAAATAATATATATATATTATTCAAATTGATCTTACTTAGCAGCTTGAGGCTTCAGCAACCCAGCCATGTCCTTGATACATAGAACATGAGTTCCTAAAAACAAAAATACATTATTTTTAACACTATACAACTTTTAAACACTTAAAAATCAAATTAAATACAATATAAAGGTCTATGATCATAAATAAATATTGACTAACCTGCTTTGACAAGTTCATCCGCCATGTTGACGTAGTACTTGAGGTCATACTTGGTGCGCCTGGGGTCACTGACGTCTCCGGTGTAGGAGATGGCTGCCTCTACAACTCCACCAGCCCTGCCGGCCGCTTCCATGCCCAGAATTAAGTTAGGCAGGTAGTTCAGTGAGTCAAACACTCTGAAGATATCCATACCAGATTTGACCTGAATAAAAGGCATACATAAAATTTTAATGATGCTTAGTGATAAAATCAGTAATGTTAGTTTCAGAATAAATTTTTTGCTAACTAACCGCAAGTTCGCAGAACTTATATACAACATTATCAGGGTAGTTTGTGTAGCCAACAGCATTGGCTCCTCTCAGCAGCATTTGGAATGGAATGTTGGGGATCTCTCGGCGCATCTCTTCCAAGCGCTCCCACGGGCATTCATGAAGGAATCTATAGAGTTCAAGTGAATTAATAAATATTGAAGGTTTGTACTCCATTATTAAGTTGTGAATGTATTAGTTTTTATGTTAGTGTACAAAATCTCTTTCTTACTGAAAATATAATTAAAAATACAAATTATAACATTATCAAGAATAACATAAATACCTCAAAGACACATCAAATGTAGCACCTCCCCAGTTCTCAAGAGAGTAGAGGGAGTTGAAGTTGTGCGCTACATATGGCGACACAGCCAGGAGGTCGTGGCTGCGGACACGAGTGGCCAGCAAGGACTGGTGAGCATCCCTGAAGGTGGTGTCCATGAGCTGCAGCCCTTTGTGATTCCGTACGGCCTTGGCGAATGCTTCTGGACCTCCATCCTCCAGGATCTGCTTATAGCCACGCGGTGGGGCCACAGCTGAGAGAAAATTTAGCAACTCTATTACTACCAGCGTCTTCACCCATAAATAGTGAAAATCTTATAAATATTGTTTTTTTAATAAAATAAGACATTTTTATCCATCTTTTAATTTGAATCTTCAATGTATAAATTATACATTATTAATAAATACTAGATAATTAATCATGGAGAAACTAATGTTCTACAGTTAAAACACATAATGTATTATGATCCTCCATGCAGTTAACAACAACACAGACTAAATATATGAATTCATAATACCTGATTTAGTGATGGTTTCGTATTATTATATTTGAACTGAGGAAAAACAAAGCTTTGGGCCGACTTTATATTTACATGTTCTTAAAGTTTCACTATCATTCGGCTTACGATAAAGTGAACGTACAATTATTAATAAGCAGTGAGCAAAGCAAAAGCAATCTGCGTGTGTAACAATAAAATTGGCCGTATTATTTTACTTCTCCCAGTCTTTTTTTATAATTGTAAGGAACTCTTTTATGATATGTGTTTATAGTTTAATGTACAAAAACATTCGTTACATCACTTAACAACCATTAAATGTTTAAAAACATTCATACACGCCATACACAAAACTGAGCATAACCCAGATATGCCTTTATGTCTTGTGCTAAAAATTCATAGATTTGGAATCTGTGACGAAGGCTTACTGGAAAGTAAATATTGTATTGAAAACTTTGTCTTATGTAGTGGTATATTATTATATTATTTTAATAAGCAAAATAAAAGCACAGCAAAGTAAATTGTTGTGTTTTTTCCATGGAGGTACTTACTCTCTTGTTTGATGTGTTCTAGAAATGATTACTAATGTATGAACATTTAGAATTGCCAACAACAGATAATAGTTGAAACCTTCAACCAGTAATGAGTCAAGAATAGTTAATGATGATTATCATATAATATTATAAGATATTAAATGACATATGAAACCATTTTGTCCATATATAAAACTACAATTTCCAAAAGAACTCATAGAAGAAGGCGGTGACTTACCAATTACTATAAGCATACTAGAAACATTGAGAGCGGAAAGAATACATGGCAATTAAGAAAATAAATAAAAAACGACCACCAAATAAATGATTAAAAAGTGATCAACAAATCTCGAATTTCAATCTTCAAATATAATTGCAATATCGAAGATATCCTATATCAATCAGCATGCTGAAAATATAAATGTAACCATTATCAGAAGATATCTCAGCAAAGACTTCAAACTGCACGACGAACAATATCTTTTTACTTTACTTCTAAAACAGATGGCCAAATCCTCATTCAAATATTCCTAATGACTCAGACATAATCGGTGATATCAAACTTAATAAATTTTTTAAATGATCCTCATAATGATAGAAATCAGTATTGCAGTTTTATATTCAGTTAAACCACGTGATTTTAAGTTATTAATGCAGATTTAACACTGCGCTCTTTAAGGCTGGACATCGCTGCTAAACTGTAATCGACTTTTTATACTAACAATCTAAATACATTAACAAAGAGAAGCTCTCATACATCCAGGCATATCTGGGTTAGCGATCAGACCACATATGTATTATAAATAGCACTACTGATAATAAAAACAAAATGTCTATTGAAATATGTTAACATTCAACCTCATACACACCACTACTCAATAGTACAGCAAAACTCATTAACATGTCTGTGACGTATGCTAGATTACCTGTATTTTCACCAGTCAACTCATGGCGATGCAATGCTTCTGGTGATAGATCTGCAAACCAAAAACCAAAAAACTAACAAATCGAAAACAAACCAATGATAGGAACACGTCACAAACCTTTGCGCATTATATTTCCCAGTTTAGATTATTAAATGTGTAGAACAACACAACGGCTGGAAACTAACGCTAGGTTTACATCTGACAGTCACCATGCAACATTTCATTCATAAAAATAATTACTAACAAATAAAAAAACTTGTTTTTTTTAAAATATATGCAATACAAATATTACAAAAGATGAGTTGCAAATGGCGGATTCTGTTCGATTAAAAATAATTTATTTACAATTATATTCCTCCAGAGAATGGTCATGCCTGTACAATAGAAACAATGCACTGCAAGTGTTTTCTGTCCATTGTAGAAAATATTTGCAATATTTAAACCATCGACGGCTGAAGTGATCCAGCACCATATTTTAGACACGGTTAGTACTGCGGTGTAAGTGGCAGATGTAAACCGAGAATAACTAATAGTTTTGAGAGATTATGAAAGCTCATGCATTGTATATACTTTGGATTGTTTAAAATGTTATTAACAGTGACAGCATCTAGATAGCTAGTGTTGTTATTATCAAGCAATAAATATAAGCATTGTGAATACTACACAATGTGTCAATATGTACTAGAAATACATAGTAAACTATTATGAATAGTTTTGATATAATAAATAAACAGTACCTGTAAGAATACCTACTGCAAAATAACGAACTAGTTCCTTAGGCTAAGATTACAAATATATAATAAAATAGAGCACTCTCGATTTACTGTAGATATGGAAACATAAAAATAGTAGCCTAAGTAAAGCCTGGTATGTGTATGTTCAAACATACACATTAGATACATACAGTATGAAATAACAACCCCAAGCTTCTAACGTAAAATAAGCCTATTCTAGGCTTCTTGCTACCAGTTCTGCTCTATTCACCCTGATGATCTAAATTGATGTTAAAATTCCATAATTTCACTATAACAAAGCTCTGCTTTTTTACTATTAGATACATTTACTGTAAGATTACAAATTATAAGGATACATTAATGACAAAAAAATAGATGTTTCAGTGGGAATACAAATTCAGAGTAGCCACAACAACGCAAAATATATATATATATATTTTATACGACAATACTCTTAAGTACTTGGCTAAAAGGTAGTCAAGTTTTTTTATAAATTTATGGGTGTTTCAAGAATTCAAAAGTGCAGTATCAATAAAGGTAGCTCAACCTATCTGAGCAAACAGAGAGTGCTGGTTTTAAAACGTTTGCTACATAATAAAACTAGGCAACTATTTATTACTTTTGATGCATTTACAGTGCAAAAATGTCGAGCTATTATCTGAAAGAACTCCAATCAGCATTAGATCAAGCATATCTCAGTACATCGTCCCAACCAACAGGTCGGGGAGATGCTGTGGACATCAAGACAATAAACCTTACCAAGGGGAATGGCAGGAATATGTGGAGTGATATCAGCAGGCTTCAAGCTTGTGGCCAGCGGAGTTGTTGGCCCATTCACCAGCACCTGAAATAAATGGCAACAAAGTTTTGTGTGAGAATTATCGTAACAGTAATATTACACAAAATAATTTTGTCAAGAAATTTTATTATTAGTTAACTAACACTCAAGAACTTGGTTATGTTTGATGTTGTTTTTTTAAACATTTTAATCATTTTAATTATTATCAGAAAAAAATTACAGTGTTTGAGTTTATGATTGTGTGTGAGCATTGAACAGTGTAAAAATATTAATCAAACTCATCGTGAGGGTTACAAGTCCTAACATTCCAATCACCTCTCTACATTAATAGGTTGTCTCTTTCATCTTATTAAAATGTGTAAAAAAAAACATTGAATTACCTGAGCTAGATAATTGAGAAGCTTTTGGGCCCTGTTCTGTGACTGCTTGAAGACAAACAACTGAGGATGTTCATCGATGAAGTAAGTATCAACAGAACCTGAAATTATATAAAAGAAAGCATAATGTAACCAAAATTATAAGTGTAAGTGAAAAATATATTAAAATAACAAATATATAGCTTTATGTTATGTTTGTACCATTTTGAAACTTCTGGTTTTCGAGTACATTTAGGAGGAAGGGAATATTGGTCTTGACTCCTCTGATACGGAATTCTCTGAGAGCTCTGTTCATCTTGGCACTGGAAGAAGCCAAATCAGATGCGTGCGAAATAACCTAAAAATAATATTAATCTTGTTAATATATACAGGTAAAAAAGATTTTACGAGTTAATCAAGGAAACTGTGTAAGAAAATTGATATTGCATAAAAACACACAAACTATGATGGTGAATATGAACTTAAATATTTTTTAATTACTTTGTGTACCACATATGTTTAATTACCTTAACAAGCAAGGAGTCATAATATGGAGTGATGATGGCACCAGCGAAAGCAGATGCCGAGTCCAAACGAATTCCCATTCCTTCACCCGACCTATAATTATAGACAATTCAATGAAATTTTTATTTGAAAACCAAGAACATATGAATATATTTCTTATTATTTAATTGAATGATTAGTCAACTATCGGAATAAATGACACACATGATGTTAAAGCACCAACATAATAAATATTATTTTATTATATTTCATTTAAAATGCCAAAGTTCTTTGATAGCATACCTGAACACTTCGATCCTGCCCGTGCTAGGTTGGAAGGCATTGGCGGGATCTTCAGTAGTGACGCGGCACTGAATAGCGAAACCCTGAGTGTGGATCTTGTCTTGAGTAAGACCCAACTCTGGCAAGGTCATGCCCTCCGCCACGCGAATCTGGGACTGTACCAGATCAATACCTGTTACTTCTTCTGTTACTGTGTGCTCAACTTGTAATCTGGAAAATAAGAATTTATTTTACATTTCTTCAATAACACAGAAAATTTACCCTATCTAATGTGTTTCATGCTTCATAATTGAAACATTATTTTACAATTAAAGTGGAAGGAAATGCAAAACAATACAGCCATGTAAAGTGCACAAATGTAGAATGATAACATTAGTGTTAAGGTTCTTCCATGGTCCTGAGGTAAGAGACACCAAGTATAACAAATAAATAGATAAATGTCTCACCTAGCATTAACCTCAATGAAGTAGAACTGTCCCTTATCATCAAGCAAGAATTCCACAGTACCCGCGTTGGAATAACCCACGTGCTTGGCAAGGCGTATGGCGCAGTCTGTCATGCGATTCCGCACTTCTTTGCTAAGGTGTGGCGCCGGAGCAATCTCCACTACCTTCTGATGCCGCCGCTGGACGGAACAGTCACGTTCGTACAAGTGAACCACGTTACCAGCCTTATCACCTGGAACACACAGCAGTAAAACGTTAAAAGCTTAAAAGTTATCATATTAAATAAAAAATAATTTTCATTTAATGGAGCAAAACTATTTGTTGCGAAATATATATTTTTTCTTTTTTACTGCATTTCTTAAATTTAAATAATTTACTTACTGTTTTAGGATATATTTGGACATTGAAAACAAAGCTTACCAAGTAACTGTACTTCAATGTGCCGTGGTCTCTCGATGAACTTTTCAATAAACATGGACCCATCTCCAAAAGCAGCCTTGGCTTCAGAAGAGGCCCGCGTGAAGGACTCCTCAACTTCAGTCATACTCTTGACCACCCTCATCCCTCTGCCACCACCTCCAAACGCTGCCTGGAAGTACAACATTACTTATTTATTATATTAATGTGAAATTTTGTCGAAGGGACAATCAATATGATATAATTGAGATAATAATAAAGAAAGATCAACAATGTAAAGAAATTATTTAAGTAATAATATGTATATACCTTGAATATAACTGGTAGCCCATGTTTCTTACAGAATTCAAGAGCTTCTTCTTTAGTTGTCACCGGTCCATCTGTGCCAGGTACAATTGGGACCTCTGCAAAGACAAAACGTTAATCCCACATTGGAAAAAAGGTATTATAAATTCAAGTAGATTAATGAGAATGGGTCATACTTGCTTCAATAGCAGCTTTTCTTGCAGCGACTTTGTCTCCCATCTGCTGCACAACCTTAGGGGATGGACCGATGAATCTCAGCCCGGCATCCAGAATGGCTTGAGCAAAGTCTGATCTAAGAAATGCAATTGATATAAATTAATGTTAATATTATATTCTAACATACTAGCAGATACCCGGCGCGTGCTACTATGCTAAATAAAAATATAAAATACATTTTTTATTCGTTAAAAAAAAAAAAAAAAAATTTTGTTTGAAACTCGTTGTGAATGACAGATAGTGATTTTGTTTTGAAAATGCGTATGATGCGCAATCTTCACAATGTTCTTTTTTCAAATTTTTTGCGAGGAACGATGTCGACTTTACAGATGTTGAAAATTTTTGTATGGAAAATGTCGAAATCGACCTAATTAATAGACTGAATGTATTTAATGCATTGTTTGAATGGTCTAAAACCATCTTAGTATTATTGGCTTTCAAATGAAACCGGTTTGCTAAAACTTAGCGCAGCCTCATATGCGCTGATTTTTGAGTTTGTGTTTTATATATAGATAGATAGACGGTTCTGTGTTTTTTTTTTGTGGCAGCCTGCATTATGCAACGGCAACTTGCCAGCCTGCATTTACAAACATCAAGATCAGTTTTTTTTTTTGTTGGCAGCCTGCATATACGCGAAAATTTTAGTTCCTTTTTTGAAATGTCAAAATGTTGAAACTTTTGTATGGGAAATGTAATTTGTATGGGAAACCGAATTTGATTATCAATTGCTAAATTGTAATGGCCTCAAACAACCTCAGTATTTTTTTCTTTCAAATGAAACCGATTTGGGGCACATCGGTTGGGTTGTTCTCGAGTCTATAGCGGCCAAACAACCGCCTGTCATGGAGTTTGTGTTTTATATATATAGATTCATGAAAATTTTAATTTATAATAGTAGAGACTTTGAACTTGCAATAGAAATTTAGTTTAGTAGAATGGGTAGTCAAAAAAAGCTGAATGAACATCTCACCTTCAGCAATGGAGATAAGTAGTGTTTGGGGTTAATTTAATAGCTTACCTTTCTGAGAGGAATCCGTAGCCTGGATGCACAGCATCTACATCGTTTTCCTTGGCAACTCTGATGATCTCAGGTATACTGAGGTAAGCTTCAACTGGAGGTAGACCTTTACCTACCAAATATGATTCATCTGCTTTTTGTCTGTAAATTAAATTAAAAAATGACTTGACAGATATGACAGAAAGATCTTTTATTATATCAGATATGTCATAAAAGAAATGTTTCAAATTTAATTATATTCTTGTCTCACTCACCGCAGAAGAAATAAATAAAATAAATAAATTTGTAACCTGTGCATGTGCATTTTATCTTGTTCGCTGTAAATGGCAACAGATTTGATTCCGAGTTCTGTGCAAGCTCTGAATACTCGGATGGCAATCTCTCCCCTGTTTGCCACGAGAACACTTCTGATCGGTTTGTACTCCACTCCCGACCCTGCAGCCTGAAAACGCTCCGAAAAATCATTTAAAAAATCAAAAACTACAATTAATTACTTGAAGTCTGGAGTTTATTTTTTTATTCAAAGGATTTTTCCATTTAGAATAAAAAAACTAGATGGAAAGAAAAAACTCTGACATGGCTTGAATGCACTAAAAAGAACCTTTGAGGTAAAAACTATGTAAATGTCTAAATTCACACCGTAGTTTAACTATAATTAAATCAACGGAGAGAAAATTTATTGATTATATTTTCATTGATTGTAAAATATTTATAACTTATATTTAAAAAAAGTTTTTACCAAAATAATCAGAACCTAAAAACGCCTGTGAAATTTATCAGTTTGATCGAAAACGAATCGAAGATATTTTATAAAATGATTCAGTCAACCAACAACTAAACATTAAATGAATCAAGCAATAAATTTTTTAATGATTTTTTACACATTGAAAGTCATTGAAAACTCAGTAACACTATTCATTCATGGCTTCTAATGAATTAATCATTAATTCAAACTTGCAGCTCATTCATCACCTGTGCCAGATAAGCTATGAATATTTTTTTAATTATTCATTTGTCAATACAATCACACATTCAATCAAATAATCCACTTATTAGATTATTCATTAATAAACCCATCTTTAATTCATACGATAACAACTTTACAAATATAATCGAGTAGGTTGATCCTTACCTTTGTGGAAGAGTACCTCCATCTCGAGGAGGAAATGGAGCACATGCCGTTGGGCACGACAGCCCTGTGAACTAATCTTGCACATAACATCTTCATTTTTTATTTATTAAAAACACTATTAAACAATTATCACTTTAGTCTTTCACTATTGTATAAGATAATGATATTAAAGATTATGTTAACAATAATATTTAAGGCGGCTTCACTTGTAAATACAGCTTTTATCCAATAAACCTTATAAATTACACATTAATTAAAAAATATTGTAAAAACGCATAAGAGGAATGACTAGTTGATTAATATGTGCCGGCTTTTGTTAAAATGGCGGACTTATTATCCGGGGACTTGAGGTGGTTGGTGGTCTTAAGATCTAAAAAAAAAAAACACAGATACATCAGGAATCAGTATGTCGAAAACATTAATAGTATGTACTTAAGATATAATATTTGTATCAATTCTGACTTTTCACGCAGATCTTTTGAAAGAGTCATAATTTTACATATTACTTAATTTTAAAACGTTCATTATTTTTTCTTTACGTTGCTTCAAATATATGCATTTTAAGTTTTGATATAGAAAGGTCACTCATCGGTTTTGGTGAAAGAAATTGATATGTACAATATTTCAATAAATAAGTTTTGAATTTGAATTTTCATTCACACAGATAACATTGCATTTTGTTAAATTATCAATTATATGTATAACAGATAACTACAAAAATGTTTTTACATGATTATAGTAAAAATTATATATATTTTATCTTATCACTTTCGGCTTGGTAAAAAGTGCTAATATGTATTAAAAAAATGCCCATAAAGATATCACCCATGGAAAGTGAAGTTATTTTATAACAGGACAAAGATGAGATTCGAATTCTCCCAACTACAAAAATAGTGGCTAATAAAATATTTGATGAAAACATTTTTCTATGTTTTGTCTTGTTCTGAAAAAAACGGGACCAAATACACCTAGCAGGAAAAAAAAATTAGTACTGATCAAATGCGTAATTTAGCTACGTCACGTAGGGGAGGCTCCAAGAGGGGTGAGTTCTGATAGTCCCCGAGAGCCGAAGAAGCAAATAAGGGAGAAGCCCTACAGTTCTAATTTGTTTCCAATAAAGTGCGTAATTTATTGACGTGCGTTATTTATGACGTGACCAACGCAATTTATCATTTTTTACGGAAATACGAATTACGCATGCCTTAAAAAATATACAGCAGAAATGAAATGAAATGATCCAAGTTACTTTGTTATTTCATAAGATAAATTGTAAAATCTACAGTGCTTTCGATATTCATCGCTTTTCTTCTTCGATATTTCTGTATATTTACAAACTTTGCAGACAGTAATTTTAGACATTGTAGACAGTTAAATTATTTACACGATATAATGTCGTCTTTATATATAAATAACATATTATACATCTAACACTTCTAACAACCTTGTCAATCGGTTTCTTATCATAATAGGACAAGGTTTATCAAACCGAAACAATAACTTAAACTCCAATTAATAATTATATACACAGCGACTCATAATCACGGTGCTCTCAAACAGAGACAGAGAGCAACACTTGTGCTTTTCAAAATAGTTTTTTTCAGTTTGTAATCGAGCCATTACTAAGATAAATACTTTGATTTTATGATGACATTAAATTATAAGGAAAAAAAACCAAGAGATTAAGTTTTTCTATGATGATTTTAGATGAGATGTATTACTTTAATTAATTGTTTAGATTGATACCGAATCTCTTTTTTTTTTTCAAACGATACTAAGTTTTTTGAGACACATCGTATATTTATTGGTGTAACTTTTATTATGTCTGCTTCATATTATAAATTATATACTGATAATGGAATAAAATTTTCGACTTTGACCGGTGTAAACAGGATGTATCACATATTTTTTTATTATTACGAATACAATACTAGGAATACAGATAAACGCTTTATAATGCAGTTAAAATAATCACTATAAATTGACTCGCGCTAAGCACACGATCTGGCAAAAAACTCTATAGAATTCACTGATAATAATAATAATAATACCCACACCTTGCCTTAAAAACATCGTATAAGTCAGCGATGGCAAACCTTTTTGACTCGGCGTTTCAATGTTCTGAAAAACCCAACAAAAAAAACCTAACATACCCAGACACATCTGATTTATTTACGTTCAGGTTTATAAATCAATTTTACAATGATTAAATATAACAGATGGACGGTGTTGTAATTTTCATCTATGATTTTGGTTTGAATAAATAAAATTAATTAATTAAATTATCGGTATATTATTAAGTCAATTATTCTTATACTTTCGTATTATAAGGTTCGCCATTACCGATAAGACATAATATACTTTACGTTCAAATACTATATAAATACTTCGATTAATATCAATATAAAATATTCAAACCCCCAGTAAATGCAAAAAGAAGAAAAAAAAAAAAAGAAATCATTCATCACCAAAACTTAAAAAATATTAGGTTTTGTTACCCTCACACATAATTATTGATTATAAATGATTTTTTTAGGTCTCAGAATAAAATTATGTTGCACTTACGTTATATATTATAAAAAGTAATACAAGTAGATAAAGTGGCAATTTGGCAAGCTTGCCAAATTTAAAGTCCGATATCTTGTGTAAATAAATCATAGAAGTTTGTAATATTAAATAAATAATTTAAAAAACCTTCAGAGTTTAGTTTATTATTATTTACTACATAAAATATGGTAATTTTTTGTTGCAAAGGCAAAACTGTCCTTAGGGATGGCGTGCGGCACAAGTAAACAATTAAATATTTATACATTGCATGCAAAAGATTTATTGACCTGCTGGCAATACGTACATCTAAATACATGTTCAACTATGTCTCGCAGTATTTTTTAATAAATAAAATATAATTCCGATTAAATATTAATGGAATGTGAAATTTATGTATAAACCAATGTCCTATTTTAACTTTAGTTGCACAACCATAACGCCCATAAAATATAACACAGTCAAAAGTTATCATTATGTTTGATAGTAAACTATCAACAGTATTGACCACATATTAAATATATAATAGTCTCTAAAGAAACACGCGGTTAAGAGATATCATAAATATTTCACTCGGACATTGCAAGTTCATTTGCCTTATATTCTGACGAAAGAGTCTAAACCTAAACAAAACAAAAAAATATTTTTGTTTATATATAAGATGTACTACAAAATAAATACATTTACAATCAGAATTGATAGTAATTAATTACTTGGAAATGTATGTATAAACTGCACGCACGTCTCAAATATTACGCTGCAAGTCACCTCTGTCAATCATTTATTAATTACTGTACGATAGTAATAGGGGTCATCAACAGGAGATTCATTTTAAAGTTCTGCATGAGCAAATAATCATATAGCTGATAGATTTAGTAAAACAATGGACAAATATGATAGATTTGCAATATAAATACACATAAGAACTGTTGCTTCATTGAAACATTGATAACTTTAGTCCTGCTTTAGAAAACGTCGCGATATAGTCAAGTCTTTGCCGGCGCCATGTTTCAAGAATCCACAAAAAAAGTAACTGTTTTTTCTATGGCGAGACAATAGAGCCGGTTTCGGGAAGGAGCGACCAGTCTTCAGTGTGTGCGGCGTCGTCCAAACCAGTGTTTTCCAACCTTTTTGAATACGCGACCCCTTCGTAAGTCAAAAAATTCTGGCCTAGGCCTAAGGCCTTAATAAAATAGTTGTCAGCGATTTTAAAGACTAATGGCAAACAATTGTCTTTTTCTTTTACCCGCGACCCCTCGAGTAGGGCACAGGTTGAAAAACACTGGTCCAAACAATAACGAACACAACAGCATGGCTGCGTCAAACAATGTATTCTTTTTAATATGCGATTTCATAATTTGTGAAAACGCATTTAGCCTCAATGCGATGCGAACGGAACCTCTAAATTGTAAATTAAATGATAATACGCGAGCAGTTAGAAAATTTTATTTAAATCTGAAAAAAATATTAAGTTGCGGCGAGTTCGCAACTCCTGTTTATTATAGACGATTCTATTGACCCGAACAGTGTACAAAAATTATGTACGAAGGCGCAAGTGCGTCTATTTACAGAAATGAAATCCAAGCCATGGCCAAGTTGAATACAAAATACTCTGAGAGGACTTCCCGGAGAAGGGACATAAAAGTGTGACGTCATCATTAAATAATCAATCAAAGGCAATCGTAGACAATAATCGGTACCAAATACGAAGAGTTCAATGGAAGCATAAAAACGACTGATGCTCTTGACAAATCAATATCAGAATTCAACTTGAACATATAAGGTTACGTACACTTTTAAATTGCAAGCAAAAAGTAAAGGCAGCAACCAAAAAATATACTATATTAGGTACTATCTATTTTCAGTTATCAAACATATAACAAATATGTAGTCAATTTTAATAACATAAAAAAATCAACGAGTTAAAAAAAGTAGTTTTCATTCAGATTGTAAAAAAAAATATGAACATTTTTAATACCCGAATTGCGGTTTTTACGTTTATGCTAATTAATGTTTTACTCAAATATATTACTTTATAATCGCGTTTTATAATAATCACCAAAAATCCTAATCGCACATAATCTGAAGCGTTAAATGTTGTCCGTTTTTAAGCACAGCCCAAACACATTTCAACACAGTCACTATCTTTATAGCGTCAATTAAAAAAAAAAATACAATCTGGTCTAGACGGCGGAAAAATGATACTGCGGCAAACAACCATCGACAGCTTATTTTATTTTACATCGGCAACTTCATAAGAATGATCCTACGACAAGCCTGAGATAGACATTATAAAAATAACCACCTTTCTTTTACATGCTCACTCTCCTGGCACAAGACAAATGCTAAATATAGCGCACACGTGCTTTTCTATTTTTTTAAAAGTGTGTATGCATTAGCTAATGAAGCGGTCAAACAGTCGCGGGTTATTACTACCAATTAATCATGATTAATAAAAAAATAACAACGTTTGCCTAACAAAGCTACACAAATTTTGAGTTTTTCAACGGGTCGAAAATTCTTCGTATGCCCCTGAAATATAATGCAACAAGTAAATCAGTCCTGCACTGAAGTCCCGTAATCACATATAATACAGTTGTTACCAATTACACGTCATGGTGAGTATATATAAACCGATAATCACCAGAAAGGGATCAATGGGGCTACAGGCTCTCCCCATCGACAAAATAATCACTTCAAAAGCTGGATTTGTTGAAGAGTTTACAGAGCACTTGCTATTGACTAAAAGCATATAAATACTGTATAATAACTGTGTTTGTGCAGTCATTAATCAAACCAAGACTACGCAAACCATGGTTTAATCTCGTCGTGGTAAGCTTTTATATTATTATGTTATAATCTTTGTTTTCACGAATTGTCTATGCAAATGATCAAATAAGATTAATATCCATGTGACGATTATGATTGGATTAATTGTAAGTAAAACAAATAGGTAAATGCTTAGAAGAAAATGAATTTGGTGCGTCCAACATTTGACCTGCTTACAGTTTATAGACACCGACATTTTTTTATTACATTTAATCTGTATGATTTACGTATTTAGCACGTGGAGCTATTTACGTATTTAGCATTAAAAATGGCACACTTTGTAACCACTAGCGCGTAGTGAAATCTGCCAAAAAATCTATGATTCAGAGGCACTCGAGTGTACATGTGTACCACTAACTAATTTCCTATATTTTTCACGAGAATAATAAGATACTTAACCGGCGATATGTTTGATAAAAAAAAATATTATCGCTTCAGTGCATATCTTTATCATTATTTGCAAGTTGATAGCTAAAATAGGTGAACAAGTATCAAAACAGTCTTCATTTATTTAAAAGATTATATTGTAGGTTTATTAAGTAGCGTTCGTTTGCTTTAGTTGAAATTTTAAAAAAATGAGGGATACGTGAATTTCTTCACAGTCATTAGAGAATACGTTAATATATACTAAACATATCTATAATCTAGCGCCTGACTGAAGATAATTCAGCTGAGAAGGGTCAGTTGCATTCTGCATTCATATTTGGCTGCAGGCCAAACAGAAGTAATTATAGACTGGTTATAAAACCGGACTGCGATCAAACAACCTACGTGAGAATCATCAGGCACTCTAATCAAACAACACCTGATTAATAATGCCGTAAATTTTATATATCAGGTTTTTTTAAGGCCTCCAGTAGTCCCTTAGTTCAAAACAAATACATGCAATTAACACAAATAAGAGTATGCCCGCACAATCACAATACGTCTCTTTATTTGTGAACCAAATTCAGCATACCAAGGCTTCGTGAAACCGGGTGCTTTGACACCACGACGATACTTAAAATAGGAGTGATGACCTTTTGGGTGAACATTTTGACACTGTGTGGATTCGACTTTAAAAGAGATCATTTATTCGTTTGATTGCAAATAATCATTCAGACTTCCTCATATTCAATGTATATTTAGAGGCGAATCTCAATAAGCCAGTGTAAAATAACAAAACAAACAAAACACAAAAACAACTAGCAGCCTACTAAAAAAATACATGTTATATAATTAAACACAAAAATCCATTACCAAAAGCTATAAAAAAAAAAACTATTTACGTCATGATTATACAAAAGGTAGATGAAAACCGGTATGAGAACTTCTTGATCAAATACAAACCGACTTTAATTGAAGAAGGCAGACTAACGATTCTACGAACGGTGATTGAATGTGCAAAAAGTTGTACAAACATTTAAAAAACTAAAAAATGAACATAAAAATCAATTCTGTATTAAAATACTATTTTCCTTTATCCTGGCACACACCTCAGATAGGGAAAACATTAAAATACAATACAAACAAATAAATCCTCCACGTGACTCGCCGTTACTGCACAATGTCCTAATTGCATATTCATACATTTTATTTGCTCAACCCTTTATCGACCTTGCTTTTCTTGTAATACATTTTCGCAATTATGATTTTTTTTAAAGTTTTGGTACCATTCTGCGGAGATTTTCCAGGCTCGTGAGCGACAGTTACAAAACCTGATTCAAAAATACAGTCACACGCGACACCTGATAGTTTTGTGGCGTGGAGAAAACCTGGCAAAAATCACTACAACAAATTGCAAAAGAAGATAATATTACTGAATTGTCAAATTCTGTATTTTTAAAATATTTATTGCATGCGAAAGAGAATTCCAAGCTCAGGTAATTCGAGAAAAGGGAGATACTAAGCATGGTTCTGTGCAAGAGATGAGACAGGTAGGCACGCAGTAGGGAGCATTTAGAGGTGATAGATGACAGACTTGATGTAAACAATTACCAAACAATATAATATATACTATGTTTCGCACAGATAGCTAAAAATAATAATAACAACCAGTACGCCACTGTAATAAAAAAACGTTATGCTATTAGTTTACAAACATTGTATTTGATATACTTGGCTCTTATTTTACATATTTATTTCGCGTTAATTATCAACTTAAATCGTCAGAAAAAAAAATACATTTTGATAAAACGTATCATCAATGTTCAAAATAGGTTTGTATGTAATATGAAGTAATAAAAAAGTATGTTTAAAACAGTAGACTGGTCTTCAAGGGTTAATAATTTGTTTGCTAATAACTTTTGCATATTCGGAATTTCTCGGGAAACATCGGCAAAGCTCGGCAGACCCGATAGTACTTAAAAAGTACACAAACAACATTTGTAAGTCAGCGACTTGTATTATATTTTCCACAGGTAAAACATATTCGATTGCATGGCATCAGGTCAAGGCCTCCCACCTTTTGCAGAGATAAAAAAAATATAACATATAAGGTGGGCTGTGCGTAGACAGCAAACGACATGTCTAAAATCTAACACATGTGATATATATGAAATATAATTATACATACTAAAATATTAAATACATAAACCCTAAAATATCGAACCTGGAAAAGCGGAAAACTTTAGATGCTGTGGTAGTGATGTTTTAAAAATTGATTACCTATAGTTTATTTGAGGTCAATATTTATTTTCTATGAGCTTGAACAATCAAAATATAAAATTTCACAATCCGCTTAGAAAACGACACAAAATGCTTATACGTATATTAAATAATTAATATATCATCACAGACAACTCAATTGTGTTAAAAAAAATCAACCGGGAAACTATGATTTATTAATGTTATAAGTTATGTTTATTTTAGTTGGACTTTGATTATTCTATTTTTTTGAGATCAAAAAGTTATCGTTACGGCGGATAACGATTACAAAAATTAAAACAACGAATGTTATTGATTGATAGTGAATTCGACGCAGGTATGACAATATTATTTCTAGAAATAAAAATATAACTAACTTATAATATGGTACAAAAACGTCGCTATACAATGCAGCTGTGATGCGAGTCTTTATAAATTGTATAAAATAAACAGACACTCGTGCGGAAGACTATCGTTATTATATGTCCTTTTAACACAAAAAAATATTAATTGATTAAGTACAGTGTCTCCTAATCAACAATGTCCACTATATACGGTATGCATGCATGTTTTGAAAAAGCTGAGAGGAGCTATCGAGAAACAAATCTCAAGCGAGTATGTTTGAGTACACTCAATACAAGGTTAGTGTACAACTACACATCCAAGAATACAAAGCACTTGATGAGAATGAATCAAATAAATATGTCAGTATTCAGTCTTGTCACAATAAAATTAGACCGCAGACAGAATGATTGAAGCAAGTGAAAGATAATAATGGCCGAAGCAAATACAAGGCGACCTTTCATAACCGCAGAGAGGAAAATAGTAGTGTTTTCAAATCATGCAAAATAAAATTTCAATCATATAAAATAAAGTTGTATTTTAAACAGATCTTAAAGAGTTGTCATTGGTTTTTTAGAGACTGCGTACTTTAGATTATCCGTTATACTTTGGTAGTATAGTAACTTTGATCACAATTTAAAGATAAATGAGGCATACATTGCATCCCAGGGCAGTATCAAATTGGCTTTATACACGATATGCCGCTTAAAATGACTATTCAATTGTTAGAAATAAATCGCTAGCAATCTCATAAATGTTGCGATTTTTTTTTTGATATTGTTACTTGTTAAATTTGAGGGTTCCGCCAGTATTAATTAGGTTTGAAAATAAATTTTATTGGGACACATCGGTCTTTGGAAAATTAGGTTACAGCCCTGCCCTAGAAGATTTTTAATATGCATGATACACAGTAATTCAGTTTTCCATTATAACCATAGTCGCTAAACCATTTTCTTTTACACAATACACAACTTAAATTGTATAACATTGTTGTTCATAGTTATATGTGTTCATATTTATTTTCCAGATATAACAGTCAGTAATCAACTCGGGAAAACCTAATTATATACACGTAATAGTTTTGATGAGAATGTTTACCTGTCCAATAACTGCACTTATGCGTAGTTATTGATTTGAATATGTCGTTGTAACAATCTAAACTATACCCTGATAAGATGACAGTGGAAATTCAAGACAAATAATTCTCCGAAATTAACTATGTGGTCCAATTCATTAGATGCAACCAAAACTAGTTAATACAATATTTTCTAAATAATTTGTTGATATTAATAAAAGCTGAGAAGAATGCAGATTAATGTCAGGTGAAACCAAAAGATCAAAACGTAATCGTTCTTTTAAGTCAGCTTTGATAATTTGTATATTTTCCATTAGCATGTTGTGTACATTACTATAATATATCAATATCTACGCATTACGGACTCGACAGGTGATGATATAATAACCCAGATAGAAAAAAATGATAATAAAAAATATGTCTAATAGATACAGCGTATTTTAAAATGTATAAGTAAACAAATACGCAATACGTACGCGGCAGTCATTAGTATTGTCACATGTCACCATTGAGAGGAAATTTATGTAAGCAATCACTACTTGACCATTCAAGTTATGGGAATAAATTGAAGACATGCTTTCTAAATAATGGAAATTTACGTTTGAGTTTTGTTTAAAACTGATAATAAAAATAATTCCAGATGAGTTTTGTGAAACGAGATAACGTAACTGGACCATTCGCCCTCTTTAGAGGTCATAAGAATAGTTTATTATTATGCAATAAATGCTTGACCGTGTCAAGGGGATTATCATGCTGTATCGTGGCCACGATAAGCATGCTTATGAAGTGGATATAAAGTGATATTCAGCAACATTACCATGAATGCACGTAATCGTTACTGATAATGGTAAAAGCGCACATTGATGCGAAATTAAGCTCTAGAATTAACTGTGCAAACGGCTAATGGCTGTGGTATTAGTTTTGTAATTTCAGATTTCAAGTAAAAAAAACCAGCTCGTTTCCACTGACAGGTTGAATGACCTAGCAAAGTAAGCAAAACAAATAACTTTTAAAATTAGCTTTGAACAATCACTAGACCTGGGGTCTCCAACCTTTTTGCACTCAAGACCACATTCTAGAGTGCCGGTCGGGCGGTTTATTTATAGTTGGACATAGTCAATAAAAAAATATAATGCACAAAAAATACTAAATTCCAAGAATATAATTACAAAATATAAAAATTACATTATAATTTATATAAAATAAAATAAATAATAGGCGGGCACACGTAAAGCGGTCGGCGGGCGCCATGGTGCCCGCGGGCATAGGGTTTGGGACCACTGCACTAGACAGTCTCTTTAACGGGACAAATGTCTATATATAAACATACATCATTAATGATAACTGCCATAAAATAAATTTTGTTTAAAATTATAAAAAAAATGTTTCTACCTCATCCAGTCATTGTCACGAGTTGAACGGATTTATTCAACTTCTTAAATATTATGAAATAAATATGTGAGAAAGAAATGCAGTTATAAAGTGACAGTTAAATATTTCCATATAGTACTAAAATTCACACAGAAAATGAACATCTTTGATTAAATGTCAAAAAATAAAAACATTTCTTTGACGTAGATTTTTAGAAATGGAAAATAATAGATTTTAATATAGAAAAAAAGATAATAGAAAAAAAGTGATTTCCAAAAAAAAAAAAAAAAATTACAAAAGCAATACACAAATATAGTTAACTTATGTAAACAAAACTTTATATTTTTTGTAAAAGAAAAAAGTCAATAAACAAAGTTAAAACAAAATAAATAAAGTTGATAAAAATGCATCTAGGTCAAAAAATGCCCAAGAAATTAAAATTAAAATGAATAATTTACCAAGAGGAACAAATGTAAATAATTTTTGTAAAATAAGTATGTCAAAAAAATAATCACAAAGTGGTGAATAAATATAGTTTTTGGAGAAAAAAAAAAGTATCTCGACATTTGATGAAGTGACATATAAAATTAGCGGTGCTTATAAATGTGTAATACACACATTTAGAGATTTATTAAATATTTATCGGTGAATGTACATCAAAACCAGAGCGGCTTCACAAATGGAAAGCGAAAAACCGCCGCCGCTCAGAAGCGGATCACTTCTATTTCTGATAGTAACAAAAAAAAATGAATGAATACCGACTTTTGAAAAAAATGCAAAGTGACTTGTAGTTATCGCTTACTTATTTTAGTTCAGTCGCAGCTACAAAACACGAGAACTAAACTTGCTACAATAAGCCTCACGCCGACCTTCAACGCTCGGCGCACGGAATACACACTGGACTGAAGTTGCGCTTTCGGATTTGCGGGGCGCTCACGTCGACAGGTTGATTCAGTGCTGCCACTAGTAAAAAAATATAGACGGGTGTGCATTCATTTTTTCGGATTTTCTAAAAGATGGCGTTACAAGTATTGAATCGCATCAGGCTATACTTTAACATTTCATTGTGAAGCGTCATTATTGCGCTTTTGTTTTCAGTATATGTCATATCGCTGAAGTGTATACAACATTTTTTTTAAGCTCTCAACATGTCAACTTTTGTACCAACAAAACGCAATTTCCGGGAAGCTTTACTTTTCTATTTCAATTGGAAGAAAAAACCAGCTGAAAGTCACCGATTGCTGTGTGAAGTTTATGGTGAACATGCTCCATCGCAAAAAAACGTGTGAGAACTGGTTTCGACGCTTTAACAATGGCGATTTCGATGTGGATGACAAAGAACGTCCAGGCCAACCAAAAAAATTCGAAGATGAAGAATTAGGGGCATTGCTCAATGAAGACTCGTGTCAAACGCAAGCAGAACTCGCAGAATCATTCGGAGTTGATCGAGCAACAATTTCAAGACACTTAAAAGCATTGGAAATGATTCAAAAGTAAGAGAATTCGGTGCCACATGAATTGAAGCCGAGAGAAGTCCCTTCCAACTACCACTTGTTTCGATCGATGCAGAATGCCCTTTCTGGAATAATTGGCTTGATTCTTTCTTGGCTTCAAAAGACGAACAGTTCTTTTGGGATGGAATCCATGATTTGCCCGGAAGATGGGAAAAAGTAGTGGCTAGCGATGGATAATACTTTGAATAGAATATATTGTACTAATTTTTTATAATAAAGCTCCAATTTCACGAAAAAATTAATGCACACACCGTATATAATGGTATGACTTTTTCAAAGATCAGCACTACACCAGATTTTGTGATTGAATTTTATCATATTATTTATTATAAAATTATCTGAAATTTAAAGTCAGAGTAACCACATGTACTATTGAAACCTTGCAATAGTACTTAACGGTTTGAAATTAGCTATTATTCAATATCACAACAGACTTTATTTACCAAATTATATTTTTTTATGACTTATGCATTTTCATTACTAAAAATAAGAATTAAAATTTAAAAGCCTTAATAATTTGGAAATTTCAATTTATCCAAGCTTTCGTGCTGATAGTATAGTATATTTTTTAACCCTCCCATTATGTAGTAGCAAGATTGATCTTATTTAATGTATGTATATATATATATATATTTATTTATTTTTCACATCTTAGGCACTAGACAGGGGAAATAATAAAATGTAATATTTGTAAGATTTATTAGCTATTAATTTGCTTTCACTCTGAAAAATACAGATTTTGATACATATTTGAAATTAATTTTAACACAAACATGATGGGATCTATGTGACGCGACTATTTGTAGAATTCATGTTCACTTTCATCTTTCTTGATGTTATTTTTATAACCTTTCTCAAAGTCCTTGGGAAGAACAATATACCTGGGGAAAAAAGTGGTAAATCATTAAAATTGGTAAGATCTTTCAGTCAGTGAATATAATAATAGAATTAATTATTTTATAAAATCTAACCTGTTTTCTCTTACGGCATGCATACCGGCTTCTTGGCAGATAGCGTTGATGTCAGCACCAGAAATACGATCAGGACGTGCAACATAATCCTCAAGATCTACTTCCTCTGACAGATTCATCTTGCCAGTGATAGTTGTGAATACAAGCCGCTTCTGGCGTCTAAAATAATAGAAATATAATTAAACAATTCTTAATAATTATCTCTGGTCATAGAACTTCCGTGCAATGACATTAATGAAATTATACAAGGAGATCGCCATGGATTTTACCAAAGTCAATTACAATATTTTTCTCTAGTAAAATAATAGAGAAACCCAATTAAAAATTAGTTTACCTGTCAGGAAGAGGGAATTCAATTTTCCTGTCCAGACGACCTGGTCTCAATAGAGCAGGGTCTAATGTATCAGCGCGGTTGGTGGCCATAATAACCTACAAAGGAATTGTTAGATAGTTGTTTAACATCTAGTAAATTAACCAAAACAATACTTTAATGATATATGCTATTATTTAGTATAGTGTACCTTAACATTAGTTGTCTGATCAAAACCATCCATTTGGTTGAGAAGTTCCAAAAGAATCCTCTGGACTTCTCTGTCAGCACCGGTTTGAGCATCAAATCTTTAAAACAATAGTAAAATTAGATATGCATTACAATCATTTTTACTCTCCCAAAAGCAATTGAATGAATGCAATTACAGTATTGACATATAAACCTAAAAGTCTATCTTATTTTATTGATTGTTATTGCATAATTGATCAAATACTTTTATAATATTATTTGTTCTGCTACTGAAACTATGGTACGCTGTCTATGTTTGGTGCACTATATGGTGTTGAAACGTTACCTCTTTGTGGCAATTGCGTCGATTTCGTCTATGAAGATTATAGCAGGTGAGTTTTCTTTTGCAAGTCGAAATACGTCTCGGACCATACGCGGTCCTTCACCGAGGTATTTCTGAACAAACTCTGATCCCACAACTCTGATGAAAGCAGCTGTAAGAAAGAAAAAAACAACAAACTGTGAATTTCTAAAATTTAAAATAGATATAATAATGGAGGCTTATACATAAATTATCAGTCATGTTGTTATGAAGGCTGCACTAACCGGTGGTGTGATGAGCAACAGCCTTGGCCAACATGGTTTTGCCACAGCCAGGAGGGCCGTACATGAGGACTCCTCGCGGGGGATCGATACCAATCTGTTTGTAGAGCTCAAAGTGCGTCAGAGGCAATTCTACTGCCTCTCGTATCTCCTGCTTTTGCATGTCCATGCCACCAATGTCGCAGTACTGCACATCAGGTTTCTCATCTAAAAAAATTGTTAAAAAATAAAAAAAAACTTACAATGAGTATCTAAACCAGTACAAATACAAAATCAATAAAATATAATTGAACAAAATCAGGACATTTGAAGCACAACTGAAACATGGAAACATTGTGTTCTGTGCTAATTGCTGTTAATGGGGTATAATGTTTAGACAAATAAGACATTAAAAAATATATTTCTTACCAGCTTGCAACATAGAGATGGAACTGTCGGCTTCCGGTGGTAGAACATCCACGAGGGCATTGGAGTGTTTATGGAGCGCCACCGATGCAGAGGGTTTCAGCAACTCTCTGTCAATTGTGGACAGTATCCTCACGTAGTAATTGGACCCCGTTGTACTACCAACTACAATATAATATATTAATTAAGTATCCCAAATACTAATTTTCACACAAGAAAGGGACGCTTTAATATAATTCAGATCACAAAACAGATATTCTGACATGCTTAAGACTTTACATGATAATTACGAAAACATAAAGCCAAACAGTTTGGGTACATAAATTAAAAGTTTAATAAAAATATTTCATTGGCAGGTGGAACTCTTACATTTTATACGGTAATTAATGTCAATGATAGCAAAAAGTTTATTTATGAGTTGCTAGAAATTGCTTATGTTTTTTAAAAACTAAAAGAGATAACCGAATATGACATTATATTTCCAGATTAAGCTAATTAATACTGAACAACTTAAAATAAAAAGTCATTTCTTGTTGTTCATTGTCATTACAATAGATTTAATCTGAACGATATTTAATATTGAACAGTCAAATACTTGGATAAGTCTAACACCAATAATGAAAGAATCAAAAATAATAGGTCAACATCAAATGTACTTACCGATACCGGTGTTCTGGTCAACAGCCTCCAAGAATTGACCAATAACCAATGGTACAGATTGTATTCGTTTAACTTCTTCCTGGGCATGTAAATACTCTTTTTTAAGGTTACGCTGTTCATCTTTAATGTATTCCTCTTGAACCTCGATGAATTCAAGCATACGCTGAAGTTTCTAAAATTTCAATACGAAATAATGAAACTATACATCAAAATGCAGATTAATATTTCACTCTAAGAAATATATCAAAAATACCTTGAATTTTGTGTAAAGATCTTCCGATTCTAGGTCTTCAAAGGTTTGAGATCCAGCCGTAGCTGCTCCCTTCGTGTCAACAATCGCATCATCCTAAGAACAAAAATACCGATATATCGTATAATTGACAAATACATTTGCACTATGCAAAAAAAAATTAAATAGCTTGCGTAGCAATATAAAATCACATCGGTGTATTTACATACTTTATCGGGTAAAATAATTCCAATTTCTTCCATGATGAATGACTTGTGAGAATATTGCAAACAGTCAGTCAGCTCAATGTTGCCAGGAAATAACAATAAATGTCTATGATAGCCTTGCCAGTAAAAAAAAATTTAAAGACCAGCAATATTAGCCGTATATATACACAATATTAGCCGATTTTTTCGCGGGAAAAATTCATAACCAATCAAGAACCGGAAATATAAATTTATTTATATCATTAATTATATTGTTAGGTAGGTCAGAAATTTTGGCGCTCAAAAATCTGACCGAAAAGATCAGACCACATCGAGAATTGAATATATCAAAGTTGTGGATATGTTTCTACAATTGCGAAATTATAACTATTTGGACAACTTATTTATGTATAAAAAAATATAGCTTCAAAAATATTTATTTTATTCAATAATAAAATTTAATTTACATTGCAACAATGATAGTTAATAAAATATTTATTTGATTGGAAAATATATATTTTGTAGTAATAATTAATGAATGATATATTTTATTTTTTCTTTATAATTACAGTCACAGTGAAACTTAGAATTTACATGCTTCGATATTTTAACTTAATCTAACCACAGTCGTCGTAAGCCTCAAAATTGAATTATATATTTTACATTTATTAATACATCATATTATCAACATAAAAGCAAGTAAAATTATAATTATTACAAATATAAATATTACTATTTAATGTTATATTGAATAGCACTGCAAATATGTTGTTAAAACAATTTTTAATATAGTAAAATACATAATACATAGTATTAAGAAGAATAATTAGCTGCAAACGAAACTATAAAAAATTGGTTATTTCGTCGGTAAAATTAATTTGCCAAGAAACTGCTTTTATAATAATTTAAAAAAATCAAGGAAATTATTGCATATACACAAGAAAGTGCATGAGCGTTAGGTACTTTAATATACTAGGATTAATCAGTTTATCTTTGAGTTATTCAGGTTTCTCGATAAAATCCACTGCAGTGATCATTTAATCAGGATCAAAAGCTCATCTCAGAATTAATAGTGTCTGTAATTTCATTGTTGACCATTAAAGATTCATTTATATAATGTATCGGATAATGTTTCTTTAAATCACTCTTGAGTCGAAATTTTTCATTGCAGACTGTGCACTGGAATTGGTTTTCTCCAACATGTGAACGCAGATGAACAGTCAGATTGTAATGTTGATTATAGGCTTTATCACAATATGAGCACTTGAATGGCTTATTACCAGTGTGAATAATCATATGTCGTTTAAGTTTATTTTTATGTGTAAACCTAAAAAAAAAATTCAATCAATTAATCAAAATAGCACAGAAGTCTTAAATTCAATTATTTTTTCATGATAAAAGTTTTAGAAAGAATATTAAAATAATCAGTTAATAGCTAGTTGAACACTGAATTAGTTGGAAACTGTAGTCTTCAGTAATTGACGCATCAACTAGATTAAATAAAACGATACACTCCCTTTCATTATTTAAAAACACCTACGTAATATATAAATTCAATAATGATGATGAAATTATAACATTACGTTTTAGAACAGGAATCACACTTCCAGGGTTTGAGACCTGAATGGGAATCCTTATGTTTTCTTAGACCTGATGGTCTATAGAATGAGCTTCCGCAAATATCACAAACATAATCTTTTGTGTGTGATCCATGAGATTTAATATGACTATTTAGTGAACCTGGAACAAGATAAAATTATATATTTTACGTTAATAAACTAATTTCAGTTTCTGAAAGACTATGTGTCAAACATTTTTATGTGATAAAATTATAAGTAAACAAATATGTACAAAATAAACTAAAACATTTTTTTATTTATTTGAATCGACTTCCTCTTAGAGAATCAATGAATTTACAAAAATTATGAATGAGTGGTATTGTAAGTTTAATTATTTTTTATTTATTTGATTTTATTACCTTTACACTTGAATTTTTCAGGGCATAAATGGCATTTGAAAGGTTTTGTTACAGAATGTTTAGTTCTATGTTGTCTTAAATAAGCATTTGTTTTAAAGCATTTTCCACAGAGATAACACAAGTACGGTGTTTCAGATGTATGGGTTCTTCTATGTTCCATCATAGTGCCTCGCCTTTTAAATGCTGAAAAATATATATATTACCAATATGAAACTAAGATTTAATAGAAATATGAAAACTTACAAGTATAGACCATAGAAAAATGATTTAATTTGATCACAAATTAATTTAGTAGACAAGCTAGAGTTTATTATAATGCAAATAAGATGAAAAAATAGAAATCACTATATATATCACAGCACGGTTAGTTATGCAATGAGTTTGGATTCCACTTAATTTATATACTTTTTTAAATTATGTAACTATTTTACTTCTGACAAGTGGCATAAGAAGAATATACTAAATATAACATAAGCAGTTCAAAGCATAGTTAAATGGATGAGCTTACACCGTCCACAGACATCACATGTATGGGGTTTTACATTGGATTCTAAAAGTTCATCTTGGGAATGTTGTGACTCATGTCTAATTAAGTCGTTTCTGATTTTGAATGTTGCTTTACAAATTTTACAGAAAAATATTGGCATGATTAAATTATGCATATTTCTTTTCTTATTTTCGTCTACATGAAAATCAGGCTCGCACTCAATTTCTGACTCTTTATCAGATTCCATGTCCGTCTTCAAAAAATTATGAAATGTTAGTTCTTCTTTTATTGTAATTATATCTGGGTGATTGTTGGTCCTATTTTTTTCTTCGAGAGCTAATAATCTACGAATACTAATATTACTTTCTTCACATTGTATTCGGAAATCATACGCAATTGTTAGACTTTCAATACACAGATTACAAAGTTGCTGTGGAAGACCATCATCCTTCATCACCTGAAAACGATGATTATGATTAGGAGTGAATTCTTATAATGAAATTATAAGAATTGAAAAAGATTGAAAATTAATATATATATTTTTAAATAAAAATAAAATAAACTAAAATTTATATTAATTTTTATCGGTAATTTACCGGAATTGCTGTACAGACTCCAAACATATCCGCGAAGCTTATTGTTGAAATTTTGTGATAATTAAATTTTGTTGTTTCAAAAAGGTTTGTGGTGGTCGTTTTATTTTTCATACAGCCTCTACATTTATAAGAATGATTCAATGAAGCAATACAAGACATGGCGGCATATATTGATTTGTCTTAAACCATCAATCCTTGAATATAATTTGAAATAATATGAAAAAATACAAATATTTATTTTGACAAGTGACAGTAGGCAGTTTTCTCTCTGGTAGGTTGTTTTTAAAACCATAGAGAAAGTAAGCTTGGTGCATATAAAGCCCTTCACACACGTCACGTTGGGACCGACTTGCAATTAGCTAATAGCGTTCTGTTTGCGTTATTTACTTAAAGCTAAACCATTAAAAAAATCCGCCAAAATAATGATTGCAAATCGGCGCAATTCGTGTCGCGACGAATGTTAACATTCGTAGCTTTTACCTGACATCTAAGACTCGACCGACCGTGGGTGAATAAATTTTCTCTAGTGCTAACACTGCTATTCCCGGCTTAGCAAAAATGTCAACAGAACATAATAATTCGATATAAAATTAACTAAAAGTATATCGGAATTTTACAGTATTATTTTGCTCTTCACATTTATCCTTTTCGAAACAACAGGAGGAATAATAAATAATAAAATCAGAAACAACTTCATCCTCAAAAATGGAAGCGATTGGTAGCGAGGTCGGGCAAAAGATGCGTGTAAGAACTTTTATATTTATCAAATATAATTGTGATATCAGTAAAATAAATGTTTCTCCAATCTACAAATATTACTATTGTTTTTTTCAGTCAGCCATTAAAGCCAAATTGATGGAACTAGGATGCTATGTCGGTATGTCCTCATCAACCTATATAAAAACTATTCAATTTCTTTAAAATGTTATATCTAATAATAACATTTTCATAAAATATAATATATAAACATCATTTTTTACAGACGATGAACTTCCAGACTATGTTATGGTGATGGTAGCCAATAAACGAACTCGGTCACAAATGGAAGAAGATTTACAACTGTTTCTAGCGAACAATACGGAAGCATTTGTTAGCTGGCTACACCAAGTTTTGCAGAAGTTACAGGAAGTTACCATCAACACTAACTTTGGTGAGATTATATAAAACTTACTAAATGCTCGCTGAGTTTTGTCACTTTATCTATTTAGCCAGTCTATCAAAATTCAACACATCTTTACTTTGGGGCTCTAACATTTATACGTCATAGAGTATTCTGGTAATTTGTTTAATTTATATTATATTTCAGCTGCAGTAGCAGAACCGTTAAAACAAGGAAAGCATATAAATTCGGATTTAAATGTTAAAAAGGAGCGTAAAGAAAAAGACAAGAAAAAAGATAAAGAAAAGTCAAAGGGAAAAACTAAGCCAAAGTTAAAAAAATCCAAAAAAGAAAAAAATAGAAAGGAGTCAAAGGAAATGGAGCGTATCAGGCCGAATGTTCCTCCTCTATTGATGAACCTCGAGAAAGAATCCTCTCCTTCTATTACAGATATTTTTGCTGGACAAATTCTTAAAAGTCATGGAATTAAAAGTAATAATTTATCGACTACGCCGTTGGTCGAACCAGCTATTACAGTCAATAACCAATCCAGTATCAATGAGAGCCACTGCCGAAGAAGGCTTCTCAATAGAAATAGATTTCCTATCATCGATCCTGAGGGTGTCTCACAGCTTGTCACTCCACCTCAATCCTCACCTCCTTTAGATGCAACTATATCTTTAAACATTTCATCATTGAGTGAAAAACAAAGCAATCCTGCTGATAGTGTAACAGTGCAGGACAAAGCTGAAAAGATCAAAGAGATGGATGAGATAAATGCCAAAATTATTACGTTAAAAAAGAAACTTGCTGTGCAGTTAGAATCAGGGTCTGAAGATGAGGATTTTATTAATCTGAGAACTGAAGCAGAGGAGCTTATGGGGACCCCTTTCACTGAAGAAACAAATGTATGTACTAACTTTTCATATATTTATTTATCTGAGTGCCCTCTTAGATTTTAATTCTTTATATCTCTTTAACGTCTGTCATCTAGATGATTGTTCATTAATTATTTGAAAATACTTGAACTTCTCCAACATTTTTTTACTAAAAGAAACTATAAAATATATAAAACCAAGGCTGTATATATTAAGAATTCTGATGTCCTGATGAATAATACATTTTTTTAAAATAAAGTTGAATATGCCAATTTAGCATATTTCTAATATTCAAATATCATATATGATTGCATAGTATTTGATGTTTAAAAGAATTTTGCTAAAGAGTTGTAAATATTTTGTTTTGAAATTGTAGTGGGAGATTTCCCATATTTTTCATTAGTTTGAGTATTCCGATACAATTTTAGTTCAATAATGATCATCTCCTTTGTCCAGGAGAAAGCGTGCACTCCGCCACCTGTGTCTGGCCCAAACTTGCCCAACCTGGCCATCATTGAGCTTAACCTGCCCAAAAGACCGCTGCGGGAGCGTCTGGGCGTCCCTACTCCCGTGGTGCAGTGTGTATCTCCTTACCAGCCAAGTACTCCAGCAGCAGATAGGTACTGTTTTTAAAAACTGCAACTTAAGTTAGTTGTGTGTGTATAACAGTCATCCTTGGTTTACAAAATTTAGCTTAGATATTATTCATAGGCTTGGTTCTAACTTGTGGCTTATTTATGTTCATATTTCATATGTAGAGATATATGCTAAGTATTGTGTAGTGGATGTTGGCATCTCAATAAGCACCTTTATTGTTAAAATGCAAGTCATATCAATTTGTGTTTGAGAATAAATTGTATACACTGACTCTTAGAATTGACCGAAGATAAGACAGTGGTGTCATAGAATCAACTCCAAAGTAAGCTCCATAATTTAAGGGAATGTTTTTTTAATGTTGGAAAAATATGGTACTTGCAAAATTTTTGTATCACAAACTTTATTTTTTAATACTTTATATGACCAAGATAATTCCAAGTATTTTTTCCATGTGTTTTTTTTCAATATTGCATCTTTTTCAAGGAATGATAACAAGTCGCAATCGGATAAACCAGTTATCCCAAAACCTGCAGAAGAACCTAGTGAAAAAGTATCAATAAAAAGTAGACTTACATTACGAGAAGAGAATGTGGAACATAGAAAAATTCAATCAGAAACTTCATCATCATTTAATAAAAGTTCAAACAGACCAGGAAAGGAATCCTCCACTATTCGAAAAAGAATTGGTTCGAGGTAAGCCATTAAAAAAAAATGCGAGTACTTGCTTGCGATCATATTTTTTTCACAAAATAGAGGTCAGAAAAGTTAATTCAACTCATATTGGTTGCTTGTCGATGTTTGCTTTTCTCTCTCTTACACTTACCAAAAAGCTTACCAATTGCATGGGCTCTGGTTTTCAGAGCATTTCTGATAAATTATCTGATGTTATGCTGACCTGCGCCTTTTACAATCCCAATCCTAGACGGGTTATATCCTTCGGTGCCTGGTTTGCTCTGCCCACTTTCAAGTATCTTGAATGTCCAGAAAATAAGTCTATTGACAATGGTCGTTAATACTTGCAAACTTATCTTACTAGATAGATTCATTAGCTTTTTTTAAATGTATATCTAAATGATGTAGTTTTTAAGTTTACGACTTGGTAATAATATTTTTTCTATATTTTTTGGTGGATAGAGTGGTAGCAGCATCTGCCCCGAGTCAGTCAGAAGGGCGCTCTGCTGTGGCCAGTGTGGTGCGAGCTCCTCCCAGACCTGTGCGAGGGGCTGCAGCCGCTCCCAGCCTACTGCTACGAGCTGTGGCTGATGCCCATCGTTCCTTACTTAGTGTAAGCATTATTACTTAAGGTCTTATGTGGGATTCCATATCTATATTAAAAAATATATATGTTGAAACAGTGGAAAGAATGATGAACTCTGAACTAGCAAATATCTAGAATTTTCATTAAATTCCAGATGCCCCCAAAGCTCGAAGTTGATTCTTCCATGAAAAAGAAAGCTCGGGTTCTGCCCATGCGAAGGAAAGTAGATCCAAAGAAGATCATAATCGAGGTATCATCTGACAAGATCCCTTCTCCGTCAATGGACAGCCGCAATTTTGACTTTGACATTGACATCAACATTGATATGGAGAGTCTCGAAGAGCTACAAGCGCCCAGAGCTAACGAGTATGTGCCTGAGCCTCGGGGGCACTTTCGGAGTGTCGACTACGTTCCCACCCACATCGGCCAATCCAAGGGTACGAAAAGTGTTACAGAAAAGTCTCTACTATTGTAAGTTACTATTTTTAAATTACGTTGATGTAAATTTAGAAGTATTTCATTTTATGGTGCTATACCAGAAATTTTCACATTCCCTTTGAAAAGTTTTTTAAAGCCTGCTGTTGATCTGAAACGATTCGATAAATAAGACACGACTTTCATATCGTGCTTAGGTCCCCTTTCATAAACCATAACAAATCAAGTCTGTGCACTCATGCTTAGTTTAAGAGTAAAGTTCAAATTCAAAATGATAATTGTTAACAGTTTTGGAAAATAAAAGATTTCTTGTGCTTAATTATTTCTTAGTGTCTATTTAGAGTACATTGCATTAACCTATTTTTAGAGTTTATACACACATGCACTCTGCAGTGCTAGATCTTCCACTGCCTATCTTGTTGTTTTTCTCCTTTTCATTAAATCGGTGGCAAAGTTTTATTGCTAAGCAACAAGAAAGAATTGTTGGGTAGATAGCTTAAATAACGGAATAAATTATTTAATAAATTTTGTAATTTTGTTTGTATTTTAGTATTAATGCTGTAAAAGAAATGAGCGAGACATCAAAAGATCCACAGTTTGTGGTCACACTAGATGGCTTGGATCCTAATATATTTTTAGAAAAAAAATTAGTAAGCGAGAATAGTGATGGAGAAAGTGAAAACAAATCAGAAAATAAAATTAAAAATGATAATAAGAATGGTACAGATGAAGAGGAAGCCCTGAGTGAAAATGAAACTGAAACTATTTGCAAAACCGATGATGAAATTTCTAGACCTCTCAAAGATTCACCAGTTGGTGAAAAAGCAACGAGAGACACTCAGAAAGAGGACAGAAAAATAGAAATAAAACTAATTACGGTTAAAAAAGAAACAATTGAGAAACATCTGACCGCTTCTGCGCGCACACCACCTTCTGAAGAAACTTGCGTGTCTCCTGGAATAGAGAAAGAAGCTCCTCCACCGAGAAAACGAAAGGCTTCGCCGATTATTTTCAACAAGATTGAAAGTAAAACTAGCAAAACCATGACCAAGGAGAAGAAGGTGGTCAAAGATGACTCTGTGAACAAATATGACAATTTACCTTCATGTAAGTATGCTTCACATTGATAGTTATAAAGTGTAAAATGTTGAAAACTCAAATGCAAATGGTGTGATTCGATTCCACACACCCATAGCTTTCCCGGCCTGGTGTTCTTGTTAATTGAGCTAGAGTGCCACTGTAACCAAACCAGAACTTGAATTGTCATATGCAAGTGTGGTACTGATATACCTAATTTTTGTTAGATAAATATGAGTGATTTCCAAGTATTCTCGACTTAAGATAAAAAAAATATTTTATATAGAAGGATTTTGTGTTATTTTGATATTTTATTAATGCCAGTTGACAATTATTTCAGTGGGCAATGAGAAACGCGGACGTTGTCGCTACTTCCCCATGTGCCGCCTGGGACCTGAGTGTGAATTTGCACACCCTCAGATGTGCCGAGCTTTCCCGCAGTGTCCATTTGGCCGAGCGTGTGCGTATGCGCATCCCGTGTGCCGGTTCGGGCCACAGTGCACAAGACGAGACTGCTCTTATAGCCACCCGCCCACTCCCCCTCCAGCCCCTTTAGTCGGTAAGTAGAAAAGAATCTAAAAGAGCAGTTTTTTTTAAACTTTTTATCATAGTAATAAAAAGCCACTACAAGGTCTGTCAAAAAGATATATAGATAGATATGCATACATGTGTTAACAAAATACTATTCAAAATATGTATGATTACAACAAACATATGAAATAATTTGTTACAGCATCTCGTGTAGTAGCAGCTGCTAATTACAAGAGTATCTCTAGCGGGCCTACCGTATGCCGCTTTTTCCCTGACTGCAGCAAGGTCGGCTGTCCCTTTCTGCACCCGCGCCCCTGTCACTTCGGGGCCGCCTGTTTGAACCGTGCAGAGTGTAACTTCTATCACCCGGGTGGGAGCTCAGCCCTGCGCTGGGCGGTGCCCCGCGCCTCTCCACACTGAACTAACGAAGTTGAAACTATTCACAATTAAATCAAAGCACTGATTTATTTATTACTATGTTGTTGTTTTTTACTTGTTTGTGTTTATCTATTAAATAAATTTAGGTTTGTGAATTGTGATTTGGAATTTACGGCCATTGTATAAAAGTGAAACTATCCTGAGTATTAGTGCTGTGTAAATTTGATTTGACATCAGTTCCTTTTTTTCTGTGGTTTCAATTTCAATCAAAGCAAATGAACCCTTATCGCATTACACCATACTCAATTTACCAGGAGTTAATATATCATGTTGGGTATTTCAAAAGTCCAGGGAGTAAATTTTGCTAGAAACCATTCATAGAAAATTTAAATCGGATACATAACATGGAAAATAAGTTATTGTAAAAGGGTATCTTGAATTATCATTATTTTGTAACAATCATCTGTAAAAACTGGACACGGCAACAATACGCTTTGTAGTTTCAGCTATGTTTGTGATTGTTTTGAATGTAATCCCTTTTAGTGCAGAATACTCTTGTTATCATTTATATTGATGATAGTTTATCATCAAACTGTAAAATAATAGATCTGTCAGCTTTGTATAAGGTGCGTTATTTTACTGTTTGAATGGATAATGCTGTAAAGTGAAAACAGCAATAGTCATTCTTCCCTGGTATTGCTTTTTTTACCTGTACAAATAATGTTATGTGTATCACTTATATAAATTCTATTTCTGAAAGTATTATGCGGCAGATTTATACTTCAGGCAATCACAATATTGTACTGTGAATTTGAGGCAGTGGATTGAACTCCACCAAAATATGTTGAAATAAAATATCTTACAAAATGCAGTAAAATATTATTTGACCTACTCCTTTGTATTTATTAATAAAAAAATACACTTGTAAAATTATTTTTACTTCAGTAAAATATTTACAGTATTATGTATATTTACAGTATTATGTACTATACATTATAATACAAAGTTTAGCTAAATAATAAATTATCAATACAAAATAGATTAAAATTGAGCTTTGATGTAGAGAATATAAAAAAATTGTTAAAGGATTTGATGTAACTATTTTTAGTTTAGGTCTCTGTGAGTATTTACAGATTGTGTTACAGGGATTTTAAGTATGCAGTCTATTAATCTACATTTTGTCTATTACATATTTTCTCCAGCCTCTCAAGCTGCATATCGTTGCCGTTGATGGCTGCTAGAGTCCTCACGGAAGTCAAGTATTTTCCAGCCTCTATAGATTTTTTATCAAGATCCTTCTGTTTGTAAATGAATGATTTCCTTAAAAAAAATAGTGACTTATCATACTCATCACTCCACTTCTTTAAGACATTAAATTAAATTCAATACTTGATTTCTTTTTTCACTGCATCAAATTGACATATCCGTAATCGGCTGGAATATAACTATTTCATCAAATGAAAATCTCCCATTACATTCTTCAGATATCCTTATTATATTTAAGTAAAATTTTCTAACTTACCATATGATAAATGTTTGCAAGATTATTCCCAAAGTCATGATACCGAGACACATGATTACTATTTTAGAGTTGGAGACTTTTTTGATTCCTTTAATTCCATAGTACTGATTAGGGCCATAGTGGATGTCATATTTAGTACGGTTTTCGTAAAAACTTGGATCTTTCCAAGGACTAAAAATGATATTTAAATAAAAATAGGAAAAAGATGTGGTAAAAAAATTTCATGAGTAAATATATTGCATTGCCATCTTTGTCACCCAAAATGTATCAAAATAAAATAGTGCTACTGAGATTCTTAATCTTCGTTAAAAGCAAACTTACAATTTTCAATATATCATATATTAATTTCATAGTAATACAACTATCATATATGGGAGCATCTAATGCATGATTAATATAACTTGAGATGCAGATTCATCTATTTAAAATTACTCCAACTTTATGAATTTATCCTTTACAACTTTGTAAAACATTATTTGTGTTTCAATCAACTTTGTGAGGCAAAATTAATGATAAATCCTTCCACTTTACGATATATTATAGATATTTCAGTTAGTTTTATTACTTTATTTATACAATTAGTTAAAATATGTTGAGGTTTACTTGTGCGTGTGCTGGGATCCTTGTTGGTACACATTGTAAAACTGTCTACCTGCAGGCTGTGACAGTCCAAGATCATACTCTCTGCGTAGGCTGATATTGCCTAGGGTTTTATACGCTTGTATGATACGTACGAATTTGGAGTGAGAATCGTCACTGGGGTTCTTGTCAGGATGACACTGAAACCAAATATATTCAAGATATTGACTGGATTAGATTACATGAAGACAGAAAAACTATATTGTTTGATAAAGTTATTGCATGGGGGTTACCAAATGAAGTGATAGTAATAATGCTCACAATACTTTTTGTTTTAAATGTTAATAATTAGGATGGTTTTAAAAAATATTTAGGGAATAATGTTTTATACATTATAAAAAAAAAATTATCTTACATCAGAAAGTAATTGAAAAATGACTAGTAATTTTAGTAAAATATAATAAATTGGTTTTTACTTGTTTCGATAAATTTATAAAAGACTTGCGAATATCTGCTGCAGTACAGTTTCTTTGTAGTTTGAGAACTTCATAGTGGTTTTCGTGAATAAATCTATAAAAATAAAGATAGCACAGTAAGATGCAACGTAGTTTCACTGTTGGCGTATAATTAAATGAAACCCGAACATACCTAAATAGATAAACACGACTTTCTAAGAACTGCTGAGAAAGTAAACATTTATTTGACAACATACTTTAATAATGTAAGTAAGTTTACATAATAATCATGTTTCAATTTTTGTCACTGGGCATTGTAATTTGAACGAAAAACTGTTGCATGGACGTGTAAATTTTTTTTTCTCAATACAAAGCAAGTTCAATTAAATTTCAATAAGATTTTCATTTTAATCTATGAACACCAAAGAGGAAGGCAGAACTGTCAAAATAAAAAAAAAAGAAATATATTTTTTCAATTTTTTTTATTAAGTATACAAATTAAGTTTCCGAAAATAACATAAAATTGTATAAATAATATTTTCTTCAAATATAATATTTATTGCTACTAAAAATGAAAAATGACGCCACAGACAATAAAAGAAAAATAAATGGTTAAATTTTGAAAATAGCATTTATCAATTAGTACTAAGTGCTTGAATTATTTTTAAGTGTATTTTGCTGACGGATAAAGGCCGATGTACATGATATAATAATTGACGCCATAAACCAAAGTATGTATTCATTAAATTTGACTTCTCGGATTTTAACGCGCAAAACAACTAGATAATAGTACATATTATAGACTTGAATAGTAATATGTGTATTGATACGTTCTATTGAAGTAAACTTTGTCAATTTGGTCTGGCCTTTGGTTGGGCATAATTGTTTATGAAAAAAATTTTAGCGATGAGATCGAATGATTTTTTTTCTAATTAATTTTAGCCCCTTTTAACAATTAACTATTTTTAATATTCTCCCTAAAAATACCATGAAAAGACAAAGAAATTTGTTCAGTGAGATTGTCACCGACCTCCTCTGAGGAGCTCTCGAAGTAACATAAAAAAATATTTTTATTGTATATGCAATGATATATATATATTTCAATAATTTGATATTATTAAGTTATAAAAAATTAATTTAGATACTTGTCTAAAAAATCTACAATGTACAATGAACTCTATTTCTATGCTCGTCGGCCGGGCAGCCATGCAGCCTATGTAAGAGCATGTGTACCAACAAAATGTTATTAATTATTCGAAATGTGAGCGTAACTTCGTAGCGTTTCCATTCTGATTATTTTACAAATTTGCAACGTGCTTTCAAGAAAAATGAAATAATTCGCTTATACTGTTGGTTTTTGAACAAACTTGTGAACCCGTTTACAGTGGCATTCCTCGCTGTCGACGAAGCGACCTTGACACACAAACTTGGTTGAATTTGATGCGTCACTCGCGCCGCGCTCCCCCGTGTCGCGCTGCCAGAGCGTACGCTCGCGTCCCCGCCGTGCCGCGGATGCGAGGATTATGATAGGCGAGACGACCAGTGCACCTGTCAAGTAGCGCTTTACCGCGAAATGGTCGTTCGTCACTCCGACCAATCTCAGGATAAAATAATGTGAGTGCATATCTGAACGAGCTATTTTGACAGCGGTTAGAGCGTGGGGGACACCGTTTGAAACGCGGGCATATTGTGGATTTTCCTCGAATCGGGCGTTTTGCGAACGATTTCGCAGCGGGATAACGCTACCGAGACGGCCGAGATGTCCTCGCAGCGGAGTCCCCTCGACGATCCCGCTTCTAAGCGGCGGAAACTAGACAACGACGATGGCGAGGCCCGACGGAATGTCGAGCGTGAATCGCGCCAGACGGCGCGCAGGCCGGCCTTCAACCCCGCGCTGCTGTCCTCCGCCTTCTACTCTGGCCCCACCGCCTACGGCGGAGCCGGCGCCGCCGCCAGTCCGGCGCGGGGGCCCTACGCTCGCTCGCAGTTCTACGATCGCAGGCGCACTGACGTGCGGCCGGCGGCGGGCTTGCCCGAGAGCTCCATGAGTCAGACGTCTCGCCGGATTCTCGACTTGCTGGAGCAGTATTCCTCACCTATCTCGGACGCCAGGCGAGTACCCGTGCACGCGCCTCTTCATTGTGCGCCGCTGCAGAGTTCGCCCCTTCCCTCGGCCGTGCCGCTCTCCCCTGCTCTCGCTCCCGCTGCCTCTGACGTGCGAGCGCGACGCTTCAGAGAGCTGCAGGTACCCAGTTTGGCCGTACTCATGCGGATGAAGCGTGGAAGTGGCGCTCACGCTGCCATCGCCGCTTCCATGAGTAGCTCCCTTCCTACTTACGGCTCGCCTGCCCCTTTTCGACCCAAGATGCGTGCTCGACCTGGTCGGCGGGAGGCCCGCGAGGCCGCACAGCCTGCGATGCCTGCCCCAGACTTGCCGCCCGTGACTCTTCCCGGAGTGGACTTGACCACCTTTACTCTAGATGGTTTTCAACCGTCGTCTACTCCCGCAGTACCCCGGTTCGAGTTTACTTCTCCGGTGCGGATTCGCGAGTTCGAGACACCGCGTGCGGCGAAACGATTTCACTTTAGCGATCCGCTTAATGTTGCCGATTATCGGGCTCTCTCTGCTCGACTTGATACTGATGAAACTGTCAAATCTAACAAAATTGTCAAAAAAAGCATTGATAATCCCAAAACTAAAGATCATGTTAAAATGCCTGAGATAGTGGAGAACGATTGCGATTTTTCCAAGCAGACTGAAAAAAGTGATCACAATTCAGCCAAGAAAAAGGGACCGGAAACTTGGAATGGTAACCACAATTGGAGTGAAAAATCTGAACTTCCGAAGGTTAATGGCGGCTTCAAATTGACAAATGATAAAGAAGAAGACTTAAAGTTAAATGATAAAATGTTCTCTAAGGATTCAACTGCCAAAAAGACTTCATTACTCCCTCCTCTGTCAGCCAGCTTAGTTGACATAATGAAGAAACAGCAGCAGCAATGGGAGTGTGGATCGTGCATGACCAGAAATGATCAAAGTTTGCTGAAATGTATTTGTTGTGAAACTCTGAAACCAGGATTTGAACCCGCACCTGCACCTGTCAAGGCTGCTTCATCTTATTCTGGAATGGCAAACTTCATAAAAAAACAGCAGCAGCAGTGGGAGTGTTCGTGCTGCATGACTGGAAATGACCAGAATCGGAATAAATGTGCTTGTTGCGAGGCCCCCAAGCCAGGATGCGAGCCAGCTCCTGCGGAGTCTGCTAAGTTCAATTTCGGCAGTACAACCAACAAATTCAAATTTGGTATTGATAAAGCGGATGAGCCAGTTGAGTCCAGTACTATTGTAAATAATAGCGAAACAGATGGAGTTAAAAAACCAGAGCCTTCATTACCGATCACAGGTGGCTTTGTATTTGGAAATACTGTGAAATCAACATCAAATATTGCAGAAGCGCCCAAGGAAGGTTTCACATTTGGTATCATTAATGGTAAATCTGCCAATGATTCAAGTGAAAGCAAACAAAACACACTTCCTTCAAATCCCGAATCTAGTTTTGAGATTAAACCTGCGGGATCTGTTGCTCCGATTACGAATCCCGGAGGATTTGTTTTCGGAAAATCATTGGTTGATCCGAAACCTGTAGAGTCAGCAGAACCCGAAGCCAAAAAGAAAACCTTTGGGGTTCCCAGTTTTCTAGGTAAAGATGACGGAGAGAAACCAATGATGACGTTTGGTATTCAACCTGTCATTTCCAAACCTGTTGAGATTTCCCCTGTGTCCTTGGCTGGTGGTCTCGCAGTTCCTACTCCTGCAGTTGCCACAACGGTTGCGGTATCAACAGAAAAGATCAGTTCTCCACCATACACATTTTCTTTCGGTAATTCGGCTCAATCACCACTTAAACCTGCAGCGCCAACGGCTAATGCTAGTTTTGGAAGCAGCGGAGGATTTCAGTTTGGATCTCCCATTTCGGCACCATCATCTACGACACTTCCTGTATTTAAATCTCCCGGTACGTTCAATTTTGGCACGAAATCTGTCATTGCTCCAGCAACAGCACCTGAAGCAAAACCGGAAGAAAATTTACAAGCGAAGCCTTTATTCCAGTTACCCACTCCTGGCGCTGGGTCTTTATTTTCGAGTCCAACTCAGACTCAAGTGGCACCTGCCGCTGTTTCTAAGGAAGGGGGCCCTGAAAAAGGGCTGGCATCTGGAATTCAATTCTCTGCGCCTTCAATTGTGGCAGAAAAACCCAAAGAATCTCCTGCTGGGTCTTCCCTCTTTAATTTCTCTTCACCTTCTTCTAATGCTGGTTCTAGTATATTCAAGCCTCCTGTTGGCGCTCCTGTTTTTAACTTTGGAACAACAGCCGTTCTTAAGTCGGACTCTACAACTGTGCCGATATTTGGATCTCCAGCAGCCAAATCACAGCCAGTCAATCTTTTTGGACCAAAACCTGGTACCGAAATGTCAAGTGTCCCAGGAGATTCTTTATTTAAAACGGCTCCAGCGACTGTAGCTCCTTCTTTCACTCCTGCGACCCCTAATATCTTTGGCTCAGCACCAAACACAAACTCATCTCTGCCAGGGGCTAGTGTGTTCGGTTCTAACATCTTAAATCCTTCACCATCTAAGCCTACAGTAACTGTGTTTGGGTCTCAAATGGGTGCCACTTCCTCGAATTCTCCATTCAGTGCCGGCACCCCTGCATTTGGTTCCACTGGAATGTTTGGAGCCGGAAATGTTGCAAGTCCTCCTGCTAGCAGTCTGTTTGGCAACAATCCTCTTAAGCCTTCTGAGGGTGGGTTTATGAATTCGCAGGCTGTGGCTTCTCCTGTTTTCGGTGCTCCTACGCCCACAGCAGCTCCATTAGTCAATTCAAATATGTTCGGCTCCAATTCAGCTCCAACTGGTCCTGTGTTTGGTGCATCTTTTGGGGAGGCGCCAACACCAGGAACAACATTCAATTTTGGCTCGAGTGCCCCCAATCCGGCATTCGGAGGACCTGGAGCAGCTCCTGGGGTGTTCTCATTCGGTGGTTCGGGTGTTGCCCCCCAGCCTGGCAATGCACAGTTTAACTTCAGCATGGGAGCTCCATCGTCAGCTTTCCCGGCGGCCCCGGGAGCGACACCAGGGCCCACTCAGCGCCGAATAAAGAAGGCCGTACGCAGAAATGTTCTTCGGTGAAATGAAGATTGGTCCCTGAAGTCGACTATTCGCCACGGACAGTAGAGTTACATCAATTATGAATCTAAATTGTGTACTGTGCAGTTTGCGTGATTTCACGTTGCCGATGTTATTTTAAACACTTTTAAAATCGGTTACGATTGTCAGATCTGAGTGATTTTGGTGTAAATATTCTTGTTCCATTCTAAATTACTTTGACATTTTATGAAAAATTTTATGAATCTGTTAAATCTTCAATTTTAATTCATAAAATTTTAATGTTTCCCAAAATCTGTTTCATTTATCCTTTCCTTCTCCTATTTTAAACTTTGTGTTTTTATGTATAGGTGGATATCTTGTTAATTTTAACCATTTTTATGGATATTCTTAGTTGTTATTGATGTGAAAGACGGAAAGAATATTATTTCTCACATCACGACAGATGAGTTACCTTACGTGACTGCGCTTATGCAATTTTAACGGTATGAAATGCCTTTTGATCATATATTAGTTCTTACTCTAATTCACATTCAATGTATATTTTATACAGACTGTTTTATAACTAAAGAATGAAAAGTTAAAAAAAATGACTAAATTATTTCACAAATATTTTGCAAATGAATTGTTGTTAATGATTATGACCCATATCTGTACTTAGGATATTAAATTAAGGTTTTAACAACAGGATTGTTGATCCGGCCGAGGTTTACATGGGCAGTGCCGCACTCGTCAGGCCTTACTGATTGTCTGTTTAAAGTTAATATATTGTATACTGCCGCATTTATGAAATTTTCTCAACTGAATGTAAAAAACCTGTAAATAAATATTTCTATGAAAACTTCAACTGAATGTTTTTATTTCTGTCGTGTTTGTAAAAATATATCTTCCTTTTACACTCAGTAAATCGCATTCACCATTTTCACATTAACTCAACATTGCCGTCTGCTCTCTAATTTTCATATGTAATAAATACTGATACACTATCATCATCTTACTTACTCGGGCTTAGTTCCCAATGTAAAAAAAACAAGAACTCACTCCCTTTAGATGTCCCTTGTCCCTTTTGATAATTTTTTTTCACAAATCTGAACAAATAATTAAATATCTCATTCCATTAAAAAAATCTCACTAAAATAATTAAAATATTCAAAGAAAACTTTGGTTATTTTGTAGCCAGTAAAATTATTTGATTGAGACAATCTATAAATTTGGTCACCGTTTCAAAATTATTTTGTTTTGTTAGTATTTTATTCATAAAAATAATATTCAAGCCTTTGTAATAATAAGTATTTATAATCATATAGTGTGAATTAGTTTTATGAAATACTGAAAATAGTGCCCAGGTTATTGTTTAACTTTTGGCCTGCAGGCGTGAAAATAAATTGTAAAGAAAAATACAATGTCTATACTAGCATTGTTGAAGAAATTGTATCAGGCGTGAACTTTATTATACCTGTTACATATTCATAATTAAGAACTGAGATCGAATCAGAGACTCTGGATCAAAATTCAATATTCTTAAAGACATATCGTACTTTTCTAGAGATTCAGTTCAATTCAATTATTCATTTCAACGTAGTCATTTATCTAGTGACGAATAGAGATGTTTTTGGTTAATTTTACAATAATAATTTTCAACAACTGTATCATTGTATATTCTCCCTTCTACCCACAGTACATTGTTATGTATCGGTCATGACCCAATCGCTACAACTATAATGGTAACAATAAGTTTTGAAGATTTAGCAATGTGTTTGGAATAGTTAACAATAACATATTGTATTGTTCAACTGACAAGACAAGCTGACTGTAATTCATTTAGTGTAACTGATATCTATAAACGTTTGCAATAACTAATGGTTATAATCATCGTCGATAACAAAGTGGATCTTACGCAAGAATAAATATTAAAAATTTATTACACAAGGACAGTTCATAATAAACTATAAAACTTGTTGGGTTATTTTCCTTTTTATAGTATAGGGTAAAAATTTTATAGTGATGAAGATGTTTGCTGTCATTTTTGAGAGGTAGGTGTTGAATAATCCTTCATACTTTTATTGTGCGACAAGAAAAATACCATGATATGTTGTTTTAACACATTTATTTAAATTGAAATATTTTACAAACTCTTAAATTAAACTTAAATATTTTGGCAAAACTTGTGACCGTTATAACTGTAAATTGTTCGTAGAATTATTTTTTAGTACATGTTTAAACAAAATAACAAGTTGCATTATCGAAGACTCCAATTTTTTAAATGCTTTCGTCCGGCGAAAGTAAATTGGTGTAAAATTAGTGTTTGTCCAAAACCATTTAGCTTGTATTTATTTTTAAAGTAAATAATACGTTATCAATATCACATAGCTGTATTATAATTTTTACATTGTTTATAACATACTTCCTAGCTTACAATTACACACATTCGTGTACTTACGTTAAATTTAATTATTTTTACACTGATTTAAACAGAATACCCCTAATGACTTGAATAAAATTATTTATGAAGGAAGACCATATTAATAGCTATAACAAAATTATAAACGTGCAAGTTAACTGATATTTGAAAAAAATTATAAAACCGATAGACCCCGAATATAAAACAACTAAACTTGGCTGGTGCGCTGAATTATTTAAAAGTGTATTTAACATAAAACCAAGATAGATCATAAAAAGATTATTTGTAAATGTAAAATCTTACATTTAATTTAATGTACATAACGGCTGCACTATTGATTAGTGAACTTTTAATATAAAAAAAACTCTATTTTTATTTATCCCAGGTGTCATACTTAATTATTTTTATAAATCTATATTACGGGAAATTCAATTCTGAAGTAGGACATGCGTTGGTATCCTATGAATAAATTTGGGTGTATGTTTTAAAAATTATATTTTTTTATACATGACTTAGAAGTATTTTTAATACATATCCTTACAAATATTTTTTAGTAGAGTAGAATTTTTTTCAGACGCCATCTATGACTTTTTTGTAATACAGAAGTTAAATTTATTTTGCGTATAATTTAAGTATGAAAATAATATTTGAAATAAAAATTATTAATTATAGGTTAAAATAAATTAACCTAATCTAGGTTTACAAAAAATGTACAAATATGTTAGTTTTATATCACTTGTCAGTGATGATATTACAAAATAATTTTATTGAATAGTTTCACATGGCATATAGAGATGTCATTTTACATTGCCCTCTCAAATATTTTCTCTTTCAGTAACTATTGTAAAAGTTTAGCTATCTCCAAATAACGAATTAAATCAAAATTACACCTAATAGTTACACTAGAGAAGAAAAATGTACAAATTTTCAAAGTGAGTTTTGAGAAGCAACATTTTCCTTCTCCGAACGACAGTGATTGGCAGCTCGGCTTTGGTTTTCAGCGGTTCTCACAAGAGCCTGAGTCTCTGAGTCTTCATGACAAAGGTGGTGTGGGGCGGCTGAGGGGAGAAGACAGGCTTTCCGTCAATTTTGTACTCTGAATAGGGGATGTTGTAAGACTCTACGCAGCCTAATCTCTCGGCTATCTTCGCGCTGAAGTGGCTTGAGCAGGCTACTTTCATGAAGCCGATGTTCGCTAACTTGGCCGCAGATCTGAAATGCCAGATATATTATTGTTACAATTGATTTCCAAAATACAAAGTCAAATAATAAATATCTTATTGTGTGTATATTTATATTGGTAGGGACTTCAAAATTATAAAATAAAAATTCTTACACGGCGGCTCTGGTGAGTCTCCCCGCGACCCCGCGGCCCCTCCAGGCGGGGTCCACGGCGATGATCTTCAGGTCGAAGCAGGACTCCAGGTCGGGGTACTTGTCGAAGAGCCGCGCCTGCCTCTCGCACTCGCCCAGGAAGGTCAGGATTTTGCGGAGACGGGGGTGGTCACAGTCCTCGCCGGTGTTATTCTCGTATGCTGCCTCCTGAAAACATCAAATTCAGTTTATCTATCTGAACTCCATAGGCCAAAAAGATCCGCCTAAATATTGCATTGGCTATGATATTCAAGTGTGTAGAGACTGCTCTCAACGTAGACTACATGTCTATGTTGCCTCCAAGTCATCGTGTCATACGTTTCATGTGGTGTTCTCCTTCATAACCCGTTTAGAAGTGCGACAAGTATTTATTCAGAAAACACTCACGGCTTCCTCCCTGGTTTCAGAGCCTCCCATCAGCACGCCGACCAGGTCGCCTCCGCTCTCCGCCACGAACGACAGGCGGTCACCGAGCGAAGAGACAGAGTACTCCTCCAGCTCCTTGCACCTGCCGCCGCCCTCCAAGAGGTTGACGGCCACGTTGAGGGGTTCGTCCAGGAAGAACGTGCGGCGCAGGAAGGCGAGGAGGCGCTCCTCATCTGCGGCGCCAGCCACGCGCACGGTGAAGTCCAGGGGCGGCTCGGCCCCGCTGAGGGGCGGCGGGGTGGCCAGGGCCGGGGGAGTGGCCATGCTGCCCACGGGAGGCACCAGCGTCAGGCTGGCCAGCCGACTCGGCAGCGCGTTGCCGATCTGCAACAGAAAACCACGGGTAAGTCACTCCCTGCTTATTTTAAACTATTTTACTGATTAGATCAGTGTAGCGGTCGGTGCACATACACCGATCTACAATTCTTTGACAACAAATGAAGATTTTTAATTTAATTAATTTAGAGCCCCCAGCGCACGACGCGTCAGAGATATTCCGACACCCAACCAGTAACCACGTTTCTTTTTATATTGTTAATCTATCTTGTTCATCAATAAGTTGAATACGCAAACATTTCGCCAGCCTTTTGATCAACACACATCAACATATATTTTCCATTGGCGAAATCAGTTTTCAAAAAATCAAGCGCTATTGTTTAAACCATAGGTTCCCAAACTATTTTGTCCCGTCGAACCCTTGTCGAGTTTTCCTGTTTTTCGTAGACCCCTGCCTTGCTAATATTGAAATTTTACAAATTCATCATCTTCAAACATATTTTTGACATCTGATATACATGCGCCATATTTTATGTCGGTATGTAAACATTGAATAATTATTTCTTTTTTGTAAGAAGGTTGACAAATGCACTGAAACCCTTTTCCATGTAGTATGAAGATGGAAATGCTATCAAAAACCTTCTTGCGATAGTCCATAATGAAGGATTAACAGCATTATTATGCTCGGCATTCCTCCAAATAAATCTTGTATTCTACAAATGAGATTTTTGGTCGAAATTAATTATATTTCAATACGATTATAATGTTATAACCATGTATATGATTTTTCTACTCTATACAAAACGGTGTTAATATCTATGATTAAGCATTTTTTTATTTTTAATTGACGTATTTAGATTAATATATTTATTTGCATGCTGTAATAATTAATAGTTTAATTCATTAGGCTACCTTGACATTCAACGGCAAAATTTTATGAAAAAATGTATTTGCAAAGTATTTCGTAATATGATTGACCTTGTCAGAGTATCAAAGTTAATTGAGTTTTTCTATATTGAATTTGCGTAAATGTATGACATATTTCTGCACATATAAAAGTCGTTTTTTAGCTGCGTACACATGGTGCAACACAACCGACAACAAAACGTTGATAAGCCAATTGAATCGTCTATTGCACTTTTTTACACCAAAAAGCCTTAAACATCCTACTAGATATGGGGTAGAAGGTGGAAAAGTAATGTTTGCTTTATTTAATAAATAAATATAAGCTATTTGCGATCTTTGATATGAGTTACTAAATAATTTTACTGTAAATAACGTTAATGCTTGGGGTAAAAGACAAAAGCTCTAATAATTAGAAACCACTACGCGATTGAAAAGATCAAACATCAATATGTTTAAAACGTATAATTTTTTTGGCTATTACTTTTTGCTCACCGCCGAGTCAATCTGGTGACAGACAACGCAATACTTGAAATAATTTATTTAAAATTGTTTCAAGTATTTGTGATGTACGCATTGTTGAAAAAATAAAATATTCCGAGCAAAATAATAATTTAGAACAAACACCTAAGCTTCAGTAAATTATTATCAAAAAATAAATAAATAAGCTCATTTGATTTTCAAAATTTATACAAATAATCTCTGTATGAAAAATGGCATGAATTTATATTAAATTTATAAAAAAGGTCCATGGTTCAGTTATTAAAATATTATCAAGTTTTTTTGCACGAATTTGGCTGACTATTATGGAGCGATTTATAAAAGTAAAAACAAAACGTTTAAGTATTATAAAAATAGACATAATTGAAATGCACAAAAAATTATGAACGCTCTATAATTATACATTGAAGCTAGTTTTTTTTAATATGAGTGTACTTTTTTACAGGCTCGCCAGCTATTCTGCTGAAAAAATCACACAAAACGCAAAGTATAATAATTATTCATTTAAAATTATGCGGTCCTTTTAAATTAAAAATAATTCCTCTAGTCTCATAGTCTTTTTAACAAAAAATTCAATTTGCTTTAGTTGACAGTTTTGAGCATTCCGGTTTTACTAATAAACAGTAAAATCGATTTTTCCCAAGATAAAGTTTTAAATTAAATAAAATTAATGTAAGTAACAATTTTTATTTATGTATGAATAATTTTTATTCAATGTCCTTTCAAGGAAGTTTGGTTGAGTAGGCAGTGATAATACAATATACGTTGTAATAGGATTTTAATTATTTAAAATAATCAAAAATGTTTCCTTAGTCTTATTTTTATAACTTGAAGTATTATCATATCTAAATATTAAATAATTTACAAGGTAAACTAAGTGCGTAATTCTAAATATATATATGTGAGTTTCGGTTTGTTAAGTAGGAGCTTTTTTTTTTACGTGATCAAGTTTTTGTAGCTGATTATACATTGAGATAAAAGATATAAATAAATTTGCGCTTGCATAGCAACATCTTAATAAAAATCAAAATTACGATGTTTTTATATTGATAACGTCTAGTTATATTTTTTTCAGTAATACGGTGCGATCCACAAAAAAATGCGGTAATACGTTTGAGAGAAGTCAATGCGTGAGTAATCCCTATTTTTTTTATACAGTGAAGGGTTTGAGACTGTTTATAAAAATACATAAGGTGGATGAATATATGATGATGAATTTTTTTTGACCATCAAAATAGTTTAGTATGGCTTTGAGAGCTGAAGGTGCAAGGTATCTGGTTAAAAATATAGTGAGTTGTATTGTTACGTGTATAACACAAATAGATCGAGTTGCGAGTACCCGGACAGGCAATGGAGCGTAACAAAGATCAAAGTCAGTACAAAAGAAAACTCACTACCGATGGCATGAAGTCGTTTTTTTTTTTTTTTTCATTGCGATAACTAGTTTACTAGATGCGATAATGGTTTCGGGCGTGACCGGCCGGCGGTGGCGGGTTTAATTTTTTCCACCGTCGCCACTGAAGCGAAGGCACGAGAGCTGAACGGCAACTCCTGACGGTCAAGGCACTCCACTCAGCTGACTCCGTCGCGATTCTATTTTTTCTTCCTCATTTCATTGTTAGTCAATTTGATAAGACGGCTTGATTATACGGTAGGCCAATAAGTAAAATTCATTATGCTGATGATACTGTCCTCCTAGCAGACAGTGCTGACGGCCTACGGACCCTTGACGACAAAGTCAACGATGCTAGCCGTAAGTACGGCCTCTCCACGAACATAAAATTGACCGAAAATAATTGTGGTCAGTAATATCATAATTGACAACTAAGTAATGGAGAGAGTTAAAAAAATTAAATACTTGGGCAGCTGGTTAAATGAAAACTGGTATCCTGACCAGGAATTTAAAGTGAGAATCAAGAGATATAACACTGAAATTTTGCTGGAGATTCACCAAGTGTTATGTCGTCTTAGTTCTACTTTATGGAGTTGAAGTTTAGACATATAGGAGATATAGGAGAATCCTTAAAATACCATGGGTTAACCGCGTCTCAAATGAGAGCGTCTTGCACAGAATGCGCGAAAAAAGAGAAGTCCGGACGTTGGTAAAGAAGCGGAAGGTCTCCTATTTAGGCATCCTCCAGCTGATTGTCCAAGGAAAAATCGAAGGAAACAGAGGCATTGGAAGGAGGAAGTTTACGTGGATGTGGAATTTGCGACAGTGGAAGTACGGCCGAATTAGAAAGACTGGCTTGGATAGAAATATGTTCGATGAAATGGTCACCAACCTCTTATGAGGAGAAGCATCAGAAGAAGAAGGTTGATTATTTAAATGTTCAATAAACAGTTTTGCTAGTTATATTTTACTTACCGTATAACAAAAAAAAAAATCAATACTGCAACAATCAACGGTCGAGGCACTTTGGCACAAATCGTGAGCAATAATAGTTTTTCTCTCGTTTCTCAAACATTTTATTTGGTGGTCTGATGAACTGTTTTTTCGTGTGACTCAACGTTTTATTTATCGCCCTCCCTTAAAAAAAAAACCAACGGCAACTATTTGCGAACCAATGTGAAATAATGAAGTATTTATTTAAACTTTTTTATTTTAAAGATGTTTCAATGTAGTTTTTAAGTATCACAAGTAATAAATGGCAACTATTGATGGTATAAGTTCTTGAATCAGCTGTGTATACGACGTTTTAACCAAATATGTTTACTCTCGTATCATCGCTCTGTCTATTAATTTTAATGCAGTTATAAGCATGACTATTTATTAATGGAAATCATTCAAAGTATTTAATTTATTCATCATGTTTTATTGTTATATAATTTTACAAATATTTTGAGTATTGTAAAATACACGATTGACAAAGCTTATTTTATAATATTTCATTGTAGTTGCAGTGAACCAAATGCCAACTTCTGAAAGTCAAACTACTTTGCGCTGCTGACATTAGCTATATTTAATATCTCTTTATCTCTTCATTGTTATTTTCTTCTATTTTAAGATTAGCTTGTATCTTAAACGCACTAAAATGTGCTCGCCAATTGGTTGCCTTGCGTCGATATTGAGCTATGTTTATCTCCGATACTGAAACGAACCAGTTATCGAGCCCCGGCGGTCAAAGCTCTTTACTCAGCTGAGATGCATGCACGTTGGTAACAACAATTGTATATTTTCTTCCGTATGTTTTCTCTATTTGAACATTTGAGAATGATTGGCAGTATTACCTTCACCACTGAAGTAAATCAAATAGCAACCGCCGACGGTCAAATCACTCTTCCTAGGTCACGGTTATTTCCCATCAATATTACAAACATTTTTTTATTGTAAGTTCATTCGCCTTACGAGGACTTCTTCATGCAGCCTGAAAAATTCCTTGAAACGCGAAAATACTAACAAACGAAAATGTTCGTAATCTCATAACCAATTGGCTATTTATAGTTGTTGTTTGAATATTAAATATTTTAAAGCAGTTTCTTCGTCACAGTGTAATTTTGAGAAGAGGCAATCATAGATAAATTATTGACGGTACTTAGTTTATAGATTTTATTTAATTTATATTGTAATTATGGCTTGTATTAATTTATTAAATTTACTATTTATTTGTAAGCTATAGCAAAATATTTTTAAAATTATATAATTAATGAAAATCCCTGCCTCTGAAACGCGCAATTTAGCTAGTCAAGGTACTTTTCACAGCTGCCGTAAGACATGACGATTTAATATTTTTTCTATTTTTATTTACAGCTTTGCTACAAAATTTAGCTTTAATGATTACATATTCTAATGGTTTTTATTATTAAATTGTAGTAAAATAATCACCAACCCCTGGAAGTAATTTTAGTTCGTAGACATCTATTTCAGCAACGGTTCTAATGAAACTAGGATATGTGTTTCCGGCCATACCAAAGTGTTTTTTTTCAGGAGTAGTCGTGATGCGTGCACACTTTTCAGATTATCAATAATCTGTTTATTTAAAAACTGAAATCCTTGTTTCGAATATCATCAATGACCTAAAATTATTCATTCATGAAAATATAAAATGAATCATGCTTCTGTCAATCTCTTTTCATCTTTATTTTTATTAAGCGCCGTAAACACGCCTAAGAGATATAATATCTTTATAGTGAGGTTGCCATTGGCGCGGAGCAAGTAGTGTCAAGGTCCTTGGCTGATATAAGCCTAGGGGGATAAATTCTTTTAACACATTTTATACATTTTTTAAAATATATATTTGATATATAAGTTCGATGTTTGTGCTAACTTAGTGATATAGAAAAAAATCATATACTAAGAAAAGGAAAAACCCACTGACTAGTACAAAAGTACGCATGCAAATTCCTGGTATTTAAGATCTAATTTCAAGAATTACTTTGATACCAGAGAAACTCATTATTCACAGATTGTTGCCACACTATATTGGATAACGTCTATTGCATTATAATTCTCCATGGTTTAGAATCGCTAGTCAAAAACTTACTTTTATTTTTAGATATTCCAAGTAAGAATAAATATAGAATCGTGTCACCATGCTAGAAAGTACAAACAAAAAACTCGGTTCATGACAAAAGACAGGTTTTGATTTGCGAAAAATGCACCTCGAGTGTTGTAAATCGTAATACAATCAAATAAAATGGAAAATTTACAGTTATTTCATTATTTTCAGCACTCCGAGAAAGTCTGATATTTCTTTACACGAGTGTAGCTTACTTCCAATACCTTTATTTCAGGCAATTTTTTCATAAATATCCAGAAACAATTCATTTTTATTGCATTGACGACAGAAAAGATTGATACAACTAGTAAAATCTACTTTCTGATTTTATTTTAGAGTCCATAATATATAATAATAAAATTTCAGTGTTCATGCCTTTTTATATATTTTTTATTTGGATATTTTTTCTACTTTTACTGGTGATTTATCCGTTTATTCAAGTTACCTTTACATCGTCAATGTGTGAATAATACAAAAGTATGTTGCTTGTAGCGCTTCCAGAAGAAGCTATTTATGTAAACGGTAATATTATACCAAGAAACCGTATAAATGGTCTTATAAATTTGACACAGGAGAAAAGCGTTTCCACTTATAAAAAGAAAACAGATGGTAAAATTTCTGACCAAATCTATTAAAATTAAAATAATTGTAGTAATTATCAATTATTAAAAAACTCAACGAGTCACGGTTTACGCACGACGTTCATCGTTCATCAGTGTGTTTGCGAGTAGTACTTTATTTCCATAATGTAAACATCGAAGATAAGGTAGTGGCACTTAGAAAGGTGAAATTTGAATAAATATTTTCTGTTTTTTAACAGTAGCATTGAAGTGAAAACAAATATTTAAAAAATGCGTAAAATAAATTTGTTTGGTCCAATAAAAAAGTTTGAACTCAGATGACACAGCAAGGCCACAATTTCTTATCTTGTTAATTTTGGTATTAATAAAAACGTTTATCAGAATGGAAACCCAGACGTAGAATATTCCCATGACATCACTGTTTTCTGATCTGATTAAATTTAGTTAAAATATATACAAAAATATTTATGTTGTTTTGGCGTCAGTTTATCATATTTAATGTTATGAATAAGTTATTGAAATAGGGTCACTCAATCAACGGATTTAAAAATTTTATTTCGGATTTTTATCCGAAATAAAATATCTGCAGGCTATGTGGTCATATAAAGACGCGTTATGAAATAAAATTATATTTTTTATCTCTCCTTACTGTCCTTAAAAATGCCCCCCCTATTCTTTGAGGGTCAAAAACAATTCATATGCCATGACCACTTTAAGTTGTATTCAAGTCCATAAATAACATTCAATGTACAATAAAATGCAATGCAAAAATAATTAAAATTACGAATTTTTTAAAAGTTTAAAAATATATTGTAATCTAAATAAGTATAACCAATTATTAAAATAGGCTAAATTTAATTAAAAAAAGGAAACAATGACGTAATTAAAATACTCAATAATCAAAATTAATGTGATGACTATATTTGAACATAATTATGGTTAATATATTTTTAAAGGAGTTTGTCACAACAAAAAACAATCTAAATTTTGTGATAAGTATCACAACTATCAGTAAGTTTATTATAATTACAATTATTTATAAAAAAACCTCAAAGATTTACCAAGAAACACTTCACCGCAAAAATACGCATTTTACGTCAAAGATTTTAGGATTTTACGTTAGGAGTCTACTAATTTTATTATTAAATGCGATAACATAATTTGCTCCAAAAACCATTTGCTTTTCGTATAACCTATGAAATAAAAATAAATTATTTAAATATATACAAAATAATCACTACTACACATATTTAAGTAAAAAATATTGATTTTTGTTTTAAATTTGATTTATTAGAGTATCCAAAACATCCCATTGAGTGCATTGAAAAATAATAAATGCGTTCTAAGATCCTTTTACTTCTGTTTATGTTTCTCAGAAAAGGGAAAGTTAAATCTCAAAAATGTTTGCCATGGCGTCAATAATGTATTTTGCCTAAAATTCGTACAAAATCGCATTTTCCATCGATTAATTATTCGTTGTGGTTTGCTAGTGACGCAAAATCGATGTTAATAGATAAAAATTTGTCATTACATTTACCAATATTGTTTGTTTTAATCATCAATAGAAGTATAAGTTGGCTTTGATAGTATTAATTAATGTACGTATTATGGCGTATTATATGAAAAGTTCACTGAATATTATTGTATTCTTTGAAATTACGTCTCTTTGCGTAAGCATGTTTTCCATACGTATGATTGTTTCTGTTATTTTTTTACTATTATTATTATTGTGTATGTATCTGATGTATTCAAGCTACTACGTTTAGAAACGTACTGGGTTTTAAAATTTTCACCTGTGAATACAAAAGCACGCTCGCGCAGGTGTGTTGCTACGAAGAAAATTACTTTAAAGTAAACACGTTTCTCTGTGACGTCACATACAAATTAACATTTCATCAGGTAGACTAACACCCAATGCAAATATTTGAAACTATATAATTATTTTTAACAATCACCTGAGATTGCTAGGCCAATAATAGTACACAGTTTAAACTGTTTCACAAATATAAAAATATTTACTCTTTAAATATAAAAGGCGTGTTGATTTTTCAACCCAATCCCTAAAATTCTCTAATCTGAAAAATTCAAATACCATGATTAAATTTATATTTACATAAAAAAATGTATTGACATGAAAAAGTTTCAATGTTTCGTATTATAAATAAAATCAATTCTCAAATATCATGTACATTTCTAATGATTGGTTTATTAAAAATAATATCATCATTTTTGATTGTTTTCATAAATTCAAAAATTTCAATTAAAATACAATATAATAATTGTATAATTCTTATCAATTATTAAATATGAAAAACCCTTTTAAATACGATTTATTTAAATCCCTACAAATTCTTAGTTTCGTAACATCCACGCAAGCAGAAATATGTTGAAAGCACGACTTTATTATGTAAAAATAAATTTACGTCCATTTTTGTTATACCTTATGTAACATAATTTTTTTAAGACTCACTAAGAATTTTTTTTTTATTATAAGAATAATATTTTACAGTATGAGTTGTATTAAAAAAAAATGTTTTTGAAAAAAAGCTTACGGTGAAATCCAGGAAGTGTTCCACATCCTGGTGGATGGAGAGGGACTCCTTCATTCCGATGACGGGGGCGGCCTCTTGAACAGACATCTTGCAAAAGTAATTTCACACGCAAAACAACAAAAAGAAAACTCAGTACGGAGCACAAGCCACGAGCGCGATATCCTCCACGCACGAAACGCGACAGCACAATGAGCCCTCCGCGGCGCGCCCTGCGCTATTTATACGGGCGAACTAGGAACGGAAAAAAGACGCGTGAAAAAACAAAGCTACGCGGAGGATGTCCCCGGGCCCCCCTGGGCCCCCTCGGCCCCCCTCGGCCCCCTCGGACCCCCCCATCGGGGGCCAGACAATGCCCGCAGTCGCGCCGGCCGCGGCCCCCTCGCCGCACGCCGGCCTCAGAGATCTCCATACTCGTATGTCCAAGCTCGCCCGCCGCAGCCTCTCGACCAATAATCCAATTTTTTTTTACAAAACTACCGCATGAATTTTTTTATTTTGCAGCCTGTCAACCTTTTTTTTAATCGTTCATTTTTAAGGCTGTATGCATATGCAAACTTCCCATGCATTGCTGTCATTATGTACCCTGAGCGTGTATCAGATCTAGACGCCAGAGCTTTGTAAGGAAACGATTTTAACAATACGCAGATTCTTCCTTTGAATATAAAACTGCGGTGTAAAAGAAAACTCTCTAAGAAAACCATGAACACTGGGTCAGCATAAATATATGTTCAGTTGGATGGTTTCCAATCGCCTGAAGAATAAGATGCACTTGAGATCTCTAGCAAATATGAGCAGCATACTATTGTACGCTTTTTTTTACGTACGTGATTGTCACATGATTTTTTCGAAATAATAACATTCAATTGAAGTTTTCAAAGAAATATTTATTTAAAGGTTTTTTACATTCAGTTGGCGTTCATTTATTTCATCGAAGAACATTTCTGCGTACAGCCTTCTTTATTCGGCGCTGGGCTCTGGTGTCGCTCCCGAGGCCGGCTGACGATGAAGCTCCCGTGCTGAAGTTAAACTGTGCATTGCCAGGCTGGAGGGCAACACCCGAACCATCAAATGATAACACCCCAGAAGCTGCTCCAGGTCCTCCGAATGCTGTTGTTTTTGGTGTTGGCGCCTCCCCAAAAGATGCACCAAACACAGGACCAGTTAGAGCTGAATTGGGGCCGAACATATTTGAATTGACTAATGGAGCTGCTGCGGGCATAGGAGCACCAAAAGCTGGAAGAGTCACAGCCTGCGAATTCATAAACCCACCCTTAGAAGGTTTACGTGGATTGTGGCCAAACAGAGGAGGACTTGCAACATTTCCGGCTCCAAACATTCCAGTGGAACCAAATGCAGGGGTGCCGGCACTGAATGGAGAATTCGAGGAAGTGGCACCCATTTGAGACCCAAACACAGTTACTGTAGGCTTAGATGGTGAAGGATTTAAGATGTTAGAACCGCACACACTGGTCCCTGGCAGATATGAGTTTGTGTTTGGTGCTGAGCCAAAGATATTAGGGGTCGCAGGAGTGAAAGAAGGAGCTACAGTCGCTGGAGCCGTTTTAAATAAAGAATCTCCTGGGACACTTGACATTTCGGTACCAGGTTTTGGTCCAAAAAGATTGACTGGCTGTGATTTGGCTGTGTTTGGTGCTGAGCCAAAGATATTAGGGGTCGCAGGAGTGAAAGAAGGAGCTACAGTCGCTGGAGCCGTTTTAAATAAAGAATCTCCTGGGACACTTGACATTTCGGTACCAGGTTTTGGTCCAAAAAGATTGACTGGCTGTGATTTGGCTGTGTTTGGTGCTGAGCCAAAGATATTAGGGGTCGCAGGAGTGAAAGAAGGAGCTACAGTCGCTGGAGCCGTTTTAAATAAAGAATCTCCTGGGACACTTGACATTTCGGTACCAGGTTTTGGTCCAAAAAGATTGACTGGCTGTGATTTGGCTGTGTTTGGTGCTGAGCCAAAGATATTAGGGGTCGCAGGAGTGAAAGAAGGAGCTACAGTCGCTGGAGCCGTTTTAAATAAAGAATCTCCTGGGACACTTGACATTTCGGTACCAGGTTTTGGTCCAAAAAGATTGACTGGCTGTGATTTGGCTGTGTTTGGTGCTGAGCCAAAGATATTAGGGGTCGCAGGAGTGAAAGAAGGAGCTACAGTCGCTGGAGCCGTTTTAAATAAAGAATCTCCTGGGACACTTGACATTTCGGTACCAGGTTTTGGTCCAAAAAGATTGACTGGCTGTGATTTGGCTGTGTTTGGTGCTGAGCCAAAGATATTAGAGGTCGCAGGAGTGAAAGAAGGAGCTACAGTCGCTGGAGCCGTTTTAAATAAAGAATCTCCTGGGACACTTGACATTTCGGTACCAGGTTTTGGTCCAAAAAGATTGACTGGCTGTGATTTGGCTGTGTTTGGTGCTGAGCCAAAGATATTAGGGGTCGCAGGAGTGAAAGAAGGAGCTACAGTCGCTGGAGCCGTTTTAAATAAAGAATCTCCTGGGACACTTGACATTTCGGTACCAGGTTTTGGTCCAAAAAGATTGACTGGCTGTGATTTGGCTGTGTTTGGTGCTGAGCCAAAGATATTAGGGGTCGCAGGAGTGAAAGAAGGAGCTACAGTCGCTGGAGCCGTTTTAAATAAAGAATCTCCTGGGACACTTGACATTTCGGTACCAGGTTTTGGTCCAAAAAGATTGACTGGCTGTGATTTGGCTGTGTTTGGTGCTGAGCCAAAGATATTAGGGGTCGCAGGAGTGAAAGAAGGAGCTACAGTCGCTGGAGCCGTTTTAAATAAAGAATCTCCTGGGACACTTGACATTTCGGTACCAGGTTTTGGTCCAAAAAGATTGACTGGCTGTGATTTGGCTGTGTTTGGTGCTGAGCCAAAGATATTAGGGGTCGCAGGAGTGAAAGAAGGAGCTACAGTCGCTGGAGCCGTTTTAAATAAAGAATCTCCTGGGACACTTGACATTTCGGTACCAGGTTTTGGTCCAAAAAGATTGACTGGCTGTGATTTGGCTGTGTTTGGTGCTGAGCCAAAGATATTAGGGGTCGCAGGAGTGAAAGAAGGAGCTACAGTCGCTGGAGCCGTTTTAAATAAAGAATCTCCTGGGACACTTGACATTTCGGTACCAGGTTTTGGTCCAAAAAGATTGACTGGCTGTGATTTGGCTGTGTTTGGTGCTGAGCCAAAGATATTAGGGGTCGCAGGAGTGAAAGAAGGAGCTACAGTCGCTGGAGCCGTTTTAAATAAAGAATCTCCTGGGACACTTGACATTTCGGTACCAGGTTTTGGTCCAAAAAGATTGACTGGCTGTGATTTGGCTGTGTTTGGTGCTGAGCCAAAGATATTAGGGGTCGCAGGAGTGAAAGAAGGAGCTACAGTCACTGGAATACCAAACGTCATCATTGGTTTCTCTCCGTCATCTTTACCTAGAAAACAGGGAACCCCAAAGGTTTTCTTTTTGACTTCGTGTTCTGCTAACTCTACAGGTTTCGGATCAACCAATGATTTTCCGAAAACAAATCCTCCGGGATTCGTAATCGGTGCTACAGATCCCGCAGGTTTAATCTCAAAACTAGATTCGGGATTTGAAGGAAGTGTGTTTTGTTTGCTTTCACTTGAATCATTGGCAGATTTACCATTAATGATACCAAATGTGAAACCTTCCTTGGGCGCTTCTGCAATATTTGAAGTTGATTTCACAGTATTTCCAAATACAAAGCCACCTGTGATCGGTAATGAAGGCTCTGGTTTTTTAACTCCATCTGTTTCGCTATTATTTACAATAGTACTGGACTCAACTGGCTCATCCGCTTTATCAATACCAAATTTGAATTTGTTGGTTGTACTGCCGAAATTGAACTTAGCAGACTCCGCAGGAGCTGGCTCGCATCCTGGCTTGAGGGCCTCGCAACAAGCACATTTATTCCGATTCTGGTCATTTCCAGTCATGCAGCACGAACACTCCCACTGCTGCTGCTGTTTTTTTATGAAGTTTGCTATTCCAGAATAAGATGAAGCAGCCTTGACAGGTTCAAATCCTGGTTTCAGAGTTTCACAACAAACACATTTCAGCAAACTTTGATCATTTCTGGTCATGCACGATCCACACTCCCATTGCTGCTGCTGCTTCTTCATTGGAGCTGAATTGGAGCCGAACATATTTGAGTTGGCACACGGAACAGCTGCGAGCGAAACACAAGCACCGAAAACAGGATAAGCCTCAGCTTGAGAATTCACACGCTCACCCCCAAAAGGCTCAAGAGAACTGTTGCCAAAGAAAACACTGGACGAGAACACCCCGGGAGCTGCTCCGGGTCCCCCGAATGCTGATGTGGGGGCACTCGAGCCAAACTTGAATGTTGTTCCTGGTGTTGGCGCCTTCCCAAAAGATACAGGAGTGGGTCCTGGTGTTGCTTCCAGGGCCGCGGGAAAAACTGACGATGAAGCTCCCATGCTGGAGTAAAACTGCACATTGCCTGGCTGGGAGGCATCTTTTGCATATAGTAGTGCCTGCAGGGAACGATATTTTTATTGATTTTTATCGATTGGATTAGGTAATTTTTTGAGTAGTTTTTATTAGATATCAGAATATTCCATAATTATTTTTTTGCTGTCAATGAACAATATACTCGTATATGCAACAATACATTGAATACTTAATACTCGTACTAATAATATAACTTCAATTGTATTGTTTAATCACTAATAGTTAATTGTTTGTTTATATTATAAAGTAAATCGTCCAGTGACAGAGATCTCTCAGAAATAATATATATATATATATATATATATTGTGGAAAGGCTGAGGGTTGATAATATCATATGGTAATTGGTATGCAGATATTTCATGCCTTATTTACATTATAATAAAAAACGAATTTCAATCAATCAATAAAAAAATAATTTAGGTGTTGCTAAGCTACTCTTTAATCTTGGGATCAGTGTCATAGGCAATGTTGTGTCATCCATTCCTCAAGTTAGAATCGAACCTGTCGCTTGTGTCTCCACCCCGATACACCTCAGTACCCTCTGTATAAACCGGTTTGGTTCATTTTATTATAATACCATTCATGCATATATATGTAGTATAATTCGTATTTTTTAATATCATAGTCATTCCGAGTAGAGTTGGCTTGTGTTTCAGCTTGATAAAGAGATCAAGTATTTCCGTTTCGATATATAAACCTTAAATTATGCGTTGATTTTTATTTGATTAAATCTGATTATGAGTTGATTCGGTTCCTTGGGTAATGCGCTGCTCAAGCTAGGTAACCGTGCTAGGACCATCTTTAGGCATTTTGTAATCAGTCATTATGAAAGTTAAAATTCCTGAAGATGGTTCTGGCATGAGGACTGAAACGTATGATCAGCGCAACACTCGAATCAACTCATAATACCGGTTGGCAAAACCTACGAAAATTACTGTAATGCAATAATGTAGGGATGTATACTTTTTTTAGTAAAAAAATAATATATTTTACTTATTAAACATAGCAAAACATGTAATGTATCAATACACATTTATACTGTCTTTAAATTAATGATAAATAATATTCATGTTTAAGTTTTAAAAAACGGGTGAAACTCACGAATATGAAATGATACTCATATATATTGATGAAATCACAAAAGAGAAACTTAATAAGAGTTAATATATTATTTACTGCCCCAGTATGAAGTATCCTACATCTTATTGTGTACATACCTATAAATATAAAGCTCTGTTTAATGGAAGCTTTTACGCTGGTTGCTGGTATAACATGGGTCAGCGTCCCATTTTCCATGAGAGGGAATTTAATTTCCCTTATATTGGCACCCCATTAAAACTGACCTGGTTTATATCCGTATATATTGTTTGTAGCTCAGGACTACTTATATTTAAATGATATTGAAATACATATTTTTCCGGTGAAAGTTAGCCAGTATTTAAAATAGACACTGATATGTAAATTAAACTCAAAGTTGCTTTATAAATTTAAGATATGCTTTAAGCTCTGTTATCAATTTTCTCACTGTTGTAATTATCCTTGAGAGTATGGCTAACTAGTTGATAATTTCTCTGAATTCTCATACTTTGTTCACCCCGGGTTAGTAGCATGGGAAAAATTATACTGTCAGTTTAACCAAGTAAGATAACAGTAGTTAAAAAGTTAGCTCTAAGAAAAGGTTTAATTATAAAATTTACTTCTGATATCATATGAGTATTTAATATTTTATTCAAGTAGTTTTTTTGTTTCCCCTGAAAATATTTTTCGTTCTGAAAATTTGTAAAAATATAAAACGATGCCACTTGTATTATTTCTCTTATTTAAAGATATTTGCAGGTGACTCATTTCTGTAATTTTTTTAACCCCTAAATTAATAATGTTTTAAATCAGAATAGCTCCATAACATTGTCAGGAATGCTCTTTTTAGGTTTCCAAGTGTAACACCAATTTTAAAAGCAGACCGCGAACTGAAAATTATTATTTCATATAGGTTGCATATTTTAGATTTCGTTTTAAATAAAAAAAATTATTCTGACAAAATCAAAACCAATGTGTTTAGTACACCATAAAACGTATCGTCATTTGATGTATTTAACTTTATTAATTTAAGTAAATTAAAAAAAAAAAATTATTGAATAGAAAAGACTGTTTTCTTATCGAAAGCCATTTTAGGATCAATTTTTTTTTTTAGGGGTAATCAATCTCTTCGGATAATATTAAAGTTTTTGATATACCATGTATATAATATTAATTGTATGTTATAATTAACAAGTCACTTTCAGTCTTATAATTGCAGCGATGCATATCCGGTGTAGTGCAGTTTTTTAAGATGTTTTCATTCAAACGTCATATTTTGCATGCCATAAATGTACTGACCTTCTTTCAATTTAGGAAACACATTCAGATTATCATGATAGATCCACTCAGGATTTAAGTATAGTAAGGAACCAACGCATGGTTTTCTATTTTTTAATTGGCGTATGAAAAAATCTACATGGTTATTCTAAGAAGTAATTTATACCACAATACTTACAAAAAAACTGTCTTCATGTGTCAATGTTATTTTTTAATGAATTTATTCCAGGTAGTGAGAAATTATCCACAAAAAGAAATTTACAAATATAAAAACATTTGATAACCAACCGACAAAAAAGCCTTGAAAATAAAGGTAAAATAAGATTTAAAAACATTAATATTTAATAAAATGGTATGTATTCAAGGAAATGAAATGAAATGCTTTGGGTCGCCCATCAATTTAATGTTAATCAAACTTTTTTATTCAAGTGTTCCGTCTGAAATAATAATAATATCTCATAAACCAGGTCTGACGCATACATTATCGTAAAGAAACGTTTGAGCTACTTTTTTCTCAATACTTTTTTCCATTAAACTTGAATGGCTCAATGAAAGTGAATACAAAAGCTTGGAGTGAATTTTAAGCAAGTACATGGACTTTAGTCATATATAAAAATAACAAAAAATCATTTCCTTAATTAACAGCAACAAAAAATAGTATTTTAATATTTTCTCGCTACTGTCACCATTAAATTATTTCATTGAGTTTATTCATCACAATGCCTTTTACTCATTGTAAAAAATCATTTCTAATACGATGATAAAAAATATTTTTATAGCACTTTGAGTATAGTAAAGGCAGGTTTTCAATATCAATTTTCGAAGAATTTAAATGCGAAGTAAAAATAAATCAAAATTAAATTGAGTTTTTATAGAAATAGAAATTAAATTTGTAGCGTCACGCTATTGATTTACAAAACTTAAAATACGTTGACATTATATTAATTGTTAATTAACTGATTTTTATATTAATTAATAAGTTAATAATTATAAATACTAATAAAATTGATATCCCTAAAACCATTTAATGTTAAAATTGACCATGAAACTTTATTTTGTTGTTTATTAATGTAATTCATAATAATAGTTAAAATAACTTCAAAAACTATTAAATGTTCACAAAAAAAATCATGAATAAAATATTTATTATTTTTACGAATATTACTTATTTATAAAAACAAAAAGTTAATAGCTTTTTGAGATGATTTACGATAACATTACAATCATCAAATGACGCAATAAAAAAATATTTGTATTCACTAATATCATCATTCACAGCTTACTTATCAATTAAATCACTGAAACTATATCGGAAAAAAAAAGTTTTAATATTAACCGTGCCTGTAAATTTAACGCAATACTTTTTTATAAATAATTTATTTAGTTTATGCTATGTTGAGAGTGATTATCTAAAGCTTACAGATTAGATATGCTAAAATACAAAATACGTGGCACCTTTTTTGTGATTTGTCACTTTTTTATATTCGTAATATTAAAACTACAACTGAACAGTGACCTGAGGAATGCAAGCTCAGTATATTAAAATTAAAATACTTGCAATTATAAAAAAAAACCTGTATACGATTAATTGCTATTTATCCACCAATGTCTTGCAGTCGAGTGAATTAAGTCTTATGACATCATATTGTCCTATCAATGTGCTAACCAGTTTATTGTGAATAATTATTAGTGAGTCCTCAAAAAAATACGTTAAGCTGGGAAAATAACTGACTGTATTTTATTTTACAAAATTTCGGTCATGAAAATTCAGGGAATTAATGTGAAATATTTATAGGGATTTGAGTGCAGCAGTTGGCGATCTACTTTTTAGGCAGACGGGATCAAATCCTTTTGAACGACTTCTATTTCATATTACTAAAATGGTCTCAGTACCGGGACCGAAACGTTGGAGCATCAATGAAAAAACGATACGTAACACCCAGAACTGAATATTATAATTTTTTTAAATTTTATGTTTTGTATATATACGTACATACATGTTTATTTATTTTACAATTAATCGATTTTCATGTAAACAATTAAAGTATATGCTTGATTAAATTGGTGTCATTGAATATTTTTATTTACAATTCTTGTTAATTCCAGTGTCTTTGGGAAGAAAACTATTGGAAAAACATGCGCCAGTCGTTCGGCACCGGAATTAGCATTTCGATTCAATCAACTGGCGATTCAAGCTATGCAAACATGGATCAGGGCAACGTCATGTGTTTGGACTGCCGAGCGGGCCTGCACAGAGACTTGCACCGGCAAGCTGAAAACATTTGAATAAAAAAAAAACGCATAACATTTGTATAAATTGCGATCAATATTTTTGTTTGATTCATTTCCATCGCGGGTAAATAATAATTGTGTAGACTTGAGAGGGTAACGGTTCGCTTGAACCGTAAAAGTTTTTTTTTAAAATTTAAATTTTTTGAGATATTTTGGTTGTAAGCAAGCCTCTATAATTTTCTCAATTCTACCTATCGATTGGCGCAGCTTTTCAGCTGAGCTTTTCATTGATTTTTTCGAATAAAAATAAGATGCTAATACCTGAGCATTGATACTCAAGTTATGTTATCATCCAATAAAAGAGAGCAATAAAATTATACAGAATTAAATTTTTTTCAACATAATGAATTAACTTTAAAAAATATTGACTATCTGAAAGCTCTAGCGTAACGGCTTCGATTGAGACATTGACTTTTAAGGCACACCTACGGTCATTTGCCATTGTACCATATACGTAATTGAGATTAACAGCAAGTAGTTGAAAAAAATCGTAGTCTTCCTATTTTCATGAATTATATTATAAAAAATGTAATTACGATATTGTTGCTTATCTCGATGCAGACAATTTTTTTTGTAGTATTACAACTAGGCCTTGAAATTTTTTTCAGGCGCGTACCAGTTTTTTCATTCTTACATTTGCTGTGTTCATGTGTCCAACGATATCCAGAAAATGATCTGAGTTTGCCGACTGAGTTGACCGTATCTAATGTCCGTCTGGCTTTAGGTGCTCTCTTCTAGATTCCGCGTAGGTAACCCAATATCGCTGGTCCGAACATGATATATGTATAATTATTATGTTTTGCCTACTTTTGTAAAATTGAACCAACAAGTCATTTGATGTTCAATTGGATGTAAAAACTCTATATTGATATTCTTTTTTAAATCATCAATTAAAGTAGAGTTCACAAATGATTCTTGAAGTCTCTCCGTGTTATCTCTTCTTAAGCATTGAGCCTAGTTATTATTAAAATATAAAAAAATAAAGTGGCACAATACCATTGAAAATAAAATGGTTAGTGTTTGAGAATTATAGCCTTTGTAAAAATAGCAACCCTTGAGTTATTTTCATTATTTTTTCAGTCTTGTTGCGCCTTTGCATATTTATGCGATTTTCTCGTCTGCTTTGAGTTTTGCATTGAAATGAAGATTTTACTATGAGATGCATTTTTTATGATTTGATTCAAAACGTGATGAAAATAAATGATAACCTTTTTCAGTCATTCAAAACAATTATCTGGTTTTAAGTCTCATGAGTTATTAAACCCAAATTATCCTGTAAGCATTGTAAATCATTCAACTTAAATGTATTGCAAATACAACATTTCTGTACGTGAAAAATTTAAATTAATTAATCAATATGGAATAATTTTCATGTAAGAATAGATTTAACTCCCATTAAGACAGCAATTCAATGAACATAATTTATCCATTAGTAACGATTCATTTTGATTGACTTTTCCGAACGTGCTTAAAGTTGACTTTGCGCACAGAAATAATTGATTCCTATGGAATAATTTTTATAAAACTTTTATTATTGTTGAATCGACATACTTAAAGCGAATAAATGATTACTAGGCTGTCTGCGTGCCATAGCAGTGCTGCAGTCGTGTTGATGAATATCGATTTATTACTTTGACCCCGCGATGCCTGCACATTGTTACTTACTAATATATAAAGGATTTTATACAGTACGAAATATGATTAAATTTAATTTGTTAGATCATCTTTTCCTTCTGGTGACCTTCAGGTAACCACCGGCACAAATTCTTACTTCCTTCGATTTTTCCTTAGATAATCAGCTGGAGGATGCTATACTCACTGTTACGAAAAATGTGGCCCAAAATAGGCTTTACGCTTCTTTACCATCGTCAAGAGTTCTCATTAGATACAATACTAAAAACTCTCGAGAAGTGAATACGTGTAATTTTTTTTTTTCTCCTGGGTAGTTTATTTATGGATACTTTTTCAGGTGCATTAGAAATTCACTGTTATTATATTTCTGGGTTTTGTGATCTGTGTGAAATTTATTCGATTGAAAAAATTGCGGTATTCCGGCGGGGGTTGGTCCGGGCGGGTCCACTTCCGCGTCACGCCAGCCTCGGCACCAGAGCCTGCAGTCTCTAGACTAACCGGTGCACAGTCAACTCAGATTTATTGTCGCGGGACCTTGGTGGTTTTATGGGCGTCACAATGCGAGTGTAGTCCCGGCGGAGACTTGTTCTTTATTGCGCTCATGTAAATTGCCCGCGCTTAATAATCTCTGCTTTTCGCTCAGGGGCAAGCGGCTAGAGGGCACGCGGACAGGTGCTGTCACCGCTGAGGTGCTGCGCCTCGCCTTCATTTGAAAATGCACCGACTGCATGTCATGTATCAAATATACACTAGAAAAAATATTAACGACTAGAAATTGTATCCCGGATGGTAATAGAACTGGCTATCATGCCCTGGTGCAGTAATCTGTTCAACCGCTGAGGTTAAGGGTCTAAGTCCCATACTCAAGTTTTTTTGATCATTTTCTGGTCCGTTTTGCGGAAAATCGACTGCACCAATCAAAAAAAATCAAATGCAAAAAGTTAGATACATTCCTTTTTCCGAACAGAATATATTTTTATTTCTTGTAAATTTACTTTTAATATGATAAATATGTGTTTTTCCGATTAAAGTGTAGGAATTTGGAGATTCGTTCATGTCCCTGTTCAAAGAGTCCTAAACATTTAACAGTCTTTTTTTCAATTGGAATTAAAAGATTGAATATAAACCCTGTGCGATTTATTATTAACATCTTCAAGATTTTATTTTACCCTGAAAATGGACGTTTATTAAATATTAAAAAATAGATAAATATTATTTTAGTTTTTTCAATACTCTATAAAAAAATCAACTTTAGACATAGAAAAATAAAGTGACAATTAAATTAATTAAATGACACCCGGTAAAAAGGTCCTTTTTTGTGGCAGACTAGGGATGGACACCAAACAAGGTTAGTTAACAAGACCCTTAAGAGCCATGGAAGTCTAAGGGATGACCAGGTCAGACTGTGATTTCCAAGAGGTGAGTCCTGGAGTTTGAGTCCACATCAGTTTAATATAAAATAGAGTTAAAATAAGTATTTTTAGTTGCATGTTTTATTTTATACGACGACCTTAAAAAAATCATCTTTATTTGCGAAGACAAAATTGTAAAATAAATTTAAACAGAACAAATCAACAAAACGAAGCTTGCCTATAAAAAAATTTAATGGTCAACCTGTAATTTCCTATTGCGACGATTGATTTGTGTAAATAGGTGATGTTTATTTTGAGTAAATTTTTTAACTTGTATTTCGGTGACGTCATCCGGTGTCCTTTGTATAAAAAAAAACTTTAGACATTATTTAATGTGCCTGTTAAAATATTAAATAAAGAATTAAAAGTGCGTATTTAGTACATATTAAAAACCAATCATCGGTAGCAAATGAACGATGTGGCGAGCAGATTTAAAAAAAAATTCAAGCACTGTGGTTTTTTATTATATATTATTGTATTTTTGTGTTTGTGTTATTTAATTGCTTTGTATTGTGTGTACGTCCGCCATGCATATCTGATTCAAAATGGAGTAAAATGCAGTCATAATATGTAGAATTAGATAACTTGAGGAATAAGTCGCCAACTCATAGTTCGCCTGCGCCATTATAGACTTTTAATATATAAGACAATATAATTTTATAAATAGCGAAGTATTTAATATAATTCGTCATTTTGTCTCGCTAAATAATATACGCTGAGTAATTCCTGGCTGTACTCTTAGTAAATATTTATGTTTAATATTTTTAAATAGTTATGAACGTATTCTCAGAGATTAAAACCGCATTGTTGATTTATATGAATAATTCAGTGTTTAATAAGAAATCAGGTAGCAGTTTCAAGTAAACAATACGTATACCAATTTAATCAGAACAACAAAAATCGTCTAGGTCCGACGTATTTTAACGGTTCTCTATTTGCCACCGCAAAACCACATAATTGCTATTATTTAATTCTATATATTTTTGACAACTCATGTGTACCTGTGAACACGGATACCTGAAGGGATTTCCATAAATTCCCTTTGTCCTGTGGTTTCCTTTGGTTGACGAGTCACCCCAGTCACATCATAACAACAACATTAGAACAATCATAACATTACTCCACATCTTACTTTATCGAAAAAAAATTCATGTCTTGACATTGAATAAAACCGATACATTTGTGGAGTTATGAATAATTTTTTTAGATATGGACTTATAAGTAAGAAAAAAATGTGTAGATTGTGTTCAGAATCCATGCAAGCAGTTCTATATATATTCGTGGCATGTGGTCCTCACATGTAAAAATGCAGTGAAAAAACTCAATTTTTTTTAGTGTATGCATTCTGAATTTCAGAAATTAACAGTATTTGTGTGTACAAAAAAAAAAAAAAATATATATGTTTACATCTTCATCTCCGACTGTCTCTGAAGAGGTTAGTAACCATTTTATTGAACATTTGTCTTTTTATGGTTTTCTTAGGTAGGATAGTGAAATGTGTCTCTGGGATAGTGAAATAATATGTGTTATATAAATATATTATACAGCATATTATCGATGTCTTAAAAAACGCCATTGCATAACAAAAGAACTTGAACTTCTCAAAGTTACAAGCGGCAAATATTAATCTCGGTCGAGTTATAATTTGCAAGTTAACTTCACGGTTGAATAGCTCGGCAGCATTGAACTTCGCCTATGAAAAATTATATATTTAAAACAAAAAAATAATGAGTTTGATATAATAACTGCAATTATATTGTTTGTAGACCGAGCAGCGAAGCCTTGGCCGCCAGGCACTTTGCGGCGATACGTTTTTATTCTTTTTAATTATTAGTCGGTGAAATAAAAATCAATCGCTTTATTATTGCGCGCGGTGAGAGAATAACCATATCAATATACGATTGAAAATATGTTATTGTAAGCATTATGTGTTTAAAAAGAAAGACCAATGATTTTTATTTACTGTTTTTTTTTTAACATTTTTTAAAAAATATACATGTTTTAAAATAATCGATCGATGCAAAGTGTTGAATTTTTTTCTAAAAAAACATTTTGCTCATGCAGAAAAACTGTGTGGGCTTCAAAGATTCATTTTCATTTAATTATTTTAAGAATGTATCAAATTATTGCATCAAAAATCCTGGAAATCTATTGCTAGTTTCAAGGAAAGAATTTAGTACGAATATCGTTTTATGATTTTATCCGATAAAGTGCTTTTAAGTGATTTCCGGTAGATTAATCTCTGCATACATTATTGTTTAGTCTTCATGCTGTTTTTCCGTATATTCTGTATATTTCGCTACATTACATTTAATTTTGTTAGTGCTATTATGCCATCAGGTTAATTGATTTTTATAAAAAAATACATTACTATTGCCATTAAACAGTTTTGATTACAAGTATTTTATTCAGTCTGTACCAACAAAGGAATATTTAATGTATATTAAACTTAATTACCTACATACCTATCAATTAAAAATGATAATTTATACCAATAAAGAAGGGACCAGATATCCCATATTAAGAACGTAAAAAAAAAATATTTATACAAACTAGAATGAAAAGTGTTAAATAAAAACAATATCAGGTCAGTTAGGTTCGTAAGCACAAGCTGCAGCGCCTTATATATAATTATCTCCATTATCTGTTATGGTTGACAATTAATAACCCTCATTTCGAGTCTATAAACATGCGCCAGAACTTCATGTAAATGTCTTGTATCTCCATGGCGATCAATTAAATTATTTTAATTGTACAGTAATAAAATCGATAGCTTAGAAGGATATTAAAGCTTGAATATTGATTTGCCACTGTTCTTATTCGATAACGAAGGTCTACGCGTGGTGTTAACAGCTCACACATTATCTCTGAGATCTGAATATTCTATGGCGAACTTGTGGGTCCGTAGGTATTGCAGGCTATTTTATTTTACTGATGATGATCTTACTCTAAAAGTTCGAGACTTATCTGGATCGCCCATAAATTGGTTGTATTATAAATATAACTGGGAATGTGGAGACTGAAACAATATTGCATGAATTCACAACATGAAAGGCCTTGGTATTTTGGCGTTAATCGTTGTCCAGTTCCTGAAACTTGATACCACGCTTGTGTATATTCTGAAAAGTATAATGTTTCAGTTCTGAAGCTTCGCTCTGACAAGGTGGAAGAGGTACGTTTAAAACGAAATCAATATGTGGCAAAGTAGTGTCGTTTAAGCTACAAGCTCAAAATCAAGATTATATGCCTTATAACCAGTTTGCTAAAGTAATTACAATTCTATGAACGAAGCGTCGAAGCTCCGAGCTTCCAAATTATCAACTTTTATTTATTACCGTGACATCAAGATTAAAAAGTAATAGTATAAAATATTTTTTTTGTACTGCTCAGTGTGGATAACACGCTTGGAAAAACCAGCGACACAATCTGGAGCAGTGAACTCTTACACTTGTATTGTAAAAACCAAAATATTATATTTATGCGGAAATAAAAACATGTTTTCACTTCTGGGATATTATATAGTAGTAACAATTCCAAAGAATTTTTCTCGATACCATGCTTCTAAATAACTTAAAATTAATCATATGCTCTAAAGTAAATGTGACTTGAATATTCTAGATTTTTTTTTATTGGGAAATCGGTAAAAGTTTTATGCCTAGAAAACTCAGCTACAGGTTTGTGTATGAATGAAGAGAATGTTTGCGTTAAGTCCTTCTTCAACAATTTCTATTTCATATATATTTATATAATTTTCTAATTGAATATTTATGCAATGATTTAAATTAAACGTATCAATGTTAATTTCTTTGGTACATTCGTCCCCAGAGAAGATTGGTGACCATTTCATTGAACACATATTTATCCTGTGCCAGTCTCACTAATTCTACTGTGCTCCCAACTTTCAGCCACTGGTGTAAATTCCGCAACCACGTGAATTTCCTCTTTCCAATATTCTTTTTTCCTTGCACAATTTGTTGAAGTAGTCCAAAATAGAAAACCTTACGCTTTTTTAACCAATATCAGATGTTTTATTTCTTTGCGCATTCTGTGCAAGACTCTCTCATCTGTGACGCGGTCAACCCATGGTATTTTAAGGATTCTCCCATATAGCCATGTTATCGCCTCAATTTTTCGCATAGAAGTTGTCTTGAGTGTCCATGCCTCGACTCTATATAAAAGAACTGAGACATCATAACATTTGGTGAATCTCCAGCGAGTTTTCAATGTTACGCCTCTGGCACATATGTACTACTTGCTGTCTCGATTTTCACATGAATTTCTTGGTCAGGATACCAGTTCTCGTTCTGTCTCATCTTCGCGTCAGTCTCACGGTGACTCACGCCGCGTGTCACGTGCTTGGGCAGTACTGCGTGACTCGCGGGTTTCCCAAAGTTGCCGAAGTCCGCCCGAGGCTGGCTGGCTCTCAACCGCAAAGCGATCAGCCTTTTTTTTATCGTTGCTGGGCGAGATCTGAAATTTCTCGGAGGTGCTACAAAACGTGCCGGTATTTATGAATTTTATTTGATAATGATGTACTTGAATGTAAAAAAAAAACATATTGATTGATAAACGCTGGTTATTAGTTTAAACATGTATTGCTATTTAATTGAGGACAAAAAAAAAACCGGATTGATAAATTTGCGTATAATACAAACTTGTTAAATAAAACGTATGTATTTGGACTCGTATAGTAAGTACTTGAAAGACTATATATATATATATATATATATATATATATATATATATATATATATATATATATATATATATATATATATATATATATATATATGTTCAGTGAAGTGGTCATCAACCGAAGGAGAAAAGGTTGGCTGAAGAAAGCAGAAAGTAAGTTTAATATCGATAGTGATATTTTATCTTAAGCATATTAAGAAAAACACCCAATTCACTCAGTTGCAAACAACGCCCCAAATTTTAGATCAATAGATGAATAGGGGATCAAAAATACTTGAAATACACTTGGAGATCAAACTTCTGTTTAAGCTTGTTTAATTTACATCATATTCATGAAAAAATATTTGGGTTATATTCAAAGGTATCTATTATTGAATTCAATCGATAAATACGGAAATATTTAAGCATTCATAAAAGAGACAAGTTTTCGATATCCTTATGACCGTGCAATTATTTATTGTACTTCGTAGGCTATTATCCATTTAATTATTAGCCGTACTCTACCGTACATGAAAAAAAAAATCACCCACATGGGTCGTCGAAACTGAAAAAAAAAAAAACAATTACGAGGTACAAATTTTTGATTGCACCACTTGTAAGTACTAATGCGCTAAAATGTATATACACGTATAGATAGTTTCAAATTAATTAGTTGGCCTGTTGACTGATATTTTTTTTCTTATATAATACAAAAAAATATATAATTTATTCATGATATTTCGGTTTAATTACTCTGAGTTTTAACACATACAACTATGGTGTGAAAGCTTCCGTTTTTTTAATAGCTTTATCACATTTTGAGAATGAGATTTTGAGGAAGCCTTTTAAAAGCACAAGTTCTCATTCCAATATATATTTAAGACTGTAGTAAAATTATAAAAATTAAAAATATATAAATCATATGTTGACGTTTTCGCCTCTAAGTAGCCTTATTAGTTATTATACGAAAGTAACGTTTCGATGATTTATTACGCATTGATAGATTATCTCATTTTTTTGGTCATTAATTATCAGGTGTAAACATCAAGAGGCAGTTTTACACTACTCGTATTTACATTTAGATCGGATCTCTAGCAATGTCGTTAATCATTGTGCAAACCCGCTATAGTCCAAGACTGTTTAGTTTTTGAACAGTTCGACGCGTCCTTGGTAAAATTTGCTGGTTGTTGCCGAACGGGAGTTTATGTTGATCTCTGACGTCGATTATGCTATCTACACCACTCCTTCTGTACCTCAAATTGTTTTCAGTTTACATCCGCGTGCTTTCTGCAGTGACCTGATACTAGAGTGTAAGGCTGACTTTATAATTGGAAGATTTATGGCTTACATTTATTGCAGGGGTATATAAGATCTATAGTAGAGGAAACCAGGACCATTGGACTTAGGGTATTGAACTCGCGTCGGTGTTGTTTGTGTTGACTTTATATCGCACCCCTGGTTCTGGACGTAAAATATAATAAAAAAGTTACAACATTGAGACAAATATAGCAATTGACTTAATTTTGAATCATTACTTTTGAATCGCCAAATGACACAAACATATTCAGTAAAAATGTTATTTTCCTCAATTCATCCATAAAATACAATATACCTTATTGCCTGTGTATTTCAAGATATGCTTCTCCTCAGAGGAAACCTCCCCATTAAATACATATTTATCCTGGGCCAATCTTACTAATTAGGCTGTACTTTCAACATCCAGCCATTGGCGGAAATTCCGCATCATAGTTTTCTCCTTCCAATGCCCCTTTTTTCTACGATTTTTCCAGGACAATGAGCTGTAAAAGGCTTTATTTATTGCTTCAAAAATAACGGCCAAAACAGGAAACCATACGTTTTTTTTTACGAACGTCAGGATTTGTCTCAATTCTTACTTTAATTTCTTGTCCAGGGTTTCACTTCTCATTCAGCCAGCTGCCTCAGTATTTAAACTACAATAATAGTCACATTAAATCATTTGCACTTATCTCCTCGCCGTCTGCAGGTCGCCGTAACAATAAACTATTCTGGTGGGTTGCAATGGCTATGCAGGACAAACACTACTTATTCTTGTATCGTTAATTATCTTAATCCAGATCGAATAAAATAATATTAACTCACTTGCTTTTGTGCGCCACAGAAGCCGGTCACGTAAGATACTTTAAAGTTTGCTAATAAAATATATTTTATTGAGATAAGTGCATGGCTGGGAAATGACAAAATATTGCAATACATCGGTCTGTTCAAATGTTGTATTTATTTAAAAATTTCTTTACAAAAATTCCAATAGTAAGTTAATTTGCAAATTTACATTTTTCGGGCCTCATATCGTGTTTTGAAATATTTTTTAATGAATTGAATAATCAATTCAGATGACTCTACCATTCGTGCTGATTTAATACATATACAAATTGAACTATTACAATTTAAAGGATTAAAAAAAAAATAGCATTAATATTTTTGATTGCCTTAGTATTGTACATATTTAAAATATTACCTTTATGCACAAGAGAGTTGTCACTTATTAAATTGTTTTTCAATAAAAATAAAAATTAATTAACTCGTTAATGTGCATGATATACAATAAATAATATTGCTCATGGTCTCAAAAGTAATAAAGCCTAAATTTACAAGATGTTAACAGACAATTTTTATTATGTAATTTACATGTGTAAAATATAATTCAGTTGCAATTCATCAATATAATTAATGTAATTTAGAATTATTAAAAAAATTATATAAAAGAAAATTAATAACAATATGAATAGCTTATTGGCTAGTAGACTACTTTTTAAAAGCCTCTAAAACGATATTTTTTTTTTTTTTGTAAATTTAATTATGCTATGAAAATTTTTGTTGTGTATGACCTAATATAATTTTTTTTTCTGCGATGTGATGTATACAAATATCTATATATGAGTACACTTTTCAATAATACAACATACTTTTTTACACAAATCAATAGTACATATATAATAATGCATTTAAATAACTAATTGGTTTCATTTAATCAAGTTTTAGTTGAGGTGCTTTAAAATATTGCATTTTAGATATTAGCAATTCAAATACGATAGAATTTTTTTTGTATATAATGAAGCAGTAAAAAATATACCATACATTGCCAAACGTTTTTCATTTAAATCGATGATTTCATCATCATTTCAGGTGCCAAATCCAAAACACGACACGATTTGGCTTTCAAGGTTTTAGGGTCTTGAGGGTGAAGAATCTACGTTGTAGGTTTTGGAAATTTAGGATATATGTTAATATTTCGTGTGTGTTATACTTATAAGCGTAATTGAAACAATTTTACCAAACAAATATGTACGAGTCTTTCAATTCCTGAAATTTGTTTCGACTAAGGGCTAAGGCGGCGAGTGTGTTTATTGCTTTAAATAAACATGCAGGTATATACTACATGTATTTCTAACAAATAAATATTAGCAGTTGTCCTATACAAATTAATTATAAATATTTTTTAATAACTTGATTGGGTTTCCAAATGTGCAATCAAAAAAATATTTTTCGGCTTATACTAAAACTTTTGGAACAGCGTGTTATTATCTTGATATTTTTTCAGGATGATTTTTACATAATATTATTAGCTTGCAGTTGTGTGATTAAATTCAATGTTGCTAATCGAGGGTTATGTTTCAAATACTTAATTATGTACAGTTCGGTTTAATTGATAATGGCGGAACTCTTCGTATGCAGATCTGGTCATTGTCCGCTTAAAAAACAAACCAGTCCTGTGGAGGAAGCAGACGTTGTCTCCGCTGATCCTCGAGGCCGCAGGAGCTGGTGACTCCTTCATCAGGCCAGGAAGAAAAGGATCGCAAAAAACCGGACACTTGTTTTCTTTCCTTTAATACCGAGTCAGCTGAGTGATGCATTATATGACAATCATTGTCGGTTAATAATGAGAACGCATAATATTTATGATTCACTACTGGCTCAAGTTTATTTAAGCCTGATTTCATTTATTCATACAACGATTAAATATTATTTCGGCCAAGTCAAAACTGAAATAAAATAAATAAATCTAAGCACTCGTAAAAAAGGCTATCGATAGATAGTGAGAACATATATCAAGAAGCTCTTCGGATGATAGAGATGTTTATAAGTTTATAATATAAGTGTTTTATTTTTAAATTCTTGCCTTAATTTTTTGCCAATGTCTCAGCACCGGGCCTCGGCCGCTATTTATAGATTTCATTTCTGTTATATAAATACTTTAAATTTGATTTAATGTGATTGAATTCAAACCGATAACAACTGCAAAAAAAAATTCGAGTGCAACTCTCAGATCTTGTTTTTAATATTGATAAGAGTGAATAAATAATGAAGGAATCATGTGATTACAATTTATACAGGAAATAAACACTGGTCCGACATCTTTGATAGTTTGTATTTGTAATGCGGTCGATTATTATTATATTATCATATTTTTTTAATCGATATTATCTCAAACCATTATGTCATTCAAAGAAAAAACTTTTCGTGGTCAAATCTGTTCACAGTGGGTCGGCGTAACACGAATACTTGATCTTAGATTTTCTACTATCATAAGAAAAGCGAACTATATTATAGTTGAATTAAATCAACTATTAAAATCTATAGAATAAAAATCGCTGAAAGGGATGTATAGATACCATGGGCCTCATTGATTTATTGTGGGAAAAACAATACAAACATTATTATAATTATAATGTTAGCAATATGTTGAAATATCAATTAAAATTAGTACACACATGCCACTGTATATATATATTTAATTTGTTATTGATATGACTTGTAATCACAGATTTTAGATAATTATACATGTCAGATTATAAAAAAGTTAATTAATCAAATAGTTTAAAATCAAGATCGGCTATCAATGATATGGAATGTTTATAAATATATACTTTATTATTCACATGCTGAATTTTTAATGCACGTAAAACATCAAACCAATTGATAAATTTATACTATTTTGAATATTTTTATTTTATTCAAAATTCATAATACCATAAAGTAAGTGATTAAACCAATTTTTTTTATTAAATTCAAGTTCGAAATAGGTAATGGTAGAACATTTGTAGAATAATGATGATTTTTTTATATATTATTTAATGATTTTATCTATGCTGTAAATTATATGCCAATATGCAACCACCTCACTGGCAGTATTAAATATTCAGCTTTTTAAAAAAATATATTTCCACCGGAGTTGGGAAACCTTCCAGGGTAATCTTCCAGCTCTGGAATATTCAGATTTTAAGCCGTCATATACACGTAGCTCCTTGGTTATTCTACTCCTTGAGAACTAATGTATTATTTTACATTTTACATGTACCGTACTCTTGCACATGATCAACGGCATTACCATAGGACCCGTCTATGCCGTGTATAGTATCAGCTCTATTTGAGAGACGGATTATAATAAATACATTATAGGCAGTTGGATTTTTCGACCTGTCATGGAAAAAATGTACACCGCGACCATCTCAAGGTCACGGAAGCAAAGGCACTGAGTCTTGAATTAATAACCTAGCAACAGACGAGCTCTAGATATCTATTTATATATAATATATTTTATGATTATTGATTGATTATTAATAAGTGCAATAACAATCTTTGATGCTCGTAATTATGATTTTATTTTCTTCTCCAGAGATAGGCAGAGTGTTTCAAAGCACATATAATGAATAAGACTGTATTTTTAAATTCGCACCCTGTTCTTTAAAACAAACAAAAACTCATGCATTCAATGAATAAATATATATATATTAAAAAAATATATATTTGTAATTGCAACTATTCAAAAAATAAATAACCCAAGTTTGATTCGGGAAAAAAAGCTTTTTTTTTGAAGTCTGTGAATTTTTAAATAATTATTCCAAAGAAAAATCCGTATTCGCATTTATTAAAATATTTTAATCAATGCATTATTTATATGCATTATCTGTTGAACTTTCAAACTTGTTGACTTAGTTTTTTTTTTCAGGTCTGTTCTTGTACGTACCTACTATTGCACCTGGTTTTTTGCGATGCAAATTTGGCAGAAAATATTTAAAAAGTCAAACATATGGAAAAAAAATATACAAAAGTTCAGATTTTAATCCTAGGATTTGTGAATAATGCAATGCAATTAATTCCATTACTTTCGGATTTTATCGGATTAAGAACTTAAGTCGACTATGTTATATATTCCCTAGTAGGCGTTAGACTATCGTAAGCACCAATATATATACAAATATTTTTATAAATATAAATATTTGTTGTATACCTTAGTCGCTTAACGGAATATCAAAAAAATATTATCGCTGTTAGTATATATGGTCAGGTTGCATGACACGTGTCAATGTGCTGTCTGTCAGGGTGTGTTTTTTGTTTGCCCACCCCTGGTCCCCGTCCCTCCCCGCCCCTGATATCCCTACTTCAGTGTTTTTCAACCTTTTTGAATACGCGACCCTTTTGTAAGTCAAAAAAATTCTGGCGACCCCTTAGGCTTTAATAAAACTATGTCACGGATTATAAAGCTTAAAGACAAACAAACTATTATTTTTTTTACCCCCGAGTAAGGTATTGCGACCCACAGGCTGAAAAACACTGCTCTATTTCATTTGAAGTACACCAAGCGGTCCGTGATTAATGACATATCTTATTTTTTTATTTTTACAGGGAGTACTTTCGTGGATGCTATCAACGCGATTTTGCATTAAAATTAATTATTTGATATTTATTTGATTAAAGTGTTTGCTCATGTTTAAAATTAAACATATTAATTATGCACTCGTTTATTAAATAGTGCAAGCTGGAAGCACTTTGGCCTTTTACATACGAGTTATGAGCAGAGGTAAATCATGCAAGACACTAGGCGTCCAGTGCGGCACGCATTTAAGTCTTAAGAATGACGACCGGGCAGGCTATTGTGCTGCGAGTACCGTTCTCAGATAGCTGATTGGTAATCATATTTTGCAAAAAATTCCTAAACAAGACGTGATGTGGGCGATTTCCTCGTTTTTTCATCCGATTTCCAAGGTCGCCTGTCGTCGAAGCCGGGCGCGGCGCCGGTGATCTCACGGGGGACGTATGCAGGGAAAGCGGCTCAGTGGGGCGGCTAGCGGGGCGGCTAGCAGACGACAAGGTCACTCCTGGACACCGACGAGCCAACGAAAGGCATAACGAAATATTTCGAATACAAAATAAGCATTGCTTGTGCACTTGAACAGTGCTCGCTGCGACACTACTTGCGACCAGTCTTTATTTTGGGTTCGCCTAAGTAGACAACGCAAAGTAGAACTGCAAGTCGGTTGCAAGTGAATCGACATACGCATGCAAAAGCAGGCCCAATTTTATCCGTCTGAGATTAGCCTTTTTAAAAATAATAATTATAATTTTTTGTCACGTGTATTCCGTTCATGTAGAAGTAGAAATATCGGTACTAAGATTTGATTGCTTGAGCTAAATATTAGTCCGAAAAGGAAAGTGATTTATCCGCCGCGGAAAACATACAGTTTGATTTTATATAAAAAGTGCACTTGAAACGGGATTTGTTTCATATATGCAAATAAGTCATTTATTATGTAAAGTTTGTTCACAAATTTATAAATGATGATAGTCATTTTGGATTATTCACTCGAGTTTCTTATGTCATTTCGATTCAGTGGCGTGCGGTCCATACAAGCATTATAGCATTGCTTGTGCCAAATTACACATCTACTAAGTATTGAGATTTACACTAAACGGATTCATCGTATATTTTACATGATTTTTATTACACACCAAGTATTCAACGCTTTGATAGGTCATATTTTTTTTCAACGAATAAAATTGGTTTCTCATACTTTAAGCGTTTTAGCAGTTATTCGTCGACTTTATTAAACTCTTGTGCTGCTTCGAAAAATAAATAAAAAATTACCGACGCGGCGTCTACTTATAGTGTCCCTGAACCCTTGGACGGGCGTGCCCGCGTACTGAACGGTTTGACTTGTTTGTGTAGCAAAAATAACCACTTGTATGGCGTGCAAAAAATAGCATTTGCAAGTGCTCGCATTATCTCTCATACCACATCATAACAATACATTCTCCGCGGCTGGCCTCGAGAACAATTACAAGTAACAATTACAGCACCACCCGGATAGAGACGTGTGTCTAAGGGCGCGGTTAGATCTAATCAGCTCGTTTCTGACGCATTTTAGAATCGTGGTTTTATAATGTCTTATGTACAAATTCTTGGGATGTTATATCACATTTTTAATTATTTTTCATCAGGTGCTTCTTCTCAGAGGAGTTTGGTGACCACCTTGCTTAACAAGTGTGTTCATGGTTTTTTTAAAAGTGAATACTGTAGTGAGCCTTTTGGTTCACCGCAGTCTTGTTTTTGAGAGAAAGGCTTGCGTATTGCTTCAACTCTGAAATTTAGATCTGGTATTCTGTAAAAAAAAAAAAACAGCAGGAGTCCTTCCACCTCCACAAGGTACTTCTAGAACACATCTCTTCATTGTCATTCCAAGTTCACTATTTCATTGCCGATACATAATCTAAGGGCACAGAATAATGGGAAGAAATGTAATACCACACCACAATAGGCCTGATTAATAATCCACATAATTCATCTCCTGCCTGCATAATTAATATAAAATAATTCTCTAAACTTTGTTGTTTATTGTAAATTTTGGAAATTGAAATGATGCGTGCTTTTGATGATTCTCTATAAATATTTCGTGCATGGTATAGTGCTGCTATTTACACCTGTCGTGCGCACAAAAATCTACCTGAAAACGGACGCGGGGGTAAGAATATCTGAAAAACCTATTCAATTACAGATATTCAAAATAAGTTTTAGACTCACACTCATTTTCACTAGCAGAGGAAGTATGGCTCAGATAATATGAACGAAGAGCGATTACATCACATTACTCTATAAAATTTGTGGCCCTGAATAGGTAAATAAGAAGTTGAGCAATAAGATTATTGCTCACGCATATAAGCAATATAATAAAAGCAATTAAAAGCAGTTATACCTGTGTCCAGTAACTTATAAAAATAGGTAAAAAATAAATCCATATGAGAGATACTGTTTAGCGATTTTTTCTATTTTTGATACACGTAAAATACCATGTAAAAAACTTTGATGATTTACTATCAATATTTTATAATCGTTGTAGCTCCATGTTTCGCGATGACTTTATCTTTATATTTATTTATGTACAATACACAAAACTTATTTCAATAACTCTTCATTAAAACTAGAGACATATTACACAGTAAAACATAGCTATAGACTTAATTCCCAAAATCTACAGCGCATGCATTCATCAGCTGTGGGATTAAAATTTGTATAATATTTCTATAAATATTTATTTGCAACGCCAATCACAGCTTGTTCAAGTTGATTTTAATCGACGTTTTTGCAACATATAAATATATGTAACAACATTCAAAGTTTTTTTGACATTGACATTCATATTCCTGTGCTAGACGCGCAAATGGTTTATTTGAATTATATGTGTACAGACTGTCAAGGTTTAACTATGAAATAGAGAACGTCTCGAAAAGTTACATAATTTATGTATTCGCATATCTGCGACAACCGGTTTATTAAATTCTTTAAAATCAGTCAAAAGTGTATCAAGAAAAAAAAACAACAATTAATCAGTACACCTACGTATTTAATCAATTAACCCGAACAATTCATTTGAACTTTTTGCTTTCAAAAAATATGTTAATGAAGCTGAAAACTGTACATTTTGCTTCATGTTATGAATCAAAATTTCACAAAAGTTAAATGACGATTATTTAATAAGGGTGAGAAGTCTTTGAATTTTAATGTCTATTCAAACCAGCAAAGTTTGTACTCATAACAAAATGCGGATGTATTAAATGCTCAGTGACCGCCTGAAAACACAGTAAAATAAATGAGATTTTCCCTGAAAAATTCGTGCAAGATATAAATCATAGAGCTATTTCTGAAAAGTAATAAACCTCGATATAATCTATATCACTTACCTTCGATTTAATAAGATTCTCTCATAATTTAAGTTACCGTGCCTTTGATTTTTTTTTTCTCGTTTCCTATTGTCTCTTTACAACCGGATACAATATGTCCATAAATAACTTCAGATTGATTTACAAACTAACCCTTAAGGTGTACGAGATTTCTGGCTAACTTAATATTGTAGCCATTATTTTTTTTTTGAGGGGTACAAGCAGTGCTTTAAGAGAAAAACATAAAATAATTACTATATACGATAGTTACATAGTAAATATAAATATAAATGAAAAAAAGAGAACCAATACAATGTATTTAAATTATGTACAATTAGTTGCTAAGTTATCAAAAAAGTAATTTATTATGAACTATAATAAAACTGTAAACTTTAATATTAACTATGATCTGTTAAAGAGTTACGCTTATTGATGCTGATAAAGATATCGGTTTACATGGCAGTACAAACGACATATTGCTGGTGAGATTTTATTTTCCCTGTACGTAGGCAATAAATAAAATGAAGGCTTTGCGATCATGAAAGGATTACACGGAAAACCCATTTATCCGTGCATTATAAATGCAAACTTCCTATTAATAAATTGCCATAGCATTTATTTAAAATTTTCTTATAATGGGTGTTCAGACACAAAGTAAAATATGATTTTTATAACAAGTAATTTTGAATGAGATATAATGAACGATAGAATATACAAATTATATTTATATATCTATGAGATTCTAAAACATAAATATAATTAGTATTTTATTTATGATAATTCAAGAAATGCAATGAATTTCAATTTATATTTATTCAATAACATCGGCTAAATTTTAACTTAATATGAAGACGCGTATATTTAACACTATTTATAATTCTGGTGTGTTGTTTTTGATTTGTGTTATAATAAATTCAAAAGATTAAGAGCTTAAATCAAAGCTTCGTATCAAGCTTCGCGAGTTACTAACGAATTATGTTTGTAATAATAATTACGAGCTATAAAATACCCTGTACATGTCTGTTGTGGTTTATCGTTTATCGTTATACTGTATACCTTTTTCTGAGAATTAAAAATAAACCAGAGGCTGAACCTCGGCGGCGATTTAAAGCTATATTTGCGTTGTAAGTACAGGCACTCCAGGTGTCTTGTTCTTTGTCAAAGGTCCTCGTCCTTGTGGAGGTCTCCATCCTCCATTCTACCAAGTTACCTGCTGGTTTCTCCATAGTCACGCGTAATATGATCTGGAGTGATTCAGAACATCTCACGATGCTGGTCTGCAGGGAAAATCCTCGAACCGTGTCGGTTTCCCCTGTCGTTAACATGTTATTTTATTGAATTATCACATGTTGCGAAGTGATGCATTTATTACTACATGCAGAAATTAAACTTTACAAGTGCGTGTATTTTTTGCGAGTTGCATTGTTTGATAATTAAATTCGTGTTGATTTATACGAAACAATGAATATTTTAAATCATTATATATGTGTAATATGTAAACATGGTATCAATATAAAATTGAATTGCTTTGTATATCATGACATATGTCAATAATCCGAGATCTGATATCTGGGGAACTAAACTTGATCTTCGTCTCACAACCCTGACGTGTGTTTTATGTCTTAGCCTATCCATTAACAATGATATCATTACATCCGTAAATGTATAGAGCGACCTACATTGAGTGCACAGTGGACAACTCTCTGTCTCCGTGGGACTTACAAGTGATTTGTTACAGCGAGGAGGCACTGATTACCTGCCTTGGGCCATTACGACTTGTAACAGACACCTGTATTGAATTTGCAAACAAGGACACCTGCCATGTAGGGGAATAGATGATTTGGTTGTACAATAGAAATAGTTGAATAAATTATAAACGTATGCGTTAAGCGTTAAATACTTTTTTTTATAAAAATCTGAATGGATCTATGAAATATCTGTTATAATGAAATACGAGGATGAGTCTGAAACAATACTTCTCTCAAGAGACGAGGCAGAAAAGCAAACAGTTAGGATCACAAATAAACAATTACGGTTTTATCAGGCTCAATACGTATCCGGTATTTGCTTTTTTGTAAACAAGAAAAAATGTTAGTAGGCTATTGCTTAATCATATTTGGTTGATACATATTTAAAATGACCTTTTATTGTATTGATTTGTATCATTAAATTTAACTGATTAGAAAAAAATATTATTTAAGTGATAACATCACTTAATCAGTTTATTTAACAATAGGCGATTTTTTCGAATGTCATCCAACAATATTGCATATCATCCAAGAGATGAGTATTCATTTAAAGAATAGCTTATATTGATTGTTTAAAGATATCTTAAAGATACAATTTTCGTCGTGAAACAGAAAACCAATAATCCAATTATAATAAATAATAAAAAAAACATTTTATAAAAAGTAATTTATATACTTATAACACATGGAAAGATCTGCCTCTAGTTAGTGATATCTGAATCGAAGACAATGTAACAGCTCAACCCTTGCATGACTCCACAATATAAAATGCATTTTATAATTTACATTTATTTTCATATAATCATAAAATAAAAAAAAATCAGTCATATTCCGACAGTAATTGTATTTCTTCATTATTTTCATTAGTGCGATAGTAACCAGTACCAATATTTCGCAGTTGATAATACTAGACGTATTAAATATAACCTATTATTGCGTCCCTAAGTACATATATTACAATTTTTTTTATACGTGTAACTATTATTAACTCAAAAGTTTGTGCAAATATAAATAATTTTTATAAATAAATTTCTTGTTCCAACCTAACAATCGACAATATAAACGTGCACTTTCTAGATTACTCAATATATTTTTATTGTTTATATAATTCAATTTTAAGGAGTTGTTCCAATGTTATATAAATCTTAATCTTCTTCTTCGGGTGCTTCTCCTCAGAGCAGGTTGGCGAGGCTTTCACTGAGCATATATTTATGCTGAGCCAGTGTTCCTGGTTTTCTTAAGGAGAACAGTCTAGTGGGTTTCTGGGTCCTTCTACACCGCAGTTTTATATTCGAAGGAAAAGTCTGCTTATCTTAAAAAAATATTAGATGGGTAAAGGGTTAATATGCAAATTGCGGTGTCTTTATCGATGAATCTGTCACTTGTGTATGCCAGGGCAAGTTGCTGTCGCGACAGTTTGTCTGACATCCATTTGGTTACTTAGTGTCCACGCGACTATTGTATAACACTACTTACTATGCTGCACAATAAAGATCTATCAAAAGCTGTCATAACAGATCTATTCTAAGATGTATTTTTTTTATTATGAAGTTATTTTTTTATCAGCTGCATTTGATTATTGATATTTATAGAGTTTTATCATTTAAATGCGTTTTATGAATATTGTTGAGAATTAAGCAGATGCGTTGCTTTACATTACGTTAGATCCGTTATACTCGTCTCTATACAAATGTATATTTAACACTTATGGACGCGTGAAAAAATAATTATTAAAAGATGTTGCATTCTTCCTTTTTATTTAATTGATTATGAAATGTTTGTTAAAAATATATCCATAGCATTATTAATTAATTTATTATTTTAAGGTATCGCAATAATGAAGTCTAAAATATATTTTTTTTGATCATGATCCTGTCAGTCATATTATGATTGATTTTAAAAACAATAAATTAATAATTATAAAACAGTATCAAAATAAACGGTTTTGTATGTTTACACATACTTTTATGATATAGGATTGGATCCAGCATTGAAACAGTTTACTTATACATATTATCAGATTAGAAGTGGACAATTATGATTACAAAGTATCAATCTCAGATATTACCTGCAAAGCTCCTCGTGTGATTATTATTAATAGAGGCTTGTTATATTTACCGGCCATGGTAGAAGGGCAGAACATTCTACAAGAACGTGCCGACACCCTCGTAGTTACTGGTGTGACCTTCCACAAAGTCACTCCGCGATCTCAGGTGAGCTACCGATTAGGGATGGGGCGATCGATTACCTTTGATCGATAATTTATATCTTAAAAAAAAACCATCGTTGATTTTTCAACAAAATTATATGATATATTTAAAAAAATAAATAAACTGCAAATGCATTGGCGTCATTGAAACATAAAGGTGGAATTTAGACATACAGAGAGTTGAGTACTTTGGTTGATTGATGATCAAATTTTTGTTATTTATCTATATCAAGTCGCATTAAAAAGCCGTACCCATCTTATATACATTGCATTATAATTGGACCCGGATAATTGTTTTTAAAGTTATTAGAAGATGATCATTATCATCACATCACTAGGGTCTAATTTTTTTACAGCTCATCTATATATATATATAGATTTTTAAATAATTTATAAATAAAGTCACGTTATATTGGATTTTCCATGGTCGAGAGATCATCGAAATCGATGATCACCAATATTTAAGGTATGCATAATATTTTTTTTGAGATTGAAATCGATCATGTGACATGTCCCATCACTACTTTCTATTGTTGGAAATATCATATCGTGCTTGCATATAACAATCGTTATATCTCTGTAATTATTAAACAATAAATTAGTAAGAGATCCACATCGGCCTGTGATTTAATTGCACATTAATATTAATGTTTTGGGTTACCATACGTCTCGATTTACACAAATTATAGATTATATATAAATATATATAGGATACACCAACAAAAATAAATGAAAACTGAATTTATGTATTCTATTCAAAGTATTATAAATGAATAATGGAAACCCTATTGAGTCCGTTGTGAATCTTGCAATAAACATGTCGATTGTCTCGGCGTCCGTAACCTTTAAAGTGTAGATTCATATTCAGTAGATAGGGTCAGTTAATATATATATTACAATAACCATAAATACTTATTGTAATGAAATGTAAATGGAATCTGTTAATTTTTTTGTTACGAATTTATATCTCTGTAATTAGTATGTTTTCAGGTGCCTATTTTCAGTGGAGGTTGGTGACAATTACACAAAACATATCTCTATTTTGAGCCAGTCATACAAGTTAGGTTCTACCTCCACGCTCAGTTATATATATATAGAAAATTAGTTTATATACAAAATTAAATAAACAAACAAAATTCATATTAAAAATTATCCGTCAAAACTAATGCATTTACATAATTAAAAAAAAAATATTTCCCACCTTTTATTCAACTGTATCAAACAAACGAACGAATCGAAAATATCTTTAAGACATTATTATTTTTTCAGCATTTTACACTTTTTATACTTATTTGGTGATTATGGCATATTTAATAGATACTCAATGAAAAACTAAGAAAAGGTAATTTTAAACAAAAGTTAATAACTTATTATAGAACAAAGGAAATTATCCTTAAATAATTATTTAAAATATATCATAAATTAAATAATTTAATTTATCATACTTAGTTATTAAAAACTCAAAAATATAAGCCGGGTATGATTTTTATTTTGTAAAGTGTAATTATATTTAACATTTTTAAAAATAAATTACCAGTTATGCCAATTCTTCTCAATTTATTTTTTGTGATTAAATATTTCTAACACGAAGGGGAGAATGACGTCACTCTTAGAGTATTCGTTGCAGTTTTTTTTTTTAATAAAATCAAAAGATTTGAGTTGCACTTTAGTTTTATGAAATCCGGCGTAGGCTTGGATTTACTAATAATCCTGCTTTAAATACAAATACAAGGGCGTAGCCGACACGAATGAATCAATTTTCCAATAATAAACAAGTTTATCATATTTTGCAATAAATCAAATTGCCTGTACTTAAGCCAGGTTGTGCATTTTGTTAATTTTAATCCAGTTTCTGCAAAACCAATCAACTAACAATTAACGATTTGAATTTTGAAGCTTGTTAACTATCAATTCCGTTGATTTTTCATCGACAGCTTCTGATTGCGAGAAGTTTTATGATGGAATATATAATTTTAATTAGCCTGTGATTATACATAATAAGGTGTTTGCAGAGCATTATTAATTTATATATATTGAAATGTTCTTGTAATTTCTATGTAAATTATTAATTACTTATAATTTAAGATCGTTTACATGAACAAGACAATCATATTAATGTTTGCGTCTTTATATGTGTAATTTTATGCTGTGTCGGCCTATACTTATTACAGATATTAATTTTTTATTTTAATATTTATATCATAGCGCAAGCCCAGTTTAAGTTTAATTAAATAAATAGTACAATATTAATTTTTAGATAAATACGACTTTGGACCTTTTTTCTGTTGTAGTCGTTTGATGTTTGGGTCATTTTTCTGCTACCGATTTCCGATTTTTAATAAAGTATAATTTTGTTTGAAATTAAAAAAAATACTCCACCGCTGATGATGAAGTGTTTAAATTTGTCACGCTCCCACACAAAGCATAATTTAAAACATCAAACTGGTAACAGTGAGAACAGCTGATAATGTATCAAGAGGAAGTTGACCTTTTAGGTGTGGCATGTTTACAAAGTAGATAGATCGGAAGAGGAAATTCGTGACAATTGCAAGCTGCGAACTCGTTTCCTACTCAATCAGGACCCACTGAAAGTCTGCCTGCACAGGATGTGACGTCCAGGCCGTGACTGCCGGAAGTAGTCGTGCGTAGGGTGCTGTCACTTTGCACGTGTCACTTCTATAAAATTAAAACCAACAGGATGAAAGGGGTCGCCGCGATGATGGATACGTTTTACGTCGAAACATGACACAATCTGTTTTGCAGCCTATCAATCAAGTTTTTATTTAGAATTATTCACGGAAGAGAATCAAACAGCTTGTTTTTTTTGTTGTAAGCAAAATAATAAAAAAAACGTTTATCTACTGATTTTTTTATAAACGAAGTGTAACTGTTATCGAAGAAGTCAAATTTTTAACAACGTTCAGTGGCAGTATAATTATACACACATAAATGCATTGAGTGCACTTAATTATAATTAAATAAGTTCGTATATTTTTAATCTTATCTTATATCTTTATATTGGTTTATCTATATATCCACATAGTAAATATATTTTTTTTCAATTCAAGTAATAATTTATTTTAAAAGAATTTTTTTGTTGTGATACTCTGTACTCAGTTTGAGTCAGTCTTGTGGGGTTGATTTTATTGATATAAAATAAAGTCTTAATGAAAAAAATAATGCTAATATGTTAAGAACACCTGAGTATTCTGCTGCCCACAGAATTTTCGTGTAAAACAGCTGTATTTTATTTATTAGCCTTAAAGTTAAGGGCTCTGAGAAGTCGTGATTACAACTATCTGAACGGTGTTTCAGCAACCGGTTTCCACAACAATACTCAATAAATCCTTTACTGCTGTTTATATTTATTGTATTCAACAGAATTCCTTAGTACTGTACTGGTTATTTGTATTTAAATTTAAAAGGGAAAACAATTAATTTAACTCTGATTATACGAAACTAGTGATTTTCAGTTAAATGAAATTACATTATAGTATAAAATATTTGATATAAAATATTTGTTTTTATCTCTATTTTTAATAAAATTAATATAAATACTTTCTGTTAAATATATTAAATATACTATGAGTAATTATTGCTTAAAATACTTCTCTCCTGCTAATGTAAATTAACATGAGTTATAAAGATAAATTTGACCAAAAGTATTTTTTTATTATTAGGTATAAGTCATTTATATAATTAATCATTTAATGAACATTATTAGACAGATACTTCATTGAAATCTTTTTCTTATAATATAATAAAAGTGGATATATTATATTTGTATGCGTGGTAGTAATTTAAATTAATGTACATGTAAATTATGTGTCCATAAATTGATATTAAATTTAATATTAAATATATTATTAAAAAAGATTTGGTCTTTCGAAGGGTTAAAGGATTTATGCAATCTAATTTTTAATCAATAAATTTATTTTACTTGTGTTGTCGAATAGCAATATTTATGATAGCTAAGTTAATGAAACAATAGTTGTAAGTGGAATTTACATAAGTTCAGTTAAGGTACTTTAATAAAGGCATGCAGTTTAATGCATTTTTGCAACGCAGCTGATTGTACAACACTGAAAAAGGGATGTGACTAAACCGCCAGCCATTATAAAACCATTAAAAAATATATCACACCATAATTAGTAGAAAATTTCTCTACATAGCTTATATATAAAGTATAAAACAATAGTAAAATGCCTTAGAAATTATTCTTTATTTCAAAGTGTTTAAGAAATCTGCTTTTTTCAGATATGAATATTAATTTATATATTTTAAAAATCTGCATACAAAAATTCATTTTCATTTATGTTTAGTACACCTAGAGCTGTGATTTTCATGATATTAGAAAACGTAAAAATAAAGGATTAAATATAAAGATGTATCTTAATACTAATAAATTTATTCAAGTTTTTTCCGAATTGAAAAGCACCCACAGCTGTGTGCTTTCTGTTATACTTGTTATAGAATTATCAATATAATTAAATATAATAAATACCTTACGTTGTTATAATTAAACATTTTTTTTATGTCTAATTGTAATAAAAGATGATTTGAAGTTAAAATTTTAATACAGTAATTTCTAACAAGAGACTCAGAAGTTCAAGTTTAAAGTAATTTTACAAAATAGTTTCTGAAAATTGATCGTACGACATCTGCCGAAGAAAACCTGAAACCCGTACCATCTTATTAAAAAGATTATGAACTAAGACGCTGTAAGAAAATATACGATAAAAGGTCAATTGAAATATTAAAAACGAAAATAATTGTAACTTTTTAATATCATTTCATGCTGCAATTTATTTTTGAAGGTTTTTCATTTTTTTATTTTCCTGAAATTTGTGAAAAATTTCATTTTACATTACATTGAATAAATTTCGGCGTCTCTAGCGACAAAAAAATATACTGGGTGTTTAAGAAACACATTGTAGAGTTATTGTTTTAAAAACTATATTTTACTTATTATATTATTGTAAATAATTACCCACTTATATTATAATAATCCAATTGAATAATTTTTTAACAAAATTCTTAATAGGAATTGATGTTAAGATATTAATTCACATGAATTTAAGACGATCATTTATTTGGATTGTTTTTATTTTTTATAATACTTTGTGGTTAAAAAAATCTTTAAAAATGTTCACAACAATACATTAAACGTAAAATAAACACAAATATATTTTTAAAACATTAGAAACTAGGCGAGGTTAAGAGCTTAGATTTTAAATAAAAATAAAAATAATATGAATTTTAAAAAAACAACCAATTATTAGTTTTTATTAAATACTCTTACAAAAAAAAGATATGTAAAATATCTAACTATAACTTTTTCAATAAAATAAAAACAATCATATCTTAACCAGCGGCGTGTATTAAATACAAAATATCAGCTTCTAGTTTTATACATTTTTTATTTTTATTGTTAAATAGGTATAAATTAATTTTATAGCAACCACTAATTTCACATGAAATTCAATCATTTTATGACAATTCAAGATTAGTATTTGGAAGTTCTTTAGTTGAGTATAAAATTGCAACAATGGATGTAATCATTGTAACCTTTTTGTAAGTTTACTGATAGCGTAAGTACATTTTAAAAATTGACGCCCAGCGTCTGTTTTAAAGTAGATAACACGAAAAAAAATACATAATATGGAACACCATTTATATCTTATCAGTATACTAACTCATCTCTTGGTATTTTAAAATTTCAAAGCAATTAACTTCTTCACAGGGCACAGATTTAGATATTTGATGTAATTGTTAGTAAAAGCGGTTGGCTTAACAGATAAACTCTAATATTTTTGAGTAAAATACTTGAGTGATTTTCCACATGTTTTTATTTGTGACCGGTTTCGCCAACCTTTCACGTTGGCATTATCAAACAGAGTAGATAAAGAGTAGAGTAAATAATAGAGTAGATAAACTCTAAAGCTGAAAATGTTTCATGCATGCATTTATAATCAAGAATTGTGTTCACAATTAACCTTTCAGTTATGCATGTATTCTACTTATAGAATATTATGTACCTTATTTTATTATGGCTCCAGAAATCATATCTAGCATAAATACATTTTTATGTTATTATAATGTATAATTTACACACAATGGAGACCTTAGATGGGTGGGCTTATTGTTAGTGTGCGGTCTGAGCCTGTAAGTGATGACAAATCATTAGCACAAAGTGCTTGCTAGGGAGGTCGCGAAAATTTTATCTCTCGAACTTCCGTACATCGTATTGTCCTGTTTTTTGTTATTTTTTTATAACTGTTTTTATATATGTGCACGAAAGGCTTACCTCAAAACTCTCCCGCTCGTCTGTACCACAACAGCAAATCTGAAAAAACACAGTAAAATCAATTTTATTATTACATGCTTTAGTATAAAACATTGACTGAAAAATATGCTACACGCTGAAATTTTTTTCAGGAATGTTGAATTTTCTTTCGTTCTCGTGTATTTCAAGTGTTTTTCACTAATCTTCCTGAATGATTCGCGCGTGCTTTAAGCGATATTGACGTATTTATGAAGCGTAACTTTTTCAGGCTTCTCAGGAGTGTGTGTTCAAGGCTTGGGCACGTTCTCAAACATTTAGAAAAAGGAGTTCATTTACAAACCAACCATGAGTTTTTACCATGAATTTTCGAGGATTTGGTTTTCAAAAAATACATATTACACATAAATCAATTATTTTTTTGGTAGTGAGGAATAAATTGATTTTATCCTAATACTACGAGTATAAGAACGAAAAATATGAAATATCAGACTTCTTTTCAAGTAATTCGCCAAAAAATATTTTAACATTAGCTTTTAATTTGAACTCAAATCAAAGTTAATTACTTTAACAGATTTATCTTAATACTTTTTATTCAATGGTTTTAATGTTTTAATAGCGTTTTTGTTCAAGAAGCTCTTCGGTATAAATAAAAAATTCTAAATAAACTTATTATCCTGGACAAGTAAAACATTGAAAAAAAAAAAAAAAGAAAAAAATGTTAAATAGCTCTAACAAAAAGAGGACTCTAAAATAACAAATCTTTTTAAACTTATCGATTAGGGAGCAAAGTAATTTTAGACTTGAATATTAATATTTCTTTATTTGTTTTTCCTAAAATATGGAATAAATGAAATCAAAAAGCCTGAGGCCTTTAAAAGTTTAAAAATAATTATGTCATAAATTTTTAAAAAATTTGAACAATAGTTTTTTAATTCAAGTTTACTTTTTTGATATTAAGGGTCACTAAAAAATATGTGTAGAAATATTTCAGCAGGGAAGATTTAAGTCGCTCTTTTTCCAGTGAGCTTTTTGCGTTTGCTATTTATGTTTAAAAAACAAATACCCAAAAGGGTCGAAGATTGTGATAATTCCTAAATTTGAGCTTTATCGCCTTTCAAGGACCTAAGCCTTAAAAAGTGGGTGAAATCCTAGAATCATTATTTTCTAAGCATTTCATGTTTCTTGTTTAAATCACAAATTAAATCAGTCTTTACGTTGCGGTTTCCGGTCGTTTTTTTCTCGGTGGGTTTGTGTTTCTGTGCGCAAATCTCGAAGATAACTAATCTGCACAGTAGTGGTATCCAGGAAAATGCTGATAAAACAAATCCTAATAATTCCCGTGAAAAATTAAAAACGCCGCGGTTTCCGGTCGCCCTTTTTTCGTCGAGTGATTAATATGTATATAAATTTTAGAGAATTTCCACAACAGTTTTATAAATTTACTTTTAAGCGCAGTGGATGCTGATACAAAGAATCCTGATAATACATGTGCTTAAGCTGTGCGATTTCCGCTTGCCTTTTTCTTGCCTCCCCTTGTGCTCATTATGTTTTAACAGCAAAATTTCAAGAGATATTTGGACTGTATAGAAATTTTATATATTTACCTCCAAGAATAAGAAAATGTTGATACAACGAATCTTAATAACACACGCGTTGAACTACTCAAGCGGCGCGGTTTACGGTCGCCCTTTTCTCAACGAGTTATTCGGCCGTGCTATTTATGTTTCTGCGCGCGAATACCGGATATATCTAATCTGTACAACTGTTTTTTGCATTTATCTTTAAGCAAATAACAGCCCTTATAACACAATTATCGATACGACACGTCGAGTAGGGTGTCCCCACGACCGGCGGAGAGTGACTGGAGCGATATCTGCTCGGTACGACGGGAGCTCCGAGAGACCGCACAGTCGGCCAAAGTCACACACCGCGTGTCCTCAATGAAATTTTTATACTGATAAGAATATTATTAATAAAATCACAGTACTAAATAAAAATCACAATAACGTGATATCAAATTCACATACCATATATATAATTTTCTTGCACTGGTGATATTCTAAATATGCCTACTCAAATGTGTTGTGAATTGCCATGCAAACTATTTGTTGATATATCTTGTTTAAATTAAATATCAATGAGATAAAAAAAACCCTTAGAAGTGAGTGCATCACAAGCAACTTAATATAATATAATATTTCAGATTCAAATAAAAAAAAAATTTGCTCGGGGTATGAGTTCAAATTGTATAAATGATTTAAACTTATCTGGGTTATTCACTCAAAATGATAATGATTTTTCACTCGAGACTCTTTTGATACTTAAGATAAGATCGTAAAAAACGTGGATACAGTAAGTGAATAATATTTATTTAGATAAAATAAATCACGACGCACAATCTAATAGCTGAACATCTCGATGTACATAAAATATAAAATCATGCGATTAATTTAAAAATCATGTTTTGACTTTTGATCTCATAAATCTAAGTTCATAAAAATAACTTTAATTTAGATTGGTTATTTCAATTTAATTTATTTATAATAAAGCTAATAATAAAACTTTTTAAAAACAAAAGGATAGATACTAAATATTGAATGATTCAATTCAACCATTATTATTTCTAAGATTGATTTCAATTATCAAAAAAAGATTTCTTTTTAATAAATAATTGTTATTTTTAGTTTAGTGAACTCATTTACATATTATAAATCTTTGTATGCAAATATCTTGCTTATGACTCCATAAGTGTAGTTTGAGTTTAACATAATTATTCGTTTGATTTGTTATATATATATATATATATATATTAAGCCCAGGCTATAAATGTTCTTAAATAAGGACCAAAATAGAAGCTAATGTAGCTAACATTGATGCGTCTACAAATAACCTTGAACACATTAGTAGATATTATTTATCTTATTAAATTATATACAGTAATAAAATTCGCATTATCTTGGAATCACGTAAAATATAAATCAGATAATAAATTACACATATTTTATATCTATTATTTATGACATTGATAAAATAACAACAGTTCGATTGTGCTTATTACAGAGGCTTCTAAATGATCAAGCCAAATATAATATTTGATGCAAAATATTAATTTGAAGCTCCTTTTTACCATAAGATTTTGATTGAGCTATGGTGTATGACATATTATACTAGTTTCAACGATTTTTTATATTCTGATAAATAAACATTTTTTTGTTAAAATTTATAAAAAAACACGTGTCAACGTGAAAAGGAAAAATTTTATGAATTTTTTTTAATAAAAAAAGATTGCTGTGTCCTTGCCTTGGATCTTTGCTAGGGACTGATAAAAGCCCTTAGGTCTTTGGGTATCCTTGAATTGTGATTATCACATGGCTATAGGCAACATATATACACTTCACTTGGTTACAGCTTCCTCATTGTGCATCCAAGATATTACTGCCGCTTAAATTCAGTAACCTTGACTAACCTTGACGTAAAGGGGAAACAGTTTTTCTTATTTCGTTACTGTGCCATTAAAACGCTTAATAACGCCATGGGAGTCATGAAACATAAAATTATTTACACAGTTTCTAAGAGATTTTGAAGTCCCAGGTGTATGAGTGTATTCAACAATTAAAACATTTATAATCCACTAAAAAAAATCTCAAAAGTTTAAAAGCAAAATAAATTTTGACTGGCTTTAGACACAATTTAAAAAAGTAACATTACAAATAGATTTGTGTGTAGAATTTTAAACTTAACGAATTAAGATTCAGTAGAAAAACGTCACAGAAAAGTGTTTTTAATATTATAAGTTGTCAATTTATAATTGATTAGTTTCTATTATCCTTTTAGAAGTATTCCACATAAGCAATATTACAATGTTTACTATGTCGTTTTATTTGATTATCAACACACAAGTGGAATAAGCGCGAGTGCTTAGAGCTTATCTAGTCACAAGTGTACAATCTTACTTCATAAGAAGTAAACACATATTTACTTCTTATATGGGAGTTCAGAGCCCCTGACTTGATATCATCGACGGAGAGAGACGTGACGATAAATAAATTATATCACAATGGAAAAACATATATTCGTACCTACATAGCATAAGTTACGGCCAACATCCCTATTAACTCTCTGTACAGGACCGCATCGTAAAACAATTCTTACATCATTGTTGTCAAGCAACCTTAGCTGTAAAATGAAATCGAATCCTAATAATACACAGTCAAACCAGTGAGTACATGTTTTTAATTAGAAAATCGTATGGGAAAAGAAATTATATAAACGCAATAAGAAACAAGTAGTCAAAAACAAACTTGGGACATCTCCGTCATTTTTACTTGTTGTATACAAAAAAATGAAGAATAATGACTTTTTTTAAAGAAATTCTATGTAATCAACATGTAAGTTTATTAATAATAAATGTTACATTTAGCCAAGTCAGAGTATAAAAGAGCTTGAGGACCCTCTACACTATTTTCCCTTAGAAAACCATGAACACTAATTCAGCATAAATGTATTTTTAGTGAGATGGTCGCCAACCTCATCTGAAGATAGGTACCGGATGAAAAAGAAGAAGAAAGATTATACAGTCTTTTATTATCCATGTATAATAAGTAAATTTTTAAGATAAAAATAACTAGAAAAGCAAACATAAAAAAATGAATCTTGTTGAGAGACAAGACATTTGATTGGTGAAGATCCATTATTATAATGATAAAAGTACCTTTGTATTCTGTCTTCACTTTGAGTTTATTAAATTTTTTGAATTACAAGTTTCGATCAAATAGACTAGGTCATCATCAGATGCATAACTAAACTTAGTTATGAATCTGATGATGACCTAGTCTATTTGGTCGAAACTAGTAATGCAAAAAATTTAATAAACTCAAAGTGAAGACTAAATACAAAGGTACTTTTATTATTATAAAAAAATGAATGTTTGAACTTTAGCTCTTACTGCAGCTTTTCCCACTCTTTGTGTATGGACCATGTAACTATAGTAAATAATTAATTGTGATTCGATTTCGGGTCTGCGTGTTGGGAGAGCTATGGCCGCGCTCTCCCAGAGCGTCGCTCTAACTGCCTCTTCCTGCAGGACTAATAATAGTCCCGGCATATAGTCTCATCATTGTCACCCCACTGGCCGACAACGCACTGTCGTCGACTTGGGCGAGAATGAATTTAGGATAGGTGATCTATTTAAAGTAGAAAACTCCACGAAGGACGCTCAAGGCATTGTAACATTTATTATAGGTTATTATTTAATTTTTGATAACTCAGTATTTTTAATGTTAATTAGATTCGAATGCGTATTTAATGAAAATCGTAATTTCACATGTGTGTAATTACGACTATAAAATTAAACTAAGACGAAATTTGATGAAATAAAAAAATTGACTTGCCTTATTTAAGTGTTTAACGTGTTTGAGGTATTTAGTGTACGTAGCTTTAAGCATTGGTTTAAAACGATTACTTCACACATTAAGTCATTGTTGCAGGCCAACCAGAAATATGGTGTTAAATAATAACACTTGAAAAACACGCACTCTCCATTTATAAATGTAAATTTTATTTCGAAATATACGAGTATACCTTCATAAACGTTTGTTTGTCCACCTGGCAAAAAGATAAAGGATGTGGTATACGCCGTATTAGTAGATGACGTGTTATTGCTGGATAAATTGGCATTGTAAATTAAAAAAAGGTATAAAAATTTTATTGCCTGAGTTGTGCATAGAATACTAATGGTTATATGCGTAACTTTTATTAAAGAAAAAAATAATAAAAAAATTTATAACAAAATTTTGATTTTTATGTAACCAAATAAACCGTGTGCATTTATGTTGAATTTTAATTTAATTAATTAATACAATTAATGCTGAGAATTGGTGATTTTACAGCTACACAAAAAATAGAATTGCGACTTTATATTGTTAATTCAAAAAATGTCACATTTTAATTATTTATCATTTTGAGCATCGATATTAAAAGCGTCAGCAAAAATTTATCTTGGGATATGACGAGCAATCCATATAAAAAATAATGCACTGCTTAAATATCCAACAGAATAAATACATAAAGTATTAACACTGTCAATTTTTTTTTAAGATTTAAACAAGAGATTTGTTATGTAAATTTTAAACTTGTAAATATAAATTTAAAATTCACAAATACAATTGGGCAAAATTTATTTAAATTAATTTTGTGTGCTGTATTTCTATTGTGTAAATAATATATAAAATAAATTCAAACTTCTTTAATCTTTTGAAGTGAAATTCACTTGTTATAAAAGCAAAGTTTACGGAATTTGCTTTGGATTTTCCTACAATAATATTAAGCTCGTTCGTTGGAAGAATTTTCTCTTCGCAATATTATTTTCTCCACTAATGAGTACTTACCGAGCGGAAGCAATTTCCGATTCTCTCACAAATAGAACCAGTCATTATGAATAACACGAACAAACAAACAATAAACTACACGGGAAAAGCAAAATGAATTCAAACGTATTTTATTTCAAAGCTGGAGATTACACGCGTGTTTGTTCAGAAAACGTTGTACTCTCGGAAAACACTGATGTTTCTATTTTTCATGAGGATATTTTTTTAAAAATAATCTTTAATCTTATATGAGGAATTAAGGCAAGTAAAATGTGTCTGTGTGATAAGATTATGTTTTAATTAATTACCTGTAATTGATAGCCAAAATACGAGTAAACAGTTTGAATGCTAGGCGTTGTATCTTTGTGCAGGCCCGTTTTATAGATTTTATTATAGACTATAGTAATTTCTAATATAATAAAATTGCTTTAAATTTAATTTCGTATAAAAGTCAAAAATTCTATGAAAATTCGTTACACAATCAAAACGGATCAAGGTAAAATACAAATTGCAAATATCTCTAAAAAAAAAACAAAAATACTTCCCAAATTCCTGAAATACATTTTATGCAAATTGAATTCATGCTAAAATATGGCGTAGATAAGTGAATCAATTCTTTCTTCTTTTTTGGAATATATTAAAAAAAATATTCGACAAAAAAGAGGTTTCGTCCGCCCGAAACTTTTGTTAGGCAGGCGAAACGATAAATTCCATGTAAAAAAGAATTTTCCGAGCGATATACGCCAGCGGCGGCACTCGCGATAATAAATCCACTTTGGACTTCTCCCCCTCAGAATATATTCGGAGTCCGTCTCAGATAACGTATTAAAAGAAGTTAAAATTTTATCACCGGATTCACTTTATCACTGCCTGAATTAACAAAGACCCCGAGTTGAGATTCAATCTAACTTTTTAACAACTCTCTTTTCGTAAACTTTATTTTTTAAGACTGAAAAAATACGCTTCGCCTTCAGAAGCGGTAAAATTGATTTTCAGATTTTTTTGCTAATAAATTATATTTTTCGGAAGTAAAAAAATATGTAAGAATTACTATGCGTTGTAACATCGTGAAATCGTTTGAAAAATAAATAAAAAGTACAGTTTTTTTGTAGAAGTTTTATATTTATCCAAATAGATATCATTGTAATTTAAATCTTAAAAACATCTGTCCAAAAAACGTTATATCATATTACGCATTTTAAACTACAGTTTAAAGTTTCTTTATGAATGTCATAAGACGTTTCCTTTTATTAAAAAAAAAACAGATCTTAAATTGATACGCAGTTTTTCCTCTTTGAATGAAACACATCATATTTATAATTAACGCACAGGTTGTTATTGATATTATAATACACTTTAACATTTATAACATAACAGCCGATTAGGCTTATATATCTTTTTGTATAAAAACTATGCATATTCCAACAACTGGCATGCGTACTTCTGATGAAAAAAAAAATGAAACCGGTCGCATAAATAAATTATTAGATTAATAATTTTGATTGTTTTGGACAAAATAATTTTCACAGCGTGATTATAAATAAATAAAGTACATTATCACTTTGTAGGGTAGTGGTATTGTTGTATGTGTGGTTTATACCTAGGTCCGAGCTCGGAGGCTTTCCGGCAGGCGGGCGCTCGGGGCGGCAGCCGACCCCTCACTGGACCCGCGACCCTCCCCTGGATCGGCGACCCCCTTCCCCTAGACCCCCCCCTTGGACTCCCCCCCTGGACCGTCACCCCCACCCCTGAACCGGAAACCCCCGGGCGGCTGCGCGCGGGCCACGAGGCGCCCGGGGCGGGAGGAACACTCCAGCACCAGGTACGTATCCTGTTTCATCTGCAAATATACTGTAGGGATGCTTACTCTACCCTTACTAATACAATTATTTATATACCCGTGAGAATCCAAAAAGAGTATCGGGTGAATGTGAATTGTGACCGTTATTGCGATATGCTGCGAAAATTTTGGGGTCCAGAGTTGGAGGAGTTTCAAGGTTTCAACTCAAGAACGTGGTACCACACTTGCCATATATCCAATCAATCAATTGAAGCTGTTAATGAATTATTCACTAATAAGGTCATTTCACGTAGAGGCAACATCAACTGGCCTCCCAGAAGCCCCGACCTCAGCCCTCTTGACTATTTCGTATGGGAGGTACCGCTACCTTAAAAGTAGGGTTTATGAGAATAATCCGACGAGCCTAACGGAATTGAAATAAAACATCAGGTCAGAAATGGCAGCAATATCGCGAGCTATGTGTCAGCGTGTTATCAGCAATCTTCGTTCCAGATTAGAAGAGTGCCAGCAGCGCGTAACGGTCACCATTTGGATAACATCATCTTTTCGAAATAATTTTCCATTTTATATTCTTATAATCAACGATTAAAAAAAAACTTGATTACTAGTAGTTTTTGTTTATTGAACTAACAAATACCCGATGCTTTATTTGGACACCCTATAGCATTTTATATAAAGCAATCGAGCCAAACTGTATGATACATATTTCAGGAACTGGAAAATATTTCATTTTAACTGAAAATATCCTGTAAGCTTGTTTAGGCTTCCGTTACTTATAAAATTGTTTATACACATCTGAGAATGAAATATTGTGAACTAAATCATCGACCATACTAAAAAAATATTTTGTATCAAACAATAACAATTTCAGCTCCTCGTTTAGAATTATATTTCAGGAACTGGTGTATATCCCATTTTACTAAAAATATACTGAAGGAATGTTTATGTTTCAAAGGTTATTGACCCTTACTACGAAAGTAACAAAATCGTATTTGAGTATTGAATATTGGCACAAATACAACATTCAAATTATACAGATGTAAGTATTCATTAAATTAAATAACTCACTAGATTAGGCCTTTCTTTAACTAAGGATTAGCGCACAGAGGAACCTTAATCAGTGAGGGATGATTATTTTAATTTGAAATATTACTGTCGCCAAGCAATTGCAAAAGTTTTTGGAGTTGTAGAAATTAATGTTTTATCTAGTTAAAATCCTCTTCTTTAGCGTAACTTTCTTATTTGTTTGGGACATTGTGGTTGTTCCTTCAGCACCATCTGCTTTCTAACTTTACCGTAATTAGTATTCATAGATTTTCGTTTATCTCCCTTCGGGTAAACACCCTTATATACATTTGTCAACTGTAGCATATTTAAATTTATTGGTTTACTTTAACGTTAACGTTAAAAGAGATGATTAAACTAAATGTTGACTTAGGGTGGAAACACCGCCTCCTGGAACTTCTCTAGTAAAATAAAGACTATAAGATATTAATGGATTATTGAAAATAAGTAATAATGTAACACCTCTTAAGAAATGGAGGACAGCTTGTTGTATATTATATTGCCTTGATTTATGCTTAATAACTAAATACAAAAAAAAGACACTCGCACTCGCATTGGTACGCTCGATTTGATATCATGGCAATCCCTAAAAAAAAAATAAGTTTCTTATGGACATAAATGGAAACCTTAAGCATTAAAAATTTGTGCTTTCAATTCGAATATATTTATAACTAATATTATAAACAAAACGGCTGACCTATTCAGGCTAGGTAAGCATCTTTGTATTTTGAAGGTTTCTTCAAGGCTTTTACATGCTTATTGTAATAATTTCATTTATTCATATTTGGTACGACACCTGAAAATACAATTGAATTTTAAGCAGTATATTTTGCTTTTGCATACACAAATAGCGAGTAAGAAGATTTATTTGTAAACAGTCGAGTTTTATGCGAAATACTCTTTAGTTCTAGTTTACAAATGAATACCTAATTTGTTATTCAGTTCACAATCCGTAGCTTAAGTGCTTGTGTTTTATCTTTTCTTCTAAAGTCTTTCAATTAGACGGCTAATTACTCTGTAAATAATAAATTCATAACTGTCACAGATTGTTTCAATTTCTCGGTCATTCACCTCCAGTTGCATAAATTGCCATATTCATTATTCTCTTATCATAAACCTACTATAATATTTTCTGTGTGATTTGGGGATATTTTAAATTACAAGGCACACAAATGGCTAATCATATGATAAAAAACACTTTTGTCAAAACAACTTTGATTTTTTTAAAATTTAATATATACTAGATCTACGTTGAAAGTACAATACGATTGATGAAAATATATATATTTTTATATTTATTAATTCTCAGCAAAAAAATTCTGAATAGTTTTTTTGGGCGGTTGTATCGTTAGTAGTTATTTAATCTGTAAATATATATTTTAATAAAAATATCATAGAACCTTAATAATTAATTTTGGGTTACAACGTTTTGGCATTGATACTATGGTCGTCATCAAGGCAACAAAAGCGTTATAGCATTCAATGAATAAATATAACAGCGGCTGCTAAAACCTACGAACATAAAGCAATAATTTATATTAAAAGTAAACAAAATTAATAATAGCTGTTAAATCTAAATTCACCTTATTTTATTTAAAATTTTTGTATATATAGTATTTATTTATAAATATAAAAAATGGGTGCAAAAAATATTTATTTTTTTTAAAATTATATCACAAAATGATCTTTAATAAATTTGTATTTCGTATCCGTTTTAAAAAAAATACATTGCTAAAAAAAACAAGGGGTTTCCATCTCACACCCTAACGGAAAGCGGGTACGTTTGTTCGCGTGACGCTGGGCACAGTGTTGACCGTTAGATGACAAAACCACCCCCATTTCCACCCCCATCCCCATCCCTATCCGCACAGGGCTGCCCCTGATTTCCACTCAAACGTACGCAAATGCGAGTTTCATTCCGATCGGTCAATATTATTCGGCCAGACGGACTTTGCTTTGCTCTTTGCCCCGCACTCGTCCCGGCCTCGCTGACACAGTTCCATTTACCTATGCAAACATATTGAGGATGCTCCGTACCGATTTATCATCAATTAATTTTCCGCTGATAATAAAAATATACAAGGCGAGTCCGAGCTATATTTACAGAATTATCCAGCTGTTATACGAGTATAAATGTAACCCCTGATTGGAGACATCCATTGGTATCTGAATGAAGCGATGCTTCTCCGGAATGACAGTGATCCGCAGCCTTGGTTTTGGGCGGTTCTCACAAGAGTTTGAGTCTCTGAGTCTTCATGACAAAGTTGGTGTGGGGTGGCTGGGGAGAGAAGACAGGCTTTCCGTCAATTTTGTACTCTGAATAGGGGATGTTGTATGACTCCACGCAGCCTAATCTTTCAGCTATCTTCGCGGTGAAGCGACTGGAGCAGGCCACTTTCATGAAGCCGATGTCCGCTGACTTGGCTGCGGATCTGAAAAAACCAAATATATTAATTTTATTTCACTTCAAACTTAAGGTTAAATATTTAATCTTCATATAACGCGATATAACTTGTACATACTTTTTTTCTTCTATACTATGTATTATCTTTTGCTAAAATGTGTTTTCAATGTGATTTAAAAAAAATAACGAAATATTACATAAATAAAAATACTTACACGGCGGCCCTGGTGAGTGTCCCCGCGACCCCGCGGCCCCTCCAGGCGGGGTCCACGGAGAGAATCTTCAGGTCGAAGCAGGACTCCAGGTCGGGGTACTTGTCGAAGAGCCGCGCCTGCCTCTCGCACTCGCCCATTAAGGTCAGGATTTTCCGGAAATGGGGGTGCTCACAGTCTCTACTGGCATTATTCTCATATGCTGCTTCCTGAAAACATCATATTCAGTTTGACTTTCTGAACTCCTTAGGCCAAAAAGATCCGCCCAAATATTGCAGAAGTGTGCAGAGACTGCTCTCAACATAGACTACATGTCTATGTTGCCTCCAAGTCATCGCGTCATACGTTTCATGTGGTGTTCTCCTTCATAACCCTCTTAGAAGTGTAGCAAGTATTTCAGAAAATACTCACGGCTTCCTCCCTGGTTTCAGAGCCTCCCATCAGCACGCCGACCAGCTCGTCTCCGCTCTCTGCCACGAACGACAGGTGGTCGCCGAGCGAAGAGATGCAGTACTCCTCCAGCTTCTTACACCTGCTGCCGTCTTCCAGGAAGTTTCCGGCTGCACTGAGGGGCTCGTCTAGTAGGTATGTATGGCTCAGGAAGGCGAGTAGGCGTTCCTCGTCAGCGGTTCCTGCTACGCGCACAGTAAAGTCCAAGGGTGGCTCAGCCTTGCTGAGGGGTGGCGGAGCGGCCAACGGGGTTGTCATGCTGCCCACAGATCTAATCTAATCCTTGTAAAATATTTAACCGCTCAAATCAGCTTTTCAAACTGCAAACATTGGTGTTTAGAAATATTAGAATTCCCATAGTCAAAATATTTATATATCAAAATATTTTGATTATCAAAATATCACATTAAAATAGATCTTAAACAAATACACACTACATTGAAATGGTCACGAGTTTTCAAACTGAAAAAATCTTAATTTGATATCAAATTCACTAATTATATTTATTAATATTATAAAAGAAAAAAAAACATTCACGGGAGATATTTTAAACACGCTTTCTTAGATGTTCTGTAGATTGCAATGAGATAAAGCGAAATTTATAATTTATTTTTTAATTAAGTAATAAACAAAGTCTTACTATGATGTTTTGGAGTGAGTTTATCTGAATATCACAAACTTGAATTGTTTATATTATATACTTAATTAAACTGAATATAATATAGTTTTTTTACATTTGAATACAAAATCAAAACTGCTGTAAAGCTTACCTTTATATATTTTTTCCTCGGGGTATCTTTTATTTACATACGGCTTTCGTGGTTTATGAGATCAGTTCAGATTGTATAAATGTTTTAAAGAACATATCTGCGTTTAACAAAAAGCTAATAATACGTTTAAATATAAAGTTAATCTTTATTTTGCTACTTGAGAAAATACCTTAAAAACATAAACATAATATAACAATGAAATAATTGTTTATTACACAATCGTCACTAAGATTAGTTAAAAATAATCAGGTATTGACTCTTGATCTTTGATATCTATGTTCTTAAAAATTACTTAAATCATGGTTAGTAATTTCAATTTTTTTAAGACCAAATGGGTAGATATGTTTTTTTTTATATATACAGTAACAGTCGAGTTTTGTGTGAAACACTCAGTCGTTATTATTTCAAAACGCATACATGGTTGTTTTTTTTTATCTTTCCTTCTGAAGACTTAAAGAAGAAAGCTTTGTTAATGCTAAATAATTAACTGTCACTGATTATTTTAATTTCTCAGTCATTCATCCTTTGTTGTATATATTACCTTATCGTAAACATATTGTTTTCTGTGGGATTTGGGGATATTTGGCTAACACGAATAGCTAATATTATAGAAAAAATACATTTAATATTTACTAATTAGTCTTAGCTATATTTACGAATTTGATCACTCGTAATATTTAAATGAAAATTGTGATATATTTACTCGTTTAGGCGTTGCTGACTTACTGATTTGTCAAAACATAACCTTAACCTGAATTAAAATACACATAGTTAATTTCATGGAGACAGTTTTATTTACTATTTTAATTAAAGAAAGTATTTTTACTGCGTTTACAATTTTTTTTAACATTTTACTAGTATAGTGACCATTGGTACAGTGTATTGCAGCTGTAATTCTTTTAGTTTTCAAGAATAAGGGTGCGTTTAAAAGCTAAAAGCCCATATTTTTTGTCAAATGGCTCGAAATATTTATCGACTGTAAAAAAACTGTACTGTGTGCTTTGGCTCAAGACAAATTAAGTAAAATTTACGATTCGCAACTTTACGAAGCATTAAAACAGTAAAGAATTTTGAGTTATTTTTTTAAGGCCGGTATAAATATGACCACGATTCAATAACCTATATTTCTGTATTATTTATTACCTTCAAAAAAAGGGGTATAAGGGTTGAATAAAGCAACCCCACAAGATACATAATATTACTCTACAAATCATTTGTAATCTTGACAGCTTTACCAAAAGAAAGGCACAAAAACGTTTAAAGAGTAGATCAAATAAAATCTCATGGCGGGTCTACCATAAGAGCGTAAATACTGTGTTTTGCAATTTTTTTTCTTTACGTTTCATTTTATTATTCATTTATATTTTTCTATTGGATTTCTCTCTAATTTGATATTATACCTTTGCAATATGATTCTCCATAGACCGGACCACTATGCTACATCGATCACATAAATCTTCCTTGCAAGAATTCTGATTCCAGCAATTAACTTTCACGAGTACTCAATCTACTTCAAGTTTAAACTAATTTTATCAAAATACAGTCGTTTGATTGTAGAAGATATCTATTGGAGACGTGACTAAATTGTGGCAGTAGTGGGATGCTTTTTAGATGGTCCAAAGGTTTAGGTAGGTTTGGAATATTTATGGTAGTAAAGATTTACGATCTCTTTTTTGTACCCTTCAGTATCGCATTATTTTATCCGACCCGCACTACAAATTTCAGGATACTTGATTAAAAAATTGATTTTCAATAGTTAATAATAGTATTAAAATTTTTCACAAATAATAAATTTAAAATATCTCGTATTTGCTTTCATCAAAGAGTATTTTCATTTATAATGTTTTTATTGATCTATCCCTATTATTACTCGACACCCTGTGGTTTTCACGCAAACGCGCGAGCCACTGTTATGGGTGGAGGCGGTTTTTCATTAAACCGAAGGCTTCAAAGGAAAACGAAGCATAAATAAAAGTATTCAGAAAAATACAATGACTCCACAGCGAAATTTGCGAGGCACTTTCAATGCCATGCAGATTTTTTCCATTTCAAAAGCAACACAAAGCGCCAATTTGGTTGCTTTTACGTCGCCATTGAAGTATTAGCGTTTTATATTATTAATCCTCGGGAATATATCGCAAGACGCCATGGCGTCGTAAATTATGTTTTAAATTAATCTTATTTCACCATCACTTGAATGATTGCTGATTGCAATGTTGTTAACAAGATTTATTGCATTTATAAGTATTTTTGTAGGTTTTGAGGTATTTCAAGTTTTTGCTACTCCGACTTTACCGACCATCTTAAGGGATATTTTCTGCTTCATTATTCATTTGATAAAATAACATGAATGTATTCATTATAAGGTATGTTTTAAAACATCGTTTTGAAAGGTATATAATGAGTATAAATTATCATATTGAATGAGTGAAGCGTTCAGTTTACTTGTACCTTCTATAAAAAAATTACTCACTTCATTTTACTGTTAATCGACATAAGATCACCTCTTTATTAAATGAAAACAGATTATTATATTAATATCAACTTAAAGAATATGATTTCTTTACTATCAGTTGAGAGATGTGACTATTTTTCTATCAACTAAACTATTACTGAAACTGAAAGAATGTGATTATCGGATGAACGAAAATGATAATTTTTCTATTAGCTCGTCCTTCCTACTCGATACATACCAAGTTTTTCAATTAAACCAAAACCTGTAAAGGCTTAGACTATAGTAAATTCTGTTTTAGAAGGCTTTTGTAAACACTGAACCTTCTCACGGGTATCGGAATATTCAGCAGGCGACCTACTCCACCCTTCGATCTGCACCCTTACCTACCCCAATCACCCCTTCACCCTCCCAGCACTCACAGTAATTGTCAGCCTTTACAGATTTCATTACTCCACTGAGATAGAGGATTGAATTTATTGCGAATGTTTTAATGCACTATACTATTTTTTATTGAAAATTATTGAGATATAAAATTTTATATTTTAAAATATAAAGACAAAAGAGAAATTAAATAGTAAAGTAAACAGCGCAATGCGAAAATAAAAGCTTTTGCAAATGTTAAGTATACCACAGTGAGTAGTTAAAAGGAATATATAATAGTAATAAAAGTAATAATATATCACGAATGCTTTCGCCTTCGTATGGAGCGACGAGCCACTGTTTTTCATAATGTAGTATTATTGTTTTTTTTTTTTTTTTTAATATTTATGATAAAAACAAGGTTCAGTCTGGTCGCCAGTCGGCAACAAAGAGCCGGTTACAGATACGTGTTTTAATTATTTATCTGGGCCTTCGTTCCTGGAAATTAGGAATAAGGCAACCCTCTGTATAGACTTAAAAATCCCGTACAATATTTATTGATATTTATATTTATTGATTTGATTAAAAAGTATAAAATACTTGCCGGTAGAAAAATAACATGTTTTTTTTAAAGAGAAATGTCAAGAATTCTCATTTAAAAGTAATTGCTTTCAGTTTTTCTTTTAGACTTTTTTGTAAATAAAACGTGACACACTCTAATCCCTTGACAGGGCTTTTATTATTTCCACCAGTATTTTTTCGTACAATTTCCTCCAAAGCCCACCCCAAGTCTTTTAGAGTGACAAAATCAACCCCAGCGTCCGCCGGAGTGGGGCTGGAGAGAGGAGATAGGCCCGGGCCACTCCGCCTCTCCCAGATCTCCAGACATATCAGATGTATTTTACTTCTAGAAAATAAATAAAACTAATCGAAAAAAAAACCTACTCAAAGCAACACACCAAAAAAAGCTTTTTAAATATTTTTTCACCTGCAGGGAGTGTTTTAATTATACCCGCAATGACTTGAGCCCAAATGTAAATGATAATCAATTATATTAAAAAATAATAATAATAATTGAAGCGGAACGCTCTCCCCTTTCTTGGGACGTAAAATAGCTTTTAGCTGACTTATGGCCGGGTTGGGTTAGGTTAGTCCTTGTCTCCCTCGCCTCCCCCGGGAGGACAATGCTCGGAGACAAATTGCCTCGGAGAACAAGACGGCTGCGGACAGCCACAAGGACCGGAGTCGTACGCGAATGTTAATATACTATAAAAAAAAAACAAAACAAAATATATAATAATAGACGGACTGCATGTTTTTCAAGCTATCTATAAAAAAAAGTTAAAAAATATATATTCTTGGGTATAAGCATAATCGACCTTCTATATCGGCACTGCTGTAATTATCATGAGTGGAGTTGATTTCGTTTGTAGATAAGTAACGTAAGTATTGTAGATATTAAAAATGTATTTTTCTCATATTTTTTTTTTGCACTCAAATTACAATGTAACTAGAAATAAGCATACATAATCAATGTAACTTTTGCGTTGAAGCTGCGTAAAGCTTATATACATATAAAGACAGAATTCTTGTATTAACTTTTGGTCTGGTCCTGGCGGACAGTTTCCCCTCGCTTGTCAAGAGGCTTCGCTTTTCCCCGCCCCCTCCCCCTGCGGACTTCTGTAACAAATGTAATGAGAAAATTCCTGAAACTGCAAAAGTTACTTATCGGCCGTCGCACAAATTTCCATCGCCTACTTTCAAATCCCTTCTGAGGAATTTTGTCATATTGATTGCCACGAAAGACGATTTGACGCTTTCTCAAAAATAATTTAAACACAAATATCTTGAAAGAGTTACCTATCGAAATATATTGCAATCCGAACTGTTTTTTTTAATTCTACTCTCTTGATCTGATAGGTGATAAATGCCAATAATAGCCGTGCATAAGTTAGACGGTTGAGTGAATTCGTTGTCTTAGGTGTTAAGCCATGGTTGTGATTATTTGTATTTGTGATACTGAAGAAAATCATTTTTAATAGGCCAAAACGTCGGATTGTTAATAACACTGAGTTTTACTCAAAAAATACAGTTTATTAAAAACCTTCAAATTTTTAACGCCAAAAATCCTACTATTTCACATATTGAAGATAAAAATATAACTTAAACTCTAGGAAGAATTCTGTGTAAAACAACAATTATTTATTATTTTATATATATTTTTTCATATAGAGATTTCATAAGGTTTGTTAATGTCTGTATTAAATCCTAGTTTTACAGTTGAGTGGACTTTTACTTGATAAAGTGTACTTGTTTTAAAATAAATGTCTTAAACAAATCTACCTCTTTGTAATCGTATAACATTTCTAAATAATCATACCAAGGCACTACGATTTTTTTGCTTATATATTTCTGCGGAATATATATTTTACTGAGTATTTACAAGCGCCTCGATGCATAAAGTGCCATCTATCGGATATAATCAACAATAGCTCAAAATGATCAAACAGGGATTTTTATAGCTTTATCTTTTTGACGCTAGATGGCAGTAACGCGTGTCTTATTGTTACGACTGTAAAATGTTTTTATTATAATCAAGCAAAAAAAATGTGTTAAAAGGTGTAATATTTAATATTACACGTATTAGATAAAGTATATAATCCGTATTTTTTATGATTTCTTGCATTGTAAATTTTTTTAACTTGCGCGTGCACAGCCAAGCAAAATCTTTTCCCACCCGAGCTTACTCTGTATGAAGGATACCCCAAATTTCACTACCTTCGTGGTGTCTTCATTGAATTATTTAAAAAAGGTGGCTTACAAATTACTCAAAAGTTGCTTACTAGCAAGGTAGGGGCTCGCGTAACGTATGACGCAAAAATAAACTTAATGTATATTGGAAAAAATAATCATTATACGAAACGGTATAGAGACTGGGCTATATTTTTTTCAGGCACCGCGAAAGCTCTCCAAAACGCTTGAGATGCATCTGAAGGCCGAATGACGCTTTTTATTGTTTTTGTGAAAATAAGGCAGTAGTTTATTCTAGCGGTTTATATTTATCAAGAAAATTTATTATTTTACGAAAAGTAATAGTTTAAAAAATAGTTATTTTCTGCATTGGTTAAATGTGGAGTAGCTTCAGCGAAAGCATCAGTCAGTCAGATAGTATCCATATTTGATGTTTGATTGAAGGTCGATATTTATTTATGAATTTTTATTTTGTTCAGCTCACATTTAATGTTGATTCAATCGACGATAATTTACACAAGAAATTATAAGGAATAATGAAAAACTTTGAATTGAAATTTGATGATCTTGTATAAAAATAATATTACGTAGCGTTTTGGGACGTAATTTACGGGAGGTCGTCACGTGACATTTGCTGCCACTATTTGGAAAGGTCGTTACGTGACATTTTCTTACGCTTCTTTCAAATGCCAACCATAGACAATAACGGAAGCTCCGAGTCTATGATCCATAAAGAATATATGGATTTCCGCAACTATGACGCGGGGTCTCAAAACGACTTCAAGTTCAGTGGAAAATAAAACGAACTTAGGTACACACATTTATTTCCTTGAAAATATACTGATATATTTAAAATGCTCTTAATTGATGGGTCAGATATTTTCAAGGCCAAAGACAGCATTTTTGTTTTATTGGTTTTAGACACTTGGTTTTCACACACACTTATTATATTTTCTTGACTCTTTACAAAATAGTTTGACACTGTTAAAATTATTACCACGAACGTCTGTCGTGCTAACTAAGTTCATATCATATTTAAAATATTTTTGACTGAAAGTTTTTCGTTGTTCCATTATAATATTTTAAGTGATAGCCCACTTATTATTTTCTGACGTGACTAGTTTCGCCAGCATCCTAGGTTGGCCTCTTCTATCAAATACTTACTTAGAATCAAAAAAGCAGACACCAAGCAATATTATTTTAAAATTCTGAGGTAGACATCATCATTTTTGAGGTAGGCTTTACCAGACATGAAGTCCAGACGCACGCGAGAGCCTCCAGCCAAAAGGAGTGCAGGTACGGATCCTGGAATTCAGAGCAGGGATCGACGTTTTTGCAAACCTCGTTTAGTTGCAGGTCCGCATCAGGAATGCGGAGGCCCAAAAAATATTTTCAAACCAATTTAGTATAATTCAACGCTGTCGCAACTTGCGCACGAATAAACTTATTAATGTATTAAATATTTTTTTAAGTACTCGCTGAAGTTCCAATAAAATATTTGGTGATACTTGAAGATGCAAATCAATCAAAAATATATCTTGGAAACGTGCGTTAGGGTTTATACACTTTTTAAATATATATATTTGATATTTTAATGAATTTTTCTGAGAACAAGAAATGGTCTGGTAGCTTTATTCATTAAACATAAAACAAGACTAATACCTATTGTTTATAAACAATATTAAAATATTGTCACCAGTGTACTCGAGATATACTAAAATATATTTTTTTAAACTGCTAAGAGATATTTGAAGGCAATCAGTGCCAATAAGTTTATATGAATAATTAATTACTTAAATACTGTATTACACGATTGAAGTATGATGTCAATTAATATGTAATTAAGATCTTTACTAAATCGATTCATAAACTTTTTACAAAACTATTGGGATTTTAAGCTTTTTTCAGGCCGCTATAGCCTGAAGTATCGAATCTTACAGGAGTTTTTTTCATAATTTTGTCTACTTCTTTAAATCGTAAACACAAAACCCGTATGGGTATTAAATGACGGTTTGGTGTTTTAATACAACTTAAATAAAAAAGCGACCTATTTGTGATAAGAAAAAAAACACATTTTACCCATAAATTGTAGCTTGTGATTTACATGCCATTAAGAACTATTTTTAGAAAGTATCGACGTGTCATGTCACAAAATATAAATGCCAAGTCGACAGTATTTTTACAATTCTTTTGAATATACAATAGAGGCTCGTTTACGTATTTTTAACATATTGTTATTAATACATTCATATTTTTTTTAATATTTCAGGCAACTAACCTTACCCAGCCTCTCATTGAATCTATCCAAATTTAAGGATTTTATTGCTAATTCTCTATATTCCAGAATATAAGTCCAGACCTAAACAGTATTATATCATTATTTAATTTGATATAATATTAAATAACTTTAAACGACCGACTGGTTCAATTCCTGTCATAATTATTGGCTTTAGTGAGCAATATTAGTTTCTTCTATCCGAACCGGTCGTTTCGGCTTCGGTATTGGAGTCATATTCAGGAAATCATCTTACTTGAAGATAGCTTCCGTAATAGGATTAAAACGTTGCACTACAAAATCAAAATAAATCGACGCGGCTAAGGACCCTAAAATTTAAAGCTAAGCTTCAAAATATTTTAGATCTAGCAATGCATTGTTACTGAGCGGATTCAAGTAACATTCAAGGTTTAAAAATAAAAGAAATATACAATATAAACTTGTTTTATTATAAAAATAAATTAAAACTAGTAATCTCAAAGAAGCTTTCAAATAAATATTTTTCAATTTAGGTACATTTAAAATATATATATATTCATGATGCGATTTGCAAATCAACAGTATATGCAAATCGATGTTTTTTTTATTGACATGAATATTTTTCCGGTAACTTATTTTCTAATATGGACAATGAATCAAAAAAATAATTTTCCTGACGCATCAGTGTTTAGTACTGTCCTTGCGTAAACCGCATTGTAAAATATCGTAGAATAATGACGTTTTATGCTGATTTAAACCGCAATTGAGCATCGCTGCAAATAGGAATATCCCAATAAATAGTATTTTAAAATATTATATAATTATTAGTATTAGAGACGTATAAGTAAATCTACTATAATAATATCCATTGTGTGTGTGTGTGTATGTTTCATTTTTTGGTTCTCTATAGAATATCTTAAAAGATACAACGCTGATTTTTTGTACGTAAGTTTAGTAAGTTTTTCCGCAGTTGTGCCGAATTTCAAGACGATAGGATAATATTTTCATTCATAAACTAATTAAATAAAACTATCAAATATGCTTTATGTACGAATTATATGATTCTCTTGATCACGGCGAGAATTTCAAATTTAGAATTTTTACAAAAAAACTGATGCTTCTAAGAAATTTCCAGTTTATGTCAGCTTGACACAAGTACCAATTTTATTTTTTAGTTGCGTTAGAAATTATTAATCACATCATTAATAACTTAAAATGCCTCCTAAAAAAATAACACCGTCTAAGCACAGCAAACGTAATTAAAAAAGAATAGCACAATTGAATGTGATAAAGACTGCATCTAATAAATAACAGTGCAGTGAAAGTGATTCGTTGTTTGTGACACGAAATGTGATATTTCCTAGAATGGCTTTGCTTTCGAAATTAATATCCGGTTATTCAAAATATATGTGTACAGAATGAAATCAAATATTCATCTAATTGTCAGCCAAACACTATTGCATCGTTCATCGAATACGTCATTTTATGACGGGCTACATTTCTAGTATTATAATAATTATTAAAAATACAAGACACACAGTAACTTCATTCAAAAACAGTTTTTTTTTTTAAACGTGCAAATTGAATCCCAATTCGGTAGGAGTAGTAAAAAAAAAACTTTAATTTTAACTGTTTTTTTTTTAAATTAAATAATATGTGTAAAAAATATCTATAAATATTTATATGATAATATTTATTTATCGACCCTTGCAGAGTCCTGCCAATGGCTCTGACAAAATAAACCCACCCCGCGCAAGCGTACGGTAGAGTGTGGAATCGAGGTCTCGGGAAAATAGGCTCTGGGCGCGCGGTTCTCAGTACGCGCTAAGGCTCAGTGTCCCGTGGCAGGGGCGGGCGGCGGCACGCGCGTCCTCTCCGCGCCCCGCGCCGCGCCAGTCGACGCGCGTCGCTCGAGCCGGCCGCATCTCCGCTAATATGAGGGACATCGCGAACAAGATGGCCGAACTGAAGTTCGAAGCTCCCCTGGCGCAGTTCGAGGAAACCGACGACTGGGGCTCCGTCGAGTTCCAGTCCATCAACGCGAAGACCATCAACGACAACGACATCGACGCGCTCAACCTGAACAACATCAAGAACATGAAGGACCCGTGCGACGCGGACGTCGCCAACACCGACTCCAACATCCTCAGCGACAAGGCGCGCATCGATAACGTCAAGAACGACAATGTCGCCAGGCCGAAGGTGGACAACGCGGTGTCCGACAACTTCAACGAGACCTTCTCCGGCTCGCTCGAGGACCTGGTGAACACGTTCGACGACAAGATCACCAAGTGCTTCGGGAACTACGAGGAGTCCGTGGAGAAGCTCGCCCCGGTGCAGGTCCGGACGCAGGAGGAGATCATGAACGAATGCCAGTAAGTCGCAATCCTCCCATTAACCCCGACCCAGTGTCAGTCACGGAAAGCTCCCCGGAAGAGCTTGCGGCGACTGTCATCCCAGTTTTGCTCTTCCACTGTGGAGGCGATGAGAGATGCTCTCGCTCGCCGGACTCATCCTTGTAAACACCACATTATCATATGGCGCCCCTGGCACTGTTCCAACCGGGTCAATCATTAGGCGAAGTTTTCAGTTCAGCTTATCGAAAATAAGCTCATCGCCACTGAAATACTGAAATATGAAATACACAGTGTTCTGCGTTACTTTTCAATAATCTCCATTGTTATCATCGGCTCGCGTTTGTGTCCTCTTCGCGCTGTTGTTCGGTTACGCCTACATATTTATTGTTACGCTTCCAGCTGTCAAAGAGATTGCGTTATTTGCGACTGCATTGTCACAAAACACTGCAAGATTGCTAAAATGAGAACGCTGCTCCAAGAAGCTACTAAAATAATACTACAATTTCTCTTTCTAAATATTAGCTTTGGGCCTGATAAAGGACTGTGAAATAATATCAGATTATAAGCTTTGCGTAGTCACGTATATTTAGATAATGATAAAGAAAACCACCTTTACAATAATTCACTACTGATCTGTAGCATCTGTTTTATTGCAGCTTGTGTGTGTAGTGTTGATTTATTATAGTGGATGTAACAAGCGATTAAACGCGGTAGTTTATTGTTAAATTTAGTGATGATGTTTAGTGTTTACCAACAACTTTGACAACCGAAATATCCCCAGTTTTATCCGATCGATACAGAAGCGCGTCGAAGTCTTCCCTATCTGCGATCTTTTTCAGTCATGCGTCTCGTTGTTTTTTTTCTTTCTTTCTTTCTTCTCATTTACGGCTGTTCGGTTGCGGAAGGTTGCAATTGTGTTATTTTGCGGAAATGCGAGGGGATGTGTCGTACGTTTCCGTGTTTACAGTGGCGGGGAGGGCGGCCCGCGCACGCGCCCCCCTCGGCTAGGGGATGATCAATACGAGCCGCCTTCGGTACAACCACTGAATAAACAATAAGAGAACAATCCCAATACACTGAGATTATCATTTTATTATGCAAATCACACTTCTTAACGCCCGCTTCTGATTAATCTGACTGAATAAATATGTTATACCTGAATGCGTAATTTTGTGAAACACCCCCAGACATTAGACGAGGTATCCATTTATTTAATGCGTTTCAAGGTCTTCGGTTTACTCAGTTGTACAGAATTACGCATGGGATTATATTACTGATTACCTATTGATAAAAAAACGTATCTATGTATAATTTATATAATAAATATTAGTGATAAGATAAAAAAATAATATAGGTGCTTTGAATTATGAAGATTATTCCCGAAAACGCATTTAGATTTAAATATGATTTAGGTGTTAACTTTCTAAGCTACGTCAACAATTGCTCGGCTGGAGTAGGTATACCCCAACAAATTAATTAAATCACTTGATATAGGATTTGGATTTAATTGGTGAAATTTCTAATACTGCAGAATTTAATTGCCTTATTTGTTCTGTGGTCTTATGGTGGTATTCAAGGTGGTCTTACAAAAGCTTAAAAAGCACTGTTTTCGCTTGCTAGAAATAATCATTAACCAAATTAATTAAGCATCAGCTGTCTAATATGCGTTGAGCATTTCAAAACCTGAAATTATGCGTATAAACGCTTAACATGACGATTTACATAATAAAAATAAATATGCTTGTCTACCATCTTATGTCTTACGTATTGTATGAATATTTAATTGGATAAAATAACAAATAAAATAATGTAATAATTCAAAAATATTTTTAAGCATATTAATGAAACTTTTGGATAAGGTGAAATGTTTTTTTCTTTGTTCAATGATTAATTTGATTGTGAATTTTGGTTCTTCAGGAACTATACTCGAGATCGTGACTATCATATGCTGGTTAATATTATAGATTCACATCCTTTCACATTTTTTTAACCAACTTCTGCATAAATGCCACGACTGGTTGACATCGACTGAAAATGCACCAAACTCTTCCCCAATTCATCCAATTTAGTAAAGTTAAGTTAAACGTATCGTTGAGTTGAAACGCTTTATTTCAAAATCTTATAACAACAATCCTACAATAAAAACGTCGGCTTTACACTTGCATATAACGATTCAATTTCTTCACAATAACACAGTAGTCAGGGTGTGTGAACTCAAAAAATAGATTTTTTCTAGGTTTTTACGAGTGAATCGATTACTTAAATATTGTAGACTCAAACGTGGTCTTTATTGCTTTGTGAAATGTGTATGCTCGGACAGCATGGTCTATTAATACGCTTTACCCGTTCCTCGAACGATTTATGATACCTGCGGTGTTTGTATATGAGCCGATCTCTCCGGGCGCTACTTTCTTGGTTGGTCCTTTCATATTGGCCCACGAACTTGGCGAAACCACTTTCTATTGCTATCTTCCGATATTGACAGTCGAGTTGGGCGCAAGTTATGGTTTTCTTATTGCAAATGTGACGCCATGTGGTTTGAAGTTGTTGAATGGACGAATAACCATAATTCTCCCATTACAATGCAGACAGATTCACGCAAGGCCGTGGATATACGTATTAGTAAAATGCACAGCATGAGGTTCTCTTACTGCTTGCATAATGGACTCTATAAATCCTGTAAAATGTATAGCATACGATTTCAGTTTCATTGCTTGTGTGGATATACTTAAGTTTCTTAAGCGGTATTGATAAACAACACAAATCAATGAAAGTGATCCGTATGCAAAGACACTAAAGGTTATCGCATTCACACGTATTTCCAGACTTCAGTTATCAGATTTCTCCAGTTTGTGAATACAAACGGGTTTGCTCTGCCACTGCTTCTAAGTCATGCTGGTAAGAAAATAACCACACAAGCAATACAAAAAGATTTGTACTTAAATTATTCATATGTGAGCATTGAACTCACGACTTAAAACATTAAACTTTCCAAGCACTGTACTATAAATCCACTACAATTATACTTTGGTATTTGGTCATAGAAACTACCTTTATCAATCAAACACTTAACAAAGTTTCAATCCTCTGATGTCGTTCATATATCAAAAGCCTTAATACAACACTTAAGGTAATTATTAATAGTACTCTAAACATCCATAAGTACATTTAATTCGCCGTTGAGAGCCGGGCGTTCGGAATTTATCGGGAAACTTCGCAGGAACTCGGAGAATACTGCTGTTAGAACTTGTTAATGTATCACACTTTGTTAAACAGCGTAACTAATTTGTACAGTAAATCTATTCTGCCTTATCGGTGCTGGTAATTGATAATCTATGTGACCTCTTGACCTACAGCGTTTGCATATCCCTAGCAACTGTGCTGGGTCAAAGGTCAGTGACTACCTATGCAGTCGTTATTGATTTGTCTTCGCCTTCATTCACAGTTTGCTTGCAGCGGCAATGCACCGACCAACCAGTGTGATCATTCAAAAAGTATTGTTACATATGACTAAAGCATTGTTAAAAATAGATTTGCTCGTGGAAAAAAAAAATGGAGTATCGCAGATTTAACCAGTATTTCCTTGAAATATCAGCTTTTACTCTGTCATGAGAATAACTATATTTTAGATTATTTGAATGAAAAATAAATATAAAACGACTATTGCGTCGGTAATATTAAAGATATAACTTGTGAATCCTTAAGAGGCAAGTTCTGTATTAAGTATTTCTATGAGAAACGATTTGTAGATCAAATTAAATCAAAACGTTGATATTTACATTTCTTCAGTGAATTTACACGTAAATTATTTGAATAGTATTACACAGTTTTTTTTATTTATTTTATCACTTTTTCAGAACTTGGTATTACTTTCACTATTCAAATTCGATGAATAATTGAAAGTTCTACTATAACTGTCTTGCTTTCTTTGCTACTAATAATATTGCATTTGATTTATTTATAAATTATCAAAACCAACAGATTTATCTTGTGATTTTAACACAAAATATTTGCAGTGTGTGCTAACAAGCCTGAACTTTATCTGCGTTAAAATTCAAGAGCATATACGTTTCGGAGAAATCGCAGGAAATGAGACATTACTTGAGAAATTTATATTCGCTTACACTCGACATAGAGTGCGCAAATGTCAAATTCAAACCTAAATTTATTATAAAATGTGGCTTATATTTGCTCTTAAAATATCCACAATCTTATGGTCTTTGTAAAATCATCAGAAAAGGTGTTAAAATTAACAAAAAAATGCTTTTGAAAAGATTTCGATATATGCTTTAAGGACTCTAAATCGTATATTGATTGTGCGATTCTGAGCTATCAACCACTGATTGATTCATAATATGATTGAGCATTACACTTTTATTATGCAACATATACTTAATGACTATATAAAAAAGAGTTATGCGATACGTTTAAAGCTCTTAAACCGGTTTTGATTCCTTGGTGGCCCTTTCAGTGCAGGTACATTGTATGAAAATATCGTAAAATGTCTCATTACGATATGCGGAGTTGTTACCACGACTTATAGTTTATTTTTTACGAATGAGTGGATTCAAAACCTAAACATGCAACTTTACCCACTAAATATACTAATAATGGATTGATAACAAATACCAAATTGCAATGAAATTATAATATGTTCACATTTGTTTGATAGAGCTCTCGCCGTTTCAGGGCTTCTTCAGACTAAGATGAGAATGCTCACAAACAAAAATTATCGTTATCTTATGGCCGTTTGGCTATTCATGTTTGTTTTTTTTAAATATGAAATGATACAAATTTAATCAGCCACTCGTGGATAATAAAATAATGTTGGGTAGTTTTAATATTTTATAAAAATATAAAGACGTGATTTTTATGAACGAAATTTTGCGTTCGAGTATTCCTGGATAATTTGCAATAGAGCAAAAGAGGAATATATATTATAAAAAAATTATCTAGTAGAAGTGTTTTACTAGATAAATAAGTAATAAACTTTAGTATGAATTAAACGCATATTATTTTGAGCACCCAAATGAAAAGGGACATGCCGATTACGTCAATCATGTTAATATGAATGAAAAGATAAACCGTTATTTTTGATAGAAGACCTCTTTAATTATGATGATCTTCTATCAAATGGTATTTAATTACCAAAATACATATTTCCACAATCCCAATATGAATTTATCATCGGTCGACACTCTCGAAATCCATATAAAGCTATTTCGCTCACATATGCTCGTATCAACACCTAGCACGATTACAGAATTGGTTCAAAAAAAAAGGTCATCACTATAAGTCCGATAAAGCAGTCGAAGGCCGCATTAGAAAAAAAAAAACTAAGTTATAGCATATCGCATTAATAACGAGCACAGGTGATTGTGTAGCTGAAATCCATAATTACCTGGTGTTGTGTTCTCTGTCGAAACAATGGAGATTTAATAATCCGTGAACTTTACGACTCACGGTTCCGATATGCGTGCATTGTGAAGCCGACACCTGATGCTCTATTATAATATTTGCATTAGCTGACTGCAGCTTGAAGGATTCCAGCTAATAAGTAAATGCAACTTGAGACTGTACTGTGATTTGCATTTCTTATATTTGCTTGCTAAGGATGTCTGGACCTCATACAGCCACAAAGCGAAATTTAAAATTTATACTTTTGAAATCTAATTCATGTTTGCTGACCACGAAGAAGACCTCGACACATTTCAATTCTGCCACAATCATGCAATTATTCATTATCTCTTGGTTCAAAGTCTACACGTTTTTTTTGCACAGCCGCATTTGCAGCTGCTTGCCTCTTACTTTTGAGGAGTAGGATGATTATTAACTCGTTGTTCTCAGATCATCTGAGCTAAGGTTTCTCCCATTTGTGCAATAGACAAAAACATGCAAGGAAAATTTATATTTGAATACTTGATTTCTAAAAAAAATTTGTATAATTAAAATAGCTACGAATGAAGCATTTTTTATTTTATAAAATATTTATTTTTTTGTTAATTTAAATTTTAATCAATATCTGTATTTATTCCCGTATTTCTCATTGTTTTCATTCCCAATATTAAAGATGTAGACATCAGTTAGGGTGCTTACCTTATGGGGGTGGCTCTGTCTAGACAACCCCCACAGGACGATGCCTTCTCTTTGTCCAAAACTGCATTTGAGTCTGAACTTTATGTACCCTTTAAATATATATTTTGAGTTGAAGCAGAGCGTACCTGTGAAGTACATTAAATTTTACTGCCGAAAGTGCAATGCCTTGGAGTTTTCTTTGTGGACTTCTGTTTTTTTTTTCTTCTTTCAATCAGAATGAAAGCATTGATCGAGAAGTAATTGGCTACGGCTTGGAACATGTTAAAAATACAGTCTGAATATTTTTGCACGGACCCTGAGATTTTTTTCTGTAGAGACGTGCAGTCAGTGAAAATAAAAGCTATTGTATGTCTTAAATACATTTTCAAGCTACTTGTAAGGTTGTTCCTGAATACAATAGCTTCAGAAAAACCTTAATAAAGATGAAGCTTAACGATGATTTGCAAATTAATAAAACTGTTTGATCAAATTTAAGATTTGATGGTAATAATCGAAAGGATCTGTATGGATATTTCATGTAATATTTTTACTTTTAAATTGTGTTTGTAGTTATAACAATCATAATTTATTTTAATGATATTTTTTATATGACCGCACTCGAAACGTAAAAACCATTTTATAGTGGCTTAGTAGTAAGAAACGTATCCTTTAAAGAGTCCCAAACGGATGTTATCAAGTCCCTGATTGCTATGCTTATTATATATTGTATATGAAGAAAAATAACACGTATTATTATGAAAGGCTTGTCTCGAAGCATTTATATTTGAATGGTAATCCATTGAGTATAATAATGCGATGATAGGTCTTTACTCTTTAAATGCCAATAAATGTTCAGATTAAGTTGTATTATATGCACATATTCACTGTCAGGTAAACAGGACATCCTTTCTGCTGGGCTGTCAGCTGTCAGGATGTGCTGCAGACGCTCACGACTTCTCCTCTGCCCTTCCTGACTCACGACCGTCCAGCAAATATGGACATCACGCCGTGACCGGGAAAGCTGTCTTATGAATTATTTTATTTGTATGCATTGGGCAACATTCAAATAATATACATCATAAAACTTATAATCACTTAAACAAAAATAAATCTAAACTATTGAAGTCGAAGGTCTAAAATGAGGCTTTGACTCGAAAACCGGAGGGTCGAACTTCCCTCGTAGAATTCATTTATTAACTCTTAATCTACGTGAACTGAAACGATATCTAAAAGCAAACTTATTTATGTAGCATTTCTATAAATAAATCTACTTACCCTATTCATCTTTTACTACAAAGGTTTCATCCTATACGATAGCACAAAGAGCACAAAATCCTTTGACCCGTCCGGACTTCTTTGTATCTTTTGTGTTAGATCAATATCTCAATTCCAATTGAAACCGTAATTGGGTTTGGAATTCTCACCAATTGGTATTCAATTAATCTACAGAATAATAATACGTTTTTAGATCTAAAAGTGTCTTAAATATGACATTAATAATATTTTCTAAACATTTTTTAAAACGTCTTACTTTGCACGTACTTTTTTACTAGCAATTTATAACATCTGTTTAATTAAAAAAATACTCGACAATGCTGGTGTAACTTTTCACAGTCATAATTAATATTTTAGACATAATTTATTATTTATTAATTATATATACACAATCCTCGGCTTTCGCTTGTGAATTTGAACTCAAAAGTACCTTTTTCTTTTAAACTTATATTATATATATTCATTATAGTCTAAACAGATACTTTACAATTCAACGATTTTTTACGTATTTTAAAATTTAATACTAGTCCTATGTAACACCAATCATGGTGATACTTTACGTGTTTTTTTTTCATACAAAGGTTGTTTAATTTAGCAGGATTATTTTTTATCAAATTAATACAGCTGCTTGCTCAGATTTTGAACTCACTGTACGCGTTTGCTTCTTATGTATTATTAGATTTAGTTGTCTGTTCTCTCCACCCATCCAGCCACCCACACGTGTATAAAACTGTAATGGCTGAAGTCTAGGTTCTGCAGTGTGCACAGATGCCTCTGAGATATCGACCCGCTGTGAGTCACCCCAGTGTTGCCATGTACCTCCACGGAAAGGTACCCCTTCAGATTGAGTACCTACTCTTTCTCAAACTCTGGTTTACACGTGGGTATAGACGGTCCAACCTAAACAGGTAAAACGATAGTTTTAATCAATTAGTATTATTTCAATCGTAATAGAGTTTATTTTTGAGCCGAACATGATATCGTGGGCGAAGCAAAATGTCATTGGCCTGGGAATTTTTTTACACCCACTCACAGGCCAAATTAAATAATTATGACAATCTTAGAATCTTTATCTAGATTTCTTTAGTTATATAGAAGTAAGCTAAGGGTGGTTACTTCCTATGTGTTTTAATATAAAAATCTTGAGGTTTTGAACTTAATTATTTTGAAGTTAAAATTCCTGAAATACAGAAGCGTCTGTATGGTTGTTTCTCACAATGCATAATTGTATTTTAACAATGAACTCAAAAACGTCTCAATATAAAACACTGTAATTGAATTATTTATTAGAAAAACAATCCAACGATTTATTTTTAATTCAAGTGTGTTTACATATAAATAATGGAATATTAGTAAACAAATATTTTAATTAATTCAGCATGTTTGTATATATGTATAATGCATTGTGCTGAATGCTTCATGTATGTATACTAATAAAAGCAAAACAATAGTAAACTATAATGAATGCCTTCCGACAATAATTTCTGAGTCATTATTTTTGCAATAACTCGTTAAAAGACTGAATAAATACATTTGTAATTGCTATCTGCAAATTGTGCTTATATTATGTTTAGATCATCATCAAGCATGTTCAAAATTAGTGTACATTATAACAATTCAACTTTTTTATAAATCACAAAATAATCACTTAAACAGTGGCGTGCAAAAAGCATTGATTTTTTATCTTTAGTCCAAGAGCGGGAGACATCCCAGCTCATACAATCCGAGAATTTTAAGAATGGGTAGCCAAAAGAAAAGAGGCAGGTTGAGGTATTTTATCGAAAGGTTCAATTATACTTCATGCTTCATGGTATTTTATGTTAAATTTATGCTCAGCAAGGTTGTGGCTATATTTAATTTATACAATTTTAAGATAATTTATTCGCTTATGACACGCCTCAGTGTTTTTTTTTACAAGTCCTATGGGATTTGAACCCACCTCCACATTTTATTTAATGATGAATTTTATGTCGTGTACTTTGGCGTATAAAATGCAGAAGTTATACTTATGACAACATTTGAATATATTTTTAGTCTTCACCGATGTTTTCCGCTTTTTTCACTTACATAATAAGCCACTTGTATGTTTTACTTATTTTTATTTACATAATAAATAATTTACGTAATAATTAATTAGAATCCACTGCGGACCATCGCTGTTCACACAGAGCTCACTATACCTGTAGGAAAGTACATTCCTCCCTCAGTTTGCACTTGGCGGAAATTCCTCTCACGGGCAAATGGTAGAATTTTCAGGCCATTTTTGTTTATTTATTTTCCGGTTAGTATGAATGCTCGTGGCATGCTCCGTGCGTAAACACTGCTTGTTGTTGCATTCCAATTCGTAAATTCGAAGCACGGCTCTAACTGCCAAGGTACAGCCTTTTTTATACGTAGATCTCGATATGCAATGCTGAATTTGATCAAGATTTATACTTGAATAATATTTGTTTTACCTAGGAATCTGATTTGATATAATTAAGGTAATCGATGCAAGCACGAACGACAAATATCCGAAGCGAAAAAATATTTTTACTTCGACACTTCTTGTGGCTTTGTAGGGGTTCGAATTAAAATGTGAATTTATTTTTTACGATTTTTTTCGTCGTTTTATACGTGAATCCTATCCAACTAACTTGTATGAGTATAAAATGAGAATTTATAAAAAAATATTTAATACTAATCATTGGTTCATCATCGACCATCTTTATTGATATCACAAATAAAATGTGGAAGTTTTTTTTATGAATCTATGATTTTTTTAAATCAACTTTATCGTATTTATATGGAAATTATAAAACAAATATACAATTAAGATATTAACGGGCTGTTTAATCATAGGAATTATTTTAGTCATACGGATTATGTACGTATATTTAAAAAAATATATATTTACATACATTTTTTTTTTTATTAAAGATAAGAGCTTCCAATAATATCGTATGCTAAGCTTAAAATATGCACCTAACAAAAAAACTTTAAGTATAGGCATTTATTTCAAGGAATCATAGTTTTGTATATTTTGTAGGAAACAATGGCTTTCTGTCATTAATCATGTAAAATAATTTTATATTTTTGTACTGACGTCTTATTGGATAAATGCGTTGTTTATACTACATTTTTAAAAGCATGCGGGGATCGGCCATTCGTCACCTCGGCTTTCAAGAAATACAAATGCGTGTTACCAACCAGCTTGGCTGATTAACTCGGAGATGCTCCCATATCTTCAGTATCGTGCAGCATTCATCCTCCATTAAGTTCGGTGTTTTACGTTCGCCTCTATATCCGTATGCCACTTAACTTTTCGATGCCTAAAATAAACCCACCAATACGTCATGTGCTTTTGGTCGGGCCGTAAACAAGAAGCAAATTGAAAGGAGCTTTTCATTATATCGGAATATGTAATCTTAGTATAGATTTATACTTATTTTGGTAGCTTAAAATATCAGTTCCTCTTGAAGCCTGTGTTGATTTTCTTTGTTTCAATATTTCAGCTTTAAACTAAATCAATATGGAGATCAACGGTAACGTAATCCTCGTGTGGAGAATGCTTATAAAAATCTAAATTAATTTGTACTGATGAAGGCTTGAACGACGAAAGTGTTTACAAACAAAAATAATTGTAATAAACTTTAAATTCGTTTTAAATCATGAAAATTTTGACTACGTCTTATCTAGCAAGTTCCAACTCTTTACCACATTTAAGTAATATCTCTATGTTTTAGCTGCAAATCACAGCGTATAATTATTTTTTCAGTGTTAGTTATTCGAATATTAGTCAGTATGCAATACGTTTGAAGCCTTTTGGTTTTATTAAATACCCAACCGAATAATAAATTCTTCTTTCCATTGGATCATCCGCAGTAAATACTATACGTGTCTGAATTGCTAAGTTGACGGCCTCGTCATAATCAATATACTACGCAATCGTCAAATATGGGAAGCCATACTTGAGATTCTTTATTTACTTTATTAAAAATAAACACTCGTAAAAATAACCGGGGTCTGGAGGTCTCACACCTCTGCAAGGTAGGAATTTCGTTAGGTAATGCGTCGATATTACCAATTCGGATACACAGTGAAAGTAAATGTTAAAGCTACGCATGTACTTATTCAAAATTTTAATCTTCAATTTTTTTTGTTTGTATACGGATCCTTCAAGCTTTGATTGAGTCCCAAATGAACGCAGGCTTTAATAAATAGCTCAAAATACGTGTTCCCTAGTTACCTCTTTATCACCGACCGGCGACCAGACTAGTTTATTTTTATCAGTATTATAAAAAAAGCAGTGGCTTGGCGTCCCATACAATTGGTTATCTCAACAAAGTTGTTTGACTTCGAAGCCTTCGACAGGCTAAGCAATTTGACTTGATACATTTCCTCAAATATTTACGTCTTTGTAGTAACTGATGGTGTTCTTGTGGTCACCAGAGATTTTAATGATTGAAAAAAAAACAGTAGCTAAATCTGAAGTATAATTATGTCAGTAAAGTCGGCACAAGTCTCGCTTTCAGATTTACCTTATAGCTTTGTATTTGTTCAGAAATTCGTGCGTGAAAAAACCCCTTGAGAATAACCCGTAACATTTCACCAGCGTAACAGCTCGTCCCTGAGGTTCACCACAAGAAAACAAATAAATAACCTGTCTACAGAGCTTATTATAAATTTCAAAATACAACCTAATCCACAGGTTAATATTTTTTATGTTTGTCACGGTGAAATTTTATTATTAGGGCTTACACCCGCCCAAGTCAATAAATTGCAATTTATTGTTTTGTTATGTAGGCTTCGGATTTTGTATATATATATATAGGTTTTTGTGTGCCAGCTTTGCAGACTATTAAATTCCAGATACGTTTTGCCTGTGATTTATTTTAACTTCCTTGCTTATCTGCTTTGTCCGTTGACTCCTTCCTACTCCCAAAGAACAGCGCAGTTTATAGACTCTTCGTTAATGTTGGGTTCATCTCGCTCGCGGATTAAGTGATATGGATGTCATGCATTTTCAGGACCATTTGGAGCACTCGCCTAGTTTGCCACGCGGCCCAGATGTATATTCGCTAAAGCAATCAGTCCGCCATCCACGCCAGTCGGGATAAATTAATGACATCATAATATGAATCTAAATCACTCAAAGGTCAACGCTAATGACACATCTCCACCAGATGGGCGCCGCGGCACACATTACCGGCCATAGCTGGAGTGTGCGCCGACTGCAATGCGATTTTCTACTTACGCCGACGGCGCATGAACCGTGTCAACCATGTCGACATCTGCCCCGTCCTGCTTTGTGTTTTGCTCTCAAACGAATTTTATTGCTTCTTAGAATTACAGCTATTGTTGCGTACTCTGAAAGTCAACATTATTTAAGATTGTTCTTCGAGACAATAGTAAAGACTTCGACTCTCCGCGCCTATTATCTGAGTGATTTCAAATATCTGTTCAGCTTCCACATTAGCTCGACACATTATCAAGATTACAAAAAAAAAAAATTGACGACGCGCCAAGTGTACCGTCTTTACCAGATGATGTTACTTAGATACTTAGCTGGTCTCCTGTAAACACCCTGTAGTTTCCTGTTGTATAACAGCATATCTAGATTTTATATGTTCATATTTATATTCATGGCACCACAATTTTAAGCGACCTGCTATAGTATATTGCATTTTACAGTATTTTTTTCAATAGAAAGAGTATGATAAATTATTGGTTCGGTGGCTGTAAATGAAACACGCAAAGTATTACGGTTGTCCTCGTAACCTGAATTCCATAGTTGCAATAAATTACGTTTGATTTATGCATTTGATAAATGGAAGATGACTTGCCGTCGCGCTGGTTGAAAGACCTGATTTTATCACAAAGAGGTACTTTTTCCTGTGGATATATCTGCAGTCAACTGAAATAATATTAACAATATTTTTTTGCGCTTCCTTTGTTGGGAATCGTAAATAATTGTGATAGTAAGTATTAGTGTGATACTAATATACTCAAGCAATACAATGATCTCTTCCTAAGTTCTTTAACTCGCCTGCAAGAATATCTGCAAGTCTATAATGTATGCAAATATATTTAAATAGTTCTGGCCTAATCGCGAGTCTTAAAAATAAATTGTTATCTGCTTTCCTGAACAATAGACGTGCGCTGCGCTAAATACATAATCAACTTGCTTATTCCTGTCTCTAATTAGTCTTTCCGTTGGAAAGGAACGGAGTTGTAATCGGTTAAACCGTCAGTGATGATATCGTCAGTGGTCCCGTTGTGTCCGATAGCAGTAACTGCTGCATGCGAAATAGCAGTCGAGGGTGTCGCTTCCTGCGTTGACAATTCTTATCGCAGCAGTTCCGGTGGATGGAAATACTAAAAAAATGACAGAACAAAACAAGGAATGTGTGCGTTGACAGACAATGCTCATTTCCCTTTCATTATCATAAAAACCATGATAAAGCACTTCATTTAATAACATGTGTTATAATAAATAATTATATTTTTTCAATATAATAAATAAATTATCAAAGGACAATAGAATATTAGGTGTTAAGTCGCGTAATTTCAATGAATTAATGATACGTTTCATTCTTAAGAAATGTCTTCAGAACTAGAGCCAAAACGTCAGATCAAAATCTTACACTTGATGCGACTTGAATTCCAGGTAACATCGCATTTATTGTACAATATCCTAAATTTATTAAAATTTTAACAATTAAAGGTCTAAAAAAATGGAGCATAAAATAGAAACATTGAAGTCAGAATTAATAATTTTTTTAGGACCAGATATTGAATTTACATAGCGCTGCGTGAATATTCGGATGTTGCCATTCATCATATTTAAAAAAGTGTATTTTTTTTAAATTTGTAGCTGTCAGAATAATTGAACGCACACTCTCGAAGCCTACTTTTCCGTTTCCGTTCGCGTAACAATGACGCGCGCCCACTGGCCACCGGATTTACCGTTGACCTCTGTAAATAAATGCCACCTATAAATCATATTTACTGTCCGAGTCGCACTTGTCAAACTCGATGCCGCATCCTAGTTGATCGGATTTCCCGACTGGTTAGAAAAACACACCCAAAGCTCAGGGGAAAACCTAACCTAACCTAACCCTTGTTTTTAGAAACCGTCAGGTAATCGTCCAGCTCTAGCGGCATCTCCTTTATTATTTAGCTCACAGTCAAAAATAAAAAGTTTTGAATCAAACTTGCGGGGAAGGTCGCTCTAGGCATGATTATAATCATATGCTGCATTCCTAAATACATAAAAAAATATTAGAAAAATAATAATACAATATTATATAAGTCATTAAGACGTAGACAGGTCAAGGAGAGGTCTTCACTGAGTTCTCTCCAGTATTCCTTTTTATTCTTGACAGTCTTTTAAACTGCTTTCCACCATCCATGTGACGCCAGGTAGCTGCCGAAGTCGTGTCCTGTTAGAATTTAACTTAACCGATGCAGAAATAAGTTCACGTTAACCGTTATAAGAAAATCGCGAACGTTTTAAGAATCGAGGCGCCTTACGAGCGAGATCAGGTCGAATCCCGTTGAGGTTTTGCATGCAACTTGAGGGGGATACTTATGAAAGTGGAATAAAAAAAACATACTGCGGTATGCATGGCCTGAGATTGAAGTAAATAAGCAAGCGTAATAACTGTATCGTACACCTGTTCTATCATATGAAACTATTAAAGGTTGTCTTCTGCGTGGCTAATTCGTTGTTGCGTGTACTTTCGCGTCGTTTTGAGGCATTCTCAGTAACGCGTCTGTGCCACTATTGTGCTGAGTCTGGGTCCAGGCCGACAGCTGGTGGGGTGAGGAGTGATTACCAATTAACTACTCATGATTGAAGCGGCCAGTCGGATGCCTGCATTCTGCTGTGCACATCTGGTGCTCCCTCCGTGGGCCTCCTGCATACTTATATCGAATATAATCAATCATTGTGAAACAAAATCTCAAACCTAAACATAAACATATCATTTTTAGGTAATCGACTCACACTTGAAACAACGACAAAAATTCTTGATATTATTTCACGACACTGAGAAAATTCGAACTTACCTTCACGGCTATTGGGGCACTGTGCTCTTTGCCAATTGAGCTATAGGCTACTGTAATTAAGTAAAGATTTGCAAGCATTTTTGGCGTTTATATTAATATAAAAAAGATACACGTGAAAGTAGTTTTATAAATTTAGAGTATCTTGATATAGATACGGAGCAAAAAATAATTTAATCATATTATTTATGTCTTCACTTGTCATGTCAATTTTCATTAAGTGAAGCTAAGGATGTTCAATGGGCACAATGTTTTAAATTTTATTTTAATAAAAGTAAATATGGATGAACAGAGCCTTGTAAAAAATTACGATACTTGTAAAAAGCAAGCTACACACGCAGCGACACAACTTGCAATTTTGTTTCTTTTATATTGTCCTAAATAAACAACGCAAAAGAAGACGCCATTGACCAATTGCGAATCTGTTGCAAGTTGTGTCGCGACGTGTGTAGACGAAATCTGAAGTGTATTTAGAAGATTATGTATATCTTTACTATCTAAACAGTAATATTTTTTTAGTATAGTACAGTTGTTGTTGAGTTACTTCACAATATCAATAAAACAGAAATAGGTCATCTGCCGTGCTATCTTCACATGATTGCTCATATCTCACTGCATATTGAAATACGAAATCACATTCAGTAAACAATGTGCGCCGTTCACAGACTCGTCTTCTTGCCATTAAAATAGTATTAAGCCAATAGAAAGGCGATTGCCGCAGAACAATGCATATGTCAGAGTCTTTCACTCAAGAAATTATTCCTACCGAGATGAAAGTCCCATTGGACGAGTCTTGACTTCTTGCAGCAGAACAGCGGAGCGAGTCACGGTTTCTTAGAACTCCGGCTCAAGAAGCCGACCGTCCCACGGTGCTCCCGAATAATGTGGCAAAAACTTGCACGGAATCTGAAATGCATTTTTAAAATGAGGCAGATGCCTTTTTTTGGACAACCGCGTGCATTCCGCGCAGTCCAAAAAAAGCATGCAAATTAGCTGTAAGAAATATTTAAAATTGTTGAAGAGGATTTAAATCAACGCTGTAGGAGATGTGCGGGAAAAAAACACCACCGCGTGAGTCATTCGTTCTGATGAATTTTTAATTATCAAGTATGTAGTTCTCGGTATGAAATCTATAGCCGTGGAGATTGTCATCTGATGATGTGTGTTAAAAAGCGTCAGAGATTTTGTAGCTCTTAATGACATATTTGATACAATATGACGATGAAACTCGATGCCACACTTACTCAGTTATAGTGGCACGGCATTCTGTCCATCTGTAAGCATCAGTTCCACACGTGTATAAAATAATTTATAGGTTCGGTTAGGACGTGGGTCCGAAGCCCGTATATTGTTACAAGTTCATAATTTTATTTGAAGTCTCCTTAAGCCATACACAACGGGACACAGCTTGCAACCAATTGCAATTAGCGAATTGCGTCCTATTTCGCCGCGTGTGTAGCCTGCTATAACATCCCTTTCTTTTGGGTGTTTTTTTTTATGGTTACTCTGAAATATCACTAGATATTAAGACAGAAAACTATAGTTGACAAAATTTGTTAAACATTATAATAAAATAATTTCCGCTGCGTAACTCTCGCTCTCCTGAAAAAATTAAATTCTATATTCTTCAATACCGCGGTTATTTCTATTTTCTCTACTTTATTTTAACGCCTGTGAGATGTGTCGCCCAATTCGCTTTCTTTGTTAATTTACCCACGAATGTTCACTCTCTCGTGCTGAATTGATTACACCAGGTGAGTTCAGGTGAACGCGCAGCTCTATGTCCCACGGTCACGGTCACGGTACCGCGGCAGGTGTGAACGCTGATTTCTTGGATTGCGCCAAATTGCACCTGATTGAAAATTTTGCCATTCGACATGGTACATTGTATTCGATCGCTTATATTTTAACCGAACATTCTACAGAAAAAAAAAATTAATAAATGATTCCACAGAGTTATATTTAATATATTTTTTAAAGAGTATTCACATATACAACGCTGCAGTTATTTTATGAAAATAATTATAAAAAATTTTAAAGTTCATAATAGTTTTTTAAACGCATAAATGCTGTCCAAACCCCTAGAGAGAAAATTTATCAAAAAATAATTTTGATTTCAGAAACATGTGTGTACACATAATTTTTCAACACAGTTTGGAATCACACTGTATATATATATATTTTTTAATTTTATCTAAACCATGAAAGTTGAGACAAGGCCCTCAAACCGTCGCGCCAGTGCCGAGCCTTCAAGGATCACTTTCATCTCGTTTGTTTACATACTATACTTATTCATTCAACTCGTGCATAATTATATAAGTATATGCCATTAACTGTTATCAAACCGACAGAGATCATTTGTGGCTTATTATGACTAGCCGATGATGTAATGCAGTTTTCCGTTCATATGATTCAAAGTCGGGTCATTGAATTATCTGAATATTTTAAAATACAAACGCCATCGTATTAAAATCAAAGCTGCAGCGCAATACATTCAAGGATTATTTTTTTGCAAAAGAGATTTTATTTGGGACATGTTACTTATAAATTACTAACCCACTGCAATTATTATGAATATATTTTTTTCTATTTATATTTTTATAAAATATTAAATATATAATATAAGCATATTGATTATTCTTCTCTTCTACGAAGTAATTAAAAGTCTATCCCAGTGATGTTCAAAAGTACCAGTAAACACTTTGTTTGGTTGTGGTTTGGACGTTGCAGTAACTTGCTCTTTAATTAGTTTTTTTATTGTTGTTTTTAGTACACGCTGTATACAATTGGATCATTATCGGTTTGATTTCGATTTTAATTTAAGTGCATATTCAAATCGAGCTTTCGATGGCAACTTTCATTAATAATTATCTGATAATCATCAGTCAGTTTATGAGCCATTCCGTACATTATACAGTGCTGGGCTATTAAACATCAATAGCAATGCTGCAATACCGCGGCGTGGCTGGTATTAATCATAGACACATTGTTTCGTGTCTTTGGTATATTGAAAGTCAGGGGTACTGCGAGCCGCAACGACGAACCACTTTCTACCCACAATTGTTCTCACTCTCAAGAATAGAACAATTATACGACTCCAGGAGTTTCAGAAACTTCCCCATGCCTGAAAAGCGAAAGCTGGAGACTCCCAAGCACATGATTTATAAATCATTGAAACCATTTGTTATCTTAATATGTCAAGCAATACATTTAAAATATTGGATTTGACAATTTAAAAATGTGTAGGGACCAAACCGATGACTTAATGCTCATATAAATACTCGTTTATGTAATTAAGTTTTTATGTGATTTTATCAGCTTGTGTTTATAAAAAAAGCTGCAATTATTCTTAATTTGCATGTTTATTTTCTGTAACAGAAAATGGCACACTATAATTATTTTAGAAAGTATTACTTAATATGTTTTTATCAAACGTTTGTGTTTAAAATTCTTTGGAAATTAGGTTAGTTTATATGATACAATGTCAAACCGTTACGTTTCGAATAATCTCTCTGAACGGCGTGTCTTATTATCCGAATCTATAAGTATAGCGTTGATTTTAAAGATCATATTTTATTTTGATGTAGGTATTTTTTATTTTGTCAAAAGATCGCATACAAAAAGCATTGAGCTTCATATTCTGAAGTAGTAATTAAAAAAAACTGCGTCGCCAGTGTCATCGATCAAGAATTTCGGCTACAAACGCAGCGACACAACTTGCAATTGTCCAATAGCTTTCCTTTATTTTAGATAATAGTAAGAAAGTAAAAAAACCAAAAAAGGATGCTATTTGCTAGTAATCATAAGCTTGTCAGTGTATCGCAGCGTATTTATTTTAGTTTGTCCTTAAGGTCTTTACACACGCAGCGACTTAACTTGCGACCGATTTGCAATCAGTCAATAGCGTCCCTTGATTTTGGGTGTTTTTTTTTTTTTTTTACGGTTTTGGCGATGTAAGCAGCGCAAAGTAGGACGCTATTGGCTAGCTGCAAGTCGGTCGCAAGTTGTGTCGCTACGTGTGTACAAGGCTTTAAAGCAGAGGCTCCCAAACGTTTTGTCCCGTCGACCCCTTGTCGAGTTTTCCTGTTTTTCGTAGACCCCCTGCCTTGCGAATAGTGAATTTTTACATTTGACCGGATTTTTTGTCCGTTATATCCGAAATCCGTTATACAGGGGTCCGTTATATCGAAGTTTTACTGTATACCTTTATAAATAAAAACACACAAAATGCAAATATAGTAACATTCACTAAAAAAAATCAATACTTTTAATGGGAGGGATGGATCTGATGCTTTGATAGCAAATCTTCAATATTTGGCTTCAAATAAGTCAGTTTTAACTTTAAATCTCCTCGCCTAGTGATTTTCAATTTATTTCTTTTTTTGTAAGAAGAATGGCAACCACACTGAAACCTCTTTCCACGAGGAATGAAGATAGCAAAGCTATCAAAAACCCTTTTGGGATAGTCCATAATGCAGGATAAATAGCAGATATGTCTCTTTGAAGCCAAAATTGCTGATATCCCTTTCTAAACTGCACCTTCAGTTATTCATTAGTGCTTATTTCGATCAGTTCTTCTTGTAGTATGACTTCCGATTCTTCAATATCACCGTATGGATTGATAATCCACTGTGATATTTTAGTGATGACCTGCTTAAATGGAATCCACTCTCGTAGACCCCCATCTATAGTTCATGAACCCCCAATTTAATTTTTCGCTGTCATCGACCCCTTGCAGGGCGGAATCGACTCCTGGGGGTCGATATTGATCACTTTGGGAACCTATGCTTTAAAGTTATCCAATGGGCTCGTGTCACCGGCCTGCGCAATCAGGGATCCGGGGCCGGGGCCTGCCGGGGTCCCCCGCATTGGCGTGAGACACGTGCTGACCCAGTTGCCAGCGCACTCGCACGTTGCTCAGCTTCGATATAGCTTCAGCGCAGCTCCAACTGCCCGGGAGTCCTCGCGCACGCAAATAGGAAGCTGCCACAATGGCCGGCGACCGTTGCCTTGCGCTTTCTTCAGTGTATAAATACTAGACGGAGGAAATTCGCGAGGCGGATCAGGCCGTCTATTTCGAGAGACTCAAACAACTCTATTTCGATTGGATTGCCACTTCAAACGAAACGTCTTATTCGAATCATTTATTTTGATGCGACAACCGCAGTTACTTTAAACGTTGTACTGTAGAACGATAGGTCAGAAATTTGACCTTGAAATCTCTGATCCTTATGACGTTACTACCGTAAGTGCATCAGAATAAATCTTCAGTTTAGTAAGATGTAAAATGTATGACATAACCGTTTGCATCTTATGAACGTTATAACGTTGTTGAAATATAAAAAAAATTGGTCTGTGGAATATTTCATATATATTATATATTATAAGTAGCAAAGCAGTATAGCTACGCGTCCTTTGAATATATTAAGCTTATTGCATACATTGCCAATATTAAATCTTTGTTAAAACATGTGCATACTGTTCAATACAATTTTCGTATTATTTACAAAAGTATATTTAGGAAGAAAACTTAAGTAATGATATATTTTTTTCTCTACTTTTCAGGTAAGTTACACGTCAAATATATATGAATAAAAATACGCATAAGATAAAATACATTATCACAGAAGTAAAAAAAAAAACGTATTGTATATTATAATGTGTAAATATTATTTCAAGGCCTCAACTTGTACTGCAGGAGCTCTTCATTAAAGTGGTATATTTTAGTATTTTTACGCCACATTTGAAAACAATAAATACTGTTGTATGAATCGTTTAATCCTTCATCTGATTATAAGAGTATTTTCAAGAAAAATCTCGTTTACTTTGCCTTGGCTATTTTCATCAGCTTGGGATATTTTCGTGTTGGTGGATACTCTCGAAACTCTAGCAAAGTTAATGTCGGTGATTTCATAAATTCCCATACCCGAGTTTCTTAATTTTTCTTGCACGGATAATATCACACTGAAATTGCCTGTAAAATTGCTATTATTAGCGAGCGAGTGTGTTAATATATTGATTGATGATTTCGCATTTTCGCCAATTTTTGATTGCGTGTTGTAAAACCCTGAGAAGCCGAAAATCGGTAATATTGAGAATTAATGTTGCATTTATATATAAATACTCGTAAATAATATTACATAGTTCTATAAAACATTTCCTAACACCTCGGTTTACCTGCGTGAAAAAATTCAATACAGGGATTACATTCTAATTTTTTTTATTATTATTTAATGTTTATTTTATATTTGAAATAAATCGCTATAATTTTCTCTGAATCTGAACTTATTAACATGTAAACTAAGAATTTTCAGCCTAGATGATTTGATTTTTTTTGGTGTTGAGGTGCTTCCGATGTTTCGGTCTTCGTGCTAGGACTACCTTAAAATTTACGTAGATCAAAACGTCGGAGGACAGAAAACATCAAGCAGCTCAGAACCAAAAAAAAATAATAGCATATAATTTCTGAAATTATTTTTAAAAAAATATATCTGTAATACCCATACAAACAATAATATATATTTTTAATATAATTTATAATTTATGAATCCGATTCCTCCCTGGGATTGCTACCTACTTCCGTTTCCTAGTGGCGTATTGTATTCTCGATTGTGTCGACGCACTTCGTACTGTTGTCACTCGTTAGTGTGTTCGTTAATGGACTGACAGATTCGCGGACGGAGATATTAATGGAGGCGCGTTCGTAAAATGCGTCGTATTGAAAATTAAGAACGCCCATAAATATTTATCTTTCCAATTGAAAAGCGCTCGTACCAGATCTTTGTGCTATAACTGCTGTACGCCGTTGAATACCGACGAAAAGAAACACACCATCACAATTTCAATTAAAAATGCCATAAATTTATTGTTAGTCATTCATCGTCAAAATGTGTGAGTAAACTGTATATTGAGAGATTAATCATTCTACTATGCGACTGCTTTATATTGATTGTATCACTACTTATTTCGCACGAAGATGAAGCTACCATCAGGTGATTGATAGCATCATAATCACCTCGTGACGCTCAGGTTTTTTTTTTAGTTCAGTGGCCACCATAGCTGCTTTCTAATCGTGAATATTTTGTAGGGATTTTAAATATCATAAATTGAATAAAAAAGCTTTTTGTGAATAAACCTCTCGACAACCCGGATGCCTCATTAGCAAAAACCCCACCATACATTTACCATGTATCCATGTATATAAATGGAGCAGGCAATTTGTAACTTTTTAAATAATATATTGATGTAAATTATTTTTTGAATATGAGTAAACTTAAAAAAATAATGTATATCAACTTATTTTCATTGCGTAGGCATATTGTGATATGTCCGATCAGCTGATCCAAAGTAAGTTACTACGCGTTGGAATTTGATTTCTGTGCTTTTTTGATTAGTATTTGATGCATGACTCAAATCAACACGTGTGGCTCTCTAATGATGACGCGTGGGGAGATTAGTATGCGGGGTGCATCCTAAGGCCATTATCCACGTGCCCATGAGGTTACCCCATAATTCTATTTTATGGTTTCCGCGTGCCTCTGACTTTCTTTTGACGCTTTATATGAACATGAAAAGTTTTCAATAGTACCGATTAGTTATAGAAAAAATCTGAGATGAGAATGCAGTCTATCTACAGATGCTCAAAATATTAATATGAACGAAAATATATTTAAAAGTACTGCTTAGTTTAATATGGAAAAAAAATCGTCAAGTTTATTTGCAGGTATTTTTGTTTGACTTTCACATCTTTATTTGAAATCTAAAAAACTACCTCTTTATTTAAAAAGAACCGCAAGTAAACAGTCAAAAGCATTGCTTATGCAATTATTTTTAGTTTATTTGAAAGAAATGAAAAAAAGTATTATTTTATTATAAATAATTTAACCTGAAAGTGAAGTTGTGCTTTTAACACGTTTTTTAGCATTAATTTTAAGTACTTAGAAAGTTTTTAAAATAACTCAATTCTACAATTTTGGCACCATGATCATCATTATTTTCGTCTACTTGCTCACCTCTCATTCTGTGGTCAGAACTCCTTGGAAGTGCTCACTGGTCTGCGTAAATATTCTCACAATCTCATAACAGACGCACTTCCTTTTAAGGCACAACCAGTGTTTACACACGTCCAAATAGCAAACTTTACAAATGGGCAGGTACTAACTGGGTAGGTTTTCTTGCTTGTTTCGGTGAAATAACTATACATAACACATTCAATTTATTTTATCTTCATCGTTTCCTGTAACACAATCATTATTTTTCTTATTATTTTCAATCCAAAGCCATTCATTTCTTTTAATTTTGTATACCCATGTATCTTGTTAGGCGAGATTCTCGTTAGATACAATATACTCGTAACCCATTGATATATCGATAGATTTTTATGTCTTATCGATTTCCCATGTTTAACCCATGGTATGAAGCTAGTATTTTAAAGTAATACTCACTTAAACTTTTAATTTCAACTTGTTTAAATTTAGGACCTTTTTAGATAATTTTTATAATGTTAAAATCACTTCTCCTACAATGAATTAAAAAAAAAATTGCCATCATTGTTTCAAACAGAATCAACATAAGAAATATTTTTTATGCATATAAAATATTTTTCACTTTTTATAATAATTTTTTTTATTGGAATGAGCATTGTATGCATGTAGAGAATAATTATAAGTTTTTAATTTTTTTTTTTTTAATAATTTCTTTGATAGATTTTGATAAACCTTCAACGCCATCGCAACAATACAATAAAGTATTGTGTACTCATTTTTTTTAATTCAGAATAAAGTCCGGTATTAAGGACATTGTCATATTAATTGACATTGCTCGTCGCAAGTCGCCTGTCCAGTCATGTTGTGCTTCTTCAGAATTGGTATGGCGAATTACCCACTTTGCAAAATGACATCAGTCACCGAATATCTTGACTAATTGCTTGCCTCGACTGGGCGAATGTTACAAAGCATGTCTACTCTATAAGGATATATAGTCTACGCGTGGGAAGGCATTTACATGGTGTCTTATATTAGAAGTTCAAAGTATGTAATGATAATAAAATTAATTGATATTTATGTATGTGAGATTTGTATGTGAAAAGCCTGTCTCTGATTAAACAAAGCATCTAACTAATGGAATTCAAAAGATGTTAAATAACTTGACAAATAATTAACTTAGTAAAGCAATGAGAAGTTACTAGTTGTTGGTATGTATGTTTGTTAAACAATATTTACAGAATCAAAAATAAATTACTTTGATGTTGTGTCGTTGAGTACACTGAAAAATAAAACTGTAATATTGTAAATATATTGCTGCGATGCGGTCCTCTGTAAACTAAACTTTTAGGTCTTTTCAGTGGTAGTAGAAAAGACCAAATTTAAATCTGGTCTGCGCTACATCTATTCCTATTAAAATTACATTTAATCGCTTTGTATCGGAAAATTATTTAATATCAATTTGAACACAATTTGCACTTTTTAGTGTATATCATTGATTTGTCTTGATTCTCAAAATTCCAGCTTTAATGGCTTAGCATTAACAATTGTGTCATACATTGCTTGTTAAGATAATTTTTATTCACAAAATAAAAAGTTATAAGTGTAAAATAATCACCATGCTCTTGGAATGCATTGATTTATAATCGATTTTAACATCTTTAATCATATTTGCGGTGTGCCACCGTTGGTCATATCATGTTCCAAAAGCTGAAATGACTTTTTATGAAAGGATTACGTCTTTCTTTCTTTTGGTCGTGGAGTATTAGTAAATTTTTATGGCACTCAGAACTTCTAAGTCATTGGAAATTTAAAACCCTATGAAGTACCAAAGGCTGTATCAGCATCATCGTATCCATAAGACGGACGGTGTTCAGATGTATGATGGTGATTAAAGATATGCCAGTTTTAGAAACTTTACTTTGCAAAGTGGTTTCGTTCTCTACAGGTTGTTGGTACTTAAGTTTTGGTATATATAACGATCTCGCTGTTTTCATCTAGCATTGTGAAAAGTAAAGTGCCCTAATTACAAAAAAAAAAAAAAAAAAACACTTTCCTATTTTAGTAAAATTACCTTTTGGTTTGCAAACGGTTTATCTTGCGTAATGTCGCACTTTTAATGACTCCATTGTTCTAGTCGGGCATTACTAAATTAAATGTTGTTTTACTAATTGTTTTTTTAGCTTACATGTTAAATTACTTATCGAGTAATAATGATCGATATTAATAAAGATTCACTTTGCTGATGCGTTATAACAATTGTAATGATTAATTTATTTACTATTTACATTTAATTTCTTCCACGTGTAGATAGGGGTATTCTATTCTAAAAAAGTCGTACTCATAGATCTTCTATTTTTCACCTCTAAACTTCACAGTCAAATATTCTTATAAATATTTTTTAGGGCTACACAGAATACTTCGTTATAATGAATTTTATATTTGACAAAATAATGATTTATCATAAGACAGCGACTTTTTGATTTACGATTCTTTGTTGTATTGTATCATTTAGTCAAGGAAGGCCTGATATAGACCGAAACATGTATTGAATAAAAAAACAGAGAAACAACTAATGCATGAAATAACAAATTATAATATTATACTCGTTTGTTCGTTTCTTTTTTTCTGGCACTCGCTACATGGATATTTGACCAGCACTTGTAATTTTATCACATATATATAATTAATACTAAAAATAAAATTGGGAAATCTAATGGATGGTTTGTGACGATCAGGAGCTGTTAACTGTATAAAAAAATCTTTTCACGAAGATGCGGATTGAATATTGAAATGATCGGTCCCTCGCCGTGATTCGGCCCACAGGTAAACCCTTGCACCTGTCGTTAGCAGCTGTGCTGCCCTGTGGCCAAGCCAGGTAGATTTTTTCACCTGCGGGAACACCTTTCAATGAATTATTTAGTGCCGGGACGCGAGGTTAATAGTTTTTATGAAACATCTATGTTTGTATCTTCACACTTGAGTGTCTGATACCGTTTATTTTAAAAATAGGTCATATATATATATTAAAATTATTGTTGGTTTTACGAGCTTAAACAAGGAGTATGTATGTAGAGTTTGTTTGTAGTAAGACAGCAGTTACAAGTTATTTGTGGTATACTTAGAAACAACTTGTATACATAGAAAGTAACAGAAAATCTGTTAAAATATTTTTGTATATAATTTTTCGTGTCTAATGCATAGTAAGAAAAATTAAAAATGCACTTGTAAATTATCGTACTCGTTGCTCAAATATATTTCGTTTTGCAAGCCTATTTCTATGCGCTGTTTTGCACAAAATAGAGGGGAATTCTACTGGGTGCTCGTAAAATGATTTCTCTTATGCGTTCGTGCTCGAGAATCGTTAAACGCAAAGAAAGGCTCTATGCCAACTCAAAAACGAAAGCCCAATAACTCGCCCAGTTAATTGTGATATGATACTAACTATCAGCTACATCGAAATTTATTACTTATGTTTACATTCTCCGCACGAATCGGATGACTCGAGTATATTTGACGCTTACGACGACAGGCGTATATACGAGTACCTTAGGGGGTGGTTTGGACTCTTTCGGATCGATAGGGGTTGCGTGACTAAAGGCTGCTGCAGTACACTACAACACAGCGCTGAAAACTCACTACGTACACTGTAATGTAGCACCTTAAATTAGCATATCCGTTTCAAAATTATTCTCCCGGAGACCTTGACATTTGACACTTTCATTCATTGTATGGAAAGAATGCTGCATAATACTCTGCCTCATAAAGGAGTATTTCTATTCTCATAACTTTGATTGTACTGAATATAAAAGAACGTTGGCGAATTTTTAACGTATTTACTAACGCTGTAATAAAAAAAATACTGGAATTATATTTCAATACATAAATGATGTTGGCTTTAATATTTATACATTGTTATGTCCGTGATTTTTTAAATAAATCATACGAATGAGTTTTTACTCATTACCACAACTATAATATTCGAATTTATGTAACAAAGGCCAAGTGTCGGCATATCTTTATTACCACTAGCGTTTTAATTTTATATCATTAAATTCATTTTGCAACTTATATGTATTACAGGTCTTTCAGTAATTACAATTTTGCAGTAGAATTAACAGCACGCGACTCTTTTCACTCATTGCTCTGTATTCTAAATAGTTCACTGAGGACACATACAAAGGGTTTTATTTGGATCTATAAACTAGGGACTAGGGGATGGCAACGCACAAAACCCTATGACCTATGTTATCTTGTCAATAAACATGTCCGGTACAAATATAAACATTCAGTTTATTTTTGTTTACTTGATTGTCCATTTTGCTTTTAATAACAAAATTTGAATATTTACGGTTAATACTGCATCGTAACCCAATGATATCAGTTTTTTTTCCGCCTTCTTATTTTCAACAGCTCGTATTAACAAACAGTAATGAAATACGTTTTGTAAATGCAAATTATGGTAAAAAAAAATGTCCATGTTGTGTGCCGGCGCTAGAGTGGGTGTCCACTGTGCGGTCTATTCTCTCGCCTCGTACCGGCGTGGGCCATCCTCGATCAGCTGTGAAGGCTGGTGGGAATGGTAATGAAGGAGCCCCCACCTGGCGGCAAGGTGAGCGTCATCTATAGCCTCTTAGGAAATCTAATAATCGCCGTTTACCTGCACACAATACAACAGATACCATCTCCAGACACCAGCTACTCAACATTCAAGACGTTGACTTACAGTGTGACTGGATTTACATGCGCTATGATTTATATAAAAGTTAAATTAATGGGCGCCGTGTCCAGCTTATTGCCCAGTGTCCAGTTACCTGCAAAATTAATCTCGAGGAAATACTATAATACAAGGATCTATTGGTCAGTGGTTCAGTGCTTAGACTGTTGCGCCTTGACCGAGAGATCTTCACTTCGATCCCCTTTACGCTCACGTCTGTACCAGTTTGGTTTGAGGTTTTTAATAATATCGCTGAAATATACAAATCACTAAAAAAATGAGAATGCTTGGGGGAGTTTATAGTCGGTTGATTCGTAATGGTACTGAAAGCTTTTTACTTCATAGTTTCTTATTTTATAGACTGTGAAAGTTGATTCGCGTACGTACAGGAAGCAGCTGAAGTAGTATTCGCTAAATACATAAGCGAATTAAAATCGCTACTCTCCGCAATGTTTTGATAAAAAAATCATAAAATATAAATAAATAAGTTTTTGTTCACATACGATACAGTATTCGACACTCCATTTTTTACTATTTTTGTTTTTGGGGTAGATTCTTATGTACATAAAACCATGAAATAAAATTTTATTAAAAAATATGTGTACGTGACGGCTGCTGCACTGTGTTCTTTAGAGTAACTCTTTTAGATATATGTTTATAATAAGCAGTATTTACCTACTATCCCAGCTCCTCAGCCGGCTTGAGGCTGGCGGCCAGAGCACACGTGTGTTAAAATTATTCGCGTTTATGTAGGAACAGGACGCGTTTAATATGGTTAGTTAGTTTTGCGTTCAGTCCTCAAATATCTGACTACAGATAATCACAAGGTATTTCTCATGAGAAGAGCAGGATGCTAGTGGAGGATATAATTGTAAAAAATCGTAAATGAATAAATAAAGTAAGTAATATCCGTCGATGACGAAATTCTGAAAAAGGTGTGATTGTTAGTTTTACTGCAGGTGAGACTGTTGATTTTAACTTATTATCACAGTGCAAGGCTCAAATTCCAAAAACCATTTCTTGATTTGGTAGTCTATTTGGCAATGTCGTCTTCGATGAGTGATTGTGAAACAGAAGAATTTGACATTTTACGGGGAAGTGTCTCCTTATGTTATCATAATTCATTGCGCAAGAAATTAAACAAAAATAAGGATAATTTTAGAAGTTATTGTAATATAGTCAAATAAACTTAAGTGTTTGTCAATGTAAATTTTTTGGTTTCTTGTGTCTCTAAAGATGGTCCTAACGTCAGAAGTCACGAACTACTTACTACCTAAGATTATCAATTATATTAATTGGCGAGTGAACGTTTCCGACAATTTGTTCCGATTATTTGATAATGATTATAAATATTCTCCTCTTTTTTTTAAATTTAATTGAATTTATATAAATATGTATTTTATTTTTCAATTTATTGATTCAATGTTTTTTTTCTTTTCAGGTAAGTTCAGCATCTATATACACAAGATTCCATACTTAGCCGATAAAGTAAGTTTCTGGTCTGAAAAACTAGATTTTCGCGCGTGCGATTTCTGACCTATCAGATATTATCATTTAAATCATCATCATCAAAATATTGTTTTACATAAGACTCAGTAAGTTATACATTGTTATATAAAGAGTTTGGATATTATTTACGGTTTCTTTGGTACATATCATGTGTCGGCGTTATAAGATACGTTTTTTCATAGCTGGGAATTAGTGGGTTTAACGCACCGATAAGCAAGTGAAATAGAGAAGTGTCAAGGTGGCTTAAAAGATTATTCAAGTACTAGAGAACCGCATTCATCTCATTTAGATATTTACTTAATCAGAAATCCAGATGCTTCTGAAGTTTTGATTTAATGAGACAGAAGTGGTTTACCAATTAATGCCTTTAATATGGTATTACATTAGAATGACTCTAATCTAGTATATTGGATGCTTGTCTTTTTCAACACATTTCTATCCTGGGATAGCCTCACTAATTCTGCTGTACTTCCGATCTTCAGCCACTGGCGCAAATTCCGCATCCACGTAAACTTCCTCAATCACAATCAGCTGGAGGATGCTATATTTGCTGTTACAAAAATATGTGGCTAAAATAGAAGACCTTTCGCTTCTTTACCAGCGTCAGAAGTTCTCGACTCTCATTTGCGACGCGGTCAACCCATGGTATTTTAAGGGTTTTATTTCTACCGCCTCAATTCTTCGCATAGTAGCTGTCTTGAGTGTTCAAGCTTCAACCCCACAAAGGAGAACTGAGACGATATAACACAGAAATCTCGCTGGAGATTCACCAAGTGAAATAATATACACGATGCAATCCCGTGGCGGACGTTTCATCATTAATTTGTTGATGCTTTGTTTCCATTCCAAGGCATCAAGTCTGCATTAGGAAAAGGTCGTTTTCTAAACTGTCAATACTCGCTGCATAAGATTGCACATTGTATGATTGTGGGCGACGGAGTGTGGTCGAGACCATTACTGTCGTGGGTTTGTCAAACTTTCGTCTTCAGTTCCGATCATTCCGTGAACCGCTGCGGGTTCGATCGTCGGCTCTTCCAACGGACCAGACACGGCCAGCGATATCCATTTACATTTAAGTGTTACTTATAATCAACTTGTGTGATCGTGTGAAGATTTCAAAGCCGTTAAGCCTGTATAATTTTGTAAGTATTTACAATTTACACGTTTTTAATGAGCGTGATACAATCTGCGCATCATTCAATCTCCCCACAGAAGGAGCTTATTTGAATTATTTTTTGTTAGTATTTTTAGATATGATTACATATTTTGCTTTCTAATATTAATTAGTTGTTAAATTAGGTTGTATTCCGTATAACGTGACAGCTGAACAGAAGGTCTTTGTGTCATTTAAATGAGGTGCATTCCCCGCACGTGTTGCACTGTGGGTCTCATGAGGCTATTGTAGAGTATTGATTCAGATGTAAACATGGACGTTTATATTTAACTGCTTTTTTTTATTGTCTACCAGTTTATTGTTACATTTACAGTCAATCTGTAATGAATTGTAAACTATGTATTTGTAGTCGAGCTCAGATTTAAACAGTTTAAAATGCTACCTTTTAAGCGTACTGGTAATAGTAAAACTTTTTATTAATTGTAAAAATATTTCATGGAAAACGTCGAAGGACGGTAAACCTTAGTAAACACATGCATTAAAGCAGTTTTATTTATTTATTGAATGTATAGTAAAATAAATATTTTAAAAATAAAATAAAGTAGGTTTTGACAGGTTATAATCGAATGATTAGGTTTCTCGGGTGTTGAGCTGCTTAAAGTTTTCAGTTTTCCTGAAAATAGTCCCAGCACGGAGACTAAAACGTCGGATGACTGAAAGCTTCAAGCAGCTCAACATCCAAGAGATCAAATCATCTAAAAATAAAGTACCGTTTTTGGGTCTTTTTATAAAATTTACTTTTTAATAAATACGCAGTTATAAGTATATATAAATAAAGGCTTGTTTATATTACCTGAAAATCGATGTTTTTAACTACTGCTATACTTTCATGCGAACCAATAAAAATATTATGCATTTTATTATAACACTATGAAAGTAGTTACATATGAGTCTTTTCTTCGTTTATATTTAATATTTTTAAAAATAATTCTTCATCTTTAAAGTTTATGCCATCCGTACAAATGAAGTCTCCGGGACGTCCCGACACCAGTTTTATATCCAGCATCCTTCAGTATTAAAGTTGCCGGTATGTTTCGCAATGCAGACTCCCTGTATGGTTCGTTCAAGTCGATTGCTCGAGAGCGGAGACAGTCGCTCCATATCGGGTAGGTCATACTCCAGCCCGACGTGCCAGTAAACTATAGTACCGTGCATGAAAAAATGTCGCTCAAATAAATTCCTTAACAAGCATGTTAGTTTAGTGGTTTTTTTAGTCGACTCTTGGGCAAGAAGCCGCGTGAAAAACGTAAAATACATTTTGAACTCTTTTCATAGATTTACCTCGTTTCCTTGTAGTGTAAAGCTGTAAATTGCAAGCTGGTGTAAGTATTAGCTTACCGTATTGGTTGCGTTTTCAACTTTATTTTTTCTGCAAATAATTTCAAAGCTTCATTAATACAGATTCTGTAGTCACTATTTGATTATAAATTTATTTGTACTTTTATATCAACCGGTTCTGGAAAGCTGAGTGATGGATTGACAAACTTTCAATAGGTCACACAGATTGAATTTTTAGTCCACAGATTGGCGTGGAAATTGAATTCAGCGTCATAATTTCGTGAATCGAACTATGCTTCCCCCTTCCGCGTTGCGGGAACCTTTTTTCTTCGGAAGGACTCGGCGTGATCTCACGGACTGGGTGGCGTGGGACATTTGCAAGGCTCTAGGCGTCGAGCTCTTGCGGCCCACGGTCAGCTGTTGTCTGTCTGCGCTGACGTCACGTCCACTTCTCACGCACTGTGTTGCTTAAAATATTAATATTGTAACGAGAAGTACTCGCGATACGCACACGCCGAATAAGCGTAGGCATTGCGTCCGCCACGTTGTTTTAGTGATGCATGTATCAGTAGTGGCTGGAAGTCGGAAGTGAGTCACCAACCTCATACGAGGAGAGGCACTAGAAGATGAAGGATCAGTAAAGTATACTCACATTTACAAGAAAATTCAATTCTCATTGAACCATGATTTGTCAGTTTGTCAAAAAAAATCTATGCGGTTGGTGTTGTTATAGATAACTTGTTTTCAGTTAATCTCTTCAGTTGCAATTATTATGAGAATTCAACTTTAAAACCCAGGAAGTGCAGATGATATATCCGTTATCACTGTGTATTCAATTATTATAAATCAATTGCAGATTAATGAAAGGCTTCTGATTTATGGCTTGAATTTCTCGTAGTACCTGTAAACGAGCAAAAAATATAATAACTGAGTTTAACCCCTGAAAGTTTCAAATGTGAAATTGAAATTTGAAATGGTTTCTATCCGACGGATGTCAGAATACGCTGTCGATATTGCGGTCGTATTGAAAAGCCTTTCCGGTGTTCCGAGAAACCATTACTTGTGGTTTTCAAGTTCTTGGGTGAAGAGTCTATATTCGTAGTTCTTAGGAATTTAGATCTGTGCGGTAGAGCTTTCAATGAAGACTTCGATAGAAGTCAAGACATAAAATATGGCATAGATTTTCTTGAAATGATGTTTTATAGATAATGCTTTCATTTTGTTTTAATTTACTCACTACGAGACATATTAATGAAAACCCTGGTTGCCAATATATAATATATATATATAAAGATGTGTGGGTATTAAGCCTTGGTACCGGTAAATTACAAATAAATTAACATCGATGATCAATACATATATATTTTTTTAATTAGTTTTATTATTAATATTTTTTTATTCGTGGTTAGTCTCACATCTTCTTTACCGGCGAAAGCGAACCAATGTTGACTTCACATTTGATGCGAAGGCCAGTTTAGTCGCCTGACATTGAATGCATACTTGATCTTGTTATTTTACTCTGAGACTTTGATGGGAGTAGTCGTAAAATATATAAAATACGCCTTGTAAATAATACAGTAAAGAAATCACTGTTTTCCTACTGTGCCTTTCCTTAAAAGAAATTGGTTACCATCTCATTGAGCCTGTCTTACTAATTCGGTTGTATTCCCGATTTCCAGCTACTGGTGCGAATTCCGCATCCACGTTTGCTTTCTTCTTCCAATGCAGATTTTTTCCTAGACACTTCAGTAGAAATTTGGTATTTCAAAAAAGTCGTCAGGAGTTTTCTTTCTTTCTCTCATTTGTGACGTGGGCAACCCACGGTATTTAAAGGACTATTCTGTACACGGCAGACGATAGATATTTATAGCGTGGGTGTACAATATCCTTCGCACAGCAGTAGTCATTAAAAATTCTGACTTATTGCACAGTTGAAGCGATGTTATTGATCAAGCAACTCGGTACACTCACACCAGCCTGCCTGTGCCATCACTGGCTGCTCGTATTCCCAACTCTAGTAGCTGCTAATTATTACCTAACCTGCCGGCACGAGCAATTACCGAAGTCAAAATTGAAACATTATATAAGCCAAAGTGTTTGCTTAATAATTCAGTTTCAGACATATGTGACTTCTAGCGATGCCCGGTATAGAAAATTGGTATTTATTTAATATGTTTTTATACTATAACTATATTTAAAATTGGTAACAGGAGACAGGGTCAAACTGAATTCAATAGTGGTTATATTTGATTTTACGTATTAATATAAGTATTTGTTTTAATTTTTCTTTACGTATCCGTATTATACAAAAATATTTCTGATAAAAGTGCGTAGAGAATATCTCTAAATATTTCTAAATTTATTTAACCTACAAACGCTAATATGTATAATAATTTCCCCATTGACTTATAGAAGAAACACAACATGTAAAAACTAGAACTGTATACGTATATTTGTCGTTTATTGGTAAAAATCGGCTTACGTCGAACTTTTGAGGATCCTAATTTATTGAATAGTGATGACAAAGGTTTTAAATTCATCTCATGTAACATTATTGGTCCAATTGATAACATGTACATTACTAGAACAAAAATTATTAATTTACTGTTTTATATAGCATTTAATTAAATAATGATCTGATATCAAAATATGTTATAGAATCACCAGTTACTGTCACGCTACTATATTTCAATTACGCTAGATCCAAATTCATAATCTAATTTTAGGGTTGTATCAATCATACATATTTCCCATTAATCACCACGTGGTTCTCGAATGATTAATGGCGCCAACAAAAGCTTCTTGAGGGCGGCGAGAGTTTAAAAGTCAATAAACAATGCCCCCCGGTCCAACGTCACCGGGTTTACCCGAGTAATTACCGTCACAAATCAGTTGTAGCTTTTACCAGAGGGGCGTAGGGCTTGGAAATAGACCATGAGGTCTCTCCCTCTGGGTGCTCTCTCCCGAAGATAAACAAGAGCACTCACCGAGCTCGGTTACTCCCGAGGGTTAAGTCTAGTTAGTGGTGGGCACAATCGACATCAGAAATTTCGAATTCATCGGTATTTAATTTTTCAATATCCTAAAATAAATTATATAATTTTTTTTACAAAATATAATACTATCATATATATATAATGAAAAAAAGAACTTTTTATTTAAATCTTCACAGTGAGTTTATTAGAATAATATTTTGCATAACTAGTTTCGACCCTATACCGGAGTTAAGTCATGCATCTGATGATGACCCGGTATAGGGTCGAAACTAGTTATGAAAAATATTATTCTAATAAACTCACTGTGAAGATTTAAATAAAAAGTTCTTTTTTTCATTATATTAATGGATCTTCACCATTCAAATGCCTTGTCCCTCAACAACATATAATACTATCGGTTTTTGATAGCGCGTATTATAGCAAAAATATACGAGTGTATATTAAACTAAAATTATGAGGACCTGGCATTCGTTGTCAATGAATAATAACTAGAGTTACAATTGGATGACTTTATCAGTAGTAATATTTTAAAATAATTGTAATAAATCGATTATTCGATCGTGCCCATCGTTAGATCCTGATGAGAAGTTAAAATGTATCCTAAAGTGGGACCGGTAAATTAAGACCGGAGATAGCGGCGCTCGAATGTCACTTTTGGTATTTTTAAGGTTGCTTTTAAGCATTAAGGACCAAAACTGCCTCTTCCGATTACACCGAGTCTTTAATGAAATATGTGTAGTCATTTATATTTATGTGATATACCTGCTAGAAACAAGGCAATTGTTGCTTGTTGATTTGTTGCTGAGTGTGTAAAGTGCTAAGACGTACGATTCTGCATAAAAAATAATACGTAACTCTTGCGGCCCCTTTCTTTTATATAACGGTATGCTCCAAGCCCAGAGCCTTCAACACATCCCAGTTTCAATCCACACATACCCGCGGCGCAAAAGAGAAAAGACGTCAAAAGCAATAAATCATCTCTGACTGTACTTCCTCCGAAGGCCCCGTAAGGCCGCATTCAGGCCGGCTGAGCCCCGCTGAGCCGATCCAATGAGAACGGGGTCCACCCGCTGGAGCAGCTGGGCTTCAATGGGCTAATCCGGAACTCCGATGATGCTGTCACGTCGGGCACAAAGGGCCCACTGAGCACCGAGGAATGCACGTGCATTCAGGGCCGGGGAGCGTGACCGCCGGGCAGGGGCCGTGAGCGTGAGCCGTGACCCCGGCGTGAGTGCGTCAATTGGATATTATTTTGAAGTTATCATTGCGTACTAAGTAGCAGCAAATCGCCATTAGTCACTTTTGAATTTTTTTTTCGATAAAATACCGACAAGAGTTGCTCAAAATCCAAAGCAGGCAAAAGCGATAAATATCGCTGTTTACTTGCTTTCATTTTTATAATTATTGCACCAAACGCAGTTTATGTCGTAACTTTTACTATTAACCCTTTTGATATAAAATTTTAAGTAACTTTTTCAGTGTATGCTTCCTGATGACGTCACAGGGGATGCATTGCGCCGTTGGCGTGCGGAAAGTCCAGCTCTTTCACGCCTAGAACTAAGCGTTCAAAACGCATGAGTAATACACTAAATTAGCTGCAATGTCAGCGCGGCGTTAATTGACACCGCCTCGTGTGCTGGCCATGCCGCTGGAGCATCATTCCCTCGGCAGGTATGCCTCGCCGCTGGACGGCCTCCCCCTTTACTTCACTATCCGGAATACCGAAATACCGCAATTCCACTCGCCCAGGGTTGCCATCGCGCCGCGAATGGAGGACAAATTTTCTGGTTGAAGCTTTTGAAAGAAATCTCTTGATGGGGAAGCACTTGAACACTGCCGAGCTGGTTTATAAGAGACCCTGAATTTGGTGCAGCAAGTCACATGCTAAATATACATAACATCATTTATAAGGATCTCGAGAGGTTACCTGGAGACACGACCAAAAAGTCCAGCAAAACACATCTAATAACAAACGACTGCCAAAACCTACGAACACATATTAATAAAGAATCATTTTTTTAATTAACGGTGTACGTAATTTTTTGTATGGTATGTCGCGAAAGAATGGGGGACATGTCCCCCAGGACGGGTCAACCCTGCGCTTCCCTCCCAGTGGGTGCTCGGAGCGAGGTCTAAATTTACCCCGCTGTATACATAACACTAAACACTAGACGGATTTGGGTTTACATTTACGTAAGATCACTTCCAGAATACCGTCTTTTATTACTCGAAATGAATATAAATTCAGTGTAATTTTGTCAAAGGGCAGGCGGCCATTAGATGCGTGTTCGTCCAAACGAACCCCCTTCCGATCGGTCGAACTCGCACTAATGGTGGTGCCTTCTTCAATAGGCTTTAGATCTGAACTTTAGACCTTCTACAAAAGGCGCTTTAGTACTTTTACATGACTATCTGAACTTTACACTATCTACAAAAGACGGTTTAGTTCTTTTACACCAATATCTCAGCTTTTTATCTCTTGTTGGAAAATATTTTATTTTAACTAAACAGAAGCCTGGCAGCAGTCTAAAGCTGAAAATAAAAACGGGATTTCTTATCGTCTTTTTCGGTAGTTCTTGACTTGACGACACATTTATGTTTTTTTACTTTACGCTTTTGTAGTCCCTTGGGCTGTAAAATTATGCAATAAAATGCAAACTCAGATGTATACTTTTTTATTATATAAATTTAAAAATTCGGGTAAGAACCCATGAGTTTTGGCATTTTAGAAATATATTTTTGTGTTATTTTTCTATGAATTCTAACGATTTATAAAACAACAAAAGTGCATGTAAATTAAATCAGCTTTGGGTTTATTCCAAAGACTGTGAGAATTGAATTAATTATAATACCATGTGTTAGTTTCGTGGTCATGATTAATTCCTTATCCTTTTTTAAAAACAATCATAAGCGGCTTAATGCGTTTCTGCTTCGTTAAAAACCTGCTAATATAAGCAGCTGAAAAAGCGAGTCGCATGTCATGGCTTCTTGTTTTATTATTTAAAAGTTGTTTTTTTTCTTCTAAAAGCAGCTTTTTAGGAGCAACGTTATCGTCAACAGATGGATCATTTTCAAAGCACTGATGCTTTTTTTATTTTTTGTACTATCCAAATTCAAAGTATGCCGCAACCGTAAATTTTAAAAATATTCACCAAGTTTTAATAATTTATATCAAGTAGCTAGTATGGACTGCACGCCAGTGATAAACATAATAACCGCGTAAATTTTTTAGTCGTTTTTATTCCGAGGTTTTATCAGGATATTTAACCGTGGTTGTTTTTATTCCTTCCTGATGTTTCGGATATTGATACTGAGGCCATTTTCAAAGAAAAGTCCTTTGAGAATGGTTCCAGTACCGATTTCCGAAACCTTGGACGGAAACAAAAAACCTACTCGGCCAAATGTTTCAACAAAACCTCAGAGTATTAAACCGCTAAAAAAGTAAAATCAAAACATAGTCTGACATGTTTTGAGTATTATGGCCGATAAATTATTATAATTTTTTTTTTTTTTATGTGTAATAACGATTTTATTTTAGTACCCAACTTGCTACATATATAGACTCAGTTGATATCTAAAATATTTTTTTCCCCTTGAATTTAAATCCTTAATTCTTTTCGAGTTGTATGAGGTTTCAAAATCACTATGAAGCCTTAGGCTTTGTTATCAATAAATCTCATGCGATTCTAGCTGCGGTAATCGTCACTAACCAGGCGCTAATAGGTAGGACCTTAGGCCTTAATTGGAAGTCAGCGTTGATGGAACACGTCGAGACGGGCCCATCGGCTGATGCTGACCGATCGTGACGAGGAAGATTGATGAAGGAGCGACAGCTTCCATACTGTTTTCCATGCCATCGATCATATTTCAGTCATCTCGATTGGTTTTAATTAGTTTATTTAGTGGTGGAGTAACACCCGTCGATGTTACTAACGATGAGAATCCGAATTTTTAATTGGTGGTCATGTTGACTGTTCAGGATGTAAAAAAAAATGAGGGCTTTATTGAAACCTTAGATGAAGAAGCTTTATACTTTTTAACAACCCTGTAGTTTTCTGTGAAGATTCTGAACTACTTTTGTATATTTATAGCTATATTATTCAAACGCTAATTGTATTATATACGGTATATTTATTTAGCACAGTAGTTTTTTTAAATAATTAATTAGTAAGTAACCTTAAGCTGTACAATGTTCAACGCACACATATATTTAAAATATAATGAATATTAAACTTTAAGCCGGTAAGGATTATGTTACGTTCATATGGAGATTAATAGACGACAATGTGTCTAGAGATAAATTATTCAGGTCTTTTGCATAATTAAATAAAATTAATGTAAAATATCAAGCCAGGTTCCATTTGAGTCTTGATGTAACAAGAGTTTCAAATGTAACATTGTATTTAAAATACGATGCTTTCGGTTCACCTCTAAAAGCTCTCTGCGGTGTTTTGTTAGTGCTAGACTTTGTAGGTCACGGGTTGCCGAAGATAGGCAAGGTCACCTAGGGAGTGATGGACGAAAGCATACGAGCAGTTAACTTTGAACTTCTTCCCCTGTTTATACGGTGTCGATTACACAAGAACGTAAACTGAAAAGAACAAAAGTCTAATGTATGCCTTAACATCATATATCATCGATCCAGCAAGGGGCAGAGCTCTAATTTGGTAGAAAATGAGTTATACTGATTGTTATTTATAATATATGAACGTGACTGTTAGAAGCGCGGAGCAAAAGAGAGATCGAATCGAGAGTTATTTCATTTAGACGGCGAACTTTTCAGTAATATTTTGCAGACAGATATTGATTGTCTTGGGTGAAATATTTTTGAAAGAACACTGTAACAGAGTGAGAAAAAAACAAAACCGTAATTAAAGTTTGTTCTTAAAATATCGCGTATGTTTAAGATTTGGAGTAGGAGAAAAACTCAACTAAAAGCTGAAAACATCGCTTTCAATATGGAAAAAGAAAAAAACTAATATTTTATATATATATTTATAAAGTAATAATACAAAAAAGGCAACTTTAACGCGAAATGAATTGGGATATTTACTAACCGCACGGATGACTTGATAAATGGGAAACTAAAATATGCGTAATTCAGTAAAAGGAGTTTCCTGAAATTTATAACAAGATATAATATTTTTTGCTTTATATTAAAATAAATAAATTGTTCAAAAATTGTAAAAAAAATCTCTATGTGCTTAGTTATCTTATCACTTGTGCAAATTTTATTTTATATATTTTGTATATGTGTGTGGGAGTTCTACATGTTTCATTTATCAAGATCCTTGAAGTACTTTTTCGTTAAATATTATGCGCTTTGATGTCAGATATCTGGCATAAAATTCCAATACGATTCGATATATACAGCAATTGGTCTTCTGTACACACAATTTTTTACGGTACTCTACGATAGATCGATCTTATATTAGATACGTTCCCACAACGTATACTCACACACGTGTTGTATCTATCCCATAAACGCTCTTGTAATTCTACGTACGTGAAATAAATTAGTTCCCGTTCATTTTTTCAAGATAGTATCGATGTAGTAATTATAATACGCTTGCGTCATAAGTTTCATAATATTTTTAGGTCCAAAGCCAATACAATACTTTATTATGTTCTGTGATTTTCGGATTTGTTGTGTGTTATGTTTAATGTTTTTTGTCTACCGAAGTTTTGGTTCCAGTACTGGGACCACATTTTAGTTACCGTTTTGTTGGCCTTTGGTTGATCGCAGTGCGGTTTTCTTTCGCTCTGGGTTTTATCAGAAGACAGAAGAAGAGCCTTGAGGCGTTTGTCGTGTGAGATAGCTTTTACAAAATGGCGAAACGAATCGGTTCAAGCTCGTATTAAATCGATTACATCCACCCAGACGTAATCTGTATTATAGAGCGATTTCTTGCGCTTATCGTTTGATTGGGCTCGTCCATGGTTTAACGTTACTCGTGTGCATTACCGAAAAGATAAATGGTTGAGTTTTTGAGAATATTCGAGCGAGCCGTGTGATCTTTGGAGTACAAAGAACTTGGGAAATGAGTTTCTCGTTTTATGTAACGTGTCGTGTTGCATGATATTCGGTTGTTTGATAAATGTTAGACTTGCATTTTAAATAAAATATTCTTAGTCAAATGTCGTTTATCAATTGAAATTGAATACTGTGCATTTTTCGAAAGCGATAAAATACTGCGTTCCCTGAAATTCCACTGTGTTTTTTTTTTAAACTACGGCGTATACAAGTGTCTCAAATGCGTTACAGAGCTATCAATCTTGTTTTGTCATTGTTACATAGTAAAATTAAAAAAATGGTTACTCACCACTATATAATCCTTGTAAGATCATAATAGTTTTGATCTATTAGGGCAGGGGTCCCTAACCCTATGCCCACGGGCACCATGGCGCCCGCCGGCCATTTTACGTGTGCCCGCCGCTGTGCGACCACGATAAAAAATATTTAAGTCTACAAGAAATATATTATATCGTAATAATTTTCAAAATAATAATTCTTTCAATATGATATTTTCAAAATATCATTTGAAACAATAAATGGTGCCCACCACCAGATCGGCATTTTAAAATGTGCTCTAGGGTGCAAAAAGGTTGGGGACCCCTGTATTAGGGTATGAAAACACGTAGGGCTGACACCATGGTATTTTATAAAAATGACCCTAATTTATAAATTTAATTTACAGGTCGAAAAACGACAGGTCGAAAGGTCTGAATCATCCTGTATATGCAAACTGAACTGTGCGAAACAACGGGTTATATCTCTGGTACGCATTCTTGACTTAAACCTCCCGTCAGTGACCGCCGGTTAGCAAGTCCAGAGCTTTCTAAAGTGCGTCCTCGGTGCCGCATGCAACTGGCACGAGGCATGGTTCACTCACGGCATGCTCAGGGCCCCGGGAGTGCCGCAAGACCGTCGACCCTCGCCAGGCCGGAGGTCAGAGGTCCAGCTTTTGACATGCTCGTTATAGGAGCTGCGTTTTAATTTGGTATTTTTTATGTTCAAAGGCCTGCTTCGTTTACGTTTGATAGTCCTTGGTTAGTAATTAATTTTAATTGGTAATAATTGTCGGAAGCAATTATTTATAAACTTTATTCAATATTTTTGACAGAGAGTACTTGGTGGAATTCCACTACAGTATATTTATTTAAAGCAAATCAATCAAACACGAAAGGAACTGTCTCAATGAACCTAATTATTATTTAAAAAAATAAAAGTTTAAAAAAGCTAGCGTATCATTTCAATTACTTCTGACAGTAATTGCTCCTATATAGAAACTTTACTAATACATATAGCACGTTGGCGAAAGTAGTCGCGTGAATAAATAAAAAGTGGGAACATCCCATGTACGCATATTTAAGCTACAAAATATTTTTGTACTTCGATGAAACAAAAAAAGTTATTTTTAGTCGTTTCTTGTATGAATCAATAAACTAGTAGGCAGATTTTAAACATGTCAAATTTTAATAATTGTATAAGTAAAATTTCTGGCAAAAAGGTTTTGAATAATTCAGTTGGTATTCCTTTCTATCACCGAAAGCCTTCTTGTCAATCGATTTTAATATTTTCCTTTGCATACAAATTAGCCCGACCTTTCCGCAGTGAGCTGAAAGATTATTTTTTTTTACATTGGGACGATTTTCAACGGAGGCGCTATTTTTGGGTTATTGAATATTGGGGGTAAATAAATACTCGTCCAGTGTGAGAGTGTAGCCACGAACCTATACTTCATTAGCATATACAGATGTGTATTTACTACAAAACTTGACTCGATCGATTTTCAATTAGACATAAACAAACAGTAAATTATATTTACTCACGGAATATTTTTTATAGATAAATATTTTATGCGTAAACTTTATTTTATTCACCCCGGAGACTGCCTTCAGCCACGGCAAGGAAATTAAAAGCATTTTTTTCTACCTTAGTATTTTTTAAATATTGTGTTATATATACAAGGGGTTGGGTTTCGTAAGGTTTTCTAATGAAGGGTTTTGTATCGTCGTTAAATGCGTGTACCGTGTATATAAAACATATTGATATTTTTAACATAAGAAAACAAATAAAAAATTATAAGTATAATCATGCTATCGATTGTATATTTAATGTCTGATTAGGCTAAAGTACTACGATTTTTTCACATAACAAATAGCTAGTAAATATAAAAATTATTTTCGTGTTATAAATAATGGTTCCCATTAAAGGAAAATGAGGAAATTGAATTGTACGGGTCCTTCAAACCCGTAAAGAGGGTTGCCTTGTTCCTAGCTTCCAAAAACGCAGGTTCGGATAAATAAATCATAATTTCCTCCCCGCCTCTCTTAGACCAGGGGTGGCCAACCCAAATGATCTTGCGGGCCACATATAAAATTATATATTCCCATATCAAATTTAGATACACTATAGACATTTTTTTGAAGTGAAAAATTGAAACATAATGAGTTATTATAGTTATTGTGTTTACTTATATATTTACATGTAAACATAAATAATATGATAATAATGAATATATGGATGCACGAATATTGTATATTTTTTAATACATTGGTTTTCACCACGTTGGCCGTTATAAAATAAATATATTTTGTAAAAGTGTGATGAATCTCGCGGGCTGGAAAAATGTTCAAGGGGGGTTGGCCATCCCTGCCTTAGACAATAATTGTAGTATGTAGTAGCAAGTAGTAGAAGTAGTAGCTTCATGTTGAGTAAATGAATAATATCTTGATTTTTGCGAAAAATTTAAACAATCTTGTAAAATGATATATTTAAACTTGTATATTACACGTGAATTTCACGTTTAGCTTGAATTGGTCGATTATTTTTTTAGTTCGACGGATTGAACTCAACATACATGGATAAGATAGAAGTTGATGGTTAGATTGAGACTTAAAAGCGATGTTGTAGATACTGTAGATTGAAGAAAGTAGCGATTGCATAATACAAGGAAGAGCTTTGGATAAATAGCAACTTCTCCATTCATTCGAACAACAATTGGATAGCTCATTGCCAAGAATCCATCTATCATTGGTTTTGTTTCCGCGACTGTGCATAATTTATACAATTAGCGACTTGCTTATCGGGGAGTAGCAAAAGTTCACAATTTTTTTAGTATCGGCTCAACTTTTAAGTAGAACATTAATTAGAAATATCGCAGTGTACGATTTCAGGTAGCGACTTAATGCTGAAAAGTTTGTTTGGCCGCCATCTTGATTACACTTCGGAAAATGTCAAAGTAATTTTAAAACTCCGTCGGAATAATAATGCGTACCTAATTTATAAACTTTCTTTAATGAGATAAATTCTTGGATAATTGATATTCCAAATGTTTCATTGTGTTTTTTTTTTTTTTTATATTCGGAGGCGGTTTAGCCATTTTTTTAATTTGTCGCATGTAATATGCGAAAGACTAAAAAGTAAATTATTTAACAAAGCCTTGAAGCCTTGCTTACTTATTGGTATTTGCAGACTACAGCCATATATTTTTATTTTAGAAATATTTTTTTGTCGTTAACGCACATTTTATTGAGCGTGTTTCAGTTTAATTTTTTTCAGGGTCGATCAGGCTAGGTTAGTAACAATAAAATAAACAGTGTACAGTATTTATATCGTGTTTTGTACCTCGCGTGTCATTACAGATGAACTGTAATTATTTTAAACAGAATTAATAATCCGGCAGTGTGTTGTTTGCTGAAGGGCGTGGTTGCGGTCATTCCACCGCTAAGGGAGGAGAATCCCTCTTCCACATCCACCCCAACCCCATTCCCGCGTGTGAGACGGTAATAACCCCCCCTGGTTTCTTTCTCTCTCTCGCACCTGCCACTCGGGAATTAACTGAATAATCCGGATTCAAAACAACAATAAATTTATGCTTGAAATGTTTCAGATAATACCCGAAATTCGTATAAAATTTTAGCGGCATTGTAATACGATATTATTTAAACCTACCTGGATAAACAAAGGCGTTTAGCAAATGTAGGTTTAAACCAAAATAATACGTTTATCCCAACACAAATAAGACCTGTTTGGGGATGATAATCACTTGAAGGGTATTCTCGTCTGAACAAGGGTCTATCCGAAATTTGCGTTTATACTTATGCTGATGTGACATTGACGCGTATTGAAAAAATACAAGAGTGGTATTTTGTGACGATATGGTGAGGGGAATTGCTCGTCGGTTGCGGTGCTTCCAGAGTGCCTTGTAGTCGAGTCCTCGCGTGGCTGGGGGCCGCAGGAACGGCAAACCGGTCTTGGGGCCCCGGGGAACTCGCGGCTGGATGATTACAGTGGCCTCATGATTTATAATCCTACGGATCGTAAGGAGTCGGAGCCCTTTGTGGACGGGCTCTGTGACTTCTGGTGACCCATGTACGCGGACGGGTACATGCCACACCTGAAACTATAGATCATTGTAAATGAAGATAAGATGCTCTTCTTTCTCGAGTGCTCATGGTCATGGTCTCAGAATCAAGACCGAAACGTCGGAAGAATCAAAACATAACGCAGTATAACACACAAGAAAGAAAAACACAAAATAACAATGTCTGCCAATTCACAATGTATTATAACATTATAATTTTCATTTTCTGAATTAACAGAATATTTTTATCTCTGATGCTTTATGAACAATGTTCTGTAAATTGTACGTTTTATGAATAAATACCTTCATCAAAACCAGTGGGTGTCTGTAATAATGGTCGACGTATGAGAATCCAAATAGTATTCATAGTAAGGTTGTAGTTCTGGGTTGTAATTAAATGCGCTTAATTTGCTTTCAAACTGTTTTACCTGCTTGTCACGTCTCAAAGCTCAGATAATTAACCTGCCTTGATTAGACATTGAAATCGCTTACCCGCTCCCCCATATTACCTTTGTTATAGATTTCAAACGTAAACGTAAGACCATATTGAAGATCCATAGTCGAAAAAAAATATTTGGAAGCATTTTTTTTGTTGTATGTATATTTTTATGAACATGGAAATTCTATTAAATGCACATTAGCTAACTGCTGTATATTAAATTTAATCATTGTAATGCACGCCTAATCAAAACGATCAAAGTGCATGCATGCCGAAAAAACTTCTTTATTTTGTAGTGCGAGCGAACTCGACCATGCGAACGTGGAGTTTGATTAATATTTCCGAGAATCCGGTGACTCAGTAATAATGTCCGACGCTCCCGAATGTGCAGCACCCCTCCTCCTCCTCTTCCCCCCCCAGGGGCACCACGACGCCGGTGACGTCACGCGCGGCGCCGGCAATGCGACTTGTATGTGCTCGCCACCTACTTTGCTACCGTCATGCAAGCAAACAAACAATAACCCAATGCAGGGATTACAAGTAAAGACAGAATTTGCATACTTTATTATAATATGTTGGCTTGTTGACTCTTGATCGAGGGTTCCCGGTTCGATCCCCGTCTTGACAGGTGAATATACCAAACTCATGATGTCTCTAGTGTATTTGGCTTTATCGGCGAAACAGGAAGATTTTCCTTCAGCGCCTTCAAAATGACTGGGTGACTTGTGTCACCGTGGGGTTATGTGGTGTGGTAGGTGGCCTTTTGGCCTTTTTTGGTAGAGGCAGTCCTCGAGATTGTAGTCGAGGATGGAACTGATAGATGGGTTTGGGACTAAGGGGGTGGAGATTTGGAAGGAGTGGGAGAGGTCAATGATGACTTCGTGTATCGTCTTCAGTTTGGTGTCTCTTCGGAGTTGTGCGTTCTGGACGAACCGTGGTGCATTTAATGCCCATCGGAGAATTTTGTCGTGTATCACCTGGAGGGGCTTGGGCTTATTTGGTGGGATATATCCCCAGATGGGGCAGGCGCCTACGCCTACCTATTAGGATGGATAGGATCATGGTTTTGAGGAAGAGGATTTTGTTTTGAGGAGAAAGTTTGCTTTTCCCGCAGAGTAGTGGGGAGAGAATTCCGGTGGCCGCTCTTGCCTTGCTCGCGGTGATCTTGATATGACTCATGATGTCGAGCTCATAACTATTTCAGTTTGGTCGAAGATGATATATACGAGGGCGGTCCGATAGTGTTATGTCTGATGGTGCTAGAATCACAAGAGAGTCGTGTAGTACATTCTCGTAGACGGCTACTATCAAAATTTCAGCCGAATCGGACTCGTAGTTTTGTTTTGACCGCGTGTGGAAGCGGACGTGTACGCATATTTTAGAAAAATGGAAAAAGAGCAATATCGGTCGATCATTCGATTCTTGTTTTTGGAAAAGAAATCGCGCAGCGAAATCAAAGAGCGCTTGGATGCTGTGTACGGTGACTATATTTACGAAGTGATATTTTTTTAAAACTAATGGTATTTCCCGAAAAACTTGCTTCCAATGTATTCCTTTGTTATGAGTCAATCGAAAATTTTTACGAGATTTTTCTGTTTATTTTTTTGAAAAATAAAAGATCAGAATCAAATAATACATAAGATTTATTTTGTCTTAGACACCCAACAATGAATATGAAATGGTTATTTTAAATATTGTTTTTCATCCATACATTGCGTATACATAAATTAGGTCATCGATTCACACATTAAATGATAAGAAAACAATTTTTTTTAAATCCACGATACCCACCAATTTTTTGTAGTTTCGTGTGTGAATCTGTTATGTAAATATTGTTGAGTTTCAGCATAACAAAACTTCGGGGTGGTTATTTCAGGGCATGTAATGATTACTATTCTGATGATAAACAGCACTTATTTAGAGGCACGCTGTGTGTGTTATTTCAGATTAAATATAACAAGCCTTATTGGAACTCGAGCCGTGAATGAAACTGCTCAATTATTTTTAACCTGCGCTTCAATTTCTGAAAAACACGCTTTCAGAGTATTTCAGAGTGCTCCCAATTATCAAAATATATGTGGCCCGTATAATTTATCATTTCGTGAGTGCAGTGTCGTTGAAGGACATTTTAAATTACCAATAATATGATTTTGATGCTAAACTCGATCATGTTTTCCTATTCGATATATATACATATTCCCAAAAAAAAAATAATGACGCGAAATGAATTTGTGAATTATATCGCACGCTTGTTTGCTGATTGTGTTGTTTTAGATTCAAATGATTTGTTTCAATCTTGTCAAAATTATAAATTGTCCGCTGGTTTTGATTTATGTTAAAAGTCTTATTCTATGAAGGCTTTCTGTAAACTTTCTAAATATTACAATACAAACGCTGGAGACGTCCAAAGCCGGATAGAACTACACGTGCATGTAAAAACTGTATACTGTTTGACTACTTGTTTCTTAGTATCTTCATAAATCTGAGTAGTTTTTAAATCATTTTATTTAAGAATTTAGATAAACGAACTGACTGCATAAAAAAATTTTAAAAAATATCTTGCAAGAAAACAAAGTGTTGAAAGTTTAGAAACGGACGCAGCTATTTCTAAGTTTCTTCGAAACACCCGTGACTTCTTATATAATTGTATGTAACAACCGTTAGAGACTGAGAAACTTTGAAGATCATCGCTTCTTTTATTGATGTCGGTCAGTACCTCTGTGGGAAATTACTGGACTTGAGATAGCAGATCTGTAATTGACTTGGAAGTCCGTATTGGATGGTAATGAGAACTCTATCAGTACGTGCTCGTGAAGCAAATATACTGAAATGAATAATGTATGTGTCGTGATAAAGTGAATTGCTTCACATTCAATGGATATCAGTTTAATAACGTGCGTAGAATTTTAAAATAAATTAGATTAGGTCGTTATGAGCGAATCAGGCAGAATACAAATACTTTTTATAGTATACCAGCTGTTGGTTTATATTTGTACCGATAATTTTATGAATAACATTTTATATTTCCATCGTTCAATGACTTCCTACCCCACTCAGTATGTAAAGAAATCAATTTGATTTCATGCGCGAGAATATTTACAATATTATGAAAAAAAATTGACAAAGTAACCAATGAAAAGTATATTTATATATAATTATTGTTTTTGAATATTTAAGTTTACTGCCTACTATTTATTTTTAAGATTACATCCATAATACTTGTGACTTCTAATATCTGAAAATATGAAGGTATTTTAATATTTCTGATATGGATAATACATGTGAAATTTTAAAGTACATATGATTTTACTTTGACTTAGATATACAACAAGATTACATAATAAAAACTAGAGTGTGTTAATTTAAGTTATTTTTATTTCATCATTTTGTTTTAAAATCACATTCGTTTCGTACTAGAAAATTTCATTAAAAAATACGCCACAAGCTATGAAGAATGTTATTCGACATATTTCTAACGTGGCATGGCCATATTAATAATTGCAGAGCTATGCGTTATTTCAATATTCACATAACGTAAGCATATTAAAATATCTAGTACAATTTTTATTATGAAACAACATGATTTTTATAGAAATGCATTCAGAGTATTATATATTTTCATTTTGTCTCGTTAATTGTAAAGCTTGCCGTATTTTAATTTCACAGGAAGGAGTTGGAAATGCTTTGAAATGAGAAAAATAAACACTGAGAATATTTTCCCGATGCTTCATTTCCTGCGGAATGAAAACAAAAAAAAAAAAAAAAAACAAAAGCTCTCAAAGGTTTTCTTTTGTTTTGCAGCACCCATTTCTAGAAATTTCTAGGCTGCCCCACATTGGTTCTTTTGTTCGGAACTATAACCACAGTAAAATAAATTCCAATACCCTTTGTTACCTGCTGAGTTGTAAATCTGGAATAACACTTATTCAATCTGATCTGCCTAAAATGAACACAATTTATGATAAAAAAAATAATTAAAAATAACCATGTTTAAAAGGAAATCAAATTATCTGTATTTTGATCCAAATTTATGTACCTTTATAATATAAATTCATCAGAATGTTAAAATAACGCCTTTAACACACGTATATTATATTTATATGACATTAATGTTTTTACTTTGATAAACGTTATATGCTGTTATTTAATAAAATATTGAATTTTTATATGAATATAAGAAACGTTACAATGTTTGATTTCCTTTATTTTTCATTTTGATGATATTGAGATCAGATCATATCTACAAAAAATAATTCATAAAATACCTAAAGTAACTTTTTACTGTAGATAAATCATAGCTTATTTCCAGCGTTTATCTAAGATAAAAAAATACTCCCAGAAGTTTATTTTACGGTATCTGGTAGCTCTAAATATATATTTTCTTGGTTGACTTTAATAAATCTTATAGACCCTCTTTTCCTCGTTTCTGACAGCTTGCGTAGCGTCTCAATACGTTTCAATTGGACGATTTATTTTGTCTAGACATTGACAGGGTCCAAATGTCGGTCCGTATAAGAAAATACTGTCTTTAATTGAAGCACAGACCCATCGACCATTCGATAGACCCGTTTCACAACACTCACCACTTTTTAAAAAAATACCGCTTTCTGATATATAGAAATATTCTCTTATTCCTAAGTAATGCGATATAACGAGTTTTATACTTTCTTTAGACCTTCCAGGTTGAATGGCGTACGCAGTTTGTGTCTTTATTTTGTTGATTATCTTATCAGTACACCCTATGAAACACAGTAGATACACTCATCAGAAGTTAATTATTGTGCTCTGAAACACTGAAACCTTCCAAGTGCTTATTTACGGTATATTAACATCATTTTCTTCTTACTATTATTATTTTTATCGAAACCAAACCAGCATTAATACCAGCGCAAAAATAATGACATATAATGTAAGTAATTACTTAAAATGTTACAAGTTACACACGACACTCTTAGAATAAAAATGCATCGCCCACCGTGTATTAATCTAGTCCAAGAACTACCTGCTAATAATAAGTATTAATTTTAAATCAACATTAAAAAAACTTACCGTTTACATTGCCTTGTAGAGAATCGAACCCGATCCTTGAAACTGTCGCCGACATATTTGTAAATCGAGGACAACAGACCGCCCAAGCGAGACTTGTAGTATGGCATTACATGTATTTTTTCAGCCCAGGAAAATGTATGTACACATTACTGATAAGTTTCGTGGATGTTGCCTATCTTTATCTTTTCTGCGTTTTCTGTAACGTTTTTTTTATATTTTAAAAGGTAAGCAAACCTTTTGTTCCTTTGACCTCTACTTCTTAAAAAGGTCACAGGGATTTTCCATCTAAGTAGCGTAGACTGCCTATTTACGTGTTCTCATCAAAGCGAGTAAAAATAGACCCGAATAGACCTTAGCCTGTCAGAGGCCAAATTTAGTGATACCTGCATTAGTTTGGTCGTTAAATACGCACGTTTGAGGTCTACGCGAGTATATTTGACTAGGGTGACCGTTATTTTTAGATTCTAGAACTTCTAAGATTTTTTTGCTGCTTGGTGAAATATATTTACACAATTTATTTACAGTACATCCTAAAAACAAGCTCACATTTCATGTAATGTTTTTCGTTTTTAATATAAATTTACGAGTAAGTTATATTACAAAGCAAACAGCAGTATTTAAATATTTTCTCTAAAAATAAATTTATCTCTCTCGAGTGTCTCTTCGCATTTACAGGATTAATCGATGCTACAAAAAAAATCTAGAATTTTTCAGGTAGATTCATTGTAAATTTAGCTTTTATATATTGTTATTTTTACCGACAGCTGCTTATAGGTAATAACTTTGTCAAGTAAGATTTTTTTTCCTGTGAGCCAACCTCGTAATCATCAGTGGTTTTATACCGTTTAATATGTTAATATGGGGACTAATTGATGAAACAGACTTTACAGATTCGGTCATCACATAAATACTTTGTCTTCCCTGAGAGTGGAGCAGTCCTTGTAGATTGTGGCGTAGGACGCGCATTCCATTCTCACACCCACATTTACATTAAATATAATTATATAAGCATAATTATAATATATCCGAGAAATCATAAAGGACTAAAAAATATGACTGCTTCGGCGGTTTGATTTTCTGCTGTCGGTTTTTTTCTCCGCCCTTACTTTTTACTATTTCAGTATATTCACTTATCTTTAAGCTGTTGCTTTTTTCGTTGGAAACAGCTGTAAAGATCTGATTAGATCAGTGCTTTGTATGAGATTATCAAATAGTTACAGATTATATACTTGTTGATTGGTTTGAATACAACGAAGTGCAAGTATGAAAATTAGAGTTGGTTTATACTGAAAAAGAAGCATAATATGTTTGTTTCATTTTCAGGTGATTTTCAGACGTACAACTTAATATCAGATGTATGGTATAAATATTACGATGTAGGTACTCGTTGTAAGCCCAGAGTAATAGGCTTTCGGTTTACGTGCACGATTTTTACAGTGTTTTTACGACAAATCGATACCGTATTAAATTCGTCTATACATCGTAGTTACTAGCACGCGTGCTGTATCTGAGTTATATTGTCTTGCTTGCTCTTATTTATATCTACGTGATCTAAATTAGTCCATTTTTCAATGTTACATTGATGCAGTAATTATAATGTAATTATACAGTACACATGATATATATAATCTATAAGCCTAAAGCAAAGTTACACCTGAACCATTATCTCTATGGAAGAAAACGCTTTGTGTTGCAATATTGAAATTACTGGTTAAATTTTTGTTTCTAAGGGCCTAGAATTTAATTAAAAACTAATCACACCGAGAGGAAAAGATCACAATTAAAAATAATTGGGAAGGTAATTTACTGGAAAAGGTTTGATAACCACTTGACGAATCGGGGTTTCAAATTATCTTTCAATTGAATTTGATTACTGTGCACCTTTTATGCACATACAAACAGAATGGAAACAGTGACCTTTAACTTATATTGCTTAGTCAAGACAAAATAATAAGTTAGCTGATACAAACGACTTTAAAAATTCCTGAAAATGCATAAAGTAAGGAGGTTTTGATTTTTTAATGTATAGAAAATGACTTAATAGTTCATCGTAGCTATTGTCGCTGTAATCTCACGAGTATTAAGCGTCTGTATGTTTATACGGTGTGCCATGAATTCACAGACCAAACAACGCCGGGAAAGAAAAGTTGGAAGAATTTTTAGTATAAACATTGTTAAGTTGTTCCGTGTAATATATTGCGACATTAGAGTTCAGGATTAGATATAATTATGACGCCATGTGGGTCAATCCTCCATGCATGGTGCTATCTGTTTGGACTAACAGGTGATACGGCCTGCCTTATCGCACTCGTGTGGTTTCCGATAGTGCCCATCCTTGTCTAACGCGGATAGATAACTACAGGGTGTTTCTAACTTTTTCACAAACATTTAAAAAATCCAGGAGACTAAAATGAACAAAGACTTTTTTTTTTTAAATTTTATTGATATATATGATACGATAATAGTTTTTTTTTGCTTTGCACGATGCTTACTTTTCAAGACTCGAATAAACAAATAAATACACAAATTCGCGTATCTGATTTTATAAAATCTTTGGTGGATGTAGCTAAATAAATATAACTGAGGTATCATGGATTTTTATGAGGTGAGATGATTATGAAGATATTATGTAAAATACTAATTATTTCTGTTCTGTAGATTATTGCTCATACCCAACTCAAATTTATCTGGTGGGATTTTAAAAATATTTTCGCATATGGCTACGTGCTTTGCAAACAAAAGCCAATAAAGTCGGTTTGGGGTTCATTTGTATTCAACCGGTAATCTCTCGGTCAAAAATCAATGATTTAATCAACGAACCAACAACTCAATCAATTTTTGCGAGCTTATTATAGTCTACAAGATTTTTTCTTATACGAACTTACATAAAATATTATAGTATTTGAAAAAGTAATAATTATTCATCAAATATATTAGCAATACAGTAAGGTGTTTTTCAGAATAAATAATTTAAGCAAAAACTGTTTTTACAAATTAGATAATGAAATTATGGCATCTTATTTATTTGAAACTCAAGTTAATATTCACTCCATTTGGTTTTGATATTCGTGTAAGTTTTGGCTTCAAACTAAAAAGTTTTTTTTGATATTTCTTTTGAAGAGTAATATTTTGCGTAGTAGTTTCAAAACATCACAAAAATTTAAATCAAAAATAAAAATCAAGCATTTCATAATGGAGAGTGATGACGAAATTTTTGCTGAAGACTACTGAAAAACTTTGCTTTGAAAAAACACAGTAGTTGCGTAATCGCGCGTGAAAGTCAAACAAACCTAGTTTCGTCCGAACTGTTATTATGAATTGCAAAAAAAATCGGAGGCATTGAACCGGCGACGCCCAGTTTACACACAGTCCGAATCCATCAGCTCTTGCGTCATAATAACACTGGGCGGCTTGCTTATGGGTGATATATTTATCAATTGCAGCAATGATAGTGAAAATCATCAATTTCAATGTAATTTGGGTTAGTCCGATTAGAGCTGCCCCGAAAAAGCTGTACCTGCCTTGAAACTGTTTTTTTTTTTTTAATTATTTTAAAACAGTTTGCCTTTTCTGTATCACATTAGCAGTGCTCCTAATTACTCAACTGAAAACCAAACGGTAATTTGACAATAGAGTAATATTATTTTGGAGTTCAAGTAGACTAATCTGCTAACTAGTATTTTAAACTAGTACATCAGAAATACCATGCATAATGATAATCAATTTGGCGATAGTTGCAATGCTGGAATGTTCTGTTTCAATAAATTTACATATCAATTTAACTGGTTATATCGTAAATAACTGTATTATGATTTCTTTTCCAATCAATGATAACCCATTTTTTACAATTACCACTGAATGAATAATTGATTTTCTTCAATATTTCAATCAAGAGATTAATTGGAAACTATCGCTGGTATTTGGTAGATTATAGGTATTTTTATGGTTTATTATTTCGTTACTGGTTTCTGAGATAAACACATATTGTCTCTAATTTTATTCATACCATAGAATATTACAAAGTAAATACTGCTTTAATTAATAGGCATTTTTAAATATTTTTGTATAATTTATTGAATGTTGTTGGAATTGTTATATTCGGGTCCATTTTTTAAATTGTTTTATTTCCAATGAAATATGAATAGATCTTTCTCAAAATGACCCGCCGTTTCGCCGAATCAGATCTGTGTGGATCGGAATTGAATTATTTGATTCGTTTATCGTCCTTGTTACGTTGTTACGCTCTTCCTTTGTTAAATTAAAAGACGAGGAGGTCTGCTATAAAGTAGACAAAGAACTTCCTACTTTACAAACAGTCATTATTAGATTATTAACGTGATTGCCACAATACCACGGACAGTGGCCATCCAAAGAAGTTCACAAGAGCATGGACCACCTTCATTACTTTTTGGATGGTCTCGCCAATTTTAAATAATTAAAAGGAAATTTTGTAGGTTGGCAACGAATGTTTTGTATTTTCCACGATCTTACGCGATCCATAACAAGAAAACAACACCTTTAATATCAAATTTCATATCTTGAGCATCCCCTCTCCATAGAGAGCCTTTCGACTCTGTATTCTTCCTTGTGCGATATTATCTGCAATTTTTTATACTTCGGATTTTTTCAAGACATGTCTAAAATCTGCAATTATTTATCACATTTTTGGTAACACTTTGAGACTTTTTTAAATTGTATTTTTTGTTAGTGTTTTTTAGGATTATCTTGCATTGATACACCTCGGAGGATTCTTCGACTGTTCAGGCTTTGCAATAATAAAAATATAGCACTTTACTGGTGTGTTAAATGCTAAATGAAAAATAAAATATTCAGTTTGAAATAAAAGCTTAGTCTTGATCATAATATCATAAGTATTTGTAAGGATAACCTATGTTTATGATCATATTCGTCGATGAGCTGTGTTGATTATAATTATCATTACATGTTGCAAATTCCTAGCATGTATAGAGCCAATCAAGAAGATATTTTTCATTAAGAGCAGGACTACGTAGGACGTTGACATGGCTGAGCATATCTTATAGGTCGGATGCTAAATAACACAGTTGTAATTTGAAGCGTTGCAATTAAAATGTCCGCATATCGAGAAGCTGTAACTCGGGGTATTGCCGTCCTACATTATTATTTTTAACCAGGCTGCAGTCGGCTCGATCCGATATCGATTTAATTACATTTCACTGCCCCTGTGCTCGGTTCGGACTCGTCTTTATTTACTGCTCAAAGTCGCTCTCAGCGACTGTCTGCTGCGGGTTCAGGTCCGATAATCCGGCTCGGGTTTCCTCTGTCGTAAATGCCTCGGCAGTTGCTTATCGGATGCGCTTTAGTCCGAATTAAACGGATACGTTTCAAATTGGAGTTTAGTGCATCGATGTGCGGAGAACTGCCAGCTTACCGATTTATGGCTTGTAGAATCTCAGGAATAAACAGTTGATCAATCACGACAGCATAAAGCTGGTTACACACGCTGCGACACAACTGAAAACTGTTGCGTTGTTTACTCTAGCAAAACATTAATAAAAACACTGTTTCTGCCATTTCAGGATGTGGTGGACAATCACAGGAAACTTTGGAAACATCCTCCCCATCGACTGGACCAAGTCATTCTCCCGCAAGATGCACATGCCGGCGCTCAACCTCGGCGAGAGGAAGGTGAGACTCGTCTTACAACACCTGACTTCTATTCTTCCGATATCTCATCATACTCCCATATGATTTTCCATAATGTCCACTCTTCCGAGTCTGTTGCAATACTGTAAAGCAAGCAACATTTATTCACTACCCATTTTCAACATGTTGAAAAAACACACACACAAATGTATTTTGATAAATCCAAAATTATTAATATCTACTTCAATTGTATTTTATCCATTTCTCCTACGTGACCATTAAAACTATGTTTTTAATGATCCTAATTGAAGGGTTTCTTCCAAAACTTCCCACATCTTCTCAGCATCATGGATAGACTCGTATTTCCATAACATTCAAAATACCCCATTAAACCACAGCTATATTATTATCTCCTGACCCTAGACAGTCATTTGATACTTGTGCATTCGAGTACACTAATGTAAGTATCACCACGGAAAGTACCTACTAAGGTTTATCCACGGGCGACACATGGATAGTTCATTTACCTGATGTGTGGTTTGTGGTAATACAAACCGTCATACTATGACGGTTTCTATTAGACTTACTTAACCATTGTGTTTTTTTTGAGTTTATTTTTCCTTAACTCACTGTAATAAATGTTTTTTAAAACTTCTTCAATTCAATAAACCAGATAATATTTTTCTGATAATACTGCAGCATAGCCTAAAAATAGTTTGTCTTATATGCTTTAAAAATTTACCAACCCAGATGCAAAAGTTTTTAGTGTAAAAGATGTGTGAGGTCTAACGGTGTTGAATTTTGTTTGCGTGTGGGACTAACACCCGCCGTGTGAAAGATACAGTACTTATGCTGGCCTAATAGATGCGCGCTGGCACGTTTCAGGGAGGGCAGACTCCGGAGGATGATCTGCTCAGCTCAGAGGATGAAGCCGTAGCCTCCGACCTCGACATGCACGCTCTTATCCTCGGAGGACTACACCAGGATCACGAGTGCCCTGTTAAAACTGCCGATGAGGTAATTATTTTAAAAACATTTTAACTTTGATTATTTACTTAATATTTTATATTTTTGATAATAAATTTTAAAAAAATGACTAAATGGGTATGATTGTTACTCTTTGCGGACAGTTTCTAGTTCTATCTGTATTAGCTTTTAAGTTTTTGTCTTATCGTCTTGATAGGTTCATAGCTGATTTATTTTTATTTAAATCGATTTATAAAATTTCATTTAATGTTTATGATTTCAGGTTATACAAGAAATTGATGATATGATGCAGGATTCCTCTCCGGGTTCCGAAGACGATATTATTGAGCACAATGAAGCTCTGGAGAAAGGAAAAGAAGTCCTCAATTCCCCGCTATATGAAGATAGTGAGTTCTCTAAACATCTTTTGAACTTTCATTAAATCAAAAATAATATCTTGTGTAAATAAAACGATTGTCATAGATTAAAATTGTTGGGAGAGAAAACTGGCGTTGTTGACTTTTAATGTTGCAAAATCAACCAGTTCTCATAATCACTCAAACATGTGTTTAAAATCAATGCCTAGTCTCTGTTATTGTCTCATCATGTTTTTTGTTCATTTAACTAAAGTCATTATATTGATATGGTTGTTAATTTTTTTTTTGTAACTGGTATCAGACTGTACTTTCCCAAACTACATTTCTTCTATTGTTTATATCCAATATTGAAAAAAAATAAAAAACTTATTCACAGGCCAGGCCCTCTTTTTTAGTTAAACTGTATGTAGAAATATCTCTTGGTTTTATTTATTTTATTAAATATGTTATCATTTAAATTTTCCAGAACTAAAGACATTGAGTCTTGGTCAGCTGAACGAGCTCTACCTGGAGTTGGAGGTCCTCATCAGGGAGTTTTCGGAGACACTCATTTCAGAGCTGGCCCTGAGGGACGAGCTGGAGTATGAGAAGGAACTGAAGAATACCTTCATCTCCCTCCTGCTTGCTGTCCAGAATAAGCGGAGACAACACCACGTGGAGCGCAAGCGTCAGGCCAAGCAGGGCAAGGCATCTCAAGCCAGCGAGCCCAAGGTACAATGCACATCTTCCAATGAGCATTAACGAGCAACGTGTTATATTATAACCTCGATTTGTTGTTTTCCCACTTAAAGTAGTTTAATTAATTTTTAATTCTTTTATTAGCATAAAAACTTGAAAGAACTTTATCAAAGAGCAAATATTCAATTATATGCCCGATTTATAATACTGAGGCACTACCAAAAATATTTATATGTATATGGTAGTATATTATGTCATTTGGTCATTTTTTTGCATCAAATGACTCAACAATATTTTTATTATCAATCATCAGCTCTAATCTAATTTTAAATAAAAGTTACTTTAATGAATTGCGACAGCATCCTTCAAGTCACAGCTAGCTGAAATCTTCTCCATTCCTCTCGAGAGACAAGGAACGGATAAGCGATCCTAATTATGATAAAACAATCCTTTGATATATAGCCATGAGTGACACATTGCTGGTAGAATGCTTGGAGAGTAATTTTCCAGATCCATTACAGAGTCTAAAGTTCAGTTGTGTGAGTGAGTCAGTGAGGATGCACTGCGCCCGCTGGTACTGCCGTGTTGTTGATTGATTTGGCCTTGACCTGGTTAGTTAGGCTGCTAAGTGTGAACAATTTCAAACTATGCATTCTTGAATATTACTAAATTTATTATATGTATATCACTGTTTTTTTCAGTATCTGACTACTGTCATTCCCTACCATCTGGATAGCGGTCCTCCAGACAACCAGGCATTGCAAGTTCTTATAAAAAGTAAGTCATTTAATGTTTTTTCACAAAGCCTTTACTTCTCTGATTCATGTTTTTTGAGTAGCTTTAAACTTAGCTGCATGAGTTGAAAAAAAAAAGTACTCATATTGATAACGTATTTTTTCTATTTTCAGTTCTGAAAGCAATCAATGAGGACAGCCCCACCGTACCGACGCTCCTTACGGACTACATCCTCAAGATATTATGTCCCACATAAGAAAGAGCTACGCAACACCCGTCATCAATATCCTACTAGATCCTAAATGATTTGAATCGTCGAGTCTCAAAACCCACTCATAATGACTTCCTGTATCAATATTGATGCATGACTATCAAATAATCGACGAGAAGCCGATTTTCAATACTTTTCTACTATGTGCAAGCTGATGCTTTGTAATTCAAGAATAATATATAGTCATACCCGGAGGAATAAGCTCAATGAATCAAAATTACGATACACCAGTGATATGGTACGAATAAGGTGTGCATGCATCTTCAAGTTGTTAAGGTTTTGATACTTCAAGGTATGATTGTATTTATTTAACACTTTTGTTATCTGTCTCTATGAACTATCAATTAATTTAATCACAATTTTAATGCAGCGAATATAAACGTGTTTTTTATAATCGAGCAGCATTCAAAGTAGGTTTTGATATTCAACGATTCGTCTTCTTTGTATTTATTTATATGTAGTTCAATTCAACAGAAATAAAACATTCTCTAAACTCTGTGCAGCATGAAATGTCAAGAAAGTATGCTAGGAATATAGTTTTATTTCTTTTCAGTATGTGATAATGTATCTATAATCTAATAGCTTAACGTATTATCCTGAAAGTAAAGTTTGAGTATCTCTCTTTGTGCACATAATCTATATTGACATGATCGTTAATTTGTTTTAACTGATGGATTTGAAAGTGAATACATTTGTAAATTGTAGAAGTGAAATCGGTGTAGAGCAACGAGACTCTATTGCAGAAATATGAAAAGAGTGGATATTTTTTCAACAGTAGAGGCTTAAGTTATATACTTGTATATTTTTTTTATTGTGTCTATATATTGGATGAGTCATGTTTGTGCAATTCTAAAATTATAATCTACTCTAAAAGTTCTCAGACAAATAATTATTTTGCATTCATTCTGTAAATATGCTTTTTTGTATGAATGTGTCTGATGAAGTGTTTGATTTGTAAAACTGTGACGTGCGTCAGACATGAGTGTGCATTATCTTAAGATAAGCTAAACTTTATTCACATTATCAGTTTGTCATTTAATTCTTGGTATTTGTTCCTTAACTAATATATTATTTAATCTCTAAAATGCATTTATTCAAAATGTTTTCTGACAGATTTTCTCCCTCATTGTATATTTGTGTATATTTTATTTTAGTTTAAGGTCCCGTTTGTGAATGTATATTTATAATTTAATTATTAAGTTGTAAATGTTGCGTATTGTGATTATTACTGTTAAAATAATAATGAAGTAGACGTCTTAATCTATAACTCTTGCATAAATGTCAAGGATTCTCTAAACAGAAGTAACATCAGAATTTTTTATGCTGATTGTTTTGATTTACAATCAATGCCATACATTTGAAAATAAAGCACAGTAGCTGATTAGATCACGAGGGCTGCCTTGAATAGTATGAACAATTTTATCGATTAGAACGATCCATGACTAAAACAATATAAAGATGTAAATGAGAACCGTCAAATGAAAAGTTTGTGTAATTATAACGTTTAGTGAATCCTGCTTTGATTGTTTGTCATCCCGTGTGGATGGATTTCGATGATTTTAGAATGACATTGTATGAATTGATTCAAAGAATATGTTAAATTTATATTTGAATTGGTGAGCGCGCCTGCTTTGTGAGCTATTTATATATTTTATTACTATATTATAATGAATGATTGTGAGATTGCAAGTGCATTTATGTTGTGTCGTAGAATTAACGGTCTTTCTGACCGAAGCCTCATTAAAGAGTGGTTAATCAAAAACACTTTCTAGTCTTAAATGATAATTTTTTTAAATGTCACGTAGTGTACCTAACTAAAATATCCTTACATCATAATATTTTTAAAATAATGAGTTTTTTTTTTGTTGTTTTCGGAATTTTTTTAGGCGTTTTATAAAACTTTTAATTGTTTACCAAATTAAAATCACTTGAAATTTATTTTCCTTGTCACTAATAAGCTTTTCCCCCTTCGATTTTTATGGTTTTATTTTAGGAAATTAATGATTGATGTTTAGTCAATATTTTTAAAACAGTAGTAGAGAATCTTGAAAATAGCCCTATCAGCTCACGTGGTAACAAATTAACACCGTCTTCATCTTATCAATACATAATATTGTGCAGATATGCAATAACGGGAAAACTGCAATAATTTTTATGGAAATATCGAATCCAGTGGTAATACTACGTAATCTTAAAAAAAGCTTGGTTTTTAGTTACTTGAATGGAATGATAATATTCAATACAATGTTATTACATACAATAATAAACATAATTACTTACACAATGTAACATTAGTAAGGTACTTATACACGTGGAATTTTTATTGCACATTATGTTATTAATTGTCCACAGTGTGTACGCCAAGATTGCAATATATATTGGAGCAAAAAAAAAATATATATTTTAGTTATAGTTGCTTATTTTTATGTGACAATAACAAGTTATTCAATTTTGTATATCTGTTTCATTCTCTCACATAGCTGCATCTCGCTTGTGGCATTCATTCATTTTGTGCAAAACAAAATGTACACTTATGTTAAAATTAATTACAAAATTGTTGTTTAAGTTTCTCGTGTGTGAGTACCTTTGCAATATGAAATGCTGTCAAATATAATATGCTTTTTTCAATTTCATAAAAACATCGTGTTAACAAAATGTACATACAGATAGTAAAATTATTAATATCATTCAATCTACGATCATTCAAAATACGTCAGAATAAATAAGCAAAATAAGAAATGATTTGATAATATTAAGCATCTTATTCAACTTTGTAACGTTTTTCAAATTGTTGCACCTTACGTATTGTTTTTAAAAATCATTGTTTCAGTTTAGCATGATATAGTGACAATTATTAATATTCTTAACCCCACGAGTTTTGATGTCAACCAAAAAAATGTCTTTTTACGATGATGAATACTAAAGAACTGATATTAATCTCTTCATACATTCATTAGAAATACATACGATAGAAACTATTGCTAAAACATATGTGTATTAGCGTTGATATAAAATGTAAGACATTAAAGATAGCAAGTAGGTTTGCATTTTCCAGTAATCTGAAGAGTTGTTTTTATATGATTTCATACAAAATGTAAGTGCCATTTATCGCTACCCATTATGCTTATGTGTCAGTCATTCTCGCACATTATTGTATTGTTTTTAATCTTGCCTCTAGTATTTAAGAAACTCAATGAAAGATGGGCGACTGTCGAGCAGCTATAACTTTTGTGTATGTGATTGTCAATGACGAACAGTTTGTTTATGATGCTGTGTGATGGATTGAAGATCGTTTGTGTAAATTGAAAATATCTTGTAAATGCAACAAAATAGCTGTTTATAAAAATAAAGATGCTTCTGTGGGAGAAAAAAATGTTTTATTTAAATTACAATGGTATTTTATTGTTTAGGTTGCAATAAGCACCACAAACTTTTTATATGACATAAAAAATCTTTGAAATCAGTAGGGGTTGAGTTCAGTCTTAATTTATCTAATAAATCAAAAATCTGGTATCCAAGGGTGTAATTATAAATCAAAAATCATTACTTCTTAAATTGTATTTAAACAAAAATAGACTAAAAATTCTGATATTAAACATGGCATTGAAAAAAATATATTGAATTTTCTTTTGCAATACCTTAGTTTGTTAGAATTGAATGACCTCGACATACTGTATCACATATGAGAGGTATGTTATATCAAAATTTCACTGTAAAGGTATTATGTTACCTGTGGGTGAGAAGCATAATGTTCGCAATAATGCAAATAAACCAGAGGCGGACACTCTTCTGAATACAAAGCATTGACCGCAACTCCTTTGGTCAACAGAAGTTGTAGGAGCGTGCCACACAGCCCTTCTTGGTATTTGTTTATATATTCTGTTACATGAAGTATTGAGCAAAGAGGGGGATTTATGATGTATCAAGGCCCAAACCCAAATACATTTTCTAATATTACATGAAATCTCTACATTTATTGAAAAATTCAGGACCAAGATCTGACTCGAGCAGTGTTATGATTATATCCATTGAGAAATATAATGGTTTACAGGCGAAATTCATCAAATTTCTATTTATTTTATCAACAGAAGTTACAGGGAGAAGAAGTTGAAACAATTGAGAATGTCCATGCATGAGTGCCATGTATAGTGGAAGTGCTCCTTCACTATTGAGTAAATCAGGGTTTGCATCATTAGCGAGTAAAAACTTTGCAACTTCTAGAGCTCCCTTCTGAGTTGCCAAAATAAGTGGAGTGTTCCCGTCGTTAGCACATTCATTAACATTAGTTATAAAGGGAAAAAGTTCCATAACACATCTAAGCAATCCTTTGTAACAACCCAGTAAAAATGGAGTTAGACCATAAGAGTTTCGTAGCCCTGGATCAGCTCCTGCGTGCAGAAGAATTGATACAACTTGACTATGTCCCCCCCCGAGCAGCTTCATGTAGAGCGCTGTCACCATCAAAGTCTTGCATGTCTAGGATTGACCCTGCATTAATTAAAGCTTCTACAGCTTCCACACGGCCAAAGCCAGAGACTACAGATAGAGGTGATACCATTTCATTGCTGGCATATTCTACAATATATTTCGCGATTATCTACACAGTTAGCATTTTTCCCCAAATTTAGCAGCCTTTTAATGGTTTCGACATCATTGTTTCTAGCAGCAAAACTTATGGCGGTCGTACTGCGAGGATTTAAAGCACTAAAATCCATCATTACGACTCCTTTAAAAATCTATGTAATGATGTTATACATTTATTATGCACTGTTATACAACGTCTAGCGGTCACAATGAAAATAAAGCAAGTACTTTTATTTACCAAAATAATGATAAAAATGTTGATTACAAAAAGTCGTTAAGTTTGAGCGTTAAATATAAATGAAACTTTGCCGTTACTGTTATTGAGCGACTGATTTGTCAGTAGTAAATATATTTTCTCACTTCATAATATTTTTAAAAAAATCTTTGTCAGTATGACTTTTCCCCAAACAATTATATTATTGCCAGTCGAAAAATTTATGAAGCTTGTACCTAAATATGACTCATCCAACATCTTAGAAATTGTCTATTTAAAAAATAGTTATTTAATATTTTTATTAATAAACATATTCAAAACAATTTTTAAATTATTTAATAAAGAAAAAAATATTATTTATATATTTTTTGTACAATGAATTTATTTATCGAAGCTCAATGCTTATGTAAGGAGCACTTACACATTTGAAGTACGTTTATATGATAGTCTATGAATTTCAGTGTTGATGTTGTAATTTTTTTTACTAAATTTTAAAATATTTGAAATATGCATATCACCAAAACTTTTTTTAAGAAAACCCATTTTAAATTTGTCATTATTTCCAGAATATACAATAAATTGGAAGAAAAGCCGCAATATGGCAAGATAGCGGTGTTCCGACCCACCGCAGGTCCTGGGCGCCCGGTGACGTCACATTCGGTCGTATTGTTTCAGAATGGTGGCCCTTTCCGGCGCCGTGCCAGCGACATTAAAATCAGATTGCCGCTTCCGCCGAGGTTCCAGATTCAGCGGAATTTCATTTTGCACATCCTAAGTACCCCGCTTGCAGATATGCTATAAAGAATAATAAAGTTGGATTAATATGTTTAAAATAATAGTTGAAATAAAAACCAACTGATTCTGACCGACTGATAATAAGAAACACAAACATAATAAAAATAACAATTTTACGTTTACATGAACAAAATTTATACATATTAATTTTAGATTAATGTTAATCAGGATGCGTATTTATTTACCCATGCAGGTATTAGTATGTTTATGTGATTAAGCATATTTTTTCACACATTGAAAATGATTAAAGAAAACTCTCAGAAAATATCATCGTGACTTGTGAGGGATTCGAACCCACATCCCCAAGCTTTCATGGCCGGTGCATTTATCCAACTATGCTAACGAGCCACTGCAATTTAGTGAGAATTTTCTTAATAATCATATTCTACATATGAACTAATATGCTCGGGCTAATCAATATTTAATGATTTGCAAACACTGGACTTTTTAATTAAAGTAACAAGTGAAGCATTTTTATATCCAAATCTGGTTATTATTATTTTTAAAATCTATTGATATTTAGCCGAGACGCGCACCATTCAATTATATTAATTTTAGATTAATGTTAATCAGGATGCGTATTTATTTACCCATGCAGGTATTAGTATGTTTATGTGATTAAGCATATTTTTTCACACATTGAAAATGATTAAAGAAAACTCTCAGAAAATATCATCGTGACTTGTGAGGGATTCGAACCCACATCCCCAAGCTTTCATGGCCGGTGCATTTATCCAACTATGCTAACGAGCCACTGCAATTTAGTGAGAATTTTCTTAATAATCATATTCTACATATGAACTAATATGCTCGGGCTAATCAATATTTAATGATTTGCAAACACTGGACTTTTTAATTAAAGTAACAAGTGAAGCATTTTTATATCCAAATCTGGTTATTATTATTTTTAAAATCTATTGATATTTAGCCGAGACGCGCACCATTCAATTATATTAATTTTAGATTAATGTTAATCAGGATGCGTATTTATTTACCCATGCAGGTATTAGTATGTTTATGTGATTAAGCATATTTTTTCACACATTGAAAATGATTAAAGAAAACTCTCAGAAAATATCATCGTGACTTGTGAGGGATTCGAACCCACATCCCCAAGCTTTCATGGCCGGTGCATTTATCCAACTATGCTAACGAGCCACTGCAATTTAGTGAGAATTTTCTTAATAATCATATTCTACATATGAACTAATATGCTCGGGCTAATCAATATTTAATGATTTGCAAACACTGGACTTTTTAATTAAAGTAACAAGTGAAGCATTTTTATATCCAAATCTGGTTATTATTATTTTTAAAATCTATTGATATTTAGCCGAGACGCGCACCATTCAATTATATTAATTTTAGATTAATGTTAATCAGGATGTAAAATAATAATAACCAGATTTGGATATAAAAATGCTTCACTTGTTACTTTAATTAAAAAGTCCAGTGTTTGCAAATCATTAAATATTGATTAGCCCGAGCATATTAGTTCATATGTAGAATATGATTATTAAGAAAATTCTCACTAAATTGCAGTGGCTCGTTAGCATAGTTGGATAAATGCACCGGCCATGAAAGCTTGGGGATGTGGGTTCGAATCCCTCACAAGTCACGATGATATTTTCTGAGAGTTTTCTTTAATCATTTTCAATGTGTGAAAAAATATGCTTAATCACATAAAAATTTATACACATTGTATGTCGGGGATCTTTTATCTAAAATGATAAAAATATAATTATATTGAGCATTTTATATAAATATAAAATAATTAGCCGATTAGTAATTTTATTGAAGTTTCTTTATACTATGTGTATCTTAACCAGGTTCTTCAAATATTTAAGAAAAAAAAAAAATACTAATAGTGTAAGGATGGGACGAAAATCTTGTTTTTAAACCCCACAAAAGTTTTTATAAACAATTTTTTTTTAATATACCTATATATTATTTATGCCTACACAGCACTGGTTTATTTCAACTTAGTTATTACTATGTTTTCATATTATGGTGCCACAGCAAATATTCATACGAAACATTGTACCGCATCTATTCATTCCAACAAATTCTTAGAACATCCGCAAGCATAAATAACCGCTGATGAGACCATTAGGGCCATGAAAATTGGGGAAAATTAATTCGCACCCCTCCTGAGGGTCGCGTGGAGGGGGGGGGGTGAACTTTGAACTTCACCCCGGGGCGACTTTATTGTTCATTGCAAAATGTCGTAAATTACACCGGGGACCATGGCGGAGATCACTCGCAGCGGCAACTTCTGATGCTGGAAGCATCTACTCCGGCTTGTCTCCGATATCCTGGCTTCTTCGCAAGCTTCACAATGAGCCATACAAAACAGAGTCCATGTATTGTGGTTTTATAAACTCTTCGCGTGATATTTTCTGATTTCAGTACTGAAACTGAAACATCATAAACGTCAACTAAATTTTCAAACTAATGATAATGTTTTCACGAAGAGTTTGACTAATGACTAGGCTATTGTATATGGTGTTTTCGGCGGAACAAGAAAAAATAGGTTTTTTCTATAAACGCCTTCAGGCTTACTTGGTAACGTATGTCACCATGGGGTTACGTGTTGAGGTGGGTGGTTGTGGGTGATGGGGTTGCGTGGCGGGGAGGGGGTGAGGGAGGTGGGGGTATGGCTTTTAGCCTTTTTTGGTATAGGCAATCTTCTAGAAGGTGGCTAATGGAAGGGTTTGGAACTAGGGGGGTTGACATTTGGAAGGAGTGGGCGAGGTCGATAATGACCTCGTGGATCGTCTAGGTGTTTACAATGAAAATTATACAATGACGTTATTGAACCATTTGTGGAAACACTTAAAATATTACAGATTTACCATTTCCTAATACATTTTCTACTGCAGCAATCGTCTTAAAAGAGAAAGATATGATTGAGTACACCTTGTGGCCGCAACGTGTGCATTAAAAAAAAAAAAAAACCAAACTATGAAAGTTTGTAATTATAATGTGACTAAATGCCAAAAGCCATTTATGGTCACTTCAACTTTAATTTATTACATTCAAAATGAAAGACACAAGAACCTGTTCAACTCGCGGGAGTAATCCATGAAGCCAAATCTGTTCTAGTATAATTGATTCGACCATAATTTCCTACAAGTTTATCTGAAATTGCATATCAGACAATATAAAAACTATCATTATTGAATGACCCATTCATCCCCAGGGAGAAGTGCGCCTCGAGGAGAACTCTATTCCTCCTTTGAAATTAATTACCTGCCAGCAAACCAATAGTTTTGTTTAAAATTACATTTTACATTAAGAATTACAGCTTAAATCTATCCCACCAAATAAAATACCTTTACAAACCAATTCAGAAGGTTTGAACCTCATTAAGTATATGAAAGTATTTATTTTTTGTTTCTTTCACAATTTAACATTCTCCTGTTATAACAAAAAATATTTGTTTCAACAAAATAAGATAAATAACTTTTTTAAAGAATATTTTGGTCAGATATTATCAAAGTCAAATATTTTATTTGTAAAACAGTTACATGGATTATAATAACAATGAAACACAAATTTAGGTGTAGTATAATAATTAAGAAAACATTCAGCACTCACTATCAATACCAGTCACAGGCACTCTATGTATAATGTGTGTTAACCCTTTGCACTCAAGAGGTGCGTCTCAGTCACCACTTTGTTTGGTGCGGAAATTCGATGTGCGGTGATAACTATTTATGGTGATATCTTGTTTATGTGATCTTGTTCTCTAAAGTTCGTTCCTAAATACTGCCTATATAATTTTGAATAGACGATGTTATCTCCCTTTCAAATTACATAAGAATTTCTTAAGATTAGTGCCGCACCAAAAAGCAGACTGCACCGCGGACTGCGGTCTCAGTTCGACCTTGACAGCCTTGGCAAAATGACTATTCATCGATAGTAATCATTTTAAGTGAGAGATAAGAAATTTACCAAAAGCGCTACGAAGCGCTTAGAGTTGCTGATTAATCCGCGTGAAAAAGGAATGCAAAGGGTTAAAATAAGTAGCTCCTTCCACTGAATATTTCTGATTTGGGCTATTTAAAAAATAACTAACATTAAAAAATTACTGATTCTTACAATAAAAATTTTAATGTTGACACAGTGATGTAAATGCATTTCAACGATGATTAAAGATATCAAAAATAGTTATATTCACAAAGTTGTGGTTAAAATATACGCTATCCTTCAAAGCCAACTGCCTCAACAAAGTAACAACTGCTCATATCACCTCCCACCATTACCCTTCGGACTACAGCTTACCACTGAGCGGAGTTAGACAAAATTCGAGCGACCTTCCAAATACGGAAAGTTCATTATACATTAGTATATCAATAAAAAAAAATACACATCTCCCCCCAGAAGGGTGAAATATTTCTTTATCAGCCAAAACTTCATACTTTAAATGGAAGAAAAATGTGTATTTTATTGGGTATTAAACTTTTTTACTAGTATATCATAAAAAAAGTCTGGGTTTTCGGAGAGCAGTTTGAATGTTAAGGATTGCTTCGATCTGTCTTGGGATTTCAGAATAGCCGACTGCAAGGAAGAGGGATGTTCAGTGGCACCGCTAGAATAGTATGGTGAGGTAGAAGGATGTCCAGCGGCATGTGGTGAGATGAAGAGCTTAGACTGTTCGGTTTTCTGCCTGAATCTCCTTGTGGAAGCTGGATACAACGCAGATGAAATAAAAGTTGATCACTGAAAAAAAAGATCATCCAAATTAGTTACTACTCAACAAACTTAAAAACAATGAAACGGAACGCATATGGAAAGTTTAGTAATTTATAAAGATATTTGCATCAACTTAAAAACACCACAAGACAAATGCAGTGCTCTCTTGAGCCTGCCTACTTCTGGCATTACAGACACCTATTTCTAAAGAAAAGTGTGGTGGTAGACCTTCAATTTATCTTCTGATCATCGACTAAGGAGTAGATACTCCAAATAACAAGAGAGTTTTCAGCATATGACCAATATCCGTATTTAAGATAAACTCTAGCAAAACTGTCAAGTGGTTAATTGACTAAGTAAATTGTGACAATTTCGAAATATGAATTTTGATAAAATAAATCCAATTGAATAACTTATGAATAAATGATTCATGTCTCATGATTTACTAGCAAGTATCACAAGCTCAATGTGAATATCACTTAAATTGCGAAATACAAGTAGTAGAGCCTTTAATTTTAACAAATCAAATTGTTGCAAATGTTACAAACAATTGCATCTATATATGGAGAGTTTCGGATAACACAATCCATCCTTCTTAATAAAAAAATATATAAGTACTTGTATAGTACTTGACAAAGATCATTTGTGATATCAAATATGTTAGAAATTTCTACATGCAATATTTGACAGGGACAGGTAGGAATATTATTATAGATACGACTGGAGTATATATCATGGCAAGAATCTTAAAATATTTAAATAACTCAAAATAGGCCAACTTACGTGTCACAATAATGCCTGCCACTAGGCTGATTGCTCCTGAAGCGATATCTACGTTGACTATAGTCATGACTCCGTTTATTACAAGGAAGAAGAAGTACATGATCAGGGACAGCAGGGCAATAATAATCCAGTTGTGCACGTACTTTGGTGCTCTCTGAAATAATCCAAAATAAGTATGTTACAAATCAAACCTAATAAGGGCATTTGGTCCAACGTGAAAGTTCCCATTTCATTTAGTCCCAGAGATGTATTCATCTACGAGTATGTATAATGTATGCTCAGTTGTATGTGGAGCACTTTAATTCTGATCTAAGTCAATATCCAATGCAATATCCTTCATGAGCTTACCCTGCTGACGCCGATAAGCAGCATAATGCCAATGAGAAGGCGGATGATACCACTGATGACCATTGCAATGTATGTGCCCATGGAAGGGGGGACATCGGTGTCTCCTTTGGGGGCACCCACGACGCCTACGATGCCTATGATGCCACCAACTATCATCAGCACTGCTCCCACCTGCGACATAACCAGGCACAAGTCATGTAAAACTAAGGGAAGCCGGAATAGCAAATTACACATGCATAATACTATTCATATTTATATAGAAATTCAATATTTTTGACAGAGAGTACTTGGTGGAATTCCATTTTAATACATTAAATAAGTAAAATACTTGAGTGATTATTCCACATATAGATTTTTATTGGTGACCGATTTCGCCAACCTTTCACGTTGGCGTATATATATATATATTATATAAATTAAGTTTTAATAATCATAAATGTAAAATAAAAGGTTTAGTTATATTTTTGAAAACATTTATTTTATGAAGTGATCGGCCTCGCCGGCACACTTAATAACACCAGTTTTATGCACAATATGCCAGCAAACTCACAGTGAATGTATAAATCATTTTATTTTATCATTCTATAGGCGATTAATAGGTTAAATACTAAAATTATAATGTAGTGGAAACTCACAACATCCAGCCAGCCAATAATGGTGCTGCCGGTGTCAAGTCGGCAGCCACAACAGCACTGCTTAACAACAGGGATTCCCATGGCTTCGATTAAGTCAACACAGTAAATTGGATACCTATAAATATAGTATAGTTTAATTATAGTGAAAATATTATTAAATATCTCAGAACAATTGTGAAGTTTATAGAAACGAACAGATATTTTTATTTATTTGATTGATCTATTTAAATTCATTGATTTATTTGTGTCACAAAAAATACAATATAAAACAAAAAAAATAATCAATAATTGTGGGAAAAAGATGAAGATGTAGAATACATTGACTCGAGGAAAAATGAACAGATGTCATCAATATGATTTTAAAAAAAACTCTTGGTTTTTAACGACACTCTTTACTGAGGCAGGGCAATGCAAGCCTCGTCTTATGGTCTACTTATTATATCAAATATTGCAGCTTTTAGTGGGAAGAACTATGGAGATCTTTATGAATTTAAAATCGACAAAATCAGTGATAGGCTCGAGTCCATCGTGTCATTAGTCCTGGAAGTGCATTTCATTTACCATGGAATCTGAGGCAAGAGCGTATTTGCTATATTATTTTGATAAATCACAATTTTATAGGTTGGAAAAAAAATAAAATATCAGTAGTATCCATTCTTTGCAATTTTTATATTAACAGATATCTTTTGCTGAATTTTGACAAAGTGTCAATAAGAGTCAAATCAAAAGAAAATTTATAATCTTAGCTCTATAATAATACTATATCCGAAAATCTTCAGAGAAAGTTTTGTTTGATATCTGCAAACAGGCTATGACATTTAAAGAGGTTCGGTGATGTCTCTTGCCGCTATGTCTCTTGTCAACAGGGCGTACTCCCGCTCCTCGAGCGAGCGACCTCGAAGTGCCTCGTTTCTCGTCAAGAAGAGGCAGACTAAATACAGCAAAAAATCTACATTGTCATTACATATATTCTCTAATTTCAATAGACTGCATCCATTTATTTTCCACATGTGTATTTTCAAGAATTTTTTTTCAAAAGCACATTTTCCATTCAAATTATCCCTTGCATTATTCCTGTGTCCTTTAATAAATAAAATGACAATATATTTAAGTCTGCCAAAAATACTCACTTATATTACACAATTGAAAATTAAAGCTTCATGGTGTATCAATACGATACACATCGAACCGGATGACATTTTTTTAGATCTATTTTTACTTGCGCTATTTGATATTACCAATCGATATTAATTTCCCTACTGCTCGCCTGCTTTCCTTTTCCTCCGCGACATCCCACCCCGGAAGAGCTGCGTGATCTTGGGGACTCTTCGTTATCAAATTATGTCACCCGCTCAAAATAAATAAAGAATAAAAATAAACGTTCGGATAATAACATATGAATATTATGAATAAAATCATTCTATCGATCGTGAATTTTGAGAAATAGGAATCGCGCCGGAATCGCTCCGCCCGCGCCTCGCCAGGCCGGCGCCTGGAATAGTCTTCGTGCTCGGCTGGCCGCGCTCAAGGCCGGCGCGCCAGGGCTGACTCACCGCCGCAAGCGAAGCTTCGCTATCGTCGATGAGAGCATTCCCGGTTGCGGTTGTGAATACCCTGCCCCCTCTCCCCCCACCACGATGTTACTAGTTCGGGTGATCCGAGGAGACCGCGAGCCACTCGACTGCCAACAAGCGGGGGTCGCTGATGAGAGATAAGCCGAAAACTGACCACACCCAAGCGATAAATCCAAACCTCCCCCTTATCGGTTTATCGCATACAAAGACCGAAAGCAAACCTATGTAATCTTTGTTCCCAGCGCAGTGATGATCTATTAATTATACGGCATGGGAACTGACTGCACTCGTCGAAATATTAAATGCGATATGCAATCGGAACAACATAAAAGGTTCTGAAATTGGCGTTTCTCATAAAACGCCCGAAGAGTTGTGATCGAGTTAATGTTCGGGCAGCCCTGACAGGACAGCCTCCCCCCCCTCTCCCCCCACATTGTATTCATCGCATGTCCAAAACTGCGCTGTTAGAAGCAAAAAAAGCCACAAATTACTGCTTGCTTGATCATCGTTATTCTGATCCATATACGATCATACATATATGCATGTGTATGTGCATATTTTTATATATATATATATATATTGATATTTATTATTGTCACGTGCCTCGTTAAACTTCTTTAGTATTCTAGGTGGAAGCTCCTTGAGCTCTAGCCGCTGAACCAAAAAGGTAACTTTGAAAATGAACGTGCACTATGCAAAATTATATACGCTGAGGTATTCAATTCATATCGAGCGCTGCGGCGAACACACCAGTTTTCGGGTGCCGGAAAGTCCGGCTGTGGACATTTTAAGTCTCCGCAATCGATAGTCGGGCGCCGGGGAGTCCACTCGGAGACGAGGTAACGAAATGACGAAATGACGAGATGACGAGATGACGAGGTGAGGATGAACCGGAGTCTCCCCAGCAACGCGGCGGCGTCATCGGAGCGGGCCGTGAGATCGCTGTCGCGGTCGCTTTCCGTAGGGCTGATGACGCAGCCGACCTACGCCGGAAGTTTTGCCTTTATGCCTTAAAATACTTTAAGAATATGCTATTCTCTGTACGATTCATTCTCGACCGTGTGGACCTCGTCGGAAGCTCCCGCCCGACTCGCTCGGAGAAGTGCGCTCGCGAGCGTGGGGCGGCTGCCGTCTCGGTGTCCCCTCCATCAATGCACTCCTCGATTCCAACCTTGAAGGCTGCCTCTACACCGTAAGCCACACCCCCATCCCCACCCATCCAAACCCAATAAAGTAAACAGAAGGCGTTAAAGGGGTCACTCTCCTGTTTCGCCGAAAAAGCCGGCTGGTTTGCGCTGTGACTGCCTTTCGGGTCAGGGTCGTAAGGCAAATAAAATTATTAGGGCACGGTTTTGTGCCCCAAAACTTATACCGGGTGGATATTGAGAAAAAACATTTTTTTGGTTCTGATAATTTATTTTTTATAGGAAAAAATATAATGCATTAAAAACCAGTATTTTTAATAATAAAACGGGTATTTTAAAAATAGTAAAATATTATTTTTTATATTAAAAAAAGCAACAAAAGATAGCACACGTCTCGAACGGAAACGTGCAAACTGCATTATTTGTATACTAGTATTTGTACAGTTTTGTCTCTGAACCCGAGACCCGGCGTCACCGGCAGAAGTGACAGAAGCTCCGGAACTTCCGAGTTAAAGAAAAAAAATATTCTTTTCGTTAATCATATGACGTATTTCATATTCCTGATAGAATATTGTAAATCGAGGTACAAGCGGTAACATGTTGAAAATTCATTATCATACAATGGTGGACAAAACATTACAAATATGCTTAGTAAATTAAATATTTTTAAATGAACATCGGAACGATCTGTCGCAAATCTCGGTCGGCCCGAACGACGGGACCGCTATTACCGCTGCGGTCGCTGAAAAAGCTGATTATTTTCTTAAACGGTTTAATTAAGACGATAATATTCATCATGGCTATGGTGTGACGCAATAAGCCGTGGCGTGCGTCACTCCACCGCACCGAGCGGCGATGGAAACCTGGCGGTTCAGAGTGGTGCCTCCCATGCCCATGCCCATGCCCATGCCCATGCCCATGCCCATGCCCATGCCCATGCCCATGCCCATGCCCATGCCCATGCCCATGCCCATGCCCATGCCCATGCCCTCGCCCCGGGCACGAAGCCCCGCAGGTCGAGGCTCTCTTGATAATAATTATACACACAAAACTCGAAGGGTTGTCCATCTATACGGGTGATACGCAAATGCAGTGTCCGTCGATTCCCACGATGGAAAATTAATGTAGAATGCTGTAATTTTGGACATACGTTGAAAAAAAAATCAGATTGTTACGTTTCGTGTGGTTATTTTGATTTACAAGTGAGCCAGGTTTACAGGAGTTTACAGGAGCGCCCCAGGAGTCGGTGGACTTCCGGTATCGACTCAGTGACCGGTTTGGAGCTTCCGTCAGAGCGCGAAATTACTCGCTTCCGATTTCGTCTCGCCAACACACTGTCACCAAACAAACCGTTAGGTTTTGTTAACTAACGCAAACCTGTCGTATATTTTACAATGAGTTTGTATCAGTTTACTCACATCTAAGGATTAGGGGCTGGAAGATCAGTACGAAAAGATTCATTGCACACTTCTGTTGTTTATACAACATGCACACAAAAATACTAGAATTATCAGGTCACTAAATAAAGATCAATACACTTGGCGGAAAATATAGCCAATCCCTGCCAATAATTAATTCATACGTCAATTCATCAAATCGAAGGTTTGATCATGTTTCATGGTTAAATAAATAATAACTAGAAATTGAAACCGCGATAACGGACTCGCCCTCCGTATTCCCGTCGGTGACTTCACGGAGGCGCCAACGACGGACTAGTACTAAAATAATAACTACCTACTAATCATTATAAACGTTAACCATACTTTAGATAGTAAATTTATATATTATTTATATGTATATATATATATTCACTTCACGAGTTTATCCTTGCCCTTTGAGTGTAATCTCATGAGGTGTAGTGTTATAATATACTTAAAAATGGCTACAAGGGTGTTTTCACTTATTTTCCCTGCCTAACACAATTATGTTAATAAATAAATGCATGCACGCTACCAACTATGTCATACATTACAAACCCCACAACCTGCGCGCAGGATTAAGGGATAGCCACACACTATAGCATAACCATAGCAATAAGAACTACATATTATAAATTTACCTAATGAAAAATAAAAGTGTTTTAGTTTTTTTTTAGATGTCCTATGCAATCCAAATGTCCTGGTGATTTCAATATTTCTTTCAGAGCTACTGAGCCCAAAAAACATGGAATTCGATAAAGAAATTAGTTCAAACGAAGATAAGTTGATTTTTTTTTTTAACAATATTACATCTGTGCGTATACTGCTTGTTCATGGTGAAGAAGAAGGAAGTTATAATGATAGCGATAAAGTCAAAGATGTAAGAAGGCGAATTAGAATAATAGATAGTGAATCTGAAAGCAACAGTGATTGTGCAGTAGAGATAGAATCTTCAGAGTGGATAATGTGCACAGAATCCGAAGAAACGCCTACAAGAATACGGTCTGTACAATTACACTTGACCAGACAAGCCAATGATGCATCTTGGAGATTGTTTTATAAAATGTTCTACGAAGCAAAAACATACTTCATATATATATATATATATATAATGCTTAATTTTATAAAATTAGTTTGGCGTGTTTTCTTATATTTTAGGCCTCTATTATCGTCTAGTGCAGTCATGTCAAAGATACGGCCCGCGAGCCGCATCCGGCCCTCGGGCCGTATCAATACGGCCCGCGATCGCAATGTGTCACAGAAAGAAGAATCATGTTTTTTAGAGCTTTTAAACTTATTTTATTTGAGTCTGGCCCGCCTACACATACTAAATTTAATATATGGCCCTCTGCAAAATTGAGTTTGGCACCTCCGGTCTAGTGTTTTTGAGTTGTCAAATCATTTAACACGACAAATTTAAAAAACCTTTTATCCATTGCGTGAAATAATGCATCCTGTATATATATATATATATATATATATATATATATAGATTGTCAATAGTTTGATTGTATAAGTACTGGGTCGGAACGCGTAGGTGTGGTGTGACTGGGTGGGGTCCATAAACGAACACTATTAAAAGAGATATATGTAGATAAAGAGCTGTAGGAATGTTTTGCCATCAAATTCAGCAACTGACTGAGATCAAAAATAAATGGAATCCCCGGAGTGAGTTCGCGCGCCGGCAAGTGTCAGTAAACAAAGCAGACACGCCCGTCCGCGGAAATAGAACCCGATTATCCGAACAGTATTCGAACACTAGCCCCGAATGGGTGTTTGTTGAAATATTAGTAGATTATCCAATGCCTAATGCAAATATAATCGATCAATTGTGCCATCGCTAGCTGGAATTATCTAAAACAGTAATAGAGTAATATATTTCATTATCCTATGTGTTATTTGTATCTTCACTGGTGCAAGTTATTAAAGACAGCAAAACCACCCTATCGAACTGGAATAAATAAAATGATAACTGGCGCTTTGTTCAGAAAAACGAACCACACTACCGCCCAGTAGCGGAGCACAAATCGCCTAATCTAATAACTTCCCATCATCTCGAGGGAAAAAGCATATTTTTCTGAACGACTGCTGAGACCTTGTGTTTGTTTTAACACGATTATAATATTAATAAACGATGAAGCCGAAGACGGGCAAGGCGAGCATCCGACCTGGCGCGCCGCGTCCCAAAATGTCTTCCCGTGAGAATATGTTCAATATTTTGGACTCGGGGGAGTTCTATTTTGATATTTTTTTCATTCAAATAAATTCAACCGTTTATTTTTTGCGGGTGTACTTTTTCACCGAACCGCACTGTAGCCACTCTCGAGCGGATAATTTTACGTTTGAACACGTCTACAATGAGGGTCGGCGAAACCCGCAAAAGATAAAAGTGAAACATTAAACAAGTATTTACACATCGGTCAAGACTTCGCGATATCAAAATGCACTTCCCCCACCCGCACAACGTCTCAAGTGGCAAGGGAAGGAACGGCCAGATAACAGGTGACTCAAAACTCGCAGACAAAACGCAAACATTCTCCGCGATAAACGGTGTGCAATTAATAAAAAAAGCGATAAAAAAATTATAATTTAACACGCGGAGTAAATGTGTTGATCGATTGTAAAAAAAACGAAGCATGAGACTCTATGAAAACAGCATCTTCACTTTTGTCGGGTATGTCACAAATTCCAGAACAACAAAAGAGGCGGGCGAGTCACGCCGCCACCACCTGTGGCCGCAGGACTTACTCGAAACGACGGCTGCTGCACCTCGCGCGCCAACTGATGCCCAGACACTGGCTGCACGGCGCTGGCGGAAGGGGGTAGTGCGGGTGGAGGGGGCAGGGGGGCAGGGGGGCGGGGGGGGCAGGGGGCAGGGGGCAGGGGGGGGAGCCGCTCCTCGGGTGTGCCCGCCGAGTACGTGTCGGTGTGGAACTAATCTACTTCATGTCTGATTAATCATCTCATAGACTATTCAACATCGAAAAAATAATTATCAAAAAATACACACTCTATGGATTCGATACGTTTGCAATGCGAGGAGACTTCACCGGCCGGTATCTATAATAGAAAGGAGAGAAGACGCGGAAGCGGGCCGGCCGAATTAGAACCGCGGACGAAGGAGAGGTCCGAGGGTCGAGAGAAGCCGAGGAAGCCGGCGACGGTGCGCCCGGATCGTGAGGTAACGCGACGGAGGTCCTTGAAATTATTCACACGAATCCGGCGCGGCATGGCGCCATAAAAATATCCAGTTTGCGCATAAAAAAAACATCTTCTCTCTCGCGCTACTTCCCCGGCGGCCATCTGCTTCCCGAAGCGCGCCCGTCTGCTCCGGAAGGCGGGTCGAGGAATCGCTTTTGGCCGGCAGAAAACCGTTTCGGTTTCGAATCGCATTTTCGTAAAAATAGTTTCATCTATTCCCTTTTTGTTGATATTTGGTAGCCCGTGTGTGTATGTTTTCGATCATAACCGATCGACCGCTCGTCCCAGGCGTGCGATCACCGTTGGCGATATTCATGTTTTGGAAAATCAATTTGTAATATTCAATCAAATTCGAGCGTCAGCATTCCTCTTGAATGAAAAAATTAGCTTTACGTGATTAGAATCAAAAAAATAATATGAAGTATTTGACAATATACGCGTCAAATACTAGAATTCGCGGTTTGGCCGAGTGACGTCACCGCGCCGCGAAGAACCTCGTCGGATCCATCGCCTCGTGTTTTATATGAGATAAATTTATTAAGGCATATATATATAATCGTATGACGCAATGTATATGCAATCAAAAAGTGTTATTTTTTAAAATTACTCATTATTCTCTTCCACATTTACCCAGGAACAAAGTATGAGAGTATTTTAGTATTTACATACAAAAACTGGTACAAATTTAGATGAATCAAAAAAATATGAACAGCATGCTGTCGGTGTGATCTTTTTACAGTGGCGAACAGTTTTTAGATATATTTATTTTATTGTTAATAAATAATAATAAATCGTTGTTCTAAGATCACAAAAAAATATTTATTTGTTTTATTGATATTTAACAGTCTTTAAATGTAACAACAAGTGGGCATCACTCCCGTGATTATGCCACACCCGGCATCGCCAGGCAACTCGGTCAAAACAACCGTCCAAGTCATTTCTCAGATAAACTTTTTATTATCCAAATATAACGTGCACAATGGTTCTCTTAATCCATAGGAAGTATTTCAACTTATCAATGGCATGTATAACTTTAACCAAAGTTCTGAGCAGCCAGTGCGCCGCTCGGACCGAATAGATTAAAGTTTTGAAACGCTTGGATTCCGTTGCTGGCGCCCTGAAGCGACCCCGAGAGCAGCCCGGTCGTGTCCAGCCCCTGCAGGCCGCCCAGCCCGCCCAGCTGTAGGCCCAGCTGCGGACCCAGCTGCGAGCCCAGCTGCAGGCCTAGCTGAGGGCCCAGCTGCGGGCCCAGCTGCGAGCCCAGCTGCGGGCCTAGTTGCGGACCCAGCTGCAGGCCTAGCTGCGGGCCTAGCTGCAAGCCCAGCTGCGAGCCCTGCTGCGGGCTCAGCTGCGGCACTTGGACGGGAACCGGCACGACCTGCTGCACCGCCACCGGCTGCGCCACGGGCACGCTCACCGGCACGGGCTGGGGGAAGGGGATCCCCACCGCGCGGTGCACGATCACCGGCACGGGCTGTGCGAACGGAACCCCCACGGGCCGGGGCACCGGAAACGCCACGGCGCGGGGCACATCTACCAGCACCCCCTGCGGGACGTCCACCCTGACAGCTCGCGGAACGTCGACCGGCACGTGCACTCTCACGGGAACGGGGACGTGTCTGGTGATCGGAACGGGCACCGCTTGCGGCACTGCGACTCCCACCACGTTGTTCACGGTGGACACGGTCTGTCTGGATAGACCCGCGCTTGAAATACCCTGGATTCTAGGAGATATGAGGTTCCCGCTGATTCCGCCAATTTCTGGAGGAATCAAGCTCTCGCTGACGCCCAGATTAGGAGCCGTAACCTGTCTGATCGCCTGATCGAAGCTCGGATGAAGTTGTCGGTTGAAAACGGGATTGAAGTTGTTGAAGCGCGGTGAAAGACCTGCACCGAAGATTCCCGAGTGCAGTTGTCGCTTGCCGATGACTCTGTACTGAGTGTACTGGTGCTGGCTGGTTGCCGGGATGCACGCCGCCACTGCTGCCAACAGTACCTGCATAAATGGCATCAAACAATCCCATAAAAAAAACATATCATTTATGTAATGAACGCCAGCCCTCTTTCGCTGTTACGTTATCCAGATTTCTTAATAATAGTATTACATTCAACTGACGTTAGATCTAATTGAGATGTTTGTATTTGAATGTTATGCTGCTTGGGTACATTACTCCCAGAACAAACATACCCTATGGATTTCTTTAATTTTTACAAACTGCACCAAGCTTACTCCGGGTAGAGCTGCTGAGGATAGTGCGCAATAAGATGAGAGGAAGCAGTGAGTAAGACAGACAAAAGATACATTGGACTATCAGACATAGGGAATGAGCTGTGTTGGGTTGGATAAGGTTAAGTTATAAGGGCTTTCGCCAGAAGATGAGGAGGGGTGGGGGGAGAAACAGCGTCCAGCGGCACTACCTCGACGTGTCTCCGGTTTAGGGCAGGAATTACTTGCGAAGAAATGCGAATGAAAATCCCACGCTTCTGCCGGGTGTGACGTGGTAATGGTTAAAATAGTTAAAATTACTTATCGAGTATGGCTCTTACTGACCATTAAGCTCCTGACTGCCATGTCGTGCATGCCCCTGCCTTGCCTAGACTGAGCTTTGCTTATACCGGACTTCCTTATATATGCCGCTGGTGTCTTTAAATGTAGACGGAAGCTCTATCCGGCATGCAGGTATAAGAAAACTTTAACGGCGGTGATGCATCTTTAAACCTTTAATAACGTTTTGGTTGGTAAATTATTAACCATAAAAATAAATTAGTTATATTTTTGACCAGTGACGTCTCGAGGTAGTTTTGAGACGAGGCCAAAAAAACTTTATCTTCGCTAGCAAATTTCCGAAGCTAAATTTGAATATTGATTACTTCAAAAAATCACATTTGTATATATATATTCACACGTATATATATATATATATATATATATATATATATATATATATGTTTGTGTGTTTATAACCTTTGAAATGTCATTTATTTGTCTTTCATATTCATTAATTTGTATATTTTCTTGCAGATCTGTGAGAAAGATGGCTTTCCCAGCAACATTTGCTCGATATGCTGAATACCGCATTTGAATTCAAGCATAAATGTGAATTGTCAGATACGAAGCTCAGAAGTTGTATTTCTACAGAAACCCTGATGATATAAGATTCAGAGTATCATTTCGATTTTCCTGAAGATGATTTCTATCTAGTTAATACGAAATCGCTGGACGATTTGTAGAAATTTAAAACAGATATTGATGTTAAAGTATTTGATTGGCTAGATGTTACGATGCAAGTTATATATATATATATATAGAAATTCAATATTTTTGACAGAGAGTACTTGTACTTGAGTCGGCGAAACCGGTCATCAATAAAAATCTATATGTGGAAAAATACTTGAGTGATCAAGTATTTTACTTATTATTTAAAATATATATATATTCATTTATTTTTATTTTTTATACGAAAAAACTTATTAAATATGACGTGTTCACAGTAAACACCTGGTTTCATAAATAAGTTATATAAATGTGGAGAATTGCTTGAATGTAAGCAAAGAATGCTCTCGAGTCAAGTGGCCACATAAGAGTTCCATCTACAGTAGATCTAGTTTCCTCGGAACTGGATTACCCGCCACGCAATATGTAACGCTCAGGAAGTCGCTCAGGGAGCCCAGGCCGGCGCGTCTAACGCTCACCGAGTATGCCCACCCACCTAGAAGCTTCAAACTAGAGATGCTACTGCCCTGATGCTACTTTCGCCATTGGTAAGGTTGATCTAACCAATTTCGCCGAAGTATTATGATGAGTTGGAGTCTCCGATGTCGTTGATGTGATGTCGTGGTTGCAGGATTGATGTATGGTTGGAAATCAGAAGGCTGGCGAAATATTTGCGTATTCGCAGTTTATTCAGTACACTGGTTAGAAATATACGTGGTTACTGCTTCGATGCCGCGAAGTCTCTCTGGAGAAGCCGCTTATATAGGGTCCCGCTGCCTTTGTGGATAGCGTAAACAGGAAGGATCATTGCGAGGACATCTCACCTGAAATACGATCGCCTTTCGACTGACCGCTAATTACTATAGGTTTATGTCATATTTTAATGGGCCGTCTAATAAAATATCTAATGGATTAAGGGTCGAATGTCACATTCCAACAGGCCTTAAGACACGTGTTCCGATGTAGGTACTAACCCCTACACTTCGATATGTGTGCACCCTGTGTACAGGTATTTCAATTTCTTCAAGGTCTTTTCTAGTTATCTCACGTGCGTGAGATGCTCCCGAATCATACCAGTTTCCGTACAGCATTTCCGATTGAAGCTGAAGAGCGGAAAAGCCACTTCTCGCGATCTATCTGACCGAGCCCTCGAAGAGCGAAAGCTCAACGATCGGTAGACCTTGCATGTTCGTATTGCTGTGAAGAGATTAATTTTTGTTTAAACTTTTGAAAGTTTCTAAATGATAGGATCGCTATACGTGCATGTCTTTTATACAAATATATTTTACTATTGAGATTGTAAACGGTATTCGTATGAACTCAGTTTTGCTGACGTATCCACATACACACTTATAGGTATAAGTTGTCTCTATAATTTTCTGATTTTTTATCTAAAATTAAACTAAGTATCGATTTTAATTTTTTTTCGTTTTTATTTTACTGACAATGGCATTTCCAACGTTTTCTAACAATGAATCGACGCTTATCGAATCGGCCGAAACGCATCGCTTTTTCTTTTTCGTCCCTTCTTCGGACCGAGGTTGACGAGCGTCATCCCGAGTGCACGCTGAAATAGCATTCTACGCCCTGACAGATTTTTCTATTTCTTCTCAATATTTAAAGTTTTAGTCTGAATAAAATTCAAAGAGGTGTCCCTCTTTCCGCGAAACGTCGACGGAACTGACGCCGAACCGCGAGGACGCATCCCGATCCGTTCCCGGCCCGCTCCAACTGCATCTGGCGAGATCTCTTCAACCCTCGACCTTTTTTTGCTTTTTTTTTTTTTTCACAAATACCAATGAATAGCAAACTGTTTTGTGTCTCAGTGATGGTGCTACAGGTGCCCGTGCAGATTCAACACGAAGCCCTGTCACCCTGGCGAGTCTGGCGGGTCTGGTGGGTCTGGCGGAGGGGGCGGCCGCCTATATAGCCCGAGCCTCGCGCCGCCAAGCATAGCCGGACGCGCGCCCCAACAGTCATGAAGCATTTAGTAAGTTGACTTGTGCAATCAAAACATAAAACAAAACTATTTATTGTTGAGACTAAGCGAACGAATATTTGTCAGGTAAAATAAAATTTTACTCAACAGCGTTTCATCGTTGAGTGTAATTTTATTTTCCCGTTGCGTTACCTGTCGGCGTCGTCCGTTCCCGCTGCTATCGCGATATCGCTTATCAGAGAAGTCATTTATTTAACCCGCATGACGTATCGATCGGCTCGATGCGGACAACCCGGATCTTGACGGGTGATTTTCAAACTCGGGACTGTGCTTTTTTAATCAGAACTAACAGCCGCAAGTGTGACTACTGACCCACAGATGTCTCACCAAGTGATAAACTCGGACATTGCAGTTTTGATCTAAATGCATAGATGGCAGTTCAACTCGTTATCGAGTTCTTTAAATATATATATATTTATATACATATATATATATACATATTTATAGTTAGTATACATTTATATTCAATGAGTATTTTTAATAATGTTTTGCTGTTGGCCATCACCACTATTTAAAATGGAAATACTTACCAAATAGAAATCTCACTATTTATCATTTTGTTGAGTATTGTAAAACGACAACTACTCGGGTCTCCTCTGGGCCCTCATTTTCGACGTCTCCGTTGGAAAATGAACGATTGAAAGGAGCCGACACGGCAACGGGTCAGACGCACGAGAGCCGGCCAATTCCGGGGACCGTGTTTCCACACGTAACAACGAAGAGTATTAACAAATACTTGTGGTCAAAAAAAATGTGGTCATATTTAATATTCGTCCGCGATTTCCGGTCACGTCTCCAACAATTTATACACAATATAATGCTGCACTTGGCACTCGCAGAAAGTCCAGAATTTTTTCAGATCTTCAAATATTGACATAACACCATGTTCAACTGTCCACCTTTATATTCTTGACACGGCTACTTTGAATCGACAAATAATGCGGAAATACTGAGTAAATGACTGCAATTCAATATTTCAGCTGATCGCCTGTCTGATGGCAGCTGCGGTGTCCGCGAGCCCCTTCCGCGGCCATCTCCTGAAGCGGCAGGCGGAACTGGAGCTAGGAGGCGCCCTGGGCCCGGCGGGAGGTCTGGGGGCTCTCCTCGGGGCGCGCCTAGCGGGGGGGGGCCTCGCGCCCCAGCAGGGCCTCGGGCTCCAGCAGGGCCTCGGGCTCCAGCAGGGCCTCGGGCTCCAGCCAGGCCTCGGGCTTCAGCCGGGTCTCGCACCCCAGCCAGGCCTCGGGCTCCAGCAGGGCCTCGCTCTCCAGCCGGGCCTCGGACTCCAGCCAGGCCTCGGGCTTCAGCAGGGCCTCGCTCTCCAGCCAGGCCTCGGGCTCCAGCCAGGCCTCGCTCCCCAGCCAGGCCTTGGGCTTCAGCCGGGCCTCGGACGCCAGACGGGACCGCCCGCCGTGATCGGCCATGACTTCCACACCACCATCACGCGGCACATCGGGGTTCCTTTCGCTCAGCCCTTCGCCCTCCCGTTCCTGCAGCACATCGGTGTGCCGTTTAGGGTAAATATTTTAATTCGAATTTATATTTGCATGGCATACAATATATGTACTCGAATGGTGCTCTTCGGTTGTATTTTCTGAAAGCTACTTACTATTTTTCAAAAAATAATTCTCGAACGAGAGTACAGCAATCAAAACATTAACAAAAATATATCGGTTAGGACATGAAATAAATCACCGGACCCGAGAAATTTTAAACCATTTCAACGGTTCAACGAGTGATAATTGAAATAACATCACACGTTGCCCGCAGGTGGTGGTGGCTGTGCCCGTGGACAGGCCCTTCGCAGTCCCGGTGGCGCGCCAGTTCCCTATCCCGGTGGACCGCCCAGTTCCCGTGGCCGTGGACCGACCGTTCCCCGTGGCGCTGCCGAGGCCCGTGGCCGTGCCGATCGTCCGACAGGTGATTCGAGTTCATTTAAATATACTTCGCAATCGGCAGATACGAGTCTACTGACTCGGATTCGAAGATCGAAAACGGAATTCGCTCAGGGAATGCCAAGGGGGAGCCGGCGATGTCTAACATATTATCGTTTTATTGAGCATCCGCACACTTCTGACCCCTGAAGGTTGGTTTGCCTTCGCTTTTACTCGTCAACAGAGTGAAAATCTGAACCCCCAGATAATCGACACGTCTCGTGGCCGACTCGTTTGGCAGCCGAGAAGCTGAGCGCCATCACACAGGCGACACGAGGTTACAAAGATTACAGATTTTTGGCACGTTTCAGGTGGGAGTACCGGTCCCCCGGCCCTTCCCGGTGGGGGTGGCTACCCCTGTCCGAGTTCCTGTAGCGCAACAGATCCCGGTAGCCGTTCCCGTTCCGGGACCAGTGATCGATAACGACCTGGTCAATCTTGGAAATAGCATCGGCTTGGGCAGCAACATCGGCACAGGGAGCGGCATCGGCTTTGGGAGTAACATCGGTTCAGGAACTGACTTCGGCTTGAGCAACAACCCCGTCTTGGGGAACACCATTGGCGGCAACGCATTTTGACGCAACATTTCCAAATGTAGAATATATGTATGTCATTGAATTATTGTACCTCAATGGTTATAAACATGAATACATACTTTTAATAGTTTTATACAATTTTATATAAATCCGTCAAAAGTTTGATACTTGATGTTATATTCATACAGCTGTTGATATAGAATCTTAAATTCTGATCCCCAGTGTTTGTTGATTGGTTTTAGATAACACAATACATGTTAAGCTTTTTCGGTTTACGGGTGAGCATAATATAATCCCGCGTACCAGCCGAATCCGCCTAGATGAGATACCACTGTGCGCATCATCTGCGTTTGATTTATTAGACATTTATAGTTTTTGCAGTGGTAGAAAGAACCGATGAACACTATGACTCGGTATATCTGAGCAGGGACTCCCCCTTCTTGAACATCGCGCATCAGCAAACAGGTACTCGATTGGCGATAATGCGATCACGTAATGTCTCTTTCGCGATATCTCCTAGTGGCTCACGGCTGCCCTGGTCTTCCAGAGCGAGAGGTCCCTCAAGAGGACCCCTAACTCTCATTACCTCTATAATGTAAATAATACAATATTTTAAATATCTAATTGTTGTCTAAACATAAAATACATATATAAATATCTACTCAATAAATTGAAATCATTTTAAGATCATTTCAAAACTATATTTACTATATATAAAAATGTATTTATTTCCCTATAGAATAATATAATATTTTGTTCACTAGTATGGATCAAAATAAATTTTGGCTTTATAATATTTTAAGAGTTCATAAAATCTATATGCACAAACCTTACATCACCTACATGACATACAAATGCAACTCGTGAGAATGCTTAATCTAGATTTTTAATTTAATTCACAAGTATTCATTAGTTTTCAATGTACCCACTAGCGAAACTACTGTAGTAGCCAAATCACTATATATATATATATATATATATATATATATATATATACTCCTGCTTTAACTAAATTCAAGATCCTTGTAAAGAGAACGTGTAAAAAATGTACCTGCACAAAAAATGTCCGTCTGCGAAGATCAACTGAATAATTGAATTTATAGTAACGATTGCCAATTAGGTTAAATGGAGCACTCGTTATGGAATGCATCCATCAGCCGCGCCGCTCGCAATCACGCAAACTCAACTCTATTCACGCAAAATTAAAAAAAATCGATTATTCTATACATTATTTATTCATGTGGTATATGTATATATCACACGAATAGATCAAGTATAGAGTAAAGCGCTGCTTCGATGTTTTGTGTTAAAAGACGACCAGAGTATTTAATATCACTAATCGATCCAGTCTCTCTAATTTTTTATATAAAGACATGATTTACATTTGCAAGGTGCCAAACAAGCAAGGAAATGTCTTGTAAAAGACTAGCAAAAATCAAAAGAAAATTCCGAGTAATATTATGGGTTGTCATTTGATTTCGGTAACTTATTATAAGTGAAACGTATGTGTGTGCAACTTGGGATTGCATAATTTTTATGATGACTATGTCAGGATAATGTATGAGATGAAACCGAAACATCAAGAGGTGCACAGAAAGTAGCGTCGTGCATTATAATGCGTATGAAAGTTATAACTATTCAAAATGTCTTTCCTTTTTACCAATTAACAGTGATTTTGGAAAAAAATAAATTACTTTACTACCCTTTACATTACTATGAATCGATATAACAGTGTGGAAGAAAAAAATCATTTTCGATTTCGATTTTTGACAGAAAGCATTTGTGGAATTCCATTGTGATATTTTTAAAAATGAAAATTTTACATATGACTTGGATCACTTTTATAATTACTTATACGAGTATATATATATGTATATATATATATATATTTATATGTTAGGATGTTAATTAATTCGCTTTAAACTCGATGGACACTTCTGGCCGGGCAGGGAAAGGCTCGCCAGGCCGAGAGATGTCGATGGACTGGAAACCAGGCCGAGTCACACATGTACGGTTGACAACTACTTATCGACTCCGAGTTTCCGAGATCGAAAACGATTTATTCGTTTGTAATAACTTTTATTAAATATAATGTGTAACAAATAAGCGTAAGCTTAAATTCGAAGCGTAGCTCTCGATTCATTTCTGAGTGCTTCTGCCAGCAGAGATGGATCATATACACATTCCTTTTTAAAGATTCAGAGAAGTCGTGGACATCTCGAAAAAAACCACCAGTTGCGAACACTTCCACTGCCTCAATATTGTCACGAAAATTAATACAAAATTTGAAAATATAATTTTTCTTTATTGTATCGTATTAATATTGGTCGTCTAAACGTAAGGCGGAGTTTTAAAGCAAATGGCACGAATGTCTCGGCGCGGCTCGCAGGCCCTGGGAAGGCCGCCGACTGGTCGGGCCCGCTATAAAAGCCCTCGGCGAGGCTGCAGGACATCAGTCGGTTCAGCCGGTGCTCTTCGCGGTTCCTCGATCTCCTCCAACATGAAGGCTTTCGTAAGTACTCTTGGCTTCCAGCCCCGCCAGTCTCCCGGTCGGCCGTCAGCCGGTCGCAGACTTCAGTAGTCCCATGGTGGTTTTACTGACGTCACTTCTCCGGGAAGTTTTGGACTCGTTATTCTATGCCTAAAATCTGCAATACGGATTCATCGATCGTGATACTCAAAAATATAAAAATAATACATACAGTGTTAGGAGCAGTAAAGCGTGCGTTTTAACATTCCCAATAAAGGATGGTGATTAATCGTTGATAGCGCATAACGAAAACAAATTAACAACGTTACTATTAGTTGTTTAGTATTATATCAAAAGTTGATTTTCCCCCAACCATTTTGATATGATTACTATAATTATTGATTTGAACTTAATGGCTTAGAGGTATCAATGAATTTAAAATTAACTAAAAATTATAGAATTACTATAAAAGAACACATTGAAGCTAAATTGTAGTTTTTTTTTTTTACATACTAAATAAAAACATTTTTCGTTTTCTTATAAAAATAACAATTTATTGTATATTAATCATAAAGACTTTACTCACATTCTAATAATGTTTATGTAAAAACACTAACAAGAAGTTCACGGATTAAGTAATTTAACGATACTGATTTCACAAAACATTTGCAAGTGGAAAACATGAACCCGTAGTGTTTAAAGCGACAGCCTCAATTCTCAGTGGCCCCGTGTGACTCCGGGGGTAGCTCCAGGGGCGGCTAATGTCTATTAATAATGTATTTTTGGGTATTTTTTTATAATACGTGAGGGTAACTGCGACGCTGCGCCGTGCTCGCGGGAAATACGTATCAATTTTTTTTTTTTTTTTAAATATGAAAATATTCATTGAACTGAGGTTCCAAAGCTGGAAAGACCTTCTAGAAATCGAACCTCCCCTATACGAGTTCCTGCGTTTTGCGCCCCAGCCGGGCGCTCCGGGCCACCCTTTCCGCCGCTGACCCTCCTCCCCCCTTGCAGCTGGTGCTGATGCTGGCGGGCGCGGTGGCGGCCATGCCCTACGACCCCGCGTGGGGCGGCCAGCCCGTGGCGTACGCGCAGCCCGTGGTCAAGCAGCTGGTGCAGCCCGTGGTCAAGCAGATCGTCCCGCAGGCCACCAGCTACGCCACCTTCTCTCAGGTGAGATTTATTTTAAATTTTTGATGAATGATTTTTGAAAGATGTCTAACGAGCGCTGTGCCGCGCCCTCAGGTGCACGTGAGCCACCCCGCGCCGGTCGTGAAGCACGTCGCCTACGCCCAGCCCGTCGTCAAGGTGTCTCAGCCCGTCCACTACGCGCAGCCCGTCCACTATGCCCCCCAGCCCGTCCACTACGCTCCTCAGCCCGTCCACTACGCCCCTCAGCCCGTGCACTACGCCCAGCCCGCGGTGCAGACCTACGTCCAGCCCCAGGTTGTCAAGCAGGTGGTCGCGCAGCCCTCGTACGGCCACGGCTGGTAGAAGGCCTGGCCCGCTCCTCCGCCGCCCCTCCGGGAAGCACTCGGCCGGGGGAGCCCCGAGCCCCGCAGTCCGAGGCTCTCGCGAGTCTCTGTTTGTTTGCTTTTGAAATATTTATTGTTAATCGCTGTTTACAAAATGCACTTACTCGTTTTCTGCAACTCAAGTTACGATCGATCGTCTCTACTGAGGAATAATTATACTTTTTTTTAAACTCACAAATTAATTTTTGTCACCCCTCTCCGCTCTCCTTCCCTCTCGCCTCGAGCGGCACGCGAACGCCGGTTTTATATCTGGTTAAATATTTCTTACAGATCGATAGATTTGTTTGCTCAGGTCTGCCTTCCGTATCGACCGACAGACAGACGATGAGTCGCACGTGTCGTCGTGTCACGTCGGGTGGACAATGTTTCGGTCGACATACAATAAATCGAAAATAATCATCCCCCCCTTGCTACTGCTGTTGTCGTGAAGACGACCTGGGCGCCTCAAAGCGGCATAACATTTCCACATTATCGAAACCGGCACATGACGCATTACGATCTGGCAGCATCACTTAATAAATATTTCAAGAAATAAAGAAAATATAAAGATATCTTCCCGAAGGATCATCTTTCCCTTCAAGAGCGCAGCCGTCCCGGGGAAGTCCTGTCACGAGCCCCGCATCGCCGGAAACTCGCGGCAAAGGAATACAACTACAGTAAACATAAAAACAAATCACTCGATTGAATGGCCTCGTTTTCAAGGGTTTTTCATTAAATAGCCCGGCCTGTCGTGCAGAGGAGCCCCGCGCTGTCAGTTAATCGGCGCAATCGATGTTTGCCATAAATATATAATGCGGAAGTCTCTTGACGGGGAGGGGACCGGCACATAGACTACCCCCCCGCCTCCATCATCGTGTGTGAAGTAATGACCAGTATTTAAATTATCATTATCATATAATAGATCTTTTTTATAGATTTACTAGATTTGCATCAGTGGCGTGCGGTTCACAGAAGCGAAAGACAAAAGCAAACCTTTCCGTCACAGGGGATCTCAATATTTCAATGAAATTTAATCAGAGCATAACTCTCGAATTTAAATTTCAAAAAACAGAGAATAAGTGCTCCACAGTGCCTTCTCACTGCTCACAGGCTCGTCTCCCCGTGGAAGAGGCCAGACATTTTTATTAGAGGGTGAAACGAATAGTCGATAAAGTATACAATCAAAAGCAACGGCGTGAAGCCGTCACTAAGTGGACATTTGATGTGAGCGGGAAGTCCGGCGTGCGTAATGAGGGACGTGACGCAATGTTATTCTGCTTTTTTCAAGAATTCAATCAACCAAATATATATTATATATATATAATATTCAAGCTCATCAACATTATTAGATCGTAGAGCTAACATTCGATAATTTACATTTTTAAAAACTTAGGCAAAGTAGAGAGATAAATAAAATTAAACGTGATGTCGCCGGTGCCAGGTCGTAGTGTCTCACCCTGAAAGACAGTTCAAAAAATATCAAACATACCCTTTTATTGTTTCAGGATCCACTTTAACATAGATTCCAAAATTCGGTCTGAAGTCAATATTTTGGTGATTTTAGCAATGAATATGATTAAAAATAGATGTAAGCCTGTTTAAAGCTTAACAAAACAATAAAAATTTAAGTTTGAGTTTAGAAAGCCAGAGGTCCAGTCGGCTGAGGCGCGCGGTGTTCTTATGCATCTCTTCGGAATGAGGAGTTCTTGCTGGAGACTTACAAAAACGCTCCCCTTAGGTCACTCGCCTACAAGCTCTTTGAAAAAATAATCATTCAGACAATATTTGGTTACTACAACTATAATAATCGTAAAAAACAAACTCGTAATATTTGTGAATGGCGTATTTATTATCTTCGGTCATTATCACAAGACACACGTATGTCCGGGCGCCAGAACGGTCTGCTGGCAAATGTACCGAGTCGAGTGTCGGGCGGTCATTACTCGCGATCGATATGCGAGGCTCGAGCGATCGCCAGACAACCGTCGCCAAAAGCTACTAACGATGTCAGTATCTTTGTTACACCGGTCAAACTATTGAATTATTATTCCTTAAATTTCAAAGAAAAAATCGGGGAATACAAAAAGAATACGATTATGTTAGGAAAGTCATTATTTTCAATTATTCCCCGCACGGTCAGAGCTGCTATTCGAAACTAGCTGGGAAGTAATTCAACGTCTTTCCGAAGTAAACCGTCACTCCCGATGACGAGCAGGGATACTGGGATAATCCTATGCCGGTTAGCTATCGTTTTCACCCTCGTTTAATATGAATTTATTGTTGAATTATCTAGACTAAAATTGGATGTCTTGATTATTGAAAAAGAAAACTTTTCGCTTATAGGCGTGACGACAGTATCAAAGAATCAAAGAAATAATTATTTTAAGGGAAAATACATATTAAAAGGATTTAAAAAACTGATTTAGTTTTATTTAAAAATCTAAGATTAATAAGATTTTCAACAAATTAAAAGGTTAAAATACTGCAATCGGCCATTTTGACTGAAACACCAGTCACAGCGCATGACGTCATACCCCTGTTAACAACTCTATGGTATTCAAATTGGTCTATGGTCTTCAATGCAAACACAATGGCACGCCAGTTGACAATGATAGTTGATAGGAGGCGTGACGTCAGAGCGGACGCGATGACACCTGCGAGCGTTTTCGCGCACTTTTGAAAAAATATTATAAAAATGGCTTTAAACTTCGTTAAACTCTAGTTTTTTACCGAAATAAAGTTTTTTTCGTAAATAGTAAACGTGTACCCCCATTATGGAAGAGGATTTGAAAATCTTTCGTCATGCCATTAGATTTATCATTTAAATTATTTGCAGGCGGTAGTTTCTGATGAAAACGTTTGCTCACATAGCCAGAGCTCTGGTGCATATTTTTCCGAGTTATCTCCACTTCTTTCTCCAGGGCGGGGCGCGGGGCGGGCGAGGCGTCCCCGGGGCAGGCGGGGCGTGGGGCAGGCGGGGCGTGGGGCAGGCGGGGCGTGGGGCAGGCGGGGCGTGGGGCAGGCGGGGCGTGGGGCAGGCGGGGCGTGGGGCAGGCGGGGCGTCCCCCACAGGGCCAGGTGGAGCCGGCGCCAGTCTCGCCGCGGCCGCCCGCCTCGCCGCCCGATCGCGCCCGATCGCGCCCCGCCGCCCGATCGCGCCCCGCCCACCGGACGAGCCGAGCCGCCCGCCCGTCCACTCGGGCGCAGAGCAGACCCGCAGTCGCTTCATCGCTTCAGTCCGCGCGTGCGAGTACTCGGTCGTATTCCTCGAGTATAGGAAACGGCAATTTTAAAAATGAAATAACGTTTTGCCTTTATTTTCAAATATCAATCATCAACAAATCGCTAAATGAACGCTTGGAATGATGGCGGAGGAAAGGGTGTTTCCGTTTCAAGTAAGTGCTCTCAGTATTCATCTGGTGGAGAAAATGTTCAGCTGCCGAAAATTGGTCCGATGTTCGTTGAATTTCAGGAGCCGGGTACGTTATCCGAGCCGACTGCCCTCTCACGAATCTATTTTTGAAAAACATCGATGAGCGTGACTCGGAACGGGGAAACGCAGTCCTTAGTTTTAGTAAATAACTATTTATGCTCAATATATATCTTTAAAACGACCGTTTTGCACGATGGGTGAGTCGGGTATGACACAACACTGTGTTCATGGAACTATTAATTTATATGATTTTTGTATGAGGACCGATAACGAGATCAGGGCCCCTTATTTAAGGAATTGTTTTCAAATCTATATCTATGTTAGTAATGGAGCTTTTCATCAGTGGCGGCGAGAGATGCCTCCGCTGAGGAAACTTTTTCGAGCCTTGTTTCATTTTTTTAAGAATCAGCATGCCACGGGTATACATTTTAAAATTTTACTCGAGAAAATAATATCAACGTGATCGAATTGCACAGATTTTTTTTCGAGACCCAGGCGGAGTTCGAGCGAGTGTTCGAATCGTTGTTTGCCAATGTGAGACTGATTTACCTAGCTGAGGTAATTTGTTTAAGTTTTCTCGTCGTTTCACTTGTGGATCGATTACCTAAATATTAAAAACACAATAAAGCCACAGGTTATGAATGTAATTTATATAAACGTATATAATTATTCACAACTTCTTCTAGACACGAGATATGGATCTTCTAGAGTACAATTCCATGTGTTTTATCGGCTTTCCATTCCAGCGTCGATCGACATTGACGCGAGCTTCAAAGTCCTTACATTTTCATAAAAATCTAAGTTTTCAAAGACACCGGCGAGGGGCTCGTATTCAGTGCTTTCATATATCAGAAAAGGCCAAAAGCCATCCCCCCACCCTCCTCCCACCCACATACCACTCCACATAAATACAACTACATGGTGACACACGCCAGTATGAAAGCGTTTGAAGAAAAGACAAACATATTTTTTTGTACCGTTGCCAAAGCCAAAGACGATTGATTGATTGAGCGTTCGTAATGCAGCATCGACCTAACTCGCAGACCTTGCAGGCGCCGCAGCCTCCGCGGCCACGAGGCGGCAGGGCGAGGGCGAGGGCGAGGGCGGGGGCAAGGGCGGGGGCGGCGCCGACTACCTGGTCGCGATCAGCTCCAGGGGCGACAGGTGGGTGCGCGAGGGCCTCGCACTACGAGTGCCACTTAATTTACCATTGTGAATATTCATGAAATATTTCAATATTTTACAGATTTAGGCGTAAACAAGGAAATAAAATAGTGATCGCAGTCCTCATAGTTGTTATAATAATTATGCTGATTATTCTTATAATTATCTCATTTTACTGTAAGTATAGAATTCCTTTTTACTCAAATAGTAATACTTACACAATACAAGGGCAGAGTGTAATTCAAAATCTTACTAAAATTTGATCCAAAATCTCACACAAGAAGCGATCATAAAATCTAGCATTTGACGCCTGCGAGACGCCTAAAGCCTTTTTGTCGGCAGACGTGGCGGAGCGAGGACGCCGGGCGTGCGAGAGCCGAGCCTGCGTGCGCTCCGCGGCCAGCCTGATGCTGTCCATGGACCCCGCCGCCGACCCCTGCGAGGACTTCTACGAGGTACCGGCGGGGTGATCGTCTTATATCTTATTTTGTTTGCATGAATTTCATCCACACACTACACTGAATAAATTAAAGCGTAGTATAAAAAAAATACACATTCTAGGTGTGATGATTGCAGATTCATTTCCTATTTGTGCAAACGTGTACGAAGTACGGAAGATTAAGATGTTCGAATGAATGTGAAATATTAGATGAAGTGAGTGGGTACTTCAGACGAACGTTCACGTAAAAAAATATGTACTCGAGGAAGTCTCCGAGAGGGCGACCCGGGGGCGGTCGATGCGCGCACATATCGCTTCTACACATTGCATGAAGATAGCGGCTTTTGTAGTACTGAGATTTTAAGGAAGTAATCGAAATGAAATGAGTCTTATTGCTTGGATTCGGCCCTCCCAGCCTGGCGCTTCTCACGGCCGCTTCCCTTGCAGTACGCGTGCGGCGGATGGGCGGAGGAGCACCCCAAGCCCGACGCGCGCATGTCCTACGACTGGTTCGCGGACAAGCGCGCGAGGGTGGACCGCCTGGTGAGGGACGTCCTCTCGAGGAACGGCAGCGCGGCTGAGCCTCTGCCTCTCTCGCAAGCCAAGGAGATGTACTCGGCGTGCACGGACACAAGTAACCCGAGCGTTTCGAGCCGCGCGGTGCGGCCGCCGTCTCAACCGAAGCCTCGTCTCTGAGACCATCCGGCCAGGGTCCAGGGACTCGGTGGAAACCCGCGGCGAGTCCGAGAGCGGGCGACAGAGGAATACGCGAGAAAGGCACTCGCGCCGCGGCGGGGCCCGCGGACCCCGATCCACGGCAGAGCGAGCGTCACCGAATGAACGATTCGATATCTCTGTAAATAATGTGTCCCGAGATACTATTTTATCAAATCGCGTTCGAATCGGCGACAACCGGTTGAGAAGTCGACTGCACGGCACAAATAGCGAACGTTTAAATTTTAAAAACAATAACCAGCTTACTACAAACGTTTCAGCTACGCTGGATTCTCTGGGTGTTCAACCGGTTGTGGACTTCCTGCGAGAAGTTCACCTTCCGGCTATACCGTCCTACCTGAACGCGAGCAAGTCCGCCGGGCCCTTCGACTGGCTTCGGTCGGTCGTCCAGATAAAAAAAAAACTGAGCCTCGATGTCCTCATAGGGTTCGACATATTTCCCGATCCCAAGAACGTCTCCATCAAGCGACTCGCTCTGGGAGAGCCCGCCGCTTCGGAGCCGCTGCCGGGGTGGTCACGCTTTTCGCTCCGTGAGTGCTAACAAATATCTTTTGCGACGGTTTAGAAGTAACCGAAGCTTTTCATCTTCACAGGTACACGGAACAGGAGTCAGAAGTTCTAAGCAATATAAAAAGAGACATATTCAAGGGGAAACTCAACAGGCGACCTGCGTCGGCTCAAAACGACGAAGAGGGGGAAGACGGGGACAAATGGAAAAGTAAAAAAGAGTACAGAATTCTATTTAGAGAAGTCGTAAAAGAGTTTATTAAAACTGCAGACCCCAGTTCCTTAAACCAAATGGCGGACGAGCAGGTCAACGAAAGTATCGACTGCGCTGTCAAAGACTACATCGATTTATCCAAAGAGATCTACTCAGTAAGTTACAAAAAATACAAATATAATTCACAGATAAGATATTAAATTTCATAAGATTTTTGATTCTAATAGAGCTAAAATCCCGTACTAAAAAACTGGGTGGAGTAGTTTTTTAAAAATTATATCTGTATGACCTTTAGGCGCAAGAATAAGAAAACCCTAATAAAATACATCTCACAGATACAATTGCCAATGTAACCGAACTCGACGCGATCGCCTCCGACCGCCCTCCTCCAAGATTTTTTTTATTGTCTGAGTGTTCTCTTATAAAAAATACATCTTATTGTAGCTCTACGAAGAGCTCTCGAATGCCACCGACACAGAAAATGTGACCGACGATGATATCATCATCAACTATTCCGTGGAAACCCTTCAGAACGAGACCCATCAAATTCTACAGATTAACAACCTGACCAACAAGGAGATATGGAAGCCTTACCTTCTAGGTATCTTCAATGGATCCAAAATCCATCTGGACTTCAAGACTGACCTCATTTTACTGAACGTATACGACTTGAACTACTTGCACGCCATGGTGACGATAGTGCAGAGCTCGTCTCCCCTTACTGTGCAGCTTTACATTTGGTTCCAAGTGAGTTTTTTTTTATGTTTAGTTACATTTTATAACCCACTTTGACAATATTAAAAAAAAAAACCGACCATAACCAATTTTTATAATATAATAAATAGCCTTATTAATAGACCACAAAATATAAGACGTTGGTTGACATTTATGGTCGAAGTGGTTTATAAATAAATAATCAACCACTTCGTGACCGAATAGTCAGTATAGTTGACATAATAATTTAGGTAGTAGAGAACCTGATCCCCCATACGACGACGGCCATCAGAGAGATGTACGACAAGTACATTCGGAGTCTGGCGGGGACGGAGGGCACCACGCCGCGGTCCATGCGCTGCGCCGGGACAGTCAGTGCCATGATGGGCATGGCCGTGGGCTACGCCGTGGCTGACCCCACCTTCAGAACCCACACCCTGCCCAAAGTAGGTCTTCCACTGCCGAGCGCATCCTTCGACGTGTAGTTGCAAGTATCGGATAGCTTATTCTGATGACTTGACGCAAGACGACGCGAAATTGCAAACCCGCACCCTGTGACTTTTGTGATTTCTCTTAAAAAAAAATTATTGAATAATATGAATAATATCTACTATAATAATAGCCATTGTGTGTGTGTATGTTTCATTTTTTCGTTCTCTATAGAATATCTTAAAAGATACAACGCTGGTTTTTTGCACGTAAGTTCAGAAAGTTTTTCCGCAGTTATGTGCCGAATTTCAAGACGATAGGATAATATTTTCATTCATAAACTAATTAAATAATACTATCAAATATGCTTTATGTACGAATTATATGATTCTGTTGTTCACAGCGAGAATTTCAAATTTAGAATTTTTACAAAAAACAAAATATGATGCTTCTAAGAAATTTCCAGTTTATGTCAGCTTGACACAAGTACCAATTTTTTTTTAGTTGCGTAAGAAATTATTAATCACATCATTAATAACTTAAAATGCCTCCTAAAAAAATAACACCGTCTAAGCACAGCAAACGTGATTAAAAAAGAATAGCACAATTGAACGTGATAAAGACTGCATCTAATAAAGAACAGTGCCGTGAAAGTGATTCGTTGTTTGTGAGACGAAATGTGATATTTCCTAGAATGGCTTTGCTTTCGAAATTAATATCCGGTTATTCAAAATATATGTGAACAAAATGAAATCAAATATTCATCTAATTGTCAGCCAAACATATGTTCAAACACTATTGCATCGTTCATCGAATACGTCATTTTATGACGGGCTACGTTTCTAGTTTATAAATATTCATTGAAAATGGTAAAAAATGTTTTTTGAACTAGGTAGAAAAGATGCTAAACAATATTAAGTCTGCGTTTGGAGAAATGGTCATGTCCCTGAGCTGGATGGACACCCCGACGAAGGTAGCCACGGTGGAGAAGGCGCAGAAGATGAAGAGCCTGATCGGCTTCCCGGAGTGGCTGCTGGAGCCGGGGCGTCTCGAGGAGTACTACCGGAACATCTCCACGGACCCGGCGCGCCACCTGGACAACATGCTCAAGAACCTGCAGGTCGGCTTCCTCAACAAGCTCGACTTCTTCCGCATGCCCTTTACGTTCAGCTGGGAAACTGAGCCCACCGAAGTCAATGCGTACCACACCTTCCAGGCGAACGCAATAAGTAAGTGAAGAATGCGCTCGGGCCTTATAACCCATAACAATGTTTTTAAAACATTTACTCATATCTTATTTGTCTCGCTTGACATATTTTGTATTTATTTTTAATATTTGTTTGACCATATACGTTTATTACTCAATCACCACCAATTAAAGGAATTACGCATCAAGAATATATTTTTCACACTCGGTAACTATAATTTTATTTAAATTATAACTGGAATGTTTTCTTCTGGCTTACAGTCAATACCCATTTATCTCAATACATAAACTTTGTTATTTTAATAATTCAATAACTAACGTAGCATCGACTCGATCACGGACGCAGCCGTGCCGCTGGTGATGCTGCAGTTCCCGTTCTACGACCTCGGGCTGGAGTGAGTATGGGCGGGGGCGGGGGGGGGGGGAGGTTAGGTTAGGTTAGGTTAGAGATCTCTGAGATCACTAATGAGATCTCTGCCCGCAGGTCGCTGAACTACGGGTCCATAGGGACGGTGCTGGGGCACGAGCTGACGCACGGCTTCGACGACTCGGGTAGGCGAGTTCTGGCCGTCCTGGCGGTACTTCCGATCCTGCGACAACTGCTTTTCAAATATATCGATTTCAGGGCGCCAATACGACAAGGATGGCACTTTCATCCAGTGGTGGACAAACAAAACGATTGACAACTTTGTAAACAAGACCAAATGTTTTATAAAACAGTATTCGGAGTTTTACGTCCCAGAAGTACAAAAGCATGTAAGAATATGTTCAATTGTTTAAGCAGGTCACAATACTAGTTGATATTGAGTATCGAGCTCGTGCGTGTGGGTAGATTATTCTTTAAATTACGATACTTTTAATGCAAACGTGTAGATGTGCTCGAAATTTTTTATAAAAATTCTAAAAAACTCTTTCATAAGACGAAAGCGTTTACAATTCAAATGATCTTTATAATATCGCGGTCGTTTGATGTTTAACGTTTGTTTTAAACATGGAGCATTGTAATCAAACTCGCTCACTTCGAGGAGTGCTCGATTACTCATGTCGATAATAAATATTCGGTAGGTAAACGGAAACAGAACCCTGGGAGAGAACATTGCAGATAACGGAGGACTGCGATCAGCTCTGAATGGGTTCTGGTTGGAGAAGGACGAGTACAGACCCCTCCCGGGACTGCCGCACCTCACAGCCGATCAGCAGTTCTTCCTGGCCTATGGAAATGTAGGCGACTTCTTTAAACTGCAAATCCGAGTCAATTATCATCACGATTTTTTGTTGTTGTATTTTGTAACTGAAAGGTTTTTAAGGAATCAATACTTTTGACAGAGAGTACTCAGTGGAATCTCATTTTAATATTTTAAATATAATACTTGAGTTTCAGCTCTCAATTTGACATTGCCAATGTGAAAGGTTGGCGAAACCGGCCACCAATAAAAATTAACATGTGGAAAAATCACTCAAGTATTTTATTTAAAATGTTGAAAGGTTTTTAAAACAATTTAAGAGCTTTTCAGGCAGAGATCGCGTTCAGCACCGAAGTCCCCGGAAGGTTTTTTGCGCAATGAATTTACGGGGACTGTTCGATTACACCACACTATCGTCATTCACCTCCAGCGCCGTGCTCTGCAAAGAAACTGAGGTCCTCGCTGTCGACCAGACGCGACTCAAGACGACAGTGATCTTTAAAATTAAACAAAGCTTGTTATTTTCTAATCGGGGACGAGTCGGATCGATCGACCCTACTTGTGACACATTCATAAAATACATTTTTCAGAGTCTGTTGCTTTTTTGCAGCTCTGGTGCGGAGTCCAGACTGTAGAATCGCTGAACTACGACCTGAAAGACGAGCACTCCCCGAGTAAATACCGCCTGCTCGGAGTTCTCCAGAACACTCCGGAGTTTGCTCAGGCGTGGAAGTGTCCTCGCAACTCCACCATGAATCCCTCCAAGCCCAGGTGCACGATATTCTAGGGACCCACCCTCCGCGGCCGGCGAGGAGCACCACAGACCGCTGCAGCACTATTCACGTTCTCAGAACATGCTTCCACACTCGACTGTCAATTGCTACTGATGCCTCGTTAATGAAATGCGATGCTACGCTTTAAAAGGTGTACAGCTCAACTTCAGCCATTTCAAAACATTTATTTAAAAACAATAACGCTTCATAAGGGAGAAGTGCGCGACTCTCACCTCGGCTTTGCGGCGGTCAGGGTGTTTAAAAGTCAATATATTTCAACTCTTTTCATCGACATTAAGCCGTTCGTTTACCAGTCACCAAGAACACAAATTTAAAGAAGGCTAGTGCAGCTAACAGTTCAAAAGTGATAATAAGTCAAGCAGTGGTTTGAATAAATCTTTTTTTTTTTTTTAAACTAGTCCCTCGCTTATCTCCGATTGAGTGTGTTTTGCAAAAAATACTCTAGATTGCACGCGTGTTTGAGACAATATTTTTTAATGCCATTGTTTCAGTGTTTTATATCTATCCACTTTATCGCTCGGGGCCCGGTGCACTGTTCGGATGATGATAACTCTGGACTCTACCACCGTGAATGATTTTTGTTGAAAATAATACAAATTAAAAATTAACGATGTGGTGTGGAATATTTAAATTAAAAATATGATTTTAAAAAAACCCCCGAACCTATTCAAAGTTTCTATGCTCTCAAAATATGCTATCAAATACTACTTTACTGTATATATATATATATATATATATATATATATATATATATATATATATATTGTGTGCAGACAATTAATTTCTTCTTTCTAGCGTCGAAATGTGTGGAAAATACTTTTAGGGACCAATGTAAATAAATAGTAATAAATACACTTTAAACGATATTTCAATATTTATTATCCATTAAAACAGTTTGGTTATTTTACTCATCAGAAATGATTAGTTAATCATTTCTGATTGATGGCATTTAAAAACATATTGACAATTATTAGTCAAATAGAATATAGTATATACACTATTTTACATAAATAATTTCTACAGCATTAAATTCACAAAATAGGGTTAGTTATAACTCCTCCGTTGACAAGCTCTCCATCCAACGTCACCGAGCCTGCGTTTAACAAGCCCCGATGAGTCAAATCGCTGTTTAATATTGGACTATCAAGAATAGCTTTGTTGTGTATCTAACCTTCAGTAACCAGACCTCCGTTTAGAAGACCTCCTGCTAGGTTACCACCGTTTAGGAGACCTCCTGTTAGGAGACCTCCGCTTAGGAGACCTCCTGCTAGGTTACCACCGTTTAGGAGACCTCCTGTTAGGAGACCTCCGCTTAGGAGACCTCCTGCTAGGTTACCACCGTTTAGGAGACCTCCTGTTATAAGACCTCCGTTTAGGAGACCTCCGCTTAGGAGACCTCCGGTTAGGAGATCTCTTGTTAAAAGACCACCGTTTAGGAGACCTCCGTCTATGAGACCTCCGTTTATGAGACCTCCGTTTGAGAAACCTCCGGTAAGGAGTCCTCCGGTTAGGAGGCCTCCGTTTAGGAGACCTTCAGTTAGGAGATCTCCGGTTATGAGACCTTCATTCGCAATCCCTCCAGTGAACGTTCCAAAAACACTATTCCCGAGAAATCCTCCGCCGATGACACCGACTGACGGGAGAAGTCCGCCGCTGACGATTCCCGTGCCTAACGTCGGGAGGACGCCGAGATCGATCGGAAAGGCGCTCACGTGGGGTGGACTCTCCACGAGGACCGGGACTTTCTTCTCCACGTAGACAGGCTTGTATACGGGGATGGGCACTGGAACGTGAACTTTTTCTTCTTTCGTGACAGTTATTACTTTAGACTCCGGCTTCCATTCCGGCTTCCATTCCGGCTTCCATTCCGGCTTCCATTCCGGCTTCCATTCCGGTTTCCAGCCAGCCCCCCGTGACACGACCTCCTCGGGCTGCCCGTAGTAGGGCCACCCGGCATCTCCCGGCGCTCCGGGAACGTGTCGCTTGACGTTCCTAGAAATGGGGTTCAGCTTGGTTGTTTCTGTCATGCTCGCATCTATTATCGATGCGCCACTTGTCAACGAACTGACGAAAAACACTAAAAACACCTGGAAACAATATTATATATATAAATAATTATATTAAAAAATTATACATGTATATTTATATATATTTTTATTTAGATGAATATTGTTCATTTCCACAAAAAAAACACATTCCAAAAGTGTTATCGAAGATCCCTTCTCAATCAAAGCCATCACTTTTAAGATTTGCTTGTACGCAGTTGCATTACTTCATCGGCAATGTCGGCCAGTGGCTTCAGCTTCTGCCTGCATTGGCGTCGGACGAGGTCGATTGCTAGGCTAGGCAGGGAGAAACGAGGTCGCGCCTCGGTGAGCTGACGAGCGCAGAGAAGATCATTCTTACCCCTAAAATAATATTCCCTTCCATTTTAGTTATCACTTCTTCGATAAGCCACTAGATATAGCTGCGTCGGCTTCGGTGTCTCGGAATCAATGCGACAGCGCACTCTGCACCTCTTATATATATTACGAGAAAATCTTCAAAAATACCTGGGAGCGAGTTTTCAGTTTCTGGTACACTCGGGTTATACAACGCGAGCCCAGAATGCGGACTCGCCGCGAGGCGCCCTCGATCCCGCGAAGGAGCCGGTCGCTCTAGTATCGTCACTTTCTATATGGCTTAGAAAAATCGCATGCAAATTACACACTGTCCAAAAATTCGAATGAAGCGGTCTTCCCTCTCGTGCGCGAGAATTCAGCAAGGGCTTATTTTTTCTTCTTCGCGCTCACACGAAGCCAGCGCGAGCGGAGAGTGCGCTCCTCTGCGATTTCAAGTAATTCGTCTTCGTGACATCGGCTCCTTTTAATTTGAGGCTTTCAAAAGTTTTAAATAAATCTGAAGGTAAACGAAGCTGTTGCCGACTAAAATATCGCCGAACAACGAAAAGAAAATATTTCATAGAACAATAGTCGCTTTGCTGTAAATTTGATCAGTTCGACAGCCCGAAGAGCCGAAACTCTCGAGGTGATTATTAACTGTATTACACGTTTACATTAAAGCTCACGCAGACGTGTTGACCTTATATTCACTGAGACCTCGCGCAAGGCCGGTCACGGAAGCTGGAATCATTGTTCGACAACTCTAAAGCCCCGAGACCTGTAACATCGTACGAACGTCGTTGCAGAGGTATAATTGCGCCGTCTGTCCAAGCCAGAAAAGAAGAAGAAGAATGTTGAGTCAATGTTTAAAACAAAAACAAACAATTATTTATTTATATATATATATATAATATATATTTATTTAATAATTCAATTTAATAAATAACAATTTTTAAAATTAAAATAAATAAGTAAAATTAGTTAAGATTGACTAAATTTAGTTTCATTCCCGTTTTACGTTTTCATTAGTAGCATTCCCGCGGCTCACCCGTCCGGCTCGTGTGATGACATGACGCGTCATCACGCCCAATGCCAACTCGCGCTCACAGTTGGAACTCAAATCGAAACAATCTTCTATGGCTGATTGTCTGTTTACTATTGCGAGTGACCCGAGACAGACTTCGACGCGAATCCTACCCGGACGGAAGTCTGTCGCCCACACGAAACTGTTCTCGGTTTTTTTTATTACTAAAAAATCTAGACTAGCCGAAAAGCTGTTTTTTTAATTTATTTCTCAATAACCTTTCAAATAATTATGGTTATTCTCTTTTTTCTATTTCTTTCTTTTGGGAGTCGGGGTATTTACTGTCGACGGTTGAGCCGCTAGGCTGCAGCCCCTCCCGGCTCCTTCCGCGTCGTCTTCGATCCATCGCCTCGATCCCTCGCCCTCGGCGCTTCCCGGGCGCCTTACTCGGTCTCGTTGTCGCTGCCGGCGTCCTCTTCCTCGGGCCGGCTCGGGGCTGCGGAGACAGTGGAGGCTGCGGGAGGCGCGGGCGTAGTTCCGTTGAGGACGGCGGTGGGCGGCTCGAGAGTCGTCATGTTGAGGAGCTGCAGAGGGTCAGCGGGGGACGCCTGCGTCGCGGAGGGCGGCGGCAGCTCGCACTGGCGGCCCTTGAAGCCCGAGGGACACTCGCAGCGATAGGACCCGTCGTCCGCGGGCAGGCTGGTGCACTTCCCGCCGTTCTCGCACGTGCCGAGATTCAGTTCGCAGTGATTCAACTCTGCGAAACATTATTTCTTTTATCAAAGCAAAAAGGGAAGACAAAAGCATTATCTGGGTAAAAACTGCACGTCGAGAGAGCGCACTGAAAATCGCATCGGTCCAAAAAAATCGTCTACACGAGTCAATTCACGAAAATCACTAAGGGTAAGCGTCGAAAACCTGAGGATGCAACTGCTCACAGATACGAATTGACACCAAAAATATTATTTAATATGGCATTAATAAACGACAGTAATTGTTTTTTAACAACATATGACTCGAATTCGCGTCGTTTTACAGATACGAGTATGCGTGATTCGCAAGCGTTCTCGGCATACGAAAGGCAGCTAGCAGACTTGTCGCGGCATATGAATACTCGCTCGGCAACAAATTGTCGAATCAGAATTATCGGTACAAAATAGAGTTTTTTCTGGTGATGAGGGCCAGGAGTCTCGGCTCACCTTCGTCGCACAGCATGCCGCCCCAGCCGGGCTCGCACAGGCAGTCCCAGGGGCGGCGGCAGGAGCCGTGGTCCGGGTGGCAGCCAGGGTAGGGGTGGCACTGCTCGCAGCGGGCGCCCGTCCAGCCCACGCGGCAGCGGCACTCGCCGGGCCGCCGGCAGGAGCCCCGCTCGGGGTGGCAGCCGGCCGCGCAGATCGCTGAGAGACCACGCCTCGTCAGTCCTTCTCTCCGTGCGCTCGAGCCCGCTCCGGCCCTCGCCCTCGATACTCACGCGTCTGGCACAGCAGGCCGGTGAAGCCGGGCAGGCAGCGGCACTCCAGGGGCTTGTCGCAGTAGCCGCGCTGGCAGCCGGGCAGGGGCTGGCAGGCGCGGCACGTGGGGCCCGCCCAGCCCAGGCGGCACGAGCAGCCTCCGGGAGAGTCGCAGTAGCCCCTGGTGGGGTGGCAGTCCGAGCGGCACAGCGCTGCACGCAATATATTATATTCCTCTCGCAAAAGGAAACAGTCTAATCGACGAAACCCGCGCAACGCGACGGCAATCTCGCGAGGAACCCGACAGGAGACGGCCTCCGTCTTGAACCGCGTTCGATGAATATAATCAAATAGACAGTGTGACTCATCTCGCCGTTGGAAAATTCCCAAAAGGCCAAAATCCTATTCAAAATACATTCTCAAAAATGTCAGCGATATCTAGCGCGCATCCAGTTTCGAGAGTGCAGACCCGTACGGTGATATTTTCAGATACCGATAATAGTACCGGTCTAAGTTTCGGGCTTCTCGAACTCGCTGAAAGATAATGAAAATAGGAATGCCGCAGACGAGGCCGTCTCCGACTGAACCTCCGAGTCGAGCGGCGGAAGGCCGACGACCCCGGCGGGGCCGGGCCGGAGGTCTCCTCCGCGACGGGCCGAGGAGCGGACGGAAGATCGCACTCACGATCGGAGCAGAAGAGCCCGTCCCAGCCTCGGTGGCAGATGCACTCGAAGGAGACGTTGCAGTAGCCGTGTTGGCAGCCGGGCAGGGCGATGCACTTGTTGCACTTCTCTCCGTAGAAGCCCAGCTTGCAGCGGCACTCGCCCGGCCGCTTGCAGTACCCTGGAACGCCCGAGCCGCGTCAGATCCGTCTCGCCCCGTTCCCGGAACACCTCGAGCTCGGAGCTCTCGCGGCTCGACCTCCCCCGGACGTCCCTCGCAGTCCGAACGATAAAAAAGTTCCATTACTTTCATTTCATAATATCATTCCATTATATAATTTATTGAAATTTAACACAGTTTCCCGCTTCAGACTTAAACGCAAAATCGTATCGAAGTCACCGCAGAATACGGTGAAGAAACGCTGAGATAAATATAGGTATCGAATCGGACGGCGCCGGGGGTCCGCGCCCTCCGCCGGTCGGGCGCGCCTCCGGAAGACGTCGGCCCGAGAGCGAGAGCCGAGAAGAGCGAGAAGGGCGAGAAGAGCCGAGAAGAGCCGCTCACCGTTGAGCGGGTCGCAGCCGCGGCGGCACGCGGGCACGTCGCACAGGTCGCCCTGCCAGCCCGGGAGGCACCTCAGCTCTCCGTCGTCGTCGCAGCGGTAGTGGCTGTGCTCGCCTTGCGCCGCCGGGATCTCGCACGCCTGCGACACAAGCGAGATGTCACGGAGCCGCGGATGCTGCGAGCCAGCGCGGAAATCACAACAATACAGGAACAATACGGAAGTACACAGAGGAACTGTCAAACTGAGAACCGTCTGAAGGGTTTTCCGGCTCTTCCATTTCCCTGCAGCCCTGCACCACCTCCAGCACCTGCAGCGTCGGGAGCTCCGGGGTGGCGAAGCGGAGTGCGTCGACCGGCGACACCGCAAAAATAAATTCGTTATACAAGCATCAATAAAATTTATTATTTAACATCCTTTCTTGAATAGTTAGATGGGTTGATTTATATTTTTTATTTACTACTTTTAACATTGAGTCAAACTTTTACCATTATTATGGTTTATTCATAACATTGTACATTGTACAATTGATAAAAAATATTATATGGGGTTTTTCAAGCAACCGCCATCGTAAACTCTCAAAACTTTCAATATGTTTTGAGAATTCAATTAACACACGGAACGAAGAAAAAATCATCAATTTTTTTTCTCATCAATTTGAAATCGAAGGTTTATCTCGTCGTTTCGTGTGCAAATCGACTATTGAAAAACATTTTTGATGGACAAGTAATAGTGAACGTTTGCAATAAAATGTGAACTAATTGAATATGTGTTGGAATTAACACAGAGTTATCCTTTTAAAGACATCACACTATGTTCTCTTATAAACGCAATGATTGTAAATGCCGCCAGCCCTCCGAGGAGCGAGTCATTCGTCTTTATATTTTTTCGAGCGTACAACATCGCCTTGTTCACGCGTCAGTGTGAATATTGTTACTGATGCTGTTGTTATTATCGATATGTATATATATATATATACAACAACAATAATATTGATTATTGTCGGTGGTGTCTTGAGCTGATGGTCGGGCCGGTGGCGGGTTGGTGGATTTTTAGATATATTAATGTATCTATGCGAGTCTTGCAACAGAAGCGATTTTCACGCGAGGAGCGAGTCCCGCGCCAGGAACGAGTCCCACGAAAAGAACGAGTCCTGCGCCAGGAGCGAGTCCCGCGCGAGGCACTAACCTGCTTCTTCCACTTGGGCACGTACTTGGCCGGATGCGCTCCCGGCAGCACAGCGGCGATGTAAACAGCGAACACCAAATACTTCAACATCTTCTCTGTGCTAAAGAAGATCAATCCAAATCACAAAAAAACGGAAATTGTTTTGAACATGTCAGGAGTCCGCGGGGAGCGTGTCGAGCTGAACCTCCACGCTGCGGGCGGCGGCGCGACTGCTCGCCGGCCGAGGAAGCGCGAAGCCCCGTTCTTCCGCCGCCGAGCGTTGAACCCGAGCCGTGCCGCCGCGGAACAGGTTGTTCCGGAAGCTCCTGCCGCGCTCTCGGGACTTTACTGTGTAAATAAAAAACCCTGGTCCTCCTAAAAAGCGCGGAGAATGTTTCGCAAACGCTTCCGACTGTTCCATAGTGGATCAAATCGATAACGCAATTGATCCGTGTGTTTGGAGATGTTTCAGGGTGGCCGGGCGGAGAGCTGCTCGCTCGGTATTCCCAGGCGGGCGCTTCGAGAAAGTTCTCGCTCACCTCATTTCACATAACAGCGATCGCCGCTATTCGAATACGGAATCTCACACGAAACGACCTGCATTCCCACTCGAGCCGTCCTGTGTAGACTCATTCGGTAAATTAGTCCAAGGCGAGTACGCTTCGATGGAGTCGAGCGTTGCTATACCCCGAATTACGTCGAATCTCAAATTTCACATCCACGACATCTTCTCTCGCCCGACACTTCGTAGAACGTGCGAGTCTCTGAGAACTTCCTTGAATTGTTTATCTTATTCTCCTTCACTACATTCTTATTCTCAAATGAGCAATTGTCTGGTTTGGTGCAGTGTTGCGAGTGTTGAATCAATAGCGGCCCCCCTCCCCGGAGAGAGCGCGCCTAACTGTACAGCGGCCCACTTGCGACTGCTACTACGCTTGACGATCCTCTTCATTGCGAATGACCGATTTAAAGCTGATAGGAGCATCTCATACCGTTTGAACTGTGTAATTGTGAATTTGAACATGATCATTTCTCGAGTAGGCCTCGGGTCGAGCGAAGCCAGTCAGCCACCATCCAGATAAGGTGAGAAAACGCACGACGGGAGATCATGGAGTAATATTGTTTTCCGAATGGCGATATTAAAATGTACATTTCAGAAACTAAATATAGCAGTTTCGATGAGTGATTCGTGCCGTTCGTGTGACTTGTTGGAGCTCGGGTAATTTAAGCGTTGCTTATTTCAAATGAACGATCGCGTCCGTTGGCATTCTGATGTTTTTCGCCGTATCGGTTTTTCCGTTCGCCTGCGAAGGCTTCGAGACTCCGAATGGACTCGGCCGTCTCTCGTCAAAACTGCAGCAAAGCCTTTCGGTAGACCCGATAACTCGTTAATATATTATTTAATAGGCTTAGAATCTGAATTCTATTAATATTGAAGATTGATCTCGATCAAAAAATCGATACAAATCTTCTAGGAGAAATACCGAGTAATTTGATTTGTTTTTTAAACATAGCATATGAGAGAATCTTATCTCTTTACGGGAATAAAACTACTTACAAAAAAAACTATATATCTTTTAAAATTTATTTTTAATTATTGACCTATTTTTTACTCCAGTGTTTTTTCTTGTTTATACCTCCCTTGCTTAACCCTTTGACTGATGTGTTTTTTTAAATCTTAGCGAAAACTGCCACAAGTTATTATTTCAAAATATAAACTTACTTAAATATATCCTTTATGGGGGGGTGGAACAAAGACTTTATAGTGCATTTGGGGTGGAACACAAACGGTTTGGTATTTCTTTTTCTCTCCTTAGATAGCGCGAGTAAGATGTGTTTTTAAAGTGTGACATAAGATTTGACATTGTGAATTTTATCTAAATTCGAGAACATTTAGTTTGTGTTTATGTTTCATTGAATTTTAGTTACATTTGCTACGTATTCACCGGCAAGACCCGTTGATTTATTCCTTACTAAAACATTTTAATGAAACTTATTTTCACAATCAAGCCTTTCGGACGGTTTTAACAATTACTGACAAATTTACATTGATCGATATTGTTATTCCTTTACTTTAATTAACTTCTGGTTTTGATAAGCTGTCGCCCTTCTTATAAACTATTATTGTCAGATGTGCATTTATTGATATGGTTATTTCATTACTTTACTTCCCTTTTGATTTTTATTGACTATCGCCCTTATCTACTATCTATATACTGACTATCATTAAAACTATTATTGTCAAATGTGCATTTATGTAAAAGGGTATTTCCAAAATTTCTTTTTTCAAATTATTACCTCTTCTATTCATAATCTTTGGTATAACTAAGGGAAAAAAATAGCTATTGAGCATACTCGTAATATCTGAGACAATTCACCGTCAGCGACTTTTTCTGCAACAAAGTATATTCTATCGCAAAAACAGTATATTTTCTATTATTTTGTCAAATTTAATTGATCAAATTTTTCAATTTATTATAGCCCTTCATAATGATAACGGACAGCTTAAACATTCTAAAACTTTTATTTTTTGTACTTATATTTTTATTTTGTGTATTTTATAATTTTTTATGTAATCAGTTCAAAGTTCTCTTAAAATAAAAAAATCTTACCCAATAAATAAAATGCAGTATTTGACATTCATAAACATACCTAAACACAAATTCATACCTATTTTACACATAATAATAAAAAAAATCTATCAGTGATGTTTGGACACTCAGTAAGTATTCGATTTCGAGCACTTTGACATCAACGATGATCATCACCAAACGTTTTACAAACAACGATGTATCGTTGTTTAAAAGTCAAAAGGTTAATACCTAAAATACACTGCCATTCTGCCAGCATGTTGATCACTCTATTGGTGCTACACAAGTAATAATACATGGGATATTTATAATATATTTAGTACATAAGTTTATTAAAACAGCCCTACAAATATATAAATATATCTAAAATCACATATTTTTACAAAAAATATAATAAGTAGACTGCATGAAACGTTTGTCACTATGAAATACTGAAGGGGAACATCAGTATTGAATGACGACAGGAGCAAAATAGTAAAACAATTCTGGTATGAGTATACAAATGCTGGGAACAACAATAAACATTAAACGAGAAAGAATGGAAATAAATTACGTATATGACCAGATGAAAAGATTAAATGATACAAAATAAAAATACAAATTGATATGCAAACTTTTTTTATATTTGCCCAAGTTATACAACGTATCATAGTATTTAACAAAAAATAGTAATTTAATAACAAAAAAACAATGATTTAAATATTTTCCAAGCATCGTGCAAGTGGGGGAAGTAATGTTACAAATGCTGTGCTGTGTTTAGGATGACTGAGACATGCGTTTCAATATAACCAGAGCTATTTTTGGTAATTATTATTACTATGTAAATCTTACAAAAATATCCACTAAAAATGTTATGCATATATATATTTATTTAATTTAGTAATAATATCTATAAGAGCCAGCTCTCACATCAGTTGAAGTTAAAATCCATTAATTTATATATATATATATATTTGTATATATATATATATATATTTATATCTATTTATTTGTGTGTATATATATATATATATATAGTATATATATATATATATGTATATATTTTACAACAGAGCATGTATGTAAGCAAATAATACAAAAAAAATCAAGTATAAATGAGAGTTCCCCATCATTAAAAAGTTAAAATTAATAATACCCTTTTAATGTAAAATAATCTCTTATTTATCATAACGAATCCACATTTTTATGTAACAAAAAAATATATGATATAAAAAACAACCTTTGCAATCAAACTTAATATTGAATACCAATTATCAACCCTGGAATTTAATTTCATTCTAAGCTCCAAATTATTAGTTTATTATTTAGATCATAGGTTCCCAACCTTTTATTGACAAGAAAAAAAAATTCCAATGCCCCCCTTTGCACAAAATAACAGTTATAATTTTTTTCTGTACATTATTTATTGCTACCCAGGTAAAAAAAAATGTTGTTCGAGTTTTTTTGATCATTTTCTCGTTTTTATTGTGAAAAATCTACTGCACAATTCAAAAAAATTTCAAAAAGTTTATTCATTTTCCCTTGGACCCGCCCACCGTTGGGAACCTATGATTAAGATGATTCAATTTTTAATGATAATTTCAATATCAATGCAGAACTATTGTTGGATTATTCCAATTTAATGTTTGGTAAAAGAATCTCTCATAATTATTTTATAGCGTCAATGGTCACGGATATTAATTATAAGATTTCAGCTGATCGTGCATTACTATCATATTAACCCTTTGCACTCGAGACCGTTTCCGCGCGGACTAATCAGCAACTCTAAGCGTTTCGTAGCACTTTTGGTGAATTTCTTACCTCTCATTTAAAATGATCACACACACAAATCAATGCATAAAATTTTTATATTTAATGTATATTTACATCTTTACGGAGATAATTTCGTACACATAAGTCTTTGTAATTTTGCTTTGTATGATATTTCATGTAACAATTGCCGAGATGCATGCCCGGATTTTCGGGACAAATATCACAATAGTATGTCGTTTGATGTCTTTTGCCAGGTTTATTTTACATATTACCTTAATGGTCTTAGATATTATAAAGCATACAAAATACGGGTGCGATAAGTGAATGGAAAGCTAATGATATTGTGAGGGTGAACAAAGTCTATTCCTCAGTGCAATATAAGTTTAAACAAATAAGGACCTTTAAATGAATGATTACGATAGTACAAGCAAAAAATATATGGGTTGATTGGGTACATATCTAGTCCTTTTGCCACGGCTGTCAAGTTCGATCTGAGACCGCAGACCACGATGCAGTCCTTAATGGTGCCGCACTTATCTTAGATAAGAAATTCTTACGTAGTTTGAAAGAGAGATAACATCATCTTTGTAAAATTATATAGGCAGTGTTTAGGAACGAACTTTAAAGAACAAGATCACATAAACATAAACAAGATATCACCATAAATAGTTATCACCGCACATCGAATTTCCGCACCAAACAAAGTGGTGACCGAGACGCACCTCTCGAGTGCAAAGGGTTAATACTTTCTTTATTAGAGCGGCTAATTTAAAAAAAAATTGCTCATTTTATTTAGACAATGTCATATTTTTTGTTCATTACAATGTGATTTTAATGTAATAAAAATCAGATCAAGCAACTCATAACTCTTTTCAGTTCAGTAAAAATTTTCCAGTGCTCTTGGTGTTATTTTTGGGTTTTTACAATTATTGTAAAATTTATCCAGTTATGTTCATTAAAAATAAATAAGAAAAAAACATGGCTTATGAACAACAATCATGTTAGTACTCAATACATGGATGAGCACACATGACAACAAAAAGCCGCAGGACAGTACGCCACAGGGCAGAGCAAGATTTTTCTCAATCAAAACCTCCCAATTGAAATTACGAGGGCGCAAGCAATCTCCAAACCACAATACATTGTTACAGAATTCAAATTGATAGCACAAAGAATACATTTCCACCTTATCAAGAGATTAATTGTATTATATGAGATTCAAGCCTTTTATAAAATGGAAGTCCAGAATTAGAGAGGGTTTATTTGTATGCGTGTCCTTCTGCTCCTTATTCTAACTTCATCACAGTAAAACATAAAGTCTCTTTCACACAATAAACGTGTGTAGTCATAATAATGCAGATATAAGCCAAATCTGACAAAAGTATAAATGTCTCAAAAGTCACAGTATCATTTGCAAGAGGGGAACTGAATTATTAAATTTATTTAAAAAATATGTTTTCTGTTTTTATTTTGATTTATAATTCATTTATTGCTTTGATATTAAAAATGTTTTTTTTTTTTCAACAGATAACTGAGAATGTATGATTTAACAAGAAAATAATAATTTTATGAATGTATATTTTTTTATAATGGAAATAAAAAGTTTAAAAAAATTGAAAATAGGCTTATATTTTTTAACCCCACACTCTGGGAGAGACACCCCTTTAGAACCAAAATACCAAATTAGAGGAATGTTCATTTTCATGCATATAAATAGTTTTAATGTAACTAAAGTAAATTTCTAAGATGGCCATTTAAAATAAACAACATGTTGTGAGCCGTTAAATTAGTTACAGAAAATTGTGCAATTTTAAAAATTCATAACCGATCATAAAATTCAGTGCATTTTAAAAAAAAACTTTCATTACAAGGTAATGCTAATTGACAAAATAATCAATTGTTCAATTCACCCGCAAGTATTAATCTTTCTCTAAATAACATGAGTTCAAGGAAACGAGTTTGACATTCCCGACACCCAACAATCGGTCAACACATAAACAATCACATGAAGTAGTAAAAACCATTAAAATAAGAATAAATTGTTATTTACAAATATGTGACATAGCTTTTATATAAAAATAAATTGAAATAATCAGCCTTTACAATTTTAATAATATTCAGGTTGAAATGGAAAAAAAAATGATTTGGAACAGATATAATTAACAATCTCATTTTTGAGAAATGTTGATGTTCACTTTTCATTTGTGCACACACACACACACACACACGTGCACATAATTATAAAAGCAGTCTAAGTCATATATTTCTTGTTTCAAGATATTTAATGTTTTGTATTGAATAATAAATTTAATAATATTTCAGAATTGTGTAAAATTGTAACATAGTATTTTTTAAGTGTTAAATAATGAAAATTTATTATGAATGTAAAATTTTGCATGAATCTCATATGCAAATGTGACCATTTTCAAAATTAACCAAATGACATACTATTTAATATTTTTGACAGAGAGTACTTGGTGGAATTCCATTTTAATGTTTTAAATAAAATACATTTGGGATTTTTATACATATTTAGTAACTTAGTTACCACATACTCAGTTTGATAATGACGTGAAAGGTTGGCGAAACCGGTCACCAATAAAATTAAATATGTAGAAAAATCACAAAAATATTTTATTTAAAATATTACAAAATTGTGAGCTTTATTATATATAATTTTTAATGTAATAATTCATTTACTAATCCATTTTTATCATTTGGGGCTTTAATCATTGAGTTTTGAGATTTCTAAAATTTTCTTGTGTAACTGAAGGGATTTACAGTAGTAAACACATAATATCTTTGTTTTCTTCTGTTACTGGTTTATTAATGGTGTAAAATGGAAAATAATTAAAATTTCCATATATTTTTGGTTTTCCCCTTTTGTGTAATAGGTTTGTTTAACCAAAAATGGATTTTTCCTTTCACACTGATTCATCTATTCATAGTAATTACATTTCACATTCATAATAAACTTAGTTTTTCAAGACCAATTAAATACTAAATTACAATATTACACAATACAGAAATATTTTAGTTTTTTTCAAACAATAAATATCTTGACACAAGAAATAAATGACTTAGACCAATCATAATCATAATTATATATATATAAAAATATATATAAATATATACACATATATATATATATATATTTATATATAAATTCATGAATAAAAGTAGTTTGATGTGTACAAAAAGAATCTAATGTACTTAAGAGGTAACTAATGATTTATAAAAAATGGATTTACACAATACATTATTTAAGTGATTTAGCCAGTATGGCATCTTGTCCTCTATGTGCATCTTAAAAGCCTTAGGCTTGAGAGAAGTACCACAGCGCTGCCCGGGGCCCGACAGTAAAAAAAAAAGGCTTGAGGGAAAAACTTCAGTGGCATCTCGTCATTTCATCTTCATTGTGTATATATATATTGAATGTATTAAAGACATTTGTTTTGTAGGCTCATAAAAAACGACATTAATTATCCTTCAGTGGATCGCAATCCATTCTGAGTGTTTTCTTAGACTAGAGTAAATATCCTTAAAATACAATGAATTTGGAAGAACCAATGTAGTGTGTAAATTATAAATTTGCACTTGAGCTAAGAGATTCTAAATTCTCCACACAATATCATTAGAGAATAATCTCAACCTATAAAATATAAGGAAGTGTATTTTCATAAACGGTCTACTCCCCATTGTTCACGACCTCCCGTGCCAGTGCTTTTGGGGTTAATTTGCTTAAGCCTCTTACAGAGAACTTTAATAAAATTATATTTCACAATATATTAATAATATAATAAACCCGTAATGGGTAATAAATACGCATCTGATCGACGTCCAGTCCAAAAAATAAGACATACGTAAGGACTAAAAAATTGTTTCAATATCGATATTGATATTGAGCGGGATGGAGTTCCAACTTCCAAAACAAGGTGCGCAATATTTGATCAGAGGACCTTAATTCTGCGGTGGACAGATAGCAACTTCTTCTTTTTGATAGAGTACGTATTGCTTCCTTATTTTCTACCCATAATTATGAATTCATATTTATGGGTAGAAATTCATGTTTGTGCCTGCTGCTATGCAATTAATGAAAATTAAATTTCTAAAATATTGAATATGTAATTAAAATTGCTCATGCAAGCTCCCCAAGAACACCGCACTACTGTTCAGATGAATGTTCAACCTTACCTGTTAACCTTAAGTAACTTGTGTTACACTTGAACTAATAAAATGTATACCTAGCTTGCCTAAATCATCTGTCATGGATAAGTCTCTTACACTATGTATACAAATAACAATTCACAAAAATAAACTTATCGAAATACATCTATTATGTTGCGAGATAATGCCAACTGACGCGACATCAAAAAACAACACTAGACAGATTTGAAAGCATTACGGACCTGATTGAGAAGGAGACCTTGAACAGATCACATGCATAGTTATATGATTTTCAATAAGATTTTTTTTTATAAAACTGCACAGTATATAAATAAATCACTATTTCAATAAAATGAAAACTTTGATTATTTCTCCTGATGTCAAATCCCCCGATAAATCTCACAGGTCTAACACGAAATGAAAAATAGCATCCGTCTTAAGAAACTGGTCAGGCTGACCGTCAGTGACAGGCACTTGTTGGAAGCACGTGCCGCGCTGTGCTGCGCTGCCAGTACAATAGAGCTTAATAGAGAACAATATATCTGCATTGTAGACCCTGTGTAACAAGATAAGATTTTACATATTTACACTTAAACATAAATTCTGTACATTCCTTATGGCTAAGTATAAAAATGCAATCAGATTGAAAGCTGCATCTCTTCATGTATTTATTACATGGTCCATTATCAGGGTTTCACCAATGGCACATGGGTGTATGTTGGAAATTCTGCAATGTCTATTTTGTCTTGTGTTTTGAACGATGGGAACAAGGCAACCTGTAAATCAAAAGAATATTCATCATCAAACAAAAACATTTGATATTTAATTGCATTTTATGAATCTGTCAATATTTATCTAAAGAGCCATATATATTTTGAATTTCATAATAAATTTTATAAGGTATAAAGCATAGGTTCCCAACGGGGGCGGTACCGCCCCCTAGTGGGCGCTGGAGCTTTCCTAGGGGGCGGTGGCGGGTCCAAGGGAAAATGGGGGGCGTTATGAAATACCTCTATGGTATTTTTATAAAAAAATATTTTATCTAGCTGTCAAAAATAGTTTATCTTATTATTGTAGCCTAAATTTCAACTGTTAAAATCTCCAGCTAGTTTTATAATTTACAATATAGGAATCTAGAATGATTTTTAATCATATTTATTGGCTTTAATTAAAGCCTGCACAGATATCGCTTTAGATGCCGCAAATAAACAAGTATAAGCTAATTGATTCGGTTTAGGGCTGTCGGAAACAAATCTATGCAAGTTGGTAAGCAAAGACGTGATTTAATTTCTTAATTTCGTCATTATCAGCACTCATCAAGAGCTGCTGGCAGCAGGTCAGTACCTGGTTAGTTCTGCGGTTGTTGCCCTTGCTGTAGCCATTCCAATGGTTTCCAGCAATGCCGATGATGTCCCCGACCTTGAGTTGCATCTCCTGAGGCTTCTGCTTGGGATCGTGCGGTAGGACCGCTACTCTGTTATGAGGGTTTTGTCCTCCATAGTAATAAATATCATCTAACGACTTAAAGCGATCCGATGCATCAACATGTAAAGTTTGCATTATCTCGTATGCAACTCTGCACACCTGAAATCAATTCAAATAATTCAGTTTTTAACCATATATTTTAATTCTACCATGCGTACCAAGCATCAATACAGAAAGTCTTCATTCAGTTCATACTTTGACATAAGGATTAATGTTCAAAATTAATTTGATTTTAAAATTAAAATTGAGATTGTAAAGAATTTCTTAACAATTAATTAGGTTCGTTCTCTAATAAGCTTTCTATAGGCTTTCGAATTTCCTAAAACTGGCGCAGGCATCTGTTGGATCTATATACAGCTTGATCCGTCATTTTCTTATGTCAGACCAATCTGTCAAAATTTGTCTGTCAGCTGAAAAATCACCTGACTACTGAAGGTGCATACGAGGTAGTCACTGAGACTTAGGAGATGAATGTCCAAAATGATCCCATTAAGGGAGTTGTCGCTATAGCGAGTAGACACAGCGGCTGTCTTTGCCACATTTGCATCTCCCAGCACATCGTAGTGCGGATACTTGTCTCTGGCTTCACCTATCACCTGAAAACACAAGATATCCCAGATTAAGGTTATTTCTGGACATTCTTTTATTTCGAATACAGACTGAAGATTTTAGCTTTCTAACTTAAGTGATAAATATAAAAATTATTCTTGCATACCTTGGGGTCATCTGAAGCCAGATATATTCTTCTCTTTTCAACTTTCTGCTTCAATTCTAGCTGGTTAAAATATTCATCAACATGTGTCATGTACTCTTCGATAGGGTGAAAAGCAGCTTCAGTGCCGACTTTGTCTGTCCGTCGGACATGCACCCTGGAAATTTGAATTGACCAAATTATAACATCCACGCAGTTGAAAGTAATATAAATAAAGACAGAAATGGCTTGCATGCGGACAAAAGTGACTTTTATGGACATAGATAGAAGCTGCGTGCATGCATACAAATGTGTGGCAAAAATGTACAATACACTAGCTAGAATTTTTATCACAAATTGCAATTAATTATAAGAAACTCATTTGGAATAAAAAAAATTATGGTATTCATTAAAAATAATTATATGATTATATAATTTAACACATGTAAATTTTAATTGGTGACCGGTTTCGCCAACCTTTCAAGTTGGCATTATCAATGCCAACATGAAAGGTTGGCGAAACTGGTCACCAATAAAAAAAATTTCAGGTGGAAAAATCATTCAAGTATTTTATTTGAAGTATTAGAAAGGAATTCGACAAAGTACTCTCTGTCAAAAATATTGAATATTTATATGATTACATAATAAATAAAAATATCATTTAGTTTTTGCAAAACACATTCATTCAATCTCAGTGTAAATTGGTGCATCCACTAGAGCCATGTACCCACCCCACGATGGGAGAATTGAAGCCCAATTTGCGGGCAGAAGTGCTGAGAAAGGTAGCTGTGGTAGGCTGGGGCCGTAGCAGAAACTTCAGGAACTGTCCAGCCCACCACACAGGAGGCGCGCCGTGTAAGCGCTGCAGTCGTGGCGCTAGGTCAGCCGGGACTGTCAGTGGGAGGTAGTCAGGACGTGGAGATAGAGCATCAATGATGGGCAGCGTTAACACTTGTGTGTACCACTTGCCTAAAGACAAAACCTCTTTTACTAAGAAAAACAGTCAGTTACTGCAATAACCAGAAACATCAGTATGCCGGCTTTGTGTTTGAGTGGCAACTCACATATCTGCTAAGAAATCGATTTGTAACAATCATGTCAATCAAATAATGTAAAATCTTCAAGTGGTGGATATTTTATTTTATTACTTTTATTAAAATTTATTAGCATATATAAGTCACTGAAAGTTTTCTTTTAAATACTATGAAGAAAAGGCAAAAGTGCTTGCAAGAAAAAAAGATCATCACCTCCTAAGCATTTAGCTATTAATTTTCGTTATTTACATATTTAGTTTTACAAATTAAAACACTTCGTCAGTAATAAAATTGTTGAGAGCAGGATTAATAATAAGTTTGTCATTGAAAAGCTTTATGCCAAGTAACATGTTGTTATGAGACGATAGAACTCACCCGGCCATGAGTCCTTGGTGTCTCCATCAGAAGATGTGCAAGAATCTGAGACGGGCAAGAAAATCTTTTCCCAGCCGGCCCGATGGTAGCGCCAGCCCGTAGAGCGTAAGATGAGGGTCCTCTCAGTAGCGTAAGCCATAACCAAGCAGTACACTACATGGTGCAGCTGACAGCCGTACCCGCAACCCTGCAGAGTACACTTGTGAGCAGTGGTCTAGCAATGGTAACGACTCTCGTACATGTTTCAAGATAAGGTAATTTTTTGAAACCAATAGCAGACACTCATAGTTATTGAGCTTGAGTGAAATGCAGGTCCCTGGGGTGAATCATTGGGGGCTTGAGGTAGCTTTACCTTGTTGAGAGTGCAGACTAGTTTCTTGGCCTTCGCGCAGTCTGGTGGGTTTTGCAGAGCGTGAATTCTCCTCTGGACAAGATCACTGAGAGCAAAGGCTTCAGACTCTCTCCATCTTTCATATCCATCGACTTTCTTCAATGCTTGTAGATCATGTAACAGGGATCTACCAAAAAATAAGTTATAATTGTGTAAATTATACAAAGATTTCAAAACTTTAGAAACTGGATATCATTTTTAAACCACTATTTTTGAAAATAAACATTTCTAAAAATACTGAAAATTTTAGATTTATAAATAAAAATTGTGTTTTATTATATATAATAATTATTTCCATGTTAGTTATACATAAATTTTTAGAGTTTGTTGTGACATTTCATCTAGAAAACAATCATCATCACACACAGCCAATTCTCAAGATGGACATAATTTGTCAATAGTGACATTGAAAAACTTCAATTTAATTTCTTTTGAAATAAAATAATAATAAATCGATTCATAGAATATTTCATCTATAAAGTAAATTTAAGAACATGACTGAGTGTACAAATATCGGCTGCAGGGAAGTATTACTTAGTGACACTCCATGCTTCACCCATCACATGATTCTGAAAACAGCGTGTTTCAATTTTGATATTTTCCCTATAACGTGGACATTAAAACCCAGACTGTGAGCTCCATATGACGTATAAAATGAACAGATTTCATAAAAAAAAAAAAATTATGTTAAGTATGACTTCTCGTTTTAAATGCTTTTAAAAAGATATAAAAATGAAGTACCTCTTATTTTCTGCTCCAAGATTAAGAACATTCTGCAAGACCTTTACAAGCTCCCGGTTCTCTCCGTGATCGAGGGTCTGGGCCTTCACCACTTCTGCGTGGACGAAATTCCACAACTCCTGCGTGTTGGTCTCTACTCGCCGCCTCAGGACTTCATACTCTCCTGAAGGATTGCTCTTTTGGTCAATGTCTCTTCTCCATGTGATATCTTCGTTCCTGAGGAAGTCATTGTTGCTGTCTAGAGCCTTGTCAACCGTAATGTCTATCTGCTTCACCAAATCTTGTTGCTGGTCTCCAGTCAGATCTCTAAATAATCAACAACATTAATGAGTGTCTCTTGAAAAATATCAATCCTCGGGCAAACAAAATCTTAAAACTATTTTTTTAAATCTTTTTATTTGGTCTGACTCACCCGGCATAGATCAGAAACAAGCCAAAATTCCAATGCTGATCTTATTTAGTTTTTTTTATTGTAAATTTATTGAAAGCTTTTACTTGAGTTATTGCACTAGTATTTTGACTAACAGCTATATGTTGTATATATTAAACTTACATTAAGCTAAAAAGAATATTTAAATAAAATACTTCAGTGATTTTTCCATGTGTTAAGCATTTTAATTAATTTTAAATCACTAAAGTCACATAAAATCAAATTCAAACATTATTGGAATCAGATCAACATTGCTTTCTCTGCATTGATTTTTGATTTGTATTCATAGGATAAATTTAACATTAATATTTTTTAATAAAATACTTCGAGTGATTTTCCACGCGTTCGTTTTTATTTGTGACCGATTCCACCAACCTTTCACGTTGGCATTATCAAACAGAGTATTAATGTTAAATTTATTCAAAGTATTTTATTCAAAAATATTAAAATAGAATTCCACCAAGTACTCTCTGTCAAAAATATTGAATTTCTCAAATTTAACATTGACAATAATGAAATTTCCCATTGTGTCTTGAACCCAACCTTAGATCAAGCTGAACATAGTATGAGTTGGCAATATTAGCAATTTAGACAACCAAAACAACTGGTATTAAACCCGGCACAAATAATAATTCACAAAAATACTTTGAAATAATAATAATCAATCATCGCTGTATTTTTCATATAAATAATTTTACTGCTTTAAAAACAATTACATAGTAAATTGCAATATTAGCAACATTCGAGTCAAGTAAAAGCACATCAAGTCACCTGAGATGGAGGTCATGGAATAGATTCTTGAGCTCTTGGTTCTGAGTGCGGAGTGTCCCCAGCTGGAGAAAAGCCTCTCCGATACGATTGTTGATGGGCTGCAGATCGAGTTTGCGGGGTGTGGTGGGTGTGCACAGCATGGGCAATACGGCCAACAGCATGGCCAGCACCCACACACACACCAGCACGGTCAGCACTTGCCACCAGCGGCCCCACAGTAAGGACTGGCGGTACAGTGTCATCTCACACTATTTATGTTAATTTATAATGTTTCTTTTATTTGCAGCTCTCCATGGAGATCACATATATATTTTTTATATAATTTATTACTATTACTTTTATATCACATGTTTTATTTTCACTATTTATTATTTTAGGCTACTGTCTATTTGTCATCATCTATAGTAATTTTTAGTCATAAACTGAAGTGTCAATCTGGAATATAAAAGAATGCTATTATTTCAGGAAGTCCTTGACATATCTTTTTGCACAAAAGCGTGGTTAATGTTTGCTCATAGCGTCGGCTCAGAGCAAGTGTGCAATGAAGTGAGGCATTGCTTGTAAAAATGCACTGTAACTAGTAGATGGGGTTCGCCATACTAGGAGCAGAAGGATGTTGCCTCATCCAATTATCATTTATTTTGTTTTGTTTGCATCATTGAATCACTAATACATACTCCTCACTCCAATAGAATATAACTATTTAATTTATCACTTAGTTCTTAAATGTTATTTTTCCTTTCACATTACTAGCATATATAAGCCATTAAGTCTTTTTGTAACTCCTGACAAAGCCCTTGAAGCTCTCCTAGCCATAACTATTGTGTAAATACATTTTCAAAGAAAATTTCTTATCTGCTTGTATTGACAACCCCACTATTAACTGTTTCAACTAAATTTTTCTAGGATAATTATAAAAAATACAAGACAATACTGACTAAAGTATTGTAAATTATATCTAGAGTGAACTTTTGGAGTGGATTGTAAATAGTATGTAACGAGTACATATTCATATAATTTTTTTTATTAAATGATTTTGATCATGTATGCATGCATATATGTATGATCATCATTAAATAACCCAAATTATTTATCCAATCTAACTATGGCTTTTTATGTATTTATATTTCTTTCATATTCTACAATTATTTTTTGGAGCTCTCTGGAGACTAGAAATCATCCGGAAATAATTGTAGAATTACGATTTACAGTTGAGAACAAAGGAGAGAAAAAATTAAGACTGGATGAAAGATTTGGATGTTTTCGCAACAAGCAAATATATCCACACTGGTTTATCTGAGATTGATTGCCCATATACGTATGACTATGACACTACGTGGGAAAATATAAATCAAATTACTACAACTTATTTATTAATAAAACATTTAGGGTTTCTAAAATGTCACTTCTACATACTCATATCTTTCGATTTACACTGAAGATAGGTTCCTTAGAAAACTGTGTAAATCGAAATTGTAGATTTTTATACATGAAACCATGTAAAACTAAGCATATCTTAAATAACATAAAAATAAGGCAAATTATAAAATTTAACCAACAATTCAATTAGTGTTATCACTTTCGTAGACTGTTAATCTTTCCTTTCTGATTGGAATGATGTCACTTTCATATTTCACATATTATCCTATTCAAACACACTAAATTGTTTTAAAAGACGTGATTTACTATTACGAATTCATTAATTATGTCAAATTAACTCTAATTAGTACAAAAATCAATCCGCCGAGAGGTGTACTTCAAAGTCACTTAAGGGTCTCTATCTGAAATCTTGAGTAGCTTTTTGAAAGCTTATATTACTTCGCAACCCTGAACTTTAAACACGCCAGGAAGACGTCGCTTCAGAATAAATAGAATTTAAAATATAATGGAATTACAAAATGTTACCACGCGAACAGAATTAAAAAATGACTGCAGAATTTTTTTGTATTTTAAAAAACCACGTAAAAATGAAATTGTGTAAATAAAGTACCATATGAATCGGAGGATATGTGTACTTGTAACTCAAGACATAGGTAAATTTCACTCATAAAATGCACAATGGTTAAAAGAAATCTATGCAAATAATAAAAAATACCTGCTTTATTATCAGTCTTTTGTAATAACCTGAGCTGCAAGTGTATAAAAAATATATTGATTGTCACGGTGAAAACCATAAATTGCATCTCTAATAAAATTAAATAAAAATGTATGTTGTTAGAAAATGTGTGACCAAAACAAATTTAAATACAATCAAAAAAATATTGTACTCCACTCTGAAAAAAAAAAATTCACCTCTAATTGACATCAGAAATTTCACAGGTGACTTATTAAACATGCGCAGTTCAAATCGTCCCTCATGACTTACACGTAAACTTAAATATTCTTCTTTCTACAATACCTTACAAGTCCCAGTTGTGGCAAGAGTTCACACAACCAGACAAGAAATAGTTAGTAAGAACTAATAAATTAGTAAATTGGTAAACCATTGAAAGATTGTGGCCACCTGCCCTCTTGGTGCTATGGACTGGAAGCCCACGAGCCCCAGCTAGTCACAGTAATGCGTCAGAAAGCTATTTCTCATAATGGTCCTTGAAAGATCAACGTTTTACTAGATATTATGTGATGGCCTACTGATAAATAATATTTACAATTATAATGTAATTAAGAACCTCAGTGTGCAGTACTGCGTAAATGTATAATTTTTGAAATATCTACATAAGTTTGATAAATCATTTAGATAATAAAACGAACAAACACATACATACACATACATCAGATTTACATAATGATGATAATCAATTTATGTAATTAATATTTAAATTTACATTACGGTCTATTTTCTAAATAAACAGGAACCTGCCCATATAAAATAAAATTATAATCAATAACATAAAATAACAAACTCCATATTTATTAAAATATTTTTTATAAAGATTATTTGCCCATAACTTTTTTTTAAAATTAATTGTGTTTAGTTAAATAACATTGAGAGAAAATAATGCATCTGAGTGTCACATTCATCAGAAGACCGTAAGTATTGCAATAATATTTATAATACACCATACTCGAATGCTCTTCTTGAATGGCAAAAATCATGCACAGCAAAAATAACAAAAGCAATCAACAGTATTCAATTGTGTCAGGAAACCGATCAGGAAGTGGCCACTTTTTATCTCGTGTAATTTAATCAGAAGAAAATAACTCACCGGCAGTTCATGGGTAACTGTAATATCAACAAAAAAAAAAAACTTTTTTCCAAACATTTTACCCATCCTTTTGAGAAAAATGAGTAACTTTCATGGAAAAGAGCTGCCTAGAGCATCATTTTCCACTGACGTTCATCCATGACATTTGTTTAGTTCTAAATATTTGTAGTCACACATTATTCTTCGTGTGGCAGCGTGGCACGCAGCACACGAGTGTGGCGCGCAGCGCACGGGTGCAGTGCGCAGCGCACGGGAACGGCACGCAGCGCACGAGCTCCGCGTGCATCACAAGTGTGCCTGATAACTCATCTTTGTTTTAAGTGTTCTGAAAGGTACATTTTTATTTTATTAAAGTACGGTTTTATGTATTTTAATAAATAAACCAAACATAATTTCTATTTAAATCACTGCTACTGTAAATCAATCTTTAGTTTTATAAAAAGATTAAATAAAATTGCTAGTATGTTTTTGTAGGCAAAAATTTGACGCCAATTAGATAAGTATTTTCAGTGATACTGAAGTGACTTGATTATAAGATATATATTTTTTAAATACGTTTAAGTAAATAAATGAGGCATTTCTGGCGCAATACTGACCCAATTTTTTTTTTTTGAGTTTTTGTAATAATTTTGATTGGCCATAATGGATGTGAATGTTGCCATGCCGAGCGACCGAGCCCGTCACAAGGCAGCGGCCGAGCGTCAGCTGACTTTTTGTTGGTTTTAGTCCTACTCGTTAGAAATTATGTCTGGGAAAGAAAGGCTTCCGATTTTCCCTTCTCGGGGGTAAGTAACTACTGAACGCAAATATAAATAAAGAAATTACGAACGCGTTCTTACATTTTCTTGTATTTTTCTTAAATGCCAAGTCTTTACATATCGGGAAAAAACAAATTATATGGGAGGGTCCGATATGTTTTCTTTTATGCGGGTCTATATCTTAAAAGCTGTGATCTTATTTTTATTATAGAGCCCAGATGTTGATGAAGAGCCGCTTGTCTGGGGCGCAAAAGGGGCATGGACTCCTCAAGAAGAAAGCTGATGCTCTTCAGATGCGATTCAGAATGATTCTCGGCAAAATCATAGAGGTTTGGATATCTTCAATCGTAGTTGATTAAGATCACGAGTTTAATTCTTTCCCCTTAGTTTTATTTTCACTTAATATTATTTTGTCTAGCAAAAAAAATAACCAAGAATGAATGGTCTTGCAAATTTTCTAAGCATTGGCGTTTTTTAGCACTCAATAATTTGCATTTTACTGCAGAAAACATTCGACCAGAGGACAGTTTTCCCAAAAAATTATAACTTGTAGTTAATTTTTCTCATGTGCTCAATTTATTTACATAACTGTCTGTAAATATTTTTAAATGTTGGGTTAAATTACATTACAGGTGGATAATGTATGATAGGTAGTAACGATTTCTTCAATTTAAAATTATTTGTTTTTCTAAATTAAAGTTTTTTTTCCAAACTAGTGTAATTTTAAGTGTTATCTATTTTAATTATTGTTTTGTACTATAGACCAAGACTCTGATGGGAGAGGTGATGAAGGAGGCAGCCTTTTCACTAGCGGAAGCTAAGTTCGCCTCGGGAGACATTAACCAGATTGTTCTGCAAAACGTCACTAAGGCTCAGATTAAGATTCGCACCAAGAAGGATAATGTTGCTGGTATGTCTTGAATAATATCATCGCAAGACAACTTCATAAAGCATTTATCTATACAGTTAGAAAATAACATTAATTGAATAACATATGTTGTAGGTTTGTATTTAAGGAAGGTTTGAATTAATTTTCCAGGTGTGACATTGCCAGTGTTCGAGTCTTATCAGGACGGCACGGACACCTACGAGCTGGCCGGTTTGTCTCGCGGAGGACAGCAGCTTGCTAAACTGAAGAAGAACTTCCAGAGTGCTGTGAAGCTGCTTGTCGAGTTGGCGTCGCTGCAAACTTCCTTTGTTACTTTGGATGACGTTATTAAAATCACCAACAGGCGTGTCAATGCTATTGAGCATGGTGAGAAACTCTTCAAAGAGTGCAGATAAGCAATAGTATATTCTCAATTTTCCAAAATTATTATTTCGCCTATTACGTTTCCAGAAAAATCCACGAAAGGAACTATATATTTTTTGTATCTTAAAGTGCGCATAATTTAAGCACACCAGTTTAAGAATATCTCTGTAGGGCAATAGTCAAAGCCGTGTATAAAATATTAGTAGTAATGAGTATTTTTCGAATGATGCTCAAATAAAATAGATAGAAATTGAAACTTTACTCCCCAAAAATAATCTTGAAAACAATATATAGACATGGTACATTGTAGATACAAAAAATTATATTGTATTAAATTCTGCCGGGTACTTTACCTAAGTACGTTAAATATTTTACGCTAGTGATCAACAATAATCATAACCTTAAAACTATTATAAATTTTCCAATTTTTGAATGCTATGGCATGCTGTTTGCTTTGTTAATGTTGTAACTTTTCAATCCTAGAACTGAGAATGAGATGTCGATTCTTTAAGGAAGCATAAACATGATAAAGCATTTATGATCTGAGTATTTAGAATAACAACATCCGCCATAACCTCCGAATACATAAAAATATTTACTCTTTCACTATTTATGTTAACTTACTGAATCATTGATAATATTTCATGTAATGTTTCTTTTAACTCTCAGTGATCATTCCTCGCATCGAGCGTACTTTGGCGTATATCATCTCAGAGCTGGATGAGCTCGAGAGAGAGGAGTTTTACCGCCTTAAGAAGATCCAAGACAAGAAGCGCATATCTCGAAAGAAAGCGGAAGATGTAAATTAGATTATTTATTTTAACAATTTATTAACAATATATTAATTCCATTACTAAATGGATGATTAAGTACAATTGTCTTCTTAGTAAATGTGACAAGCAAAGTTTTGATTAAACTTTAAAACTTTCCAAGACATTTGATTGGCTAAAATGCTTACGGTTTTTGATAACTGTAAATATGTAGCACAGACAAATTAGATTTTTTATCAAAAGAATTATAAATATAAATCTTTTTTTCAAACCCTTCTCAAACTTTGCTAGCTGGATTTTAATCACAACGTATATATACTGTAAATGATTATAAAATATAATTTTGATATTAATCAATCACTTAATATTTACAGCAAGTGAACGTCTTTCTTTTTCTAATGATTTTTTTGGAGCAATTTTGTGCTTTGTAAGTTTATTTACATCACAAGTTGATCAATAAAGGCAAGAATAGTCAGTGTATAAATAATCCAATATAACCACTGTCAATTAAGTTTATTGGATTTAATTTGTAACTATATTAATTTTACAATTAATGTGAGATCTTGAATTTTTCCAGGCAATGAAATTAAAAATGGCACAGGGAACTGATATTCGCGATGCAGCCAACCTCTTGGATGAGGGAGATGAGGACCTGCTGTTTTAATGCAGAATAGGCTCCTTGCAGAAGCACCCAAGGGATGAAGGCGTATCACTAAGTTTGCTTGTGAGGAAGTACAGGAGTATGCTCTGATATCCAAACATTCATGAATACTTAACAAAATTCTCACCATCGCTTTACTTGGGTTAATGCATTTTTACAAAATTTGAAATGTAATTTTTGACGTTTCATTTTTATCATGAAATGCTGTTATTAAACTGAAAACACTACTTTGTAAATAGGAAGTGTAATTCTAGAAGTAAATTTATCCAGATACTGTGTTTTATTGATAAATTATGACAATACATCCAATGTAATTATTATATTTTTTAATGTTTTCCCTGTCATTACAAAGATACTTGTTTTCCAGTATGATATAAATAAATTGTTCCTTCATTTGTCCCATTTCATTGCTCATCAGAACTAGTAGAAATACTTTATTCTTTACTCAAAACTTATAATATTGAAATGTACATTGAAAAATATATCATTTGTGTTTGTATGGTGTGAACATTCCTTATAAACGTAGACATGTTCATAAAGTAAATAGAAGGGAAAATTAGTTGCTTAACAACGCTATAGATTATATAAAAATAACAATTAGAATGTCATGTTGGTATGGATTTCTAGTATTCCTGAAAAATGAATGTTTTTAGGTATTTTAAGTTTGCACATTGCGCTGTGAATTCTCTCAAAAAATCATATTTTCAAGTATTGTCATACTTCCTGCTATTTATATTGTTGACAATTATGACATTAGGATGATGAAAACCATTAGTATTAAATTCACAACTCTGTAAATATGTTTGAAATTCTGTTTTATTTGATAAATGTTTAATTGTTATAATTAAAGAAACCTGGAAAAAATACATGAAATCCATTGTTACTGGCTGTGTTTTTTTATGCTGTGATGACGATGAAATTAATATGTATGAAGTCCATTCAAATTTTATTATTCACTCAAGATTTTGAGTATTTACAAGAACAAGTTTAAACGTTATGCAAAGATTGCTCTGGTCGTAATAAGTGCTGATTTGTAAGAGTGGTAATATCAAGTTTCTGAAAGACCAACCTTGAAATATTTATACAGAGTTGCAAAAAATAAACACGCCATCTGATTAAGATAACATAATGATAAGTTTATCAATAGTTATATCTAAATTCTGGGTTGCTTATTAATGCTATGCTAATATTTTAAATAAAATACTTAAGTGATATTTCCACATGTTAATTTTATTGGTAACCGGTTTCGCCAACCTTTCACGTTAGCATTATCAAACTAAGTAATGGAGAGAAAATGCTATGCTATCAGTATGCCCATTACAATCAGATGTCTTTTTTGACAAATCTCATGAAACCACAAAAAAAATTATTACATTGAATTTTTAATTAATTTATGAAAGATTTGATGTAGTATCATTCAGACTCCCGATGGGATGCTGTAGTTTTTATCACAAGTCATTAGATTAGTAATTGAGCCAGACTCGTGAATTGGAACTGACACTAAATCTACAAGAACTAATGAGTAGTTGATGCAGTACGTCAGCAGGCATTTTCAGCAATCGTTCTGCTATAAATTTCAAGCTCACTTCTACTACTATAAATCCAAGAGACTTGTCAGCGGAGCTCGGAGTGCAGGTTTTGGTTGGCTGTTCTTATCACTTAATATGAGGTGTATTGTCTGCGTTAAGGACTGTAAGATAATAAATTCAATTGAAAATGTTGAATTATCTGACAGTGTCGCATCGTACATGATCTTATAGGTTAAGGGTAGTCAACTGTTGTGTCGCGATCAACTTGTCATAGATGTAGTCTAAGTGGGGAGAGGGAGGTATAAAATACATACTGTGTTTCAGTACGAGATGCACTCATGCGAGCTTCGGGTAGATAAGAAAGATATATATTCAACAAAAAGTCACATCCAGGAGAATTAAAGCAACATGAGTAATTATTGAAATTATTAGTTCAATTAGCTTCAGATAAAGACAGATTTGGAATTTCAATTTTTTCCCCACTGAGTATGCATGTCTGGGACAAAACGTGATTTCTTTAACGATAAGTATGAAAATGTCGATTTACACAGGCATGTAGATTCGAAACAAGAATGAAAATATTATATACAAGTGATACTGGGATATTTTCTTCGGTTGACATATTTCTCAAAATCTTTTTTAAATTTTCTGGCTTGTAAGATTAAATCAGTTTGTGAAATTATAATTTTTAGGATTTGCTTTTATTTCCATTCTCAGAAAGGAGATCCCCATTACCTACATCTCCCCTAAAGCCAGGTCCCCACTAACTTACTTTAAATGGGTGGCCTAAAAATGTTGTGGCCTGAAGGAAAAAAAGGTTAAGTATGGCTGATGTAGTCTAATCTGTTTTTATGGATCGATATTAGCGAAACCAGTCACTATATACCTATAAAATTAAAATATTTAAATGGAGCTCCACCGAGTACTTTCTTTTAAAAAGATTGTTCTTTGTGTAACAGATATTTCACTCTGCTCAAACTGTATTAAAAAAATGGGTACTTGTCTTTTATCCGACCACCAAAAAACATTGTCCTATTATTTTGTTTTTTTTTATTGGCAACAGTGTCTATTTTTTGCTTCTTTTGTTGGCAACAGTGTCTATTGGCGAGAAAACACGTATTGTTTATTTATTTAATTTAAAGTATTAACCTAACCTAACCTAACCTAACCGTCAAAGATAACCGTTTTTTCATTGTTTGTAAAATATACGATACAAAATTGAAAAAAAACTTTCATTTCTATGACGAGACTCGCTGTTGCCAACAAAAGAAGCAAAAAATAGACACTGTTGCCAATAAAAAAAAGCAAAATAATAGGACAATGTTTTTTGGTGGTCGGATAAAAGACAAGTACCAAAAAATGTATATGCTGCTCCCTCAACCGGAGCTATTTCCTGGCTACACTGGTACCTGTACTTGTTTTTGTGCAACAATGTGGCAATAATAAAAATAAATGGATTTATCAGTAAAGATAGTCCAGTTTAACAGAAAACACCTAAAAATGATTGTCAATGTAAATAAAGGAAATAGGGGCTTATTATTTAATACAGACTAACTCGCATGTCGTGATAAAATGCCATTTAGTGGGTGCTGGACTGTGAGGTTAGAAATACTGAAGCTGTCAAATATAACAGTCGCTGTCAATATAAACTAAAAAATATTATTATTTACAATGGAGAGTGGAGTCTCTTTTAACACTGTTTGTAGAGTTTGCCTTGAGGAAGGAGCCAATCTGTCATTGTTTGATGATGAGGAAGACGTTAAAGTATACATGAAAGTCATGGCATGTTCAGCTGTACAAGTAAATCACAATATCTTCTTAGTTTTATCTTTATGTGTATAAATATATATATATATATATATATATATATATATTTGTGTGTGTATAACTTTTGAGATGTCATTTATATAACCTGACTTTAATATTCATTAATTTATATGTTTACTAAGAATATTTTCTTGCAGATCTGTGAGGAGGATGGCTTTCCCAGCAACATCTGTTCGATATGCTATTCCATGCTGAATACCGCATTTGAATTCAAACAGAAATGTGAAACGTCAGATACAAAGCTTAGAAGTTGTGTTTCTAAAGAAACCCTTAAGATAGAAGATTCAGAATATCATTTTGATTTTCCTGAAGATGATTTCTATCCAGTCAATGAGGAATCGTTGGATGATTTGAAGAAATTTGATACAGATAATGATGTTAAAGTATTTGACTGCCTAGATGTTACGATTGAAGTTCCTTTTCATGAAAAAAGAGCAAAAAAAAAAAGAAAATGGAAAGCTTCTGACAAGAAAACATTAGGTGAGCTCAAATTATTAAAGAAGAAAAAGAAAAAAAAACTTAATGCGCCGACTACCACTGGCTCAGGAACTTTTAAAAAACATTGTGTAACAAATAATATAGCTTCTTCACTTTTAGAAGCAAAATGCTTTTGGAATGGTGATGCTTGGAGGTAAATTTTTGTTTATATTATCTAGCAAAAATTAGGTCTGCATCCAAGAAAATAGTCACATCTCCATCCAATTGTAGTGTTCGTTGTACTATATTTAATTTGTATTACAACTGTAAAGTTACAGTATTTGTTTTCATAATAGAAAATATCAAATTATTACTTTTCTATATCTTGAAAGTAAAACTAAGAAAAGGAAATCTAAAAACAAATCCACAAATTGCTGCAATGTTTAATTGCACTGTCAGTATCAGATATATCTACTACATTCACTGGTTTTGAGTAAGGACGCAAGAAGTATAGATTGCATTTTGTTGACATAATATTAAATGCATCAACTTTTAATCCTTTTTATTTGTAGATTTACAACAGACAAATCAGAAACCGCTGAAAAAGATACATATGAAGCTTTAAGAATAAAACGAGAATTAGAGGAAGAAATGGCAAAACGAGAGAGCAAAAGAGATCGGAAAAAATTAAGGGTAAAAAAAGAAAGGACAAAAAGCATGAATCTATGTGACACTTGTGGCAAAACTTTTAAGTCAAAGTATCATTTAAGGTCGCATATAATGCTTAAGCACCAGCTGACCACCGGTAGCATCAAGTGCAAGGAGCCCGACTGCAAGAAGGTGTTCAAGCTGCATTACTACATGAACCGCCACATCAAGCGCTGCCACAGCACCAAGCGCGAGTTCATCTGCAATGAGTGCGGCAAGCAGTACGCCTTCATCTCCGGCCTGCGACAGCACATGAAGTCCCATTCCGAGAACCTAGCCTGGAAGCACTGCTCTTATTGCTCTCAGAAGTATCGTACACAGAAGTCTGTGGATATTCACATCAGATCAGTTCACACCGGTAACTTCATAATATTATCTAGCTTCCTTGCTTTTTCCTTAATTTTTTACTGGTAAATCTTGCTGCCCACAAATGTTTTATATTTAATTAATTTCATGATCGGAAGACATCCCAACCCAGGAAATCTTAACATATTGTCAATTTGCCATCCTGTTGGGTTTTTTCTCAAATTGGTTTTCTAGGAATCCTTACAAGTACAAAAGAAATGTTAATTATAAAAACATTTTAACAGCAAAATAACCTTTAAATTTGTATAAAAATTTGAATTTGCTGTGTTTTAAATTACATATCTCATTGCTAATCAAGTATTTATGTTTTGGTTTGCATGCTTGATCGCAATTATTGCAGGGGAGCGCCCGAGTGCTTGTTCGCTGTGCGACTCGGCATTCTTTCATGATGATTACCTGAAGGAGCATATGCGGCTTCACACGGGGGAGACTCCCTTCAAGTGTCCCATCTGCAACCGTGGCTATGCTCAGCGAGGAAACATGAAGAGCCATATGAAGCAGCACAGGATGTCCGAGCTGGATGAGGACATGAAGGCCACCATGAAACCCAATTATCTCAAGTTGTTAAGAGACTGTTGACAAATAATATATTTTTGTTTAAAAATGAGTAAAAAGATACGAAGTAAATATTTCAAGAATCTTATATCTATGTATAAAAATATTAGTTGATTACATTACTGTTAGGAATATCCGTGCAATGGTAAAACTACAATATTTGTTAGTATTTCTCTTAGTTATTTATATTTCATCAATAAAATCGGTGTTAAACAGAATATTATATATAAATGTCACTCGTAGAGGATTACTACTTATAAATTATATTAACTTCGGGGCCTTGCCATATGAGAAATAATAATTTTACCGATCCGGCAATGGTCACCATTCTTGCAGCTCAACCAATTCTAATTGAATGCTGCTTGCGATGGCAAGAAATGGTTTCCCCCTATTAACTATGGCGGGAAACTTCACTCCACTGTGTAAAATTTCAATAAATATTTGTAATTGCAGTTGTTTTTCAAATGTCTGTGCTACAAGGTCCTAAAACAACACGAATACCTGTTGTACTTCACTAGTATTAAAGTTTATCTGTCAAAAGGAAAGTATGTTTATGCCACGGTGATAATAGGCTAGTATCTTATTTAAAAATTGTTAATACCTACAAATTGTTTATTTTTCATATATTTTAGTGCGATTCGAGAAAGTTTTCTGTTACATGTTCTTTGTACTCAATATTATATAAGTACCAGCCAAGCTTGGGTGACAGCAATACTGTCTTTAAACTCTTTGGCAACTACCATAATTAAAGAAAATAAATTTTATATATTATCAGTAATATCTTTGTTTTATTGTCCTAATAATATCACATTGCTCAGCTGTCAAAAAATTGTAATGTGTTATTGTTTATAAATTTGAGAACTGAAAAACATCTATGCACACATCCGGTAACATGAAATCTGGTGTTTCCCTTGGCCCCCTAGTATTATGTCAGTAATTTTTAAAGTCAAATCTTTTTATATAAAAATATATATTTATATATCTTATATATAAAAAGATTTTACTTTAAAAATTAATGACACAATACTAGGGGGTCCAGGGAAATACCAGATTTATATATACACCCATACCTCGCTTTACGGCCTAGATACGTTCTACGAAACTTGGCCGCAAAGCGAAAAGCCGTATAAGGAATCAATTATTCTAATATAAATTCAATGGAATCGATTCCAAATTTGTTAAATATGACAAATAATAATTTGTTAAATAACACTTTTTACACATTCTGGCCATATTTTTTTCCAAACATGGTTCATTGTTGTTAATTTTAATTCCTTCCATGATTCACTGATGCTGTCAACAGCATCCATGGTGTTATAGTTTTTCCAAAATGTTTTAATTGAAGCTTTACCATCGGTTTCCCTTATAAGTTGTCGGAAAGTTCGGCGTAGAGAATATGCCTTAAAAGTGGCTATTGCACCCTGATCCATTGGTTGGATCAGAGCTGTTGTATTTTTCGGAAGGTACTCAATCATGACATCTTTTTCCAATTTTTCCAGTTAATGTGTAACAATCAGTAATAAATATGTACATAAAACACTCACAGACAAGTCTAAACCAGCCGCTCTATGAGCACACACTGAAACAAAATAACATTGAAAAAAAGTTTTTTTTGCTGTTATAGCGAAACATTTTAGGCCGTATATCGAAAATGTGCCTTAATTGAAAAGGGCCTTTATAGCTAAAGGCCGAATAAAGAGCGGCCGTATAGCGATATATATATATATAAAAATAAATAAATATATATACATATAAAAAATATGTTAGAAAAAAACTAATTATATTTTTTCTTCAGTCAAATAACTGCTTTCCAAGCAAGTCCACCTCATATCTATGCATATCTATCTATTTATGGATGTGGACTGTAGGGCTGAACAATTTCGAAAAAATATTGAAAATATTAACAAAAATATTAAGACGCTCTTTGCATAGGCATTCCGCATTTTCAGTTTTGCGGGCGTAGATATACGGAATGCGAAATAAAGTGGATCGATGGGCTGTCCTCGATTCCCATAGTTGTAGGCTACTTCGCCTGGAACCCGGTCCCCTCCCCCATCCCCGCGCCCCGCCCCCTGCCCCTCCCCCGCGTCCAACCCCTCGCCACACCCCTCCCCCCACCCCTGCATTCTGCGGCGCAGGGAGGGAGGAGGTGATTCATTGAATAGTTGCTGGGGGTGGAAAATTGATGATCAAATCTTCATTTGTAAGGTTTCCTTGGAAAGATAAAATAATTAATTTATACATTTTAGAATGAGAATTCTTTCTCTTTTAACATAATAATGTAACAAAGGATTTTTTTTATACACAGTTCATGTTTGAAAAAAACTAAATTATTGTGACAGATGTTGTTGTAATATATAAGTTTTGTAATTTGTAAGAATTGAATAGTATAAGTTACAATTTTCTCTTATTTAAACAGGTATAAAAAAAATATGTATATATGTCAATTCACCGCGTGGTTTCCATCACCGATTACTCTTTTTCAATAAATAAGATCGTCTTCCTCGGTAGATGACGCCCCGTATATGGTATATATCAGTCAGTTAGTTCAAATCTATTTTTGTTTTTTTAGGTCTATTGATCAATATGGAAAAAATAAATATCACAGACACTGAAATTGTACTATATATCAAGCTATAAATGTTCTACTTCGTAACACTGCAAAAATAGCATACAATCCAATTTAACCCATTATAAATATTTTTTTCTATTTACACACTAATTGGCCAACTCTACAGACAAGATTCTGGATGATAGTTTTGCGTTTGCTTAGTCCCCGCAATGAGTGCGGTCCTGAGCAAAGTTCTCGATCAATAGAGTAAAGAAAAAAATTGATTAAACTTTCGTCTTGAATTGAGATTTTCATCTCGAGATTTCCGCCCCCGCCCCGCCCCGCCCCGCCCCCGCCCCGCCGACCTGTTGCTCGGGGGCGCGTTCGTCGGGCCCGGCTCGAGCGATCGCACGTCCCTCCGCTGGCCGTTTCCTTGGCTTGAAACGCTCGAGGGGCGCATTTATTTCTCAGCTTCAAAAGAAAACTTTAACTTTAACTTTAGCTTCGGGGCGAACGACCCAAAATGCGCTTTCGGCCAGTCCCCGCGCCCGCCCCTGGAGCGATGCTCGCGCTCCCTCTGCCCGGTCGGCTCTCTCGCTCGGGCTCGCGGGGCGCGTGGCGCGTGGCGCGAGGCGCGAGGTCGGGCGGTATCGATTTCGCGGGTCGGGGCTCGCGAGTGCCCTCTGCGCGTCCGGTCGGATCCTCGATGTTCAAAATGTATAACTGCGACATCTCCGGAGATCGGAGCGGCAGCCGAAAATATTGCCGAATTAAATCTCAGGCTGTCACCTTTCCGACGGCACCCGAGCGGGAGGGCTCGGCTCGCTCTCCTCCCGCGGAATTCCTCCCGGGGAGCAGGAGACGCGCTCTCTGGGACTTACTACCGCGTCATCAATGCGATGTTTATTTTTTTAAAGTATAATGTCGTTAAATATTAAAAACGTCAAAGCTGTTATTGATTTCTGTCAAATTGTCTGAAATTACATTTAGTTTTCGGACAATGCGCGTGCACTCGTGGGCGCACTCCTTCCCCCGCGGACGCCGAGGACGACTTTCCCGATATGGCGGTGTACCCATTGACGGTGGCGTTTTCGTTAGAAAGAAAAAAAATAAACGCAAACGATGAAAAAATATTTATTTACTTTTCAATTGTGTTTATATTTTTCTCGAATATACTCGCGAGAACAGACGAGCCGTCAGATCGACGGACCTGACAGCGAGGCATCCCCGCCGCGCCGGGGCGAGTTTGCCCGCGGGGGAGCGAGAGGGTGGCGCTTTTCCATAGCTCCGTCCTCTTCCGCCCTCATTCCCCGACCGCTCCTCGCAGGGGCGACACGTGTGGCCTCCGCCGAGGAAAGCCGCGCAGTGGGCGAGCCGCGCCGAGTCGCGCCGAGTCGCGCCGAGCCGCGCCGAGCCGCGCCGAACCGCGGCTTGTCCGTCCGCTCCCTCACTGACCGTCGCCGGTGAGTTCCTATTCAAATTTTATTTTAGCCATTTTGTTCAGCTTTTCGTGAACTTTGAACTTATGCGGGAAATCATTCGGAGTATTGAGACTTCGCGGTCTTCGGTAAACCGAAGGCTCGGGGACCACTGCGAATGAAAAAGCGCTCGTTCGGACTCTCCGCCACCCCTTCGCCGTGTCCGCCGGGCCTCGATTATCCGAGTCCCGAAGACTAAGCGTAAATTAAAAATAAAATGAATCGACGTATTCTTGCTTATCGATGAATGATAATCGAGTGTTTGAGACTGACTTTTCCTATCTATATATTTCCTATCTATCTATATATATATATATTCCACGGCGGCGCATTCGTGGCGCTTTGTTTTGAGAGCCACTATATTTGTAACAATCGGGCCGATGGAGGGCGACTGAGTCCTGCGAGCGGACGGGGCGAGTGCGGCGGCGTCGGGACGCGCGAAATAATAAAAAAAATCGAAATAAAATTTAAAAAAAAACAGAGTAGCATTTCATCAAATTGATAGTTTAAAAACGTGAAGACTAAATCGATAAAATCTTCTAACCACCTTACCAATCGAGAGCCGGGGGCCGCGAGCGGAAAGTATGAATGCGAGCACGAGAAGTCGTCAACGGTAGAAATGAGCCATTGACATTGTCGGAGAGGTCATCCTCTCCGGGCTCGGTCTTGTCACCCGCTAGGAAATCGCAATACGGCCTGTATCGGGTGTGAGTTCTTCTTCCTTTGGAATTCTGAGGCAAGTTTTATTTTTATAGCATATTTATTCTCTCAGATACGAGCTCGCCCTGCTGCGGGGTAATTTAGAGATACAATTTCAGATAATCCAAAGAAGAGTACACAACCGCGTGAAGGAGGCGGAAGAAGTAGAATTCGATTGAACACGATTGAGGCGATGCTATTTTATCCGCATCCAGTTTGATTTACCCTTGATAACTTGTTTCCAAAAGACTTGACAATTAAAAAACTTTTTGCTATTTGTATACAAGCATGCCAGCCACCGAGGTGATTGACTACTCGTCAACGGGTTCGGAGAAACAAAAAATCCAGCAGTAGATATAAAATGACCATGTCATATATATATATATATAGGATTTTACTTAGTTGCTAGAAGCGATGTTTATATTGAAATGGCCTTGGCACTTGTTGAGCCACTCGCCCCCTGAGAACATTGTGTTAAATATTCATCAATTGCGTCTCCGCTGACTAATTGGAGATTTTAACAACATTGAGTGTAAACGACACATTTTTAATTGCTCTATTAACACACCACCGGCATCAGCCGGATAAATAATTACCTAGCCAGATCTCAACACCCGTCACACGTAGCCACACTCATTTTAAAAATTACACAGAATCGAAAGATAGGTACCATTCATAAGTAATGAGATTGATCGATATTGTGTTTCATTCGATATCTTATTCATAGCGATGTTCACGCGATGGAGTGAAAACTTTTTCAACGCAATCCATGAATTGTGAAAAATCTTGCTCACTCGGGCTAGCACCCGATTATTTAATTATTTGTAGTTTCACTTGCCACCAAAGGCGTTTAAATATTCTAATCGATGAATCGTTGAATGTTCAAATAATCGACAGGTAAAGGGAGCGATGGTGCTTTGAATAAAATATTCGACTGTTCGGATAATTGGACAATTTCGGTTGGCAAAAAATGAGGCCGGGAATAATAGAGTTCAAAATGGCAATCTTAAATCCGGACAACTTTACGATCGCTAACGGATCTTATATAATAAAAATTAACAGTTTGCAATCTGATTATTTTTATGAACGGTTCGAAATAAGCCGATAAGTAAACGATCGTATCGTCTGCTGCAGGTTCCGCCATGGAGTTCAGGATGATCGGGGAGGAGGACCACGCGAGGGTGCTGGAGCACTTGCGAAGGTCGTTCTTCGTGGACGAGCCGCTGAACAAGGCCGTGCAGCTGTGCCCCGAGGGCGAAGGCCACGCGGAGCTGGAGCGCCAGTGCGCCGACACCATGCGCGACGGCCTCAGCATCCTGGCCGAGGAGCACCAGCAGGTGACCTGCCCCTGCCCCCGCCCCTGCCCCTGCTCCCGCTCCTGCCCCTGCCCCTGCCCCTGCCCCTGCCCCTGGCCCTGCCCCTGCCCCTGCCCCTGCCCCCGTCCCTGTCCCTGCCCCTGCCCCTGCCCCCACCCCCGCTCCTGTCTCTGCTCTCGAGCCTGCATTCGATTACGAATATGTGCCCATCATTATGAAAGCGGTCTAGGTTATACATTTCTTGCTTCGAGATATAAACTGTTGTAAATTTGAATAAATTTAATAACATATCTATATTGTATAGGATTGTAATTTAATATATTATTAGTCTTGAATACTAAAAAAATACTATGAATACAAAATTTTGGTTATACCTCGTACGTAAATTTGGTTTTTGAGTCGACTGAGTTTGAATCGACTGAGGCCATTTTCAAAATCCAAAAATGACACATATATGACTTAAATTACAACCTATGAGTTTTATTAGATTATTTTTATATGAATTACTAGCGGATACCCGGCGCGTTCTACTGCGCTAAATAAAGAAATAAAATACTTTTTTTATTTGTTCGAAAAAAAAAAAAAGGAAATTTTGTTTATTTATTGACTTTTTATCTTAATGCTAGCGGACATATTGAGTTTTTTCGGTAGGTGTGTAAACATAAAATTTTTTTTTTGGCGTTCCAACTCTAAACGCAACATAACAGGAATTTTGCGAAAAACAGGAATTTTCTATGTTCAAACCAGCAATACTTAGCGATTGGCCATGAGCCTTGTTGATAGTTATTACAACAGCACAATTTAGGTGGATCTAAGTTGCGAATGAGCATCTATGGTGAACCAACTTTTAAAGTTAAGATGTGTGGTGACATTCCAGATGGTTCCAAAGAGTTAAAAAACTCTATTGGATTGTTCATGCAATTTTTCGCAAAATTATTGTGGCTGTGCTGCTCGTTATTCGGCTTTTTTTCAGTAAAATAAACACGTTGTTCGTTTTCTAAATGAACAGCAAGATGTTGAAAAGTTGGGTATCATTCGTGAATACTGAAACCAGGAATTTCATATTTTTTCAATTTCATTCGTGAATACCAGACCAGGAATCAATGTCAATATCAACGTTTCTTACTTTAATGGTGGTGGTGAATCCTCCATCTTCTGGCTTTCGTCGTCTGTATTTCGGACATCCATCCTCACCAGGAATTGTATCTCCGAATGTTTTCCAAATGCTTGGACAACGCTGTGTTGTCAGAAACGTAGCTTGTAAGCGGTTCTGGCAGGTCAACCAGCGTTGACAACTTGGCTTTTCCGGCTTTTTCAACCGGGTGATTCCTTTTGAAATTTCAGTGCATGGCAGTACAAACAAAGAGAGCTCATCGGCCCAATTACAACATTCGGATGATTACTGTAGTCGCAGTCGTTGTCATAATTGAATGCTACCAACTGAAAATCGATTCTTTGTATCGATTTAACCGCACGTATCTGATAACCTTTAAGCCTGTTTTCATGTTGTTGAGGAGTTTCAGCAGCTCTTGCTGTGGTAGCTCTGATTCGAACTTGTTCTAGACGTGCTTCATGTTGTTCTGGTGTTTCTACAGCTCTTGACTGCCGCTCTTTCAACCTATTTGACTCTGTACGCACTTTTCGTTTTCCGGCAGTTTCGGCTGCTCTTTCGGCTCTTTTTCGTTTCGCATCAGCTGTATTTTTTCCAATTGCAGCTCTTTTCGGTGGCATTTTTTGATATATATATTTTTTTGATAACCAAAAATGATACCCGGCGTGTGCTACTACGCTAAATAAATAAATAAATATTTTTTAATTTTTATCTTAATGCTAGCGGATAAACAATGTATTGAGTTTTTTCGGTAGGTGTGTAAACAAAGATTTTTTCATTAACTACGTGGCGATAGTTTTTTAACAGCAAGTCTTGTTCCGTTGCACAATTTAGGTGGATCTAAGTTGCGAATGAGCATCTATGGTGAACCAACTTTTAAAGTTAAGATGTGTGGTGACATTCCAGATGGTTCCAAAGAGTTAAAAATCTCTATTGGATAGTTGACTCTATTTTGGAACTTCATTATGCAGCAATGTTTTCGCAAAATTATTGTAGATGTGCTCCTCGTTCTTCGACATTTTTTTTCAGTAAAATAAACACGTTGACCGTTTTCTAAATGAACAGCAAGATTGGATTGAACAGTTGGATATCGTTCGTGAATACTGAAACCAAGAATTCGCCAGACAGCTTCATTACTGCGACCCATCTGAAATTGAGTGATTTCATAGTTTCGATTTGAAAGCTCAAACACTGCCATATCACTGCCTTTGTTAACATATTTGCATATGTCCTTGCATATGAATTTCACGGAGTTGCAGTGTTCCACATTGATATATGATTGAAATGTTTTTTACAGTATTGGACTGTATGGAACAATCCATATGTTATCAATGTCAATATCGACGTTTCTTAATTTAATGGTGGTGGTGTATCCTCCATCTTCTGGCTTTCGTAGACCAGTTTGAGTTTCATCGATCAAATCGCGTGGATATCTTTTCGTGCATTTGCCGTCTTTTATGCAAGGCGAATTCATATGCAACACTCCGCATGGGCCGTGATGTTCTTACAAACAACGTCAAAAAGTATCAGATCTTCACGTTGATGCGGGTGTTCAGCAGATATAAGATCGATGTCGATTTGAGTTGGAATAATTTTTTCAATAGACGAAACTTGTAATACGAATTTTTTCGTATAATAATTTTTTTCCCATATATAAACAGACAAACTCATTATGATAAAACACGTTGTGAATGACAGATAGTGATTTTGTTTTGAAAGTCCGTACGATCTGTCCGCGCGATCTTCACAATGTTCTTTTTTCAATTTTTTGCGAGGAACGATGTTCACTTTACAGATGTTGAAAATTTTTGTATGGAAAATATCAAAAATCGACCTAATTCTGTTCCGTAAGTTCGGCAGCCTGTAACGACAAGTTCATTCTAATATTTACAAACATCAATATCAGTATTTCTCGATTGGTAGCCATGCAGGCAGCCAGCTTCAAGACATTTTCGCGTATATGCAATACGCGAAAATGGCAGTTCCTTTTATGAATTGGAAACTTTTGTATGGGATTTTTCTTAATTGAATAAACCAAATTTGATAATCAATTTTTATAATTTTACTGGTCTCGATTACTTTCGGTATTTTTGGCTTTCAAATAAACACGGTGTGGGGGTCGTCGGTCGTACGGTTTCAAAGCCTATAGCGGACTAACAAACATTTTTAGTGTTTTATATATATAGATTATCATATTTATAATGTGAGGCTTTTACCATTACGAGTTTGAGATTTTAAAAATGTTCCTGTAAAACTGAAGGGATGCAGGGTAGTAATCGCATTATATATTTATGTTCTTGTTACGTTTCTGACTTATTGGTGGTGTATAAAAGAAGTTGGATAATATTTCCATATATATTTGGTATTTTTCTTTCGAGTGAAAAATTAATAACTGTTTTACAGAGAATAGATTTTTTCATCCATACCCATAGTAATGTTCAGGGTTGTATAAGTAATTCGCTTCTATGATTTTTATTTCTATAATATCTACCCAAAATCACGGATAATCGATAGAAAGGAACGATCAGATAACAAAAAAGGGAGATATATTTTTTTGAAGACAGAAATTTTCATCCACGTCAGTGAAAGTTTAATGTTATAAATAAATAGACCTAAACAGGCATCTCTGATTAAAAGTCTACTGAAAAAAAATACAAAATATACCGGAAAATGGTTTTCTGAAAACTATATTTTATTTTCGACTAATATTATAAAACCCACAGCCGGTCGGAAGAGCCGAGGCGTCCGCGTGCTGCAGGCTTTAGCTATAGTCGGCGAGAGGTATTTCAATGTGACCCTTGAAAATGCTCGTCTCCTAAGGATGTCAAGTCTAAAAGAAAAGTCCCGGAATTCCCTGATCTCGATCGTTTACGAACGGAGCGCGTTCTCTGGGGGAAGGGGCGTTCAGGCGTTCAGGTATTCAGGCTTTCAGGCGCTTGATCTTGTGTTGTATATTTCCATTGTGCCTCAATCCTCGGTTCATTTTATATCAATAGTTGTTTTAAGATTTCGCCAAATCACCGAAAAAAAACATCACGATGAAAATGACAATCTAATTTGTTGGCGAAACGGATTGCTTGAAATGAGCTTTTATTATCATTTAGATTTCAAAAAAAATATTGAATATTTTTTATTAATTTATTTACACTATTTTTTCATGATGCAATTCCCATTTAGTCTTAGGAATAAATATAGAATTTGTTTATCGATCATAGAGAAGAATTCAATGAATTTTAATAATAATAAAACAATATCGTGAGCGTGGGCGTGGGGAAATAATAATTGATAATTTTCCACAAATATTAAGATTATCGATTTGCACACGAAACGACGAGAAAAATAATCGATTTATTTGTATTTTTGTAATCAAAACATTGGATACGTTGAATCATCCTTAGTTTATATTTTTTACCGAAAATGGTATACCTCTTCAAAGTTAACTTTCGGTCTGACCGCTACTATCGAACATTTCGCAAAATCGACTCACTTTCGCGTCGAAACGAAAAGGGCGGCTCGACAAGGCGCGGCGCAGAAATGACGCTTCGGAACGATCGTTTGTCTGGAGTTACTTAGATGAATAAGTAAGATCGAAATCTTATTATTCCTAATTAAATACGAACTTTTTTCAATGGGAAATAATAGCATCCGACTTTTTATTCGATCATTCGAAAAGACCAGGAATAAGAATGATATCTCTGGTGTCTTGATTGTTCTTTAGTTTGTAATTATTTGCATCGCATATCGCATTTGTCACTTTATTTGATTATGTCGAAAGTTGATTTTTTTACAGAGTATTGAGAAAACTATAAATTATATTTATCTATTTTTTATTATTTAATTAACGTCCATTTTCAGGGTAAAATAAAATCTTGAAGATGTTGAAAAATTGGATAAAATGACGACTTTCAAAACCAAAGTTTGTTAAAAAAAAATTTTTTTTTAATTTTCAAACTAATCCTTATAGAAGGGTTTATACTTAATCTTTTGATTCCAATTGAAAAAAAGAGTCATAAATGTTTAGGATTCTTGGAACAGGAACATCGCGAAACTCCAATCCCGAAACTTCAATCGGAAAAACACATATTTATCATATTAAAAGTAAATAATAAGAAATTTAAAAAAAATTGTAGTGGAAGAAAGGATTTATCTAACTTTTTGCATTTAAATTTTCTTGATTGGTGCAGTCGATTTTTCGCAATAGGTACAAGCAAATGTTCAAAAAACTCGAATATGCGACTTTGCCCCTTAATTGTTTTTGTATGCTTGGTCAGTGATCAATACTCGTGCGTGGTAAAATAAAGTGGTCATTAAAAAGTTAATGTGTTTGTTAGCGACCAGATCAGAAGTTAAATTCTATTGAACACATTGTATTGTGCATGGGGCGGGCGTTTTTCGCGACATTTCGCGCGAACATATTTATATGCGACCCGCGCTCTAGTACTAGTCGACCAAAGACGACTTAACATGCGACCCGCAAACAATGTGTCAATAAATAATATACCGAAAAAAAATTGGTATGATTATAACTATTATGTCAAAGGGGGCGTTTTGAATTTTTTTTCTTGTCAAGGGGGCGGTGGTCAATAAAAGGTTGAGAGCCTCTGGTCTAGCACATAGGTTCCCAACCTTTTATTGACCACCGCCCCCTTGACAAGAAAAAAAAATTCCAACGCCCCCCTTGACTTGAAATGTTGTTCGAGTTTTTTTAATCATTTTCTCGTTTTTTTTGTGAAAAATCTACAGCACAAATCAAAAAAATTTAAATGCAAAAAGTTCATTAATTTTCCCTTGGACCCGCCACCGCCCCCTTGGAAAGCTCCAGCGCCCACTGGGAGGCGGTACCGCCCCCGTTGGGAACCTATGGTCTAGCAAAGAGGTGTCAGACTCAATTTTGCAGAGGGCCATATATTAAATTTAGTATGTGTAGGCGGGCCAGATTCAAATAAAATAAGTCTAAAAGCTCTAAAAAACATGATTATTCTTTCTGTGACACATTGCGATCGCGGGCCGTATCTTTGACATGACTGGTCTAGCACGAATCGCCTTGCCAAATATGTCTAAATAGATATAGATTGATTATCTATAAAACTGGGGCTCGTGCCGGCCAGGGCCTCGGCGAGTAGCGCAAGGAACTGGGGCTCATGCCGGCCAGGGCCTCGGGGAGTAGCTCGAGGAACTGCGGCACATGCCGGCCAGGGCCTCGGGGAGTAGCTCAAGGAACTGGGGCTCGTGCCGGCCAGGGCCTCGGGGAGTAGCGCGAGGAACTGACGCTCGTTCCGCCAGGTCCTCGGCGTGGCCTTGAACGGCGTGCTGCGCCCGGGGGACGCGGCCCGGGCGCTGCGGAAGCTGCGCACCCTTGACGACCCCGAGTACCGCAAGATCTTCACTCTGCTCTACACCGTTTCTGAAGACCTCGATCTGTTCCGGCGCTACGGCGTGGACCGCATCCTCGAGTGCCGCATCGTCTCGGTGGACGGGCGCGCGCGGGGCAAGGGGCTGGCCGGGGAGCTCGTGCGTCGCGCGATACAGATCGCCAGAGACCGCGACTACAAGGTAATTTATTATTTATCCGCGGGTTGTCTTGACATTTTAATTTACTCAAAAATGACCGTTTCTGATATTAAAACTTACTCGTCAATTATTCGTAATTGAAGCGTCATCCCACGGGTATGACGTTATTGCCGAACAGAACTTTGCGCGCGACATCCGTGGGATGATATTTTTAAAACATTAGTTATTGGATTGACTTTGTTTTTTATCCTTTGTTGTTCCAGCTCTTCAAAGGCGATGCTACGGGGGTCTATTCGCAAAATATTTGTGAAAAATACGGAATGGAAACTCTCAAAGAATTAAACTACAAAGACTACAAGGATCCCGAAACCGGGTTTCCGGTGTTCGACGTTCCCGCTCCTCACGAGACACTCAAGATTATGGTTTTGAGACTCGCTGAAAATTAGTAATGTATTTGGCAATAGACCGGACTTCGTTGGGATATTATCACAAAATGAATAGAGAAGGTGCCAGTAAATCGAATATTCGAGAGTATTATTATATTAAATGAGTAGGAACATTATTCATTATTATTATGTGTATTTTTATTTGTATTATTATACATTGTTTTTGATTTTCAACTAAATATGAAAAAGTGGGGAATAGAATGAGATAATCTGTAAATTTAAAATGGGGTATATAGTACATAACGATGAAACTCGCTAATCTTATAAAATATTTTAAATAAATTCACAAAAGTTCGTTCGTCTAAACGAGAAAAATATATCCTGTGGTGACAATCAACTCTTTCGGTTGATGCACTCTAAAGTATTGGCATGTTTTGAGATGGACATGACAAGTATATTTTAGGCACTTATTATTGATAAAAATGTCATATTTTAAAAAGTACTTTTTGAGAATTACAATATGGGTAACAGAAACCTCTATGGTTGGATAGAAAGATCTGAGTATCTACAGCTTCACTGGATCCTATACCCTGAATATAAATATTTAAAACAAGAGGATGAAGGAGAGATGGGAAAATGAGACAGTTTGTTACTGTTGGTAGCAGGGTTAAGTAATTTATTTTTGTTTGGCCATTTCTCCCCAGTTGTTGGTTTTCCCATCTGTCATCTATACAGCATAGTAATATTTATAATGTCAAAATATGTATGTACAATAGTCGGAATCATTTTCAACGTTTACTAAAAGCAACTCATGGAAATGAATCAAATTTATTGTCTTAAGTGTTTATAATGAAAATTTATGCATTGTTTTGTTTAAATATGAAGCATATTGAAAATGAGGCTATCATCAAAGAGACTTCATCTCAAAGGTGCTCGACAATGATTCCAAACGTCCATTATTCTCATTGGGACAACTTCCTGTTTTGATGAGAATTTTGATAAATAAATATATGAATATTCTTTAAATATTTAATTACTTGAGTAAAATTACTTTTGATTTTTTAAAGTAATATATTATGGAAGGCCTAGGTAAATTTTATGAAAAATATTAAATTTAATAACTTAACGTTAACATATTATTACTACTGTTTACAAACTATTTAGGCCTAAAAAAAGCTTAGGTGAGCTTCTGCTGCATTGTGTTGTACTATTTTTATTTATTGTTAGTCTTCTAGAGACGCCAGAACAAAGTGTCATCGAGCTCACCTGCTCAAACTAAAGTAGTATAGTATAGAATTGACAGTTATATAGTTGCTTACAGTTGTATTATTGATGTTAGCTTTAACGGTCATAGACTTAGCGTATCAATGTTATCAGAGTACTAAGACCAAAATCAACGAAGGGATTATTTTAATTACACTATAGTAATTTTTGGGTGTTGTCCAAAATTTATAATGTTCAACATTAAAATGATATTTATACATGAAAAAAAAATTCAGCTCAGTTTTTAGTGACATTGACACTTTTTATTTTTTAGTGACCGGTTTCACCGACCCGTTTCATTTGGAAATGCTTATGAAACAGGTTGGAAAAACCGGTTACCAGTAAATAAAAAAAATGTGCAAAAGTCATAAAAGTATTTTTATTTAAAATATAAAAAATAGTATTCCGCTTAGTATTTTCTCTCAAAAATAGGAAAATACTCATTTATATCACTCAGGACCTGCTTCAAATGCCAGATAAGACTATTTGATGACTATTTGGAGACCTAATAAATAAAAAAATTAATTTAATTTAATCCTAATGGATTTTATTTCAAGAGAACTAAGATATTTTAATGTATGATTATTCATTATCACTCACATTTTAGTGACAAAATATGAGTGTACAGGGAAGTTGATTTAGTGCTCTTCTAAATACTTACTATATATTTAATGTTTAGGCAAAAAAAATATATGATAGCATGATGATAATAATAATTTCATATAAATAACCTAAGTTCACACTTGTTATTGTTAAAACTCAACTGGGAAGAATAATCGTTAACAGAGTACATTTTATTATATTCAAGGTTGACATAGAAACTTACACACACACACACACACACACACACACACATATATATATATATATATATATATATATATATATTTTAGGTGTACCCGAAAGTTCATTTGTTTTTCGTGTAGAATACTTTTTTTAAATGATTTTATTTTATTTTACATTTCCTCGTTATCTATGATTTTTTGCCACCAAGTAGAAAGCGAAATACCCCTGTTTATAGAAGTCTTTGTCCCTTGTGGAAAAAAACTCTTCAAAGTGTCTTCTCAGGAAATGTAGAGCATTTTCTGACTAAAAATGGTGGTAGTCTGAGGGTGCGATGTCTGGTAAGTAAGGAGAATGTGGTAAAACTTTCCAACTAAGCTCCAAATTTTTTTCCCGTGTCTTTCTTGCAGCATGGGGTTATGCATTATCACGCTGGAGGATGACTCCACCTTTAGTTGCTGTACTAGGCCGCATTCTCACTATGTTTTCATTCAAGCGATTAAGTTGCTCATAATAAACATAAAAATATGTTTTTTTTTATATTTAATTTTTTGAACCATAGTTGGCTGGCACGTGCGAACACTCACTTTATCTCCATAAACATTGCAAAGGCTTTATGAAGCAACAGTTGCCGAGTTTTTTATATGAAACTCATACATCAAACGCAAAAAAAATTTGGATGGAAATTCTTCTGAATTGTACACCTAATATATAAATATATATTTAATTGACTATTACAGATTACAATCCTTATGAGCCTGTTATGAAAAGTATTTTTGCACAAAACATTCCTCAAATATTTATTTTGGATTTATTATGTTGTTAATATATTTTCATGTCTGATAGGATTTATTTATTTATAATGACCAATTTTATACAAGGGTTTTTTAGAACTTTTATGTAATGTTAAATAAAACTTTTACTATGTTTTATTGTTTATGAACTGTTATCTTATTATTAACCCATATTTAATTGAAACATATTGTTCAAACAAATATAAATGTGAGTTATTAGATATTTGGCTGGACCAAATTATAAACATTATAAAATAAATGTTTTGTGTATTCTTATTATTTATTTTTCCATTTATTACTGGCGGCTAGTGAAAATTTGCAGAGAAAAACTTGGTTTATCAGTATACTTTTATGAAAGTTTAATATGCCTGGTATTTTATATATTTTTTAAATAATGCATCATATTGCTCTGAATATATCGCATACCGTTGTTATTATGAAGGACTATTATAAATTGAAAAATTTGATCATTTAAATTTAACATAGTAATAGAAAAATGTTTTTAATTGAAATTGATACTGTTAGAATTGGAAATAGAATATGTAATGTTGCAGAAAGTAATGGTGAGTATTGTAATAGAATAACTATATCGATAAATGCACATCTGACGGCAATAGCTTCTAAAGGCGATCGTCAATAAAAACCAGAAGTTAAGTAAAGTTCAGGAATAACCATATTGATAAATGTACATTTGTCAATAATTGTTAAAAGCCTCCAAAAGTTTTGATTATGAAAATAAGTTTCATAAAAATGTTTTAGCAAAAAATAAATCAACAGGTTTTGCTAGCGAATAGATAACAAATGTATCTTAAATTAATTGAAACATAAACACAAAAAAAAATGTTCTTGATTTATAGTAAAATTCACAGTGTCAAATCTTATGTTTCACTTTAAAATTAAAAATCTTATTATGCGCAATTTAACGAGAGAAAAAGAGATACCAAACCGTTTGCATTCCACTCCAAACGCACTATATAGTTTTAGTGCCCCCATAAAGTACTCATGAGGTATGGCAAAAATAATATATATTTAGTTTTTTTGAACTTGAACTTGTAACAGTTTTTGTTTGGATTTTTAAAAAACACGGTTTTAATGGTTTAAAAAACAGGTCACTCATAGTGACTAAAAGTTTGTCCACAGAGCAAGGCAACTTACCGTATAAGTTGAACAAACTACTATGATTCAAATGCAAATAAAGATTGTGATTTTTCGCAATAGTATTCAGATATTTTTTTGCTGTAATTCGATTTTAATATTTTAAATAAAATATTTTTGTGATTTTTCCATATGTTCATTTGAATTAAAAATGTGGAAAAATCGTAAAAGTATTTTATTTAAAATTTTTTTTTTTTCAGAGAGTATACTTTTTAAATTAAAATGACACGTTGAGGAGCGCACGTGCGCGGCGCCGAGCGGCCAGAGACAATTGCCCCCCACGGCTTGTCTCTGGCCGTCGCGCTGTCACTTGACAGGTGTTTTGTCGGGAAAGTGTTGTTCCGTAAAGATATTACCGATATGAACTAGTTACGCATTGAACTATTCATTTTGATTAGATATTTTTATAGTACAAATAGTAATAACAAGAAATGTCACTGATCGAAATGCTCGATTTTGGAGATGTATCTACAGATACAGAATTTGTCAATAAAGCATCGGAATTGAATAAATGGCTGGTAAAAATCAATAAACATGTTCAAATAGCTATAGATTACAAAGATAAATTTGATAATTCGAGTATCGAAGATAAAATAAACTACAAACTATTTATGGTATACGCTCTTAACTCACTGTGTTGGATTCAATTGCGGCTTAAAGGTATAGACCCAAACGCCCATCCTGTAAAGCAGCAGTTACAGAGGATTAAAAAAATAATTCAAAAGAGAGATGAAATAATTGACAAGAGGAACAGACCCACTCTAAACAAAGATGCTACAAAGAGATTTATACGTAACGGTCTATGGGAACAGAAACAAGGACAAGGAGAACCGTTAAACAAGAAGATCAAGTTTTCTGATTTATGATAATAGCCAAAGTATTTTTTTGAAATAAATTTTTAACAAATATCTAGCATGTTTTATTCTTGATTTTTTTGATCATAACCTCATCGACACGGAAGGTAAATCGTGATTATAATTGAAAATGCATTTAATAATATGAAGGTCAGCCATCACATATTACCCATCTCTCCATTCTCTCACGCATGATTACATAAACAACAAAAAAATTGTCACTGTTATTCCGTGGAATAAATATTGCTAAGAATTTTAGGTCCAAGTAAAACTTAAAGCGGTAGGCTTGATTGAGCCCACACCTGGATATTACATTTTAAATTTTATTAGTTAGTATAAGTTTTTAAAAGAGATCTGAATGCTCAATAATTGAAGATAAAACATTTTGTTCAATAATTGAAGATAAAACATTTATCTATTTTTATCTTTTATGTATTTAGTTTAACCCTGTCGCAATAGCGATTTGTATTTTACCTATATGAACTTTAAAGGTGGTCTCGGTTAAATACATCTTGTTTATCTATATAGGAAAAAAATATATCAACTGATTGAGTTCAATTAATTTCGTCAGGTTATTTTATTGTTTTTTTTTGAGAAATTAACATTAAAAAATACAGGTGTACATAATACATACCAAATAACATGTGATATTAATATCCATTATTGTGCATTCATTAATAAAATGAAATTAAAACATACAATAATATTGAGTACATTTATCAATTCAATGTCACTTTCCAGTATGCCAGACCACCCGTGCTAATTACTGCAATGCCACAACTAATTATTGTTTTTGTTTATTATAAGTCCTTTGAATAAAATTTCATAAATTATCAATGTCTAATGCAAGAATGTACTCATTTTTTATTGTTTGTATTAGTATTCATTCAGTTTTATACCTTATATAAATTTTTGCATATTTTGCAGTATCACCTGTGAAATGTTCTCACAAAGCAGTATGCAAATAACATATTTACTGTTTAATTTATTAATTTCGATCAGATAGTATATCAAATGGACAATAAAATGGCCCACAACTCAATAACCAGATGTTAATAATATATAAAAGTTATGAATCAATCAAATGATTAAATATTTTGAAAGTGCTAATTTTCTCGACTAGGTCGGTCAGTCTTCTTACTTAATAATACAATGAACCTCTGAATAAACTATTATATCTGCAAAGTGATAATTACATTAATTATTCAAAGTTAAACATAGCATAAGTATAATCATAAAAATAATGATGATTTCATAATCATAACAGGGTTCATTAAAATTTTATTTTTGAAGATAAAATAGTTTAAACCAAAGTCATTGAAAAGCGTTTTACAAAGACATGTCAAAAGGCCCCTTTTTGTAAGTCGTTTGAATTATTCAAACACAGATAAAACTTCTATGGTCAAAAATAGATTATAACCGATGTAAACAATTTTGTTAGATAAACAAAATATTTTTTAATATATCAACATTAAAAGAGGAGACAAATGTGCAACACTTGTATAATGTAATTGACTTGCAAATGCCTACAACATATATTAGGGTATTTTTCTACATGCTAAGAGTAAGAAAGTTACAGAAGTTCGATGTCTTGTGAATATTACTAATGTGTCAAGTCATTATCTAACCTAGTTTGTAGTACGAAGTTTGCACAGAAAGGCTGTAAAGAAAATGGCCTGACTGGGACAGACGTTGTATCTATTGTTATTGCCTTCTGGGACATTCTGAGATGCTTAAGAATTCATATAGAAATCTTGTTGGAATGATTTATATCATTATTTTGATAAAATGTGGAAACTCAAAATCAAACTTACTGACCATAGGTATTGTTTTGGTGGATACAAAATATTTATTAATAAAGGAAAGTATCAAGAATAACCAAAAGTATTGTTAGTCACACTAATGCATTAAATATTTCCAGGGCCATTTAAATGTGAGATCAGTTATTAAGTCTGCCATATCTAATCAATTAAAAATCTGAATAATCACTAGCTTGAAAACATCATCACTACAAGATATTATGTACTGACAATGTACAAAAACCGGAGCCACACAAATGATTTTTAACATTGGAAAAATATATTCCTGTGAATGTAACGTATATAAAAGTATTATACTATCATCAGTCAATAAAACATTTGGAATGATGTTAAAACACTGGCCAATGCAGTGAATGGAAATTACTCTGAAATAAAACAGAAAGAGGACAGGTTAAACATGGAATGGAATGAGTTAAATTTGTAGAACAAGTCCGGCAGCTGAAATATTGTCTCCCGCCCCAGCGGTTTGCCGAGCATTCGTGCACACAAGCACTGGGGCTACGCAGATCATCACCTGCACTCCCCCGTGTGCTTCTATTGTCTCATCCCAACAAGACACCGGTTTATCAGGGTTCAAGCTGACTCGCTCCGCTTGATTCTTCTTTGTAGAAGTGGAAAAACTATCATCCATGACTAGTCTCACCTGCGCTGGAAGGATAAACTGTGTACTGCACACGTGGCGATGGGCCGTCAAGGAGGCTTTAGCTGCTGCTGCCATTGTCTGCTTCCACGGGGAACCTTTAACGGTCATGATTGCTTGGTATGCTAATGTGTGAACATGTATACGTGTAAGAGGTCTTGCTTTGGGATTTTTTTCACTGCCTTTGCGGACATAACGGAAAACATTCCGCATGTGATCAAGAGCAGAAGCCACTCGGGGATTGGAATCAGCAACTACGCTAATGTTTCCATACTTCAGGATATGGTATATATTCACCAATTCTTGTTCGTTCATTCCCAGTGAGTCGGAGTAGGGGATTATGACTTTAGTGAGGTCGGTCATCAACTGTGCTTCCACGTAGCTCGCCATCTCAAAGTGGACAAGAGTGGACTTCTTTTGATTTATCATTTGGTCTCTTAATTTTGATAATCGACTCTCACGGACACCTGCAAAATTGCTGTATTATTGGAGATGTTTTTTAATTTACTACAATTATTAAATTGTAAATAATATAATAATTATAGTAGTTAGACAAATGATAAATGGCATTGACATTTATGCAATATAATATTGTGCTACTGAAATATTGTAAAATAAATCACATTTGAGTTCATGTTGCCATATTTATCTACATCACATGAATATTAATTATACTTATGGTTATCGAAGCTATTCGAGGAAAGTATTTTTAAATACACCCCTTATCTTTTGTTTGTTAAACTTTAACAGTTAAGCAGAGATTTATTTGTAATGATTAAAAAGATAAAGTGCACACAAAAAAAGTGCAAATAAAAAACAATAATTATTTTAGGAAAAAATACCTTTGGGAAATGGATAACTATCCATCATCTGAAGTCCGCTGACTACCAGAAGGTTGGCATTGAAGTCTGGCAGCACCTGATCCAGGTGTTCGAGGGACTTGACCATGGGGTTATTCTCGTCATTGTGCAAGATGTATCGGTTAGCTCGGGGGGCTGTATAGGGGCCCCAAGAGGCTTCTGCCTTATATTCTAGGATTAAGTGAACATCGTCTTTTTCAATGAGGTCTCCACCTATGGCAATAATACCTTCTGGTAATGAACTCTTAAGTCTGGAAGTCATCTTGGAGGCAAGAATGACTTCACATCCTTCCGTGTGAAATCGAGATGCCATGACGGGAGCATTTCCACCGATAGCCCATCTCGCTGTGGGATCTTTCTCAGCAAATTCCACAAGCTCGTCAAACAGAGAGCTGTTGGACATAAACCTCCTGAAATAGCATTAATATACAATAAATTCTATTTTTAAGAGGATTAGTATCAATAAACTAACTGGATAAGTACATTAGAATAATGATAGGGACTTTATGCATGTTTTCAGTCTTATCAATTTTTTAACATATATAATTTTACAACAGCTCCAAGGACGCAGTTACTTTATTTTGGGTGTTTTTATGGTTTTGCCTAAGTAAACAACGCAATGGAGGGCGGTATTGGCTAGCTGCAAGTCGGTGACACAATTTGTTCTGCTATACTCGTTTTGCTTATTATTAAGTAAACGAAAAAGTAATCACAAGAAGAGAGAATTTTAATATGAAATTATAAATATAATAGAATGAAACCTTATAAATTTAATATGCTTGATTATATGCACTGACATTAACATTATTTGTAAAAAAAAAAAAACTAATTAGATAGTAAACCTTCAATATTTAGAGCATTAGAATTTTGTAATATAGATAATTTTCAGAAATATGTACACATTTAAGGATGCTCGCTATGCTTTTCAACAATGCTAAACCTTTATTGGCTGGCAGCCTACCCGCCATCCGAGAAGCGGAATCCTATCGAGGCAAGTCAGACTTTGCTTAACGAGTATGCCAGTACCATCACCAATTATAATTTTGATCAAAAGTCTTATAATTTTTAAACAAGAGATATATGAAACGATATTCACATTTGATTACTTATAAAGCGACACCGACTGGCGATGCATACGATTGATTATATCCAATGCCGACCCATTTAATAATTATTAAATACTTTACGAGTCGCGAATGATCGTTTGCTCACTCTGCCGCGGCTCCGTGTCTGAAGTAATAGGCGAAACTCTTCAACAGTTGCGACACAGAAGATATGTCATCGAAATGCTCCGGTTCGCCTTCCAACTCCTCGTATTTCAGCAGAGGAACGGCATTCGCGAAGATGTCGTAACAGGCGCCGTAGCCCACGGCCACCCTGGGTCTCAGAGGCCCGCCCGGCACGGAGTACTCGTTCTCGATCTTCAGCAGACTGTCAGAGATGGAGGTTATTTTCAGCAGATCGCTGTCGTCGGTTTTGAAGTATACGGCCCAAAGAATCGCGATCACGGACACCAAAGACCCGACTTTGACGGTTCGACTGAACATTTTAAAATATAAATAATGAATTTAAAAAGTAAACGACAGATCGGTATTCAATTTTGATGTCAACGCGAGCGAGCGGCCACGTCAAATGTCACATTTTCAAAGGAATCTAGGCTTTATCAGCGAGTCGGGTCGCAGCCGCGCGAGGAATGGCCGCGATTCGACGCCTCTTTCTTCTATTATTTTTGCATTCAATTGACTCCCCCGGCAGTGCGCGTTCTGAACTCAGATTCAGAGATAAAAGTCAGATTTAATGAAAATAAGGTGAACAAAGGGTTTTCTCCTAGCCAAATTCCATAACGCAAATGAGTCCCCCCCCGATGCCCCTGCGCGCGGGGTCAGGGGAACGCATGCCGTATTGTTAAATGGTCCTATGAATTAGACATGACAGCTAACGATTGCAAAATACGATTAAATTTAAAAATCTTTTCATGTAATTAAATAAAACAGAATCGGAAAATTATCAGACGTCCAGGGCGGCCAGTCGGGGGGAGGGGGGGGGTCTCACCACTCGGACACTCGCCAGCCTGGCAACCATTTATACAGTGTGTCCAAAAAGAGTATCGGGTGTTTGTTAGTTCAGTAAAACAAAAACTACTTGTCATCAATTATTATTTTTTTATTGTTGATTATAAGAATACGAAATGGAAAATTATTTCGAAAAAAATTATATTATCCAAATGGTGACCGTTACGCTGCTGGCACTCTTCTGATCTGGAACGAAGATTGCTGATAGCACGCTGGCACACATAGCCCTCGATATTGCTGCCATTTCTAACCTGATGTTTTGTTTCAATACCGTTAGGTTCGTCGGATTATTCTCATAAACCCTACTTTTAAGGTATCCCCATACGAAATAGCCAAGAGGGCTGAGGCCGGGGCTTCTGGGAGGCCAGTTGATGTTACCTCTACGTGAAATTACATTATTTGGGAATAATTCGTTAACAGCTTCAATTGATTGATTGGATGTATGGCGAGTGTACCGTCGCACCTGTATTTTCGAACATCCGGATTCATTTTCTAATGTTATCGTCACTCGGAGCATTGCGTGTACGATACTCCGCACGATACAAACGTTGAGCAGTCACTCTTGAATCATCGTTACGATAATACGCCCGTACGCAAAAAGCGCGATGCGTCCCCGGGTACTGCTCCATATCGACTAAAACTCCACAAAATGACAGACTTTACGATTCCCTCCCCACTCCCCTCAGCCGCTCCGAATCAACTTCAACGCTAAAACAATTATCCGATACTGTTTTTGGACACCCCGTATAAACCGTTGATTTTTTTCGTTTTTTTTTTTGATAGCTACAACTTTTGAAGAAAATCAATGTAAGCTCTAGATTTTATTGGTATTCTACGCAAAACAAACTATTGAACACTAATTTTACAATAGGCAGGTGCTCTTATATGAAATTGAGATAACGCCCCCTCCGCAGCGGCCAAACCGAGCACGAGGAAGGTTATCGTGATTTTAAAACAAAGTATATAGGTACAAATATTGTGAGTTGTATTGTGAGTAATTACACGAATTCTCGTAGAGGAAATGCATGTATTGTTTTTCTAATTTTAGTAACAGTGGATTATCGTTGTAAAAAAAACTAGCAGAAGTATATATATATAGATATAATATATATGTATTTGAATCGACACGGGAATACAAGGGATGCATATGGAAGGTCACGGTTCTCAGGCGGGAGCCGGAAGCTCGCCCTCTCCCGCGGGAGCCCCCTCGGCCCCCTCGGCCCCCTCGGCACCCTCGGGCAGCATCTGACTCTTGCGCTTGTCCTCCGGAACGACGACGGCGGCGGACTGAGTCTGCTTGTGGAGGAACTTCTTTTCGTTTGCTCGCGCGAAGGGCGTATAGCGCGCGCAAGGCGGAGTGAACCGGACGCTCCACGCGCCGCTGCTCTCCGCCGAAGTCGACTCCGGCTCGTCCTCCTCCTCCGCGAAGCTCTCGACGAGGAAGTTGACCAGCTCGGCTCGGGGTCCCGTCGGCTCGACCGCCGTGAGAGACGAGCCCGAGCCTTCGCGCACGGCCTGGGTGCGCAGGTAGGAGTCGACGAGGTTGGCGATGATCTCCCGCTGCAGGTAGCAGCAGGGGCACTCGTCGCGGCGCCGGGCCGCGTCCTCCAGCTGGTCGCGGTCGACTCCGGCGAAGACCTCGTCGCAGACGGCGTCGAAGGCGCGCTGACAGGCCGCCTTCCGCGCGCGCCTCTCTCGCCGCTCGCGCCGCGCCTCGCGCTCGCGGATCTCCTCCGGCGAGTGGTTCTCCACCAGGTACTCGAAGGGCGGGGCTTGCTCGTACGGGAAGTCGGCCGCGTGGCGGGTCTCCGCGTCCCGGATGGGCTGGACGACGATGCGATAGTTGCCGTCGCGCTTGCGCAAGGTGAAGGCTGACTCCAGTCCGTCCTCGACTTCCGGGGGGGCCGATTCGATCGTGATCGTTTTCCTCTTCTTCTTGGACTTCTTGGTGCCGGCGACCGCGGGCACCCCCGCGTCGCTGCTCTCGGGGGAGGGCGCCTTCCTGCTGTAGCACTTCAGGGCGCAGCCGGGCCGCCACGCCGGGTCGTACTGCAACGACAGGTCTGTAGCGGCGGGGCTCTCCTGGCGGGGCTCTCCGCGCGGGGTTCTCCGCGCGCCGACACTCACCTTCATCCCCGGGGTGTCCTTGGCGGTCCACAGCCACCCCATCCTCTTGGGCACGTTGGGCAGCTTCCCCCTGGGCACGCAGTCTCGGTGGCCGCATACTGTAAATTACCCGAGAAGAGTACCGAACGGTGACCTCATTTACCTACCTTGACCCAAATTTGAAAGAAAACTACAAAGTTTGAATGAACGTGACATTTCTTGAATAAATTCAAATTTTAAAGTGCAAATGAAAAACTATTACTTAAAAACCTAAATATTTAAAAAGTTTAATATTTTTGACATAGTACTTGGTGGAATTCCATTTTAATATTTTAAATAATATGTAAAATACTTGAGTGATTTTTCCACATATAGATTTTTATTGGTTAAAATAAAAATCTATGTGTAGAAAAATCACTCAAGTATTATTTTTATTATTTAAAGTATTTTAAATAAAACCCTTTTGTGATTTTTCCATTTGTTTTAATTTTATCGGTGACCAGTTTCGCTGACCTCTTACATTGGCATTATCGAACAAAGTTCGTTTGATAAAATTAAAACATGTGGAAAAATCACAAAGGTATTTTGTTTTAAATATTAAAACGGAATTCCACCGAGTACTTTCTGTCAAAAATATTGAATATATGTTAAGATAAAATAAAATTATTACCGTTATAATGAGAAAATAAAATTATACCATCATTATAACTTGCATACTAAATTTTATGCAATTATTCTGATATGTTATTGATTATATCATAGGTTCCCAACCTTTTATTGACCACCGTCCCCTTGACAAGAAAAAAAAGTTCTAACGCCCCCCTTTGCGCAAAATAACAGTTATCATTTTTTTGTATATTATTTATTGCTGCCCAGTTAAAAAAAAATGTTTTTCGAGTTTTTTTGATCATTTTCTCGTCTCTTTTGAGAAAAATCTACTGCACAAATCAAAAATATTTAAATGCAAAAAGTTCATTAATTTTCCTTTGGACCCGCCACCGCCCCGTTGGAAAGCTCCAGCGCCCACTGGGGAGCGGTACCGCCTCCGTTGGGAACCTATGGATTATATGAACATATTTGCTTTGAAAGAAACATACAGCAATCATTTGCAATACAAGTGAAATAAAATAATTAATCCTTGTGCAAACAAAAAACAGAGAACATAGCCCCTGTCATTTTAATAAACACAGAATATATTATTCAGATAATTGATTCACACTTGAAATACGGAGGAAAATCCTCGAAAACATTCAAGGCGAATCATCTTAATATTGTTTACACAATAAACCTGTATGGGTGAAAGACAAGAATTCATTAAAAACATTGAATAATCATCATTCATATAAAATAAAAACAAATTGCTATCTTTGCTATATACCAGGGATGAGCAACCCGCGGCCCGCGGGCTGCATGCGGCCCGCCAAGCATTTTTAAAATTGAATTTATTTTATTGACTTTCTCCCATCAATAGATTGTTATAAAATTAATTATGAGAAATGATAAAAGAATGTCTGACTGCTGTTGCAGAAATAGCATTTCCTGATAAAATAAATATTATTTCAAACATTAGTTTATCAAGATTCGTTTGTTTTTATTTTGCATTAAAATTTGTATATGAAATCTTTACTTTTTTTTAAATTTTATATATTTTTATTCTAATGTTTCTTATGATAAATAAAGATTTGTAAATTATTAATAAGTGTTACTTTATGTGCAGCCCGCCAAAAAAAAAAAAATTTTGATTGCGGCCCTTAGATTAAAAAGGTTGCTCACCCTTGCTATATACGACTGATTATACAAAAATATTTATAATCACCACACAAGGAACCAATATGATTCATTAGCCATGATACTCAAAAACTACATATCTCAAGTATTTATTTCTTACCGACTTTAATAGTGTAAGCCATGTTTTTCCTTTCCGGAGGTATTTTAGACTTTTTCCTTTTTCCTTTGGTCATTTTGAACTATTTTTATGTGTATAAAAATAATTCTCATAAAAAATTATGGATCTTTGAAATATTTTGTAGATTTCGATTCCCAGAATGGTGTTAAGCTGACAAAAGCACTAAAGTAAAGTTCTGTTCACAGTATGTGATCACATGGCATATGACAACTTCATAAGCGCAATAAAAAAGTTGTATAAATTAAAAATTACGAAGATTTGGTAATGTTAAAATATTACCCGAGTACCCAAACTAGCTAGCTAAGAAATTAAACAAAACAACAAATGAACATCACAAGGGAACAAACAATAGCACCGAAGCATTCTGTTCCATCGTTTTGAATTCCTTCTTTTTCAGTGAGGCCAGACAGGCCGAACCTACCTGAAGTCTACCTAAATAAAGAAAAGATCTTTACGGTTGCTCCCACCTTATTTCTTTCAAATCATTTGAGAATTGATTTTATGCATAATCTAAAAGCATTGAGGAGACATCAGCATTTATTTTAAACCAGTAAAATTATTTTGATAAAACTATCTCAAAGGTATAAGTTTTTTTGTTGTTTTGAAAAAAACACAGTGGAAACAGTCACCCTTCAGCAGTTAAATATGAATCTGCAATAAATCAAACACTGTAATATATAATATTTTATTTAATGACATTTTTTATTGATGGTGTATTTTAAAAAAAAAAACATTTACATATATTTTATTTTCCAAAACACATAAACCAAAGAAACAAAAGATACTTCTTTCCACAAAAAAAATAGAAAAGGAACAACATTGGAGAAAATGATTAAATGCAATTTATTTTAACTCGCCACACAAGCAGTTTACGGCTAATTTTAGTTGATAAACTGCACAACTTTTGATGTGAAATCATTGCCACTTTTAATTAATTTATGACCAGCAAAAACTAATAAAGTGGATATTATAATATGTGCCCATTCCATTTGCTGAAAATAATAATATGCGAGATGTCTCATTTATCACAATTTTCGTAGAGATCTGAAGACTGCTAGAATAATAGACTCAATTTACAATCCACGATCTCAGATGATAATTGGCCATTTTCACTCTTGACAGTAGTCGGAAAATGTTCCCTGAGGATGTGCCTCTTGAGGAGTGATTTCTTTCGGAATTTAGCACTGCAACGCTGGCAGTCGGCTTGAACTTTACGGTGCTGATGGTCCTCCCACTGATGTTCCCATTTGAGTTTGACAGAACGGAATCTCTCTCCGCAGAACTCGCACTTGTAGGTCACGTTGACCTTTCCCAGATGGGACATTTTGAGGTGCTTGCGCAGGTTGGATTGGAAGTGGAAGAGGCGGCCACAGTAGGGACACTTCTGGGGGCGATGGCGTTGGTGATAGTCCATGTGGAGGATGAGCATGCGCCGCGTGTTGAACTTGCGAGCGCAGAGGTCGCACTGGAGAAAGGTGTTACCGTGCACTTTCTTGTGCTTGGAAAAATTACTGGAGTCCCCGAAGGCGCGGTGGCAGAGGGGACACGTATAGGGAGTGAGCATGGCATGCTCTCGTAGGTGAGCCTTGAACTTGTCCACCTGCCGGAAGTGAGGCGCACTGCACAGCAAGCACTGGTAGGACTGCGGCGAGGGAAAGGCACTCCGAGCTGAGCCGTCTATAATTTGAACGATGTGGGATATTAAGTGCCGTTTCAAGTCACCCATCCTCTCGAACACTTTGAGGCATTTGAGGCATTTCTAAAATGTTGTTAAAAATATTTATTTTTTATAAAAGTTATTCTTAAAATAATTAAGCTCGCTTCTCCAGTGACGCCTCAGCGCTAAGGAATGCGACACTTTATATTGCATATATTTATAAAAGTAAGATCTAAGATATCTTAGATGTGTGCTTTGCACAACAGGGATAGATCATTAAATACAGTCATTAATCAGTAAATATATTTAAAGTTTCAATAAAATGAGCAGGGACTACTCTCTTCAATTATAAAGACACTTAACTAACCTTATTCTTTCTCTCTTGTTCAGGTGAAATATGATATTCATTTTCTTCTGATTTGATGAGTCGAGTGTCACTTATGGTTGTATCTACCGTGCTGGAGACATGTACCTGAGAGTCAGTAATTTCTGCTTCTCCATTCACTCTGTCTTCTTCGCCCATTTTAGGGTACAATCCGACAAGCTGTCCAAAGAGAGGAAGTCTTTCGTTTTGTGATTGATCATTTTTATAAGTCATTAAATTTTTTTCAAAAACTTTTCTCATTTCAAGACTACTACACTTCTTTGAGTACTTTGACGAGACGTGCCTCTTTCCCTTTCTCATATTCTGCATATGACAGTTTGCATGGCTTGAAAGATCAGTCTTCTTCAAGAATGTAAGAGAGCAGAGGTTACAACTGTACTGATTGATTTTGTAATGAATCCTTGCTTGATGGGATTTCAGAACATGTTTGAATGCAAATTTAGCACCACATACATTGCAGACAAACGGTTTCTCCCCCGTGTGTATGCGCTGATGTATTTTGAGGTGAGAGCGTCCTGCGTAGACTTTCTCGCAAACATTGCACTCGTAGTTGGGGTTGCCATGCATCTGGTAATGCATGGTGTACTTAGTGGAAGACTTGAATGTCTTGGTGCACTTGTCACAGCTGTAATGTATTTTGGAGTTTTGTTGGTTGTATTTCACTCCCGGTTTGAAGTCTGCATGTATAGTACTCATATGACGTCTTAAAGAACTTTTTTCCACAAAAAACTTTTTGCAAATGTCACATTGGTGTTGTTTATCCATATGCGTCCACAAATGGCGTCTTAACGTCGGTTGTTCTTTGAATGCTGTAAAGAAAAATTCATCAAAATGTGATCAATTTAAGCTGAAATTTATAATTCATTACAATTTGAGCAACATTGCACTGCACTGTGGAATATTGAAGTATTTTAAGTATACTAGTAGTTACATAAATATTAAAAATAAATATATAAAAATATCATTTTTTAAATTATAAGTACAGTTTGCTGATGATTTTAATATTCAAGACAAATTTCCTTGATTTGTGACATAGTTAAAAATATTTTTTTTTTACAATGTTTTGGTGATAATATTTACTTATAATTGCAGAGATAAATATTATTCTTGATTAGAAATATTACAGGTCTACAAAATGTTTGTCTTTATATATGATGTGTTTACCCTTTTTGCATATATCACATGCATGCGGTCTATCTTCACTATGCACAAGCATATGGTGACTTAATGCATTGACTGAGCGGCATCGTCTTCCACAGACCTGACATTCAGTGTCAATTTTTTTTGATGGATCAATTTCACTACTAATCAGTTCACTTTTCATAGTTTTGGCTGAGTGTGGATCTTCATATTGAAAGTTATAATTAACTCCAGGTGCTGAATATCTGTCGTCAGCTTGATTAACAGGATTTATTGTAAAGTTACATTCATTGTGATAATTTTGAATAGTAGAATCAATCTGAGGCATCGAATTTTTGTTTGAGCTCCTGTCAGTGGAATGATCTCCGATATTTGTTAAAATATAGTCTGTTTCATTATTTCCAGTCTCGTATATTACATCAAAACTGTTTCTTTTTTGTAACGTGTACAAGTTTTTAGCCTAGATAAAAAAATATAAATAAATACACTTTAAAACCATACTTTTAAAATGTACACAAATTATTTTATATCTAATTGACAGAATTAAAACATGAAATACTTAAAAACCTACCGACTCCAGAGCAGAGTCTGAATTTGGATCTGGATCATTTGTGTGTTTAAATGAATAGTGATTTATTGTACTTTGTGTCTCATAATAAGAATTTGTCTTTGCAATTTTTGGCGGATCTGAAGGTGCATTTTTATCATTACTGTGATTTTGATCATATTTTAAAATTTTCTTTGAAAATTTATTGTTCTTAATAATTTGTCCCAATACTGAATGGTCAGTTTCCAAGTTTCCGTGATTATTATTGTACAAGCAATGTTCTGATGCATCGTCATAACAGAACTTGTAGTTTAAAACTCCCTCAAAAAGGGAATGCTCTCTTTGGAAGTGGTCATATATAAATATCTTAGAATATATCTGAATGTTGTTTCCATTGTCAAAGTTTACAGAGTTGTAGGGGAAGTGTATTGATGGAATGGAATTTACTTCTGGCAGCATTTCTTCTGGTTTTTATTCACTCTTGTACAAATAAACCTGCAAAAAACTTTTTTGAAGAAATTAGTAGCATAGTTTTTTTTACTTCTCAAATAACATATGAGTCCTTAATTAAAATGTACATTATACTGAATTTTCAATGAGTTTCAAAAATTAACGATTGTTTCAATAAAAAGTACTGATTCTCTGTAAAATATTTTTAAAACAATTGAATTTGTCTGGAGAATGTTAATGATCAACTGTACATAAAATTGTAAATAAAATCTTTACTTTCTCGAAAAAAAAAAAAGTCAATAAAGTTTACGTACATAGTTTTTATGTACAAGACAATAAATAATTTAAGTGACAATTTCACATGTATATTTTGTTAAATAAGTCTTGAGAGAAAACATTAAACAAAAATTACCAGGTCAATTCTTGTAAAAGTATATAGTTTTATGTGCAATCTAAATAATCATTAATTAAAATGAACTTCTAAACTACAATAGAAAACAATTTCAATTATCAACACAAAATATTTCGCAGCTTAAGCCAAATGATTATTAAACAAAATAAAAATTAAATGCTAAAATGGGCCAGAAAAATTGTGATTCAGTGTGTAAAATGAAAAAAGGGAACGAGACTAAAAGCATTTGACTGATAAGTCAATAAGCTGTCACGGACGAGCAAGTTTAACAGCGTGAAAATCAGACATTCATTAAAAAAATATATATTTTGACAAAATGGGATTGCATTGAAATTTATAATTAAGTACACCTACCTGTTTACAAGACACGCTTATTAATGAAATTAAAGATGGCAATTTCTCTAAATTTAGTTTAAACATGATTTAAAAACTAATATTTGTAAATTTATGTAGACACCAAAGATATTAGTATGAATAAATATATCAGGTTAAAAAGTTACTGAACGATACTCACTTTTGAATTGGCTATTATATTATTATCACACAATTTATTGATTACAAAATTAATTTAATTATAATAGCATAATTGAGAAAGTGCTGTGGGTAGACGCGATTCTTCAGTCGAAATAGCGAAAGCTTTATATTTCCGGTTTAGCGGCAATTCCGGAACAAACATTACCACCATTACTAATATTGCCATTAAAATAAACTTTAAATACAATATGAAATGAAATATATCGTTCATCAATGAGGAGGTTAAACAATTAAATAACATTTAATTACACTAAATATATATAATTATTTTGTAATCAAATTTAAAAACAATTAATTTTCCATACTAATTTAAATAAAACAATTTTGAGATTTTCCACATGTTTAATTTTATTCGTAACCGGTTTCACCAACCTTTCACGTTGGAATTTTCTAACTGAGTAGGCATTATGAAAGTGAGTTGCGGAAAAATCACTTAAATATTTTATTGAAAATATTAAAATGAAATTCCACTGAGTCAAAAATATTGATTATTTCATTAATACTCTCATTTTAGAAATTCGCCCAAATTCAGTAATGGTGTTAATATTTAATAATATTTTGGATACAAGCAATTTTCACAAATAATTTGATTATTCAATTATTAATTTCTATATTTGGCTAGACTGATTGTTTGGGCGTTTTTTGTATTCAATTATACGGTTATCAGCTTATCAAATTATTGATTTAATTTAAAAATCTAATTAATAATTAATTACAACATTAATAAAAGTGTATATAAATATTCATTTCAATTTGCATCGAGTCCATACACACACGAGTGTCTCGTTTGATGCAATAAAGGAGATGTAGGTAATGGGGGCGACTTTTTTGTAAATTGAAATAAATTTTAGATTAATTATTAATATTTTAGCTCTACTATAAACTTTACTTATCTAAATAACAGTTAAGATCACCTTTAATCATTTTGGGATATTCATTTAAGAACTATAACCATTTTAAAAAAAAAACAAATTTGATCACCATTGTCCACATCGGACGGCAATGGTGATAGCGTTTCAGTTTTTCTTGCAATGCTCATAGATGGCCAGTGAAATATGGCTTGCATGATTATACAATATCAATAGGACCGGTTTGTCTGCAGGAGATTTAGTATGATGGCTAAAATGGATTTTCATTGAAGTTAGGTTGTGTGGGCAATGGGGGTCACCTAACTTCAATTGCCCACATTGCTGAAAACGAGAAAAAAATCCAATCATAAAAATTGAAACTACATATAATGGAAAACTGGGTTTTAAATCACGATCTAAAATGCTATGGTAATTACATACCACAAGCATAGAAAAGAAATTCAATATTTTTGACAGAAAGTACTTGGTGGAATTTTAATATTGGAATGGAATTTTAATATTTTGAGTAAAATACTTGAGTGGTTTTCCACATGTTCGTTTTTATTTGCGACCGGTTTCAAGTATTTTACTCAAAAACATAGAAAGAAGCACAAAGCAGTTTAAGCCTTACCATTGGATTTGTCCACTTGAAAAATTAAATCAGAAGGGGGCAAAATCGTTATACTTCTTTAACTCATTGACGCGTGGCGCGAACTGAGTGAGCCGTCGTCAGAGTACCGTACCAGTGCACAGGTAGCGATTGAGGGTACTTGTTTTTTATCCGACCACCAAAGAAAATTGTCCTATTGTTTTGATTTTTTTGTTGGCAACAGTGTCTATTGTTTTGCTTCTTTTGTTGGCAACAGCGAGTAAATACGTATTGTTTGTTGATTTATGTAATTTGTCAAAAAAATGAAAGTTTTTTTAAATTTTGTATCATATATTTATATAGTTTTTAGTATTCAATATTCACATTTTATAGGCAATGAAATATGAGACATGCATTATCCTGGTGGCCAGAATTTTCCAATGCTATCCATGATGGTGTCGAAAGGATCCATGTGTCTCATTTTCACACGATTTCTCCACATGTACTCGCAGAGATAAGATTTTTTCATATGACGATGAGTCCCGTTGTGGCGTTTGTTTCTTTCTTTTGCAGATTTCCATGACCGCTCGATTCGTTGGGTGTTAGTACCGGTATTAGGATCCACGAAATTAAGGCTGTGATTCACTGTTTCGTGAGTGTAACCCATGCCAGCTGCAGAAGCTATTCCATTGTAAGCGCGCCACTGATCGGACATAATTGTTGTTCCCGGACGAATTTATTGCGTTATTAAAGGCATCAGAGTGGCAGCACTTCTGTCGGTGACAGCCAACATAAAACTTTCTCCCGTATCGCGACAGATGCCGCCAAAAACCCACTGCTGCGGTGGATGCCTGCCCATGTGATTTTTACGTCTTGTGAAGAGGCTTTCGTCTATTTCAACTACGGTGTTAGGCCCTCCGATAATTACAGGGTTTCGTATAAGACTGTCTGCACAAACCTCGCGCATGTACATGTTCCAATTGATCACAGCAGATTTCGAAATATCCAACTCACTTTCACAGAATTTGATGCTAGTCAGCTCCTTGCTCCAACAGTAGATGAATAGTATGACTTGTCTGTAAGTTAACTTCGATCCTTGCATCCATGTGTCACATCGTACATGTATCATCTCTCTGCAACCACTACGGCTGCACCGCCAGCGATCGTGTTGTTCACTCAACGACAGTACCATGGCATGACTCTTGGTACATATGCGTGGATTGTGTAAAATATCACGCTGTTGTAGAAAAAGAACGCTACTAGCCTTGTCGTGTACGATTGCTGATAACTGAAGTAAGTTCATTTTTTGTTTGACGGTTATCTTTGACAGTTATACTTTGAATTACATAAATAAACAATACGTATTTACTCGCTGTTGCCAACAAAAGAAGCAAAACAATAGACACTGTTGCCAACAAAAGAAGCAAAACAATAGACACTGTTGCCAACAAAAAAAGCAAAACAATACGACAATTTTCTTTGGTGGTCGGATAAAAAACAAGTACCCGATTGAGTTCAAAAACATCGCCCGCTCTCGTTTGATTTCTGTTATAATTGGTGACCACCATTGCCTACTGACTCCAATTGCCTACATCTCCCGTACTCCGTTTAAAAAAATAATCGAGTTTTTTCGAAATCTTGTTTTCAATTAATTTCTCATTTTTTTTTGCGATGTTCAAAGTGAATAATCTATCTAGCGCCTCGGAGAGCCTCGGAGCGAGGCGGGGCGAGGCGAGGCGGAGCGGACCTGGAGCGGCCCGGCGCGGCGCTCGCTCGTCGCCCCGTTGATGTATTCTGTGGCGGCGCAGTACGCCTCCGCCGAATCGTACAAACAAAATGAATGTCAAATCTTTGTTTAGGTTATACGCGTGATATTCTAGCAATTGTTAAAAATCGATCGCGCAAAACGATTGATATCTATCTGTAGATATAAATATCACGCTTTTATATTTATTTTAAATTTCATTTCTGGTTGAGTAAAATGTATTGGCATTTTTCCAAGGAAAGTTGATGGGCGCTTTATTTTTACCTCCCGCATTGCACGAGATCAGTTCGAGTCAAGTAGTTTATCGATATGAGCTTGTAAAGTGCGCGAGTACAGTATGGGCGACGAGGCGATTATCGGAGACTGGATGAGATGCAAGATTCTTGGATCTGGAAGTTTCGGAATCGTTTCTTTATGGCTAAATTCCAAGTCAAAAGCGGAACTCGCCATTAAGATCTGCAAGTTTGGTGACGATGTGCAGTTAACGCAGAAACACAGAGAGAGATGGACCAAAGAAGTGGAGATGATGAAGACCATCAGTAGTGTCAATATTGTGGCAACTAGAGATATTCCGCCCGAGTTGGCGAAAGGTCTGATCCCCTGCAATGTGTCCGAGCTTCCAATTCTGTGCATGGAATACTGCAATAAGGGAGACTTGAGACAAATCCTCAATCAACCCGACTGGAGTAATGGTTTGCCGGAATCCGAAGTGAGATGCGTGTTGAATGACATGAAAAATGCTATCTCTCACCTGCACAAACTGAAAATAACTCACAGGGACTTGAAACCTGAAAATATAGTTTTGCAAGATGCAGGTGAAAATTGGTCCACAGAAGAGAACTCGGTTACTAGGAATTTCATTTATAAGCTTATAGATTTGGGCTATGCGAAAGAAATCGACTCAAACTCTGTGTGTGCTAGTTTTGTTGGTACTCTCCAGTATCTTGCTCCGGAGCTTCTCTACAGCAAAACCTACAGCAACACTGTGGATTACTGGTCCTTCGGACTGTTGGCTTTTGAGATCATTTGTGGCGTTCGACCCTTTCTTCCTAACATGCCGCCCGTGCAATGGATGACTCACATCAAGCGAAAGACTTCAGAACAAATTTGTGCTTTTGAAAAGATAGACGGTGAAATTGAATTCTCTTCTTCCATTTTTCAAGAAAATTATATATCGCGATGTCTAAAGAAATCCATGGAAAAATGGCTCAAGATCGCTCTGGAATGGGATCCGAAGAAACGTGGCCATGGGAGCGAAGAAAAAAGTGTTAAATTTAATATTCCTGGTGATTCTCCAGAAGATTCTGAGTCTTTTGAAACAAACAACAGTGCTGTTGAAATATTTTCTCTTCTCGATAAGATCTTGGCAAAGAAAATTTTGAAAATATTTTGTTTGCCAACTTATGAGTATCTGAGTTATGAGGTGACTGAAACCACTCCCATCAAGACATTGCAGGAATGGATGGAGCGCGACACCAAAGTGCCTGTGGATAAGCAAATCTTGGTATCTGCCCAGCTTCACCGTACTGTGAACCAGGAGGGATTCGCTCGTGACCACTGGGAACCTCATCAGTCCACAATGCTCTATCTGTTCCAAAGTGATTGCTCCGTACACGACGGAATTAAACCTCAATTACCAGGCAGAATCGCCAAGTGTTTTGAAAATTTCAGGCAAAAAGTCACCTACAATTATTACTTGAGTGCCGTGTGCAATAGTGTATACTTTATTAAAACCGAAGAAGACCTCTATAACAGCCTAATCAAAGCATACATCTTGAGAGTAGACAGTTTAAAGGATGAAATTAAGGTTTTAGAACAAAAATATATCGATTCGGATAAGAGTATGTGCCAACTCTTTACTAAACATATTTTACTTTCTGATATTATAACTCTGGATGAGCAGAAGTTAGAATTTGTTAAAAATCCAGCATTCAGATCGGCTCATCAATCTTGGCTCTCAACAGTAAACTTTCTTGATGAAAACATTCTCAAACTGAAGGATGCATTTTTACAAATAACAACTCGCCTTCAATCTATAAATAGAAGGTGCAATGAAATAGGTGAGAAAGATGTATACACCACTCTCAATACAGTGGATTTTAATAAAATGCGTAGTGTAGGGACATCTCTAGTTGCAACGATCCGTAGAATTCCCAAAGAGAGTCGAAATATTACTTTTCCCTGTGTGGATGGTGTGAAGCTGACAGGTAAATGTATAAAGCTTAGACAAACTCTCTTAAATAGCATAGGAAATAAACAAATAGGTCAGAAGATTCTCGATATTCATTTGGAGACAGAGAAAATAAGCCGACTCATAGCCATGGCTGGTGTCAAGGCAGAGGATTTGTCAAGTAAATTATCTAACTTTTTAATGGAGAGAGAAAAGTTAATGTGGAAATATGTGATAATGAAATCCACTGCTGCTACTTCTTTTTTCCCTTGCACTCCAGAACTGCAAAAGAGTTGTGACTCGGCAATGGATTTTAGAATCGGAGAGGCCGTGAGGGGTCCCCCAGAGAACCTGCCTTCTCGAAACACAGAAGAATTAGAATCTCTCATCAAAGAAAATCAAAGTCTGCACATTATGTCAACTGACTTTATTAAGAAATCCAAGTCCATTCAACTGGACATGCTGTGTGATTTTAATTTTCTTAAATGATATGTGAAATGTTTCTGGGAAACTGGAAGACTGATCAAAGTGTTCATCCCACATTTTAGTAATACTTTGTCAGATTTCTCGATGTTCTACCTCTCTGATTCATGTAGTAGCATTAAAATTATACTAGAAATTAAGTAATTTATGAGAAACTCGAGAGTTCGACTTTAAATCTCCTGCATTTTAGTTGGACGGTTGGCATTAAACATTTTAATTACACAATAATTTTATCTAATATAAATTGAATAGGAATGAGAATTCACTTACCACATGATTATTGTCAAATGCTGTAATTAATAATCATATTTTGAAGAGGGATTACAAATAAGTTGACAAAATGATTAATTTTTAGCCTTGTAAAGTAATTTTTCTCTAAAAACGATGTGTAATAACTACTGTAAAATTATGCAAGAGCTGATCAAGACATTTGTATCATGTTTTTCCCTGCAGGGTTAATATAAAATCGTTGATATGTGACATTCTTTTTAGTCTAAATAGACCATAGGTTCCCAACGGTGGCGGTACCGCCCCCCAGTGGGCGCTGGAACTTTCCAAGGGGGCGGTGGCGGGTCCAAGAGAAAATGAATGAACTTTTTGCATTTAAATTTTTTTGATTTGTGCAGTAGATTTTTCACAAAAAAAACGAGAAAATGATCAAAAAAACTCGAACAACATTTTTTTTACCTGGGCAGCAATAAATAATACACAGAAAAAAATTATAACTTTTTTTTTGTCTTGTCAAGGGAGCGGTGGTCAATAAAAGGTTGGGAGCCTATGATATAGACGATGATTTTTAGCATTACGCAGATATAGCTGATAGGCAGAGACAAAAACTGTATTTTTTTTTGTCATGTAAATGCCAGGTTGTATTTAATTCATTATTTGTTATATTTTTGTGGAAATTAATTTGAAAAAGGCACCTTTTACTTAAAAAAATGTACCTATATTTTTACCAAATAATTATCAAATATTTATTTGTGAAATGGAAGAAAAAAAAACAAAAGAGCAAAATTACAAAAAAGTTACAAAATGTACTGAACGCATGTGTGGTATTGCACAATCTTAACACAACTGACATATTTGTGGATATTATATTTATATTGCATTTTATCTCTCAAATCAGTACTCAATGTGAGTGCTATAAATACTAAAGGGAAAAATATTTAAATGTTTTAAAAAATAATGAACAATATTGAAAACACTTGACCAGAAATAATTATAATCCAAAAAGTATAATGAGGTTTACAGATTTTAGCGGATACTGTAAGTAGACAAGATAGTCTAGAAAGCTCTCGAGTGTTATACAGATTTATTGTTAATAAGATTGTATATAAAACTATTTATTTATGGATTTACTTTGGATAAATTGACCTAACTTAAGTATTCAATATTTTTGACAGAGTATTTGGTGGAATTCCACTATAATATTTTAGATAAAATACTTTGTGTTTAATTTTATTGGTAACCGGTTTCGCCAACCTTTCATGTAGGGATTATCAAACTAAGTTTATAAACTTATAAGTTTAGTTTGATAATGCCAACTTGAAAGGTTGGCGAAACCAATCATCAATAAAATTAAACAAATAAAAATATCACAAAATTATTTTATTTAAAATATTAATCTTACTAAACCGAAACTGAAGGGCCATAACGTGACAATATGTAAGATAGTCTCAAAAATTACTTAACGCACTGAATCATGTGTAGATATGTGTATATATATATATATATAAAATATGTATTATTTGGTAAAAACTAATACAAAAAATCTTTGTATGTTATGATGGTGCTGATTGAATGTCCATATCTATTGCCTACGTAATATTTTTATTAGTTGTAAAACAAATTTTATTTAAAAAAAATTTAATTAGTACTTTTTGAAATAAGTTCCTCATTACACAATATAATTATGTATGAGGTTTATAAACTAAAAGTTTTCAATAAGTGATTGTAGAGATTATTTCAAAACAAAGGAAGTCATTATGTTCCTGATGTTATATTTGACATCATCGATATATATATATATATATATATATATATATATATATATATATATATATATATATATATATATATAGTAGTTATCAGACCAAAAATGGAACTGAGCTCTTTACAAAGTGGTAAAATTTAGTTTTCAATGGAGTATTTTAAAGAATTACCTTTACAATCATGATTGATGAATTATCACATGCGCTAATTTCAAGGGATCTATGACCCAGATGGATTTGAACAGAGTTAGAGAAAATTGTTTTTTGTTTTATTACTCCCGAGTTAATCAAATCTGTAAGATAGATATTTTAGTCACACATGCACATCAGTACTAAAACCGAAAGGTTTTGATATTTACCAAACACCAAAAAAGTAAATTTTTATAAACAAATTTTGTGGATAAAGTTTTGATTGTAAATAGTCTCACCAGTCATTCTTGAAATATTTTTGAATAAAATACTTGAGTGATTTTCCACATTTTTATTTTTATTAGTGACCGGTTTCGCCAACCTTTCACGTTTGCATTATCAAACAGATATACATTTTATTCAAAAATATTAAAATGGAATTCCATCAAGTACTCTCTGTCAAAAATATTGAATTTCATTCTTGAAATGTCATCACAGTGTGTTGTGAAAATAAAATTCTATTTACAATTTTTCAGTAAAAGTTGTTTTCTATTTATGTATCAAATAAAAATTCTGTGTACACTTTTTCAATTTCGATTGTCGAAGGATTTAATCCCACAAAATAAACTTCATAGACACTTTAAATTATTACTTAAAATTTGGATAAAGAAATTATGTAGCAGGTAAACGTTTGATTTGCATTTCACTTTGCGCATAAAAAAATATGTAATAATTAATGCAGTGATAAAAAATTATTATAGACTTTAAGACATACAAAAAATAACATACTCTCTTAAAACTACAATATTCCAACATGTGTTGACACCATAATTACACATTAGGATCGACCACATATATCTTAACATCTGGAGGAACCAATTCTTCTGTCAAGGAAGCGTCTTTGGGTTCAGTTTTAGTCTGCACTTGCTGATAATTATTATCTACACTGCTGGTACTCACTACAAGTTGAGTTATCACATTTTTATCTAAATGCTCATCAAACGATATCAGAGTCTTGCTGTCCTCGGAGGCGGCGGGCATCATATCACCCTGGGTTTTGTCAAAGTCGTTCTTGCCAGTAGATTTAAGATAGTGAATGGGATAGTGATTCTTGAGTTCGCTTAAAAGGCGGAAACTTTCAAGGCACACTGTGCACCTGAAAAACAAATAGGGAAATTACTGAAGAGGTTACCAAACATGTTATCATTATTACAGGTTATTACTATTGTAGAAAGATTAAAACAACAGCTACAGCGGAAGTCTCTGAAAATCAAAGACCGAGTCCGGAAGTCTGCAAAGTTAGAAGGATCTTTCTGTACAATTGTAATGATCACACATTCACTCATGTGGTTTTCTGCTCAGCCAGATTTAACAGGAGGCCTTGGATATTCTCTCACGGAATGAGGCAACCAGCCTTCATAACAAACCTGTGTTATAAATATGTAAGTGGCTTTAATGGCGTATAAATGGAGCAAGTGACAGTAGAATTTAGTAGAAGCACAGATTTTTAACTGATTGTGCAAATGAACATTAGTCATAACCCACTTGTAGATGTTGTCTCCAATATGGGAGCGAGTATGCTTCACAAGGTCATTGCTCTGGGTGAAGGCTCGTTCGCAGTACGTACACTTGTAGGGTTTTTCTCCTGTGTGGATTCTGTAGTGGCGTTTAAGGTGGTCCTTGCATGAGAACCTAAAACACCCGCAATTAACACAATTATTTCAGTTCTTCTAATCTATTTTGCTTGTAAATTGTTTAAACCACATCAGAAAAAATCATCTCAATTTCTTTAAAAAGTATTTTATTTTATAGTTACAAGTAATTACAAGAACTCGCTGCTTCGTCTGAAATGTTACATTTTCAGTTTTGTATCAGAGTTCATGTTTCCATGGAATCTGGGCTCAACCCCAGAACCACCATGGGTGATAACCACACAACCGAAGTACGAGGGCCAATATAAACAAAGGTGGCATGACTAGTGTAGTTAATGTTTAAAAATTATATGCAGCTAGTTTTTTATTTTGCAAACAATGGAGTGGATCAAGACAAAATATTACTGAAATATGCATACCTCATGCTGCATACGTCACACTCGTGTGGCTTGACTCCGAGGTGGATGAGTTTGTGTTTCTTGAGGGAGTTGGGTTTGGTGAATGCATGGCCACACGTATCGCACACATACGGGTGTGCTCCAGTGTGCGTGCCTATGTGGCATGTCATCTGACCTAGAAATAGAATCCAGAAACAAATTTAAACTAGTTAAAAATTTTACTAAAATATTATCTACTTTGTAATTTCTAATATTTACAAATCATATAATTTTTAATCTTCTAGAAAGTTATTTTTCAGAGTTTTCTTTTGAACCTGGAGACAATTTATATTTTTTGCAGAATTGAGTAATTTGAAAAAAAAAAATTGGCACCCAAAGTTGACAAGCAACTGAACTAATTAATATTTTTTCTTGAAAATATTTTGGTGATGTATAGTTATGCGTGTGTATACCTTTAGTGGAGAAGCGCTTGGGACAGAGGTTGCAGGTGAAGGGCTTGAGGCCGGTGTGGCGCATCATGTGCTGGCGGAGGTTGGAGCCATTATTAAAGCCCTTCCCGCACTGTGAGCACAGGTACGGAGTCTCACCAGTGTGCGTCCGCATGTGGTCTTTCAGGTTGCACAGCTGGGAAAATGCTACAACATAACACAAGAAGAATAAAAGACGACTCAGAAGTAAATCACACAAAATAGCCAGTTGGTTAGAAAAATTAATGTGAATCAAGTAGATAGAAGCACTCATTTTACTAAAGACTGACTTTAAATATTTTTCCATTCTTAATTACAAGCATGAGTTTACTTATTCAGCATACAGATTGTTAACAATTCTTAGGAGAATTCCATATGAAGTGAAAAATTAAACCTGTTCGATATCATTAGGATTGTCATGTAGTTACATGCATTGCTTTTGCATGTTTCTTGACGTGGTGTCTGAAAGTATTGCCTCTTATATTATTCTTTTGTAAATAAAAAATGACAAGTTATTCATATTGATTAGCACATGGATACAAGAACTGTCAGATAATGTCAAGAATGCCAAATTGTATTTGCTTGGGAAAAATAAACTAAAAAATGAATTGGAAATTTGAATAGAATGCACAAAGTATGCTAAGCACATCCAGTCCAAGCGAAGTGTGTAATGAGTGGACATTAAATAATACAGTATAAATCGAAAGGGCATATATACCCTTGCTGCAGAAGGGGCAGACGTTGGGTTTGACTCCATTGTGTTTGTTGATGTGGTCGAGTAGTTGATCTTGGCGAGAGTACCGCTTGTCACACATGGTACACTTGTGAGGCTTGTCTTCCGAATGCAACTTCATATGCCGGTTCAGCGGATTCTTGGAAGAAAACTTTTTATCACACACTTCACAAGCAAAGTTTTTCTGCTTGGCCTTCTCTTTGTGTATCCTCATATGGCTGGAGAGGGAGTGGCGGGACTCAAACACCATGTCACAGTCCTCGCAGGCAAAGGTACCGGGAATTGAGGAAGCAGGATCTCGCTCTGAGCCGGAGCAGTCCATGCCTGCGGTGTGTACAGCTACATGTCGTAGGAGGAGGCCCTCTCGCTTGAAGCGCTGAAGACACTGCGAGCACTCAAAAGGTTTGGCTTCCGCATCGTGAATAGCCATGTGTCTGTTGAGACCGGAAAGTTTCAGGAATGTCTTTTTACAGACGTCACAAGAGTGGAGGGCTTCTTTCTTGATCTTAATGTGTATTTTCATGTGCCGCTCCAGTCTGGAGGCCTTGTAAAATTGTTTACCGCACTCATCACACACATGAGCCGAGTTCTTATCACGGCACTTTCGAGTTTTTCTCTTCTTTTTGATTTCAGGTTCTGTATCCGGATCATCATCGCCGTAGTCTTGTTGATAGTCCTCATCGTCGTAATCCTCTTGCTTGACATCAAGTATGGAGTCTACGTCAGGTTCCTGCTTGATTCTCACCGGACTACCGGGTATATTTCTATTTCTAAAGAGGTCACGAAGAATAGTCTCGTTTCTCTCAGACTGATTTCTAAATGCATAAGCCGACGTGAGGATCTCTATACAGCTTTCGCATAGTTTTTGTGGCAAGCCGTCCTCCTTTACCACCTGCAACAGATAACAAACATTATCAATTGAACGGTGAGAGAAATGCCACTTACATATTGTTTTTCGATAATCACCTGAACAGGTGTGCATATCATGTATATATCCGCCAGAGTGAGCGATGCCTTGACGGACGACCGGTCCATGGTATGAAAAAGATCCACAAGGGCCGAGTTATCCTTCATACATGATCGACATATCTGGTCAACCTCTTGGCTTGTGAGCGATTTGTTACTAGAGTCCATTTTATCTTTTACTTCTACTTCACACCGACTACAGTATCGTAAGGCACGGTCACGGAGTATAAAAAAATTAATAATGACGACAGACCCTATACGGGTTAGACATAGCAGTTAGGATGCATACGAGGAACGTCTGAAAATCATTGCAATATTATTATTGCAGTTGACCGAGTATCACGTGGAATTATAGGTTCCGTAATAAATCATCCTCGACTCGAAGTAAACATTAAACACAAACAAATTACGAAACTACGGCAGCGAAAGCGACATTATTCCACAGTACGTAATACCAACGCAAAAATGACGTTTGTAACGCCATTGTGTAGGGTGGCATCAATTAAATATTTGAAGTTCTTAAAATTTATTTTTATATTTAAATATATATATTTATATAATATATATATAAATATAAAATAATTTAAATAAAAAGTATTTATTTAAAATTTTTATATTCTACTCAAAATTTTGACGTTTAAATATAAATTTATAGATAATTTATTTATTTCAAGGCTAAGCAGCATTCTAAAATATACCTAAGGGATGTAAAATAAAAATAACTTTATTTATAAATAAAAAAATAGTGGATGTAATATATTAAATGGAATGTCTATATATAATAGAAATTAAGGTATATATGCAAAGTAATAAGAAAACCCGCCGCGCAGTCTGGCAACCAGGTGGCCTGGCCAGCCATGGCAGCCTGGTCAGCCCTGGCAGCCTGGTCAGCCCTGGCAACCCTGGCGACCTGGCAGCCTGACCAGCCCTGGCAACCCTGGCGGCCTGGCAGCCTGACCAGCCCTGGCAACCCTGGCAACCCTGGCAACCCTGGCAACCCTGGCAACCCCGGCGGACGTCACGAGGCGCGGGGTTCAAATAGTTGCGGTGGTTTCGTACTTTTGCCAGCTTGGTCAATCTCTTCATTGTCTCCATTCTCATCTCATCACTAATATGCCAAAGTAATGTTGTCGAATGGCCTACGGATATAATTAAATGTTTTTGATAAATCTGCAATTTTCGCGCATACTGATTGATTGTTTAATATTTTGTGTACAGACATCAATCTAGCATCCTAGTTACATTGGTTTAGCACATGTGAATAATTAGTAACTAGAAATGAATGTCAAAACTTTAAAAACTGCACACGGCATAAATACAAAACATAAATTGCGCTTGCGGAAACATAGACTTCGGGTAAAATCTCATAATTTCGTTATCTCACAATAATAATTTGTTTAAAATATATATATTTAGAAAATTATAATTTCTTTATGTCATTTCTATTTAGGAAAATATTCATAAATTAATTTAAAATTTAATCTAATTCTGAGTAAAAGTAATAAATTTTGAAAGTGATATTTACTAATATTTTTCAATTTATTCTAATAGTTCGGTTTCTTCGATTATTTTAATTTTGCAGGCAATCAGACTTAACGGTGCACGTATTGTTCACGAAACCAAATGAACAAGACTTTCTATTATTTCCTTATTTTAAATATGATTTTAAAAAAAAAGTGCTGTTACTTATTAGGACTTCCGAAGGTGTTTCATGTTTGAAAAAATAATATTCATATTAAAAAAAATAGTATCCGTTTGTTTTATCATGTCTTCAATCATTCACGTGTGTAGATTGTTAGAATAAAAACATATCGGGCGCCATCGACTAGCCCCTACTTTCTCCGTTGGAAAGTGTGAAACAGACATCCCTCAACCCAGTAATCGGTGAGAATGGTGTATTTATCAGAAATTACAAATTACGTAACAAACTATAAAGTTAATTTACATTTTTGTATGTACAGTGTGTTTAACAAGAACGTTATAAAAAAATGTTTTCGGAGTTTTTTGGCAAAAAAAAAGAAATGAACAGGTAGTCTGACGTTTTGTCCTAAATGCATTGTATAAATTATTTAGTTTTCGTGTTCACTTCGCACAGAGTGCAAATTTCTAGAGATGAGTGCCGCGTATGCTTCCCGCTATGAGGCAGTGTTCCTTTGTTTGCATCCTAAAGGACCAAAAATATCACGAATTCAGGCTGAAAAGTATATGAATAAGCTGAAAGGGTTTGTGACCAAGTGGGTGAACTGATATTTAAAAACAAAACACGTCGATAACCTACCAAAAATTGGTAAAACAAAAAAGACGTCGTCCCCCGAGGATAAGCGGATAACTAACCTATTTTTGAAAAACACACATCTATCTTTGCAATCTGCATAAAAAAACTGAAGCAAAAAGGACTAATATATCTCTAGCTATAATAAAAATACGTTCAATGGAGATTCAGTTAGAATACCGAAGCACATTGAAGAAACCGCTCCTTTCAGAAAATCACAAAAAAAAAAGAATGTCCTGGGCACATGAAAACAAAGACCGCGACTGGGACAAGATAATCTTTTCTGACGAAGCTTTGTTTTAGGCAAATAGTATCTCACCTCGTGCTTGGTCAACTGCCGATATTCATTAAGTTATATTACAGTTGGTTGTGGTGCGATGTGTGGCTTAAGTGGTAATTTCGCCGTATAGTTACAATATTGTGTTAGGCGGGGAAAATGAGTGGGAAAAAGCTTTTAGGGCTCTTACTGATCTTTTATACGGTTTAAGGACAAAGGAAAATATGTGTTTTCCTGTTCACATTCCTGGTTATCTTAATTATTTTTCTAATCGTCAGAAATACTATAAATTATTCCTCGACCCCATCCATAACACAAATATTTGATATTCTTAATTATTTTTCTAGTTTTAACATATCGGCTTACTCGCATATGTAAGTAGTTAAAAATGAAATTATAATATGGACTGTATCATTTCCATGAGATTGGCTTTCACTGATCAGGATGTTTGTCCTCTACAAGTGTAAGATTTTAATAATAAAATTCCCCGATCGCATTTTAATGCGGTGAAGTACGCGGAATTCACAATTTTAAAGCATTATAATGCATAAAAGCTTCGCCCTAGCGGGCGGCTATCCCGTATTTATGCTAACAAACAATCTCTAGATTAATTTTAATTTTATAAACTTCTTAATTCAACAAACATAATTTGTCCTGTCATCGGATTGGTAACATTACGTATTTTCAAAAAAAAAATTCTAAGAGCTCTTGCTGTTTTCATTAAAAATTATTTTTTGTTAAAAGAAGTAACTAAAGAGTCATATTTGATAAACTTTTGGGGTGTGTCATGAAAATTAGGTATTATTTGCGGTCAAATGCTTTTATTTAACAAATTCGGAATAGATGATCGTCTCGCGCGCGGTTGCGAGCGCCTCGCCGAGCCCGTCCACCAGTTCGTCAGCTCGCCAGTCCGTCAGCTCGCCAGTTCGTCAGCTCGCCAGTCCGCATTGCCCGCTAGCCCACCAGCTCGCCAGTCCCTCAGCTCGTCAGTCCCTCAGCTCGCCAGTCCGTCAGCTCGCCAGTTCATCAGCTCGCCAGTCCGAATTGCCCGCTAGACCACCAGCTCGCCAGTCCGTCAGCTCGCCAGTTCATCAGCTCGCCAGTCTGCGTTGCCCGCTAGCCCACCAGCTCGCCAGTCCCTCAGCTCGTTAATCCCTCAGCTCGCCAGTTCGTCAGCTCGCCAGTCCGCATTGCCCGCTAGTCCACCAGCTCGCCAGTTCATCAGCTCGCCAGTCCGCCTCGCCCGCCAGTCCGTCAGCTCGCCAGCTCGCCTCGCCCGCCAGCCCGCTAAACCGCCAGTCCGCCCTCGACCGCCGCGCGTGGCGGTCCTCGGGTGTCGCCGGTGTGGGGCATTCTCACGATTATTCTGCAGTTTCGAGCTAAATATGTGTCAAATTCAAATTTTACAACTATTTTATTTCCTCAGGATCTGACTGCGATTCCTAGAGACTGCCGTAGAGAAAAAAACCATTTCCCACCGTTTGTACATGCGAACAATTGTAATTTGTTTTATCCCGATCTGCGCTACATTATCGCCGAGTCCTCCCTATCGCGGCGCGCCGGCCGGGGAGTGCGCTCGTCGCATTCCGCGGGAGCCGACGCGGCCGTCGCTCCGAGGAGTTTCTTCCTCTTCCGCCATGGAGATCGTCTTCGGCGCCGACGAGCCCGCGGCGCACAAGGACGTGACGGCTCACTACCTGGGGGGACGCCCGGGCCAGCCCGAGACCTTCGAGAACGGCACCGGGATCCCGGACCGGCCCGCCTGCCGCGACGAGGGACTCCCAGATCTCCACTCCTACTTCTCAGGTCAGCGGCTCGCCCCTCCCCTCCCTCCTCTCCCTCCCTTCGCGGGTCCCGCTCCCCGCGACGGTGGAAGACGACCGCGTTCGTTTTTTTTCATTATTTATTTCGGTCGCGATCGCGTTTCGGTCCGTCTCATCTGCGGTTGAATACGATACCCTTCCGATGCGATCGATATATCCTCTATAACAGAAATGCGATATTTCTTCACTGAAATTTACAATAGAAATGAAAGTTTCCCCGGGGAGATTTACATAATGAGCGAGTACCGACGGGGGTCGGTATCGGAACGCGATACTGGATGATCGAATTTGAAATCCACCGCCCGGCATAGTCAGTCGGTTGATAATAATTTGTCTCCAGTGCCGGATGAAAATGCAAAAGAAAATAATTTTATTATCCGGTAAAAACGTAAACGGTTTCACGGTGTTTACATAATATTAATTTTAAATCGGTCAGGGGGTGACGGACTCGCTCCGGTCAAAGTGTGAAAAGTATAATACAAATTTGATATCGTGCCATGTTTTTTCCGAAAAGAATGGAAACCGATATAATCAGCGAGCATTATAATAAAGGAATGCGGTGTTTTTTCATCGGCAAGGGCTGCACGTGCCCGGATAAAATAAATATAAAGATAAAATACATATATTATATTTATTTTATATATAATATATGTGTTTATGTTGTGATTGGGTCGGTCTCGCGCCGGAGGTGAACCTCTTTTTGTATTTGCTTTGCGAGCGGGAGACGATTAAGCTCACGCATTCTGAAGGAAGATCGAGGAGGCCCATCGCCGCGATGCATAGAGGCGTCTCTGGCAATTGCCGATTGTACGGATGAGAATAGCCAAAAACTCGAATTGGAGACGGTTTTTATTCTAACTTTTTGATTTGTCGCATTGAAATTGGGGATAATACTTATCGCCCCGGCCGGATTCGAATCCGGGCCTCGTGGTCGGTCGGCGAGTGTGCCGATCGTCGATCGCTATAAATACACGCTAAACTTTAGAAAGTTAAAAAAACACTTTTGTGTATTGATACATGTGAAATTGACGTGCGCGCCGGGAGTGGAAGAGCGCCGAGGGAAGTCGAGGGAAGCCGAGGGAAGTCGAGGGAAGCCGAGGGAGGAGTGGGAAGCCGAGGGAGGAGTGGGAAGTCGAGGGAAGCCGAGGGAAGTCGAGGGAAGCCGAGGGAGGAGTGGGAAGCCGAGGGAGGAGTGGGAAGTCGAGGGAAGCCGAGGGAAGTCGAGGGAAGCCGAGGGAGGAGTGGGAAGCCGAGGGAGGAGTGGGAAGTCGAGGGAAGCCGAGGGAAGTCGAGGGAAGCCGAGGGAGGAGAGGGAAGCCGAGGGAGGAGAGGGAAGACGAGGGAGAAGTGGGAAGTCGAGGGAGGAGAGGGAAGTCGAGGGAAGCCGCCACCCGCGCGACCTCGACTCGAAGCCCTTCTATTCACCGCAGACCTGTTTCGCACAATTATTGTCTTTTGTCGACACGGTAGTAATTAAAAAATTAAAACATAGTTACCAATAAATGCGTATATAAATGATTTCTGGGCGATTAGTTTTTTTATTATTCCAATAAAAATATTTATGCCGTGATATTTTTTAACTAACATTAGCAATACATTTTAGAAGATGCAATCAATAAAATTCTATTCATTTAATTTCGATAATGTACATTGAAGTACGATAAGATTAAATAAAAAATGAAAATTAATCGTTGTGTAGGTTTTTATTTACTAATATACTTTTAAATTAGAGTCAATTAGACTCGAGGTTCGTTGACTGACGTGCTCCATGTGCGTTTAGTCGGAATTTCCCCAAAACCGAACCTTCATAATAGTAACTAATGGCCAATGTTTTGCTCTGCAGTACAAGTTTTAATTGTATAAAAAAAATGTTTTATTAAATTATTGATCTAATTTCCCCGTAAAACTTGAGAAAATTCCGGTTTCAAGGAAACGGTTCGGATGATTGGTCGATTTTAAACTGGGATCTGTTTTATGTTACTCGAACGAAAGTCCACGAAATAACAAGACCGGAGGTGATATAATATACAGAGTAACGCATCCACAACATCCAGGCGTTTTGAAAGCGGAAAGTCTATTTGCCAATTAATTAATGTGAGTTTTGTTCAAGTTGCGACCTGTTCAAAAATATTTTTTTTATTAGGGACACCTGTTTTTCACATTACTCGGTAGAAAAATCTAGCAAATACTTTTTTAACTATATTTTTTATCAGATAATGAGAGCTATTAAAAAAAAAAGTTTTTGAATAAAATGTATCCACGCTGAATGAGAACTACGAACATCGTACGAATATGTTTTTCTTTTCAGTAAAAGTACGAAGAGATTGAGATACTTTTGACCGCTCTCGTCTTCTGCAGAGTACGAGTACGAGAATGGAGTACGAAATATATACAAAAAGGAATAAATGTATACACAGTCGATTCAGATTTAGGCTAAGCTTGTTTAGCATAGATAAACACGTTTTTAAGATCAAATTAAAAAAATCTAATATTTTAATTTATTAATTATGGATATAAACGGCCAGAGTTGGTTATATTTCCACAAGTAAACAATAGCTGCTTATTGTTTGAATTACCTGATTGCGGAGTGCTCGTTTATCGTTAGCTATATTTGAACAGAGAATTCCCAAAGAAACTGTTCAGATGGTTTCATAGATACTGCGACCCAGCAGTCCCGGAGCCCAGGGGGGCCCAGGGGGGCTCAGGGGGGGCTCAGGGGGGCCCAGGGGGGCTCAGGGGGGTCCAGGGGGGCTCAGGGGGGTCCAGGGAGGCTCAGGGTTAGGTTAGGCCCGGCAGCCGCATTGCCTTTGATCGCTCACTCGCCAACCCATTTTTCGGTACAGTTTCTGTGATTACAGTTATCGTGTGATTAGACTACTCACACACAGCTCAGAGGCACCTGGAGATAATCCCATCCAATATGGAGTAACATACTTTGTCTCCGCCATATTGTTATATTACATATTGTTACATAAATGGCTATTCACATAACTGATCTTTTCAAATTAAATTTTGCCATTTTCCCAGACTTTCTGTGGAGCGACTGTTTGTTTTTCCCATTAGCGGTGTCAGCGCACCGCACGCGATATAGCGGATCCACATAATTAAATTAACCTTTAAATACGTGACAATAGAGTGGTTTTTGCTGATCAAAAACCTGACATATTATTGTAATTGCTTTCACCATAAGAATATTACAAACGATAATGTATTCACAAGTATATGATAAAAAATATATATAATACCCCCACGCACCCTTATTTAGAATTATAATTATGACACCTCAGTTTTAGTGATAATTAATTTTGGTAATTCATTGACCGTTATATCTTATTGGGTTTTTTTTTGTCCATTTCGGCATTAAAATTTGCGCAAAGTAATATTTTTAAATTTATTATGTATATGCAACGACGTGGTATTACCGAAACCCACAAATATATTTAAAAAAAAACATTTTTTGTAAAGGGGTTTTTAAGGTATTTATGGGTTAGTAAAAAATATTAATCTAGTGAGAAAATGAAAGTATGTTATTTTTAAAAGAAGAATTAATCAAAATAAATAAAATTTTACAAAACATCTAAAATAAATATAAATATGTCAAAACCCATTTTTTTCAGTAAGTGTGTCTGAAAAAACTCTTAGTTTAAACATAATGAAAAATAATGTCTTTGAAATGCGAAAGAGCTCTCATTATTTTACTGAAAAAAAAACAACAGTCGTTATATTTATTTAATGGATGACTATAAAATAAAAACCCCTTCAATTTTAAAATAAATATATACTAGTAGATGCATTATTTTACTTTTCAAAAAATATGGATACGTTATAGTTTTTTGGTATTGAATTATTTTTTATCGTTTATTTCTTTGCCAAAATTTCCTGAGGAATTAACAGTTTTTTTGAGTTGTTTTCATATAATTATTGCTGAGATACCGCAAAATTATTTTTAAAATATAACAGAGCACATGCAAGGGGAGCAAAGATTTTTTTTATCAAAAAAATAAAAAGTTTATTAAATAAAAAACTTCGCCTTTAACGCTTACTTGATAAATAAATAATGAAAGTGGGTTTTATTGCATGAATTAAAATTGAATTTGTTTCGAAAAAAGAAAAATAAAGTACGAAATATTAATTAGAAATAAAATATTATTTTTCATATTATAATTAGATGAGATCTCATTTTTGTTTGTATTAAAAACCACTCGTGACGTTTTGCGAGTAAGGCATGCAGTCTCATTAACTTCTATGCTAGGTCTTCTCATAGCGGCGGGCTTTGCGTTTTCTCCGTCCGGTCACAGTATTTTGAGAATTCTTCGATTCAAACATATTTGTATACTTATTTAGTCGGTCAATATTATCAATTCCTCTTTCATTTTAACGATACACTTATAAACAATAATAAATATGAATGGACGTTATTACAAAACTAGAAATGTAGCCCGTCATAAAATGACGTATTCGATGAACGATGCAATAGTGTTTGAACATATGTTTGGCTGACAATTAGATGAATATTTGATTTCATTTTGTTCACATATATTTTTAATAACCGGATATTAATTTCGAAAGCAAAGCCATTCTAGGAAATATCACATTTCGTCTCACAAACAACGAATCACTTTCACGGCACTGTTCTTTATTAGATGCAGTCTTTATCACGTTCAATTGTGCTATTCTTTTTTAATTACGTTTACTGTGCTTAAACGGTGTTATTTTTTTAGGAGGCATTTTAAGTTATTAATGATGTGATTAAAAATTTCTAACGCGACTAAAAAATAAAATTGGTACTTGTGTCAAGCTGACATAAACTGGAAATTTCTTAGAAGCATCATATTTTGTTTTTTTGTAAAAATTCTAAATTTGATATTCTCGCTGTGAACAACAGAATCATATAATTCGTACATAAAGCATATTTGATAGTTTTATTTAATTAGATTATGAATGAAAATATTATCTTATCGTCTTGAAATTCGGCACATAACTGCGGAAAAACTTACCGAACTTATGTGCAAAAAATCAGCGTTGTATCTTTTAAGATATTCTATAGAGAACCAAAAAATGAAACATACACACACACACACACACACAATGGATATTATTATAGTAGGTAAGCAGTGTTCGCATTGTCGAAATCTACCCTATAAAGTTTATTATTATGAATTTTAGTTGTGGACCTCGGACGTCAGCGTAACTCGGCCAGTAGTACTCGGCTGTAGCCTGCTGCTACCGTCTTGCATCATCGCCATAATCGTCATCATCGCCTGCTTCACTCCGTAAGAGTGAGAGGCGAGTCGGCAGGCTGCGAGAAGCGTGCAGAGGCACTTGCGCAATCGACGAGTACACGGAATTTGCCTTGCTTTACACAGAGAAATGACAGAAAACCTGAACAGTTTATTAACCTAGAGACAATTTCAATACATTTGAAAAAAATCATGAACCTTATTGGTCCGCCTCATGCATGGCGGGGGAGCTCGGGGAAGTTTCACAGTTTTTTTCAAAGTTTTCACACTACCTCGTATCTTATTTGATTAGAGATGTCGGCCCACGGTTAATTCGTTTTTATGTCTTTGATTTGAAATTGATTATTTCTCGTTAGACGATTTGTATCGATTTTTCTTAATTCCCCTTTTGAATGCCTGAAAAAAATTTCAGAGTTTTAATTATATATACTGTTTTGTGTATTATCTGGTGTATTTAATGCAAACTTTGCACTCCGGCGGAGGAAGAGGGTCGACGGGCCTATCCCGAGACGATCTCCCGTCAATTATTGGAAACTAATCGTTTGTATAAGATTTGCTGAGCACGTTTTGGAAGTGTAAAATATTATCTATTATCTGCGTATAAATTGTATAGATTTTATGGATCTTTGTATTCTGGAAGTATCCGGGTGGCATTTCGATCCAAGGCCGGGTAGATCGTATTGATCTAGTAAGGCAGAGACTCGCCCGGGACTGGAGCCGGGCCGAGAGTCACGCCCCAATAGAGGCCGTGAGTTTTCACTATTCGATAAGTGTTTCAGAAAGCGCGTTTGCGTGACGGAGTTACGTCGATTAGCGTTTCCGACAAGTACTGAAAATGACGACCGACCGTGTCAATATTCAGCTGGCGCTCGGGAGGTCATCACTCTGGCAATGTTTCGGTAGTTTTAATATGAACCGTTACCCACCACCGACAGGAAAATTATTAGTGCGTGATGTAGGCCGCGGAGAAAGCTTTTTGCCGTATTGTGCAATGCATAAAATAGCAGTTTACAGTCCACCTGGGTGGACTTTCTGATAGAGCGCTTTCAATACTTTAAAATTATTAATTGCCACCAGAAAACAAAGAAGCAGCACATTCATCACCATATCGATATAGTCAGTGCAAAGTGATTTTTGATCATTGATATTGATCGTGATCCAAGTTACGGTATTTGAGAGTGGTGTCTCGCCCGAGCCGCAGCCGGTGTTGCGCAACGCGTCCACAATAGGCGATAATCGATCAAAACTACCGAGAGAGAGTTCGCAGTCGAGTCGAACTGAAGCGAGTACTTCGCGGCACTCGGAGCGGCTGGAGGACTTCACTCTCGCTTCAGTGCTGAGGACAGACCCGTAGATTTTATCAGAAATTCTGTTCGCTTTGAATGTACACGATCTAATGCTCCAATCGAACCAAAAAAATGTGCATCAGCACCGAAGTACGTAGATGTATTTCGGTATCGCGGGAAGCGGGCGTCCCTGGCATCCGATGGCGTCAGTCACCAGGAGAGAATGTCATCCGCGGGGCCGAGACCGAGAGGAAGTCGTCGAAGCCTACTCGTCCCCCGGAGCGAGAATGTTACTTCAGAATCTCGAGACTCCCCCGGGGACTGCCAAATTAATCACAATCCGGAAGTAATCGTATCGATAAGTTCAATGTTCTTTTACTTCATTCTTTCCTTTAAACCTAGAGAGTTTATCGGATACGATTACTTCTCCCCGCTGGACCGCGAGCCCGTTCACTCTACTGAGACAATCGAAGAGAAGGGCGGAAGACTCGTCCGACTTACCCTTACCTTTTCAGACTTTTGGATATTCAGCAAGAGGAAGCGATTGAGCAAAAACATCCAGCTGCAGTTTCGACGGGAGATCCGGCTTCTCGCCAAAATATGACCCCGACTCGACTCGACGAGTGCAACTAGAATATACCCGTGACACCCTATGTTTTTAATTTTAACTACAATTGAATATAACTACTTCACAAAGTTTGCGAATAATACCTTGCTTATTTAACACACTCATTTAAACCTGTACATTTCAATCATAACTCGGCCTACATGATCGCAGTGAGTAATCCCAACTTACACATTATGTAAGATGCAGGTAGTGTCGCAAGCGACTCGGACTGCGCGCAACTCGCGGGGAGTCGTCAGATCCCGACTCATATTTATGTGAGAGTAACTAACGAGTTTGTCGAGAGTTCGTCAGGAGTCTGCCGGGGACGTCGGAGATGAAACCAGTTCCGTTCCCACCTTAAATACGTCGACGAATTACCACGAAAAGTCCAAATAATTTTTCCCATTCTATTTTGTAATACACCTCGTTTTAAGTAGCACCAGGGCGGCGCGCAATAGTGACGTATTCTGATGACTTCTCTTTTATAAATCATTGACTCATTTCAATATACGTTCTGTAATCTGATTTTTCAATTTTATTTAATTTGGTACGTTTTTTGCCATTGGTAAAAAAAATGTTACTTGATAAAAATCGTCCCACAGAATTATAAAAAAAGTAATTTTATTTCTACGCCCATTTTAGCTGACGAGCAAATAATTAAATTACTCACAAAAGTTCTCAAGTTTCATGATATATTATAATTCAAAAAAGTGATGTTTTTTTTATTCGATTCGCAATTTTTATATTAACTATTAAGAAGACTGCAAAATGCCTTTCACTTTTTTTGCGCTTTCCTTAAACCCGATGATTTCTTTGAACGACAACATCAACGGTTATGTATTGGAATTTTTTTATATTTCAAACATTTGATTTTTTAAATGTAATTTTTAATTACATTGAGATGTATAAAATCACAGAATGACAATAAAACCCCTATATTTACTTTACTTTATAACGTAGGCTGTAGGCTGCGGTCTGCAATCTGCAGGCTGTATTCGATAACATTCATTATTATATAAACTGTCCCGTTGAAAAATATAAAAATACAATCGCGTTCCAGATATCGAGACCGAGGTTTCGCGCCTCGCATGCTAAAGCTTCGCCATAAGTCCTGGGAAAGTGTAACCACCAAGTTCGTGAAATATTGACCAGGCAAACAGGTATCACTGTACAAAATGGTTTCATCGGCCAAAATACACGCAATGCACACAAGTAAATTGTAATGGTTTCGTGTTTAAATTGAAGAATGATCTTTCAGATATTGTTTTCGTTTTCGTTCGTTTCTGCAGGACGCGTGTGCTTAACTTAGGTACTCGATGCTTATTTTGCGGTTACTTTCAAATTATTATGGATTGCCGCCTGAGAGTCCAGTCCTCTGCTTCGCGACACGGAACGGCTCACGGGAGTTATTTTTTTCTTATTTATAAAAACCTAACTAGATACTCATTTTTTAACGGATCGTGTCACCTTGGCCTCGGTTTTAATAACACGATTTAATAAGTTTTTTATCAGCTGTAATGATTTTGTATTTAAAAATAATCTAGACACAAATTAAATATAGTACGCGTACAAAAAAACAAACAGTAATATGAAATTTCAGATTTGGATAATCATGTTTATTGCATCCCGAGGCGCCGACTCTAGGGCAGTGAGTTTCAAGCAATAATTCCTTAACAATTGAAACTTAAAATATTTCATGATATTCTGGTGGATTCAATTTCCTAATCTAGGACTATGTTTAATATACCTAATGATAGTACTATTTCATAAGATTTAAAAACCAACTTCCAGAGCTTCGCGTTTTATGTGACCCAAATGATATCGACTCACGCGTCTCTTGTTGCAGATGCGTACCAGAAAAGGTCGCTACGACAAAATCCAAACTACCGTGAAATAAGAGTATGTTTTATACTATTTATTATTTTTTTAGTTATCTTATCTTAACACACTTTAGGCGGGTACCAAATTGTCTAAACTGATGTGCGTAGCGGGCAAAATTCGCGTAAAATTGCGCGTGTGAAATCTAGTCTATACACTCTTTGATTTGCAAGTAGTCAAATAAATCGTTTGTAACACCACTTTGTCCTAAAAATTGTTCAATAATTGGAGGATTATCATTCTCTGACCACTCCACTTCTTCATTGTCACTTTGCTCAGAATCACTGGACAGTATTGGTAGAAGTAACGTTGATGAGTCCTAAACAAACATTTCGAGCTGTAAACCTAAATAATAAAATGACCTTCTGCCGCTTTTAGAGTAAACACATTCAAAAACGTATTAATACGCGCCTTCAGGCAGTAGTCCGCGGAACGGGTACTAGTACCCGTCCCGCCTTTCGTGTGTTAATATGAAAGTAGGTACTTCGCTCAAAATAATGGGTATATAACGCACAGTGTACCGCGACGCGGAAGTTCGTTGAAAAAGATACTCGGTAGTCGACGATGGCAGACTCCGAGTGAATGCAATGTCAGTCTTTGAGAAACTGGAAACTCCGAGCGAAGAAACGCGGCTCAAAGACGACGGCCACTGTGATGAAACAGTCGGCGATCCGCACTCGACGGGTTAACATTATCGAATTGTGGTCGATTAGGACAAAAAACAAATAATCTGTGATTGCGCATTATTTATTTGACTCTGTGATTTAACACACATGAACGTCTCAACGACGAGTCGCGCAATGCATATTTGGCAAAAGTATCGGTCTCAGAAATGCTGAGCGAAAAGAGTATGAGGGACGAACATAGTATATTTTTTCTTATTGACTTGACAGTGTTCGTGAGCGTGCGCGGCCGTGCTCATTTCTCAGACACGAGCCTGCGTCTGGCGAAGGCTCTAAGTTCTGATCGATTTGAAATGAAATTCAGCTTCTACTCGATTCATTCATTCGAGAGAGATATAACTCAACACGCGCGCTATTGTTATTTTCAAGCTGTAAAAATCACTGAATTAAAGATTATTCAGAGGTGAACGACTCGCGCAGCGCGGCAGCTCAGTATAGAATAATTATATATTATACTTGCGATACTAGTTTCTATTACAGGGTACGATTCTTTAAAAAAACATCTCGATTTCATAATGAACCCTCTCGAATTTAAAAAGGTACCGGACTGGTGGCGGTCAGCTCTTCCAGCGCCGGAGGGGGACGAGAGGCTCGCTGCTCTGGAACGCCAGGTACTCGGCACTCTGCGGGTTTCCTCGCCTTCCGCCTTCCGCTTTCCGGTCCGTCGCTTGCGAAAGTGGAAGAAAGAACAGAAAGCGAAACCGGCGGAGCCAGCTCACCTCGCCGGGGTGGGTTGCGTCACACCGTCACGCCGTCACGCCTTCAAGCCTTCAAGCCTTCAAGGTGCATACCCGAGGAATATTGTAAGCGTGTGCGTTGCAATTTTTATACCAGGGAGAAAAACAGGCCCAAACTCAGCCATTAGCCACCTTCGTGATGTTTTCAAAAGTTATTTTAATAAGTTGAAAAAAATCAACTCAAAGAAAATTAATAGCAGAAACTCGACTAACTGCTGCATCTTCAACAAGTTTTAAGGCTGAAAGCTCGCCTGCTTCATTGGCTGTAGTGCCGTCAGCGAGGCTCTGCGCGAGGTGTTCTTGGCTGGTGTCAATAATGTTTCACGAATTATGGCTAAACGAAGAAAGGTTTCATAACGACAAACATCGTTTATTTTTCCAATCATTAGGTGAATACTGTGATCTCACTTGACAGAGAAACGTAAAATTTATATATATTTTTTGCGTCGACTGTTAGAGGATCCATTTCAATTATGTTGCGAAAAGCCCAGCCGGCAACAGGTCGTCTCACCTGTCGAAATATTACGGAACTTGTAGAAGAAAGTCTGCTTCGAGGCCTCGAGGCCGCCCGCGCACTCACTCGCTTCCACACTTTTTTCAGATTAACTTCGAGCGGGCCAGAAGCGAGTGAGGTCACGATCGATGATCACTTTGTGAAACCGGTAACCCGTGTGGAAGTTGCGATATGCTCGGGTCTTCGCTGCTGGCGATCTACGCACTCTGTCGTGTAGTGTGCCGCATCCTGCTGCCACTGTAATATTTCCCCGTGACGTTCACTTATTTCCCCTGCCCAACACAATAATGTAAATAAATAAATTCACGTACGCTACCACCTGTCTTGTCTTGTATTCACCTACGAGTAAGTCACACATTGCGAACCTCACAACCTGCGCGCAGGATTAGGGGATAGCTACACATCATACATAACCTTAGCCTTAATAACTATTGTAAAGATTCCGCAGGCCGTAGACTACCCGCTCGTTTTTCGAGATGTCGACAAGCTGACATGCTTATGCGGCTTATTAAACCTGTTGTGGTCGCGTCTAGGGGTTGCACGAGAGAGAGATCGAGATCGAGCGATCTCTACCGCGTCGTGTATTTATGTATCCCGGGGGGAACACTCCCTACCTGAGTTTCGCCGTGATGTAGGACACGCCAGAAATCCCCTTCCGGGGCCAGAGACCACACAATCCTTCTAATTTTTTAATAAGTTTTGTATACATTTTATTTTTGCTCGCTTTTGTAATGTTATGTGCCCCTCTCGGAATGCCACTAGCTTGACATGTGACTCCGCGGATGCACACTGGGTGGACTTCTCTCTCGAACGTTTGAGTAATAACACTTTCAATACGTGATTATGATGTTTATTTAATATACATGTATGTCCATCGGCAAACAGCCGATGGTCGAATTAGTTACAATAAATGGTCCATCCCGAGAGCATAGCTCGCTCCTCGGTGAACTTTGGAAACAGACTGATCAAATAATTACAATGAAATTAAGAGCTCCGAGTCTCGAGAGCCAGGGCTCCGGCGATAACGGCCGATGATATACGAATGATCCCTTGGAGCGGCATAGCGTCCCTTTTATTCACATTAAATATAAACAGTTACATTTGTTAGGAATGCCAAAAGAAAACATAAGAAATGCCCAAAGAGATTAGCAACATGAATATACAATAGAATACCAGATGGTAATTTAAATGGGTATCTTTCCCGTTGGCCTAATTACCTACTGTCGACAACATATAATTACACAGGTGTTCCTTAATGCAATAAAATTATAAGACTTAAGTCGGTCGGTAAGTACAATGGTATTACAATATTCCCGAGAGAGTAGGACTATAAACAAGCAGAGGAAATACATAACAGTAATGACAGTCAGTACAAGTATATGTCTATTTGATTGAGTGTTTCTTTCACTCCTACATATCAGATCTGCGAGTTGAGTTGCCTTACGTTGTTATGGATGCCATTTCTGACAACATTTTATGTTATTATGTATCTCTTGTGACACCAATCTATGTTATGGTGACCGTAGGATGCACACCGGACTTCTCTCAAACGTATGTAATAACAACACTTTTATACTTTGTTATGGAGTTTATTTTATACCATCGGCAGACATCGCCGATGGATGGTTATAATTATAATGTATACTTCATCGCAAGACAGAGCTCCGGCAAGGGCCGAGTTTGTTATCCGAATGTGTCAATATTCTTTATTAAATTATTATGATAGATTACAATTTCTCTTAGAGCTATGTCTTACAATACGGTATGTTTTGCCCCAGTTCCTGCACGCAGATTGTGGGGCTTACAATTTGTTTCTTAGGTGGTAGTGTACATGTGTTTCTTGTCTGAGTGGTTTTGTTTTGTGTGTAAGGGAAAATATGTGTTAAAAACCCTTTTTCTGCAGCAGTGCAGGACAGTCCTTTTTATTTAAAGAAAAATACAGTTACATAGGATGTTCATAATAAAACATAGGCGGCGTTCGTGTTTTAGCAACCGAAATGCAGATATAGGATTAGTCACGTATTTCACGAAGGCCTGAGAATACAATCATAAACTACAGTGCAAAACGAGCTAAATGTAGATTTTACGCCTGGGAATGCGATCATAAAACCTACCTAGGCCACGCCATATACAGTGCAACCATAAAAGCATGGGCGGTCTTCTGGGTATAAGAATCATAAAGCTACAAGCAATAATACCTGTGAGAACAAAATCATAAAAATGCGGCTTAGGTACATTACAACGTCTCTAACACTAAAGTTCCAAGTGGATTGCCTTTTTTTTAACCTTGGATTTGAGAAATCAAAGAAATACAGGATACATGGAGCTTAACATAGCGAAGTTCTCATCTTCTTGTAAGTTCACTGATGTTTCAATATTTATATACTCAGTTGTTTATGCAAATTCCCAATTAAATAAATTAGGTTTTTTTCGTTACAGCTATAAACCTATACGGCGTAATCTTGTTCACATGCGGAGCGCTGGCCGTATTGTGTATGCTGTCGCTGTATCTGGATACTCTTCGTCATGTCATGAGCAATGCGTCAGCTGGAGTCAAAACTCACACCGCCTTCGTAGTCAGCGTATACCCTGTGAGTGACCACCAATCAATTTTAAATCGTTACCATTTTATTGCAGATTTTATTGGATTATTGTTGTCATTGAACATCCAACTTTAAATGTGAAATTTCATAGAAAATATCTTTTTTTATTATTTTTTTTCAGTTCATTTAAGTTTTTTCTTGATGTGAATAATTTTTTTTCTCTAGATATTTAAAGTTTCTATAAGCTTTTGAGAATTGTTTATGAAACAAACCTGATATGGGGTCGGTCTGCAGCTATGCTTTCAGCACTTTAAGTATTCAGCTCTGAACAAATGATACGAGAGAATATTTTCATGTTGACCCTGTTCTAAATATTATACTTAAAAAGTACCCAGGAAAACATGATTTGTATTAAGATGAACTAACAATAAATGTTTTATATAAAAATTTATTAATGTAGAAATCTATATGTGGAAAAACTTTTATTAATTGTTTTACCTTAATACCAAACAGGTTATGAAATTTTAAAGTTTGCCAACTATTGTTTACATTGAGCCTTTTTTTATCAAAGAAGTATCTCTCTATTGTCTTTATGTGGCGACATTGGTTTTGACGTTGTGCCATTGTTGCTTTCAGGTGGTAGGAATCGCGACATATTGTGCCACAGTGGTTCCTCGGGCACAGCTTCTAGCAGAAGCCGTGGCCCAGGGGATGTTCATGTTTGCTATGTACCAACTGTTCTGTCTCTTCGTGGCCTACTGCGGTGGAGAAGCTGAACTAATAAGGTCAAATTTTCTGTTATTTATATCTTTCCTAAATGTGGTGTTTTTTACTGGTTTTGTTTCTAACTTTTTAACCGTGGCCTTACAGGCGAGTGAAGCCCAATTCCTTAGACCCGAGGGTGGCTCCATGCTGCTGCTGGCCGTGCTGTTGTCTCTTACCTCTTCTATCAGTCAACAAGTAATATATGCAACAACTCCCCATAATGAAAATCGATAGAGATTTTTTTAAGTGCCAATACTGATCAAATATTTCATTTTTGATTATTTTAGAAAAAATGTCCGGTTTCTGAGGCTGTTGGTGCTGCAGCTTCCCGTAGTCCAGGGGCTGGTTTACATGATCCTGCTTGTTATGTGGGCAGAGGAAGAGGTACAAAATAACAAGACAAAATATTCATCTCCTTCACATACATGAAGAGTTTATGCAATGTCCACGTAAAAGCATGTCCTTACATATTTTTATTGTTCTTATGCAGTAGAGTTTAGTGAGTTAAAGCTCTTTAATTTTAAAAACTATTATATTCTAAAATTAAAAGCAAAAGTACAATCAACTCGAATATTTTACAGGTACTGGTTTAATAATATAATCAATTTCATGGTGTATTTGGCAGAGTCTGTACCAGGTGAACTACATGTACCTGCAGCCCCTTGTGGTGGTGTCTATCGTGCTGGGAGTGTGGGGGATGGTGATGAGCATGCGCATGCTGCGAGACGTGCTGGGGGAGCACACACTGCAGGGGAAGTTCCTTGCCCTCCAGCTGGTGTTGCTATCCTCAAAACTACAAGGCCTGGCTGCACGGTTGCTCGTGTGGATCGGTCTACTGCCCTGCAACCCTCCGATTACGCCATCCATTTATGGAAATTGTAAGCTTAATTTTTATTTTTTAAGCTGAAAATCATTGGTTTAAGTAGTAATGAATTATTGAGATACAAGTTTTTAATCCTGCTGTTCTGTTCGGGTCTATTTGACCCAAAACGAAATTGATTTCGTCGTTAGTTCATTACATGTGAAAGTACGATATCCATATTTTATGACATTTATTTGTTTATGAAAAATAGTTGTTTTCTGTACTATGTTTTTATGTATATTTTAGCAGTTATGATTAGTTAGTCCTAATGTACCATTCGAGTCATATTGAACCGACATGAATATTATACTAGTATTTAACTGTTAATTTTTAAAAATATATTATTTCAGCTAAAAAAATTCATATTAGTTATAAATAATACAATGTTTATTGCTTTACATTTGAGGGATCTCCGTTATACAGTTTGCTAATTTTTGCAATTCTTTGCAAGTCTAGTTCTTTCCTACAGCTATAAATATATGCTTTGAGGCTACTCACACTAGCTTGAGATCGACTGGTGTACAAGCAGTGTGCATAATGGCTAACCTTCAAAAATTGACAGCGGCTGAACTTCAACCTGTGCAGGCTCGTCTGATAACGAAAATGTGTCAGAAGAAGAAAATCACACAAGTGCTGAAAGTGAAGGTGATTAGTCCAACAGTGAAGATGACACATATCAACCAGTAATTTCTGCTTCATATGTCATGTCAAAGAATGGTGAAATAAGAAGTAGGATCTTCCTCGACATCCTGCTAGTAGGCTCTCCAAAGAAAACCATATCAAGACGAATTATGGTTGTAGGCAACTCGACGATGAAAAATTATGTTTAAATGTGAGAAAGTGAAATCATGTGGTGTTTTTAAAATCAATAGTTTCAGTTTAGGGCAGGACCATGTATCGTTAAATTTAATGTGTTCAAAGATGTTTTCAGAGTGAATTATGTGCTCAGTAGTATTTTATAATCAAGTTCCCAATCATAAGGTTCACATTAACTGGTTCCTGTAGAGTGTAGATCTTTCGTAGAATTTTATTGCATACATGTGTGTGCATTGTATTGTCAATTTAAGAAAAAAGGAAATTTTAGATATAAGCGCTGGATAAATAATGGCTTATTTTTAACTATAGGCTAAATATGCTCGACTATGCATTGTAAAAGGTTATTAGAAATAAACATGTAAAAGAGATGCTCTTTTCAAAAAAACTAAATATTTTTCATGTGTCGCGAGTCGAATGGTGAAACTCGGAGACAAAACAGACCCCTAGTTTTATATAATTGATGTATATTCTTTTAAAATACTTACTAATATGATTAGGCACATTAGTTCATATATAGAAGATGATTTTAAAGAAACTCTCAGAAAAATATCATCGTGATTTGTGTGGGATCCCACACAAATCACGATGATATTTTTCTGAGAGTTTCATTAAAATCATCTTCTATATATGAACTAATGTGCCTAATAATATTAGTAAATATAATAACCCTGTAATGAGTAATAAATACGCATCTTGATCGACTAATCCATACATAGATATAAATTTAAAATACTTGTTAAACTCTCGAGATAAATTTATTGCAAACAGTTGTGTCAGTCACAAATATTTGAATACCTTGAGAGCTCTTTATTGGAAACCTTTTTAACTTGATTTATTTGAGTCTTATGGAAGACCATAAGCTTGGTAATTTTTTGTGAGTTTCAAAAGTGAATATAAACCTGCTTTTCTCCAAGAAAAGGCAGTGCTAGTTAACTATCAGAAGGGTCACGATGTACGTTTACAGTCTCTAAAAAATGCACAATGTCCGTTTGCCGTATATTATAAAGTGTAAACTTTGTAATGAAAAGTTTGAAATAAAAAGTGTTTTAAAATGAAATAATACAGTCCACTAGTATTCACGAACCTTTGGCGAATTAGTGAATTAGTCCCGAAGATCTTCGATATCCACTGCTCCTTCTGTGCGTCTCCTTTCCTGGCGGCTAGATTTTATGTCAAAACAAATTACTCGCTATATTTAGCAGAAGGTTTCATGTGACATAGTTGCTTGGAAAATATTATGACCGGTTTCACTTTTTCACAGGCTTTTCGTGGATTTATTGTAAAATTTATGTACACCAGCCAAAAATAACAGACTGACGTAAACTTGAAACATAGCATAGCACTGTCCGAATTTTGCCAATAGTCATTATGAATACGATATCTTTCAACATTTGTGTATTTTATTACATATTTTTCGATTGATCTAAATGACATTGAATGAACTTAACAAATATTACATGCTTGAAGTGCAATAAGCATATTTATCGATCCCATGTTTCATAATTCTGCCCAAAATGTGTAAAACAGTAAATATCTATGTATCTGTTTTTTTAATTTATTTTTTGTTATTTTGATTATAAAATGTATAAATAATAATAAATGTAATAAATCTTAGTCAATCAACTTTGGAGCATAGTCTTTGCTTGAAAAATAATGCCTAAAAACCTTAATTTTATGGTACAGGTCATATTGATCTAAAGATCTAAACGATACAACCGTATAGTTGAGTGGAACAGAACAGCAGGGTTAATATACAGGGATAATATTCTAGTTAAGACCAAAATAAAAAAATGAAGTTTATAATTTAAAATATTATATATATATATATATTTACAATTTTTTTATTCTATTTTGTTTCATCGCATTTTTAGTAATGTACAACTCTGCAATGCTTTTGGAGATGATTCTCCTTGGCTACTGGGCCAGGAGCCTCTACAAGCGCAGTCTTCCCGAAATCTTCTTCCCTCCCCCAGCAGTCCAGCATGTGTGCTCTGTTCCCACCGTCTGCACCTACATGGAGAAGAGCGATGCAGAGAACTCTCTCGGGAGTCCTCCAGTCTTCAACCCTTCCACCGCACCAAGCAATAACAACTCCATCACCGCTGATAATAAAAACTTTATTGATGTTAGACTGTAAGCATATGTAGATGCTTATAAATGTTTAATTCTATTCTGAAATACAATCCAAATAAATTGTAATTGAAGAATTTTTGAATGAAAAAGTACTAGACATTATAATGATTGTTGTATTACAATTCATAAATTCAATTGAAACAATACCAAAGGGATGAAAAACAGAGTATGAAGAGTGGAATGCTTTTGTACAGTTGATTGTTTAAAATGGGCAGAGACTGGACTGTGTTAACTCTAAAAAAATATGAGTTATAAACAATTAGTCAGTACGGCCATTAATAGAACCAACTCATATTTTATATACCTAGGTACATGCTTATTTTTTTTTTTGTATAATTTGTAACACTTTAGTGTAATCTGTAGAAAAATTTGTAAAGTTTTTTCATCAGCTACATACAAAATTACTCTTTACTTTACTCATTTTTCATTTCATACACACAAAAATATTTAAGTAAAAAGTTAAGAAGATACAAATTAATCTAGATTTCTTGACCTAAGAAGAGTTTTATTGAAAGAAGGAGGCATTGAATGAAATGTAGATATACGCAAAAAATGTTAAATAATATTCATGATTATTTATCAATTCAAGCTTTATATTTCGTATATGATATTCAAGTTATATACAATTACCATTTGACATTCTAACATTGAAGATCTTTTAGAAATGTTGAGAAACATTATTATATTTAATAAACTTTATGTAGAGTGTGTCTTTATTTACATAAATTTATGTAGTTTTTAGTGCTTAATTTTGATGTTGTCTAGGTGTTTTGAATGTTGGCATTTTTCATGTATTGTTTGTAAGTTTATATTATTAAATTTGTTGTATTTTGTGAATAAGTATTATATAAATTTTATATATTATTATAAAGTTATGAAGTGCTATTTAAAACAGCTTATCTTTGGGTAAGCTTCCGATCACATAAATCCAATAGAACATAATAATTTCTATAATTTACTCGCAGAAAATACACATTTGGCCATGATTAGGCTCTCAAAAAACATTTTATATATACTTTCATCACGCTTTCACCACCTTAACAATAAACACATTGAAATGTAATGGTTGGTAAAGTCTTTTACAGTTGTTTAACATTGATAAATAATTTAAAAAAAATACTCCCTGAGGCTGTTTTTTTAATATGTTTAGTAAAAAAATATAAGACACAGAAAAATATATTTGCCAAATATAATCTTAACTCAATCTATGAATTGATCAAAAAAGTTAAACCCAAGTTATGAAAGACAGATCAAAATGAAAAATTGACCCAGCAAATATTTAAAGAAATATTATTTCACTAATTAGTGAAAAATTGCAAATGATACTTATTAATATTTCCAAGAGTGTGATTTTAATTCCAGATTATTTAACAAAACAGAGCATCGTATTAGATCCGTAGGACATTTCCTGGCTTCGTGGTCATCGGAATGTGGAATCTTATATCTTCCAAAATTAATTTGAAATGTGTTCAAAATATTTCCAGTAGCAATAGTAAATAATTTTTTAAGCTAGAGGGAAAGCCTGCATTAGTTCTAGAATATTTATTTGGCATTTTACCATACAAACTTCAACAATTAAATTATTTTACTGCATATCTCTGATGTGTTAAAAATATCGAAATGGAATTCCTCCAAAATTCTCTGAGGATGTTTATATTCGTAACCGATAATAATATTGTAATAATTCTACTCGGCGAATTTTGTTTTACAAATTGTAAAAACTTATTGGATAATTTTTTTCATTCTCTGTAATGGTATTCTGCATTGATTTCGGTCACAAGGATCAGGCTGACGCAATCCTAGTATGCGAATAATATTTTATTACAAATGATTCTGAAGTACAATACAATTGTACAATACAATACATAAATTTTTTGTGGATTTTATATGCAACCTGCTGCTTCACTGCAGTATTTTCAAGTTCCTACTACGAGCTCTGCCCTATTAAAAAATAAAAATATATCTCACTTTGACGTCAAATTTCTGAGCCAGGGCTAAGGGCTACAAATTTCAAAGTTACTTTTGTCATTGCATCGAAGTAAACCTTATTTTAGTGACTGGGTATGATGATGGCAAGCGCGCACATCTCGCAAGCCTCACCGATCCCCCGAAGTAGATTTATCGATCCAGGTCGATAGTCGATCCAGGCCGAGGTCCAGGTCCAGGTGATAATAAAAACGTTGGTGTGATCATGCATTGTCGAAAAACTTACTGAAGGAAAAGTACAGTAAGGTAATAGTTTTATTTAAAAAAAGTTATCAACATCAAACCTCTTTTAGAGGTTTGATGTTGATAACTTTTTTCCCCGTAAATTAAAAATATACCTATCCCCAGATTTATACTGTAAATGGGTTCCTTAGAAAACGGTGTAAATCGAAAACAAACGAAAATATGCCATTGGATTCAAACGATTGCCGAAATTCCCGAAATTTTTTTTTTATTATGTGAGAATGGAGATTATACTATTAAATTATTTTCAAAAACTAAGATCGAGGCTTCTTTTTGAACGAGCATCTGTCTGATCGATATTAGAGTTTTACGACGTAAGCCTGAAAGGACGGTTTGCCCGAATGTAATATCTCAGCACGCGAAATCAATGACTTACCATTGAAAATGCACAAACGATTTAAGATACAGGTGAATTCAAATTATCTTTAAAAACGATAGTAATATTTGTGCATGTATTGCACTAAATGTGTTCACAGTTAATATTACAAATCATATAATTTTTAATGTAAGAATGTCAGCACAACAGGTGATTAAATTATAAATATACATAGTAAAATTACGATCAGAATAACAAGAGTGAAGAGTTTTTTTGATAAATTTGGGAATCTTTCACCTTAAACGCCGTCATTCTGTAAGACTCCTCGCATTAATTACTCATTCACATGCGCGTTGACGAATCTATGGACTATAATAAAACTTTAAAAAAATAATAGTTTGAATGAAATAACGGTCGTAACAGCGTAATATTTATAGAAACTATTTTTCACAGATTGAAAAAGTATCCTCGCATCGGTGATACGGCAACGGAAATCGAACACCGAAAGGGTTACACGATTGATGTATCAATATCTGATATTTGTGGTGATCGATGATGAAGGATTCTTTTGAAAGAGTTTGGTAGAGTTTGATCCGAAGCTAAGTTGAATGGATCGGAAGTTTGAAAATCTTCCCGCAGACGGCAAGATTGAATTAAATGTATGTCTTGCAATTGCCTTACGAAACTATGTATCAGATGTGTCCTGATCGATGTTCAATGACGTTTAAATTCGTCATTACGCAAATTTAATGACACAAAGAATACATTATTGTATTTGAGTCTGATGATCTGCCAGCAAGTACTCAATTAATCAGCATTATTGCAACAATATGTTTTCAAGCAAACAGTTTACTCTACATAAAAGTCACTCACCGGAACGACAAACCGAATTATCCGTTTCAGAAAAGACTGCATCGGCCGTCTGTCTCGAATTGACCTGTGTGTATGCTACACGTCACTGATATCTAAATTTATGATAAATTAAATATTTTTAAACAATTATCGATCTCATGATAAAAAATGACCTGGCCACAGACGAAGGTGGATGTCTCGAAACCTCGATCCGACACGGCCGGCCCGAGTCAAGTGTCGGTAACGAGTTATATTTTATGTTCTTTTCAGTTATCGACCGCAAACCGGCCGCTATAGCCATTTCGTAGCGAGCCATTCGACGCCTTTCGATGTTCCTTGATTAAAAAAATGATAAAAATATAAATAACAACCGCTTCAGCCCTCACTGGGAGAGATCACATTTTATTGATAGTTTAAAACGTGATCTCGTGTTTAATTTTCCCGCATTCAGATACAGTAAGGTGAGCGAGGCTACAGGCGCGGGAGGAAGACTCGCCAAGCACACTTGCGAAAATATCATCGGGTTTTATTTGTAAATCATTGGCAGGAAGATAAACAACACAGCGGCGACAGACAAAAGCAATTCAAGCGACACTCGCGAGGAGCGTGAAGTCATGCCTCTCATGCCTCTCATTCCGCTCCTTAGAATTTTAATTATACTAACCCTACAATTCACGGAGACACAGATTTGTCAAAATACCAAAATATAAACATTCAAACCAAATATATATAAATGTAAAAACACATTGAAAATAATCAATACTAACTAATCTTTCCAAGCCATTTAAAGATATGTCGAATTTGGCGGAAAAAATACGAAAGATAAACGGCCATTCAATCAGATGCAAACACTCGGAAAACGAGAATTGCTCTCAGTTTCATTTTGATGTGTATCAGGAAGGTGAATAAAATATTTGATAATGATTTTGTAAGGTTATATTTGGTTTTTCTCATTTGCGTCTATTCAGTGGATTGAATAATTTCCATATAATTCATAGAAAGGCACGAGTATTTGAGCATAAAATAACGCGCGTGCTCACGGGAAATTTTAAAGATATTTTGGTATGCAGCTGAATTTACTTTATTTATGGTTTATTAATTTAGACAGATTATATAAAAAAAAACGCATTTACAGTTCAAATTAGTTGTTAGATATTTCTAATGAAATTAATCTAAAAGACGTTCTCATCGAAGCTTCTAAGCGTGGTAATTTTGTTATAAAAGTTTGGGTGTATATAAACGATCAAACGGATATTTGAATGATCGGAATACATTTTTTTGATATCGATATAATGCATATAAATAAGATAATATAAATTTGATATATGATATATAATTTGATATTTGATTATCGTGTAGTTTCAAAGTAATGCGTAAGATCTTTGGAAATTTTCCTATGGTATTGTATGTCTAATTAATATCATAGGTTACTCATTCGTGGTTCTAATTTTATATGAACTGCTTTGCTTTTAACAAATCGACCGATAGAAGAAGAAGAACAAGCAGAAACACCAAAAAATGTCACCAGAGCCTGGTTTCCTATTTTTATCCTTAACCCAACATTGATGCCGCACCCGACGGTAGCTTGACTCAAATCAAAATAATGGTACAAGCATGAACAATATCGTCTAGTTCGAAGCATTGGAATTAAACTTCTTGATGATGCCAGACTTCAGTTTGTTAATTTTTACGGATTCATGTCCTGTAAGATAACCCGATACAAACTTCAAAATATAAAATTAAACCTGGTTTGCTTGTGGCTTTAAAAAACCAAATGTTGGTCCAAACAGATGGTACTTTAAATATACTCGGCTCTACCTTAATAAATGTTGTATCAGTCTTTTTTGTAATAAAGATAAAACGAAATAATTGATAATGTGCTGAAGTATTGAATTTTATTAACAATAAAATATTAAGCAAAAGTATTTAAAATACAGTATAAAGAAGTTAATTTTGACACATTTAAAAAAAATAAATTAATGGTAGTAAATTTTTGCTAATTTTATTTCAAAATTAAAATTGTGTGTATGCGTTGCTTACATATAGCTTTGGGTTAAGAGATTTTAATGAATCTAAACGCATTTTGAATAAAGTATATTTGTCGGTATTATATCAAATCATGCGCCTTATAGGAAAACTTCAGGTGCTAACAACACGAGCGAAGCCTTCGCGAGCTAAATATGTAGTTCCTTGATGGATTTTAACTTTTTTTCTTAGGTTTTCTCAGAGCCGACGTCTCGCACTCAGTTCTGATGCAGCAGGTGGACCCCTTGGTACTGAACCACTCCAAAGTCACGGCCAGGCGTTCGTAAAAAAAGTTTTCACCCATAAACATGTGGACAAACTCATTTGTGTTGACTCCTTGGATTGAAAAGTTTCCCTAAAAAAAAAATACCACAATTGTTTTTATTTATATATACACACACACACACATTTATACATATTCATTCTCATTTCGACACGGAGATAAGTTGTATTTTGAAAATTAAAGGAAATTCAAATCCGCGAGTGCCGACCCGTCAGAAAAAACTGTTGCTGGCTGTGAGTTGTGAAAAGGTTTCTTACCTCTTTGGTAACGAAGCACAGTGCTAATTCTTTGGAAACGTATGTACTTTTTTCGTTCAGACAGAACGCCAATTTTATTTAATGGTATGGGCTGAAATAACTTTGACTTCTCATAAAAACGAGCGAGCGATGTGCAGTTTGATTTTCCTCAGGAGTAGTCAGGTTCAAACGCAAACGCTTGTGATGCTGCCAGTCGGGTAGAAGCGCGAAAGATATCATCACACCGTGTTAAGAGTTAATTTCCTGGGCAATTTTCTTACCTTGCGGATGAGGCAGTTCGGTCCAGTTTTCAGAAGATTCTTTATAATCTTTTCAAATATTACATTATCGCAGGGCTTGGCGAACGTTCGGTTGAAGAATGCTTGAAACCCGCCGTCCTTCCACTGCTCTATCACGAGAGACGCCTGCAAGACAAACGAGACGGTCGAACCTGGCAATATATCTTCTCTATATATCTATGCCTTATTTAAGGTAGTAAAAAACGGTTAGGTAAAGTTAAATGGATGAACTATTCTGTAACGTATTCGTAATTGATAAAAATCTGATAGAACTTCGAGGTTTAATGTCGTATAATTTTAAGATTTAACAATTAGAATTATTGGGTCATGTGAAATTTTAAGATCAAAAATAATGTTATTTCTAAAGTTTCATTGTCATTGTTATTTTGAATTAAGTTTCCGTCAAATTGTGGGACGAAGAGTATTTTAAGAATAAAGTTCTACGGTTGGCTAATTGAGATCTTCCGATCTTCTGAAAGCCGTATTGGCCGTTTTTCAATTATTTTGGCATTGATGCTCCCGCTTACGCCGGTGTTGATGATATCTTTGGGAATTCCCACGAATCCTTTGAACTCTTCCTCGGTTCTGGAGATCTTGTTGACGTAAACATTGCAGAAACAGGCGTTTTCTTCATCTATCGGCGACTTAGAGACACAAAGTTCAAAAGATTTGGTGGTAACTTTGAAAGGACCCTGCAATTAAGCAAACCAGTTTGCTGTAAAAATGAATGCAGTTATTCAATTTATGAGTATCGGGTTAAAAATACATTTTATGAATTAACAGCAAAAAACATGCGAATTTCTTGTGTGATGCGCACGAAAGGAACATGGACATAAAAAAAAATACTTTAGAACTTTTTTGGGTAAAATAAAATCTTGGTTAAAATTGGTTTTCAATAAGATTTTTTGTAACAAAATATAGTTTTATGAGTTCGAGGTTAGAAAATGAACTTTAAAAAAGAAACTATACCATGTAGTTTTGCTTTAAAATTTTGAATATAATACTTTTTAATCCAAAAATATTTATAAACATATTTGCCGTCAACTTTAGAGAATATAAATATTTCGAGCAGTATTTATCTCGCCTGGTGGACTTGCATTACTTTGCTTAGCGGCGATCTGCTCCGAGGGCCCTCAAGCAACAGGCGCGAGAAGGTACACAATTTAAATAATCAACACTTACAAAACCTTTCATGCTTTTTATAGATATGTTGAATTTGGCGGAGCACATGAGAACAAAAAGTATATTGATTGCTAAGGAAATCAACACCAGCTTTGCACAAACCGCCATTGCGTCAGGATCCAAGGGAGTTGAGAATACAATAACAAGTATGGAGTTGGTGCGTGAACCACCGTAATGATCTTTTTCCTGTGGTGAGCAAAATATATTACCCTCATTATTGATGCATATCAGAATGGTGGATTGATAAAAACATAATATTAAAATTGAATACAACAATGTTTTTTTTTTTTTTTTAATATTTACAATAAATATTCATTGAAAAACACCAGTGATATTATAACATGAACAGTAATTATGGAAAAAAAAATTCATACGTCGTATTCCGAAGCGTATTATAACAATTGCAGTCTTATCCAATAAATCTATTTTTTAAAAGCTTTTGTCGCAATTTATTTACAATTCGAGCAGAACACGAAATTTATTTTACTGTAATAATTATAATACTTACAAATAGTTAATTGTTTAAAAAAAAAAGAAAGTTTGTTTATTGCGTATGAGGCGAGCAGACTTACTGCATGCGCCAGGCAACTTATTGCCGACTTCCGGTGCAATCAGAACAGTTACGTAGCCCACATGTGCGCTTCCTGTGATCATAATCAGTGCAGTATTCATGATAATTCTCTTGAATATTTTATAATACGTTTATTTTACACAATAATTATAAATGACAAAGATTAAATAAAAAAATTATATTTAGATTGTGAGATTTTTTATTATGAAATATTAGATAATTGGGTTTTTTACGTAATATTAAAATATGGCAATCGTTTCGTTTTTGAGTATTGATACATATTTTTGAGTAAAATACTTGAGTGATTTTACTCAAAAATATTAAAATGGAATTCCTCCAAGTACTCTCTGTCAAAAATATTGAATTTCTTAGTATTGATACACGTAAAAAAATTCCAGGATGTAATAAGTCTTACAAGCTGTTAAGGATTTAAAACTGCACCTCGAGAGGGCGAGGGGGAGGAGGAGGAAGCGGCGAGTCAGCTGTTCCCGACATAAGAATCTCAAAGAAATATAACCCTGACCCTTTCTATCGATTTTTCCTTTTTACAAACTTAACTTTAAAAAAAAAGGAAATTTTGTTTATTTATTAACATTTTTATCTTAATGCTTGCGGATATATTGAGTTCTTTCGGTAGGTGTGTAAACATTAAGGTTTTTCGGCGTTTCAACTCCGGAACAAGCAACATAACGAAAAACAGGAATTTTCTAAGTTCAAACCAGCGACACTTAGCGATTAGCCTTGAGCCTTGTTGATAGTTCAATTTGGATATCGTGCATGAATACTGAAACCCTGAAAGTTATTAGTATTAATTCGTTTTTACTGAACATATTTCATGAATTAGTCCAGGGAACTTTAGACGGTGAGCATATATTCTGGATTAAATGCTCAATCGTTTTCAGGCCGTTCTCAGGGATTCTGAGACACCCACGAGTATTTTGTATATTTTTATCTTCAACTAGTTTTCAGAAACTGAACGTTTTCACTGGACTCGCTGAAGCACGTTAAAAGACAAATGCAGTGGTTGGACTATATTGAAAAAGATCACTGCGTCTTTACCCTTTAAAGTATGGTGCGAAAATAGCGTAATCATCTGCTTTATGTTAAACTAAATTGAATCAATACTATAATATAGTAATTTTAAAAAATGTCGATTTCGCTACTTACTAAACTCCTCATAGAAAAAGCTGTTTTCAAATGTACTGTTGCATAAATTTGGAAAAAAACATGCATTCATGAGCGAGAAGACAGCCACTCGGTCCGGATGCATCTTGCTGGCCTTGCTTGCTTAAGGTAATTGAAAAGACTATTTTGAAGGTGACTTGACTATATATATATATATATATATATATATACATATAATTAACTTGAAATATTAAGGCCTGCTCTCCGTAGGAAATTATAGAGGTTTGGTGTGATTTTGCACCTCGTATTAAATTGAAAATAGCCAAGGGTAGAATTTAAATTTTCATTATTTTATATATCCGTTTTGTGTTCGGTCATGCTTTGTTACTGGCCATGGAATCTTGGTTGTAAAATTATTGTTTCCGTTTTTTTCTATTCTACCAAAATAATATCTATAATGAGTTTCAAATAAACCGAAAGGTTTTGCAGCAAAGCAAATTCCGGAGGCGTATTTGGCCGAACGCTGTCGCAGTTGTCTCTAAATTCTTGACAACTGCTATAATCGGTGTGTTTATAGATTCTAAGTTTTTTTTAAATATCTGAGCTGTGGTTTCGGCCATTTGTAGAATCAAAATTCTTCTTGTCTTACTCTCAGTTTGTTAAAAATACTAAAGTTTTTAAAAATATTTAATTAACGATGCCACAAACGCTACTTTTTTGCTGCTGTTCTTAAAGCATTTATCACGGTAAAAATCGCACTTTGCAACCGTAATATATTCTTTAATTCAGTATATCAACTTCCTTTCTACAGCGCAAATACTGTTATTTGCGGTTTATATTTAAACATTTCTAGGACAAATAAGTTTCATTAGAAAGCCCACACTTAGACTGTCTCCGGAAATCAAAGTACAGAGGCGATTTGTTAGTTTGTATTGAATACTTTCATTGATTTTTGCTAAATTTTCGAAAAGAAAATTTAAATCTGTTGCCTGGAAAGCTCTAAGTTAGGGCCGAAAGAAAAATGACAAATCAAGTAAATTAAAAAGCACCTTACCTTTCTTATATTTTAAATAAACATTTGAGAGATTTTTCGACATGCTAATTTTTATTGGTGACCGGTTTCATAACTGCCACTCAGTTTGAATGGTTGGGTTCAGGTTGGCATTATCAAACCTGCAAAAAAATATATACGCTAAATATTATTATATACGCAAGCAGAACCACACTCTTTGGAGTCGTTTTCGGCGTTTGGATTTGAATACTATAGCTAGTGTTGTTGTGCGCGGTATCTCAGTGAGGATATTATAATTTACATCATCACTAATTTTCATAGTAAAATGAAGGTATAAATTGTCTACTAAATACTATCGAATTATAATACCATTATATGCACATTATACATGATTAGAACCAGTAATTTCATGTAACATTATTAACGTTGCAATTTTCATTTCCTCTGAACATGTGTATGGAGATACCCTAATGACATATTTCAAATAATGTAATATATATATACATATACATACACATACATATATATATATATATATATATTGTACATACATATTATTTTTGTTTTATTTAAAATTTTACAAACACCTTATTTAATTTGCTAAGTATACGTTGCATTTAGTTCATAAAATCGAACGCTGAACGTAACCCGCGGCAGGAGGTGCCCGGAGGGTCCTGGGGAGAGTCCCGGGGAGGGTCCTGGGGAGAGTCCTGGGGAGGATCCTGGAGAGGGTCCAGGGGAGGATCCTGGGGAGGAGTGTGCATCCCCCGTCTAGTTTGTCGCGCCTCGTGCAGCAGCGCCTTCCAGCTCCGAGAGCGCTCGTCGACATCAAATATTTTATACTTGCTTATAAAAGTTATTCTCAGTGGAGCTACTGTATTAATATTACGGCGCATAAAGCGGAGACTGTAAAAAAGATATTCCAAAAAGCAGTTAGCCAGCATGACCTAACAGTTTAGTGTCACTCTGTAGTGAACGATGATTTTTTTTTACAAGTAATAAAACATTTTTATTGAAGCTTAATAAATGTTGTGTAAATGTATTCGTGATGTTTTAGTAGTTCGGATCGGCGAATAAAATACTTAGTGGGATATTTGCAATATTTTTAAAGTCGGTTGTTTCGGAAGTTGTGGCGTTTAATTTTCAGCTTATAAAAAAAATATCACGAAATTTATTATTGCACAAATAAAAATAAGCCGAATACACGAAAAGTCAATTTTATATGAAATTATGTTCACCGAGCTTAAAAATCATCCAGTAAAGAGGATTTTTTAGAGTTTTTAATGTCCGTACATAGAAAAGTTTCAACGACGAAATTGGAACGAGTCAGAGCATTGGAGGAAAAAAGTCATTTACCCATGTGCGCACTGCGATCTAACACATGTTATTAAATTTATTCGATACCTTGGTGTTTTTTTCAAATTTATCCATATATTTATAAAATATTTATCGAAAAAGAGTTCATACTTTTGGGTATTATCCTCCTCAGTGATCGGAGCCGAGACCTCGCGGGGTACTTCCGGAGGGTGATTTTTCTCTTGGAACATTTTAAAAACTAAATACTTGCATGAATTTGTAATATATTTATGTAATTAAAGATAAAATATCACTTCATATTTGAAATAAAGTCAATTTTTTCAATCTTTTTTTGTCACACTTCAAAAACTGCCATTTTAATTTGATAAAAACTACCTTTAACAAACGTACGATGGAGTGAAAAGACATTTCAACGAGCATGGAATAATATACGAATTCAGGGAGATCAGCCGGAGTTCTGAAATCATAAAAGGGCTATAAAACACCGGCGATTCTCGAAAACCCGGCCGCGAGCCCTCCGCCTGGTATCCAATAATAATAGCATTTTGCTATTTTTGGGTTATCGCTCTCCCAGACTTCACTGCGAGTCTAAAGATGATCGACTTTGTCGTAAAATATACCATATTTCTGCTAAATAAGGTTTCATTATACAGTGAGGCCTGTTTTTCTCTTAACAGATTCTGCTTCTCTGAGATAGCGGTAATTCATCAATGAACAGAATTTAATTTTTGAAAATACCTGTCGGACGGGGATCAAGAATTTTCTTTTTCTTTCTTTTTTGTGGGAGCTAATACAATATTTAAAAAACCCGAGTAAGCGACAGCGGTACCTGTTTTTATCTAACTTTATTACTTGTGATATTAATATTTGATACCTTGCAAATATTCTTGACGCTGTTAAACAATTCAATGCAGCATTTTTATCCTGTATATTGAAATACGTAATGACGCAAACCATTTGCTACAGACGAGTTTTAAATATTTATTAAAACCACATCGTCTTAATATTCTAGAATTCTATTTTTGTCTTGCAAATTTGTATGATAATGTAATATGATATTTTACCAATGGCATTGTATTTTTGTTTACATGTGAGTCTACTTGCATCCGGTGCTGTGTCGAACTGCATGCGCCTCGTTAATAACCGTCTAGCAGCACGCGCGAGCCCCCCCAAGGCAAGTAGAAGTAGTGGGAATTTACAACTTCAAGTCGTGCAGTTTCTCGGTATGGTATATTTTTAATGTCGGCAACACTTACAGCAGTAGTTACAGCAGCCGGGCAAAGGAGCTTAATTGGTGGCGACTGAGCTGCTTGTCGGCGGGCGGGGGCGTCTAAGATCTAAAATCTGAAGACACCTATTGAAAATGCTCTGAGTTAGCATACTAGATCTGACCACCATACTCTGAAACATATATTTACGTATGCTATTTTGCGAAAGTATTTTTTAAAGTAAAAGCAATGACAATAACTTGTATGTATATATATATATATATATATATATATATATATATATATATATATATATATATATATAAGCTGAAGTATGCCAAGGTTTAAAAATGTAATTTAATCGGAACAGGGTACATGAAAATCTCGAAAAGGGCTTAACGGCGGTAATACGGAATTTGATAAGATGAAAACCAGGGATAAATTTTTATTTTAATATTGTTTTTATCTCCATACGGCATGGAGCGTACAATAAAATGGAATAGCTTTCATACTTTTTTATTGATACGGTAAATCGAGAATATTCGATAATCCATTGCCTCCGCAGTCCAGGCCGTATAAAGGTATGACGATTCCGCCGGCTGCCGAGGACACTTCTTCGTTCACTGTATTTGAAGCTCAAAATAAACAAAAAAATATATAGACCGAATGGCTAGGGGGGTACAATCATTGTATTGTTTGTGAGCCCTTTCGCCTTTGAAGAGCTCACTAAGAATGAAAATTCACCAAAAAAAATGATCGTGTTTTTCTAACCGTTTGGCTATTCGTATTTTAGAAACCTACGCCGACCTTGGAACTGAACTTGAATTCATGAGAATAATGTTCGCTGCACTCCGTCCCCAGAAGCCCTGAGCGAGGCCGGGCGGGTCCCCCGCGACCCCCCGCGACCCCCGTGGTCCCCCGCGGCCCCCCGCGACCCCCCGCGACCCCCCGTGACCCCCGTGGCCCCCCGCACCCCCCGCTGGCCCCCTGCGATTCCTAACCTAACCTGACCCCCCGCTGCCCCCCCGCACCCCCCGTTGCCCCCCGCTGGCCCCCCGCGGGGGCTTGTCCGACCCGGCCGTAAAATTTAAGGGCCCCAACCGTGTGGCGAGTCCTCGGGACTTTTCGTTTTAGTATTTCCTGGTTTTTAGCAATTAGAATTCACAAAGTGTAATGTACTTTTATTCAAAATGAATCACCATAGACTCATAAATCAAAAATATATAAAAACAGAAAATTATATAAGAGCGGAAAAGTATTTGGTTACATTTTTAAAAATGTATCCAGGAAATGACATCTCTTGAAAAGTTCGTCTTGATGCTTGCAAAATTGTTCCTTTTAAAGTGTTTTTATCTCAGTTCCTCTAATAAGTTATTGCAAACATTTAGCCGCCGTATTGAGTGACATTCTGACTAAAGGATGCATTGTCTCAAAATATTATTTCATATAAATATCTTCTTATCCAAGTGTCTCTCCTCAAAGGAGGCTAGTGATCATTTTAATGAACATATCTTTACCCCAAGTCAGTCTTATTAATTTGACTGCACTCCCGACTTCTAGCTACTGGCGTAAATTCTGCATCTAGGTTAGTTTTCTTCTTTCGATGCCTTATTTTCCTTTGGTTTGAGCACACGAACACATTTTTTCGGTGGTCTTGGTAGATAATAATTTTTCTCTAGTTCCTAAAGAGTTTCAAAAACCAAACTGTGTTTGCCTAAACTGGAGTGTATTTTTACCATAATCTTCTCTTTAAGACTTGGAAAAATAACTTCAGGACGTGGCTTATCAAACTTTTTAGTCTTTATTCATTGCAGTGTTTGCATTGGATTTTTGTGGTAATGTGACAAATATTGATGATAATTATAAATATATTGAATTATCTTTCTATCTTTATCTTTTTATCTTTTTTTCCGGTGACGATCAATTGCCGTAGTAATGCGCGAAATAGCCGAAGAGACAAAGAGTTTGATACTTGCGTCAGTTTCTCATTTTTCCAATCCCAACTATTTGTGAGTGGGAGAGTCACTTCAACTCAGACTATCTTATTATTTGTCTTCCGCTACATGTAAAAGCAAAGTATAGAAATAATTCATAAAAAAACCGCAGTACGGAGCACCCAACAATAACATCACCGTAACATTCCCCGAAGGCTGTATTCATATTTTGAATCAGTCAAGGATCAAGCCTCGATGATGGGCTCTGCTCTGTACTTTTTAAAAATAAATCTGAATACCTGGAAGTTTCTTCAGTAAAAAATGGCTCCACACAATGTCGAGCGCGCGAGGCCGCCGCAAAAATATTTTAAAATTGATATGAAAAAGCTCGGTTGACCGCGGCGCTTTAACTGAAATATATTGAAATGATGCGGTTTAGGAGGCTTTCATTGTTGTGGTGATTTCGCATCTCGATGGTTATTGCATGATACTTATACGTTTAAAATGTATCCAACATAAATGTTTTCAAAGACAGCGTATTCTACTCTGCGACGTTTAAGCTATCAAATCGATTATGATGGAAGAATATAGACACACTGTTTTCACAAACATAATATATCAATTTTCAACGTTATCTATTCTAGTTAGATTTATAGTTTTTTTTTATCTACGCTAATTTTAGTTACCTTTCTAGAATTTTTTAAATTTATTTTTAGTTTAAAAAAATACAAAAACCCACACGTTTGATTTGAATCTCATTTGTTTTACTGTGCTGATAAGTGATAAATACTATATCAGACAACAGTAACTGTTTAATATAAGTTACTTTGTTAATTCTAAAAGGTTTATAATTTTTTTTTAAAGGGTAACTAATTATATTTTAAATAAAATACTTTCTTCGGTTTCGCCAACCTTTCACGTCGGCATTCATGGAAACTTGTCACCAATAAAATTAAACATGGGAAAAAAAAAAAAAATATTGATTACTCGTTAATCATGTAAATAAAGATTTTGTGAAGAAGTTTTTTTAAAATTGAGGAAATATAGGCAGTATTTGCGAATTACGCATTCACTGCGCAAATACGGCAGGGAGGGCAGCAACAGGCGGACCTCTCCGGGGCCGCGACGCATCGGGGAGCGGCCCACTCGGCACTCAAATTTAATGAAACGTTTTATTCGCACGTAGAACGGTCACGGAATATAACCCGCTAATTGTGCCTAGCGAGCACCATTGTCCGGCAAACGGGCATCTAACATTCCGAGCTCCCGGTCCCCCGGCCCTCCAGCCGGCGCTCGGAGATGCCTCGCCCAGGGATGCCGCGACTCATTCTTGAAAAACCCGTTGAAAAATCATTGCGATTTCGAAAGCTCGAAAAGGGTAACGTGGAGTCCAGCGCTCAAATATGTCTCATAACTGGGGTCATCATCCTCGGCGCTGCATCCGCCGCGAGTCCTCTCCCCCCGGGCGCAGCAGTCGTCATCCAGCGATCCGCTGACTTTCCTGCGCTGACACTCCGGTGAAAACCTTTGACCCCAGGGATTTTTTTCTACTTCTATCTAAAATAAAATACAAATATTATGCAAGAAAACAGCATCAGTGTACATGCAGTGATAATGAAATTTATCAATGCAAAAGTATTTCACTTACAGAACTTCATTGTCCGCCCCAGCCGCCCCTCTGCCCGAGGACGCGACCCTGCAAGGCAACCTAACTGCGCTTGCAATAGAGGCACTGCAGAAACTCATGTCTCCCGGATCAAGGGAGGACAAGATTAGGGACATCATAGAGATGGTCCCTAAACTGCTGTCAATCCTTCTCGCCCCCTAAATGGCGTCCCCACGCTGTTAAAAAATATCTAAGAGAACACATAATCCCATGGTGACACACGCCACCAAGCCAGAATGAAGGCGTTTGAGAAAAATTACATTTTTTCCTGTCCCGCCACAAAAGCAAAAGACAAAAAGAAAAAAAGAACTTCATTGTACAAATACAGTAAGTTTATTGTTTTCGAATTGAACGAATCAAAGGTGAATTACCTTAGTGCTAAATAATTATTTTTTTGTGATGTTTATATGTGATGTATTTTAGAACTCGAGGCGTGCCGATGCGGAGTGCGCCAGCCCTGCGAGAGGCTCGCGTGTGACCGCGGCGCGGGTCGGATTTGTTAAATTAAACCCATTCAAAGTTAAACATGCCCTTTTGCGAACGGCGCTTTGTTCGTCTCATTAAAAAGCAATTGTGCCTCCTGGCGTCCTCTGCGGCCCGAAGCACTCCTCCCTTCTCCCCTCTCCCCCTCTCCCCGGGCCCGGAGCGTCATCCCTCCGAGGCGCCTCCTCCCACGGAGAGTTTTTTTGAGTAAACAAATTGGATAACCGTGCCTGCCTCGTTGCTTTTTCCATATTTTCGCTGAAATATTAAATATTTAGATGATCTCCGAATACATCGCTCGGATTTTGTATTCAATTTTGCAATGGAAAATCAGATAATTTGGAATATTTTTGAAATATACTGCTTGTTTGAATTATTTCATTGTATTTATATGGCCGTTTTAAAAAGTTTTTTGTTGCCACCTCGCGGGGTCTAGTCGTTAGTTCGCTCTCGTGTAATGGTTTGTAGTGAGTTTTCAATTGTGTACTCCAAGTTTGAAGAGAAAAAAAAACTTTGTGACCCTGTTTTTGTAGAGGTGATTGTCGAAACTCAACAACCGCTTTTGAGCCGCCGAGACCGAATTTGAACCATCTAGGTTTATGCGAAAAATATGAAAAATAAAGCATAGTTTTCATGCCTCAATCCTGGGTTGCAAATTTAAATATTACGAAACAAAACAGCAACACAAAGTAAAAAAAAATCATTACGACGGAAATTAAAGTATAAAACGAGAGTAGACTAAAATTTGTACCAGGGGGGCGGGAGCTCCCGGCGACGTCCCTCGGGAGGTCCAGCCCGTCGCGGAGCCATCTGCTAGTGTGAGTTGTATTAGATTGGCTAACATTCGCAGCACTTGACTACGGAACACTACGGTCTGCTGCCGGCTTTGCGCTGCAGTTTTTTTTAATTTCCCGTCTGGACCTTCCCCCACTGGGTGTTCCAGCAAGGGAGGGGGAGCTGTACTTCCCGACACGCGCCCAATTAACCGGCGATATTTGCGATATTCCGTTAGTAATGCGATACCCTCTAAAACAAACACACACACACACACACATATATATATAAATAAATATAATTTAATTGGTACAAGGTACATGGAAATCGCAAAAAGGGCTTAACGGCGGTAAATACGATCTTTGATAATATGATAACAAGGGATAATTTTTACTATATATTTATAATAATATCGTAATTTGCATACGATCGATTTGTGAAATAGATATAAATTTTCTTCCATGTGTCTCCATTTCCAGCTGCATAGTGCGATAATAGATACAACCACATCTCTTACGAATATTCCCGGATCCGCTCACCCTCCGTGCACCGCAACAACAACAAGTGCAGTTAGGATCGAGGAAGGAAGTCCCGAGGTGAGTTGTCGGGCGCACCAACAACATCCTCTCAACTATTCAACGCAGGCCATGGAAGACCTTTGTGCTTTAATCTTTTTTTTTTTTGGCTCATTTATATATACTTAGAAGTATCCGTTATGTTGTCAGCACGAAAGTTAGATTGAGAATGATGTACTATTTTTTAAAATTAAAATTTTAATTTTATTTTGTCGGAGGCGTTTTCGGGTTACTTCGATGTGCGAGTGTTGAGCTGTCTTTTCGACTCTCTTACTCCCGAACTTATTGGAAGCTTAAGAGAATTTAAATTTAATAAAATTTTCTCTTTAGTTAAACAAGGGACAGGTGTATATTTTAGCATTTAAATTTGAGTATCGATATCCTGAAAATTAAGCTTTTGCCTAAGTAATAAACTTACAATATATTATTACATATTATAATTTATGTATATTCAGTAAAACCTCGATATAACAGACAAAAAATCCGGTCAAATCTACAAAAATAGACTTTTGGCTTTAGCAGACACCCTTTCCCCCGAGTTGGTCCGTTATATCGAGGTTTTACTGTACTTATCATATTTTAAAACAGGATATAATATATAAGAATATTATATCCTGTTCCGAATTATTGTAACGAGAAAAACCAAGGATCATTTTATCGCACTTGGGATAATAAAAATCTTTATTTATTTTCACATCGATACAACAACACGCATAAACATTTCCAAAGAAGAAGTTTATTCTGAAAAAATAAAAGAAAATCTATAAATACGCACGGAAACAAAAGGAGTTATGACTACAAAAAGAGCTAACAAGCGCTCCGTTCCCGAAGAAAATTCCACCCTGCAGAATATATATGAAAGTTAGCAAATCCATTGAGACAAAAATAATAAAAACAAATTTTCCACTACGGAAACGCCAGAGAATATAATAGCTGAAAATCACGTCTCAAAATATAAAAATAGATCTTAGTTTAAAAAAAAATGATTTTGATATAATGCTCCATGATAGTTTTAAAGATAATGTAATTGTTTTTTTATTTTTAAAAAAAATTATACGTTTCAAATAAACTTTGAAAATACCAAAACAAGTTACAATAAAAAGAAACAACTTGGAGGGAGAAACAAAAATATTTTTAATTAAAAAACTTCAATAAACTCCCAAAAAACAACGATTAGTTTTTGTTTCTTTACATAGAACAATTCATAGTATTTTTTAAAATATCTTGTTTACAATATCGGGTGATAAGTTTCAATCAGAAATACCAATTTCACTTGCAGAAACAATCATTGAAATCAGGTTGATTTCGCATCAGACACCTGAAAGAATTGTAACAAATTGTTTAAAAGAGATTTAAAAAAATTAAGGCAAACATATTTTAACATTTAAAAAAATACAGAGAGCAATAAGAAATATTATGTATATTTGATTTGAATGGTTGAGATAACGTGATAAAGTTATGAAAAAAATAAAATAATTTAATCGCCAATATTAAATTTTTAAGCAGCGCCTTTGTATATTGATTTTTATAAATAAGTACTGAAAATATCGTTTATAGACTAAATACCCAATAATGAGGTTATTTATGACGTTTACGTTTAGATGCATGACTAAACTAGTGTGTATAAGGTCGAAACTAGTTATGCAAAATAATTCTAATAAACTCACAGTGAAGATATAAATAAAAAGTTATTGTTTATCATTATAATAATGGATCTTCACCATTCAAATGCCTTGTCCCTCAACAACATAAAAATATTTTACATGGTAAAATCTGCTTTTCAATGAAACGCTTTCACAATATAAAATACATACAAGGGTTAACTCGTATAACACCAGCGTGGACACATTACGCAAGGAACAGGGTTAACAAATTTCAAATACATATAAAACATAAATAAAATACCAGGAAGAGAGAGAAGGGGCTCACGAAACATCCCTGCAAGTCTGGCTCTGAGCGGTGCTCCAGTATTAAATCGAAAGTAAAATATCCCAATCCTTTTTTGTCCATAACTCCTCCCGCAAGATATTCCCTTGCACACATTCCCGTCACAGGAGAGCAGAAGTTCGCAGGAGGTGCTCGCCGGGAAACTTCGCCCCTCCCGGCATGATTTATCTCCCACTAAAGGCGCTGCATCGACGGATAGTTTTGATCCACCCCCCCGCCATACTTTTCTGCCAGCCCGATATTACTTGCACATTGTCTCTTGTGAAAAATTGTCCTTTAAAAGAAAAGTCCAAACTCGAATATTGAATGTTCGGAACGAGTTGGTGGCGATTCCAGGCGCCTCGCAAATATTTTATTATCAAATTTGATATATTGATAACCAAAAAAATGTAATTTAATTTTCATCGAATAAATAAGTAAAGCTTTTAATGCGTATGTCTTATTTTTAGGATTGAATTCGTTCACATTAGTTCGTACATAGAAGATGATTTAAAGAAACTCTCAGAAAAATATCATCCCACCCAAATCACGAAGATATTTTACACTATATAGATATGTTACACCGGAAAGGGTGGTGTTAAAAAGATTTTAATCTAAATTAATAGATGTGAAATTCATTTAAGTGTGTATGCATCTACGAATTGTAAATGTCCAAGCTCAGAAACAAATTTTGCAAGAGGATTGCAAGCTCCAGCAGAAGAAACACGAAACAAGCAATTTTTGACTATAGTAGTTATTTAATAATAAGAAAGTAACTATTACGGCAGGCAATATGAGCTGTTTTCGACGTGATAAATCGTGATTATCTTAATCTTACATTATATACATATTATCTTTGAAATATATATTGAATTTTAAATCAGAATATTGATATAATAGGCGAAAAGTTGTTGAAATTATATTATTGAATAATCGTGTAAAAAATATTCCAGCAGATGTAATTATATTACTAGAAAACATGCGAGAAAATAAATTTTACATGAAAAAGCACACTTATTTATGGTACATTTATAACAATAACGCAGACAAGGCGATATCTAATACTACCCATATTGTATACTAGATATTTCTATTATATAATATTCCGTAAAAAATGAATTCTCTTCGCTCGAGACCGGAACACCCTGTAGCCGGCTTCCACATCTGCCGCTGACTACACGAATACGAGATAAATGAGACTTTCAATAAACTTTCACCAAAATGTTGGCCTATATTTACCACGTTTTATTTTTTAAAACAACGAGCACTTTCAATGAATTAAATTCGTGTTTTCCTGCATCGCCCTGCGCTTCCGGAGCGAGGATCAGGATTACGGCATTAGGGTGGTTTTGAGTAAATAATTCACCCATGAAATGATGAGGTTTGTTTCTGTAACTGAGTGAAAATTGAAAACTGACTATTAACAGGTAAATAGTACAAATGCAGCAGTCTTGCTGAACTGGAATATTTTTATTGGCTATTTAACTTAGATGCTTATAAATTGTACAGATTTATGGACAACACATAAACTGATAATTAAATGCAAATCATTGGTATTTTTTACTGGTTTATTTTTTGCTATCCGGAAAAAAAATAAAAAGTGAAAATCAAGTTTAAAAACATTAAAATATATTTAAGAAAAAATACTAAAAATAAACCATTAATTGTTGAGATAAAAAAAAGAGGATTCTTCTTAAATGTACCAAATGATGTTTTTATATGAATCGCCCGTTTTTTGAAATCATAATTAATATGTTTAAATTTCATGAAGTTGTATTTGCAGATGGTCAATTAAGATTAAAAAGCACCGTTCATTCGCCGGCAGCGGCAGCGAGTACAATAGTGCCTGGATTAAGCAGAGAGATATCTTTTGTTAATTTCAATTCTAAATTACCCCTAAATAAGCAGATTAAAACTTAGCCGAGAATTTACAACGCCATAAATTTTTACTACCTTACGCAAAAGTGCCATTTTAGAGCCTGAGTCTGAATTATCTAAAACAATTTACAGTAACGGACACCGGCTGATTTACGTGATGCAGATTTTTCTCTTTTCAGAGGCAAATTAACATATGCTTTACCTTAAATTCTAAGGCAATAAAACATCAGTATGTCAAAGAACTATCATGAGTTTGTACATAGTAAAAGAATTTTATTATTATTTGTTATTTTTAAAAAAAAATCTGCGACACCGTTTATATATATATATATATATATATATATGTAAATATACATATATGTATATCTACATGTGTGTGTGTTTAATACTAGGCCAGTAGAGGAGCGAGGCGTGAGGGGGGGGCGATAAAGCTCGCGCCTTGTCCAAAACTTTGGCAATTTTTCCTGATGTCAGGGCAATATGTTCCTGGACATACTTCATAGCTTCCCCTCGGATCGTGTCTCTTGCTCCCCGGCGAGGATAGTTATGTCCTCTTAAAAAATATTATTTTTCATACTTTTATTGATAGAGCGTTACTACTGGGATTTGGAATTTGATTATTTGTGTAAATCGCCATATTAATGCACAATACAACACAGTAATTGAACGTGTTACTAAAAGTTGTGTGAATGGTAGTTATTTCATTTAAAAATAATAAATAAATATGGTGTGGTTTTATAATATTATGGCTTTTTTTCCTTCTCGGTAGGTCCAAACAAGGACATTTACTCCAAGGTTTTTGGAGACCAATATTATATTTGACAGTTAATATTACTTTAAACGTTTTCATTTGAGAATTTTAAAGTGACAGATGGCAGTCTGATTCCGACTGTATTAATATATATAATTAAAATATTTTAAATAAAATACTTTTGGATTTTTTCACAATGTAAATTTTTATTGTTGACCGGTTTCACCAACCTTTCCCGTTGGCATTATCAAACATAGAAATTCTTTGATACAAATTAGCACGTGGAAAAATCCTTTAAGTATTTTATTTAAAATATTTAAATGCTGTTCCACCAAGTACTCTGTGTCAAAAATATTGATTACTTATATTTAATTGTATCAATGATATCAATTTACGGATTGGTCAATCAGATGCGTATTTATTACCCATTACGGGTTTATTATATTAGTACTAATATGATTAGGCACATTAGTTCTGAGAGTTACTTTAAGTCATCTTCTATATATGAACTAATGTGCCTAATCATATTAGTAATGTATCAATGATATTTAAAGGGTTCACGCTGTATGCCGGCGCACTTCTCCCTCAGCAAGTTAGTCTTTCTGGATTCAATCTTGGGGTTCCATGTTGGCTAACGGGAACACTAACCACTGAATCGGTAGACAGTTTGAACGCAATGACGGTTTTCGAGCGGTACGGTAAAGGGGGGTAAAGGGGGGGGGGGTAAGGGGGTGGATAAGGGTGGTAATGGGGGTTGAGGGGTGCGGGGAGTGTCCCGGGGCCTTGATCGTCTCTCGACGCCCTTTGCTGTTTATCTTATGCAAAGTTCAATTCAATCGCTGCAACTGTTGATAATTTGATTTTCTAGGCTTAAAATGAACTTAGAGCTTTTTACTGATTTACGTTTTCTTCAATCGAATTCAATTCATGTTTTCGAAAAACCAAATCGTTGGAAAGGTTGTTGTTGAATTTTAAATTGGCTATAGCGTGCAGCCAATAAAACCTAATGATTCACTGCACGCCTTTGTATATGAACAACGTAATATAAAAATAAACATGTTTATATTTAGTGTGAATTGGCATTTATTTATATTATATTAAAAGAACTATTGATAAATGAAAATTAATGATTATTTATTTGTACGAAGAATAATTTAATATATAGAGAAAAAAACACCTAGGAAATGATTAAATATTATCAAAAGTGAGCATTTTCGTATGTATATTTTCCTCTGACTTATTTTGTTATTCTGATGAGACTATTAAAAGAGATAACGCTCACTAAATATATCTTATGGAATCTCTTAGTCACATGGCCATGTACATTTATGCTACATTCTAACCATACACGGGTTTAAAGCAAAACATATATAAATATAGAAATAAAACTTATTACGTCTATAAACAAATAAAAAAAAAAAAAAAATTTTTTTGATACCACATTGTGAAAGCACAGCGATGCAAGTTGCGCTTAATTTATTTGCATGATTTTATTTAAATATTATGTGCAACGCAGCCAGTCCACGAAAGTCATAGCGATAATTCTGCAAATCCTCTTCTCGCCATATAAAATTATCTTTAGGATTGAAATGGTTATTTGTTACATTAACATTGTTTCAGTAAAAGTTAAACAATAAATTGAAGCCAAATATTTCTTATCCAGGTGGTCATACAATTTTTATTTCTCATGAATATATTTTAAAACTTTCAATTCATTAAATTAATAATATAAGAATTACAAGTGCGAGTTTATGGAATTTTCATGCTTTGGTTTTTCTTTTGAATTACGTTTTCTTTCTTTTGGAAGCAAAAAACATATTCCGAGGCAAACTGAAAGAAAAGTTAAAATCTGTTAAATAGTTGATGTATTCGAGTAATATATTTGTGCTGATAGCAATAAAAATGTAGACTCACTAAACATCAGAGCTGCGAATATGAAGAAGGTGAGCGAGCAACTGGCCACGAGCAAGTAGCCTATCAGGTGCGTGGCCGTTATGGAGCCCACCCGACCTGCCATCAGGGACAAGCACACAGCCATTCCTCTAAAAAAATTCACAGATATTAAATAATCTAGTAGAAATTATATTCCTCAAATATGACTACTAATTTTTTTTTAAGTAACATTCTATCTCCTTGATTTGTAACTAACCTGAGGTTAGTGGGAATGATTTCTACGATGTATCCAGTTACGAGCCCCACACATGTTCCGGCCACCACGAAGAACGCGAATATTGAGATCACAACCGGCTGGCTGGAGGCCCAGTGGGCGATGAAGCCCCCGAGCCCGACGATGGCGAAGATGAAGACCATTAAGTTCCTCTTGCCGGTCCACCTGAGCAGGAAGGCGCAGGCCACGGTAGAGACGAGCACGAACGCGGAGGCTGCGATGCTCATGGTGAAAGTTTCCGTGTGCAGGCTGTCGTCGCATTCTCCGCGACGAGGATCTACTGCCTGAAATGACACATTCGCAAATTTTTTAACACAGATGGGATTCGACTCCGTTCCGCGGCCCTCTGGCACACCGAGCTACTGGTGGCTCTGGGTGAATTGATCACCTAAAAATATAATGTATACATAAGAAACCTGTGTGAGTAAAAATGTGGAATAACAAATCATAGCATTATAAATATGTTTATACTATTCTACACACAGTTCTATATACCAAAAGTCTGCGTATTATTGCTGTCCTATAGCATTATTATATAATTCTTTCCTTACATAGCTCTGGCGCTGAGCAAGCTACAGTAACAATGGCAGGAGCCCCTCACCTCGATAAGGTACATTCAAAACACATCCCTCCACAATCATTCCAAGTCCACAACTCCATTACACGCTCATGATACAGAATGGCATATATATATATTAAATTGTGTTTTGCAACATTTTATATATCTGTTTAGAGTCTACTAGCTAAAGATGATAATACGAGTTTTAAGACATTGATTTACCGAGATATTTTTAGAAGTGTCCATGATAATTTGGGCAGATAGTGTTGTGCTGTTGTAATTGAACATATGGCAAATGTTGGCACCTTCGTTGACAGAATGCTCATTAAATATATACATTCTGTTAATAATTGTTGGGATCCAAATGTAAAATCCGTTTGACCTAAAATTAAATAATATAATTTTTTTAATTTTTTTTTTCAAAGGTTGCGTCTAATAGTATACTTTACTTTACTTACGTGCCAAATACTCCAAATTGAAGGAAAAATGTGTATAGAATATTTTTCCCGTATTTGGAACCAAAAAGTGGGACCGTCTGGTCCCACACTTCATTTAAGAAAGACTTCTTATGAGTTTGATTTTGCGGTTGGACAAGCTGATTGACCTAAAATTTAAAATGTAATTGATATTTTTGATTTTTAGATTTGTGAATTTGCACTTTACGTGTGTCATGTAACGTAAGGGTTCAAACTTAATATTTATTTTGTATAGTAGAAATTATTTTTCTATTGGTTTTTGAAATTTAAAAAAAAACGTAAAGCAACATTTAATTTTTAAATGTTCATTAAAATGCAGTATTACGAAGAAAATGTCTTCCATTAATCAAAGGTTTTCTTGTGTTTAGTCAGTCGTCATTAGATTATTTTTTATACTTTTTAAACATTATCATCCAATCCAAGACTAAGATTTTAAAGGTTTCGGTAGTTTAGCAACATAGATTCGTTTTTTTTGACTATCCAGACTAAAATTTTAAATGCACCGGAAACTCATTTTCTGGCTTCCCCGTGTTGAGTTTGAACATCCAGCGCAGAACATTCAGCGCCTCCTCTTCTCTGCCCTGAGCGGCCAAGAACTTGGGGCTCTCAGGAAACCTGGAGATGATGAAGCTGCAGAACAGGAAAGGCAGGGCGTAAAGGCACAGCAGCAGCCGCCAAGGTCGGTACACCAGAAAGCCAAGATCCCACGAGATCCTCGCGTACGGCAACACACCCCATGCGATCACTGAAACGGACACCAGAATATTACTCAATACTAATATTTGTTTTATGAATAACAATACTAAAGTATTATCTTAGGTAATGATGCTGTTTGTGTATTCCTCTAGTATCCATAATGTGTTTTCTTTTCTGGGCACATAAATTCAACGGCACTTTCCAAACATTCCTTAACAATTTCACCATCTGAATATGGCTTCGATTTTTTGCTAGTATCGTGGCTACTGCATAACAAGCTTTTACATAGTATTTTGACTTTTCAGTCACTCTAGTAAATATCTGATGTTGTGCAAAAAGTTTTCTTTTTAATAAATTAACTTGGTCTTATCGAAATTATCAAACCTACTTGCATGCTTAGCCTCGCAATGACGTTTAATATTATACTCTTTTAATGCAGAAACACAATTATTGCACATCAAGGATATTGGCTTTGTTTTAAATTCCACGAAAAAATAGTTTATACTCCATCTGTTTTAAAAACTTCTCTGTTCTTCTCTTTTCTTATTTGGTCCAACGTTTTTACTATTTATATGATTTGATACGAACTACGCTCAATGGAATATTATATTGGTGGTTTATGTACAGTAAAAAAAAACATTTGCATATGCTTCGTTGGCCACCTATGTTTTAATGCGTCTTAAAAGAGATTTCTAGCTATAATTTTTTAATTGTGCTCAACAATGTAGTTTGTGGTGAAAAAAACTACTTCACGAGTCGGTACAATGATCGTTAAAATCTGCTTATTAAATATGTCTAAACATTGCTCAGGTAACCGTAAAATTTTATTATTTCAAATATTGATTGTACTTTTGGAGATTTTAGAATATTTAAATGACGGTGAATGTTTGCTCTGAAATGCATATTTCCGACACGAGTCTCTTTTTACAGCCTAAACACGTTTCTTAATGTTATATTTTGAATAATTTTGATATTTTATATTTGAATATAAGATAAAAAAATTTTGAGAGATTTTTTGGATTGGATTTAAAAATTTGGTGTTTGTAAGTGGATGAAGTACATTTTAAATACACTTGAGTCCAATAAAATAAACAACGAATCGAAGTAAGATCTCACGTGGGATGACGGTCACTCCTAATGCACTGAAGGCAGTGCCCAGCGTCAGCATCTTGTCCCGATGCTTCAGAGGCGTGATCTCCCCCAAGTACGCGTACCCCAGGGCAGATGGACCGGACACACTAAAAAAATCAGATATTTCACTTCAGTGGATTCTTGGGTCTGCGGTGTGCACACTTGCTTGCTCGAATCCGGGGGTGAAGCAAAAATATTTTTATCCTATTAAATTATGTGACATGATAAAACACATCTTTTTACGGCTCCTTGTAAATGCAAAACGCTTTTTTATCTAACCTCTTCAGCTTGTGAACCTCAGTGGCTATTGACTGTATACTGTGCCAACTACAATAGTGAGAGATGTCTAGTTTTAAATAATCTAAACGTGGTGTCTTTGGACAGGGACTTTAAGTGGAAACATTACATTCTGGCCAGCTAAAAGTTTGAAGTTTTAAAAGTAACCAATGTGGTTGTTTTATCAAATTCACACATAGTTACACATTTCTTACAATAATGAGGCAACCAGCCTAATTATGGCGAACACTATCAAGTTAGGAGACAGGCTGGAGAGTATGGAGAAAAAGCAGCCAAGGCTCATGGAGACGAGGAGTGTCCACCTGCGCCCACGCGTGTCCGCCAGGTAGCCCCACGTGTGAGATGTTAGAATTATACCTGCGCATACGGATACATTCATTAAAGTTAAATACTCTGGGTGATGTTCCGACGTTTTAGACATCTTCAATACCTGAAGATGGCCCAGTCATTGCTGGGTCATATTGCAGAGGTATAATGTCAAATGTATTTATTCAATACTTTTGATAGAGAGTGTATTCGAGAGTGGCATTATAAAACGAAGTCATTACCTTCGTAAAATGTTGGCGAAACCGGCGACCAATAAAATTAATTATGAGGAAAAACCACAAAGTATTTTATTTAAAATATTCAACCGTGTTTAACTTATGGTTATTAACTTGTGTCATTGTGTGAGGTCTGTCATTAAATAACAGTAATAATAAATAGGTATACCAATGAAAGGTATGGCTGCCAGCCAGCTTTTCTGCGTCAGAGTCAGATCAAGGTCACACTGAGCCGCTGGGATGATGAAGCTGAAGCCGAGGGTCTCCATGATCGTGCCCGTCAACATCATCGCGCAGAACGCCAGCCCCAGCAAATTGAACTTGCCATATCCTGGGGAATTTACAACTATAATTTTAGATGTATTCCTTTTAATTTTCTTAGGAGTTGAGGCGCGTCAAATTAAGGATTTTATAGGTAGTACTCGTACCTAAGGGTGCCATTAAATGCAAATATTAGTACGTTTATATATTCATATAATTTGGTTATATTTATATTAAATATAAATATATATATATATATATATATATATATATATATATATATATATATATATATATATATATATGTGTGTATAATCATTTATTTAGGCGGTGATATAACGTATCAACGCTTTACAGATATGTTCAAACAGGAAGTAAAATTAAAAATGTATGCACAGAATATCAGAGTCTTACCTGTTAATGTCATGGCTTCCTCTAGTGTAAGACTCTGCCTTCCATTGTCCATGTACACTCTACTAATGGTTGAAATTTCTATCACCATTTTGATAAGCACAGATGAGAATACTTATACTAAAAAGAAATATTAACATGTTGGTACAATGAATTGAAATTTCGAGGTTAGGAATTTTCATTATTATATAAGCTACAATATCGTTAAGTTAAATTATAGTAATATTTTAAATAAAATACTTTACCAATTTTTCCACATCAAACTGATAATGCCAACGGGAAAGGTTGGCGAAACCGGTCACCAATAAAATAACATGTGTAAAAATTACTTAGTATTTTATTTAAAATATTAAAATGGAATTCCACCGAGAGCTCTCTGTCAAAAATATTGATTACATAATTTATAATATCCCTAAATTATTTGAAATCAAACATTTTATAAAAACAACAATCAGTATATTTGAATCTTACATTCTTTCGATATTTATATATTTTATCACAGTTTTTTTTTATGTTAATGATAAAAACAGAAAGTCGTTAAAGTAAATTTAAAAAGGTTTAACTGTTATTATAAATAAATTTAATGAGTGTAGTCGTTAACTTGAAACTAGATGATTATCATAATTATATGTTCTACAGCAAATAATTTTACGTTAAAGAATTCAACTCTTATTTTATGGCTGAAGTCATTTTCACAAAAAACTATTTTCGGTTAGCGAACATTCGGTTAAAATTAACATTTCCTTTGATTAATTCGATTAAACTTGCAATCACAACTAACTCATGTGAGGCAGCTCACTTCGCGGCTGATGGGCAACTAAACAACCATCTGAATTTCCGACACATTCAAAATATACAAATTTATGTACATATTTTCTAAAACAAGTTATGAGCGTACCAAAGCACAGCTTGTCTTTAATTAAGTAAATAAGCTATTTATATACATTTTTTAGCATTTTGTAGTGAATTGACAACATCATGACATCAATAGCAGTGACGGGACAGTAGTCAAGTAGCAGCATACGTCAGTAGCATGCCAGTCAAGGCGTTATATATGTTTTATACAATAGATGGCTAAAGAGAACATTTTATAGCATTGATCTATTAAAATTAAAGGATTAATTCGTATTTTACCGTGACTTGATACTTTCACTTGGCATGATCACAAAGATTCACGAGAATATTTACTATCATATTTAATCCTGAATTATTATGAAACATGAAATTAACTTAAAGAAAATAAAATAAAAAAGACAAAAAGGGAATAACGTATCCTTGATTATTTAGTAATGAATCCTGTTAATTGTTTTCTAATACTCACACTTGACACTGCTTAATACTCAGAAGTTCAGCAACAATAGCCACCATTATACCATATCGCAGTAAAAATCTGATTTATGATCATTATGATTTGTTCTTGCAGTAGGTTTATTTATTTAATAAAAAAATATACCATAAATATGATTTTTACTTCAAGACATTTTGATTTATTTATCTCTTGTATTTTTTTGTAAATATTTAAAATAATTATATTACGTTTCGTTGGGCGTAAATTTTATTATTGCGTACAAAGTAAACACAAGCTTCCAAACAATCTCAAGACATCGCCCGGAGGCATTAAAAATGTTTGCATTAATTTTAATTATGGAAAATTTAATTAAATTTCGGAATCTTAAAGAAAAATCGATAAAGAATATTGCGCTTTTTTAAGTCGACTAAAAAAACCGAAAAAAATACAAGTAAAGCAGCAATGTGTTTAAAATCATTTTAAATTAAGTTTTGCCAAAATTATGTACAACAAGATACTTAAATTATTGTTTTCCGTACATTTAAAATATTGATACACAATGTAGCTCATGTTGTGACACATGATTGCATTACCCAAAAATAATAATAACTAAATAATCATTAATGAGCAATTGATAGATATTATACTTCAATTAATGATTCTTTGAACAGAATCTCTATCTCATGTGATGAGTGGGTGTAAACATGCTATATGTTTAATAAAAAAAGTATATTATATATAAATAGAAAAAAAAATTATCCATCAATACCCGATCAATCTCAAATTCTACTTTTAAAAAGCGGTTTGGCGTTTCTTTAAACGCTTTTAGGGATGGATTGGTTTCAACCCCTCTACTGCATATTGAAGAATCAATCTTAAAGACATTTTTGCTCTAGGATGTGAACTTTAAGCTTAAAGGCTTACGTCACCGAGTGAAATGTCAAAGGGGATGCAATATATGAGCCAAGGGTCTGGTTAGGGTGGATCATTTGAACTATTATAATTTGTTATGATTATGATATCAGGTAAATGGATGCCGTTGACAGTTAATAAGCTGCAGAAGCTGGTAAGATGAGTTATAATTTAATTAAATTATAGTTGAAATTTAATTTCGTATTTTAATTGTAATTATTTATTCATTAAATTAACAGTCTACATAATGTTTTCTGCTAGTTGAACAACAAATGTGCACTGTAAATATATATAAATATATTCAATATTTTTTTACCGAGAGTACTAATTCTATGAGAAATTCGATTTTAAATAAACTACGTTTAATAATACCAACGTGATGGGTTGGTTATAAAATAAACACAATAAAAATTAATATGTGGAAAAATCACTCAAGTTATTATTTAAAATGGAGTTCCACCAAGTCAAAGTACAGTTTGTCAAAAATATAGATTATATATATATATCTTAAGAAATACAATAATAGTTTTCTCATATCCGGAAATAGATATTGACTCCAATTTTCACTAAGTGTTCTGGAGATGAAGCCCAGGCATGAGGACTTCAGCACACATTACAGTTACTCTTATGAAGAACCGATTGTCTCTGCGATATAAGAAATACAATTTGCTGAAGATGCAATTTTATCATCTTCCGATCGAATAAAAACTTGAAATGTACTAGGAAGCAATAAAACAGCTGAAACTTTCAAATAAATATATATATTTTGTATTTTTTTTTTGAATATCTAAGCGTAATAATTATTGATTTGGTAATACAAATAATTTTTCTAGTTATGAAATATTTATATATGTATCAAATTTATAAATAAAATAAAATTTAGCTGTTTTTCCTTAAAAGTATTATTTGGTTTATTGTTCATTTCTAGTACAGCGATGAAGATTGAGAAGCGCTGCCACAGATCACATGCACCAGTAACGACATCATCATGTTCTGAGGTACTTCCGAGCAGTCAGTCGAATATTTCTTTGAAAATCCTTCGGAGTCTTCCTGCAATTTTTCGTAGGCGAAAACCGCACCTCTAACAAGCGGGACTCAAAGGGAGCGACGCAAGAACCCTGAAATCAGAACCGTTATACTAATGCCTGTATACATAAATACACACACACACACATACACACACACACATATATATATATATATATATATATATATATATATATATGTATTATTGTGAAATTAATAGGATGCACTGTACTGAGAGCACTTAGAAACTAGTCACAGGTTTCTCATGATTGACGATTCGAGTGTATGCACTTAGAAGGCTTTCCTGCGATTTTCAAAGTAATGGTCAAAGTAACAGCACGATCAAGACCACGTTAGCCGCTTTTCTTCTGAACATGCAGTATGTATGTTTAATTTAACATTTTCTACGTGCGCAGTTCACACGAGTAGCTGAAGAACGAACGTCTCGTAAAACCGGTCAAATCGATGGGATTACGTTGAAATTTTTTAAATAAAATTTTAAGAATATGCTATCTAGTAAATATTTTATTATTCTAAAATAAAGAAGAACGAACGATTGCAAACAAAAACAATCTTAGGTTAAAAGTTTAAACTCACAACCGATTATCGTAATTACTAAACTTTTGAAAATCATCAAAAGAGATTCCCGAAGTCTTTAAACTTTTCTGGCATCAAAGAACGAGCATTTCGTCCAAACGAATTCCCAAAAACCCCAACATTTCACAGAATATTAAGTCGGCGGGCGAGGGTGCGGGGTGCGGGGTGGTGGGGGGGGCGAGGTGTTCGCGCCGCCCCCCTTCACCCTTTCATCCCTTCACCCCTTCACCCCTTCACCCCTTCACCCCTTCCCCCTTCACCCCTTCCCCCCTTCACCCCTTCATCCCTTTACCCCTTCACCACTTCAGCCCTTCACTACTTCACCACTTCCCCCCTTCACCCCTGCGCGGCCTGCCTCCCCCCTCTGCTCGTTCCTCCCAAAAAAAAAATTTTTTTGCTGCGCTTCCTATTTATATTTTAAATACATTTGACGTTCACGCGTGTATTTGAATTTTTTATTTTTAACGAACGTACAAAAGATGAACACCAAGATAAAAAATGGGAAACACTATTAATGACTATTAATATTATATTTACCTAAAATAATTGAGATTTATGTGTCATGGGACTTTCGATATCGTTATTATTCGTCTTGAGGTTTGTGGGATTTGAAATGACAATCAAATAGCTAATCAAATGATATTTTAATGAGAAATAGCATTTTTGTATGATATAAATTCATTTTTAGGTTATCACTATTGTGCTGTATTAGGAGGCTCGGTTTAAATAAGCTGTATAAAGTGGTCAGGGGCGTATCCGTTTTGATATGTTTCTTGGTTACAAATGTAAGCACAGTAGCATGCTTTCCCTTAACGATTCATCGCACTCTTTCTGCAATCAATATTTAATCTCCAGTTATGATACACCCCGTGTCTGTATCAGTATATATACAGTGTATTTGAAAACCATAATTCTTGCTTTGTTATGGTATTCGACTTTTCAGAAAGTTGAACAGTGTCAGAAGGCAAATCAGATATGTAATATCAGCGGAAAGTTTTAACTTCATTGTAAGTTAGGGCAGTTATCCGTTATATAAACCGCCGGGGTGATTGATGACTACCCCGTGATTACTTTCAGCAACTTTCAGCTCAGCATCGGCCGATAGAGGTTACTTTAGTGTGATGGATTGTACACACAAACAACAAATCTGATTACGTCGTTTTGGATACACTCTTCCACGCGATACTTTGAAATTTCTCGCTGCCGCAGAGGTCTGCTTCTGGACACACAATACTAATCCATCGCTGACAGTTTTACCGATATAGATGGGCGGTTAGGAAGTACTTCAATGGTGTCTGGATGTAAATAAATTTATTTTTAATATGTATTACTACGCCAGCAACGATTGATAGATTTATCGATTGAGGACATAACAGGGAAAGGTAATTGATAGATACTAAATCTGAATTCGCATTACCTCACACCAATGTGCTGCACAGTTGTTCATGGGAATATGAAGCTGCGAGTCGTGGGTGTAATTTATGAGGAAGGTCGAGATTTACGGGCACGCCGCCGTATCAGTCTATAAAGTAGTAATTTGAGTAAAGTTATTATAAATAGTCAAAAATATACTACACTGTTTAGAAGGACTCTTTTGCTTGCTTGCTATATGGATACATCCGGAGTCAGGCCGCGATTCCGCGCAACCGAGTGGAATAATTGATAAGCACTTGCGCCTTGTCGTACACCAAACTCAATATTTTATAATAAGTACAATTAATTCAATCCCGATAGGATCTGGGAGCAGACACGGCGCTGCAGGCCAGAGGCGGCTCCGGTTGCTCTATTCACAATCCGGGACCATTTATCTATCTGAAATTGCCTGTCTGGAAGAACACTTCCTATCTGTTATTAGATTCCTGGCAACACTCTGCCATGTAAATACTTAAGTTGTAAATTATATTCACTAGCAGCGTAAATGTTTATTATCTTTTGCGGCATGGTTCAATATTTTATCAACTCAATTGAATTAAATATTTTATGCTTCAACAATGTCACATAAAATATCAAACATAAATTATCAAATATCAAACTTTTTGAACATTAAAACGTCTGTCTTTTATAGGTTGTTTATTTTAAAAATCTATAAAAAAAACATGCGAAGCAATGCGATCTTTTGTATTCGTTAATGTTTTATTTTTTAATCTCTTTGGAATGAACTTATCAATAATAAATATCACTATTCCTCAAAAATATAATTCAAAACGGCTTAGTTGAAGAAAATTAAGAATTTTGTGCTTTTCTAGAAATATTCGTGATAAGTAACTTAATATGAGTTTCCGTGACCACCAAAGTTTTTTATTTCAATAATTTATGCATATAAATCAACTAATTACTTAAATATACATATTTTTCCCCTAAAAAAATAGCTGTTAATATCAAAACCACGCTCAAAGAGAGTGAATGAAAAAAAAACAAATACCGAACCTCAGACGGCGCAGCAAGACGATGTAAAAAAAACCCCCTTCTTCTGAAGCTGAGGGTAGATTTCAAGGCTTGGTATCGTACCCGTCTGGAATGTTAAAGGATGCCTCGCCAGGAAACTACCACCTTGACCACCTACTAAAAGGGTAGAAGGCAAAGCCACTGAAATATACCTATGGGGTGAGTTTTTGCGGTCTCTCTGTAGTCTGTGGTTTGAATTTTGATAATGGTATTTCAGTTCGAGGTGCATAGTTTAATAAACTTAAAGTTATTATATAATGTTTAATTGGTATTTTTATAAATTTATATCATTGATTTATTTTTCTCAATTGCTGTAGTCTGAATAGATTAGGACAGCTCTTTAAATGTATTCCAATATAATTGATTTCATGCGTGGCAGTCTTTACTAGTACACGTTAATTCAATTCAATATGAAAATTAATATTAAATAGTTTATAGATAAATTACTTTTCGGGAAATTAGTGGGGCAGAAACATAATTTTTTGTATCTCATAACATTGTCAAAATCGAACTTCCTTTACATTTCCGCCATCACAGATTACTAAAGAGCATTTGTTTATTTGAATCTAATGTTTTGTTTTATAGGTTCAAAGCAAAAGGTTAAAGTAATTTGACGATAATTTGGTACACATTTAAGTCGTGTTTCAAATAATTCAAGTGTTTATCACTCTTTCTTCAGGATTGTAATTTTTTTATTTGTAAGCAATGAGAATTCATTTATCTCTTCAGTAAATGCACAAAATGTATGTAAATGTATTACTGAAGAGATAAATGAATGTGGACAGGTGATTTTAAATATTACGTACAAAGATATTTGTTTGAAATGACAGTGGAAAGCCAAATGGCATAAATTTTGTAAAAAAAATTATGATTTGTTTCGAATGCCAAAATTGATTATCAAAAGGAAGACTTGCTGTATACTAATTGGTCATTAAGTCAAAGTTAGCAAGTCATTTTAAATGCGATTTGTTTCATAAACCTTTTGAAAATTGACTGTTGAAACAAAGATATCTAATGGTAAAATTTAAAAGAACACTGTTAATGAATGGACCTACACCTTTCTTAAAACGATTATGATATTTCAAATCTAGATTTATTTTTTTAAGTCAATAAGAAATGTCAAAAAATATACAAAAAAAGAAAAACCCGCCTCGTGGTCTAGTACCTAGCGCACTTGCTCACCGGGCTAAAGATTATTTGATTTAAAATAAATATATGATTTTTCTTCATATTTAAAGCTGAGAAAAACCCTTCTAAAATAGATCATATCAAATGCAGTTTTTTTGATTTAGCACGAATAACTTTACAGACGTAACTCGTCATACGCCTGTGCATTTTATCTATTTTCTACAAGATACACCTTGACATGCATGTTTATTTTTCGTTTGATATTAAAAATATTTTCTGCTCATTAAATAAACACGCCAACGTTTAAAATATGCATTGATTAATCAATCGCAAAATCGCCCCTGTATACATGCAAAATTGAGCATCTAAAAAAAGTTATTAAAAAAAATGAATGATTTAAATTTTTATTTAGATATTGTTGAATTAAAGATTTTGTTAAAAAATAATTGAGGTGATTCAAGTAAGTGTTTTACTTCAGAAGCGAGTGAACTCCCAGGCCTCGAGTGCGCTGTGACGTCAGACCCGCTCTGACCTTCCGGCTATGCAGAAGGGAGTTCCATGTCAGTATTTTCGTGGATTTTTCTTTGTCCCTAAGAGTCCACTCGAGCCCGCAGGGCATCTGCGCCGGGAAATGCAGTGGCTTTTCAATTTTATGCATTTTTATTTAAAACATTTGAGTATTTTGATAGTTTCATTCTTTGATAAAATACGAGTATCTGAATTTCACTGCACTTAAGTACACCGTTAAAAAATAAGCTTCTCATGAGCGATGAAATAAATGTTCTTAAAAGTTTTATGTGTCAAATGCATATATTTATCTTTTCAATGTAGCCTCCGATTGAGATTATTACTAATTTGTTTCATGTTTCAAATAGGCGAAATACCCGAGAGTACTTTATGTCTTTGTACAGGTCGGGCCAAGTTAATTATTATAAACTCTGCAAAACATGAACATCCCACAAGATTTAAATGTAAAGAATTTTTACTGAGAATGAAAATGCAAGTTGATCTCGCCGTCTTATCTATCGCCTATCATTTGATAGGTAATCGCTCCACAGTCAAATAATAACCAAAGTCGGCCAGCCGTCATACTCGTCAGTTGCAGCGAATTAGCGCGGTCGCTTGACTCGCGATTTACTCTATTTTCAGTATGACGAGGCTATTGTTAGGTTATAACGGTGTATAACGTGATCGAATTCCCTTCGGTTACAATAGTACGAAGCCGGATTATCCGAAGATCTGCGACTCGCTGCAAGCGGACTGAGCTGGCGGAGTCGCTAATGCGCGGGTTTAAGATACAAACAAAAGCCTTTGTCTGGCCCCACCCGATATCTCCTCGTGTCGCATTCTGTGACACAGTGGTGGATTGCCTTTTGGAATATGTTTACTAAATGTGTACTCACGTGTTGATACACTTCAATTGAATTTATTTATTCACAATTTACCAAAAAAATCATTAACCGGGTGGAAATGAGGCATGCGAGAATAATAGTCAGTAATTTATCGTTCATGAGATTCTGCTACATTCTTTGAATGATTACAATCGTAGTTGTTATTATTTTTAACACTGATTTTTATGTAATCAATATTTTTGACACAGAGTACTTGGTGGAATTCTATTTTAATGTTTTAAATAAAATACTTTTTTCACATGTAATTTTGTATTGGTGACCGATTTCGTTAACCTTTCACGTTGGAATTATTCAACTGATTTTTATCACAACAGAATAGTCAAATTTGATCTGAATGTAAATTTGGAAAGTTCTGAGATTAGTTCAACATGTATAAATTAAATTTGCGTGAGATTTATGTAATTATTATAGCGTTCAGTTAGAAGTACAAAAATAACATGGTACTGAACCATGTTATTTCTTTACCGTTCATAAGTGACGGTGAATATAGTCACTGAGACTATATTTACCATCACTTACGTACACTCGAATAAATCAAATTATTTGTTCTAATTAATTAATTGTTGAACAACTATTTTCCTAGTTAATTCTTTACTATCATTGTACATATACGCCAGTGCGTTATTCCGCTGTTGCTGCAGACTGCGAGGCAGTCATTCCATGAATTTTAACTGCTTGATTTGTGGCGTGATTATAATTTGGTAGTGGAAAGCTTAATCTTTGAAATACGTGCGTTATCCGGACAGTGTCGAAAAAAAATTATATCTAGTGAACCTATTGCTGTCTTTGAAAAGTATATAACAAATATTATTACACTCTGTTTGATAATGCCAACCTCAAAGGTTGGCAAATCCGGTCACCAATAAAAATCTATTAAAATATTAAAATGGAATATATGTCAAAAATATTGAATTTCTAATATTATAGAAAATTTGAATTCTTGTTTAGTGAAATAGCTACGTTGGTCGAAAGGTTTAATCCCACCGGTTACCTATAAATATAAACTAAGGCCTGATATTAATGACCGCATGATTATATAAATATTTAAATAAAAATTATACACAGTTATCAATTAGTTGTGCATTTGAATAAATAATATCCCATGTCCATGTGGTGTATGAAACTTTTTTGTGGGAAGCTTAGTCGGTTGTTTTGGGAGACAAATGATATATTTATTGGCGTTATTTACGAGTAAGATGTGGTCCTGCTCCCCCAGCCACCCTGAGGACCCGAGACGCTGACGACGCCTAAAGTTTCCACTTATGAAGGTGTTCTCCGCGCAGGGTGAATGCGCTCTACGAGTACAATACATGCAACCTGGACTTAAAAGTAACTTTGCTGATTTATTGGTTCCTATAGAGAACTATATATTATTATCTCGAATCAAAGGTATATTTTGTGCTAATAACTATATACCTTTGTATCTTTGTGCCTGCCATAAACTGCAAATTTTAAAGGCAATAATTGTTTAAGGAGAGCGTGCAGCTGAACTGCAGTTAGTATTTATTTTTTATTGGAAATCCTTTTAAAAAGGTTTCATGAAGTTTATTCGCCCTCGAGGTGGAATAGCACGTATGTACATGAGGAGGGGGTGGAAACGCAGCTCTCATTCAGAAGAGTGCTCAGCAAGGTGGTCGGCTGGCTCTATGAGTATTGTCGTCAAGTAAAAAGGATTGCGCTGAGAGGCGGAGACGAGGACTTGTTTAGCAAAAAATATCCTAGCGCTTTGTGAATGCAGACTGTGATTTTTGTTATTAATGTTTTATTGAATTTACTATTGTGTATTTGTTGAAATTCTCACAATATGTATAGATAATATTTATCTTACTAAGCTCACATGGAAATGTATCCTCCGGGCTTTTGTGAAATGATCGAAATGTGTTATCTAGCAATCGGCTCTACATGAAAATATAATAAGACTACACAGTACATAAGTAACAAATCAAAGTAGTTTTTTATTATTGTAAAAATGGAGATCGTCTCTAAGTCACAAACAGGAGACGCTCAAACCGGAAATAGCCACAATCGCTATACTATTCGCTCACCTGCATCTTTCCTTTGATGTTTTACTGTCGTGCACTAAGCTCACATTACTTTTAAATTACCCTTTACCACCTGGCAATCATTACATCTCTCTCTCTCTCTCCAACAAACGATACCTCTACCTTTAACAATTGTTCACTTAATTAGTTGTTATTTTATAAATCCTCACTCAGTTGCATAACGTAAAGTTGGCGTAACCGGTCACCAATAAAAATTAACAGGTGGATAAATCACTCAAGTATTTTATTGAAAATACTATTTGATATATGTTATAATTGTCCAATATTTTTGACAGAGTACTTGGTGGAATTCCATTTTAATATTTTCAATAAGTAAAATACTTGATAGTTTGATAATGCAAACGTGAAAGGTTGGCGAAACCGGTAACCAATAATAAAAAAAAAATTATATGTGGAAAGTATTTTACTTTTTTTTAAAATTTAAAATATTATAATTATCCATTTCATTTTTTTACTGTGCATTGTGGTACAAACGAAAAAAGCTCTCTTTACATTTCATTTCAAAATTGTTAGAGGTAGATTAAAACAAATCAACATAATAGTCGATTCACAAAAATATTTGCAGTACAACTCGAGCGGGCCACGCCGACAAAGGTGCCGCTCGCATTCAGGGGGTCTTTCGAATAAGAAAGGCACAATGCGGGCCTCTCCGCCTCGAGATGCTTGAAGATGTGGTATGTTTGAAAATGGCTTCGGAGGAAGAAAGTCGCTCGAACAATTTTTTTGTTTTGCTAAATTAATCTCTCGCGAGCTAAGTGGCCTCGAGTTGTATGGGTTAGGCGGGAGGTATGGATGATTTGAAGTAACAGTTACACACTCATTTTTCAACGAAACTTAAAATTTATTTTTCAATATGTTACTCGAATATTGCAGAATACTACTCGAATATAAAAAAATTGCTTACGTACTAAAAATTACATTACAATTACATGTGTTGAATTGGGTCCGTTTTTGTCCATACGTTGAGACAAGTTCTCCACACTCCTCCGAAGCATTTCACGAAGAACTGCTCGGATTTTTTGTGTTATTGTGTCACTCAGGGCTTGGTTTATGTAAACTCGTCTTTTGATGTAGCCCTATAAAAAAATAGTCACAAGGTGACTGTGGTATTTAACTCGACGATCCTCTTCTTGTCGGGTCCATTTTTGAGGAATCCGAGAAATGAACCGGAACGAAGTTATATTTTCATAACATTCAACAAATGACTTCATTCCTACAGCTTGAATAGATAATATATATTAATTTACTAAGTTAACGAGCGAATACCTTCCTCCTTCCGTGACAATGACTGCTGCGTCCTTTGTGCTTGTCATAGGGTATCTCTCATGTACCAGAAGGACGCACGAGAGCGAGGGAGTGAAATCATATTTATTTTTTTACATTTGGCAATAAATTAATATTTAATAAATTTCAATGCATGTGTATTTTTCAAATTTTATGTGGTTTAATTATAAATATAAATTTTTGACCAAAAGGATGAAGCTATATTTTTATTAAACACTAAAATGGGTGATGTCACTCTCATGTTTGATTTTTAAGTAAAGCATAAAGTTTCACTAACAATTTAATCCAGAGAAGCTACGAACTAAATAAATACGTACTATCGACCGAAATCGGCGGATCCGCTTGAAAAATGAAAACTTACTTTCATCTGAGCACACGTACAAAATCGACGAAACAAATGTGTTAACACAGATTTTTAAATTATATATGTATATAATAACACAGCGAATTACTTTTGTCATTTAAGCGTAACTTTTTACATATGGTTCACATCTTCAAATTAAGTATTTTTTATTTTGATAAATCTGAGAAAAAAATGGTGCGGTTTTAGTGTTATTGTTTTTTTGCGCCGTTGGGGAGGTGTGTGAGGAAATTTTCGCTGGAAATATTCCGAACCTGTCTCGGCGGCAATAAATCCCTGAAGACTTTTAATATGTCAGGCCGGCGTCTGGCGCGTGGAATAATATCGCCTCGGGGAATCCCGGATCCTCCGCTTCCATCGATAGTATTGTGATTTGTCGCGCTTTGATTGTTGCGAAAAATGATAGGCATTATTTATTGTTACTGAGATAATGCCGAAGAAAAAATATGAAGTTTTTTCGTAAGGTTTGGTAGAGAAGGAGATAAAATGTTGTGATTTATTACCGCCTAATTAAAAACTTTAAATAGGACGATTTCTCAGAGAAAAAGTGTGATAAAGATTTGAATTATGAATATATTAAAAAAACAAGCTTATTTCAATTGTTAACAAAAAATATGAATTATGCTTATCCATTTAACAATTCTCAATACTAAACATAAATTACACCATGTTGTCATTTAGTTGCTTGATTGCAAACATAGATAAAATGGTAAAAAATAATAATCACCATATATCCAATATTTTTGAAAAGAAGTATTTGCTGGAACTTCGTGTCTAATATGTTAAAAAAATTACATTTGTGATTTTCCGCATGTTTGATTTTATTGGTGACCGGTTTCGCCAACCTGTCACGTTGACAAAGATCACAAAAGTATTTGATTTAAAATATCGCTATAAATAATGAACTGAACAAACAAACTGTTATTGAACTCTCGAAAGTATTTAGAACGCAAATAATATCATAAGTTCCATGATATTCCAAGCAGAAAACACCAATGAACTAGTTAAATTTTTGGATGCTTTGCAAGAAGCGGCGAATTTTTTTAAACATTCAATTTCCTCGTTACATAAATATGAAATTGAGGATACCTGAAAACACATTGCACAAAAAATATAACTAGATCTAAAAAATAAAGATCATGAAACAAGCGAGTGAGTCATTTGTGAATTTCGGCGGCTAAGGCTGTTTTGTTAGGTTTTTTTAATCTTCATAGCTTTTATCACACGCGTATCTTATCGCAAGATTAACAATGGCGTATATTGTATCGGTAAATTTACTAGCGATATTTTTTAATTAAAAAAAAAAGTGTCGGTGGGGATGGAGAAGCTGGGGATGGACCCTCTGTGTTCGTGAGAGTAGGACAAGTTCTTTGTTTGCCGTATTTTGTGGACACGTCATTCATTTCCATGTTGTTTTACAAATTTTACATTTGCATATGATGAGATACACAATCCATTTGAAAATGGTTGATTATATTAATTCTAAAACGGAAAGTTTATACAAGTATTTAAATAAATATATAAAAAGTAAAATTAATGAATAAATCTTGAAATTGAAATTAGTGTACCATAAACCACTAAATATAATAATTTGAAATGTATTACTACGATCTTTGTAATTTTCATATCGTTTGTAAAGAAATTTATACTAACTTTTGTTATAAAAATAAAATCTTTCTCGTTTTTTCCATGTAATATAAGATGTTCCCGCTTGCAGTATTGTTGGTAATTTATCCTCCATTTTTCATGTTGTAAGAGGTAACTTTCTGTTTGTAGTGTGCTAGATGGGGGACACGCCTCCATTTGTCACGTGGTGGAGGACAATTCTTCTGTTTTCTGTAAGGCGACCCCGGACCCGGTAATTCCATGCAAATGAGACGTATCCGGGCTACTGCTACCTGGTAATCAGAAAAATGAAGAGGTGTCTCCCTTCCCGGTCGGCTTTTTTGTTTTGTTACCGTTCCGGAAAATGAAGGACCTTTAGAAACTTCTCCTAATTAGACCGCGACTCGTTCCAGACTCACTCGCTCCTTTATTATTTAAGAAGTTATATTCACAATATTTCGTTAAAATGTATATATATTTATATATATATATATTTTCAGAATAAAAAAAAAAACCATTTAAATAAAGTATTCAATATTTTTAGGTACTTGTTTTTTATCCGACCACCAAAAAACTTGTACCTAACCTTTTTTTTTTAACCTCACCTAACCTAACCCAACGAATCGAGCGGTCATGGAAATCTGCAATGAACGAAATAAACACCACAACAGGACTCATCGTCATATGATAGATTCTTATCTCTGCGAGTACATATACATTAAATAAAATTGGTGGTCGGATAAAAAACAAGTACCTATTTTTGACTATGAGTAGTTGGTGGTATTCCATTTTAAATACTTCTGTGATTTTTTCATATGTTTGATTTTATTGGTGAGCAATTTCGCCAACCCTTCACATTGGTTTTATATAACTGAGTTTATTAAATGCATGCAAAACTCAGTTTATTGTAATGTCAACGTGAAAGCCTGGCGAAACCGGTCATCAATAAAATTGAACACGTGGAAAAATCACAAAAGTATTTTTTACTTAAAACATTTAAATGAATACTAAATATTACTCCAAAGATTCAAAATTAATTTATAATAAAATTACATAAAAGTTTTATGTCCATAATAATTTATTATTCTTCTTGAGCCTTCCGAACGAGTGAGCAGTTCCGAAGGTAATCCAATCTTCGTATAATTATAATTGTCACACAGGATTAAGTGAAAAGTATCGATTGTTATCTTCATGCCCGAGGGACAGCCCAAAAGGACGAGGATTGAACGGGACATTATAATCCTGATGTTGTACGAATGACACCCGCGATCATTTCATCCCCGCGTGACCGCACCCGACGAGCCGCGAAGCCTTACGACGGGCTCTCTCACTAACTTCCCAGACACGTTTTTATTTTAATTTCATTAGTATAATCGATGCATTAAATACATACAAAAAACTTACGACATTTTTCTTAAATAATGATATTTGAATGTGCAATTTTATTTTTAAAGTTATATTTATTGGAAGCATTAAAATATAAAGTAACAAAGCTTTCCAGAAACATTTTTTGTTTTATCTATTCAGAGTAGATATTTACAAACAAATTTTAATATTATATCACAATTTTGAATATTTTTATAAAATTGGGGTAATTAATATCAATAAATATATTTTCTTATACAAAACTCAATATATATCTTTTTTGAATTGATTGCATTTAACTTACACAATGTACTTAATACATTTATTTATGTTTTGGTCATATTTACAACACAAAAAATAATAATGAAGAGAAAATATTTTTTTTTTATGTGCATATCATATTATTATAGATATTTATATTGATGGCATATTATACGATCGAATGCAGTATATTTTACATAAAAACTAGTAACTGCGTGCATTAAAATTAAAACCCAAGCCAACAATTAGTGTAGATTTTTAGTACAAATATTTAGTTCTTGGTAAAATTCCATTTTAATATTTATTGAATAAAATACTTGAGTATGTCAGTCTGTTTGATAATGCCAACGTGAAAGGTTGGTGAAACCGGTCACAAATAAAAAACGAACAAGTGGAAAATCACTCAAGTATTTTACTCCAAAATATTAAAAATATTTTCCCTTTCAAATCAACGGTAGGGTGCTGAGCGAGGATGTTGCCAATATGGCGCCGATACGCAGAGGGCCAGGAACAATGGCCGCCATTTCAGAGAGAAATCGACACGGCTAGCATTATGATTGGACCTCAACATCTTTTTGTTCAATGTTTAAAAAAAAAAACCACACTATTGACACACCCACATTCTGTTTCTGCACAAAGATTTTTTTCACTAGATTCAAACACTGAAAATTAAATGTTTAAAATTTTGTGCGAAACATAAATAAAATAGTTTAAATACATAACATTATAATACATAAAAACATGTGCATTACAAATTTTCTGAACAAAATATAGTGCTAAAATATTTTTTTTTTTAATTTTAAAACAATTTTTTACGTTGTACGGATTTTGGAAAAATACTTTGAACAAACGTTTTGACTATTTTATATAATTTTGTTTGAAAAAGTTATGGAAATTTAATTAGGTTTTCATTAGTTTTCGTCATTCGATAGTGTTTAACATTTATTTGAGAATTTCGAAAGATAATCAATTGTATTCACGAACAAATATGAAAATTAAAAAACGCAGAAAATTTAATTTTTTAATATATAAGATGGACTTATTGAGGTTTAATGATCTCATCACGAGTCCAGAAAAACAGATTTTGTAGCTTGAAGAAAATGTTACTTTTACCTTTTTATTTAAGCTGCTTTGTTTGTTCAGTCGCATCAGTCGTTAGATCTATAGTTTGCTTTCAGGTATTATTAATATAACAAGTTTTCTTCGGTTTCAGGTAAATAAGTTCCATCGAGAAAAGAGCTCGGTAAGATTCTCATGATTTCGAATATCAAAATATTCCTCCATCAATACCCTCAACTATACTAACCACTTTGACCGTATACTCATGTAGGCCTCGTGAAGTTAACGTGTCTCTTACTCGTAGTAGAAATGAATAGAAAAATTGTTTTCTAACTCAATCAAAAGCTATAAGAAAATGATTTTTTAAATAAACTCAACTTGAAAAATATTCAAAACAAGGATGTAACTAAATTCGATGTATATAGAAGCTTGTGTGTAATTTGACCTGTACCTACTGAGCGGGAAGACTTACTCTGAAAACATGGTGCTTTAAAGTAATGTTCATAAAAACTTGGATTTGTAACGAAGCCCCTAAAGTGGACGGCAGACCAATGGCTCTCCTAAGACCCCTGTGTGGTGTGTGTACACGTATCGCGCATGTTGTTGGATGAATATCTGATTTACACAAGATACAAATTATTTGCTCAATACACTTGCTAAAAGCTCTTTATATCAACATCAATTTATTTTAAAAATGTTTAAAGATGGAAAATAAAAAACATTAAAATACAATGTTTTTATATAAGATCAAATTTGCTCATGAAATTGATTTTTCGCAAAAAATATTACATCAGGATTTATTTATAAATTAAATTTAAAATATACAAATCATAACTGAATACATCTGGCCAAACGATAGTCGGCATGAAAATATAGAATTTATATAATTGTTTTCCCATTGTTAGTAATACAGTAAAACGAAATTTTTTAACGTATGCGTTTATTAAGTTACTTTAAATATAAGCAAATAACTATTTGATTATGTAGCGTGGAAGAATGATAATCGTCTTCAAATTAATTTTGTTTCGATAAATTTTAAATTAATTTTATGTTTAATTTTAAATAAGAATATCGGATTGTTGTTACGTAAAAAATAATAATGAGAGCGAATAAGTGATAAAATCTATTTGCGGGTACATTTCACAATTACGATGCGTCTATTTAAAAAACTGCAGTTGCACCCTTTGACGAGGCCACCCTTCAACTTCTGCAGGGTTGGGGGCCCGCTGGAGTCGCTTTGTTGGATGCACTCGGCGTATAAAAACAATAGGGATGCATCGCGGAGGGACGGGGCGGGAAGAGAAACCTTCCCATTGGCTGCAGACAGGCGGCCATCGCAAAAGTGCATAGCCTCTTCGTGATGCTCCATGATGATCAGGGGAGAGCGCAACGATGGCGGACGTAATCATTGTGAACCATTTTACTTATGGAGAAAACTTCCAATGATTAGAACTCATTTTATCCTTTTGATTTGTACAAATTGATTACCATGGAAATTATGTAGTTTTTATATGCATGGAAAAAAAAGATAGATTTCATTACATAAGTAGAAAAAATATAGCCGTTATTGGAGTATTGAATTTCATCGGTGTTTCAATGTTTCAGTCTATTCCCTTGATTTATTATTGAAAGTTATTGAGTCCATTCACCCATTCTTTCTAACAACATTGCGATTGGGCGAAGCGGTTTAATTTTCAGCTTTCAAGAAATAAAAACAGCTTCGGCCGATCAAAAAGAAAAGCAAAGTTTACATCCTTTTCGGGAACGAAACCTTGCGAAAAGCTTAGCAGGAAATAAGATATGATTCGTGACCAACAGTAATCGGAGCCCATCCACCAGATTTCAGCCGTGATATCCGCTTAAAAACTGTCAATTTAACACCGGCTGGTGTAAGCTGACAATCCTATTACTTCCGCCTACTTGGGGGCGACCGCCGCCGCACCCTCCCCTGCCCAAGCCCTCGCCCTGGTGCGGACCTCGAGCGTTGCGGGCGAGCATCCTCACCTGCTCGCTAATGGGATAACAGTAATACGTGCAGTGCGCTCCTGGCTCACATGGAAACTGTAATCAAGATAAGTAAGCTCTCCGTAGAGTTATTTGATCAATCTTATAAGTACTTAGACTCACCGCCCGATGGTGCTAGTATTGAAAGAAAAATTTCTCGTAGACGGCTACTGTCAAAATTTCAGCGGAATCGGACTCGTAGTTTTGCTTTGACCGCGCGTGGAAGCGGACGTGTACGCGTATTTGAGAAAAATGGAAAAAAAAGCAATATCGGTCGGTGATGAAATCAAAGAGCGCTTGGATGCTGTGTACGGTGACTCTACTCCTTCGATGGCAACCGTCAAAAATTGGTTTAAAGAGTTTCAACGTGATCGTTGCAGGTGCCTCGAAAATGGCTACCACGGAGGATAACGTGATAAAAATTCACGATCTCGTATTGGCAGACCGCCGATTGAAGGTGCGCGAGATAGCTGAAACAGTAGGCATTTCAAAAGACCGCGTGGGTCATATCCTGCATGAAATTTTGGGCATGAGAAAGCTGTCGGCGCGATGGGTGCCGCGTTTGCTCACTCTGGACAACAAGCGTAACCGTGAGACCACTTCGGAGCAGTGTTTGACGCTGCTTAAGCGCAATCCGAAGGAGTTTCTGCGTCGTTTCGTGACCGTCGACGAAACATGTATCCACTGGTACACACCAAAGATCAAGAAACAGTCGAAACAGTGGACTTCACCCGGCGAACGTGCTTCGAAGAAGGCGAAGACTGTCCTATCGGCCGGAAAGGTGATGGCCACCGTTTTCTGGGATTCACAAGGTGTGATCTACATTGACTACCTATAGAAGGGTAAAACGGTCATAGGGCTCTACTATGCCGAAGTGTATCGAGCTAAAAGGAGACTATTTTGAGAAATAAATCGCCATTTTTCCAAAATTTTTGTTTTTATTTTGTAGGCTAAGTACTTATCAGACCGCCCTCGTACATGTATATATATATATATTTAAACAACATGTCCGATTCTTACAAGGAGATGTGGAAGCAATCAAAGTAGAGATAAAAACTTGGCAGTAAATACAAACAAAAAGATAATGTATTTTTGAGATTGCATCAAAAAGACTACTATTTAGTAGCAGTTTTCCATGACCGTTTCTTGACAGCGATGCTGGAACAGTCGTAGCTGCTTCTCACTCGTGTTGGGGCTGCAGCGCTTTCAAGGCTCGGGGGGTGTCGGGTTCCCGATCGGCTTAGCTTGGAGGACTTTTCCGAGCGAGCAGACGCGCGGATCAGAGAGGATTTTCACACGACAGACAACGGTTGCGCATGTCGGGGATTCCTTACAAATATTACAGGGATTTCCAGCTGAGTAGGCGGCTCAGGGTTAATCCACTCAATTCAATTTATTAGGTAATTAAACGTTAGGAGCTGAAATGATGCTGAGTTCATATGTTTGACACTCTTTTCTTAGGCTCTCTTCTCCATTCGCAAAATTGACTTAGAACCTCATTTATTCTAATAACAAGATAAAGCTCACGTTTAGGGTTCACTTTGCTACTGATTACCTTAAGAGATGGGCTTTCACTATACAAATCACAATTTATTTGTTCTTCTGAGCACACAAAACATTATAATTTATGAAAATCAAACAAATTAAAAAAAAAATCATTTCTTCGCACTTGAAAGTATTCAGATATTCTGTGAGAATATGTAACAATATCATCTTGGTTACGTAAGCTCGTTGCAATATTTAGTGTCATCTGAAATAAGAAAAGTTCGATCTCAAGAACTCACGGAGAAACTTCAACTACGGAGGATGTAAACTCCGTTAGGCTCTTCTACTTTAAGCCGATGTACTCGGGGTATGACATAAGAGGTATCTATGTAGATATAAATACGACAGTTTTTATGTCAAATATCTAAGCTTGGAAATTTATTTATTGTTTTTCAGTCTTAATAAATAAAAAAAAGTTAATAATTTTGAATAATAAAAAAACAAATGAAAAACGAAGTATAAAATAAAAAAAAGGAAAAGAGACTTAAGTTAATTCACAAACTTTCTCTACCTTGTATGATAAAAAAATGGTACCGCTGATGACAAGCGAATATAAAAACAAAAACGAGAAGAGCAGAGGCAGCCGAAAATTCATAATGCATAAGTATTACACGTTTGTCTGCTCTTCTTAGTAGTAAGAGTAAAGAAATACATGTAGGGTACCACCTAAACGACATCTTGTTAGATCCCCAAAAACTGGGCGCAGAATCAGGGGACTACCACATACCATATTGTAACCATACACCTTAAAACTATTGTAAATTGAAAATAAAATATTCAAAAAAATGTAATTTAAGTTTTTTATCCATGTACGTTACCACCTAAGCCACACCTTGTAAGTCCCACAACCTGAGCGCAGGAGCAAAGGATAGCCCCATACCGAAGTTTAAGCATAGTCTTAAGGGTCTTGCTATCTAACCTTGCTTGGTGTCCATCCCCCGTCTGCCACAAAAAAAGGACCGTTTTACCTGGCAAAATTGTGTCATTTAATTAATTTAATTGTCACTTTATTTTTCTATTCCGAAAGTTGATTTTTTTATAAAGTATTAAAAAAACTATAAATTATATTTATCCATTTTTTATTATTTAATTAACGTCCATTTTAAGGATAAAATAAATTCTTAAATATGTTGAAAAATTGGATAAATCGACGACTTTTCAAAACCAATGTTTGTTAAAGATTTATTTTTTAAATTTTTAAAATAATAAATCCCACAGGGTTTATATTTAACCTTTTAATCCCAATTGAAAAAAAGACTTATAAATGTTAAGAACTCTTAGAACAGGGACATGACCAATCTCCAAATTCATACACTTCAACCGGAAAAACACACGTTTATCATATTAAAAGTAAATTTACAAGAAATAAAAAAATATTTTGTTCGGAAGAAGGGATGTATCTATCTTTTTGCATTAAATTTTTTTTGAATTTTTGATCGGTGCAACTAAAATAAAATAAAAAAAATGTTTTATTTTTTTTAATGTATTTTCTTTATTTCGTCTCCTTATTCCAGCTATTGAATAAAGATTGGCTAGAAACTTTGAGTAGCGGATATGATTAATTATTTACGCACGATTCCGCTGAAGGCACTCGAATCATAAGCTAGTGATCCACACACACGTCAGGCTAGGTCCCGGGCTCCGGACCAGCAGCCAGAGTCGCATCGCTTCATAATCTGCTGGTGAATAAGTGATGGCTCCCGGAAGCTGGCTTCCAGCGCAGGCTGAGCGCCCCGCCGGCCCGCGGTTAATGCCATCAGACTGTGGCATCAATCATGCATCGCTCGGAAGGTACCGGTATCGATTGTCTAAGGAAAGTATTTGACTGTTCTATTATATTTTAAATAAAATAAAATTATAATAAAATAAAACCAAATGGTTTTGGAGACTACGTTAACTTCACTATTAGCGAGATCTCTTTCGCCGAACACGGCATCTTCAAGACTGAGTCTATACAGAAAAAAGCGAGATTATACATAACAAATTCAACCGATATAAATGAGTCATAGATTACAAATTTATGTGAAAAAAATGCTTCTATTGGGTGCTGTGAAACCCCATTAAAATGATATTAACAGCAATAATTTTAATACTAAGTAGTAACACCTGAAAGCAATTAGTTTGAATGCAGAATCAAAGTGTATTATTAAAAATATTAAGAAGGGGAGAATTATGGTTATTCAGTTGTTCGTTGATCAGAGGGAATTCTAAATTTTGGTGCTTAATTATTTCTAATTGCTCCAAAATTCTCTATCTTAATATCCTTTATTAGAAAAATGAAGAAGACTTGGCTTATTGTCAACGTTTAAATTATGTTTATTGTCATTGAGATGTATTGCAAATTGTAAGTCTAGTTTATTATTTCTAAAGGTATAGACTCAGTCTTGAAGATGCTGTGTTCGGCGAAAGAGCTCTCGCTAATAGTGAAATTAACGTAGTCTCCAAAACCATTTGGTTTTATTTTATTATAATAAAATGGAGTACTACAAAATAAATACCAGTTCCATTAATTAAAATAAAATTCATACTTGAGTGATTTTTCCACATGTTAATTTTTTATATCGGCAACCGGTTTCGCCAACCATTCACGTTGGTAGTATCAAACAGACTCAGTTTGATAATGCCAATATGAAAGGTTGGCTAACCAGTTAGCAATAAAAAAAATTACATGTGGAGAAATCACTCATGTGTTTTATTTATTTAAAATATTAAAATGGAATTCCACCAAGTACTCTCAAAAATATTGAATATGTTCTATTATAGCTTTAGTGGATGCTTTGACGGCTAGGTGAGTACCGATGATAAAAAAGAATATAAGAAAATATTTTTTTGCTCTCAAAAATAATTGAAAATAAAAAAACGCACGAGATGCTTGTTTTGGTATAAATAAAACTTAATAACAGATTCACAGTATTTTTCACTTCAATTCGTTCATTCAAATTGCCTTAAATTACGATTCCTCAGTTCCAAAGCTGCGAGCTGCTGTTGCAATCATGTGCCGAGCATTTGAATAACAATACAAGTTTTTGTCTTTTTACATTTTATCAAAATATGACTTAAATATACTTTACAAATATTCAATAATTCATATAAATATTTGGCAAAAATTAATAACATCTTGATTATTGTAAAATTTTATGTTAATAGATAAATGTTATTAATCAAGTTGAGCTCATTGATGAGACCAATTGAGATGGTTGAGGTCAGTAACATAAGAGTTATGCGGTGGACATCAATAATTCCATTCTCTCGGCGGTGCTTCCTGTCGATCGGATCCGGCAGACGATGAAGTCTCCGAAGCTGTTCATCAATATTTCACAACTTCAAACTTGCTCCATGACCGGCAGCTAATCCTATAAAAAATTTTTTTTAATGAAAATAAGCACTAGGAGATTTTTAGATGGAAATAATCTTTACATATTATATAATACGAAGTTGTAACTTTTTGACGTACTTATTTATTTAAAATCATATCAATCATATAGCACTATTGGTCTAAGTATAAATAATCTCCTAACAACCAAATGGTTAGGATATAACAATTATGATTTAAAGTTAAATATTATAGCTATTTGGCTTGACTTACTGACACACCTACCCGATCCCGTGTGAACTTTTTCTATTGTAGACTTGTATAGTTATTGATCCTCAATCATGCTATCCGAGCTTGGGTTACTTACTCTCTTGGAATAATGATAAATTATTTAGATAGACATTAAAAATATATTACAATATTTATACAGTTTGTTTGATCTAAAAGAAATCTATGAAATCACTTTGGATATAAAAAAATACGGTACAGTGAAGCGAGCTTTTTGGTACTTAAAATCAATCACCAGTGGAGCGTCGTGGAGGGTTGGAGTTATCGCTGGACCCTAAGCCGAGTCCTGGCCTGTTCAGCCCTTGCGTCATCTCCGTGCTGCTGAGCCGTCCGAGTACGAGACCCGACGATACACCAACACAGACCCAAATATAAACCCATCTGAAGCAAGACCGTCTAAGGAGTAGTGGTTCTCAATGGAAGTTTATCGAGTAGAATTTATCGAATTCGCCTATTTCTATGAAACTACGTTTGCTAGTTTCATAGACAAAAAACCATTGAAATTATTATTTATATTTAAACAGTAAAATAGCGTTATTTATAGTATATAATATTTATTTTGGTGTACGATGTTTTTCCATAAAAAAATATAAAAATAAATTGTCGGATTATGATTACCTTGCAGTCGGGACTATCAAAAATACTATGCACAATAAATTCGTGTAAAAAGAAAAACCCATTCAGAATTAGTCAATGTTGCGGCTAAATTATTAATTAAAAACATTTGGAAAATGGATGGAACACAATGGATAAAATTGTTGATTTTTGATTATCTCAGGAGAATCATTGAATAGCGGATCAGTTAATCGCGGCCAGTGACTCTCGCAGAACGAAGGCGGATAATCTGGTGCAGATAAGAATAAGAACAAGGGCCGGCACGAGGATAGGGCTTTTCTTGATGGATTTTGTATCCTTTGACCGCCGAAGCATAAGACATCTGATAGGATTCAATATTGCTGACGTCCGCCTGACACTGGGCGCGTAGGGTCAACATGCAACTATCGGCCGCAGGACTCATTTAACAATACGCTAACAAATTGTGTGAAATAAGTGATTTTTTTAAATTAAAAAAATAATAATTTTTGAAGATTTGAAGCACTAAACGATGTCAATCATTGTAAAATGGCTAATTTTACGAATCGATTCGAAAAGAATAATGGGTGCTTTGGATTCTGTTGTTCCTCCAGTTATGACTTGAATGGAGGCAAATCTATGCTAAATTTTAACAAAATTCGTGACAGTAAAAATAAGTGGTTTCAAAATTCGTAATTTTTAAAAAAAATTACTTGTAAACAGTAAAAAAAAGATGTTTAATGTAATTGTATTATTTAAAATAATTATGAGGGATGATAAAATGTCCATATTTATCCAAATGTACTTTTCCAAATTTTAAAAAAGTTTAATCGATTATCGGTATTGTGTCTGGAAACACTTCTGTTCCGTTATAATTTGTGCATTTTTTAAAGCGTCAATTCCAGTATCTGCAGTGATGCGGTTATATTCTGGTTCATAAATTGAACCGATCGATTATCTTAAAAGTCGTCATGAAGCCTCGGCCACTTCCAGAGCCAGCAGCAGTCGTGAGCTCTTCGCCGAGGATAGTCTTCGGAAGTGTGATAAGTAGCCCGCCGCGTGTGGAGCCCCGAATGGGGTCATCCGCAGATCGGTCTCAATTCGCCGCGCCGATTTTATCAGATTACGCTTTGTGTATCTGGGATTAATTTTGAAGCCGATTATATTTCATGTAACATTGATATGGGGCTCAATTTTTAAAAATTAAATATTGAGTAAAAATATCGGATAATGAATTGATAACCGATTTGCACGAGTGTCCATCTCCAGCCAATATTTTCTATCACATTGAGAGTCCTACTTCTGAAGGCTTTATATACTGTAGAGGTTTGTTATTACCATCAGTTTGCTAATTTTTCAATTGGTATACTACAAAACAGAATAAAAAAATTGTGTTTCGATTGAAACATAAATATTTTCTGTAAGGTAAAAACTATCTTAAATATGTAGATGAAAAATAATTTTCAATATTAATTTTATTTTAAAAAACTTTTATAAGGGAAAAACATCTCTCTCAAGTATTAAATTAGAAGTCGCTCCCTCAAAAAAATTTAAAAAAAAAATTTAAAAAAAAAATTTAAAATAGCAAAAGTATCATTATAGAATCTTTTTTTTGGTACTTCGATATATTAATTTGCAAATATCGCTCGCTGCTCATCGCGATGAATTATTTGGCTTCGGAGAACGATTTGCCAACAGAGAGTGAATTCTACAGAAAAAATAAATTAAATACTCACTTGGCTTATTAGAAAGCAATTAATTCCCCGCCGTCCGCGCTTCCTTATTCATTCGTCCGCATTGTTTAACTCCGGCCAGACTCCGGAGGAATTCCTTTATATTATTTGTGCCGGAATGTTGAAATGTTGATGGCTGATTCGATTAAATTCTTTTTGGAACAATTTGGGAAACACTCGCGGCCGCTGCTTCTCTGAAACTTAGACGTTCCACATATTTTCTTATTCACTTTGTCAGGAAATTTTCAAACTATCTATTGGTTTTTAAACCACCTTTCATCTTTAATTAATTTTTTTTAAATCATTAAACAAGAACAATAATACGATCTACAAATATTATATATTTTTCGCTTAGTTATCAATGGGCCAGTAAAATTATAGTAATTTGATGATACGTACATTTCTTTTCTGTAACAATTCAAAATTTAACCGGAAATAGTTTATTGGTCTATTTTTTTGATATGACATTTAACGTATTGAATTTATTATAAAAGTATTTTTAGGATATATCTTCTCCAAAGATGAAACACGAAAATAGTAGACAAGGTGCGGTTTAACTGTAATTAACTTTATTGTCTTAAATATTGTTGTTGAAATACTCAATATTAAGATTTTGAAGTGTGGAAATATAATTGCCAAGATGGTTAAAATTTTTATCAGCATGGCAAAATCTATTTTATATATTTCACTGTAAGAGCGAGAGATTTGCTCAAAGATTTCTCTACTTTTATTTTCATTAAAACCTCTTCTTAAAATTTCAAAAATAATTTATAAAAAACCTCTCACCACTGTGAAATATTTAAAAATAGACAAGCTTTAAATAAAAAAAACGATTTTTTTCAACTAGAAAATTGTACAAATTTATAAATACCAGGTTTTTATGTGATAATGCTCAATTGTGTTAGAGTAGTCTTATAAGTTTTTTTAAAAGTTGTATTGATATTATAAGCGATTAAGGGTATCTGTTTCTTTTATTTTCATGAAAAAAATAAGCATAGAACAATTAATTACTCCATTGGATTTTACGAGCTTGGATGCATAATAATATGACTAATATCAGTAAATAGTTTTCGACCGTTTTTAAATTATAATCGTTGTCTAAAAACGACCATGGTATAATAAATAAACAAATATTGAAACACATCATTTTTATTGTTTGGGAAGACCAGCCGACAGTTTAGGGTTAGTAAAAATGGAGCATTACACGATAGAACAACGTGTCTTCATTATTTAACAATATTTCAAAAATAATGAGAGCTTGGCAGCCTTTTAAAACTTTACTGCGACAAATTCAAATCTTGCGTTAATTTGTTATATATATGTCAATTTTGTGGATTGAACGTCAATCAAGTTCGTTTAAATTACCTTTACAGGCTTATATTACTTACTAATATGATTAGGCACATATTGAAAATGATTCAAAGGGACTCTCAGAAAAATATCATCGTGACTTGTGTAAGGTTCGAATCCTGCACAAGTTACGATGATATTTTTTTGCTTTGAATCATTTTCAATATGTGAAAAAATATGCCTAATCATATTAGTATGTTAAAGTAATACGTAAGAAAAAAAATAAAAATGGCAAATTATTACCAGCGAATATATCGACGTAAAATTGATTAATTTAATAAATACAGAAAACACATTTCATGCATAAGTTCATTAGTTATTGAATCCTTTATCTGAACACCTAACTAGCCATTGTATCGGCTAAGTAATTTATCGCCGAAAAGAAGAGATTTTAATTAAAAATCCTTCAGATTTATGAGGGTAGCTTCCTACCTTCAGAAAGAAAAGGCTTCGATGAAGTTTACTGTGCGGAGTACGGGTAACAATAATTAATAGGATCCTGGGAGATGCCTTCATTAGGCGAGGCATGGAATTGAACCGGAAGTCGTTATTCCGTTGTTTATTATACGAGAGTGAGAAGATACCGAAGGGAGACAATATAAATTTAGGCTTAGATTAATACATCGAAGCAAATACCAAACATTGCTGTATACAAAGTTTATATGGTACTCAGTATTTATTACCTTACCCAAATATAAGTGTAATTTAGAATTGATTGTACTATATATATATATATATATATATATATATATATATATATATATATATATATATATATATCAGGCTCACTTAAAATTTTAAATAATATTAATTTGACTTTTATATTTTAATGAAATTGTTTAAAGTAATTTGTCATGCGGGTGATTTAGCATCTTCATATTACAATTACAAAAAATAGTGTAAATGACGAGATAAATGATTCTTCGCTAGATATCATTGAGTTTGAGGAACCGTGCAAAAAACAGGAAAAATTATATTAAGAATCGCAGAATGCCTAGAAGTACTCCCGCGACCTGTGACGTCACGCCAGGGGTTAGGTTAGGTTAGGTGAGGTGAGGTGAGGTTAGGTTAGGGGGTAAGCCCGCGGCGTGGCTGCAGCGGGCGGTTTTAATTGGAAATGGGCTTTCAGTGGAATTCGGTTAAACAAATAGTCGGTGCTTAGAGTGTTCCGGTCTGTAACCCTCTCGCGCCTGACTGGTGCAGTTGACGTGTAGGGTTGTCTACTTTATAGTTCTATTTTGATTTACTGTGCATACTATATTCATGAATTAATTTAATTTCTGTGTGTTACAGTTGTTTTGTTAATATTTTTCTATAAATAAAGAATGTAACAAATATGAATCAGAATTGTGTTATAATAATATCCATGTAAAAATGAAATTTGAAGTATTTTTCCTTAATAATACATAATTGGTAGAATTTTTTTTCAAATGTAATAATATTTGAATGTGTCGTTAGTTTATAGTTTATTTTTAAAACATAACCTTTGTTCTCGCACTACAGATTTTATTTCATTTTAAAGTTTATCAAATTCAATATTTTATTGTTTTTTACCACCTGACAATTACTCTCTCCCTCTATCAGTTGCTTATCTAATTGCTTATTATTATATAAAATCTCACTCTGTTTGATAATGGCAACGTGAATGCTTGGCGAAACCGGTCACAAATAAAAACGAATATGTGGAAAATCACTCAATTATTTTACTCAAAAATATTAAAGTTTATCGTAAAAAAATCAATAACTAGATAAGTTCTTAGGACTCATATATTAATTATATTTAATCATAAAAATTTTATAAAAGTAACCTTTTTTAAAACAAAAAAATATAAATTATTTAAATAATGGCAAAAATTTTGCTGATTGTTTTTTTTATACAGATCAGTTACAGCAAAACATCACATTAAATTACAAGATTTTTTTATTTTCATGTTAGATTTACAATAGGTCTTAGAACTAGTATTGTGTTGACGTGAGCTTCTAAGTAAAGAATATTTAATTTATATGACAAATGAATTTAACCCTTTGGCGAATGCAGAGGATTATTTTCAATCAATGACGACATTATAGATGTAGTAATGTATTCTCTGGTACGATTTATAGTCGTCAACCTCCCTCCATGGACAAAGCGGATTAGCGAGGAGTGCGCGGCTCGAACCCCACTCGTGCCAAGGCTGCCCCGGCTGGGGCTCCGGTCTAATACAGTTTTGTAACAATTGCATTTATATAAAATATAATGATTCAACAAAGTTCATCATTCAATTTGCCTCCGGTGAAGCTCAAGGCTCGCTTGTTATATCCGGCAATCTAAAATCCGAAGAACACAGTTGTTTCTTTTGATTTGAATAAATTTATAATAATTATCCCAGACGAACGATTTGCAATCTCAGTATTGAAACAATACAAACCAAAAAAAACATCTGCTCGAGATCGATACGGAATACTGAGCCGCGAATTAAACCCAAATACAAAGGAATTAATGCGAGAAATAAATAATTGGTGCCCTTTGACCTCGCGGAACACTTTTGGTAGGAGCCCTCGGGCCCGTAGGGTCGCCACCACCTGTTCGCTAGAAAATGGGACTCCATTGGAATAAAGATTACTTGTCTGGATAGCATTGGCAGGTAAACAATAAGGGTATTGTAAAGTTTATAAAATTAATAATTTTTTTTTTTTTTTTCATAATATTAAAATTAATAAATATATAATATAAAAATAAAAAAAAACCAAGAACGCATAACATAATATATAACAAGTTTTTATCTATTTAAAAAATCGAATAAATCTTATTTATACGTATATACTTTTTTCCATATTCTTAAATTTTATTTTAGTGAATTTACAATACTTCTTAGGGCTCGTATGCAATACGGTATGTGATTATTCCCTGAATCTGCGTGCAGGTTATGTTATATAGTACATGGATTTTTTTATTTTTGTTATGAGATTATGTAGAAAAATTATGTGTAAAAAAATAAACTCTTTTTGCAAAGAGTGTAGATATGATGACCGAAGACCTTGCGAAAGATCTGTATGCTTATGCAAGAGATCAGGTGCGATGGCTATACACACATATATATATATTAGATTTTTTTTTTTTATTCATACATAGTATATCGTATAAAGACATCATATATCATGTTTTTTGTATTATTTAGTACATTGTCAAGAGATAAGGCTCTTGAAGAAGAGGCATTAAAATGTACAAAGAATTTCAATCGTAAAGTATAATGATATTAATTGTGCAAGTTCTCAATTTCTAAAATAGATTACACGTTGACCCATTTAATTTTTGCCACATTTTTTATTTAAATTAGTTTGCAAAGGTATTTTAGTTAAATCTCTGTATAATAAGCTTCTGAATTTCGGTCAGCGTTTCGGGACCCGTCTTCATGCATGACGTTACAGCGGCTGCCTAAACCGGCCGGCCCTGAATGGGTTGGGAATTCTGATCGGAGATTTGCATATTTCATCGTTATTATATAGGTAATGCGAATTTTCAATCTGGAGAGCATTTCATTGACCGAGGTATTTTGTCAACCGGAATGCATGTAATTCGATGCTATGTGCGGAGAATTTGCATTATACTGAGTTATGTCTGCTGTTTATATATATATATATATTTGATGTCAATGCTGATAAAAAAATACATCACAAATTATTTCACTTGACCTAAAACCATTTTTAAAAATATATATTTGGTACCATTTTTTACATGCTTTTAACATTTATTAGGTATCGGGCAAATACAGATATGGGAAGAGAGTCGTTTACGATTTATAAATGAGTACTTAAATATCACCTCGTTTTCACACATTTTCGGCAGGCACACCTGCGCAGGTGCGAGGGAGACTCAGAGAGCTCAGGTGAGTGAGAGAGTAAAGCCTCTCAGCAGAGCAAGAGCAGCCCGGGAGACGCGACGGGACTATTGTATAATTATAATGGGGCTGTATCTCATTTGGATGTCTACAGCGGTTACATTACATATACTAAATATAAAATGTACGAATTATTTAAAAAAATATTTTTACTTTAGCATAGAGACACCAGACAACGCTCCCAGAACGATCCTCTCTGATCTTTGACAGTCAGCCTCTGAAACCGAAATGTGATCATTATTCTTCGTTGGACTGTATTTAAAACTTGATGTGTTGAATTCATTCATAATAAAAATATTAAAACACCTCGAATCATAATTAATGTCTTTGAAATTTTGAGTTCATTACGAATAGCTTTAACAGACTAACAAGTTCTCTGTCCACCCGCCGGAAGAAAGAATATCCAAATTTATGGAGTTTTTTATTCAATACCAAAAATATTGATCTTAAATATATTTTTAACTTGGAAATTGAACTCAAACGCTTACGGATTGAAGGGTCAAAAGAAAAACACGTTTTTTCGGTATGGTGTTTATTATAAGACTGCCGAGCCATCGCTCGGCGCAAGACACATTGTATCTACACTATACGGATAACAAAATCCATTTATTTTTAAATCCATTTCTAACAATACACATATCAACATGTGTTATTTATTATAAACTAGTAATGTAGCCCGTCACAAAATGACGAATTTGATGAACGATGCGTCTAAATTCTCGCGGTGAACGACATCTCGCGGTGAAGAAGTGAATCATATAATTAAAGTTTAGCTAAAGCATATTTTAAAGTTTATGAATGAAAATATTATCCTATCGTCTTGAAATTCGGCACATAGCTGCGGAAAAATTTACTTAACTTATGTGCAAAAAATCAGCGTTGTATCTTTTAAGATATTCTATACAGAACGGAAAAACGAAACATACATACAAATAAACACACAATGGCTATTATTATAGTAGATTGAGAATATTTACTCACGACATTATTTGTAATAAACATTTTATTACTCACAGGTTAAACGACGAGTAACTGTTATATTATTGAGAGTACTGCGGTCGTGTCTGGCTTTTTATATTTCCGACACATGTCGCTTGTTTTTAGAAAAACAAAATAGTCAAATAATGAGTGATTTCGCCTTTTGAGGACTTTTTCAGTTTGGAAAATCACTTAAAAAACAAAAACGGTCTAGTGAATAGTTGAAGCATTATTGTGATCTCTTAGCTATTGGTTACTTAATTTTGATTGATGTAATGTGAAGTATTATAAATAAAACAATTATATTAGATAAAAAAAATTAAAAACGGGCTTTGCAAGACAGCGTCTCAATTTCTCAATCGTAAACAGGGGTTAAGTGATGGTCACACGACTGAAACAATCTCCTCCTTCTGAGAAGGTGACAAACGAATTAAGTATTTGAACTTTTATTTGGGTTATTAATGTTTTGTGCGTGGAAGAAAATATGGAGAACTACAAACCTGGTGGTAAATGTATTTATTAAATCTAAAATTATACACGTATATAATAAACAATAAATTATTTCTCTCGAGGATATTAATTTTGTATTTGGTAGACTTGGGTGTTTTTATCAAACGTCCCCATCAAAGTGCTGTAAATTATCGAACAGTTTTATCGGCATGTATTTGAAATGTTTATATTTAACAAAATTTGGACTTTCTGATAGCAACGAAATTTTAAAAATATAAATTGTATGAATACATGGTTTAAAATTCGTTAAATTTGAGCAGTAAACGTGATTTTATTTGGGTAACTTGGAGGAGGTAAAATTTTTAAAAAAATTTAAGAATCAGATGTTAGTACTATTTAATTTTAAGATGGCATTTTTTGCCGTTGCAACTGCTAATTTCATGTCATCAAAACATTGTATTGGCATGTTACATTAGTTATATATAAAACTCCTGCTATAGCATAGTTGTTCTCAATAAAAATGCTAGCGACAAGAACTCTGGTATTTATGACACAGTGAATTAAAAACAACTAAGTCTTTAAAAAATTTTTTTTTTTTATTTTGTATACAAACAAAAGAAGTAATCTTTGTGGGGGTAAAATTTGTCATTTGAATGTATTTTGTTTCTGGCTTTCTATTGTGTTTACGGGTCAAGGCCTAGCCAGTGATTAAGCAAGGTGGGAGCTCTGAGCTGTCCCTGCGCCGTGCCCGACCCCTGACCCGCCCCTGCAGTCCTCCAGGGCAATCCCTCCTGCCCGACACGGCCGGCCAGTGTGGAATGTGAATCCGCAATGTTTTTTTTTATAATTTAATGGTCGATTTTTAAATATAAATATAGACATATGATTCTCGACTTAATGCAACATTGTTTTAGGCAATTCATATAAACAATGTATACTTTGTGCCTGTTTTAAAGTTTTTGAAATGCCAACTTTGGATTCTAAATTTTAGTTAATAATATTATTTTTTGACAAATATGGAAAATAAGAATTAAAAAATACTATGAAATCAATTTAGTATTGAATGATATGCTTTATCTTAACAATTATGAAAATACTAGTGACTGTTGCATTCAAGAAATTACACATAGTATTTGTGCAAAAGTTGATAAACTAATTGGTACATATGTATGTATGAAGCTCTTAAAACGTCACAGCGCAAATTACAAAATTATTTCGTAAATTTGTGGGTATTTTTTTATTTTTTAGAAATATGAAATCATTCATATTTATAAACAATAATTAAATAATTCTTACTTTTCTTACTAATTCTTAGTTTTGCTAAGCATCTGATGATGACCCAGTGTATTGGGTCGAAACTAGTAATGCAAATAATTTTAATAAACTCAAAGTGAAGACAAAATACAAAGGTACTTTTATCATTATAATTCTTACTTTATTGGAAAACGCTATCGATACTCTCCAAGGTGGCCAGGTGTAGCGAGGTGCTCAATAAAAATCGTATCGCGAATTATCTACGAACGCATTACTCATGCCAGGACGATTAGGGCTCTCGGCGTGGGACTCGGCGCGCTCTCCTCGCGCAGGACTCATACAATGGGAGATTTATATAAGATTACAAATATTGCAACAAAAATTGCAATTCTTTGCAAATTGGTCGTGAGCTACGTATGGGTAGAAGGCTGGGATAAACTCAACGTCTCCCGGCTCTTCTCACTCGCGAGTCGGCTCTGAGCTTTCGCACTAAGGATGCGAGCGTCTATGCCATCCATGCCAACATACGGACTTACTAAACATGTACTAGTTGTAAAGATTAATTTAGGCACGCAAAAATTCATCATTCATCTTTACTATGCTAAGGCTAAATAAGCTTATTAAGGTCTGTTATATTTTTCTGAAACAAGCAAAGTTTAATAAGTATGCTAAAGCTGATTAGGCATTACATGAAGTTCAAATTAATCAGCCGTATTCTTCGATAAGTAAAACAGAGCATATTTTAGACTTGGCATACAAAAACAGTATGCTGGCTGAGGGTTTTCATCACGACTGGAGTCCAGAAAATCTTTGCTAGTTGCCTCGGTTACTGGTTTATATAGGATTTCGTAACGGCCGACAATTTAGGATGCTGCGAGAGAACTGCACGTTTATGATAACATAATTCCTGTTTTATGAGAAACTTAGCGCTCAATATACGGTTGTAAATCGTCAAGAGGAGCAGAAACACAAGAAGACACGAGACCATCATCAAAAAAAAAATCACCTTACACAATGATTTATGCATTATTCCAAATAAAGTAATTATGTTAAAATTCTATTTAAGAATAGCTTTTTTAAACAAAATATCAATTGATGTTAAAAATCTTGTCTTAGAATTCAAGCAGGTGAGAAATTTGCGTAACATCAATACGTCGACTGTAATGTTTCTCGGCTGCACTAGTGCATGGTACTCCATGGTAGTCCATATATTGTCTCATGGAGGGTTTCGGAGGCTGCGTCTGCGCTCGTGAAGCCTGCGGGAGAATTTCACTATGCCATTGACTCGTCAGTGGAACCTGTCAAAGGGCAACTAATTGCGTAGAAAATTTTGACAATAGCATTGATGAAATTTGACACAGACTGAGAGCGATATTGCATATTTACCATAAAGCTTGCTTCAAAACATCAATATATTATGAAATGTAGATAAGTATTCTTGATAAACAGGCTTCATGTTTACTATTCTACATTTCAGTAAGATGTATGAAATTATTATTTCAAATTAATATTGAAGGCTGTAAGCAACCGTAGGTACATCCATATCGTTAAAAGTATTTACAAGCAGCTCTTGGAAGGTAGAGGGTGTCTGCAGGCAGGGTCGCTTCCATTAATATAGACAATAACCCTTTATTTTCCCAATTTCACGGTCGCCGCGCCTCCTCCCGAATGCAGATACCATCAATCCGCGCTGCCGTCCTTCCTGCTGGAATAAATCAATGGCGTGGAAGCGATACAAAAATAAAATAATATTCTCTTTCTATCACAAATTTGGATGTAAGTTATAAAATCAAATACATATATGTGAGCTATACGCGGGGCCTAAAGTAATAAACTATAACAGAAAACATTACACTAATAATTATTGCATAGTTATTTTCAGTTATGCAAATTTTATTGTTGCCATTTAAACCGGTAATTTTTTTTTGTAATAAATAAAATTACGAACATTTAAAAAAGAGTATATTAATCAATGTAACGTTTGTATGGTCCCGTGACATCAGCAGCGGGAAAAACTTGTTTCAAACACCAAAGTGGTGGTTAATATGGTTTTTTGATGAGAAGTAATCTAAACTGAGATATTCTAAGGGGATGTCTATGGCAACTCTTTTTTATATGGTACTTGGCAAGCATTTTTAACTATCATATCCTATAAGTGAAACAACGTACTTATTATGCCAATTAAATATTGTGTGACTTGCAATACTAGACTTTTAACCCAAAGTACTGAGTGAAGCATTTTTATATCCGATCTGGATATTATTATTTTTTAAGTGTATTTAATTAAGCCAATACACGCACTTGTTATATTTAACAGAAATATATGATATTATTTTATTATTTTATTTTTTAAGACATGATTTATAATTCCGTGGGGTGTGACTCCGTGCAGTACATTACCAAGTATCGCTGGGCATAATGTTTTGATGAATCCTCCTTGTCTCCCTCGCGGACCCCTCGCCGAGCCGCGACTTTGCACAGGGAAACGCAATTAATACACTCCCTCCCCGCCTCGGGGGAGTCCACCATTACTTAAGCAAGTTGTAAACACGATCTCGGACACTTCGCTGAAAATACCTCAATTGTTTCATACTTGTTGCCGGTGAAGTCGCAATCACAAGAGATGCGAGGAGGAACTCATAGCAAGCCCAGCGGTCTGCCGCTTAAGCACTCATCAAAACCAATTGTTTGATAGGATTTATAAAAAAAAATATGGCGAAAAACATGTCCGGAATTATAAATGATTTAACTAGTGTACAAAGTTTGTTTTATTCCGGGGGAAATATGTAGAGATTCACTAGTATCGGACCTGTAAGCTTAAGAACCTGCCTCTTCTACAGGAAAATAAATAAATACATTTGAACTATTTTGTATATATAGATAGGTTACAAAGAACAATTTAAATGACAAAATACCAGAGAAAGCAAAAGGAAGGATGAAAACAAAGCGCGCGATCACCTGTTACTCGGTAAAGCTCTTCAACTTCACCACTCGATATAATTAACTGGAGGCGCTGTCGCACGATACAGATTAATATGGCTATTAGTCGTTGCCTGAGTGGTTCATAGTTGCTGCTTGTTGGTTTCTGGTACATATTCAGGCTGTATTGCATCCTTGCAGCTGACAAGAAAATTAATGAAAGGCTTACGGCGAAACATCAAGGAAACAAACCCAGTGTTTCTTAAAAAAAACACAAAAACATTTAGTTTAAATAATAAATAAATATAATAATATTCGACATTTTATTTTTACGGCGTTGAAATTTTGGAGTGATAGGTATTGCAAACAAAGTTCCTTTAACTTTTCAACTCAAACGCTCATATCTCATTAAGAAATATAATCAAATGATCATATCTATTACAAAAAGTGAAGTGAACGTCTGAGAGTCACTGCAGAATATGCGTATGAAGGGTTTGAACGATGTAATGATTCACAAGCCTAATTGAATTTAGTCTTTAACAATTATCTTATAATACACATTTTTATAAACATAAATAGGGAAATTTAGATTTATAATTCTTAGACTAATATTTTTATAATGTATAGTAAAGTGACGCAGCGATGTGCAATAAAATTTAATTTTCCATGTTTTCTTTACACTAAAAACTATGTTTTATTTTTGTATTACAGTTTGTCAAATTTTTCTGATGGGTTATTTCTCTCACCTGATTAAATTTACACACCTGTTAGCGCTATGAACTTTAAATGAAAGGTATGTCGCAAGCTCGGTGTCCCAAACACAAACGACAGTTCCCTTGCTCTGTTGATTCTGTCAAATATCCCGACATTTCCGATATTTCAACTCTTTGCCGTGTAAGCTTTCTGCAATAACGCCATGACGCTTCGAAATTTGTGTGAAAAATTATACTTTTGTCAGGAATAACTTGCCATATATAAAAACATTGAAGTTGCGTTTACTTAAATTTATCCAATAATTTATTTTATTTTAGTGTTTTTTTTATTTATTCAAATTGTTATGATATAATAAGTGTCTTCGTATTCTCAAAACAAAAATAATGTTCATTGACACGTAAGAAAAATGACAGCAGACATATGGTTTTCTAAAAAATGTGTTTTTAAAATCAATGATAATAATGCCGATTTGGGTTAGGTTAGTAACAAGGGCACAGTTACATATATTGACAAAAAAACTTTTTGTAAAAAAAAAGAATTTTGTAAATATTGGCAATGAAATTGAGGTTTTATTTTAAATATAAATTTAATGTCAGTACCAAAATCAAGACAACAAGAAATCACAATTTCCATGATTTACCTTAGATTTCTTATGCATATATAATAAAGAAAAAGTTTTTTGAAGAACTCTGATTTAAAATGGAATATAGATGAACTGGGCAACACTTGCTTAGAGCTACTTGTATTAAAGTAGTTGACAAAGTTTGGTCGTTTACATTTATTAAAAGCCATAAATGTATTGTGTATAGTTCACGCATACGAAGATACAGGCGGATATCCGTCCAATATACCCAAAGGAGGTTTTGTTTTGAAACCACCTAGCTGTAAGCAGTTGATGGTTGTTCTTTCTGGGTTATGTATCTTAGGTGTTGAGGCGTGGTTTTTATGATTTATTAATGGTCGGACATGTCAGTGAGGGATTCCTCCGTGTATATTTATATATTGTAGTAAACTTGTCTAGCATGCTTGTGCTGAAACTAATTTGTTTTTTTGATAAAACGTAGATCGAGGTCATGATAAAAGAGATAGTTTCAGAACTTTATACAATTATCTACGATGACTAAGTTCTATTTTGTTTTCTCATTTACTATTAGGTATGGGATTTTTATTTTACTTTTATGTTTTTGTTTATTTTTTGATTATTACACACATACAATACCAGAGAATAATAAGTTTATTTATTGTAAGATTATTTCAAATGTACCAGTAATTAGTATGGTCAATTGAAATTTGTTTTTAATTGTATTAATTCTTATTAAAACACTGAAACATCGACAATACACATTACAATTGACAATTGTATCGGAAAGATAACAACAATACTTGAATACTAGTTTTTAAAAGAGTGGTTTTATTTTTCAGAGCGAAAGCGGGTCAGGCAATTCGAGACTGTGTATGATGAATTTTACATTTTATATTCAAGTCAACATTCACTAAGCTAAGCTAAAGTAATTTCAATAATAACAATTTTATTCACCAACTTAATTTAACACAAAAAACAATCATCATGGTACTTCAGCACAGCCGCAGCTATATAGTTTAAACACTATAAGCACTAGTTTATTGTAGTAGTAAAATCAATATGTATTTCGTTTTCTATGATCAAATAAAATAAAAATATGTATAAAACTCGGGGGAGCCATGCGATTCAAGTTGGATATAATTTAATAAATGTATCGTGAAGTTTGTTTTTTTACAACGAATTTTGAGGCGGTTTGTAAGTCGGCTTGAAAGATTGCGTCGGTCAGGGGCTGACGGGAATGTAAAATATGTGGCTTTTGTAATTTGTGTTGTCTGAAGGCTTAAGTATAACTCCCAAAATAAGAGCTTTATACACAAGAAAATATTCATAATTATTTCATGTTATTTTACACACCCGAATCTAATTGATATCTAAAGATCCCACACATTAGAGTAAAATTGCAGGCTTTGGCAGGCGTTATAAATATCAAGTTTTAATTATTATTCTTTCGCTGAAGGTAATAAAAAATATTATTATTTATGAAAATCTCTTGTGGCGTTGCCAAAACGTTGAAATAGTTATAAAAAATTATATTTTAGAAAAGGAAATCGTAGGTTAAAAAAATATTAATTTATACATCATTATATCGCTCCAAGCGTAAATATTGTAAGATTTTCATACATTATTGATTTACAAAATACCGGCCTTTAATGAACGAAAAAAATTGCTGATTAGTCGTAAATATTTATTACTGTTAATTCATCTGTTGTTCTTCATTTAGTTGTTGCTATTCAGCCTTGTTTAATGGTTGTAAAGACGTTGAACTAAACGTTTTTATTTTAATTTAAAAAATCTTTTATTTCTACAAATGGCTAGGATTCTGCAAATTTAGTGTGAGATTCGATAACCGGGAGGTATAGGTTTTCAGCCTTAATTTAGTAAAAAAAATCTTGTTGTTGAGCAAGAATTTCGATGGTTTCATATCTTAATTATAAATGCTTCAGATTTGAAGTAATTTTTACGAATTGCATTTCATCTGATTCGATTTTCATGTGTTTTTGTTTTGTTTTTTATATTTAAGTGTGAGAGTTTAAGCATCGTGAAATTTTGTCCTGAGAAATCTCTCTGGACTGGACTCTAAAGAACATTCACAATAACCGCGAGGAAAGCAAGCCATTCTATTTAACAATAACGATTGCATGCGGAACAAGAGACGAGATCTCTTTATTCAAAGAAACCCGCCTTCCCGGCAATCCAAAAACAATCAAAAAACAACATTACAAATCTGAAAAGGGACCACACCATATCGACCAACCGCAATTCACTACCCAGAAAATTTATTAAATTAATTTAGTTAAATAATCTGAAATTATTGTCCATATGCAAAATTAGCTTATACATAAAAATGTTAAAAGGATAAGCGATGAGATGGGTGAAAAATATTTCCGGTTTCGCCAACCTTTCACGTTGGAATTATCAAACAGAGTCATCCGGTCACTAATAAAAAAACAAAAGTGGAAAATCACTAAAGTATTTTATTCAAAAATATTAAAATGGAATTCCACCAAGTACTCTCTGTCAAAAATATTGAATTTCTTAAATTGTGGTTGATAAATTCTCCGTGACGAGAACTCCGGATGCAAAATATTACATTCCTCTCTCAGACAATGAGGTGCAGCTAACAATATAAAACAGAAAAGGATTCCCCAGCTCGGGTGGAAAGCCGAAGGAAAGCGCTGCGGGTGTAATCGAAATGCAATCTTGTTTTGCAGAATAATCGCAGCCAAGACGGTTTGTTTTGTTGCATCGAGAATATGTTTTGAATTGAGTCATCTCCGAAAGGAAATGTTCTGTGCATTTTTCCATATCTTCGGTTTCGTATTATTACGATGTTTCTATTTTAAAATGATAAACTTCAACGTTAACACTAAAATTGTGATCGCACAACTGGATATCTCCGTTACTTCAACGGTTTAACAAATTAATGTAGCAAATTTAAAGAATTATTGAATTGAATAAAAAAAACATAATTAGTATATTTTTCTTATAGTTTTAATACTTTTATTTTAATAACTATACATAATAAATATTAGTTTAACTTATGGGTTTAAAGAGATAACAAAGTTCTTATGCTTGGAGAAAAAGAACTCTTTCATTGCATAACGGTATCATTAGAATCAAAGATTGAAGCTTGAGGCTGTCATCGAAGGACGGAAAAGCTCTCACTGTCCTAAGGAAAAATAAGCGCTCTTCTTTTAAACGTATATAGAAAAAAGTGAAATCAGTTAAAAAAATGTTAATAGTTAGTTTATACCTGGAAAAGAAAAGAAAACTGTAGATCGCTGAACAAGACATTACGAGAGGCCGCCGTGTCTGATAGATCACACGCGGTAATGGATCTCTGCTAATGGCAGGCAATGAATACTGATGACCATGATGATTGTTGGCGTCGTGCTCAAATCATGATGCAAAGACTGCGACAGGACTGATTAGATACAAGATTGGACCACGTCATAGTCGTAAAAGAGAGACGATCAAGTTATATAACACACATTTAAGTTATTTTAAATATCTGATGTTTTATGTCATACCCCGATGTTTATTGTGAATTTAAATTGTACACCACATAGCAAGATATAATTTAAAATTTCGACAAATACGCGATGATTTTTAATTGGATATATTAGGCTATACATACTAATAAAGCATTAATTCGTGAACAGCACCCTATCTCCGGATAAAAAGTCAATTGACGATCCTTATTTACAAGCGTTGGAAACAAGATGCAAAGCTATTAAAGTGGATACGTGAGGATAGGTGGATGCGACTGTGTGTTTCTTTGCAAACCAAAATATCACACAATAACCACGGGTACCTATAACAAAATTAATAAAAATGCAATTGTCAATAATTAAAAAAATATTCGGGCATATATAAAAAAAATTCTTCGGTGAATATCATAACATTCCCAAATTTATTGCAATATACATTTTTTGGTATATAATATCTGTCACTCTCATGATTTTGTGTTTTAGTAAATTCTGTTAATTAGTAGAACATCCTTTGCCCGGGACAACAGCGTGACTTATTGATTATCACAGACAAGCAGCAAGTTATATACATGCATTTTAAAGTCGTGTATTTCCCAGGGAAGGCTCGTGATTGCGACAATGTTGCTGAGCTTAAACGTTTAGATTGAGATAAAATTTAAAACAGAATTTATAAGTTTCAATATGATACCATGAGCTGTGGCTTTGTGACTTTGTTACAATGAATGGGATAGGGTGTATTCATATCAATACTACTAAACTTACCATATAAAATTTACTGTACTACAATTACTATTTTAGTATTTATCTTTCTAAATTGAAATAAAATTTGTGATCTCTAAAAATCAAATGATTTGTATGAATAGAAAATATATATATATATATACATCAAATAGACGCAATGTGTTATAATTTATTAGAGAGTTATCGCTGGTATTTATATAATGAATTTATTTAGATATTTGGCTAAAACAAAATACAATATTTTTATTTATGAAATTTTTTTTGGGGTTTTATTTTATTTATTTCAGCATTGTGTTTTTCTGCTTTTGTATAGTTAATATCATCTTTAAATAAATAAACCTTGCCCGCTCAATGTCATCATGCATGATTTTTTTTGAAGTAAAGTTATTTTATGTAACCTAACACCCTTTTTATTTTCTGTCCTATCAATAACATCGCTTTGTCTATCGACATCGTCAATACTCAATACGTATATGTGCATGCGACGACATTAAATTAGTGGGTCGTTAAGGTAATTAATCATATGATATAAGTCTCGTGGGAAGGCCTCCCAGAATCGGGGCGGCCACACCTGTCGGGCTGAGCGCTGATTGATGATTTACTTCCAAATGAAGGGACAAGCGTGTCTCTTCTCGAACCCGCAATAAAAACACACCGACCGGTCAAATTTGTAACACTCCATTTAAACATCAAATATGAGTTGACAAACGTCTGTGAGATTGCGACCATCATCAGGCAAAAACGAAGACAAACAAAAAATGTCGATATCTCTTAGCTTCAAGACTCTTCATGTTTGAAGTATATCAATATATGTATATACATACACACACACACACACATATATATATTTTTAACTAACGTTGAGTTTAGTTATGCATCTGATGACGATCTAGTCTATTTAGTCAAAACTAGTCATGCAAAAAATATAATAAACTCAAAGTGAAGACAGAATACAAAGTTACTTTTATCATTATAATAATGGATCTTCACCAATCAAATGTCTTGTCCCTCAACAAGTTAATTGAATTAATGATTGAACGAATGTTTGTGTTAAATAACACGAGCAAGTTGAGCTAAATATTGGTTCAGTTGAAGGTAAAGGAAGTAGATAAAATGATTCTGTGGAAATATTGAGCGTGTGTGTAACTTTGTTTCTGCTTGAAAAACAATTTATCTTCTGCTCCGCCTTCGAGCGAGTGGCTTACTCGCCGAAGATAACGAATTCTGCTTTAAAAGTGTCCGCCAGGGCTGTGACATCACCCCTCAAAAAATATATATTTCATAGGTATAAAAGATTGTTATAATTATTTTAAACTGGATGAAACAACTATAATATTTAAAAAAATATACTTACATAGATATTTTTTCTGTTTACTCAGTTTGATAATGCCAACGTGAAAGGTTGGCGAAACCAGACAACAGTAAAATTAAACATGTGGAAAAATCACTTAAGTATTTCATTTAAAATATTAATATGGAATTCCACCGAGTACTCGTATTAAAATATTGAAACAACTATCATATTTCATTTTTAGAAACGATTGAAAAATTCGTAGAAAGTAATTTTATAACCATAAAAATGTTGTATTATTTTTTTTTTTTATAATTACTACAATTTTTATTTCGTCCACATTATTTTTGTGTTTATTTGAATTATATACAACCCGATTAAGGTAATCTTAATTTTTTTAATGATTATTGAGGGCTTTTGTTATACGCAGTTTTTTAATTGTGTTCAAATTACCATAAAATAAGTAAATATGAACATTCTTTATATTATAACTTATTTAATTTTATTAAAAATTATTGAGTATTTCGGTAAACCATTGACATACTTAGAAAATTTATCTCAAAAACCTTATTTTTCTATTCATCATTTACAAATGTTTAATTTGAATTCCAAATAGCCGCAATGCTAAACAAATGTGATATATTAAGGCGTATTTGATAAAATTAAACGAGACAGTGATAAGATGAAAAAAATGTGTGGGGTTTTTCACCATGTAGACACTGAAATTTCAAAAAAATATTCGTCATTAGACAAAGAAAAACTGTTTTTTCTTATATACTCAAACGAGTAGTTTCGATATTTACATTATTAAAATTTTGAATGTTGTTGTTTTTGAAATTTTGAATTGTTTTAAGATAGTAAGTTAATTAGCAAGAGAATCTGATTTGACAACCCTTCTCATCACAAATAAGGTTAAATTTCATTTGACACGGTTCTGGTAGAATAATTTTGCTATTATCGTGTTAGAAATTGAATACATTAACATAAATTTTGATTTGTATGAGGCCGCGTGTTTTCCTTTTGTGTGGGTAGAACTTTAATTTCAGAGATAGAACAAATTTCCACCGCACAACTTCCAATCTAATGTAATGAAGAAATTTGTTAACAGCCGTCACCCAGAGCTAATACATTAAATTTGTGTCATAATTTTTATTGTTTTACGGAAAGTATTTTGAAAAAATTGTCCCATAATAACAGAAAGCTTATTACTATAAAGCTCATTTAACAATCCAAAGTTTGGGTTGTGCTTACTGAATTTATAATCTGGTTGGTTTTAGTAAAAAAATATGTCATTTGTAAATATGGTTAAATACAGTTATTCGTTATAAAAATCTGAAAATATTTATAATAACGAATACGAATTATAAAAATGAAAAAAATACCTAACAGATCTCAACGAATTATATACTTACAAAAATATTACATTTTGTGTAAAATTTAATTTTTTTTTCAGTTTTATGATCACTAGGATATGAACGCAAATTCTTTGCTTAGTTAATGTCAGCAGGCAAAATATAAAACTGCTATATTATGTTTTTCATTCAAATATCCGCCCCCGCCAGGAAGCTCCTTCACAGGAGGCTTATCTGGAGTGAAGTGCGGCAGGACCGCATTCAATAAATACATGCACTAATGGAATTAGCTCACAAGACTTGCGCACAACTGCTTCTGTGCGCTTTGAGATGCTGGCGGACCTCGCTGGGGGACTTTTGAATGCAATTCTCTTATCGTTTTGTATATCGAAAGAACAACACAGCATTACTTTTAGACCAACATTTGCTCAATAACACGATAAGCACATATCAACTCAAATGTGCACATATTAAAAAGATTTTAGTAGCCGTTGTTTTTAGATGATCTCGGGGCTTGGCTCGATTGGCATGTGTAATGGTAAAATATTACAAATTTATAAAAAATAATTTGAGTTGAGGTTATCAAAAATTCAATATTTTTGACAGAGAGTACTTGGTGGAATTCCATTTTAATATTTTTGAATAAAATACTTGAGTGTAATAAAATACGGAGCACCTGCTTAGTGACCAGGTTATTTTCAATAAGTCTCCACTATTATTCCCTATTGCTAAATCACATCTTTAAAAAAAACATTTACTGCGCAAAAACCTATTATTTACAGATAAACACTACAGGACAACTGCTGCTATCCCCCAAAGCTAATTAGATAATTATCCTATTAATATAAAAACCTTTCTTCACAAAAATTTGCAATTATATAGAATCCTCCACTTGTCAGGTACATTAAAATCACATTTGCCCTTACCACCTGACAATCATTCTCTCTCTTTCCAATAACCTCTCCCTCTAACAATTGTTTACCTAATTGCTTATTATTATATAAAATCTCACTCTGTTTGATAATGCCAACGTGAAAGGTTGGCGAAACCGGTTACTAATAAAAACAAAAATGTGGAAAATCACTCAACACAAGTATTTTATTCAAAAATAACGAATTACATATTGTTATCAAATTTAGATTTGATCGTTATTTAAAAAATGTATTTAATTAACATAGTGAACTGTGTGGCTTGGTGTTTGGGCAAAGTTGGGTGCAGAAAGCCTGGCGCGCGTCCATTCATGGTGGTCGAGTGGCTTTATTATGCACTCGGGGGTAGCGGAGGAGAATCGTGATTAGCTATTGAGCCAGGCTGCCGAGGGTGGCGCGCAAAGAACGCCAAAGGGAGGCCGTTTCTCTTTGATTACTTGTTATGATTGAAATAGCTTCAAAGTACAACCGACATACGATAGACTTATCGTAATCAATTGATTTGAACACCACGTTTCAAAAACTATCAAATAAAAGCAGTCAAAACACAAGCATTACAATTGAGTAATACTGTAACAGCAAACTCACCTTTGCTGATATGATATACAAGAGAATATTCTTATAAGCACCCGATTATAAAAAATAATACAGAGTGTAATCTACGTTAACCGTTTTTTTTTAATATAAAAGTATTAATAATTTAAAAATGCTCAAATTTTTGTAGCATTGTTTTGGCCCGACGTTTTGTTTTTGTTTTGAATTAGTCTCAGGCCTCAGAAGCCGCGCAAATGGAGCGGAAGGCAGTTCTTCGGAAACGGAATTCCTGGAGGAGGCGAGGAGACTTGGATGATATATATATATATATATTTATATTTATGAAAATAAAAGGTAATTTCGCGAAAAAACAAATCTTTCGGCCTCAAATTTTGACCTAATTCTAAATATTTTACCGTACAAATTCTGGTTGCGCAACACGATTAAAAAAAATGATCCCGAAACAAATAGTATTTTTTTCTTCATACCGATAGATACAAATTTTATAATCTAAAAATACAATATTCGTATTTTTTATACATTTTCTTTCATTCCCATTTTGATATTGAAATATAATTTTTTTTTTATTTACATTGTATTCCGCCAGATAAAAATAGAGACCAATAAAATTATATTTAAAATATAATTTCTCACTTGATATACAGCATTTGTTTGCAAGTTTGTGTGTTGCCAGTTTGATAATGCCAACGTGAAAAGTTGGCGAAACCGGTCACCAATAAAAATTTACATGTGGAAAAAACACTCAAGTATTTTATTATATTTAAAATAATAAAACATTAAATAGGGTTTGGTGTTTTTTAACATACGCTACGATTTCTATATTTAAATATATCTTTTTGAGTTTTTAAATACTTGAAATATGTATAAGGGTACATACAAATAATGAAAGTTGAATAAAAGAAAAAGTGAAAAAGAAAATAAATGTCTTTTATGGTGCTCCAGGCCCTGATTGGTGGTTTCACATAACCGTGCATTGTGCGCCGCCATTGTGCCGGAGCTCAATGGAAACCCAAGCTTTTTAATCAACAAGTTTGAATGTCAAACCATCAGCCTGTCAATCAAACCCGGAGAAATAAAACTCAGGATATGGCGGGCATTCATAATTGCCATTGCGAATAATGTCGATGCAAAATGCGGAGATGTAGGCAGAATTTTCGTCCTTTTTTAATCTTCTCATGGCTTTTTTTGTATTTATAATATTTTTATGAAACGAGAAAAAAACCTCAGATTGAAGTGGTTTATTTATCAAGCATGAGTACCCCGGTTGCATGATTGTTAATAACGTTAAAAATTTTGCTAAGCCGTGAGGCGTGTAAGAGGTGTAAGAGGCGTGATTTTTTTACCGTTTTAGTGATAAATATAAGTTTGATTTCGTCAGACAGTTTGTTTTTTATTATTTATATTTATGCTAAAGAATATTATGTAATTAATATCTGTACAGAAGATAAGGCGAGTTTTAAAAGAATGGTTATGAAAAATTAAAAATTCATTCCCTGAGGGGTGCACGGCGCGAGATTGAACCCCCCCTAATATTATTTACGGCCTGTCAATACACACCCCGAATGCATTTAAGGGATGTTTTATTGGACTGAAAGCGACAGTAATTTATCTGCTCCAGTAAATTAATGTTTTCCGATTTTGTAAAGGTTTAACGTGCAATTTTTATTTATGATTTGAATTACGGTAGTTTGTATTTATTTTGGTGATCGCAGAATATTGGCGAAATTTGCTAAAACTATTAGGGTTTTAAATTTTATATAAAATTTTGTGTTATTGATTACAAGTAAAAACATAATTTGTTTAAGTAAAAATTGTCGGCAAGTTGACAAATATGACTTAACGAAGTGTGGCAAAACACCAAAAAGTGAAGACTTTTCGTCGCAAGGAGGTTTTTGTGTTATTTTCCATAAAAATGGTGGTTATTATTATTAATGAAAAATCAAGCAAACGCGACCTTTTGGTTCTGGTTGCTTGATGTATTGAAAGTAAGTTTTGTTCTTTTATAATAAAAATGAATTTTCACAGGTTTTGGCGGTCGATATTATTGCAAGTATGGTAATTCTTTAATAAAAATTACGCCGCATACATACTTTAATGATTCAGTTTGAAACGTCGAAATGTTGACTATTTGGTCGAAACTAGTAATGCAAAAAATTTAATAAACTCAAAGTGAAGTCAAAATACAAAGGTACTTTTATCATTATAATAATGGATCTTCACCAATAAAATGCCTTGTCTCTCAACAATAATATATTTCTAGGTAAACAATTCAATTCAACAAAGTGTTTTTTGGGTCACTGGTGGATTGTAATAGATGAGTCCTGGTTAATTTAACATGGCCTCTGTTACAGGCCACGGTGGTTGAAGGCCCGTGTGTCACATTTTTCTGTTTTGTTGTCAGTGAAAACATTAATAATTATTAAATATTTTCAATAAGTTTAAACCATAAAAAAATAAATTGAACTATTTTTCATACTAAAAAATATTTATTGTATCAATTATTTGAAAATTGAATTATTGTGTGTCGGATAAGATAAAATACGAGATAATCTTGTATGCAAAGAAAATCGATAAAAAAATTGTGGTTTTTTCAAAAGTCGACTCGATGACGTCATATAGGCGGTTATTGCCTGTCAATCACTAACCCGCCGATAAAACCTGACGGGCTGGAAGAACCTTAATGACAAAGGATGCATTCAGGACCAGCCATTGTGGGTCTCTGTTATTTAATCTCTGATATTTAATACTCTAAAAATATTTATGTACTTATAACTCGATGGCCGTGATAATCGTCATTCGGAGGTGGGCCTTTGTCTTTGTTGACCAAAACTGTTACCGAGCAGTCCTTTTTTATTAAGAGCCGTGTGCAGGGAACATCCCGATAAAAATTAATAATAAATTTAACTATAATCTTTAGCGATGTGCGATAAATTTAACTATAATCTTTCTTTTGAAATATGTTTGGTTTTCATTTTATTAGGATCCATTTTGAGCAAACATCTTGATTTGGATTGGTTAGGAAGGTTATCGGCAAATTAAAATTTGGACAAAGTCTTATTCATGTTGTAGCCTAATAATATAATTATCGAACATATTAACACTTCAATGGGCATTTTATCTTCATACTACTCACGGTGGAATGTGGTCAGCATCGTTCACCAAATGTATTGTGTAAAAATTAAATTGAGACCACTAACTAAAATATTATTTGAGAGTTGTTGGAAGTATGCATTTTATGATATATATCGCTGAAATATCAAAAACTTTCAACACGTATTTTGATATATTAAAATTAAAAAAATATATACTACACAGTGTTTAAAACTGTTTTAAAGTTTGGTTTTACTTCTACCAAATTGGGCGAGTAAGTTTTGGGTAAAAAAAGGCGGGCAGGCGATGCATCGATACGTCAAACCGTCAAACCCTGAAACCACCGCAGAATGCCGACGTGGGCCTGCCAGGGTTGCCGATTACACATTTCAAATTAATAAATTAATAATACCGTTTTTGAGTTTTTATTGTGCTACTACTTGAAGACGAGAAAGCCGCGTTGAATTGTTACGTTTAAGAAATTTCAATTTTTGAATAGTAAAATTTTAAAATGCAACAGCGTTTTTAAATGAAAAACCATGTTTGTGTTTGACTATAATGTGCAAAAATTATTTATAAACATGAAAATTGTATTGTTTTCTTTTGAAATACTAAAAGTTAGTTTTTTCTCGACCCTACAAATATTTTTTTTATCATTTTTAATGAACTTGTTGATCCATGACCGGTGCGACGGATCGCCTGGCCCGGTCGCGGGTTAAATGAATTGTCAAATTGTGATGCTTATATATTTTGACAATTACGCATTACAAGCTAATTTAAGGTGACTGTACTAACTGCAATACAACTGACAATGTAATGGTAACGAGTCGATAGCGTTCTTTTTGCGTTCTTTTACGTAAGCAAAACCATAAAGAAACACCCAAAATAAAATCACGCCATTGGCTTTAATTGTTGGCTGTGCTGTAGCGTGTGTTATCAGCTTTATACTTTGTGCGCTGGATCAGGGGATAATCATATATCTTATATAAACAAAGCCCTATGAACTATTGTAAATTAACCAAAAAAAATTTAAGAATCATATAATTTGATTTAAAAAAAATTCTCACACACACATATATAAATGATAATTTTGGTTAATTGCATTTATTCTCAAGCACAATATTTTCATGAAATTTGTAAGGTTATAATAATGTTTATCCTGAAATAAGATAATTTGTAAATAAATCCTCAAGCAACCGCCGCCGAAGCCTCTGGACGATATGTCTCGGAGACGCTTTTAGATTGGCTCTCTCGACTCCGACACTTCCAAAAACTTCTGCAGTTCCTACTGGCCGGTATTGTGAACTTTTTCCGGTACAAAAGACCGCACTACACGACCAGAGCCTGAAGAGTGGTTTAATTAAAGGTTATTTCGATAATTTTCTTTAAAAATTAAAAAATATATAATTCGTGCATGCTCTTGCAATTTCAACACTAGTCGAATCCAATAAAACTTCTCTATGTTATGGACAAATTATAACCTCGAAAAACGACAACTAACAAAATTAATTTATATCAACTATTAATTATTTACTCCCAAAGTTGGAGACACCTAAAATTAAGAAATAAACAAACTGTATTGAAAAATATATATTTCATTTTTAAAATATCAGTAAAAAAAATAGTAATTTAAATAATAAGTAAAATACTTGAGTGATTTTTTCACATATAGATTGACCGGTTTCGCCAACCTTTCACGTTGGGATTATCAAACAGAGAAGTATTTTACATATAATTTAAAAACATTAAAATGGAATTTCACTAAGTTCTCTCTGTCAAAAATATTGAATATCTAAAATAACTATTAAATTTAAAACGAGATTAATTGTCTCCGGTCAGTTTTAAGCATGGAATATTAGAAATTGTTAAAAAAATATCTTTGACATTTGCTTTGCATGTACGAAACCATGTTTATTTAAACCAAAAATCCAAATCTGTGATGTTATTATATGAAAAATCTACTGGGTATATTAGTGGATTTACCACAATAAGTATATAAGATTAATAATTCCAAAGATAGAAAAAAGTCTGTCATCTCTCACTAAAAAAGATTACTCACAGTCAAACAACTTCAAGATTACGATCAGCGTTGTTTGTGAGCGCTATTGCTTTCTTTGAACAGCGAATGCGCCCAAAACCAACATTGACTTTTATCTCTTAGCCATTTCATATTTGCTGTTTTAATTTAGAGTTTCACAATGTCGTGGTTATCACAATCCCAGCCGAGATCTTCCCGTTTTAAAGCGTTCGACAGGGCTGAAAGTTTTTCGGTTCGCCCCTTATCGGGCGGGCTCCCCGAGGTGTGGGACATTTGTCTGCGGAACGTGTTTCCGGGAAGAAAGAACCGCCGGAAATAGTAAATTTGCAAACCATTGAAAGTTGATCCGAGCACCGGTAGAGAGTACCGGGCGCTGCACTTCCATGGCGAGTTGGTGGAACAAACTCTGCTGGGTTATTTCAACTGACTTTATCTTTCCTTTTATACGATTTATTTTAGTATTCATCTCAATGGATATTGGCTGTTTGAGTTGAGTGCGGGCATCTTGATTTATGAAAATTTTTAGCTTCTTTGGTTTCATGCATTGTTTTCTGAACACCTCTGTTTAAGTAACCTTCTGTTAGTTTGAATGGTTTGATGCCACTCGCGTTATTTTTCACTCGGCTTACAAAGTATTTCTAGCTAAACGTGTGAAATTATATTATATATGAAAAAATAATATTCAATTAAAAAAAAAATGTCACTATATTTTTAAAGATACTTAGACGCTCCGTAGTATATTATTTCAGATTTTTCCAATATTTATTTTACGTATTTAACTAGTTCAGTTTGATAATACCAACGTGAAAGGTTGGCGAAACCAGTAACTAATAAAAATTTATATGTGGAAAAATCACTCGAGTATTTTACTTACTTAAAATATTAAAATGGAATTCCACCAAGTTCTCTCCGTCAAAAATATTGAATATGTAACTGAAAAGATGGGTTATGTTAATCTTATCCATTGAAATAGTTACTTTTTATAATTCAATAGTCAGTAGTGTATTCATGAGCAAAAAAAAAAAAATATTAATATTTCCCAATTAGTTATTAAGCGTAAGGTTGTCGTTATTTATATAAATATAAAAAAAATCAAATAAATTTCTATACACTATAGCACATGAGAAACTATTGTTGCCACTGGTCTGCGTGTCGGTTCGTACGGAAGAAATATATGAGCAAGTAAGTGTGAACAACTAGCAATATTAGTAAAAGTAAACAACCCCGTTTGTATGGAAGCACAGAAGTCCGATCAAATTTTATCGAAGGTAAGTTTTTCCCAACGTACGTGTTTGAATCTAACTCCCCCGGCGGGAGCTGTTCTGTAGCAATTAGAGAAGACCGTTAGGGAGTCGAGGCGATACCTCCGCCGCTACGTGACCGCCGAGCCTTCATCCAGCGGGGGAGGCGTCGACCTCGCTCACGGCAGAGCGCAGTTCAGATCGGACAAGTCTTCAGAGGGTAGTGGACTGAACACAATCAGCGGGAACATTCATCCAGGTATGAAAAGTTGTATGTGATTCGATTTAAATATGGAAATTTTTAATTGGTTTTATCGGAGTTCATCAGAAAGTGTTGGTTTCTTGTAAAAAAATACTCACTAAAAGGAAAAAAAAACTAAAGTTTTCTCGGTTACCTATAATCATTTAAACTTTTCATAGAGCCTCCAGAATGAGTGAGACGGGTTTTCAATCCTAAAAACAAGGATTGAACAAAAAATTGGATCAAGTTGGATCGCTCTCTCTCTTTCCAACAACCTCTCCTTCTGACAATTGTTTACCTAATTGCTAATTATTATATAAAATCTCACTCTGGTTGGCGAAACCGGTCACAAATACGAACATGTGGAAATTACTCAAGTATTTTATTCAAAAATATTTAAAAAAAAAAAATTGAAATTATTGAAGCCCACAAGTAATGAAGAATTCCAAGAAGAATATTATTTTACAGCTCGAAGCCTTTGTAAGTTTCAAAAGAGCGTATTGTGTCGTTAGCTACTTATGCGGAAGGTAATTTCCCTTGTGATTGGCCGACTAAGAAAACAATTGGTTAGGCATAGCTCGGTTAGTCGTTAAACTCCAATACCTATGCTCCTCATAACTAAGAGTAGTAATCACTAATGGTTAATGTTTCAGTTGGAAGAAGAGTCTCTTCGAGAAATGTTTTCACTTTGGGCTTTCAATATTTTTATTATGTCAATGAATGTTTAGAAATTTCAAAACATGTACAAATTAAGTTAACTACGAAAAATTGAATATTATAAATAATGCATTTTTTGTACATATGATTATATTAATATATCAATTTCAGTTATGGATTGTTTCTCAAAATACAGGTGTTTTGAGTCAAAATACGTTATAAAAAAATATTAATTATGATGTCTCTCAGTTTAAAGAAAATTATCGGTTGCTTTTAGTATAGATAGGAGAAATTTTCATTGAAATCCAATATTTGCAATAGTTAAATATTAGTACAAATTGATTTTCCACATGTTTTTTCCTTTTACGTTGGCATTATCAAACAGTGTGAAACTCACTCTGAACTAAAATATCAACCCACACATCCTCCACACAACAACCTTTTAAAAGTAGATTTAATTGCAGATTCAACTTAAAACCTAAAACATAAATATAAATTATTAAACAGTTTATGAAGTAATTCAGACGAGATTGGAAATTATGAACGACATTATGACATCATAATTTCATCTAATTATATTTTTAGTGCCCGAATTGCGCTTGCGTCGCGTTAATTTGAAATCTCTTGCCTTGCCACCGTCTTTGCTGTAAATGCAATCTTCTAAATTTAATAATATAGGCTATTAAAGCCGGCAATTACTGCAAGCTTTACCCTACTCTGAAACTCATATAAACCGGCTTCATTATTAGGTGTTCGATGCTGCTAGCTGCAGCTTATGGAACGCCGTTAGAACTCGATTTTATTGATCGACCGAGCTATACTGTATAAAAATAAAAATAAAATATTATGAAAAAAGTTTATTCCAATGATTTTTATCACTAAAACTAGGACTAGGAGCCAACCACACCAACTATTACGTTTTATGTATATTTAAAATGTAAGTAATTATTCGCAAAGTGAAAATCGAAACTTAGTGATAAAATGAAGTCACTCACATAATTAATGTTTACGGGTGATCTGAAAAGTTAGTGAACTGTAGAGAAATTGAAATTTACATGAAAATATATTAAATTTACAATAAATTACTGCAGGGAGGAAGTACGCGGGGGGTGCAAGTTAAATAGTTACAAATTTTGTTACTTACTTTATAAATTCCAAAATGTATCCCGAGCTAGGCAACGGAGAGTCCGAATTTAATAAAAATATTTAGAAAAATTAACAACTTTTGAATCATGCTTAGTCTCGTGGCAATTACGCATGAAAAGACAGCAAAGAGCCAACAAGGAGACACTTGTTTTATGTTTTTTTAAATTAAATTTAGTCTCGAGCTGTTGTAAGCGTAGTTATTATACTGATTAATATTAAGTTTTTTACATAACACTAAAGTAAAATTGTTTTCAGTGATGTCACTTATTCGTAGGGAATAGGTTTTAAGTAGATTTTGTAACAATGACCCTACAACCTAAAAGCCAAAGCCGTTCGTTCTGGAAAAATTACTCTAGTTATTAATTCAAAAAGTAACACAATTTTTAGTACATTTCAAATACAATTTTGTATTAAAATTGTTCCATGAATAAATAAATATTCGTGTTTTAATGAAAATAAATATTTGCTATTTTTAAAAAAGCATTTCAACATAGCATCAGCGAGCTTGTACCCGTGTCTGGTGTGAAATGTTATTTTTTTGACAAGGATGTAAGGGGAAGTAGGGGCAGAGCCGAGAGACAAATTAAAAGGCACATTTGATGTGACGTCACGAAGTAACATATTTAGTCCCCTAAATATGGCTTATCAGCTGATGGAGATGCTGTGCCGTGTATCTAAGAAGCTTTAAAATAAGATGTGAAATGGTTTTTACATGAACTTACTAATAGCTAAAGTGATGTCTCTTTAACTCTTTTTCGGGTGTTAAGGACTTCGACTTCTGGAACTATCAAAGGAAAAAATATAATCAATAATAACGGCTCAGTTCAATAGCGAAGAAAACTAAGTTTGAGAATAAAAATGTCGATACTTACCCTTGAATCAAATCACGTTAGGAATCATCTATCCAAATCCAGATTCATCTAGTCTAAAAGGATTATCAACTTGATACTAACAATATTTGTAAAAGTATCACCAATAAAGTTCATGTGAATTTCTTTATAGGTCTTTTATTGTATTTTTGGGGATAAACATAAAATCAGACAAGTTGAATGCTTAACACAGAATTATTGAGAAAATAATTTTATTTAATTAAACAAAAGATAAAATAAATTGTAATATTCAGTTATTAAGTGAGTAAACTGTAAAAGTTATTTTAAAAACCAACCAATAACTCATTAAAAAAAATCTGTTTTTTTATGAGTTATTTGATTTGAACTTGACTTGTGACAAACTTAAATGAATGAAGTGCATTATGCTGAATAATTCAAACTTACAGTATAGCGTAAAAAAAAAAGATGAGAACATTTTGCAATACGTACAAAAATATAACATTTTTTTTGTAATATTTCTGTATCCACTTGCTGGGTGGCGCAAAAAAGTCAAGCTTCTAATGCGACTTCAAACAAAGCTCTCCTCTAATAGCTCTCGACGTCCCCGGCGGGCTTCTCCGTCTCCATCGGGTCCAATTTGCGTCCAGCAGACGAGCTGCCGAGTGCAGCTGAGTGGCGATGTGTTTTCACCTGTTTTATTTTTATACGACACTGATTTGAGGTAATTAAAATAACGTGCGATGTATCTCTGGAGAACCACCCGCATGTTTGGACACTTTGTAAGGCATCGCTATAATTTCTTTACAATCAAAATAAATTAATTACAAATGTATTATTGATCTTTGTGAAGACCGTCCTCGCAGGAAGTACGATTTTGCCTATACAGGTTTGATTGATTGATAATGATTAAGTACATTTTTTCATATATTGAAAATTGGTTAAAAAAACTCTTAGAAAAATATCATCGTGATTTGTGTGGGATTTGAACCCACATCCCCAAGCTAACATGGCCGGTGCATTACCAATTATAGCAACGAATCACTGGTACTAAGCAAGAATTTTTGACATTCATATCCTATAAATGAAACAACGTACTTATTATGCCAATTACTTCTAAGTACTCACTACACGTGAGTTTATTGGCAAAATGGCAATTTGTTTTGTTGGTAATATCACTTTTATTCTTATAGTCGTATTGCTCGAACTATATTTTAACTATTGGATTGACTTTAAAAGCTTTCTCGATGCATAATTTTTTTTTATTCAGTAATTATTTAAACTTTTTTTCTATTGGTTTTGAATATGGATTACATCTTAATACTCCTCAAGACTGTGGGATATTTAACCATAATGTGCACCAGGAAATTCATAAGTGCCCCAACCAATTCTTTAAAAAAAAAACTCGCTCCGTGAAGCTGGAATTCTAATTTAGAGCAGACCAATGAGGTCACTCCAACTGTTGCTGTTCTGTTTTCTTAGCGGAGTGTTTCTCGCTCCGAGTGTAAAGTTTCTTAAAGTGTTGACACACGCTGCGACACAACCGACAAGTGAGTAGTGAGCTGGCTAATTTAAATAATAAAAAAAATTCCAAATATAAGAATCCTACGCATTAATTACCTCTCGGTTGTCGGTTGTGTTGCGACGTGCGTGAGCAACTTAAATATATTCGTATTTCATGCTTTCCGAAAGCTTCTGGAACTGATAGTTTTCGATACATTTTGTGTGAATGAAATAAAGCGCGCCGATCTCGATAAGGTCGTTTGCCTTACGAATTCAATTCAAATTATGGTTTCAGAAGAAATCTTTATAAAGCAAAAAGAAAATCTCACTGTATTTAATATTGTCCGTCGATGGAGACCAAAGACACAAAAAGTAACCAGGCCAAGAAATGCCTCAGAAGCCACACTCCTGAGATGTGAAATCATCGATATGAGGAATCCATATAGGGTAATATACCCAAAATGTTCTTCAAATCTGTTATAGATGCAGCAAACGTTAGAAACACCTGCGGAGTTATTATAGCTTCAAGTCGATCCAGTTCTGCACATGAACAAATCGCATTAGAAATACTGAATGACGATAAGCATACCGGAAGGTTCTCACTCAGAATCCACGAATAACGAGATCGATAAGGTCCAACCTCTCCGACAAGGTTTTTATGGTTCCATAGCCTATCAAAGCAAATGCAAAAGAGCTCCAATCAGGCCATAGCCGAACATCCCGCCATATCCTATTAGTTTAAACTCATCCTAGTTAAAAGCATCCAACCTTGTTGATAAATGTTATATTACTAACTTTTTCCAAAAAAATATTGTCTATCCGATTTTTTCAATATTTTAAATATATTGTGGTGAGATTTGAAATTTGGTAATGAATTAATTGCATCAAAAATTATTTTTTAATTATTGTACAAAACTGAAAAACTGCAACTTCTGAAACCAAAACTAAAAACAAAATGCAACTAAATAGAGACCAAAAAAAAATACAAATTCACTTTATAACATTTAATGTATTTTTTAAGAAGCACGATGAAATTATTAAAATATTTTTAATATGAACAAAATGTCTGCGTTTTTGACTTTCAGAGGCTTTGTCTGACATTTAAACCGTTCATTAAACATGTATATTTAATCTGACAATGTTTAGTTAAAAAATATTTGTTAATTTCTTAATTTGTTTGATTAAATACAAAGTATTCCAATTAAACCAGTAGGTCTTAGTCAGAGAGATTTTTTACTTAATCGGTTTAATTGTTTGCATCAAAACATATTTTTCCATTAACGTCTAAAAAAGAAAAAATTACGCCCCAGATTAATGTCTTTCGTTAGGATCGCTAATTGTGTCTAGAAAATGTTTTTTGTTTGTGAGAAATTCTGCGGCAGGGCTGCCTAAAAAGACTATCAACTTCCCCCATCGCTTAAAAAAAAGATCTTTGTTGTTATTTTAATACCGTTTGTTTTCATGACGGACTAGTAAATATATATAAGAAAATTGTAGAATACGAAGATAATATTCCCAGGTACCCTTATACGTCTGAAAAACTCCTCGAAAAGCAAACACGCTCACAGTCAAAATCACTACAATTATTGCACAGTTTTATCAAAGATAGAGAATATTTTCCTACGACTTTCTAAATTGTCTTTCATTCAACTGTGAAAAAATAATTTCCACCTCGTGATTCAGTGGTAAACGCACTAGCTTTATGTCATTCCTTAAAAAAAGTCTCTCCGATGTATGTTTAACATAATTCACGGAATAATCGGAGAAATACCGAGTCAAACGCAACCGCCATGATATCCGCATGCCTTTAACAACTTGCCTGCGTACCTCTTCTCTTGTATTCTCCCAATTTTATATATTGACTAAGTTTGAATGAATTTTGCTCGTCGAGTAAATATTAAAATTGATTTATAGCAACACACTGTCTTTCCGAGTGCCGTGCTTGCTAGGACAGCCCTGCAAAGTCCACCGAGCCGAGGACAGTCACTAACCTCCATTACGAATCCACCGGATTGTATTAAACTCAGTAATTCCCTAATAATTACTCCCAGCTGGGCCAATAAGTCGGTCTGCAGATCAACGTTCATTGCTTTTTTTTAACGAATTGGATACAAGCTAGAAATTATAATTAATTCCTTCAAAGTAATCAATGCTTTTAAGACATATTTTTTTATATGTAAATAATATTTTTAAAAAAATGCTCTGAGTAAGAATAATGACCTACCTTTTGATTAGAACTAATTAAGCTATGTACATGCATCGAATGACATATGTTAAAGATGACGCATAATTTACTTACATTGATGATACAACCGCACTGTGAGTTTGCACATTGATCTATTTCTACATGATGCATCTGAAAGTGATGGTTGTATTTTAACTTAATAGACGGCGTAGATCACATAAAAAATCATTTTTAGATCACACTGCGAAAACGTGGTATAAAGTCATTTGGTGATCTATCTAAGGGTTTCTTGAAAGCTATGCTGGGTAGTAATTTGTCTTTTGAGTAAAATAAAATTTCTCTGAAGATGGTCCCAGCAAGAGGTCCGTCACTGCATCATTCATCATCCATCGATTTACTTCGGATCAAACTAAAACCACTTGGGGGGGTAGCACTCAAAATATGGCAACATATTTATTACAATTGAATAATTTTAATTGTTATTTTTAAATAATTCGCAATTTTATAACATAACTGAATTATATGAAAAAAATTTATAACTTGGAAATTTTTTTAAACATTTAATTTGATATTTAAAATAGTGTCTTATTTAAATATAAGAAAGTTTTTTTTATTATTTCATTAATTTATGAATAGTGGCAATTTTTCATTTGAAATTACATTAATCAGTACGTTTTAAATTTTATAAATCTAAAGATTAATTCTGGGATCTAGAAACAATTACAGAGCACGTTCTTCTAAAGACAACAATTTGAAAAAAAAAAAAAAACAACGAATGTAAAGGACATTTAATTAAATTTGTACCAAATTGTTGAGAAATTTATTTAATCCCGTCCACTTCGATATGTTAATGTAATCAGCAGAGACAATAAGGGCGAGGGCGACCATCCTGGCCGGGGAGTGTCGCCATTTGTAACAACTGTCAAAACAAAAAGAAATAAAATTTAAAAAAAGCGATGACGGACTGCGGAGCTACACCTCCGCTCGGGAAAAAAATAAGTTTTGTTTAATTCATTTGAATTAATTTGTCTAGACTGACTACAACCCTGGCGCCTGCGATGACACCATCATCCACCGTGTTTCAGAAATATTGAGAAATATTAAAAAATATATATTTTTAATGCGATAGTCATTCTCAATATTATTTAAAAAGATATGACAAAGCTAGAATTTTAACCGAAACTCTTCTATTTAAATCACATTATATTTTAAGCAAAAAAAAATGGTTTGTCTTTCTGTTTAATCAAATTAATCATTGAGTAACAAATAACGTCATCATATTATTTTTTTAATAGTTTCTGTCAAATCCGTTAGAACATGAACAGTTTTTTTTAACGTGTTTCCTAAAAAGTATTATAACTTGTTTTTTATTTACAATTATGTGTTAAATATATTGAAATAACACTTTAAAAACAAATCAATTTTAGTTTTTGTAAAACAACAGCTTTGAATATTTTTGTAAATCTCTAAACAACTTTTCTGCCCAAAAATATGATCTTTCTGATTCTGCCTAAATATTTTGTTTTTGTGTAATGAAAAAAATTCATAGATAACAAATTAATTTGAATATCTTTGAAATATAAATATTTAAAAACAGCGATAAATAAATACGAAGACTGAACGTTAAAAACACGCTTCAAGATTATTGATGACATTTTATGGCCTTATTTTATTTTGTTATATTAAAATGTGTGTATTCATATTTGAATGTACACATTTATAAGGGGTAATTTATTACACAGTGCAGTGGGTTTGTGTTCACCGTGCAGCTGGAGCACTGCGCGGTGGGCTCCCGTCGCGGGCGGTTGACAAGCAATCAGTCCCCGCCCCTCCCCGCCCCTCCCCGCGCACGCCTCCGCTCCCGCCCCGCGCAAGCCTCCACCCCCGCCCCGCCCCGCCCCGCCCCGCCCCGCCCCGCGCACGCCTCCCGCAGCGAATGCGCCGTGCTGTGTATCCCTGTCCCTTGCGTATCCATCTTAATTATTGTTTTTTTTCTTAAAAATAAGCTGGCAATAATAAAAACCGGCGTAAAAACGCTCATAAAATAACCGAAGCAAATAAGTTTTCTAGAGACACAATAAATGAAGAGTAAAGCGCTCTACAGACGTATCAACAAATTGAACAATGGTGTAGCCATAACAAGTAGTTTTTGTAAGATTTCGCCGATATTCACTGGTATATGGCTACACTATTGTTCAATTTGTTGATACGTGTGTAGAGCGCTTAATAACCAACAAAACTAAACAACTATTCACGCACCCACACAGACTCACCCACAGATATCTACAAACACTCACATACACCCACAGGCACCCACACTCGCTTACACACTCACACACACACACACATATATATAAAGTATAAAGCTTTATTTTATAAAATTAGTTGGGCGGGTTTTTTCTCGTATTAGGCCTCTATTATCGTCTAGTGTTTTTGTGTTGTCAAATCATTTAACACGACATCTTTAAAAAAAAACTATTTATTAATTGCATGAAATAATGCATCCGATATTTTTATTATTAAGTTTTAAGCTCTCCTTTTACAAGCCATTCTTTTCGTAACAGAAAAATTTATATCTTCTACACACTAACAATTTAATATTAATAACATTGCCATTATTTAAAGGGATACACACCCAATTTGTACAAATATATAGGCAAGAAAGAAAATAAAAATAAAAAATATTTTCCAAATGTTTTTTATTTTAACATTTTAACTTATAATTAAAACTACAAAACTTAAATACAAAACTTATTTTAACATTACCATTTTCTTTTTCATCAATTGCCTCTCCTTAAAAGAGTTTGACGACCATTTCATTAATCATATACTCATGCTGAGCGAATTTTTATGGTTTATTAAGGGGAAAATAGGCAAAGTCTGCGTATTGTTGCCGCCCAATAGCATTATTGTACAATCCTTTCCTTACAAAGCTCTGGCGTCAAGATCTGATATTTGTGCAGCAGGCTGAAGAAACAGTAGCAGGAACCCCCTCCCCCCCTCACCTAGATAAGGTTCTTCCAGAATACATCCCTCCACAATTATTCCAAGTCCACTAATCCATTACCGATCCTTTACACACGCCCAGGGTACAGAATGACAGTCTTGTACAAGCAACAGAATGGGGAGAGCGGGTAGGTACAGCCTTTTTGTAAAAGCCTAAAATATTTCAGTAATCCCTCCATTCTATACGGGATTAAAATATCCTCATTAATAAAACTAAATTCATACTTGGTCACGACCAAATATCACACGTATTTCTGATACTGTAATATGACTCGTATTATTCTCGTCGCTAGGCTCATATTACACTGAAACCTTTTGTGGAGATACAAAAACAAAGTTGTATTTTGACCACAAACAGATTGAAGGCAGTGTCATCCCGATTTCTGTGAAGAATAATATTATTTTACATATTCCCATTCGTATATTATTTCCGCAGAAAATGCAATATTTTTGAATACATAAAATATTTTTTCCGAATATAAGCTATATATGTTATTTTTCAATTATTTTCATCAAAATAATTAAAAACGTAAGTAGAATTTTAAACGAATAACTCCAGTAGAACAATTGCTCCGATAGCTCATAAAACAATTAAAAATTAACTGTAACGTCAATTAATCAGCATCCAAACATCATTGAAGTTGGAAACCTACACAATTAGGGAAGACTATATACAATTTGATATATGACGGTGCATACATTTATTTACTGCAGTGAATGCTCAGTCGATAATAATTTCAAAACGATTTCAAATTACGAGCCTAAAGATTATCCGAAAGAGTAGTATTTTATAAAACTAGCAAGCCATAATGCATCATACATTAAAAACGCATTAGTTTGTAATCATATTTTTAATCGCGTGAAACCAAATTTATGGGGAAAAAACATAAATACTAAGTAAAAAATAATTACACCCGGGACGACAGGAGGAACGAGGAGGCCTCGTCGTTCGGCGGCCGATTTCATTACAAACGAATAACCCGTGAAACGTCTGCCGTGGCCCAGACACCCTCCGGGGCCTCCACGACCCCCCGGAGCCTCCAACCCCCCAGACCCTTCAACCCCCGGAGCCTCCAACCCCCCAGACCCTTCAACCCCCGAGGCCTCCGCGACCTTGCCGAGCCGGGCTGGTCGCGGCGCGTTAGCACAGGAAACCGGATGCTACGCGAGATATATACCATATTGTAACGCAATAATCATTTGGATGATTTCATTTTGCTATCAGTCATCTGATATTCCTGGTATTTATTTATATATTTGGTTTTGAATAGTAGTTTTTTTATTCGAGGATTTACTGTTTCATTCATGTAAATTATTTAAAACAATTGTGTGTAATTAACGTCCTGTACATGACCATGCAGTAATATTTCTGCAGTACTTATTCACGTGCCTGCATAGTAGTAAATGGACCCGATTCTCAGAATCAAAAGGTTACAAGATAAAAAGATAATCTAATTTAAAAAGTATACTCTTTTGTAATTGAAATACAAAGTTTAATATTAAAGACTAAAATGAGTGGCTTCCTGGTACACTCTGCTAAACGAACTATTGCTGTAAGGATAATGAATTCGGTCATTTTATTAGTTTTCAAAAGTGGGACGCTTTGTCACTAGATGGCGTTGCTAGTGTAAAAAAAATCTAAATGACTCTCGGTTTCAGTTTAAAATATATTTAAAATTATAAAAATATATATATATATATATATATGTAAATAAACCAATTCTTCAAGATTCTTTATTTTTTCATCTGGTAAATTTACAATACATAGTTCTTATGGCTATAATTATAAAATGATATGTTGCTATCTTTTATTTGCATTGTCAACATAAGTCGAATTCAATAATCTATTTTTTTTATTAAAAAGGAATACCGTAAATTACATAAATTCTTTAATAATAAACGCGCGCTTCCTAACGAGAAAGTTTTTAAAATTTACTCAACAGAAAGTAAATTGTACATTTTTCTGCAAGTCTAAATATAATTGCACAAAACGAATAAGTTGAAAATATTTATTTATAATTTTTTGGAAATTAAAAAATTTGTATTTTCAAAAAATTTACTACCGGCAGCAAACTGACGGTGATGCGTCGACATTTAAAAAGTCGACAGCTCGCCAGCTCGTCAGCTCGACAGCTCGACAGCTCGGTAGAAATGAGTTCGATTCATCAGACCGCTCGCACAGCCTTCCACTTCACCTCGGCGAGTAACTGCGATCAAAACATTTACAAACAATAAATTACATTTAAACGCAAACGAATCACAGGAAAAATCTGAACAAAAGGGGCTTACCTTTAAGACTTCTTATTGTCGGATTACTCGTAATTCTGATGCATGGCTCCATTTATAAAGGGCTTACGTGTTATTTTGAAGGCGTGCCGCTATCTCTGTTGACATTTTATTTCGGAATTAAATCCTTTCGGCCAACACGGCCCGGGAACTTCCCGCAGCCCCTCCTCGCCAAGTCCTGCCTCTGAAAACTTCTCAGTGCACCTCTGTCTGAAGGGGCTTATTTTTATTTAATGTAGACGTATTTATTCAAAGTGTCAGCACGAGATAATATTTAAATAAAATTGTTTATAACAATTTCGTCCAATCACGTCCAATTAGAAGTATATTTATTTTAGTGTAAAAAAAAAATATATATATATATATATATTTATTAGTGGAGAAGTTACTCTTTGCCAGCTTTTGTAATGTTTGCCTTTGAGTCGTGACCAAACAACATCTACATTTATAAATAAAGCTTTAGTTGCTAATGGACGAAACTGATTATAGAGGTATTCTCTCGGGACAAGAGTCGAATACTGAACTGAAGTTTTTTTAGTAATGATGATTGTTTTATATTATAAAATTAAAATGGAAATTAAGGAATAAAGGCCTATGCAGGTAAGAAATGAAAATTGAACACCAAAATTAAATAAAGCCTGTTTGATTTCGAAGTAAATCTCTTCTATTATTATTAAAAAAATATGTTTTAAAGTTAATTTTATTTATTCCACAGCTATTGGTTACACATATTATTGGTTTTTGGAATACATTTATTTAATATTTTTGACAGAGAGTACATGGTGGATTTCCATTTTAAATAAAATACTTGTAAAGTGCTTAACACGCTTCAAGAAATTCAATTTGATTATGCCAGCGTAAAAGGTTGGCGAAATCGGTCACCAATAATATAAACAGGTGAAAAAACCACAGAAGTATTTTATTTAAGATAATATTTGATTTTTTTCCTAATAATTCTTCCATGTGACGTTTAGGTTTTGATATTGGAGTCTTCTGCAAAAAATAGATCACAGTTATAAGTACAAGTTTAAGACCACCAATGCAAACAAATATCTTAAAATTAAATCTATTTTTATATGTACATATACTTTTTTTTTAAAATTAAGTACTACTGATGGGTATAACCTTAAAGTTTAGCGAGCGTAAGTCGATCATGAGATTTCCACCCCCGCCCTGTTCCTGATACTCCGCGCTGGGAACTGAAAACTTCCAAGATTCCTTCCGAAGTTGGCGGTGAAATATCGAGTGACAGGAAACCCATTTCAACCCCCATCAAGTGCGAAAATGAAAAATGCGGAACTTATTTTTAGATGAATGGGGGACTTTATTTAAAGGGGATGATTAAAATTATCCTGCATGATAACCGTGAAATATCACCGACCACTTCTTTACTTTGATAGGACAAATTCGGGAGCGAAGAGGAGAGTATCTGATACTCAATCCTAAATGATCGATAAGATTGAGATGGGTTTTTATCGTTGGAATGGTTTATAATTTTAATATTAGTTTGTGTTTTTTTTAATTTTATATTTATCTATTTCAAAATAACCTCATCAATACAGTACATACGCATGTTAATCACTGTACATCAAAAAAATGTATACATATATATTCACGATGAAAGCAAATGTTAAAATAAATCAGAAATTTTGTAAGTGGATTTATTCTTGTATATTCTTTATTTTTCTATTTTTGTAACAGTAACAAATGATGAATTCTGATCAGGTCAGATTCTGAAAGCGGTATATGATCTATATAACGGCAAATCAGTGAACCCATGGTAGACTTCGTTGAGCATGCTCGCAGGTTGTATTTAACATCAATTAGCTTTATTCGTGAAATTTTTAACATCGTCCAGCAGTTGATTGTTGAAACATCAAATATTAATTACATACAAAAACTTTAATGTAATATTATATAATAAGATATTTTAAACACAAACACACACACACACTTACATATATTGTATATATAAATATATATATATATATATATAAATATAATTATATATAATTTTAATTTAATTGAACAGTAATTCATCATAGGATAATAAAAATTCAATCTTCGAATGAACCAAAACCAACAGTCTTCTTGAAGTTCTACGGTGAGTACACTTGTTTAGGAACCATGTGTCCTAAAATTAAATTAAAGTGAGTCTAAAAAAAGCTACGTTAAATTATGTCAATATCAAAGTTTTGCTAACATATGGTTTTTATGTTATGCTACGCAGAGCAAAAACTGCCTGAAACGTACCAAAGCACGTGAGAAGAATATCATGTAATAAACCCTCGATCAGATTATTTTAATTTGAATTATTAACAAAAAATAAGTAACAGGTATGTTATAAAAAAATCCATTAAATTTTTTATTAACCTCAGCATTTAGAAAAATAAATATTATTAATGAGGAACTATTTTCGATACAAAAAATAAATTCGGCATTGGGGAGTTCACTCACTTTCCGTTTGGCGGCGGCCAGGCTGAATCGAGTTCCGGGAAGTTAGCGCCCCTTCCCCGGACTGGCGTGGCCCCCGGGACCCCCTGGACCCCCGGCACCCCCGGGACCCCCGAAACCCCCGGGACCCCCGGGACCCCTGTCTCCGCCCGGTTTGGGAGCACGTGCGCCCCCGTTCCCTCTACGTGCAAGACTAATGATTGCAAAACTTGTAAACTTGTGTGTTTTTCTGGGGATATTGTCCAGTTAGAAACAATTCCGATACTCTCTCTGGACGCAACGTCATTTATATCTTGAAAAACTTTATTGATGCGATATTAATTTTTTATTTATTAGATATGATTTTATTTTATATTGTAGATCAGAGATAGCCACTAAGTCGGTTATGAAGCAATTTCAAGGCAAAAAAGCCTTCGTCCGTATAACTAACAAATTAGGTCATGACGCTGTCAGCGAACACAGCAGTCGTCGCTTGGAACGTATCATGCGGATGCAATTAGATAATAATAACCGTAAACACTGGAATAATACATATTTTATTTTATTAAATATCGCTCCTGTTAAGATGATTGTTTTATTTTTAAGCATCACATAATTTCAGTGAATGTTTAATAATAATAATAAAAAAAAACTTCTAGAGTATAAGATAGTTTTACTGTTAGTACCAAGAAAGCTTTCTTTACTTCCTTAAGTAGCAAGCAGTGTAAGAATCTTTTTCCGCTGGTTTTTAGGGGTTGTAGGCTTTTCTAGCTGTCGGGAGGCTTCACGAGGTTGTTGAGCGAACGCATCCGGCGGGAGATGCGAAGCTTTGCGGTTATCTATCCTCAGTACTTGAAGGCACTACTCTGATGCCATTATTAACTGCGGAGATTTGTATTTTTCAGTAAGAACAGAACCAAAAGCTTTTAGGAGACTGCTAATTTTTGCACCGTATAGACTATTTTTTCTATAAAAGCATCTTTCCAAATATATAGATTTTATTTCATGTAAATTTATTAAATAAAAGTGAAGATACAATTTTATCCCAATAGAACTCTCTAAGACACATTCAGATTCTATTTACCAGTTTTAAAAAAAACCATTTTGTGAAGAATCGTAGAATATGATGAACTCAATATTAAATTTTATTAAAACTTTAGAAAATTTTTACTAATATATATATTTAAGTTAAAATAAGCATTATAGCTATGCATGCTGTTCGCTGACTCTAGTCGAAACTGGATATGAACAAGTAAACTAATGATTATTATTAAACCTCTAATAAGTCTGCAGTTTTTACCTACACAGGCTTGCTGTTTATATATAACAACTATTTAAGCAATCAATTTACATTTGAAACGATGAGAAAAATCAGAAAATAATTCAGCAAACACAGTGTTGAAAATATTATTTTTCCCAAACGATTACCAAAAAGTAAATAATATATTATACAAAAAAGACATTGACAGACATATGATAATGACAGACATTTGCTGATTTTTTCCAGCTCCTTAGATCTGCACTTAATGTCTTTTGAGATACAACTTTCAAGGCAGTCGCTGGCAAAACTCCAGTGTATTAAAATGCACTTTTGAAAGTATGCTAAGAAGCACAGTAAATGTACTTGCGCTGACTTGTATTTGTAACTAAACAAAAGTGCATCACCATAATCGACAACGGTGGGCTAAATAAAAAAATAATACCAGGCCAACAAGAATAGTGAAAAATTTATTTTAGTTTTATCAATTCCTCGATTTCTTACTTACTTATACTTTAAACATATACAACTTAATTTAGTGTTAAATAAAAACCATCAGAAATACAACTAGTATTCATTACTGAGAGTGAGAGCTCTTTTACCACACAGTCTAAAGCTCTCTACGAGCGTCGCGATACTACCTGCAATTAGCCAATAGCGTCCTATTTTGTATTTTTTACTTAGATAAAACCATAAAAAAACACATAAAATAAAGGGACGCCATTGGCTGATTGCAAATCGGTCGCAAGTCGTGGAGCGACGTGTGCAGAGGGGCTTTCAGGGAAAAATTCTTTATTTTATTAATATTTGTTTAATGTACTGCAATGTTTTTTATTTTTATTAACAAAAATACTCTTTTAATTAATAATAGTATCGTGAGTATATATTATTATCTAGTTTAATATCTTGTCGATTTCTTAGAATGTCAAACAGAAAGAGTGTTTTGCTAAATCCATATTACATTTTGAAAATTCCTCACCTGAACAGCTTTTTAACGTTCTAAATGATTGCCTATCATTAGATATTGTAATTGTAGCTTAAGTAGCATGATGGATTCACAGCCGTTATATTTTTATAAACTTTTAGAAAAAGTTGCAATTGTGTCTGACTTGTTGTTTCCTTAAGAGCCGTGATACCATATTCGAGTTTTTTGACCATTTGCTTGTACCTATTGCGAAAAATCGACTGCACCAATCAAAAAAATTTAAATGCAGAAAATTAGATACATCCTTTCTTCTACTACGATTTCTTATTATATTTCTTATAATTTACTTTTAATATGATAAATATGTGTTTTTCCGATTGAAGTTTCGGGATTGGAGTTTCGCGATGTTCCTGTTCCAAGAATCTTAAACATTTATGACTCTTTTTTTCAGTTGGAATTAAAAGATTAGTTATAAACCTTCCTGTTGGGATTAGTTTTAAAATTAAAAAAAAAAATCTTTAACATATTTTGGTTTTGAAAGTCGTCATTTTATCCAATTTTTTATAATCTTCAAGGTTTTATTTAACCCTAAAAATGGACGTTAATTAAATAATAAAAATTAAATAAATATAATATATAGTTTTTTTAATACTCTGTAAAAAAATCAACTTTCGATATAGCAAAATAAAGTGACAATTAAATTAATTAAATGACACGATTTAGCCAGGAAATGGACTGCCTCTGGTATGCCAACCAGACACCTGAGGCAATTCAATCGGAAAAACACATATTTATCATATTAAAAGTAAATTATGAGAAATAAAATCGTAGTAGAAAAAAGGATGTATCTATCTTTTTGCATTTAACTTTTTTTGATTGGTGCAATCGATTTTTCGCAATAAGTACAAGCAAATGGTCAAAAATCTCGAATATGGGTATCACGGCTATTAAAACTCGACATTGCGAGGCTCAGAAAGGGGGCGTGCTAGTCACTAAACAACGTGGCGATTGTATTTTGAATGCATTAATTATTAAATAATAAGTTATGAGGCATCAATTGCTGCTAACCATTTTGTCTTTATTGCATATTAAATATGTATTTGAGAGCACCGGACAGTTAATGACGCAAAGTTGCACCGAAAATCAGAACAAAAGCGGTGATTTTTATATAATAATTGCGGATAATTTGCAGGGACGCCAGCAGGCGGTAATGCAACAAAAACCGGCGGTGAACTAAACTTAGTCGCGTTCGTCGTGCGACAAAAAGCGTCATTTGTCCGCCGCGGTCCGACCGGGCGGCACTTCGTCGCGCCGACTTCCGGTATGGAAATTTTCAGGGACTCGTTTTTGCTCGCCGGCGAGAAATCAGCTTCGGGAAAAATAAACACTACCTATCTGGCAAAGTAAACAGAGACTTCCTTCGTTTTAAATATATTTATCGTTTATTTAAATTATAAAATTTGTTTAATAATAATTAAGATTCTATGTTCAAAGCAATCTTGTTTTATTTCTCTCTGTGTAATTATCATTAATACGAGTCATTGAATGTCAAATTTCACACTTCATGAGCACGAATGATCACCATCTATTTTTGCGCCTACTTCCTATTAATATATTAGGATATTTTAATATTAAGATTTATGTTATGTTGCTTATAAAAATTGACTGCTGACCTCTTTGAAAATTCATTAAAAGTTACAAAATTTTCAAGCTTTTATTGGAAAGTGAGCTATTTTGTGGTTTTATCAATGTTTGAAATAACATAGATAATTTTTTTGAAGGCAAATTTTCATTTGGATAATACACATGGAATAAATATTACCTAAAATGTATGGTTTTGCAAATTAACAAAAAAAAATTATCGTTTTATGTAATGTTTATGTATAGTAATGTCTAAACTACCATAAAAATATTCATTTATATATGATATATTTTTTAAAATAATAGTTTAATTTGTTGTAGTTGTTTCATTCGTCAATTATTTTTCTTGTAAAAGCGATAATGAAACCTACCGATTTAAATATATTTTTTAAATATGGATAGATTTTATTAAACTCATTTTTGAGTGGTTGTCCTCAATTACGAAATAATTTAATTTATAAAATTAGCATACCAATTATATGTTACAATAATATATATTTTTTAATTATTATGTTTTTGCGTATTTTTAATAACGACATGTACAAAGTGAACAATAAATATCTTCAACTAAACTGAAACATCAGTTTAGTTGAAGATAAAGAAAAAGGGAATCGAACAGGGAACATTCCGATCGACAATCAACAATATGACCATTGAGCTAATAGACCTCAAAAAATAAATAATCAATATTTTTGACAGGCTATAGGTTGGCGAAACCGGTCACCAATAAAAATTATTTTGTGGAAAAATCAAGTATATTATGATATATATAAATCTCATAAAATATCAAAAAAGCCCTATGAAACGAGCATTCACAGATAAAATAAGAAACACAGTTGGTAACGCTTTGCACCTTCTTCTGACATGCAATTTACTGTAGAATATTTTTATGACTAAAACGATTATTTACATATATTATTGATTCTTGTGAAGACCGTCTCACAGAAAGTACGATTTTGCCTATACAGGTTTGATTGATTGATAATGATAAAGTAAATTTTTTCAAATATTGAAAATTGATTAAAAAAACTCTTAGAAAAATATTTAGAAATTAAATAATTAATTGGCATAATAAGTACGTTGTTTAATTTATGGGATATGATTGTTAAAAATTCTTGCTTAGTACCAGTGATTCGTTGGTATAATTGGTAATGCACCGGCCATGTAAGCTTTGGGGATGTGGGTTCAAATCCCACACAAATCACGATTATATTTTTCTAAGAGTTTCTTTAATCAATTTTCAATCGATTATTTACATAATTAAATTTTTCATGGTAATTGATATGTATAAAATATGGGTTAATGTAGTCAGAAGGGTAGATTTTAATGATGCGGATCGTTTTTGATATTCAAATTCAAGATGGCATCTGCAACAGCGCGAGAGCTCAGTCCTCGAACATTGCAGCTCCCGCCGCGCTGCTTATTTCGGAGACACAATTTTAATAATAAACGTCATCCTAATTGCGCCTTTCAAGCACATTTAGTCTTTCGTTTAAGAAAAAGCAATATACATTTCAGTTGCAGATGCCTCTCCGAGGAGCAGAATTGCCCTCCCGAAGAGGGGAGAGCGCGGCCCGCACCGACAAACTGTTATAATTTATCTCACCTAATATCGTTTGTCCCTTCTTGCCTGACTCTCCCCGCGACCACGTGGCGCAGTGGGATAGTCTTCAAATATTCCGGCTGCTATATTAGCAAGTTTGACTGCTTTTAGACTGCTGCAGAACAATATTACAAGAGCAGCGACACTCAAATTATTTGAGTGTCTCGAGTCAATTTTTAATTTTTAATAACGATGTTGGCCGAGCTGTCCCGACTACTCACGCCTTATTTTTGCTTTCGATTATTTTACACAATGCATTTGTTTTCAATAAATAATGTTTTCTAATTTATAACGTGATAATGGATGACATTCGATTATATCCAGAGCCTGTTCATTCGATATTGCTCTTAATGAATACAATATTTATTATTATAATATACTATGTAGTATATTGACGAAAACAGTCGTATCAATTGTTAAAATGTCAAATTGATTTCCAAACGTTTAAGACAACCGATAAATCTTTCGGGGTGGAGATATACGTATATTTTAATTTAATTTTAACAGGGAACAGGGTAGCATGACAGCAGCTGTCTGAGGGAAAGTCGGGATATTTCGATCCAAAAAGGGAGTTGGGTGATTTGATTACCTCCGGAGAAACCCGAAGTCCCCCAAGTTTCAAAATCATCGGACTTATTTCTCCCGATTTCCAAGAATAATCCTACAATATTCCGTAATTGAGTATCAGGAGGGCGTCGGGAGGTATTTCTGTATTCACGGCGCGGCGCAGACAAGCCAAACTTTCGTAGACCGGCAATAAAACTAGCGTTAGGGAAAAATAGCCGGAGAGCTGATACTTCCTCGCGACTCCTGGCAGCCTGATTATGGTAAGTTATACAGTCTGAGATTTGACGCGGACATTTGTTTGGGCATCATGAGCCGGAGCGCCTTCTTGGTTATTCCCAGCCAGTGCTCTCGTCACACCTGTTAGCGATTTCATCTCGATTATGTACAATAATTTACCAGTCAAACAAAAAAATAGTACACCGTTGGACTTTTATTATCCATGAGTTGGTAAGGTGAAATCGACATATTTATTATAACATTAATTTCCTCCACCATTTAAGACTACCGATATAATAATAATAATCCTGGAATTGTCTTACATAATAATTTAGATCATAAATGTGTCAAGATGATATAACCGTACCAATTAATTATTATAAAGTGTTCTGCGTAAAAAATTTTTTTTTTATGAATATCTAAATGATAAATATCACCCAGAGCAGCATAATCAATGCTCAATGATTCTTGGGCCTGGTCGGCGGCGTCAGCTCGCACTCGAACTTGTAGCAGCACGTGGATCCCTTGGAGCTGAACCATTCGTATTCCAGGACCATCTTCCCGTAGAAAAAGCTATCTCCCAAAACCATGTGAGTTAAATCATTTGGTTCCATTCCTTGCAGTGTAATGTTGCCCTAAAACACAATAAAATTTCAGCAATTTAAATATATGTATTTAATTTTAATTGTGTGTGTGTGTAATAAATATATACAACCAACCTTGCGAATTAAGCAGTTAGGTCCGGTATTTAAAAATGTCATTAAAAATCTTTTAAATATTGAATTTTGGCAGGGATTCTCAATTTTTTCATGAATAAATGGCTTGTACCCTCCATCATTCCAGAGATCTATGGTTACAGATATCTACGAAATTAGTGAGTATTGCGGAATTGAGTATATAGCTGATAGCATAAAATGTATTTTATGAACAGATGGATTGCTCACGCCGGTGTTGATGATGTCCTTGGGAATGCCGATGTACCCGCGGTACATTTGCTTTGTTCTGGACACTTTGTCAATAAAAATTTGATAGATGCACTCATTTTCTTTATCTGTAGGAAATTTAGATGTGCACAGTTTTGCAGATCTAACGTTCATTTTATAAGGACCCTAAAATTAGTAAAAATTTGACAACAATTTGATTAAATCAAATTAAAAAAGTTGCAAAAGAGAAATAAATGAATTGTTATAAATTTCTTGATTCATTAAAATGATAGTTGGCATATAATTTTAGAGAAATACTAAAAATAATCAAACAATATTATAGTGAAATTATACAAAATATTTACTTACAGTGTTCATACATTTATCTGTTAAAGAACATTCCTACTATAAACGAAAAAATTGCTTATTACAACATATTTGTTTCTTTGTATATATTAAAGTAAGATTATAAACAAAAAGTAAAACTTTCCATCAAATGACACGTCAACATTTCTATTATGTTTTAAAATTCACACTAAAACTAAAATTTTAAACCTCAATTTTAATTACAAAAAAATATATAAATAAAAGTAATCTGAAAAATATATAATAAAAATGTAAATTTAGTATTTCTGGATGCATAAAATTAATATTGTTGATCTATGGGAAAATCACAAATAAAATATTCTTATATTGTATATTTGCGCAATCTATTCTACCTTGTCGGTTCTCATTATTTTAAAAAGTATATTGTGCTAATCATGAACACCAATCATAAAATAAATATTGGATCAAAACGTTTATTGATAGAAACAAGATATTTTGAAAATATAAAAAGTAATTAAAATTAATATTCACAATCAATATTTATCAACAAAAAAATTTGAGCACTTCTTTTACGATAGGACCGTGTAAGATAATAAATCATAACTTACGTAGTTTTTTAGGCTATTCAATGGAAAACTTTTTATGGCTTGGTATTTTTTAAATAACAACAGATTTATAATTAGTACGAATATAAAATAACGACTGGTAAATGTCATTATGATAAAAAGAAAACGTTCATACAAACAACGAATCAAAACTGATGAATCTTGTCTTTATATACGAAATAAACCATGGATGGTTTTACGATTAGGTACTGTCGAAAATATTGTTGCTATTATGAGATTATCTGCTTTTTTTTGTATGTCAAACAGAAACTCTGTATAAAAAAGTCCTGTCCAAGGAGAAAAATATTATTTTAAGAAGTCTGTTCCACGGTCCAATATAAATATTACTTTTATAAAAAATCTGTTTAAGCGGCTCGCCAGTGTGAATATCTCAGCCGTGCTCGTCGAAACAGAACCCAAAATGAATACAATTTATATTTTTTACTTACAGAATGACCCATCACAATAAAATTGAAATTTCATAACGACATTAATTGTTCTAAAATCACGAAAGTAAATTACAATAATTACAGCAAAGATACTTCCTGCCAATAATTATTGAGTATTATCTAACTTAATGTACTATAGAGTGTTTTGACCATTTAAAAAGTTAATCCACGACAAACTGGTTAAATTTGTGTTTCTTAATACTTAAACAAAAAAAAATGCCAGTCTCAATTAGCTTTCACAACTCGATAGCGTTCATAAAGTTATGATGGTGATCTGTTAGTCATTTTGCTATTCATGATTGTCATTTGTCAGGTAGTACTAATCTCTATAATTCAATATTGAAATTTATAATTTGTAAGAACATTAAAAAAACTGAGAAAAAGTGTGGAGCAAAGCAAACATCCTTGTTTATCAATTATGAGCATCTAAAATATACCTCCACAAATATATATATTTTTAAATAATTCTATCTGAAAAAATTTCACTCCAAAGTCCATAATTCCACATTAGACTTGCAGAAGTTCCGAAGATTTATTTATTTGTTTCTCAGGAGGGTTGCGGCACACGAGTTGATGTAAATGTGGAAAACTAAATTATAAACGTATAGGAAAGCCCGCTCTCTCCATAAATCTTGGCCTACTCGTCTCTTCTTCTTCCTTTGAGGCTTTTCTTTAGAGTTTTTCATGGGATCCTGTTTGTTGGAAGTTGCCCCGAAACTTCTGAACACGCGAAAGAACTTTTTTAAAAGCTTACATCACAGCTTTAGTCTTAACTCTCAAATATTTAATATTCTTAAAATAACTTATTCGAGTTATTGTGGATCATCAACATGCTGTAAAATTATAGTAGTTTTAAGTTATAAGTAGTCAATATGAAAACATCATATTTACTCATTTATCATCAATTAATTATTAAAATTTTATTGATAATATAAGATAACTAAATAAAAATCTGAATCAGGCATATAAAGATTTCAAATAACAACAAAAAAACCGTATACAACTAACTATCGTTTTTTGGCGTGCAGTATTAATTTACTTTGAAAGCTATAAGATCTTGCCTACTTCTTCTCATGCAAAAACGTAAAGATAAAAGCATTATGCAGATTCTCTGAAGATATCTAACATACCAATAACATGTAAAAATATAAACAACTTGTAAAAGCACTCGCATTGTCGATTGTTGATCTGCACGCAATGATATGTTGGAAGCTTGATTTTCAGATACAGTCAAGCTTCTTTAAGTATATAAAGTTATTCTGCGCTGCATAAGTTTGGGGTTTTCTTTACTCCAGGTCGGACGTCAAGCAGGGTCTCTGCTGGGGGTGCAGGGTGATTTATGGTCCAGACCCAAGGGTTTTTAACGTGTCTATCGAGCGGCCAATCTGATCAGAAAAAAGCCTGGAATTGAAGCAACCGGGGGAGTGGTGACCGGCTCCTTGCAATCAAGAATACTATGCATTTCAAATATTTATTAATTACTTAATGCTTCAAATTAAAATTAAACTAAATACTCAATATTTTAATAAACACTGCGTTCTTAGGTGTTACGCCGTTATTTTAAAAATATTTTGTCGTTTCAGTTTCAGTACTAAATCTTCAAGAAAGATAGACTAGGAACAGAGGATTTTAGTTTAAAAAGGTGATTCACACGGATCTAGTTAAATATAACTTCATGATTATTTAACATTGCCGATAAATAAATTTTGCAATATATAATATCCTTTGCAATGTAGTAAATCTTAACAGAGTAGAATACAAAATAACAGATTTTTAGTGCAATTAAATATATAGTTATAATTAGTCAAAACGACATTAATAAGAAATATTTTGAAATCCATTTATAGGTTTAGTACTTATCCAGTTTTCCTACTTAGCTCGTAGAGGTGCGCTCAGGTCATTTATAGTAGCAATCGTGTTATACGATCTTTTTATATCTATAACGGAAGCCGGTCATCTTTTAGTGGAGTAAATAATTATTCGTGCATCAAAAAAATATACTTCCTGTTCTCAATTATTTCTTATCATGTAATCAATATTTTTGACAGAGAGTACTCGCTGGAAATCCATTTTATTAATTCAAATAAAATACTGTAGCGATTTTTCAACGTGTTTAATTTTTATATGCGACCAGTTTCGCCAACCAAAACATGTGGATAAATCAATAGTCAATTCATAAAATTTTAAAAACACTGAAAAAAAAATTTCAAGTTTGTAATATTTAACATAATTATGAGCCACTGATTATAAAGTTAGCTTTGTATTGATGTTTTAGATCCAAATGAAATTTTATTTTGCAAATAAAATGTATTGTCTTGATATTTTGAGGTAAAGAAATCATTTGTAAAAAGTCGCTTAATATTGTCTTTAAAAAAGGTTATATCCAGAGACAAAAGTATAAACACTACCGCAATTGCCTTTGATAGCTTACAGTTCCAATGCACCGTTTTTTCTTTTGCCACTTAATTTCACAGAATTGTGCGGTTTTTTTCATTAATAATTTTTAGGCTAAAATTTTGACTGTTTGTAAAATTAGCACCGTTTGATTTCAGCAAAAAAATTCAACCAATAGTTATCATTAAATATTTATTATTAATTCTCATTTTAATCAATACAGATTTATAATATTGAAGTTAGCAAATCACATAAGAAATTTTGGTATGTTCATATGTAATTTGTCTTTTCAAGTATTTTATAAAATACTCTGACTTATATATATTTTTAATGTGATTTATAGTCACGCGCGCGAAGAAAATATTTCTCATTGTGAAATATATATGCACATCAAAAAACAAATCAGCATGCAATGTGCGTGTGCTGGTGAGAAATAAAGGATTACTACTGCTTTATGGCTTTATTAAAAATATAGTAGTGTGCAGAGAAAGGCATCCGAAGGCACCAATTCCTCACTCGGGCGCCCCCCGAGATGAGTTGTTTATCACCTCGAATGCTGCACATCATATATAATATCGATGCCGCCTGCATGCCAATAATCTGAGCTCCACAATGGGTCGTTATTTCTGAATTGTGATATTTGTATTCTGCGAATGCTTAAAACCTAAGAGGGACGCTTTACTAATGGCTCGGCGTTTTAGAACCAAAAAAAAAACTATTTGCTGTTTTACTTCTATATAATTATTATATAAGAAACATTTGCTATACTTATGCTTTGAATTGAAGAATAAATGTAATTTCGGTTAAAACCTCGGTTACAACTTGTTTAGATATAAATAGAACAAAGTGATTTAAGAGATGCAATTTTCTCTGTTAAAACTGTAGAATAATAATTATTTTTAAATTCTCACTAAATTGCAGTGGCTCGTTAGCATAGTTGGATAAATGCACCGGCCATGAAAGCTTGGGGATGTGGGTTCGAATCCCACACAAGTCACGATGATATTTTCTGAGAGTTTTCTTTAATCGTTTTCAATGTATGAAAAAATGTGCTTAATCACATAAACATACTAATACCTGCATGGGTAAATAAAAACGCATTCTGATTGACATTAATCTAAATTAATATAATAATTATTACACTAAAAAAATACTAGACACGATGGCAGAAAAATATTAAGTTATTTAGAGATTTTATTTTCCCTGTTAAAAATTTAGAATAAATATTATTTCAGTAAAAAAATGTTGGATACAATGTTTTGGCATGCAGGTGTATGCATGACTTAAGGATAAAAAGGTCCAGTCTTTGAATTCATGTGAGGATTTCTTTAAGCAGGGAGCCTTCAGTGAACACAAATAAATCTTAAAGAAATTACTTTTGGGATAATAATTAATTTCACGAGTCCCTGGTAGTGTGAGTTATGATTCCAATAAAGGCAGATACGAAAGCTTATAAATAAATAAACGTAAACAATTTACAATGTTTCATATTTGTTCCATAGTCTAGTGACAGGTAAATGACGGTTCGCGAGCCACGAGGAATTTTTAAAGTTTTTTTTACATTCACATAAGAACTATCTCAATCAAAACAGTTCGTACCATCAATATATTGTTATTATATAATATAGCTGGAAGTTTTTTTCAATTCATCTGATTTTTGCTATAAACTTTAACAACTTAAAGTCAACTTCATAAATATTATTTATCATCTTTATTCATGTCCTCTTTGGTTCCTTGAAATAAAGTAAATAACGTACAGAAATACTTCTTACCTGTCTAATACTTTTGATGTAACATAACAAACAATTTTTTTAGAACTATATGCAGGTTTGTTTTAGTAATCTATAATTCATCTTACAATCTTAATATTTCTCTTTTTCTTCAATTATGGTGTGTTTTATTGATGATGGTTTTAAAACAAGTAGATTTATCTGCAGTTTATCAGTCGAATTAATTATATAGACATTAAATATTAATTATTTACATATCATCATGATTTAGTCGATTTATGATCTATTTATGAAAACTTTAAGCGAATAATACATGGTGATAAATTCTAAAAATACGTGTTTAAATTCAATATGATGATTTTCAATTTATTGTAATAAGTAAATTAGAGATTTTTATATTTTAAATTTTATAAATATTATTTTTTATGCCTAAATCATGAATAATAAATGTTAAATAATGTTCCAAGAGTCTAAGGTTGGCAATCTCTGTCTAAGTTGAAAAGAGATGGCGTTGCGTCTTTCCTCTTCGTAAAGATGTCAGATGAAAATAATGGCTTTTAAAGGAATTGTACATAGATAAAGCCAATTTTGCAGATACGTATGCGACTGTATGCAGACAAAGTGATAATACCAACGTGAAAGGTTGGCGATACCGGTCACCAATAAAATTAAGCATACGGAAAAATCGCAAAAATATTTTATTTGAGTCATTCAAGTCTTTTAATCTTTTACTTAACTTAATTAAAAAAAATATTTGGAGCTTGTTTCTGAATCAATCGAGAAGGTAATGTTAAAAAAGCAAAAAAAAGGTTGGCTACTAAAAACCGAGTATCAAAAACAAATCATTCACGTATATTATATTTATAGCTATATCGCCTATTTTAAATTATATTCAACGACGACGCAAGTAAGTAAATGTAAATGATATTTCTGTAGGGTTAGTTAGTCTTTTGTAATTTTATTTTTTTGGATGTTATTAAATAGTTAAGATATCCTAAATGAAGTATTTTTAAAAATAAAATATTTAAATGGTCATAATTTATATATATATATATATATATATATATATATATATATATATATATATATATATATATATATATATATATATATATATATATATATATATATAAAGGTGTCCCAAAATTAACGCACGATTTGAATTTGTCGCCATTTTTGCAGTAAAGTTTTGAGAACACCAGCTGACAGTTTAGGGTTAGTAAAAATGGAGCGTTACACGATAGAACAACGTGTCTTCATTATTAAACAATATTTCAAAAATAATGAAAGCTTGACAGCCTTTTAAAACTTTACTGCGAAATTGGCGACAAATTCAAATCTTCCGTTAATTTTATATATATACACATATAATTATAATTATTTAACTAGCAATCGTTGATTGTTACCGAAGAATAAAATTTCAGAAAATTTCCAAGGAACAGATCTTTTTCGTGTATTTTTATTGAAAAATAATAAATTATTTGATAATATGCATTTAGAGAGATTTACTCTTTGGCGCAGTTTGGTGCAGAAGGTGTCAGGTGGATGGGAAGAAGCAGTCATAATCCGTAAATAAATTATCCGCACGGCTACTGTATCGTATCGGGAGATCTCGAGAGCGTTCTGGTTTTTGCATAGTGATCGGAACCCACGGCTAGCGACGTGACGCACATTAAAAGTATTATGTTGTATTATAGAATGCGTTGGCTGGATTTTTATAGACCGATCCGCAAATGCCGCCATGTTTAATGCAGAGAATAAAGTGGGAGCGAACAACTTGTCTTAATATTTTATCATATAAGTATGAGGCTTCACATATGAAACGACGAGAAAGGTATTGTATATTTTTCTGGACACATCTGTGGTTCAAACCTTCACTTAAATGAACCAACAACATTTTTCATTAAAAAAATAAGTAGTCCATTTTACATTATACGAAAATATGATTACTTATTTTATAGCATGTTGTTGCAAAACATCATAGAAAATATCACTATTTCTTTCGAAACACTTTAATCTGTGCCAAGAATAATCCACCCTCTCAAGCATGTAAATACATTAAGCCACCCCTTTCAGGAATAAAAACATTTCAGCTTCGACCCCTTATCGCATTACGGCAGAAAATAGTCGCGTATCGGTATCGGCATCGGAAAGTCATCAATAATGTGCGCGGAGCCGCGCCCTGAAGCTGACACGTGACCCGCGCCGCCTCCTCAGGACACGACCCCATTGCTAAGTTTTCACACTTCACGAAAATATTAAATTTACTATATATTATACTATCTAACACAAAAGGGAATGGTTTGTTTTTTAAATATATCTTAATTATTAATAATAAAAAAAATTGTTAGCGAGAGTCACGTGAGATGGTAAAAGTTTTCAAGGAGGATTGGCCGACCTTTCGACTCAAGCTGCCCACTGGGCGACGACTACAGCGACGACGCAGCGGCGACTCCGGAACAGCCATGGCAACTAGTGCCGTCCATGCTCAAGGGACCAGCGAGCTTGGGACGGAGTCGTCTACTTTGCCGAGAAGACCATGACCCGAAAGGAGAAGCTCGAGAGGCAACGCCAAATGGACTCCAGAGCTCCGACCTGAGGAGAAGCCCACGGACAAGACAAGAACGGCGCTGAAGAGGATCGAGAGTTGAAGTGCACGAGACACCATTTTCATGCTTTTCAGCGCATCAACCAACTCCAAGGGACGAATGTCAGAGACGAATAGAAAGGCGAGGAGGCAGATTGGGGAACAGCGAAAAGTGCGCTCCCTGGGAAACCCCCCCCCCCTCATGAATGAATTGTGTAAGATTATTAGATATATTGTATATTATATATAAAAAGACCAGCTGTCGGCACCCGGAAGTAGTACCGCAGCGCTTTTAGGAATTAAAATGACATTCATAAAAACTGGGTAAGTCATCCGAATTACTAATAAGATATTAAGCGATGGTGTTGCTTCATTGCATCAATAATTCAAATAACTCAAACTTGATTAAAATTATTTTTTGTGTAAATTTTAAAACTTCATTGCTTTTATGCTAACATTTTAATTTAGTAACGCTAATAAGGAATTCGATTAGTTGTTGAGTGTTCCTCTAATTCTTGGTGAGATCAATTTGTATGTTCTGAGTGAAGTGAATTCTGCATCAATATAACGTTTTTGATAATCTATGCCATAGTCTGTCTTGTGAGTTGTATATATGTATTACTCGCTCTAATAATTACTTAATAATCACCATACAAAAAAACTTCTGAAAAATGTTAAATAATATGAAACTAAATAAGAAAACATCTCAACAGAGGTGAGTGGCTTGCGAGCTTTTCAATAGTGCACCTGCAGGACTACCTAAGTGTATCGGCGCAGCCCTAATGGAACACCTGTGACTGGTGATCGGTTTTGTGGCCACAGGGCTGCACTGGAAATAAAATGTTCCACACCCAAACAACCACCAAATACTTAAAAAATAAAAATAATAATTACAGCAAAATGTGCATTTAAAAGTATTAATAGCCAACTGAAAACGTTACACATTGAATACACCCTACTTTATTTACTAGCAATTAGGTATGATAAAATGGGATCTAGTCCCTGAAAATGGTTCTGTGGAACCGAAAATTCGGAGCATTAAAAAATAACGCGGCTATATAATAACTAAGTGCTTATAAATACAATGAACTCCAAAAAGTATATAAACATTTGGTTATGGATATATTTTGGTTTCACATTCTTGTGTGATAATCTAAATTTCCGCCGAGATGTATGCGGGAGATGTTTGAAAAAAAATTAAATTTTCTTTCTAAATATTTGCTGTTATTTGTTCAAGGTACGAATTTGTATTTAAATACATACCACCTAGCAGTTATTTTAGGGTTTTTTAAATTTTGTAGAGTTTTTTTACTTATATGGATTAAACGTTATTTATTTATTATTTACTTACATACTTACCGATTAGCTTGCTGTTGGTTTTGATTTACAAAATAAATATATGATTTTCATTCTTGAAAAACCTATACCTATTTACTTTCTAATGTGATTTGATAAACACTTAAAAATGTTATTGTTATGATCAAAAAATTACTGAAAACAATACAATCAAGGTAATGTTGCCTACATACGGTGTAACATAACCAACAACTGTTAGCTAAATGGCGTCTTTTTACACTTTTACTTAGGTAAATTAAAAAATGCACCTAAAATAAGTGGACGCTATTTACTGCTTGTAATTCGGTTTTATTTGAGTTGTTAGGTTTCTAAGTTTACGCATTAAAGAAGAGCAGTCAAACCAGTAATGCTATTTTTATTTCTAGAGATAAAAAATACAGCTAGTAAGAGAAGAAAAACAAATGAGTGTATGAAAAAGAAAAAAAATAGAATCAGTATCATACTAACCCTCTTGGTATGAATATCACAAGGGTGTTTGTGGCCCCTTTTATAAGGCAAAACCTTTTAACATCGCCATTTCGCTAACAAATTTAGGGTTAAGAGAATTACCACACAAACAAGAACAAATGAGAGAAAAATGGCAGCCAGAACTCAGGGACTAAGGAGATCCCCGGAATGTTTCTCAGAGGATAACCTAACCTTAAATTAAGACGTAGGATCCGCCCTCACCTGACATCTGATCGCATAAATTCTCGTTTGTATGCTTTTACACAGGTACCCAGAAATGATGAACGGAATAACAGGCTAATGAATACGTCGTGTAATGAAGATGGATTCTACGGAGCTAGTTGTGATACTTAGGAATATATTGCGGTGATGCATTAACTATTCCACCACCTTCTACCCCTCTGGTTGCAGGCTTTTTCCAGGTTAAAGCCCTTTTCTATTTCAGTTTTTTCAATTATATTAAATACTTACTACCCTCGAAATCGAAAAAAAAAAAAAAAGGAAAAGTTTTGACTAATAAAACCCTCTTTGATGATGGCTTTTCTGTTATTTTCCTGAATAAAACATGAGAACTTAGGAGATATACTATAAACTTTTAATTCATGTATGTTGATATTTTGAATAAAAAAAAAGCTTGAGAGATTTTTCCACATGTATATTTTTATTGGTGATCGGATTCGTCAACCTTTCACGATGGCATTATCAAACTAAATTGGCAACATAGACTAAGTTTGATAATGCTAACGAGAAAGGTTGGCGAAACCGGTCACCAATAAAAATTTAAATGTGGAAAAATCACTCAAGTATTTTATTTTATTTAAATATTAAAATAGAATTCCACGAATTATTCCATATGTATATTGATTTTAAAAAAAAGTCATTGCACAGTTTTGTGTTTGAATGTACTGACACATTAAATAACTTTACACAGCCCATTTTATATAATTATAAATCTTTTTATCCTTAAAAGATGTAAGTTAAATTGTCACAAAGAAAACCATAACTAGCAAAGCAGAGAAGTTTTTTTTTAACTCTGTAATTGATTATGCAACGATACGTGTAAATAAAAATTTATGAACTCTTGATTAAAATGTTATTGAGGTAATAACAGTTAAGTTGTAAAATAAGTATAAAAACATTTAAATAGACGCAGACGTACTATATGTGAATTTATAATCTACATTAAGATATTTTTAAATATAAAATTAAGTTTTTTTTAGCAAACATATATGCACACTAATCAGCGATGATAAGATAAATCAACATAAAATAAATCTTTAAGATTTTACAAAATATTATTTCAGCTTATTTTAAAGTATTTTTATTTATTTTGAAGTATTTGAACTACATATTACTTAAAAATTTATAAATTAGTTTGAGCGAGAATTGTTTTAGTGTTTTTTATCTTTTTCTGTGACTTATCTACTTAAAATAAATTTTAAGTTTTAACATGAAATAATTTAATGTATAACTCTAAAACAATAAAAAGTTGTTGGCTCATTAAACTTTGATTGTAGTTTGTGAGTACAGAAAAAAAATAAGTTGTCTTTTATTGCTTTCACATAAGGCTTTGTATAAAAAACCAGAACGACTTTTTTCAAACCTTATAAAATGCCATTGTTCAGCCAGGGAGAGCTTAAAAGCTAAGAAGATGCAGCTTTCGAAGAACAATCAGAGATGTCTCTGGCGTCCAGGATTAAGCAGCAGAGGTTTTTCAGTTTTTCAGTTTTGAACTGAAACAATGAAGCTCTTGCGTTCTGAAGGATGTCCTGGCCGAGGCCTAATCATTAGGAAGCTGCCTGAACGTACTGCCGGGAATTTTTTTTCCTTTTTTGCGTTCTTTTGTGGCGGAAAAGTTGCCTTCATGGTCTGCTGGGTTGAGTATTTACTTACCGTCTGGAAGTCTCGACTTGAATGGAAATCTTGAGAAATGTAAATAAAAAGTTTTTTTTAATTAAAAATAGGATAGAGCAACGACAGAAACCAACTTTATTATACGCTGCCTCAAAAAAAAGTATTTTGTCTAAAATAAGATTGTTTTATAACAGTATGGTTAAATTGATATTTTATAGACATAGGTGGGCTTCAACCCCCAATGAAATTTAGTCTAATATTGTCATATAAATTATTCGTTTGGCTAAACGAATTTTCGTTCACTCAACATCGTTACCAATCACCTGAGTGATCACCGAGCAGTTCGCAAAGTGAATGGATGTCGTGTCGTTTCACTGTTTTACATTTAATTTGGTCTGCATAATACATTTTACATTTTGAAACTTTTAGCTAGTATGATTCACTGCGAGAAGGCTTTTATACCCCTATTTAAACAGGGTTGCCATTCTAATTAACATAAAAGATAATTTTTTTTATTTGGTCATTTAAAAAAAAACTTAGTCATTTAAGCTATTTTAGCTAAGAAAGTTTGATTATTAAAACTCTGATTATTTTTGGCTGATTTTTAACAGTAAAAATCAATTTACTGTGCATAATCCTTTTTTTGTATATTTGATTTGATTTTTGTAGGTACGCGTCTCTACTCGAGGAAGCGATTTAAAATACTTACTACTATAGAATATTAACAGAGATGACGGTTAGGTTAGGTTAGTTACTAAATGATTGAGCGTTTACGTTGTCAAGAAACTAGATCTTGGAATAGTGCGCTCAACTTCAACTAGAACTAGTATTTTAATACATTTTCAATTCTTTTAAAATAACTTTCGTCTTAAAGTCTAAGGTCAGTCAGTAAGGGCAAAGAATGCTGCCAGGAAAATAATCATAAATCGACAATAAACAATTTTATCTTCAAAGCAGCCAAGCCCCACGAAATTGTAAAACTAATAAGATATAAAAAAATAGAGAGAAATAATATTTAAAAAAAACCAAATTGTCTTCCATGGGTGTGTTACCCCTGAAATATAAAGTTTTGTTCCTGTGCGTGTCTGTTTTCCTTCCTGTCACCGTAAATATGAATATGCAATAAGATATGACATAAACCTAACAAAAAGCAGCGGCGGGAATCGTCCCCTTTCAATTTTGATAATGTATTCATTTTTTATTTGGTGATGGGAATTACAGTGCTTGACCTTTTGATTTAGGGGAGATATCGTCAGAATTAGATTTTTTTGTGCACATTAAGGCATTGTTTATAGTAAGTGTGCGTAAATAATTATAAAAGGTGACTCGTAGTTTATTTGCAACTGTGCATTATTACTGCAATATTAAAAAGTGACCGACTACCCGAAAGCATTGCAAAGTAAATATAATCATAAGATAGTCGCTCCAAATTTTTGAAAAGCTTAGAAATATGTTTTTTACTTTCGACCTTGTTCATAAAAGAGTAATCACAGAATCACAAACATATGTAAAAAAAATCACAACCGAACGCTTTTTTCTTTCGTTTAACAGTTATAAAACTGCTGTATTAACGAGAACGCTCATCACTAGCAATAATACGTAAAAATACGGAAGAAAAAAAACACTCAACTCTTTGCAAACCTTTGACTTTATATTTTTTGTTTTTATTTAATTTTTATCATTTCGGTTGCGCATAATAATTTCAATAAATATATACATTAAAAATTGTGATATTTTTCAGGTGTAGGCGCATTAAGCATTATTTACACGGCCGTAAAACGGCACCGTTTCTCTACTATAAATTATTTCGCGGACATAATCTGCCGCGGCCGTGATTTATGTATAGGGTGGAGAACCCTGGAAGGGCTGGGGCTGAGTGCCTCTGTGCTATTGGAAATATTCTGTTTATTTTATAAAAATGCTTTAAATACATTAGTAAATAACGATTTGTTTCTAGTAAAGTAAATCAAACTAGTCAAAAAGCGAATTTCTCGATTTCTCGCCTGAAGTTATTCTAAAGAACACATTAATATTTTATCCCTTTTTTATTCACGATTGCAATAAGAAAACTGCGTGGTGTATTTTTGTGGTAATGTCGAAATTTCTTATCTTATTTGCGTAAAGGCGCAATAACTTAAAATCCTTGTAAATTGATTTTAAAAAAAAAGGTATTAAAAAAGGGCATGGTAAGTCTTAGTTGAAAAATAAAAAGTTAGATAGAAGCAGGGCAAGTATCTGATTTAATTATTATGAGAAAGGTATGTTATATTTTATATAAAAATACTTTTAGGATTTTTCTACGTTCTGTTATTTATTAGTGACCGGTTTTGCCAACCTGTTAAGTTGGCAAAAGCATAAAAACGTTGGCATAAAATGTGGAAAAAATCACAAAAGTGCTTTATTTAAAATATCAAAATGGAATCCCACTAAGTGCTTTCTTTCAAAAATATTGGAATATCTAGTAAACAAATCTTTGTATTTATATAGGTTTTGATCTCTGTATTATAAAATAAACAATTGTTGAAAGAGTTGCTTAGTTTTTTAAGCCCGTATTTTATTATTATTGTATAAAGCTTTATTCTTTTTTTTAATAAAGTGTTTCGTACATTGTAAATTATTATCAAATTGAATAGTATTATTTTAATAAATAATAAAAAAGTAACCCAATTTTATCAAACTTCACTTGCAATAACAATGCAAATAACCTTAAAAATATTTAAGACATTGTAAAAACAATCTATGTAAGAGATCAGAAGCATCGTGCTATAAAAACCCCAACAGATCATATCAACTCGGCATATCAGTCTCTACAAGCGAGAGTCCTTTTTGTATGTAAATATAATAATAAAATAAAGCCGAATAAAATAGCAGGGCCTGCAGGACTCATATCGCGGATATAAAGCACCCTGAAGTAAAAGCACTGACAATCACTGATGCTAGTGAACTGACAGGAACCGCCGTTATTCTGCGTTAGCCAACAATTTCGGATCCCAACGAAACGAAACTAAGCCTGCTCCGTTAGTGAGAGGTGCCCGCTTTTTATTTTAACATTAAACAGCAGTCACAGGGCATAACACAGAAACCGCTCTATAATAATTCATTGTATCAAGTTTGATATGATTTTTAAAAAAATATTATAACCAAGGGCCGGTCATTGGTTTGACGATCTCTCTTTGTAAGGTGGCTTATCTCTCATTGCCTTCACGATTCACTTTAATTTTATTTATAGTTAAAACAATGATCTCGTACATACATTTTTTATGATATTATGAAAAACACTGTCGTTAATATTTATCTCAAATGAAATATTCATTAATCGTTAAGCAAAATGGGAAATTAAATAACTATACAAAATAAAGCAATTATTACTCTAATACTATTAAGTTCTAATAAATACGCTTAATAATAAATATATTACACCAATTTCAAGAATATTTATTTCGAATCGAAAACATTGTCTGTTGCAGCACAGAGTAGTCCCACTACGACGATGCTCGCAGAAGGCGAGCTATCGGAACATTAAGATGCTATCTTTATGTCTAGAGACAAAATTTAAAGTAAGTATTCATGAATCACTTGTATGGTGTAGCCCTACTGTTCAAATCATTGAAAATAACAAGTCGTTATGCTCTGCGGTCAGGGTTGCCAAAAATATACTTTTTAGTTTTATTAGAATTTTTATGTAAAAAAAAAAACAAAACTAAACGCAATCGATAAACTGAACCACGTATACTGTGTTTAAAATTTATTTTGTTAAGGTTTGCATAGTCACTTAATCAGTTTGGGCTGTATCTAGTAGTAATTAAAATTAATTGATATATGTAATTCAATACCATGCTTAGGCTCAGATCCGTTTCCATAGTATCACGTGAATATGCGAAAATACCATAACGTACCCCATTAAACACAAAGCACCCATAACCGGCATCTGTAAATGATGTAATGAATTGCTACACATAACATTAACAGCCCTTCTAACGTTACGTTATGTTACACCCTCGCACACAGCCCTGCCACCAGGGTCTCCATGAACTATAATAAACTGCGGTATTAACTTACGAGATACATAACGCTCTAATTGTTATTGGCTTAAAGAAAACAATACAAAAATTAAAGATTAATACGTTGTTTACTATTTTTTTTCTATCGTATTATAATGTTCTAGTGCAATTTTTCAATGAAAGTAAATAGTTTTTAATGATCTAGTTATTAGAAGAGTATAACCACGCCATACTGCAAAAATAAAAGGGAGAGAAGAATTGTAAGAAACAGGCGATCAAGTAGAATAAATCATTATTTTATAAGGTAATTTCAGTTTTTAAGAGTTTGATTCGTGAAAAAAACTTATTCTTTTAGTGAATAAAGTTGTGAATTCTCTTGTTGCTATTTATTATACATTAAACAGAATTTTTCGCAAAGACGAGAAAACAACCAAATATATTGTATTACTTGTACACGGCGACTCGGTTCAATGTTTTTTTTTTAAACATAGGTTGATTTTAAAGGTGAAACATAATACATTTTTATTTATTATATAATTTTTTGTTTTAGAAATAAAATTTTAGAAGGGTATTCTTTACTTATAATGTTCTTAGAACATTCTATGTTGTTAATTCGGTACAGCTTACTAATAAAGTTATCGAATTCAATGAATGGTTAATAAGGCAACATGCTTATAAACTGGAAGTCATGAAATATTTGGTGAGAAATCTGGCTGTGTTTAATATTTTACATTAAAATTGACTTATTGAATACGTACAATTTTATATTAAAATTAGCAAATATGAAATATGCCTACAAATCAATTTGCAACAATTCATGTACATATTTACTGTTCAATGGAAAGCACTTTAACCTAAAAACGTATTCCAACAAAGCGTTAAGAAAATACTATAAATGTAAATCCAATATATTTGATATAAAACAGTATATTTTCAATCATTGAAGTTTAGATTCTTTTAGTGGAAAAAAAACTGTTTTTTTTAATTGTTTGTATATATTTTTTTGGAAACTTATTAAAATAAATTCTACTATGTTTTTAATTATTGGTTGATGCAATTTATTTTTTATGCAGTATTTGAACTTTCCGTGGTTCCTATAGCTAATCCCAAGTGTAAAGCTTTATATTATTTATTAAGTAAGGCTTCAAATGGCTGTGTCGGTATCCATGAAACTGCGGCGAGTTGCAAATGATAATCGAATTTCTCTTCCTTCCATTTTGTTTGCCGCTTTACTTTGTGCGGAGAACAGTTTCATTTTATAAAGTATATATATCATGACGAGTTTTCCCGCTGGGAAATACAAAAATAAACATTATTATCACCCGAGGATTATCACAACGCGAGGAAATATCCTATAACCATTTAGAAGTTTTTCGTAAAAAACAAAGCAATACTAAAAGTATTTACAATTTTACTCGTTTCTCTTATCTAGCGCTTAAGCATAGTGAGGATCTTAGGGTTTTGTGAAAAGAAAAAATAAATACTCCTCATCTACCCACTTTCCCCGTTAAAATACTTACAAATACCTCTTATACTTAAATTTAGAAAATTTTAGTATATAAATTGGTTCATTTTTTGGAAGTTCAATAATCTTTACATATTTAAAATGTAATTGTGCTCAAATGTAACTTCTTCAGTATTCAAATCACTCAACAGTGACTCAAAAGTGATTTAGTGACTCCATGTGCAGTTAATTCGATTACTTTTTCATTCTTAGTGATTCTGTAAGAAAACGATAGAACTGCGGTAGTTTAGAAGGTCTTTTCGGCTTGCTTAGGCGATAGAAAAGTTCCGCATGTGCTTTTTAGTAAACGTAGTTCATTTTTGGCCACATCTAACATAACCTCAAAATATCTTATGGAAGCGAATCAAAACTAAAGCCGCAATGGCTCCACACAAAGAGCGTTAAACATATCCACAACATGCAAGACCTAAATAAAATTGTCGATTCTGCTGAAAAGCACATACCGGGGTAGCTTTAATCTCGTGGCATGTGTGAAATGTCTCTATTGGGGTGAGAAAATGTATGTGTTTTCAGTATCAGATTTTTCCGTGGCAGGGGAAATTAGCTGGCACTTATTTTGTCACGATAATAGCCTTTCATACACGAATCCGGCCTGCTCTCGCGCTCGCTGCTCGTGCAAGCTCCCGCTTTGTATATAAATCGTGATAACAATATAATAACCCTGAGCCGTTATTTTTATAATTACTCTTTGTGTATTTTAACGACTCACTTAGCTGTCTGCGCAACAGCATATGACAGTTAGAAAATACTAAAAAGGTGCTTAAAAATAATCGCAATATCATTGTTTACAGGATCTCGGTAAAAAAGAGATTTTAGCAAGTGTTTTTGTGGACATCTTTTCATAGGTTAAATTACCTTTAATATTTGAATATTCCAGCTTCAGTGCATTAGGTAAGTTCAGTTTATTAATGTCGTTCCTTAAAATTGATTCCAATAACAGATGAGATTTCTGAATTATCCGCACAAGCCAGGGCATGCTATCCAATTCTAAAATACTAGACTTGACAAACCTTAAAAATATCTAAATCATATATCTTTAAAAATATATATAATCAAGAAAGTTTATTATTCTTTAACATTCAATAATCGGTCATTTATATTTGATATATATAATTATTTATTGTTTGTTTTGACAACAATTACAGCAAAATTTTCTATGTAATTAGGAACAAAATATTATTCAAAAATATATCGTTAAGAATTAAAAGAGTTTCTTTTAAAGTTGTTTGACAGTAGAGTAATACACAATTTATGAAAGAAAAAATGTTAAAAGTTTGAACATGAAACGACCGAACCGGCAATGCTGCTTTTCTTTGTCATATTCATAAGTTCACAAGGAGCGTGACAAACAAAAGTTCTGGTTCGCTCCGAGTATAACTTACAAAATAATGCTTTGTGAACATCCGAAATAATATCATTTAAAAGTATACACTAATCCTATCGACGGAGACCCATTGAAAGCAAAATACTATATAAATTTCCGTCTTTTATTACAGAAACCGAACCGAAGGGAAGCAGGTGGGAAAGCGGTTGGAATAACCCGAGGCATGTGCTGCCGTGCCTAGCTTGACACGACTTTGACATTTTCCTTTTTCACGAAAACCACAGCAATCCGTCAGCAGGAAAAAATTTTTCAACAAAAATATTAATCGGAGACATCTGGAGATATTTTAAAATTTAACAGAATAATTAAATAAAGAGGACAAGAAAAACTCTCTTTGCAATTAAATAAAAACTTAATTTGGTTACAAAGTATTTTTTTTTTAATTTTGAGCCTTCTTAATATATGGTCAATGAACTCTAATTTAATCTAAGTATATTATTAAAAAAAAATTTAAAAGGACAAAGCTTTTGAATAATTGAAACATAAGTGAATTTTTTTCTTAAACGTTTATATATATTTAGAATCCGACGGTTCTGATACAGCAGTCGTCCTCAATATTTTAATAAAGTTATTATATATAACTCTTTGTATTGTAAAGCATGTTGTTTGTATGTTTTAAATAACGATTAATTATATGTATATTTTGTGCGTTTTGATTACCTTTACAGGCTTATCTTACTTACCAATATGATAAGGCATATTTTTTCACACATTGAAAATGATTCATAGAAACTCTCAGAAAAATATCACCGTGACTTGTGTAGAATCCTACATAATATTTTTCTGAGAGTTTCTTTGAATCATTTTCAATATGTGAAAAATATGCCCAATCATATTAGTAACGAATAATTATAATATTTAAATTATGAGTGGATCCTCGACCTTTGAATTATTTTCCGATGACGTTTTTGCTGCCCATATGCAAATGCATACATTATTACGCTGAAACAACGTGCCTACCGCTCATAAAAAATTGACTAAAAATTAAGACATTTTTGTGTAAGCGACACGATCGCGGCGCCACAACACTTCATTATGATAATTATTATTTACCTCCTCGAGGCCAGTCTTGGTCGCGTGACTCCGAGGTACACGACGCAGACACGGAACTGCAGAATTGCCAGCCATAAATATGAAGGGGAATTTTTGTCGGGGGTGGAAATTAAAATGAAGGAATATGCAATGATACCCGGGGTGTGCAGTATATCTAAAGGTTTTTCAAAAAATTATAAAATATATATGTGTGGATTGTATAGCATAGCCCAAACAATGAGTCTCTTAGTTACGAAGAAAAACTATATCATTGAAACAGAGAGCGACGAGGACAAAGACAATTTCAGGCAAATTAAATGGACGTACAAAGTCTCCGCACCAGAATGATTACCCTAACCTTCTTTTTAAAACGGGAAAAGAAAAAATTCTACTTTGAAAAAGTAATAATGAATTATTTCAGAATTTATCCGGAATCTGATCCGATCCGGAAGCTCGATCTTTGTGTAGTATGTTGTTACTATTACATTTTCCATAAATAATTGAAAGTTTATATGAATAATTACTTTCAGGATACTCAATCAAGTTGTTTGCAGCTTAAATGGGTTGATTTTAAAACCAGAGTACAGTAAAACCTCGATAAAACGGACTTTGGATATAACGGACAAAAAATTAGGTCAAATCTAAAAAAAAAAAAAAACGTTTTAAATGCGAAAATGTAAAAAAATAAAAAAAAATCGTAATTTTTGAGAGTTGATTATAAGATATTCAATATTTTTGACAGAGAGTACTTGGTGGAATTCCATTTTAATATTTTTGAATAAAATACTTGAGTGATTTTCCACATGTTCGTTTTTATTTGTTCGTTTTGTATTTATTATTTATATTTAAATACATACAATGTATTTAAAAAAATAAGTTTTTTGATTTATTTTAAACCTATTTTTATATAACGGACTTTCGGATTTAACGGACACCCCCTCCATCCAATTGGCCCGTTATATCGAGGTTTTACTGTAATTTAAAATAGATTTTTGTTTTTCATATCTACCCTTCGATGTTTCGATGACAGTAACCCATTTAATGTGCGAGTAATGTTTGAACTGTCGATTTATTTTCATTTTAAATTCTTAAATGACTCTGATCCAGCACCACCGTTGGCTATGTTTCATTGTTAGATGCTAGATGCTATATTTATAATCAAGTAAGATTGTGAATTTGTGAATTTTTTTTATAAATTTATCAAATATATTTGAATGTTTTTACTCGTTTGTTGGTATTTAATAAGATTTCTCGAAATTAAAGAATTTCTGAAATGTACGCTCGTCACAACCTTGCGGGGAGAGGATTACGGTTGTTAGCTGAGATTTTTCGGGAAAATCTTCCACAACCCTTTTCTTGGCCAGTGCTTTATTATTTGTTGGAATTCACATGTGAATCATTTAATATTTATGCTCTCAGTAAGCTTTCGTTGATAAAAATAAGTTATGTTTGGTTATGTACAGTTTTTATTATATTAAAAAGGAACATGCTGTACATATATACAATCATATACTCTGTATATGTACGTGTACAGATGTACTTATTTTATATTTTCTGATTTTTTTTTTACGTATTTTAAAATATTAATTTATGGCCATAATGACAGTCATGACAAATTTATTAAATATGTATGGTTTGTATGCATGCGGTTCCTTGAATAGTCCCTTCGATCGATGAGCATATCTGCATACAAGGCGAGTGAGAATGCAACGAGTTGCAGCCATGCTATAACAAAAAATGTCAATGCGACTACTTCCTCTAACTCCGCAGTACTTGGACATGCTATATAGTGTTTACTGCTAATAAAATAGCATTATACCGAGGTTTACAAAAACTGTAAAGCGGTGAAACAAATTATAGATCTAATGCGACAGCCGGCATGAACTCATTCTCGTGTATTATATTTAAAATACTAAAAAGCCTTGCACTTTAGTCATATTTTCATGTCAGTCCATAAACGTGATAATAGAACAGATGCAATTTTTTTATTTCAAGCGCGGGGACAACCAAAGTTAGATATGCAGAAAAAATAATAAATGCAAATGCGAATAATAAAAAAAGATTAAAAAAATCAAAAATCATTTATTTTGAAAAATATGTGGCAGATAGTAGAATGCTTTAGATTTGTAAAACAAATAAAATTGTGAAAAGATTTCTAGAATGATCTTGCTATCTTTGAGAATCAGGATAATTAAGGAGGTATATCTGACTGATTATCTAATAATAACAGCCATGCTCTAATGTTGATCATCGATATTTTCAAGAACGTCGTATACAGATTCAAAACTAATACAAAATTCTAAAACAGTTGTGGTAAATATAAATGTATAAATTAGTTATTTAACAAATTAAATGACAAATTTTTTGGACTCTATCACTTAAAAATAGTTACAGATATGTTTTACAAGTAATATTTATTTGAAAATATGGGAACTACAGAAATATAAAAATATTTTTAAAAAATTAAAAAAAAAATTGATGTCATGCTTTTTCTTAGAAAGTACATAGAAAATTGAGTTTTCTGTTGAAAACATTAGTCCCTCAAGGCGCGCTAAGTGCCCAAGGCTTCTCTGCTATCCTTCGATAAGAGGCTGCGACACCTCCCTGTAAAACTGCAGAAGATTGCAGACAACTGCACCCCGCGCCTGCTCGCCTGCACTCTATGCTTCGCTGCAAGCAGTTTGTTTAATGAGCTTAAATAATGCCTAAGTGTGCTTTATCATTCTCTCTGCACCAGTTTTGCATGAATTAATAAAATAAATTTATTTCATAGAGATGTGATTCGTATACTTACCTGAAAACCTAAAAATTAAAATATAGTACAGCTTTTTCAGTAATATGTTATATTTTTGAATAAAATACTTGAGTGCTTTTCCACATTTTTATTTTTATTAGTGACCGTTTTTTCCAACCTTTCACGTTGGCATTATCAAACAGAGTGAGATTCTATATAATAATAAGCAATTAGGTAAACAATTGTTAGAGGGAGAGGTTGTTGGAAAGAGAGAGAATGATTGTCAGGTGGTAAGGGCTAATGTGATTTTAATGTACCTGACAAGTGGAGGATTCTATATAATTGCAAATTTTTGTGAGCAAATATTTTTATATGAATGGGGTAATTATCTAAAGTAGTGGCTTTGGGGTGTAGCAGCAGTTATCCTGAGTTGCTTATTATTATATAGAATCTCAAGAGTGAGATTAGAGTATTGGCATTATCAAACAGAGGTTTGATAATGCCAACGTGAAAGGCTGGCGAAACCGGTCACTAATAAAAATAAAAATGTGGAAAATCACTCAAGTATTTTATTCAAAAATATTAAAATGGAATTCCACCAAGTACTCTCTGTCAAAAATATTGAATTTCTTAACGTATATTACACTTAATAATAATATAATATATAAATAAATATATATACACACCCTCTTATAGTTGATGTGTGATAGAGATATCACAAATTCGAAGTTTGCCGAATCTGTCGCTCGAACATCCTAATGAAAAGGATAAAGTTCACTTACTCTGCACGTAAGCTTCTATGTATGAGCGGGTATATACATAATTTCACTGAGGAAGTATATTCAGTAGATCCCATTAGCAAAGCGATTTTCATGTAAAATTTATGAACTTTATCAATCCTTCATGAATATTAAAAAAATTAAAACCTTAGTATGTGGGGTGGTGGTTACTACCCTTATGATAATTCCTAGGCCGTTATACCCTGAGAAGGCTTTACATCTTAATCAGCCTATCCATCATGACCGCCAGGTGCCAAGAGGCCCGGCCCATTTCTGCCTCTACCCACGACCCCTGTGAATAGGGGTGTCTTTATCCTGTAACTGTAAAATGCTTTAGAAAACGGATTGGAAAAAAAAACAGAACGTCTTTTGTTGTTTTATTTATCCAAAAGAGAATGCTGGAAATAATTACAAAAGACATTGGTTTAATAATATTTAATATTATTTTCTAGTTGGTATAATTATTTTACCATATATTGTTAGTTTATATTTCTTAAGAATAGATGTATCAATTAAAAAAACGTTTCAATGATTACTTTTCATTGCTGATTTAGAACATTACAGTTATTGGGTGTTATGCTGCATCATTTGAAAAAAAGTTATTTTAAACGGCCCCAAAACTTTATTAAACAATAGTTTTAAAAAATTACTGTAAAATAAAAGCATGCTTACATACTTAACATTGTTTTTGGTGTGAGTCCATGTGAAGTATCAATGAGTATTAAAATTGCCTCCACATCCAAGTAATGTACAAAGGTTAACACTTTAAAAACATGTTACGCATGTCAAATTTTTCAAAAGTATGATAAATCAACCCTTTACTTTAGCCTTTGTGAAGTTTTAAATGATTAATGCAGTTTATTTTACCCTCACCCCACAATCTTACACTTGTCTTACATTTTAGCTGCGTGTTAAAAATAGCCTATTTATTATTTTTCTATCATTCATTTTATTTGCATAAAAAGGCAAATAGGATTTTCAAAATTGCTTTATCGGTCACGTGTGTTTATTTAACCTCTGTTTTAATAGTCGATTTCATTATTTATAAGTGTGTAAAAATATTGCCTCCCTAGAGAAAATATTTCCCCTTCCATATAAAGCAATATCCAGCATTAAAGGGTATTTTTAATATTTAACATCTAAATTTGAAAACATTATTTTTAGAAAAAAGTCCAATAGTGCTGTTTTGATTTTCTATTATAGTTTGGATGTCAGATAATGAATGTATTGGAATGTTACTGTTTTTTTATAATTTTAAAAAATTGTAAATAAATTAGAAGTTTCTACTTGTTGGTTGCCTGTAGATTTAGTTGCTTGGCGTATTTCTTAGTAGTGTATATTTTATTTTTAACCAATCCAATTATAGTTTGAAAATATTATATTAAAAATTATCTAAAATAATATCTTGGCAAAAATGGTAAATAAACTAAAATTAGTAGTATTTTCAAGAGTTTGCATTTCGATAACGAGAAATATCTCACTATCTGTAGCAAGAACAATTACTCATATAATATAATACTTACAAATTAACCGTTTTTCTTTTCAATAAATATCGATGTACGATTGAAGTAAGTTGTCCATAGTTAATACTATTAACGGCATTTAAAATTATTAGATGTTTTAATTATTCAAAAGTATATTAAATGATTTTTAGCATATAGCATTTTATCTTGGCAAAATGTTTAGTAAGTTTTTTGTAATTAAATATGTTTATACGATAAAACGTGTTAATTCAGTATTGTGAAATTAATGTGGCCTGCATATGACTTGGTGCTTTGAAACAGTTTAAAGTGCATTATTGCCGCCAAGCACGACACAAAACACACCTAAATCAAGTTTATTGTGGTTTTACCCCGAGTATGCGCATTCTGTTTTTTTCTTTACTTATCTAAAATATATATATTAATAAATCAACCGAATGCACCATTTAAAAACACTTTTTCAAAGTTTATCTTTAGTAGGGGTAGCTTTGAAACCTCCCCTTGCGATATGGATAGAATGCAGCTCCATTTGCCACGAAGAAGGGGTGAAAGAAACCCAACAACCTTACTGAAATTTCTCCTTACAAGTTTTCATATTTGGTCGCGTTATTATAAAGTATTAATCATGTGTATTAAGAAAGTTTGTGAAAGCTTTTCCAAATTAGTGGAAGGCTATAAAATATTCAGGAATTTATTATAAATAACATTGATATTGGAATATAACTACATGATATATTTTTATGTCAGGGAGACATGGAAGTTCTTAGTTGAAACCTTAAACGTACAACAATTGAGATAGTATGTTAAGATTTGGCAAAGAGAGCTTGAATATGAAAATTTATATCGGCGGTTCGCTACGTTTACTTTCGTCCTGGTATTATCTATTAAAAAGTTAAGATATCATTAGACAGTGTGAGGTGTATCTTATATGAAGTTTTTTTTGTTCAACTCCATCTCATCTCGTTAGCAAATTCATTGATACTCAACTAGGTATTTTAATTTGAATACACGTGAAATGTAACAATCCTTCTTGTGTTTTGGTGCATTTATTCGATCCTTTACGTCCTTATTTGAAAATTAATATTTTTGAAGTGTTTGATGACATGATTTGAACTTGCGTTTTGAAAGACAAAAAATAGATGAATACCTTCAAATATATAGTGATAATTCAGATTACATTCGACATCACAAATTTTTAATATAGTATAATTCTGACATTTGTTCAATTCATTAGATATATTTTTAACATGGTAGGTATATTAATAATACAAAAAATAAATTTAAACTTCACCGCACCACCCCATAACCATGCATGCACCCCCAACTATCCCAACCCTTCTTATCTGACCACAACTTCCCCGCAGTCACGCCTATTCTGTGATACGGGATATCTCTATAAACTTGTGTAGGGTGTGCAGCCCTTAAATTTAAATAAAGAGTATCAAATTCTTGAGCTGTTTCCGGGGGTTGTTGGTAATTTACGTTGCGCAAGCTTTTTTTTTACGCTCGATGTGTATATTTTGATGAAATTATTTTTGAAAAATACCATTTAAAAATTTGTAAATATATGATATGTTTCATTTGAGTACTAAAAATAATTAATATAGCATTTTAATGATGTGAAAATATTTCATAATCAATAAGAAAAACTGGTGAGATACATGTTTGTACACATACTATATATTGTATATTTTAAATTATTTTAATGTGATAATATTTTTGTGTCTGGTTAGAAATAGTTTTCAGTTTGTTCTGTGTTTTTACAGATTTTTATTGTTAATGGTGTAATTTTACAGTAGAATGTAACACAAAACATAAGTTTAACATTACTTTGATGCTTCAAACTAGGCTAAGGAAAACGAGATTTTTTTAAAAATTTATCTAAAAGCAATTATTATTATTAAATTTTAGTTTTTCATATCTCGTTTATGCATCAAAAGAGCAGCATTTTTACGTTCTAATTAAATACTTTATATAATCACATATTAAAAAATACAATTAAGTATAAAATTTAAAAGACAATAATAAATAATTTACTAATATAATTAGGCACATTAGTTCACACAAGATGATTAAGGAAATTCTTAGAAAAATATCACCGTGATTTGTGTGGGATTTGAACCCACATCCCCTGGCTTACATGGCCGGTGTACTGACCATTGTACTAACGATATAATATTATAAACCTGTAATAGGTAATAAATTCGCATTTGATTGACGTTCAATCCAAAAATAGACATATAATAAATAATGTTAAACAACAGCTGTTGATATTAGCCAGGAGATAAAAAAAGTCTTATCTTTGTATTAGATATCCGTAAGTACTATATCAAAAACAGGTATTGTCTCTTATATGATGATTTCAGTATTTAAATTATGATAATTTAGTTTCTCTCAGGTGTCGGTATGTACCAGCAGCGCAACCACGCTGCAGGTATCACTCCCGTGTATAAGATATCCGTACGTAAATAGCAATAGTGAAACCGAACGCTCGTGCAATGGCAATCGAATCATCACGGCCGGCGCGGGTCCGCAGGTGGCCCGACTTTATAAATAAACTAATACATTTCATACGTATTGGAGATTTATATATTTTATACATTTTAACAAATATTTCATTAAATTTATTAAATAACATGCAAAAAAGACCGGCTGTTAGGAGTTCATGGCTGCGCGGAGGCATCGCGATTCTCGGAGCCGCGCGCTGCGCTCTCGATACATTTATCTCGGCCGGTTCCTTTTTGCCTCCCTCCTGACCTTTTCGGCCGATCAGATCGGCCTCGCTTCGATTTACCTCCGACAACAGATCGGCCTCTCGTTCTCTAAATTAACCCCAGGGCAATTAAAGCGAATTAAGACTTTGGAATTGATAATGAAGGTGATTGCATATCATTACCGGACCCTGCTCCGCGGGACCCGGTGTCGGTGGCAGAGCAGCCTAGTTCAACCTCATGAGCTGAACCGGCAGTTAAAATAGTTTGATCCGAGTATATATATTGTCTTTAATTAAATGTTATTCGGTTTCATTTTATCGTGATAAATAAGTATTACAAAACATAATTGCAATCAAAATAATTCGTTCACATTTATTATTTTCAATCGGATGAAACATATAAGTTTGAGTAGCTCTTTATATAAATTGTACTTTAATTATTAGGGTGAATTTTAGTTGAAAACAACTGCATAAGCCCTAGAAACCTGCATGCAATATCAGTATTCCTATATCAGATATCGGTAGAATAATGTTTTGGTTACTCCTCGATTCAGTACAATAAATTAAAAGGTCTCGATTGCTATTTGATTTTCATATTTATATGGTAGAGCTAAAACAATTACTGTGACTGAGCCACGCCACAGGACCTGTTCTTCCACCAAAAATATTTGACAGTTGCCATTACATACTTTTTCCTTAAATATTTATTATTGAATTAGGTTATTGAAAAACAGTTCTTCATTACTAAAACACTGTATAATTCGGGGATTAAGGCTTTGAATTTTACCAACCTGGTTTTCCTCATGGTATAAGTTGTTAGTTTCAATTCTTTCATATGTGTATAATATTCTTAAAGTTACTTGTAAATAAGTTGTGATTTTTTTATTAAACAGCTATATTATTTATTGATACGGTCAAAATTACGCTCACTCACCATGTTGGTAAGAGAAGACTTTAATTAAGGTTTTATTGAAATATATTTTTAATTTTGGTAATTCAGATGAAATCTCAGCTTAATGAAGCTTTGAATTTATGAAAATCCGTATAAATACGAATGAAAGGTCAAACCTTAAGCAAGTTTCTTAGCTCACTTGCCCATGAAAGCGCGAGAGGAGAATCATACAAATGACCATAATTAACCTTTCAGTGTTTTATAAAACACAATTTAGGTCCGAGCCTTAAGTTAAGATTTTATATTACTGAAATACTGAAAGATACCAATTTTTATTTTTATTTAAACTTTTTGTTTTAAGCCCGAGTGAAACAAATATAAACTAAATAAGAATACATAATCTTTTTTATTTCCTTTAATTTAAAATAAAAATAATTATATTTCTTCACAATTTTTTAAGCCAACTGATTTTATCTAATTTACCTTGCCGTCGAAGAAGAAAAATTAGACTCGTTTACGTCTTTTGAGTTTAGGGTTTAAATCCGAGTGGATTTAATATTTTACGTTAAAATATAAATTGCTTCGGTTAATAATTGGAATTACAACCAGTTGATAACAAATTCTCACTAGTGTAGTTAATGTAAAAAAAAATAATCATTTACTTAAAAAACAAAAAATGTAGAAGACGCAACAAACTGTATGAAGCTAATCATACTATTAATAATGGTTAAAACCAAAGAAATTATTAGAAGTTTCATTTAACATTAATATTAAGAAGTTATGCTTTTATTTTAAATTCGGTTCTTCATCTTTATTTCTTCTGTGACCTAAGGTCGGTTAGAAACTATTTGTTAAGAAATATTGATTCAATATAAACATTTTTTTGAACAAATTACTTGAGTGATCTTCCACATGTTCGTTTTTTATTTGTGACGGGTTTCGCCAATAATAAACAATTGTTAGAGGGAGAGGTTGTTGGAAAGAGAGAGAGAGTGATTGTCACGTGGTAAGGGGTAGTGTGATTTTAATGTACCTGACAAGTGGAAACAGATTCGATAATTGAGCAGTTGTAGCACCTTCAAGTAATAGTAAAAAAATATTTTCGTTTTTTTCCCTTTGTATCTCCCTATCTCCTCTCCGTCATATCCTAGTGTGGTTTAAAACTTGTAACAAACTATGAATTTATATTCCAGATTTAATTATTTATTACAGCGTTTTCAGTATATATAGTATATATTGAAGCGACGTCCTCCATCTGCGGAGTTCACTATCTACCCCCCATCATCGGTTCCTGTAGCTGGACTCTCTCAGTGGACTCAAATTACTTATCACTCGGATAGCATCTCCGCCGGGTCCGGAGCCACGGCTCTCCTCGCAGACTCCCCGCAGGTAGAGAGATCCCCGATACCGCGGCGTCTCGGCCCGATGTGACGAAGTCCACCTTCAGGTGGATCTCCCGTAATTCTTCTGTTTCGCTGTTTTAATTAAAATGCTATTTTAATCATCTAATGGAAACCGAACACAACCATTTCTTTGATCTGAAAACTTTGAGTGCCTGTAATAATAATAGTAGCACTGTGTGTACACGTATTTTAATATCACAATTCATCAACAAATAAATACGGTTCATAATGTTCAACAGGCGATATTTTAATTTTTTTTTATGTATTTTTAAAATTGAATTGATTATTACTAAACAAATACGTAATGCGTAAGTGTTTTTCCATCAAATACTTATCTGGAAACTTCGACAAGTCTGTTTCGCTTGCATTTGCATACTGCGACTTAAATTTTATCTCAAACAGCGGCACACAGGCTTACTTCTCAGAGCTCTCGGCCGCAATAGTCGTGGGAGTGTGAGTTTGAATCCCATTAGTTTGAATAAATATTAGTGAAATACCCGAAATAATTTAGAATGGATACAAATACTCCTTAGTAAAACATTTGAACTTTTAACTTCACATACAAATGTATCTAGTCATTAATACATTAATATCCGACCGCCGTTTTCCAGATTTTCTGTTTTATTGAAAACTTTGATAATTTCATGTTCAATTGTACCTAAGGATTAACTAACCTTTTTTTTTTTTAAATGCAATATATGGTTTTAGGAAGAAGGGGTCCGTATATAGGACGCGTAACAGGTGCATTGGTTTGAACTTTACCAAACATTCTTAGTTCAGGTAAATTTGGGTCGAGGTAAAGGTGTCGCAAGCTATGTTAGACCCGCAGGTACTACAACTATTTGGGTGGGATTGGGGTTATAGAAATCTCACTACTGACTAATATGAAATTTGCAAAGTTACATTTATTTTAAGTGAAATTAAGTTAATTATACTAATATAATTTTATCACGCTATCAACCACTGATTGAATAGAATTTAAAGTTTTCATATTTTACATCATTTCTACTGTTTGATATTGTTATAACATGTGTTATTAATAAAGGAAAAGAAAAATTTAAATTGCTGAAGGGCTAATAGAGAAAACCAGCGAGGATTCCATCTGGATCAAGATCTGGCGAACAAATATTAAGATATCTGCGCTGAACAAGTTAAAGATAAAAAGAAAATCACTAGCAGAAGCGGTGGCAGTAGTTCTAATTGGAAACCATGACCCACCTCAGGTGATGACCGTAGGTGAAGTTGATGCGTGCTCGCAAAGTAAGTTGGCTCCGTCGCCACACCCTGAAGCCTTCAGAGCGAGACATGAAATAAAACAACCCACAAATTAATAAATACGTTACTGAAATCACCGAGAATCAATCCTGGAACGCGGATTGTACCTACCCAGGATGTATGGCTAACTAAGGAGGTAAATTGTTTTTATTCTGAATGAAATCTTATTTTTATAAATCTTTACGTGTACGTAAAGACCAACTTGTTTCGTTGGCATTTTCAAGCGGCCAACGAAACAAGTTAGCGAAATCGGTATACCTATAAAATTAAAAATGTGGAAAAATCACTGACGTATTTTTATTTAAAATGGGATTCCACATTGTATTAAATTATGCAAAAATGTCATTTTTTTTTTTAAATCATTTGTTTGGCGCCCGGTTTGCAGGCAGAATTGTTAAGTATCTGCAAGCAGAATTCGCACGAGGTGTCACTTCATATATAGATATGAATTGTTCAAATGTTACACTCGAATGGGAAATAGGTGCGGCACCATTATGTATATATTATATCGCCAGACAAACTCCGTCGATGGTAGTTTTCTCCGTGCCGATAACACTTAATGAACTGGCTCCTCACATTGTAGCACCCCCGTGCTGGCAGGCGCCGGTCGCTCGGAGGCGAATTAAAACTTACTGCCTAATTGAAACCACGATTACTTTATGCAAATTCTGACCACATCGCGATAGGCTCATAAATATTACCCATGGATACGTAATGAAGGTACGCAACCTTCGTACTCCTCGCAACCACTACATATATATATATATATATATATATCCTTGAGTAACATGTTTATTTATAATAAAAACAATTTGTCAGGTTTACATCGATAATTATAAAAAAAATCGGTATAAAAAGTTTGAGCAGTGTGTTTTTTCTGAATATTGAATTCTGTATTTCATTGCAAGCAAGCGTAGATTTTATAGTTAACAGGTAATTAGTACATCCTGACAATTTTAATCATCTTTAATTGACACCTTGAATCCCACAACATTCTGATACTTAAGATTTCTTTATACATAATTAGTTTGACATATTTAACCTTTACCGTGCTAAAGTATTGTGATTTTTAGTATTGTGTCCATTGCTTGTAAAATATATATTCAAATTTACTTATTTTTATGAATTTTAGAATAAATGTTTTTCACACATGTCGCACCCCTAATAACATTTATTTATAAAATGTAGGAGTCACCGATAAGATTTTTAATGCACTTGCCCTTCATGCAGCAGCGATAAGGGAATTAATGCTTTTGCAACGGGTTGGCTTGCTTATAAGCACACTGCATTAAATAGCGGGAGTCTGATTGCACTAAATATGCAAATAAAAATAAAATTTATACCTGCATTAATAATAAGATAGAAGCGGCCTTTACTAGAATGCAACGCTTACCTTTCAATAACTTACATTTTGCTTGCTTAATCCAATATAATCATTGCCTATAAAACCAATTACTTTAAGCTTCGTACGGAATGTGGAAATATTTAGATTTTTATGATTATTTGATCATAGTTAATGTTTGAATCTATTTTTTCATAAATTAAGTGTAAAATTCGGAAGAATATTCACTCACACTAAGTTTCACGGGAGAAAAAGATGAAATAACATATGAAATTTAATTATCGTTGAACTGCGTCTTTTGATTTATTTATTTTAAAGGTATTCGTAATGCTTTACCCATTTCCTGTCTCTTTCCTTCTCTTCCCATTTTTGCACCTTTTTTGTCTGTTTCCTGCCCAATCAAAGTACCAACCGTCTTCCGGGTTTACCGGAAACATCTAAAAATTTACAAAATTAAAAGTGATGTAAGATCAGCGATCTACTTTTTGGTAAAATCTAAACTTGACAGTGACTGATTATTTGTAGTTTTCGTTATGAGCTTGTGTCTAATAGGTGTAAAACATGTACTTTTTGAATTGTTTGTATTTTGTTATTTGATTTAAATAAATCAGCGGGAGTCATCCTGATCCTATATATATATATATAAATAATAATTTAAAAAAAATATATATATATATATAAATATATTCATCCACATATTTATGCAAGGCTATTCTTGACTTTAAGTTACTAGCTAAAATTCTGCACCCAAGAAAGTTTCCTCTTTTTAATGCCCTTTTATCATCCGATAATATATATTTTTAAAAAAAATATGCGTATAAAAATATATAAAAGTAATTTCAAATCGCACACATAGCCTCGTTAGTGATTCCGTACGAGGTATAATAAAACTAAAAATACAATTTAAAAAATCACCAGTGATTGATACGCAGATATCTATCTACTGCTGGATGCGAGGCTGAATTGTTCACAATTGAAAATGTAATTAAAAAGTTGCATTCGACTGACTGATGCGACTGCAATAAGTGCAGTGACTTGTATTCGTTGTGTTGGCGGGACTGTTGGGTGTCGCAATGTGGACGTGGAGAGTTGGATTAGTAATATTTATTTATTTTAAATGAAAAAGTAACATATGTTTTTTTAATATTTTAATATATCAGACATTTTTTACAGAGAAAAAAAAAGTTTTAGTGTCACTTTCAAATGTCTGCTTCACGTCATACAACAGAAGAAAAATTAAGAATTTTTGGTAAAAAAATATATATATATGTGATTTTCTAAGTAACTAAACAAATTATGATTATTGTATATTTATAGATCCATATCATTCATGTTGATTGTTGAGACATCATGTTTACAATTCATAGATTTTTCACACGACAAAGATGAGATTTTATCACCCCCTGGGTTTCTTTTATCATGGCAATTTTTTAACATTGGTATGTATGTAGGGATTTGTAGGTTTTAGCAGACGTTATTATCTTTCTAAATTAAACCTGTATAATTTGTTCGACCTGTAGCGCCCCTCCCCTGCACAATGGCCGTCGCAGAGAAGGCTCCGCACACTTATTCATTTTCATCCAATCAAAAATTTGGCATCCGATTTTGAGCATCGTTAATTGTCAAAAATGTTGCAATAAATGAGTGCCCTTAAAATAATTGCATTGTAAATTGTGATCAAAATAGCAACCAACACCCTCCAGACACGCCCCTATTAATTTATCACTCTGGAAATCGGAATCAATGAGTTGAAATAATGGCTTTTAAATTATTCGAAAGTAATACATGTTAAGAGAAGTAGCCGTCTCAAAGCTCATGACACTCCGCTTGTTTTATGGACATGAAGTATAAGCTTAATCCGTGAATTGAAAAATAAAATTCTTATGATTAAATCACAAATACGACGATTTAAAATTATAATATGAAAGTAAATACTTTAAAATAGTATAGGTTAGGATTATTATTTATTTTACCGCGCGCACTCACGGGAGAGTAACTAAATCCATAGTATAATATATAAAATAATAAAAATTATACAATTTCTAAACCTCGAATCCCACCTTGATCCCCGGTGATATATTTTACAGGAAGGTTGCACTAACTCACTTAAAATTTCAGAAGTTATAATATCAGCATTGTCCTCAGAATATGCAAATAATTTCCCGTTATGCTCGGGAGAAAAAACTGGAACAAAAAGCCAGTACTTAAACGGCGGAAAATGCATCGAGAATGTATGTCCCATTTTCACGATAACAATAAAAATGGGACAGTTAAAATTCTCCCAGAAAGCACATATATATACTAAAAAAGTAACCCACAATCTTTTTTTTTTTTTGCTTTAGTGGAAAATGTTTTTTCTTTGATTGGTTATGAGTCATTTCACTAAGTCGCATATGACATATCACTGAGACTGAGGCACAAGGATGGAGCACTCTGCCCCGGGCAGGTGATGGTCTCACGTAAAGTTCTGTAATTACCATAATTTTGAAATAAATAAACCATTCAATTAAATAATGCTTTTAATTTAATTTTACGTCAAAAATCGATTAAATATTCTGGCTAAGAAAAACGCATTTTACGCTAAAATCTCATTTCTTTCTCGAATAGTATTTTAGAGAAATATTTATTTTGTTTCAAATATACTCTATTTAATTATGGTCAACACAGATGCGGATTCATTGAATATTACATCACTGCAAACCAATGATTATTGTGAATCCTCATTATCACCACAAGTGTTTGTGCAATTTTCGTGGAATCGATTTACTTACATACATTCACGTGAAAGCCATACAATCCCACCGTTGGGATGAAAACATTATTGCTGTCGTTTCACATATGGATCGTGTTTATATAAAATACTCGAAGCATGTTGAGATCCACTGGCACAGAGAACCTTTCTTTGTTTCCTGGGACAAAAGCGTCGTTTCAGTGGAACTTTCATGCGGCAGTCCCGGGAGCGCAGAAGGCTTGGGAGGCATCCGGCGGCGCGGGGCGGGGCGGGGCGAAGCGGGGCGAAGCGGGGCGAAGCGGGGCGAAGCGGGGCGAAGCGGGGTGAAGCGGGGCGATGCGGGGGCGAAGCGGGGCGATGGGGGGCGAAGCGGGGCGAAGCGGGGCGATGCGGGGCGAAGCGGGGCGGAGCGGGGCGAAGCGGGGCGAGGCGGCGCGGGGTGAGCCCCGGTGCTTTATCGGATCTTGCATTACTATGATTGTTTCATATTTTTATAAAAAAAATAAAAACTTACTTGGGAAGCAATCAGTAATCTAAAATACAATTGATGTTATTATAAAAAAAAGTGTTGGGTTTACTTTAAATCAGTGCTTCTCAAAGTGGTCCCTACGAACCTCAAGGGGTCCTTAGAAACTTAAAATCGATTTGGGGGTCAGGGGGTCCGCGCGAGGTTTAATATAAAATAAAAAAATTGTGATACATTTTTATTAATATGAATGTTAAAATAAATAATAATGAATACATTATTAGCGATTTTTACGTCATAAGTAAAATATATAAATATAGACAGGTGCATAAAGTAAAAGTAATAACAGGCTTCGCGGTGAGTCAGGTAGGTTAATAGAGTCGATACTTGCACCAACTAGTCTATAATATGAATTTATGCAGTTTTCCACCCAGAGTCCGTAGGCAAGTTTTGACTATAAAGGGGGTCCGTGGGTCAAAAGAGTTTGAGAGCCACTTCTTTAAATCGTATTAATCTTTGTGAAATACATATTTTGATACTGTATTCTCAATTAATATGTATTGTTTAATTCTACAGGTTTGAAATTATATATAATAATATTTTAATATTAAAACGTGCAAATATAATTATTATTAAGAGCCTAGTTTTTAAGGTTTTCACTTTATTTAAATTTGAAAGATATAGATTTTTAGTCAACAAAACGTATTTATGTAATTAACATTTATTGACATCTCGTAGCTTTTACAATAAATATATTTGTCTTCCTGTCAAACCGTCAGTTTTTTTAATGAAACATGAATCGTACGCTTACTAAAAAAAAAAAAAACACCCCTTAAAAATCTCTGTAAGATTCACAGAATGGAGTCAAAATGAAACCATAGTACGAGTATTTTAAAAAAAAATGGGTGTGCCGTTTTGCATTGACTGCCTGCATATAAGCTAAGTAACTAGAAAATACGGTATTTATCGGCAGTCGTAAATATAGCTGGTCGTGTATTTTTCACAGGTTTGATGTACTCTTTATTCCCTTTAACTGCCATTAATTCCAATCGCAGAGTTTCAGGATGATTGTCCCATGCGGTGCATTGTTTCAGTTCTATTGAAAGTTTCAGCTGTTTTGAAATTCTTTGATTTTCCAGCCGCCATATCCCGTATGTTTCAGTTGATATATTTTTCAGAGTATTTTTTTTTGTTTTTTCAAATAGTATATCAATTGTTACCTTTTTTCAATTTAAACTTTGAAAAATTATTCATAAGTCGTCTTCGAAGAACATCATGCTATATTTTTAACAAAAATAATTTTCCGTATTATAAAATAAATATAAAATCGCATCGCTAATTTCCAAGATTTATTAGGAAAGATATACAGAACACAAAATATGCTAGATATTAAAATCATGAAAAAGAAATAGCAATACGATTTATACATGTATGCAATATTTTTTTAATTAAAATGTGATGTCAAATTGAACGTCGGATGTGTTATCAAGATTTTTTGAGGCTTTAATTGACAATGACTGCCAAAATTTTAAACTAAAAGAAAACGTAAAAATTTAAAACATAAGAAGATGCGTTTCTGTAAATACAATTTTTAAACAAACAATACCGTTGTTAAATTTCAAAATTACTTTCATTATTGACAAGTCTTTACCAAACCTTGGGAAACAATTTAAAAATTAATTTCTCCCCAAGTGCGCGCGTATTGTCTCAGGTCCGCAATTAATTCGAAATGTTTAAATTTATCAAACGACGAGGCTTCTTCAAGTCAAACAACAGAGAGAAAGGAAACCAAATCTGGCTTCCGGGTATACCCACCTCTCCGATAAACCTCCCAGTACCTTCCCACCCTCTTCCCTCCCGTGACTAATTTACTCTCGAGCCTGTCGATTCCTGATTTCTCTTTTATAAATTACAGCTTTCCGTTTATAGTTGCATTGACTATACCGTAATATTAAAATAATGCCGTATTCCCAATTATTATTTTTAAATTATTACTTAATCCGCATTTTTACTTATAACTATTGTGTGAATCGATTCCGCGCGGTTACTCAACTGGGCAGAAATCTTAACTGTGTTGCTAAGACATGGTATTAATAGTTTCTTGTTTTTTTAATATTTGCATTCATGCTCAAAGAAAATCGTATGTTACATAATGTAAAATAATTCAAATGTTTGTCAGGTTTAGCATTAAAACAAAAATCTTTATCTAAAAAACCAAAGTTGTATTATTGCACCGACACGATGGCTAAACCACCAAAAAAATCGACATATGAATTTAATAGTAATTCCAAACAAATGTTTCTTTTAGTGTTTGACCAGTTGAGTTTGGAATTTAATTAATGTCATTACAGAACAAATCTAAAATCAACGACTTATTCGTAAGAAGTACGAGAGTTGAATAATACATTTGCAATTAGGAGTGAATATTTGTCCCTTCACGCTTCAGCGGAAAGCTTCTGGGGTATAATTGGCGACCGAAAGTGCTGCCAGCCACTTCCGGAAGAGCTCCAGACCGGAAGTCACGTACCGGATATGGACGGCCACAGTCAACAGCGCCTCTAGCGACACAACCCCGAAACATCCTCTTTTAAAGGCCTCTCTAAAATATAGCTCTTTTTTCGAACAAAATTAAAGAATAAAAATAAAAATAACACGTTTTCAGTAAGCTCGATGAAAGGATATAATATTTGCACTTTATTGTCTTGTTATAAAAATTATAAGTTCTCAAATTGAGCAAGTTTTAAGCTAATCGCAAGTTTGAACTAATCACTTGATAGTAATCTTAAAAATAAATAATAAATTCAGGTTTGGCGATTTTTACGAAAAAGTTAAGCAAATTGTAAATAAATCTTTTTAATTATTTAAAAATATAAAATGCTTCTAGCTCCATAGGAAAAAAGCTCCTTTAATTAAAAATAATCACTATTTTTACGATGTGGCTTAATTTATTTTTGTTAAAAATACTAGGTATTACTTGTGGGTAAGGTCTTGAGTGTGTGTGATGATAAATATTGTTAAAAATATCCCTGTAATAAATAATTCCCAGATTTTTAAACGCTTTTGTTTTTTCACATCAAATAGATCACCTATAAATCAAAGAGTCAGTTTATCATATGACCCGATTAGTCTCTTTACTTGTCTCTAATTAACCATTTCGACGAACTCCAGTTCATCGGTCCTTTACACCCGCGGCGTACCCAAGTCTTGTTCATTACGCACCTGCTTACACCAAATATCAATCTGAACAGATCTTAAGTAAATTTTCATTTTATTAAATGTTATTTAAAGAAGAGGGTGTTTATTTATTTTTCCCTGAAACTTTCTCAATCCCTGTAAAGTTTTCGAATAACGCCCTTTCAGTTTAAATATTGAAGTATTTACCGATGGAGAAATATTAATTAGTATAAAGAAATTTATAAGTCCTGCTCAGTTTTCAATATATATATATTTATTTATATATATATATATATATTTTTTTTTTAAATAGCCTTTAAAAATAGAAGCAATTTAGGAATATATTTGAATAACAGTAAGGACAAAGTTGATGCCTTCCAGAAGAGTGGAGTCTACAAATTAACGTGTGATGACTGTAAAGCTATGTACATTGGTCAAACAGGCCGTAGTTTTGCAACAAGATACAAAGAGCACCTGGCATTCTTAAATAATAAACTAGCAATACACCTCAATGACAATAAACATAATTTAAACGTTGACAATAAGCCAAGTCTTCTTCATTTTTCTATTAAAGGCTATAGACTTAATATTTTGGAACAATTAGAAATAATTAAGCACCAAAATTTAGAATTCCCTCTGATCAACGAACAACTGAATAACCATAATTCTCCCCTTCTTAATATTTTTAATAATACACTTTGATTCTGCATTCAAAGCAATTGCTTTCAGGTGGCGGCAAGGACAGCCAGGAATCATCACAAACCAGTTTATTTAAGTACTTAGTATTAATATTATTGCTGTTAATATCATTTTAATGGGGTTTCACAGCACCCAAAATAAGCATTTTTCAACATAAATTTGTAATGTAGATCTATGACTCATGTATTTCTGTTGAATTTGTTATGTATAAGCTCGCTTTTTTCTGTATAGATTCAGTCTTGAAGATGCCGTGTTCGGCGAAAGTAAAATTAACGTAGTCTCCAAAACCATTTGGTTTTATTTTATTATACATCTCGAATATTGGGAAAACAGAATTATGTCAGCATGTTTTGCTAAACATTATTCTAGAATTTCATATCAAAATATTACTATGACAATGCAATAAATAGTCTTTTAACAACAGACTTTTAATGTTGCATAAGATTCAGATTTTTTTTTTTAAATTCAACAGCACCATTTATGCTTTCAAAAGAGACGAAAACTGCGAGATACAGAGTAACAGAAAGCGCGAGGTAGCGCTGTGAAATACAAACACGCGGGTCTGCGCATAATCCACGTCGCCTCCTTATTTGGAGGACTCGCGACTGCCAGAGCTTTGCATGAGCGATACGGCACCCTGTATGCAGCAGACTTCAACACTCAAAACATGTTTTCCATCCATTTTCTCGTCTGCACTCCTGTTTCTTGCCTCGAAGCTCCCGGCGCAGACACCAGAATTTATTATTTCCCTCCGACGAGGGGGATTCCCGACACAGGTGGATGCAAATGCGCACAAGTGAAAATTATAAGCAATCTATTTATTGAGCACACGAAATAATCAAAAGCGGGTATTGATGAGTTACAACGAATGCCAGTATTCCCTGAAATCGTCCACATCAAGGATGCGCATCCCAAGATCAGAAAGATCTGTGCTTTCAATATTATTACACATGGTTAAAATTGAGATTTATTTTACATTGAAAAATAATACAACTAAACTTAAAAGTATATAAATTTATGATAATTTAATTTTATGGTAAAATAGCTAAGTCTTCACAACATGATATATTTACTACCATAAAAATCTCTCTCGCAGCCAGTCCCTCAAGGGTTTAATATTAAAAGGTTTTCAATTAAAAGTAAATATAAATAGTATTTTATGTTTATCTTATAATATGACACAAAAAATATTTATTGAATTTTTTTTAAAATGTAACCACCCTGTATATGAAATTTTTGCACACTTTTTGGCATGTATCGAGAGCATTGTTGGCTCATCTTTGTTTGAAGAGCTGATGGATTTTTGATATTTGAACTCGGAGGCTTTCTATATATTGAAAATTCGTAGATCTCCGGTTTTAAAGTAATATTAATAAGGTTTGAAGTCAATACTTTAGAAGAATTCTTAAAATGATGACTAAGATTTTTTCATTATTCTGGAATAAGAAATGTGTTTAAATAAAAAATAGGAGTCCTTTAAAAATATACATACAATCAAAGCATTCAAATGCAATTGCCACACGTACCTTAAACGTATGTGTATTTCTATCGAATAGATAAATACAACTGCAACATCTCAAAATTTATTCATATTTTATTTATATACAATATTTTCGACAGGATTGTAGTTCTTGAGTATATTAACAATTTATTTGATCTTGAAAATAAGCTAATTATTTTTTCAAACACAAAAGAAGTATAAAGCTATTAAACTATTTATTGAAATTGGTGCGTCGGTTTCTAGTATACAAATGGCACTAAATATTCCGTTCAAGGTGAAGGATCGTGGTAGCGAAATAAGCAAGAATATAAATTTAAAAGAATGAAATGATCCGAAGGTTTGGCTTCAAACCTAAACAGGAGCCCTGTATTTTTTTGTTCATTTCACGCCAACCGTGAGTTTCAAATTTATTGTTGTGATAAAATTTAAAATTGCTCCATTTTCAGCCTAAATGTTTTAAATTTCAAAGTAGCGAACTTTTCCAAAAAAACGTTATCTGTTTGTGAAACGAATTTTTCGCTATTTCTCAGAAGAAATCTTGCAAAAATTTATATAATCCTTTTACGCCGGAAAGAAAAGTTTATCGGAAAAGTGGTTGGTTCCCATCCAAGTGGAGCAGCAGACTTATGACGGGAGGAATGTCGAAGGTTTACGGTGCAGCTGCCTAATCTGAAGGCTTTACGGCGGACCCCGAGAAGGCTCTATTTAAAACCGTCTGTATTATATGAACGAATTTAAATCTGGCGCCAAGCACTGCGGACAATTTTCACTTTATACTAGTAGCCGCACGGGAAACTTGGCTTGAAGATGCTGTTGAAAAATTTAAAGTCTGGATTGAAGAAATTACATTTACATTATACTTAAAGAGTTGTTTGACCAATTATGATAATTTTAATCCTACACAAATTAGATAAGTATTGTAAAGTTACGATAAATAGCAATATAAGATATATAACAAAAGAAAAACAATGATTCGTTTAATCGATTTGTTTATTTGAACAGTAATCATCGGATCGACTGTTGTGATATTTCTGGAAAAAAAAAAGAATATTGACATTTTATATTTTTATCGAGAAATATTTGGTGAAGTATTGCTCGTACTTATATTAAAAATTCCCTAATATTTTCGTTTAATGAATGTTTACAAAAGATTGAGAATCACGTTGTTTTTGAAGTACAAGTTGGCTACATCCATTTGTGGAAATTCTGTAAAAAATGGTTTTGGGGGTAAGTAATGGCGCCTTACTTACCCTAATGAAGTAATCTGGGGTTGTTTAGGAGAGGAAATCTTTCAAGCTAGACTGAGGAGATGATAACTTTTAGATATAAATCTTTAATTTTAACAGACGCTTAAGAATTAAAGCTTCCTAAAATATTCCACGATGTAAAGGAATTATTATATTGAAATATTATATATACTACAAGTATGCAAATTTTTTAGGCCCTTGTTTTTTGTGACATATTGTTGTATGTGAAATAAAACTTTTCAAAGAGTGTATAATCTATTTTTGGTTTTTTAAAAATAATTACGTAAAGATCTCAAGTAAAAGTTTTAGCGTCGATTCAGACTTTAATAAAAATTTTGATTCATTCTTCTAAACTAGATTAGCTTAAAAGCTTTCAGTAATATTTTTTTAATTATTGCATATTAACAAAATTAAGCAAATCATAACATAAACAAAGAAAAACTTAAGCTATCGTGGTGTAGATCTGAAAGAAAAATTAACTGGATTTGGTATTTGCGTTTAAACTGCGCGTCTTTAAAATCAGAGCTCTGGTTTTTTTAATGTTCCGTAAAAAAGAAAAATAAATCACATGCAAATTACGTTTTATACCAAATTTTTCTTCATTTATTACCAAAATTAGTAAGCAAAATTATCTCCTTGTTTCATTTAAATATTATATTTTTATTCTTATATAGCTTTTTAGGTATGTAATACAAGTCTGTCATATATTATAGATTATACAGGTAACTCAAAAAATTTATTCGTATATTAGTTTAATGCAGCAAATTCAAAAGATACTCGTGTTTACATTTTTGGAGACATATTTTTGCGAGACGTAAACGATATTTTTGCCATGTATGAATAACCCGGAAAATTAACAAGCCATAATCCATCCAACGTCGCCTCGGGTGTGCTTTGTCAATACAGCTGTAAACTCCGAAAGTGGAGTGAATAAATCGTACAGGTAGATTGTTGGTGTACGCCATAAAAATTCACAGTACTTTAGGAGAAGTCACTTTTTTATCGGATAATACTATATACCAAAAAAAATGTTGATTCGCAAAATGGTTTTTAACATGGATTGCTTTTTTTTAAACTACCCTTATATTCATGATATCTATTTGACTAGTGAATAAATATTATAAATGATGTTTGATATGTATAAAAGTATATTAAAAATAACATAATGTAAAATTGAAAAGATTTGGTCTCCTGAAAATAGTATCGCTATTAAAATCACAGATATTCCTACAAATCTTCAGTTTCCTACCTGAATGCATGAATTTATAGAATGTTTTTTTGTTTTGCATGGGTTTGACCAGCGTATTGAAAATTGATTTTCACCGAAGTTTCAATTACTGCAGTATTATTTTGCAATATGCACATTGGATGCAAATCAGCGGCTGTATTCGAATTGAAAATATAAAATTTTGTTTACGTCTCTGCGTTCGAACTACGTTTATATTATGTTTCAGAGTTATCATGTTAGGAGGATTGGATCGAACAAACGCAATAATAATAAAAACTAATAGGATGTGCCAGGTTGTCATACACGAGCGGGTTTAAAATTAAAAATAATAATAAAGTTACTGATGTGGAAGGGATGCGGCGGTACAGTAACTATCATCTCAGTAGATTCACTCACAGTTCAGAAGTTAGCCTGTTTGTCGAGTCTGGGGTCCCCTGTTGTAACTTACGAGAAGTTATAACTTTTTATAAATCTGTACAAATTACAATTTGTTTTCAGGATATAATGATAGGAAACTTTTCAAGAATATATTGTTCTTTTATGACGTTTTCTGTGACCACAGTATACAATGTAGGAGACGTATCCCGCCAGACACAGTACCCTATGAAAGCTTGTTTACCAGCCCTTTTACTATCCAACCCTATTTTTACAAAGTTTCGTATTCCCAGATTGTTTGATTTTTAATGTATTTTGTATAAAATAAGTAGTTTAATATATAATGGCTTTATTATAACTAATAATCAATAATTTTGTTTCAGAATTGTTTCTACTCAAATAATACAGCATACGTGATTTCAAACAAAAGTAGTCAATAAAGCAACAAAACCGATAATTTTTCATATGAATTCTTACACCCTTATTCTGTCTTCATTCCAATAAGCCTTCATGGCTGTCAATCACTGTCTACTGAGGGTGGATTTCCTAATAGTTTCCCTTATTTACTGTAAGGGCTGTTGCCAGACATGTTTACTTTCCTCGGAAGGCACACTGGAGAAATATCGATGAAATTTATTGCTCGGCTGACGTGAGATGTATTAAACTCCACCGCGATAGGAGGTACTCTGTTGTGTGATATTGGATGCATTTCAGTGTTCTCCACAAACACAGGGACGAATCTAAGCAGAGAGCGATTTGAAAAAAATTCAACTCCAACTCGTAGTTACGGTCTTAAAGTCAATTCTAAAATTGTAATGAGGTATGTCAACAGAATAAAATAAAAGAAAATTGTTTTGAAACTTTTATTATTGAGCTTTGAATTGATTTAAATACCAACTTTTAATCTCATGAATATGGAAGATTGTAGAAAGAAAATTTTTACCCACGTACTAAATTCTCAAGTTCTAAAGCTCATATTTATAATCCGTGTTGCTCAAAATTGGCATTTGAAAATATGGTTTGTTTATGAAATTTCTCATGCCAATATAATTTTGTAAATGATTATAGCACGTGTTATCAAATTATCAAACTCCAAACTAAAGTTTATCGGTTAAAGTTGTTTTGTTATTGTATTTCGGTAGTACAGAATATGCTGGCTTATTAAAAAAGTTCGCGCACGCCTCTATAGTAACAAAAATACAACTCCGCACATGAAATAAATAACAAATGTAATTTCAGAGTGGGCATCATCACGCGCATCGAGCTCTACTGCGCGTAGAGTAACCACGCTTCAGAGCAGGGTGGGACAGCAACATTTCTTTGGCGGATATGTCGCACAGACCCATTAACTAGATATATTTATAGAATATTGATTTAAATTTGCAGGTTAGGATTTTTTTTCTTACTATGGTGTGTTACTTACCGATAAAGAAGCCGCTTGCATTTTAATTTTCTACGTTTAAATAATGAAAATTACCCATAAGCTTTACTAAAAATTATGAACTTTTAACACCAGTTAACGAAAGTTCCTCTTGTTCATCTCCAGGGACTCTTTTTGACAAAGGACACAAAGCTTTGTCGTTACAACGTTTGTCAAAACCAACGAACATACTTAATTCCGTGTGCTTGTCATTATAAAATACCAATATAATAAATTTATTGAAATAATTAAAAAGTGCAGGACTTGATGATGAAAAAAACCACGTGGGCTTAACATGGGATGATAAAGTTCATACGTGATTACTTTCATGACGAATTTTACATGTGCCTATAATAAATGCTAAAATATAGTCACCGTTTTATCATTTTCGCAGTGTGCGTAAAATAAATAAACCAAACCTTATGAAAGGGGACTGTAAGGTTCAAAATGCGCAATTGTCCCGAGGAATTATGATCCCTATCGACGTGTTTACTTAGAGCTTCAGGAGGCACCGACACGCGAGGGTCGCATGCGCAGGCGTCGTTGCAGTCCGATTCAAATATAACCTTTAAATCGCGATTTTAATTTAGGCTGCACATTTTACAGAGGGATTCGATTACGGAATCCGAGAGTTAATTTAAAACCGGGCACTTAGCGCTTTGTTTATGAATAATAATTGATAGCGATCGAAGGACTAGATAGGGTTGCCGAGACTTTGTATCAAAATGGGAATATATTTATAAGTTGTATATATAAATCATTAGTCTCGCGAGTAGTTTTTTAAATTTTGTCCACTGTTTGCTTTGACTACTATTTTTTACTTATGTTTTTTTATGTCTTTTTATTGCTTATCTCAGAGTCTTATGAGAAGTTGGTAAGCAGGCAGGCAGTCGAAGTATTTTGTTGGCGAAAGACTGTTCTGTGACTTGTTTGGAATACCTCCAGCGTCTGTCTTGTTGAATACTAGAAATAAATAGCAAACCGGCATCACATATAGCCTTAAAAAATCTCTTAATAAATATTTATTATCATAAGTAATTAAGATATTAATAAAATCGTAAATGTGTATGTCAATTTTTTGGATTTAACGTCAATCAAGTGCGTATTTATTACCAATTACAGGCTTATATTATTTACTTAAAGGCACATTAATTCACACACAGAAGATGATTTAAAGAAATTCTCAGAAAAATATCATCGTGATTTGTGTGGTATTTGAACCCACATCGCCAGGCTTAAATTGGCCTAGGCACATTGGTTCATAAGTAGAGTATAATTGGTTCGTTAGTACAATGGTCAGTACACCGGCCATCTTCAAATCATCTTCTGTGTGTGAACTAATGTGCCTAAATGTATTAAGTAAAAAAATAGTAAAACGTGATGTTTTCTCTATTTGTAAATATCCTTCCTCCTGGTCCAATGCGAGGAGCGCAGGAGAATGTGAAAGTTCACAACTACGATAACTATTAAAATATTAGTACATTTCGATATAGAACAGACCGAAGTTTTTTTAATGTATTATTTTATTTAAGTAGTCTCCTATTTATATTCCTTATAAATATTTTCTATAATATTACAACTATTTCAAAACAGTCGGTCGTGATTCGATTCGCAAGCCCTGTGCCGGGATTAGCAAGCCCTAATAAATATTATTAATTAAAATTAAAGCTAGGAAATGAAAAAAGGGTATCGTGACTTTCAAAACACCCGGTGGTGTGAACCCTGTACCGGGAGCGCAGAAGATCACAATTACAATAACTAACGAAATATTAGCCCGTGTAATGAGCCGGCTGCGTGCCCCAAGGCGGTCCATCAGGGAGATGCCCGCATGCGAGATCCTCCAGACTTCCCCACTACAGTTTTTAATCAGTTTTCTTAGGTACATTTCCAAAATAAAACCAGCAGAGATTTTCCAAGTTTTATATTTTAAAATTATGAACTGCCGAGGTAAAAATATGCTTGCTTGTTTGACTTGAGGTATCCAATAGAAATCGAAAAACAAATCAATTTACCTGCCGGATAACACATCATTACAATCGGTGTGTTTTTTTACCCCTCAACAAGTCACTTTTTTTTTACAGAATTTAAACATAATCAGTTTGCCCATGTGCTCGTACTCGTGCTATCAAATATACGAAATTTTATTCCAACCGTTTTGAAATTGGTGCAGAATGGACGTGCGGGTGGACAGATATTTTGATTGAGAAAGACATTAAGAGTAACAACCCCTGAGTCAGTATTTAAAACTCATTAAATTCTTGCTGATGTCTTCGAACGTAAACCGGCCAGGGAGGGGGTGACTGAGCCGCTGGGGTGACCGTGCTTCGGTGGGAGGCGGTCCAGTCGCTGCCCGGCTCTGGGAAATCCGAGCTTTCTGCAATCTGCCAACTCCGCAATACGAGCGTGCACTTTTTTATTAACTGATTTTAAACCTTTTTCCACTCAAAATATATATTGCCATCTCAAATTTCAATATATAAATAAATTTTATTTTTTCTCATACGGATTTATGGTACATACATTGCAATCGATTTACGTATGAAACGACGTAAAAAATCCTTAAAAGTTTTTTTACGACACTCTATCTTATTTAGCTTTAATGGTTTGAGCATCTAGCCGCGAGAATATCGATTACGATTCATACGTTTTCCTATATTTTAAAACTTTGTTTTTAAAATGTGGCACCAGCAATTTTTTTCCTTCTTATTTAAGTTTTTTGCGTCTTGCTTGTTACAATACTGCTAGCGGAAACTACGTATTTATCCAGATGCAACTGTCTACCTACCATTAAATCGTTTATACTACTGCAAAGTACATTGCTTTATAGAATTCTCGATGGGATTACCTGTGTTAGAACACCGTCTGCTAGCGATGCGGCATAAAAATGATCGATGACTGATTAGCAAAAGTAACCATGATTGCAAATATTACAAAATAGCATCATTTATTAATACAAGTTAAAAAAAAATTCTATAAAAAAAAAATCCGGCTTGTCAGTAAATAAGTGTACAAATCATGACAGTGGTTTGTATTTTGTTTACTTGAGATAATTATTTTTTAGGAATAAACTGCTTGAATCATAAAAACTAACCGAAATATAAATAAAGGTATATTTTTTAGGAATTTAGTGTTTAATTGTTGATGTGATTTCATAGATAAAAGCACAGAAGGCGCACGTCGTATTATTTTAAAGTTTGTGGTAAAAGAATCGATACATAAAATATGAAATATATTAATTGAATTGTGTAAGGCTCGCATACAAAATGTGCAGGTCTCCAGGCTGGACACAAGTTTCTAATTGAAAGCTTTTAAGTGACAGAAAAACCTATCGTAAATTCTGATCGCCTGGTAGCCGGCGGGGAGCTTTACTCCCTTCGGAAGAAAAGGTTGGCTCAACTGGACCGTTTGCGGTTTTTTTGTGGATTTGCTCGCGATTTAAATAGTACCTCCGTCAAATGCATCCGAGTGGTGCTGTTGGTGCAGCTGCATGGAAGCGATTGGCCAACACGTTGACTTCATATTAAATATTTGATTTATTTTTATTAGACAGTACTAGATAGAATTCCACTGTCACATATTTATATCAGTGCTGCCGGTTTCGCTCAAATGCCTTGTTGGCATCCTCAAACAGAAAACAGTAGGATCAAAAAAAATCAAGTTTTATGGTTTGAAATACTATATATTTGAGAGTCTATATTTGTTTTCTTATATACTTCAGATAATATTTTACATATGTTTTTATGTATTTGGTTTTTTATATATACAGTGTGTGTGATTTTTCGAAGTAATATCAATCCGCCCCATGCAAACAAAGAGTGTCGGGCTGTGCAATAAAACCACCCTTAAAGAAACCCACAGCGAGCCTTGAAGCAAATAACGGCAGTCGAAGGCACACAAGAAGGTTCTGGAAATCTAATAAGGGTAATAAAAACAATCATTGTCCAGCACGAGTCCTAATAAAGGCCAGAATGCCCCAAAAACCACCCCGAGCTTGGAAAACTAACACCCTGATTAAATAAAACTACGGATGTTGACAAAGTTTCACCCTTAAATGGCTGGGGTTACGAAGGGTGCTCGCTGGGTAAAAAATCTTACATCTCGGTGTAAGTATACATTATATATGGATTTTAGTACGAGTGTGAAACGAAAAGATCGAAAGAGTTGTAGAGACTAACATAACATATTTAATTAATGTTTTACTATTTGATGTTATTTAAAAACTATAACAAATTTGATTGTCATCTCCCTATATATATTTTTCCTTAAGGTGATTTTAATAATTACCGAGAAAATCTTTCAGTTGCGTTAGACAAAGCAAAATAATAATTATTTATCTTACCAGAAGAGTCATATGAAAAATATTTATGGTCATAGCGTATACTATTTTTTTCATTAAAGCCTTATTTCTCTCATGGAGACATCATTGGTTTATCTCAAAAGTTTCTCGAGCTTTTTGATTTTTACGTACAAAGCAGACTAATTTATTTGTAAAACTCGATGTTTTTAACTGAAATTCTAAGTCATTCAAAATCAGTTTTTAAAAGATACAACTGTTTACTGTTAAATTTTATCTTCTTATTTTGTTTAAAGCTTTTATACCTTATAACTTATCAGTTATTTTATACAAATTGATATCGATGCCACCAAATACTGTTATTGACATTTGTGAAGCAAAATATTTAAAAGATTACGAAAATTTGTAATTATATAATTAGTGCTTTTGCTTTCAAAATATAGATAAAAAGTGGTCACACTTGATAAATGTCGCCATTATATTTATGCTATCAGCTATGATATTTGATGTTAAAATTTTGAATGTTACAAATTTAATCAGTTTGACGCAAAGAAATGAACTCTAGACAGAATTTTTGGAGGTTGATGCCTCCGCTTTTAATACGATCAAATGTAAAGGTTAGAGTGTTGGTTTATCAGGAAAGTCTGGATTAGTCCAAACCAGTCACAGGGAGGGAGCTGAGTCATGAAGAGGGGTAAGTGTAGAGGGAAGGAAGTTCCCTTACGCACAAACACTAAAACACATCTAGTACACTATATTATCGAGCTTCAATAATATTTTATAATTTTACTCACCTTTTTACCGACAAGTTTAAATTTTCACTGTTCATGTATTCGTTTTCTGTGGGATCTCAAAAATTACTTTTTTATTAAAGAACACACAATCAACGGCACAGGCATCATTCCTTGTGAGCTAAAAAAACTGCTCGCATTCGCGAAGTCCGGAGCAAAGCAAGATATCTTGAAACCCACAAAAATAATCAATTGATTTTAAATTTGTTTTTACCAAAAATAGTCCTATTGTGTAAGGATTTCATTGAATTCTTCTATACAATGATAAAAAATAACTTTTTATTTAATATTTTTAAAATATTAATTTCATTATTCAAAAAATAAAATATCGTGTTATTTGCTAAATAAAATTATATTTCCGCACAGTATCCATAAAATAAAACTGTAAAGCGAATGTTGATAAACCTTATTCAACGTAATGCATTCCCTCACACTCGGCCGGCGCACAATGCATTGCATTACTCTCCCTTACAAGACGCCATAAAAACTTATCCTTCCCGGCGGCCAAGGGCGGCGCGGCGATGGGCGCCCGGGGACTTCAAAGGGCGGAAACTTTCGGCCGAACCGCCACTGCAGTGACCGCAAGTAGCCGAGGACTGCCGCCCAGTGGCGTCCCTTTATATTTCCAAATGGTTTTACTTATAATCTATACTAATTATTCATAGCTGTGTTAATGATATATCAATCATTTTGTTCTAGTAAAGTATACCCTCGTCACGCTTTATGGATCACTTCACAAATAACAAAAAAAAAAAATCGTAAGAAGAACATTGCGATTATATTAACACACAAACACTTTATTAATACACAAATAACAAAAAAAAAATTGGTAAAAAGAACATTGCGATTACATCAATTATCTTTTCTTGAAGACTCCTCGAATAAATGTCTTTTGATTCCTCGAGGGCTTCATCGGACGAAGGAGAAATGCAATAATGGAAAAAAGGTCAAATTTACTACACTCGTAATTACTACGTAAATAATTCAATTTAATGTATTTAAAAACTGAAATAATAATGATTCAATCCTGGGATCTCAAGGTTTGCAAGTATTAAGTAATATATATATATATATATAGTAACTTACGGTATTTGTAAATTATTGATCAAACTATATTGAAAAATAACATGAACATAACGCCAATACTACAAAATATTCCCTCTTAAAATGCTATTATTTAATTAATGACATAATATAGTATCATAATCATATTTTATTGAGAAACAAGAAGTATGATATTAGAATCACTGAATTGCAAAATATTATTATTTTAATAAATATAAATATTTATTAAAATAAAATCTTAAACCTTTAACTAGAGTTCATACTTGAAATAAATTATAGGGATTGATTTTCATAATACAATAAATATTTCCAGTATTCAATATTTTTGACAGAGAGTACTAGGTGGAATTTTATTTTAATTATGCTATTCAAAGGCTTTATATAGTTAATAGAACTGGTATTTATTTTGTAATACTCCTTTATATAGGATATAAGTTAAAAATGAACACGTCGGATTCTTTTGAAATAGTTTTAATATTTAGAATAATGGTAACAGTAACTCAGATTGTTTTTTACTCCCGCGGCAGGTACGCGCACGCCACTTGCCTTTAATCCTGTTTACAAAATGGCTGACACAAGGGCGGAGGGGAGCCAGGGGTGACCACAATAATCTGTAGCCTTAAGTATTTATGTGCATGTTTGACGGAGAGGTTGCTCGCACTGATTACAGGAGCACGCGAGGATAAAACTATCCCGGATTAAGTACTTCGCAATCACAGCACGGAGATTGTTTGCAATTCAAGAAGAACAATCATACTATTCATTCAAATTATTTTTACACATAAATCGACTAGAAAATTTGTTGAAGTAATTTAAGACTCAGGTAGGATTCGAGCCTACACCTCAACCACGGTTGTCACAAGCCGCGTCCCCCGCCGGCAATGTGTTCTGTGTTTGGACATATCGTTAGCATAAAAATCTTTACATGTGTTATTATTTTTATATTAACCATATATTTTATTTAACCACAAGGATATTATACGAGGAAGCTATTGAGTGCAGGGAATATTACGAAATTATATGAAATAATTTAAAAAATTTATGCAATTAATGTGGTTGTCGATATAATTTAACACGGTTACAGTTTAAATATTAACGTGAAGTTTCACCTCGCAGGTTTTATTCCTTCAGATATATTCTAATTATTTTTATTATTTTTCAACATTTTTTCATATAAAATCAAATCAATATACGGTACAAAGGCAAAATGATTAATATACATAATAATAGTTGTTAATATTTTTGATATTCATCAAACTATGATTGTATTTAATTAACCAGATTTGCTTAAATTTTTGTATCAGTGGAAGCTTGTTTTTACCGTTGTAATTTTTTTTTCATAAAATATAAAGAAAATTATTTATTATTTGGGAACTATTTGCAAAATACTTCTTAGGCATCATTTAATAAAAAATTAAATGAAAAAAAAAAATGCAAATCACCGTATTATTGCGAATACGAAGAAAAAAAAATATCCCGAAGTGATCGGGTCTTATGACCTAATAAAATACCAACCACGTTGAAAATATACTCAAATATAATATATTTCAATTAAATTCACTTACATAAATCAAAGCTGCGATCTTTCAAAATTTGTCATCTCGTTTCCTTCTGAAATGCAATAATATCAATATTTGACTTTTTTACTGTACTTTTATAAGTATTTTTAACTCTCGGGTTTTATTTTTTGGAACATTTTTTATTTATATTATTATATAAACATTAATTTATAAATACAATTTTTGCGCTGCTGTTGCGCGAATATTGCTTGCATTAAATTTTAAGATATTGTATATTACTGTCAAAAAATAACGCATGTATCCTAATATCCTATATTTTAAAAGCAATTCTAGTATGGCTTCATTAGATCTTAATGGGAGTAACAAATAACAGAAGATTTTTAAAGAAAATTGATATATATCGCACATGCTAGCAATACTGGCTCTCCTTCCTCCCCACAAAGCGGTCTTAACGGATCTCTTCCGGCCGCGACGAAAACTAACTTCAGCCCAAGAATAACAAGTTTCCCGAGCGTGCGTCTCCACATCTTGTATAGCTATTGATCTACAGATACTGACATCCATATTATTATACACGGTGATTCATTATTTATTGCATAAACACTACGACTACTGCTTATAACACTAAATACTTGTTGGAATTCATAAATAGTATCTGGGTCGTTTGCAGAAAAGTGCACAGATGGCGTTGGGATTATTGGTTTCACTCGCAAAACGCGTGTTTGATGATGATGATCACACGCGGACTCCGATATCTTACTTATTGATATTTAAATATTTACGTTTTATGTATTTCTTGTAAATATATTATTTTTTCGTCTGTATTTTTTATTCTTTGAAAAGCCTTCCCGCAAAAAGTTCACCAATTCCAATTCACTCACAGCGCAAGAACAGCAAACATTATTAGTTTTTTAACATTTTATCCCTATTTAAATTTTTAATGCTACCCAATTTGCACATTTAAGGCTGTGTATTTTCGCAGGCATGCTTTAAAATACTCGCCATGACTGACTGCAATGAACCTCGAAAGTTTATCCACTAAAAATATTTATTTTACGTTATGGCAAAATCCCCCCAAGGAAAAGTTCTTTTTTAAAGTAATGCATCATTTTAAAATGTCAGAAATTAATAAATAAAAATATATTGTGTGTTTTGATAAATCCAGTGAAGCATGCAGTTCCTAAAAACATTTAAAAAATATTTTTGATGAGTTTTAAAATTTTATGAAATTATACCAGAAATGAGCTCGTGATAATATTTGCAATTCATTGAGTACAACTGCTTTCTCAGATTTTGATTCTACTGCAATTCGCTGTCTTTAATACACGGTTGGGCCATATTTTTGTTTTCACACCGCCCGTGCAATATCTAATAATCTATGATGAATCTTAAATAAGTGTGTATAATAAATCACACCTGCTCGGGACTCACTCGTAAGGTGGTGATTGAACTGAAAACCTTACGATTGAGAGTCAATAGTCGAATCGACAATACAAATTCAAAATAGAAAGCATTGGACTTAAAAACTGTTTATAAATATATTTCATCTACTTTGTTTTATTTTTGTTTTTGTAAGTTTAGTATTATACGTAAAAAAAAGTAGCGATCAATCATCAATTTTTTCTTTGCTTGAAGGGTTGTTAATCTTGAAAAGTCGTAAGCTCTTTCTGCGAACCCGAGTTGGCGAGCTTTGTGTCTTTGCCCCCGATTAAAAAAATACAAATTATTAATTAATCTTGTAAATTGGCAGGATTGTTCGTCTGACCTAACTAGGTAGCCCTGGCCGCTGATTGGCTCCCGCCGCAGACGCACAATTAGCGTCCTCTCCCTCCGGTGCGTCTCCATTGGTCCAATTGAATTAGAAACTTTAGATTGAATTGAGAATGAATACATCAACTGTTAGAATGCTCAGGATTCTGCCTCGAGTGCGCTGGAAACATCCATATTAATATATAAAACAATCAGCGCACAGCCTCGTGCATCCAGTCGGAGCAACACCCAAGGAAGGAGACCTGGATGACAGTTTTCCGTTGTATTAAATATATTTTTAAACAGAAATTAATACGTTGAATATATTCTTCATATAAGTTTTATTTATCTATTTCAAGTATTGAATATTACGTATCAATTGAAGAAAATTTTTTTTAGAAATGAAAATATTATTATATTTATTGTATCAGTAAAAGTTAATAACATTTTAATGGAAAAAATTTCGATATAAAATATTTATTCCATTGATTTTACATTTAACATCAATGTTCAGTTAGTTCTTAAAACGAAAGTGTTAAATGAAATAAAAACTCATGTGGCAATACAAAAATCCTTTTGATCATTACAATAAACAAATCAAATAAGAGAGTAATATAAAGTATGCTTAAATATAAGCAGTAAAACATATTTTTTCTTAAAATATTCAATGTTTTGTATTAAAAATTGAAATCTATTAGGTTGTAACAATTTATTATAGGTTTAGTAGTACGTAAAAACGAAACATTTGGCGGTGCATGTTGTACGCGACAGCGAGCTCCAGTGAGTTACGAGTATATGGGAAGGATGCTCAATTCAGCACTGCACCTCCACGGTAGGCTTTGCTGTAGCATTACAGATAGAGCTTTTGCAAACTCAGCAAATGTCTTCTAAATACCATAAATTACGTCTACCCCATGAGCCACGGGTGGACAAGCGTAGGGGATGATTGTGGAGGGTTGTTACCGTAGACGATTTATGGGTTGTCTGGTATTGTTTATATTTTGAAAGGTTAGCTTCAGTGTACCTCAGACAGACCTACCTTTGCAACGTGCATGCAAAAGGTTTCATAGATGTATAAATTTAAGGCTTTATTTATATAGTCTTCAAGTTGCACTGTTTTGTATTACATTATACATCACAAAGAGACAGGTTATCAGTCGCATACAGTTCCAGATGATTCTGAAATACGTTTGAAGGTATTTCTAGATAGTTGTATATTAAATGGTATTTTATTCAGAAACCCTATTGTTAGTGAACTCTATGATAATTTTTCACATTCAAATACAGCAGAAAATATAGTACTTTACATTATTTAATAAAATTATTTCCATATTTTAACATTTATGAGTACTCGCTACCTTTACATTATTACAATCTGTGGTGTAAATTGAAGATATTTTTCCCTTTCAAAGTATAATGGAAAGTACGTTTTAAAAACCGTGTATTCAAAAATACACTTATTTTAAATTAAATGTCATGTATTGGAAACATATATATTTCAAATAAAACAAAAAATATATTCAATCCTTGTCGAGCGCTTCGCTATAAAATAGGCAGTGAATAAGTCTTGGGTTCGGATCCGGGTGTGGTAAACGGTAATTTTTTAATTATAGGATTCTTAAAAATATACATTGTGATGCAAATATTATTTTATTACCCTGTCCAAATTGTTAAATCGGTTTTATGACATGCGAGTAGTTTCCACGTTAATGTGTCATTGCAGATGTTGCAAGTCAGTCTGCCACCACGATGCGTCTCGAATTGATAATATTATGGGGATTTTTATTTTTGAGGGATAACCCGGAGCAGATTTAGCGCTGCATGTGATGCGGTGCATTGTGACGTCACCGGTGCATTAATAAATTGTTTTGCAGCAAATTAGATCCCCATGCGTAAATCAGCCGACCACAAACCGCACGGCCGCTCTGCAGCGTTGCGGATTGTGATTGAATATTTCAACAAAAATTAAATTGTTGATTTCGATTTGTAATGACAGGCCATGCGTTTAATGAAATTATGAGTATACTACTTATACCCATATCAAATTAGCTACAGTACATCCAGAATGGTTTACAAATCCATGTTAAATGCTTACAAAAAAGATACTGATTTGAATCCACAAGCGCAAGATATTTATGCTCATTATTTAAAAAATATTGTGTGCAGTGTTTATAGATGTATATAGTCGGAATTCTACCAATCTAAATGCAGCTTACACGCGATTGTTCAGAAAGCGGATGCATTCAAAGGCATATCCCGGAAAAATAACTTTAAAGAACCCCAATAACAATTATTTTTTGGGAGTAAACACAACAGGTTTAAAATTTTAGGAATTTCGCGATGGTTTACAAGTGCTTTGATCTGAAATTAATTCAAAGAAATACCAGCTATTCATTAAAAGGCTTCAAGAGAGGATTGAGACTGAGATTTTAAGAATTCTTATAAATCTTTTATATAAATAATTAAATATTCCGCAATGTTGTCATTATACATACATAACTTTTGGATGAGATGTATTGTTGATTATTTTTTAGCACTTACGACTGCGTGTTATTCTGAAAATTCAAGATGCCGAAGCGCCAAAGCCATCGTATCATTTGATTGTACTCGCATTGCATTGCATTGTAAAATGTGCTAAGAGAATTAATTATTTGTATAAAAGACAAAAAAAAAAAATAATGACAAGATTGTCTATTTGATAATAAAATTTAATACGTCTTAGAACTATTTAACAAAACTATTATTTTTACTATATTCTGTAGTTGAAACTTAAATTTTATCCAGCAAGCCGGAAATACCTTAAAAATTTAAATAGGATGTTTAAAAACACATTTATAAAAAAAATATTTGCGCGTGTATATTTAAGTAGTTTTATGTTATACGAAAAGTTTGTTATTTTCTCTCTCTTCGAAGTCATGCGGCAGAATACAATAACACGTTTCGAGTTAGTTTGGTGAATGGATGGAAAAAGAATTACAAATCAACCCTCGGTCCGGGGATGAATGGGCGGGGGAATCATAATAGTTAACTGACTTCCGGTGAGACAATGAAGAGCCTCGGGTGGTTACAATTTTCGAAATCGGTTCTCAAAAGTACTTGTCAATTTTTTTGAAAATAAAAAAATCTCAATTAATTAATAATAATATGTAAAATACTTTAGTGATTTTTCTACATATAAATTTTTATTGGTGGCCGGTTTGATAATGCCAACGTGAAAGATCGGCGAAACCGTTCACCAAAAAAATATATAAATGGAAAAATCACTCAATGGAATTACACCAAGTCACAAATATTGAATTTCTAATAATAATAGGATAAATTCATAATTTATTTTAGAGGTATTTTCATTCTAAAAGGTTAAATAAACTATATATATTTTTTTTTATTAAGTCAGTTGAAGGTTGTCATAATTAATAAAAATCATATATCGTTAATCGATCATAGCAGATTGATGATGGTTCTGTAGGGCAAAAGATCTTTGACTGCATTAGTAAAATAAATAATTAACCTCTTTAGATTTATATAGAAACAGTAAATAAATTACGATCAAAAATTCATTTTATTACAACAGTTTCATGCAAACATGGTGTAATACTCGAAGAATCTTTTTTTTTCATACTAACCAGTTTTTACTTTCAAATATAAGTAATAAATAAAGGCAGACTAACTAATAGATTTTGATACGATGTGCGAGAAAATAAAAGACTCAGAAATGTTTGATACATTGATCGACTAGCAGGTTTTTTTTTTTTTTTTTTACTGTCGGCCCCGGGCAGCGCTGTGGTACTACTTCCGGTTGCCGACAGCTGGTCTTTTTATATATATTATACAATATATCTAATAATCATACTAGCAGGTTTGGAGACGCTGAAGTGCCCCCTGAAGCATCCCTCGCGTCTTCCGCCCTCGCCCTGCAGTGCCCCGAAGGCAACCCCCGCCAGCGCCTGTCCCGCTCACAATGCTCTGGTCTGTCATCCTACCTTTATTCCCAATAGCGATTGTTACCGGCTAATGCAGAAAAACAGTCCATTATACGAATAGCCCGGAAGGTGCCGGAACGTGCCAGAATTAAAATAGGATTCGTTTAGAATGATAGATTATACATTATTCAATAAATAACGTTTTTAGAAAATGCTGTGGATGCATAATACAGAAAAAAATATATTTAGAATCATCATTTATTTCGAAATATTTAATGGATATATCACGGGATATTTATGTCTTTAATATTTAATTAAAAAAAGATGCGTTTATAATTTGGATTAAAAATCTAATAATATGTTTATTCAATCGGTGGACGTCGAAAATTATACAGAGTTCCCCGTGACAAGTTGCCGTTATTATTAAAAAGCCTTCAATCAAAACAACATTTTCTTTCTGTATATCGATACTGTAAAAACGAGGAGTCAATAACTATACCAATATGTAAGCATAGTAGACCGTATGAAAAAAATCTATAAGCAATCTTTCAGTGACAATTGTGACTAGATACGTCTCCAGTTCTTTCCTTTTTATACGAAACACAGAAAATCTGCAACAAATATAAAATACTTTATTTCTCCGCCCGGTTTTCAAGCCCGGAGTCCCATTTTCAGTAATCAAACCTATGAACCACGAAGCGAATGCACCATTGACTACTATACGATCTAAGTTATTTTAATAAATAAATGAAGATATGTTTAGTGTGATCGTCTCCAATTGTTTCGATTGGCTCATTTGCTTGACATGGCCCTTAAACCATCGATCTATAAAAAAATAATCAGATTATTTGTATAAATGATTTTTCGCTAAAGCAGCACCTAAACTTTCTATTTTAAAACACACAATGAAGCTCTTTAAATTATAATAAATCTTTCTCTTTATTTACAGTTTCAGTCGAGCATTAAAATAATAGACTTTTCGACCATACTTGACGTACAGCTCCCATATTATAAAAGTATTTCAGCTTAACTTACGTCTTGACTTGCAAAAAAACTTAACAGCTGGCTAAGCGCGGGGTCAGACTGACCGCTAGACAAATCCAAAGAAATCCAAGCCATCTTCAGTAAAAACCTTGGACCTTCGAGCAAAAACCTTAGACGGTTTTTTGACTTGGTTCTTCTGAATCGGACCTCGCCCTCTCATATTTAGACATACGGAATTAACGGTGATGTAACAATTTACCGCACTCCCTCCAGTGCTCTCGGGGGTAGAATAAAAGTTTTTTTTTCATTACTGCGGCTTCGCCGACACGGATCCGCCATAGCAATTTGTTTTTATTGTTACATCTTTTTGCGCCGGCCTCTCCCCGCCACGTGGTATATTAGAAGTTGAGGTTCACTCTTACAATAAGTCGGTAGATGTTTAAAAATGATGTTATCATTTTATATTACATGTTCATTTGACACTTTTGAGCACTTTTTAATCATGCACCCGAGTCGCATTCGACTATGTAGAAACGATCCAGGATCAGTCTGCTAAAATGTGAATAGAAATAGTGAAATCTTTGTTAAAATAAGTAAGTGAGCAAGCAAGATCGGTGCGATTAGAAGTAATTGTTGATTTGCAGAACTTGTTAAGGCTCCAGATTTGTTAAAATTTTAATAGGTGGTTTAAAAAGGTTGTTTTTCCGGAATGTGCTCTTTCTTGATTGAAATAAGACCTTATTACTTTACTCGCATACAAATTTAGGGTATTACGGTCGGTGAGCAATACTGGCAACTCTTGAGCAGCGATATATGATGCTTTGTATTCAGGCTTGGGTTTTTGAGGTTTCAACTTTGTTACTGTGGTCGTCCACGTGCATAACTTCTTTGTATATAAATCAATTTTACCAAAAAAAAAAAAAACAAGCGTTTGAATTACAATATTAACATAACTGAAAAAAATATTTACAAATAAAATAAACCGTTTTTTGTGAATGTTATGTTTACACTGATTTTACAATGTTTATGTAGGACGTTTCCTATTCTGTAAGCGTTTATTTGTTTTACAAAATAACACATGTTTAGCAGTCTCGTATTATAAACGTGATATTTCTCCTTCTCACTTGATAATGATCGCCTTACCAAATTCCAAGGATGTTGTTAAAGGAATTTCAACAGTTATTTATTTTGCAACAAATATATATATATTTATTTGTTTGGTGTAATTTGAAGTGTAATTCTCCATTTAATTTATGCATTCTTTGTTCGTTCTAAGAATACCAAGCTATTGTCAGGCCGCGCAGCTTTACCTGAGGTGAGCGGGATGGTTTACAGTTTCGTGGAAGCCCAGATCTGTGTTGTATTTACGTGCGAGACAGCCCGGCGACAAACGCCTTTACGACCGGCCATATTATTCACTCCTTCGTCGGGGTGACCGCCGATCCTTTGAAATAACACTTCAAAGAAGTGGGTGGACGCCCGCGTCGGTCACGCTCGGGGCCGGCCGCCGCGTCTCTTGAAAGATCTATCCCAATGCTAATTGTAATGGATCTTTTGAACATTGAATAAAATATTATTATTCCTTCACATTACGTATTTTATGAATTTCATATCTACATATGCTCCATACACCCGCTGCATCCCCGACAACCAAATTATGAAGTGGCCAATTCGGTTGGCCGCTTCCAGCATTCACGGCAATAGGTTTTTTATGCGTACATCCAAACATGATTTTATGCGATTCTTTGCCTCACTTCATTTTTTAAGAACTTACATATTGGCTGCTTTCTCAAATCAGAAACCTTAGCTCATAATGTTTAGACATTTTCATAACTACTTGCAACTGAAAATCGTGCGTTCGCCGACCGACTGATAAACTTTATCGCGGGTAAAGCAGCTATCCATGTTTTTTTTTTGTTTTGTTTAGTTAAATTTAATTTCAATGACTAAGTCCCGCATCGTTTATTTTGGATTCACGGAGTATTCGGAGAGCAGAGGGATGTGCGACCTGTCTCGAGCATTGTGCGTTGGCCTAATGAGACGTTAATTGCCCGCGGCTTGCGGCCCGCGTGTTCCTCGGCGGCCACTCAGTTGACAATGTGCGTAGTGTGAAGAATGCGTTTGTTAGACATTTCCCTCCTTATCATGTTTGCGATCCTGGGTACCTGTGTACTTATAGCTTACCTATGCATTTATTATATTCGAAACATATAAAATAATAAAACATTCGATATGATTGAAAGAATACTAGATTTGTGAGTTCCTATTTATTTATTGTGGTCGAATAAATCTTAAAATACGAGGACACATCACACCTTGTGAATCCCAGAAAACGGTGGCCACCACCTTTCCGGCCGATAGGACAGTCTTCGCCTTCTTCGGAGCACGTTCGCTGGGTGAAGTCCACTGTTTCGACTGTTCCTTGGTCTCTGGTGTGTATCAGTGGATTCATGTTTTGTCGACGGTCACGAAACGACGCAGAAACTTCTTCGAATTGCGCTTAAACAGCGTCAAACACTGTTTCGAAGTGGTCTCACGGTTGCGCTTGTTATCCGGAGTGAGCAAACGCTGCACCCATCACGCCAACAGCTTTCTCATGCCCAAAATTTAATGCAGGATATGACCCACGCGGTTTTTTGAGATGCCTACTGTTTCAGCTATCTCACGCACCTTCAATCGGCGGTCTGCCAATACGAGATCGTGGATTTTTGATACGTTATCCTCCGTGGTAGCCATTTTCTAGCCACCTGGGCGTGGCTCATCAAAAGCGACGTGCGACCACGTTGAAACTCGTTAAACCAATTTTTGACGGTCGCCATCGAAGGAGAAGAGTCACCGTATACAGCATCCAAGCGCTTTTTCCCTTCCAAAAAAAAAAAATCGTATCACCGACCGATATTGCGCTTTTTCCATTTTTCTAAAATACGCGTACACGTCCGCATCCACAAAACAAAACTACGAGTCCGATTCGACTGAAATTTTGACAGTAGCCGTCTACAAGAATGTGCTCTCTTGCTATACTAGCACCATCGGGCGGTGAGGCTAAGTACTTATCGGACCGCCCTCGTAGCTATATTGTCAATGTTTGGAAATAAATTTACAATCCATTATTTTTAATGTAAATATGTTACAATGCTTTTATATACTTATTTAGATTTTTAATTGCAAATGTTTGTTTTCCGCGCACGCGTCGAGTAGGGTACGCTTGTTAGGTATAACTCCAATATGTAAATGCAATCCCGGTGAGAACCTATGTACATAGTTTACTCGAAAAGATCCAAAAATTACCATATTTCATATGTTTCATATAATTCAAAAGTTGCATTGTAATATGTGTAAATAAACTTTAATGATTCTTTTAATTTTATAATTAATAAATAACATTCGTGGCGCGCATTCGTTGTGTGAAGAAAGGAATAATGTCAAACACAAGATAAAAATATTTCCTTGTATATGAAATCCAAGTTAGATTATGTACTTAATTTTTGTGTGTGGATCTCGTGTAGCTAAATTTTATATAATTATAAACGGAGATTCATCAAATATTTCATAAAAATCACAAAATTTTGTAAATATTTATTTGCAAAACTATGTTTAATTTAGTGGCGGCATAATATCAAAACGTTTGTGTTTTATAAATTTACGAGTTTTGTAAACAGCGCAATCGTTTTGTAATTTTACGTAAACCTGATTTAGTGAATGACCGACCAAAAGACACGGAGAGTATTGGGAACTATGTTTGGCTTTATGTTCTGGTTCTTATATACTATTCTGTCACATGGGTTAGTCGCATAAATTTTAGTTGAGAGTTGATACTCTTTTATTCGATTTTTTCACTGTGGGGGTGATCTATTAGTTCTGAAGGGTAATAAAACAGATAAGGTATAAAATACTGGACTATCTGCACCATAAATATAAAGGAACAAAAATAATTACTAAGGTCTGTAAACATAACGGAACCTCAATACCCAACACGAAGGACTCGGGTGATTAATGTCCTTGACCTTCGGAGTTTCGAAGAGCATATCATTTAAAATTATCACCTGTAAAAGATTGCGCCTTGGTATTTCAATGATGACTCATAAATTCTTACTTTTCATAATTCAAGGGATAAGCTGTTTGGAAACGAACCCTCCATCGTGATAGCTGTATCATTTTTTTTGCGAAACTACGAACAAGTAGATACAAATTGTCAATCATCCAAATCAATTGAATGATCCCGATATTTGTCAGGCAACGATACAATTTGACGATACAATTGTTTATATAAATACTACGTATCCTCTTTAAAATTTCAAAGTTGTGATCCCGGTATTGGGGCCATTTTCAATGACGTGTGTTTCTATTCAGTGTTGCAATTAAAATAGATCAAATATTTTTTTTATTTATAAAATTTTACCATTTGAAAATATTTTCACGGACACATTTTTTTGATGTTGAATTAATGTTAATATAAATGAATTTAAATACACGATTGGTATCGATATTGTGTAAAAAAATATGAGGTATGCATTATTGTGCACATGTACATAAATAGTTCATTCAAAGCAATAATCAAACGCCTAACTAAGCAAGCGCACTAACAGACCGGTCTCCGCTAATTGTACCGTGCATCCTCTCATGATGCAGAATCGCAATGAAGTCATGCAGTTCTGTACTAATGATGCGCTCTCGTGCCCTCCCGGCGCTCCGGCCCTCCCAGCACTCCCAGCTGCGGGCCGGAGCGCCCGGCCTGAGATCCTGCGGTCCGCGGCGATACTAATTACATTGGGAACTCACGAAGAGCTTGTTTCTGTTTAACCCGCTTTAAATGAGCGATTCGTGTTCATTCAGTTTGTATGTTATATCGGACAACGGCTACATAAAATAATTTATATGATAAAAATAGTGTTTATTGATAATTAATATACTATTCAAGTGGCAATAAGTATCGATCCCTTGAATGAAATTGAACAGTCAACATTCGTTTTGGTAAGCGCTTTTGATTTTAAACAGCCTATTCAGACTATTTTAAAAAAATCTTTGCCAAATTTTCTTTTGAAAAGTAGTAAAATATTTTTATTTGCCTTACTCACATTGAAACTGTAAACTGGAGAATTTTTTGTTGTTCTTTTATATTCCACTGATAAATTGATAATTTTTTGAGCAGATTTAATTTATATTTAGATTTGGTGAGATGTCACGTTTTTGGGTAAATATAAAATGGAGATAACTTCAACAAACCGATTTATTGATGCGACGTCGAGTCGAGAGTCTGCCATTACTCCAAAATATTCTAACGTAGGCAACATACAATGTGGCGCAGCATCCCCGCCTGCCGGAGACCAGCTCGGGCGCCGTGTAAGAAGAGCCGAGCTGGTCCTCATTTGGATGCAAGGGCAGTGCAGCCGAGCGACCCTGCAATCCGTCGCTAACCAATATCCCGGGGGGCGGGACGTGCAAGCCGTGAGGTGGTCACGCCGCCAGGTGAGGGGCTCCTCCACTCCTCCACTCCGCCCCTGCACATCGATCACTTAAATACTAAACGATGACATTGTTCCATTGAACTCTGTCGCCGTATATTATTACTATTAAATACAGGTGTATATTTGTATATTTCAAGCTAGCGACCTCCAAGCTCAGAGTACTTTAGAGAGTCCACTCTCTTAAAGCTCAGAGTGCTTTAGAGAGTCCACTCTCTAAAAGTCGGAGGCTACAAAGAACAAGCAGTTGTAATTTACCTCATTCAGATCTAATTGTGGCTGTATACACAATGATACGTGTTTAGTTGTTACCTAGTTTTTTTACATGAAAATCACCAAAAAATCTGCAATAGATAGTATACTGCAAATTTTTCAGTACAGTACAGTACAGTACGGTTAAAAAAAAAAAATATATATATATTGAAAAAAAAACATGATACGAATTAAATCAGCGCTGAATGTAAAGTATGCGCAATGAAGCAGAGATTTCCATAGTCAAAATATGGACACACTCATACTTAAGACCACTTTGTTAGTGGTCAACAAAAAGGTATTCAAATAATAATATTTGTGATATTTTGACTCACTACTAATACTGACTAATTTTTGGTATAGTTTTTTTTTAGATGAATTATTTTCAATCCATGTACATCACGACTTATTTCAGAAAGTTTCTTGAGTTTCTTGAGGCTGGAGGGTGTCAGCTGCTCCATGGGAAATCATCGGCGCCCGCGGCTCTCGGGGCTGGAGGCGCAACATGCACTAACTCTCTAGGGGGCGACATTCCCAGTGTTTCATTTTTGCGCAATCGCCGTCCCAAAAAGCTTCGAAAGAGTCAGAAATTCTTTGAAAAGAGACAGAACAATAAATAATCTTACAATGTAATCAACGTGTCCACGACAAAAAATGATAAAATGATTTTCATTTTATTATTGCAATAATAAAATCATATTGCAGAACCTAGAGTCAGAAAATGCAATAAAGAATGCAAATACAAAGTATTTATATACTATGCAGGATGTTATATAAAATCTTTTAAACCATAATGATATTTTTTTAAAAATAATCAAAAATAATGTAAAATTTAATTAAAACTGTTTAAATACTTTATATGTGCGTGTGTATGTAATAGCATTATTAAGTTTTATCATAACCTGGTTTGTGATGGTTTTTTGTAATTATCTGGGTGCAGGGGTTCAGGGTTGCAGGAAGAGGTGATGGTTGCCCGATACGTCTGTGAGATTTTTGACAATGGCGCTATAAGAAAATATGGAAATCTTGCGTAATTTATTATCATATTGCTATTGCTTAGTTCTTAATATGTTTTTATAAGAATATCTATATGATTACTATAAGGATTTTATAACTTAAAACTAACAGGTCGAAATATTCGTTTTTTATATTAAGTACAAGGGAAAAATCGTTCGTTGTCTCATTCGAGAAACAGATTATTTTTCATATTTGTTTTTATAAAACATTATATGTAATCTACTATAATAATAGCCATTGTGTGTTTGTATGTTTGTATGTATGTATGTATGTTTCATTTTTCCGTTCTGTATAGAATATCTTAAAAGATACAACGCTGATTTTTTGCACATAAGTTAAGTAAATTTTTCCGCAGCTATGTGCCGAATTTCAAGACGATAGGATAATATTTTCATTCATAAACTCTAAAATATGCTTTAGCAAATTTCAATATTCATCAAATACGTCATTTTATGACGGGCTACATTGCTAGTAATGTAATAAAAGGCACAATGCGTAACGCATGTATTATTGCACGCATGGACTACGCGCTCCCAGTAAATAAAGCCAAATGTTTGGCTAAAAAATATATTTAGGCGTGCAGGTAAGTAGCAATTCTTATACAAAACAGCCCACATTACAGGTGTCAGGTATCGTCGAGTCTGCTTTGCAGGTAAGAATGGAGTACACCCTTTCATAGAATAGAACAAGTTTTAAGAACCCTCTCGAATGCTTTCAGTAAACAAGGTTCTATCGCGGAACAAACAGCGCACAGCTGTTTTATTGTTGCACGCTTCCGGTGTGCTTGTGGGCGGATATATCGCAAATTCGCACTGAACATCTATGTTTGTTATAAACACATGGCTGGTACAGGCCTAATATATTTTAAAGAATAGAATATGTCTCATTTAAAAAAACGCCTTTAATAAAAATTAAGCCTGTCCGTCCTGATGACTCTCGTTTATTTTTCTATTAGAAAAAAATACCAAAGCACTTATTATTGTCCTTATGATTTGACTATTTACTTAACGATATTTTTTAAACAGGAAGTATAAATTATTTTTATAAATATAAGTAAAAAGCAAGTATCAGTAGACCTTTTTCCTTTTCATGAACACCTATTAAATAAAAATTTTGAAGCTTTTTTACATTATCATAAAAAAATAAAATTATTGTGATCCATAATTCTCATTTTGTAATAACCTAAGATTTAAAGATTTATTTATTTTACAACAATAAGTTTCACAAAATTCGTTTTTAACTTGATTGACGATGGCAACCATAATTTTTGGTTCAATGACTTGTTCTGAAAAATATGTATATAAAAGTTTTAGACTATATTAAAAAGATTTTGGGGAATATTGATAATCAGCGAAGATAGCCAAACTATTTTGCGGCGTGATACCCAAAAAATCCCAAGATCATCCAATGACAATAATAACAATGGTTGCCAAAACCTACCAACACACAAAACCGTTTAAAGGGAATTTTTATAATGTCTCCCCCCCAGAGTTTATTGTTACCGATGTAAAGTGTTTGTGTCGGATTGTGTTTTCAGTGAAACGGATCCGTGCGTTCCTTGGCATCCATCCGTCATGAGATCCCCGAAGATCACTTCGCCGGATTTCGGGGAATCTTCGGATCTGCTGAACTTGAGGATATTCCACCGGCTTCCATCCTGCCAGGCGCTGGCGCTCCGGTAGCGAGACGTATTTTCTATGCAAAACAAATTTATTCAAATATTTATTTGAGACTTTCTGGCAGTGCCATTTCAACGAGAGAGCCGCGTATGTGTCGCCCATTTTGAAGAATTTATATTTTCCCTACATGTCAAAAGAACAGCGGTACTAGAAAATGCAACATTTTCAAGATATATTCTGAAGCCAAGCAACGATTCACTCGGTTCAAATTTGTTCGGATTATTTATTTATTATTTTTATTTATTCAAATTTAACATATAAATATTTGAATTAATATAAATATATAATTTCCCTTGCCCTTCGAGAGTCAGACTGCTAAAGACTAAATCTAATCATCATAATCTCCTAGCGGTTTGATTATTTTTATAATATTCTTTAAACACTGATTTTTTATTACAATTAAAATGAAAATGGAAAAGAATGTGATTTCATAGATTTAAAATACAATGAATTGTTTTTTTATGTGTGGTTTTTATTTTTTTGTTGAAATAAATCTCTACTGAGGTAAGTATTGCTTTACATAATTAAACAGGTAATTTATTGAAACAACACCACAGTTTAAAAAGCACGTGATTTCATTTCAAACAAACAAATTATGTAAATATCGATATATTACCTTTTGAATATACGTAAATCCCGAAGTTATCTTACAGTTTCACGTCCCTATTACCTGTGTATAATTTCAAAGAATCCATTCCTGACGAAATCCATTCAAGTTAACCCTGAAACTCTATCTAACTTTGGATATAAGCGGATCATCGCATAAGCTTCTTATATCCTGTCGACATAATATTATCCGAATTAGAAATTCAAGGAAAACCCACACAAGTTTACCAACATTCCTCAGATTCCAGATTACTAGACGTATCTGATTACAATTCAAATTGAACCTGAAATTCGCAATTAACTCGCTCGCTGTGCGGCGCTCTTCTCTCTTCACTACGTCGTCTTTATCTCCGATACAAGTCTCGTGGACTGCGGACGAAAGCTTTGATACACTTCTACACAGTGGTATAACTCTTCACAACTTAGGACATTAAAAGTCGAAGTAATTTATGTATCTTACATTTTCATAGTGATACACTCACATATTTTATGCTTAATAACTCTCAAAGGGACGAGAAACGAGCATATTCACGACTATTAGAATATTATAAATGTATTTAAATAATATTATTGTTTCAAATTAATTTTCGATACCATGATACGATAGCTTATTATTAAAGTGATAATACACATATCGGTTTAGATACGATAACTAATATAAAGAGATATCAACTATTTCCATTAGATTTAAAAACAAAAACCGATATTCACTAGTTTGTATTTAAAACGACACAAATTAAGCAAGCACATTTTTTAAATGTTTATACTATTTTTGTAAAAACTGTGTTTATAACGGGTAAATGGTTCATCTTGAAGTTATGTTTATGAAATGCTTCATTTGAGCAAAAAACATGCATTGATGCTTCAATGTTTATTAAAAAAAATTCCAACATTTTTACCATCGAGTACGTCACTTCTACATTGTACGCAATAAGTGCCGATAAATTTATTTTAAAACCCAAAAAACAAATTGCTATGAGATTACGACAATTTTAAAACTCTGCCAATTAAGAACTCAATATGTCTATTACGGATAAGTCAATCAGATGCGTATTTATTACCCATTACGAGCTTATTATATTTACTAATATGATTAGGCACATTAGTGGGTTCAAATCCCACACAAATCACGATGATATTTTTCTGAGAGTTTCTTTAAATCATCTTCTATATATGAACTAATGTGCCTAATCATATTAGTAAATATAATAAGCCCGTAATGGGTAATAAATACGCATCTGATTGACTTATCCGTAATAGACATAAATATGAGGTGCGCGTCTTGGCTAACTCAATATGTGTTAGTAAATTATAATTTGTATAATATTTTTGCTAGAAAAACAAGAATTAATTCCGACACTGCGAGTTCTTGCACACTGTGCGGTCCTCACATGCACATTCGCATTATACCTGCCAATAGCTTATGCGCGCCTAATACCCGGGACGTGCCAGGGGCGCAGAGTGAGCCTTGAGGGGAGCCGCGGGGCTCTTTGTGCGCTGACAAATTGTCTGCAGGACCTCAGGTAATGTTTTTTGGGATTCTTAAATTACATGGGTTTAGGGGAATTTCAAATGATGGTGAAATTGGTATAAAAAGCATGAAATATTAGTCCAAAAAGAGTATCGGGTGAATGTGAATAGTGACCGTTGTTGCGATATGCTGCGAAAAATTTTGGGCCCAAAGTTGCAGGAGATTCAAGGTCTCACGTGGTTCCAACAAGACCACTTGCCATACACCCAATCAATCAATTGAAGCTGTTAACAAATTATTCCCTAATAAGGTCATTTCACGTAGAGGTAACATCAACTTAGCCCTCTTGGCTATTTCGTATGGGGATACCTTAACAGTTGGGTTTATGAGAATAATCCGACGAAGCTAACGGAATTGAAACAAAACATCCGGTCAGAAATGGCAGCAATATCTCGAGGGCTATGTGTCAGCGTGTTATCAGCAATCTTCAGATTAGAAGAGTGCCAGCAGCGTAACAAAAAAAATCCATTTTGTATTCTTATAATTAACAATAAAAAAAATTCTTGATTACTAGTAGTTTTTGTTTTACTGAACTAACAAATACCCGATGCTTTTTTTGGACACACTGTATCACCGATTGTTTGTTAAACTTCATTCTAATTTTTTTAATGTTATATTTTAAATATGTACGGTGCAAAATAATATTTGAGTTCAATATTATTTGTTGCATTAATTTTTACTAAAGCTCTTTACAATATACTTAAGATACATAATATTTGGATACAAACACCTATCAACACAAAAACTCGTTGTGTTTTTGCAGGATTTAGGTGTAATATAAACCCCCACCTCCGGGCTTTCACAGACCGGCGACGGAATCCTCTCGTCGATCGAGACGAAAACATTTTCAGTTTAACTTCATGCAAATATAAAAATAATACTTATATTGCAAAAGAACGAATTTAGTAGATCTTAATTGACATAAAATGTTCGTCCACAGCTGTTAACCGAGACGCTGTGGTGGTATTAAATTAGTTTTAAAAGTTTTTTCGTTGTTATAGAGGGGACATCATACCGATTAGGTGTTTTATTTTAAAGTCACGATTAGCGCTCCACGATAAGTTATAAATTTGGTTAAACGTGTGCCCAAAACATGAGGCTGCTGAGTGTATAGGAAATACCTTTTACAGCCGTCTAGTTAAATAGCACAATAGGTTACATAAATCAATTATACACTGATACACGTCACCAAAACAATATATTGCTCTGTTTTCCGCCAATGATTTTTTTAATAACACATTGAAGAAAAAAACCCTTAGTAATTGATGGTTCGTATGCATCCTCTTCAGAACCAAATTCGCTTAAAAAAATATAATATATTTTACAAGTCAAAGTTGGGCAATGTGTTGCATAATGTTGAGCTATAAATTCGATTAAATCGGCGCCGCTGTGTTCGCAGGCAATAACTCCGGGCAGCGCGACGGAGTCTAAAAGGCCGGAGTCGGGCTTCAAAGGGGACCGTTTCTAAAGAAATCAATCTGAGAAGGAATTCTATTATCGAAGCGCCGTCCTGCGCCCATTGCGCCCATTGCGCCCATTCGCCGGCTGCGGGCGCAGTTGCTCGGAATGTTTATATGCCTTGTTTGCATTATTTCTTTTCATCCTCGCTTCCTTTTTGGTCGCATTTAATTTTTTGTCCGCCTTAATGCCTGTCCAAAAAAAAAAACGGCTTATCGGTGCGTTTGAAATGAAAAATTGTCTAAATGCTTCTGGTACAGGGTTTTCAGTCACTTTTTATTTATTTATTGGCAAACCAACCTTTTATGCAGTGTATGTTTTTTTTTTATCATAACGTAGAACTATATGCTATCAGCGGACTCAAAATTGGGCTCTCAAATCATTAAATATTTTATATCAACTATAATCATTGAATCTTTTTAAGGAGTTGTCATCAATAATATGCTGTGTGTATTCATTTAAACAAATCTTAAATTCACGTGTGTAGATAATAAACTGTGCAATAAATGAAAACGTACATATCATAGAATCTTTCCATTCCATAGTTGTAAAAAAATAAAATGTTTTTTGCACATTCTTTGTAAACATCCTGTGACATGATTTGTCACTTTGGCGCGGATCAGCGCACACGGAAGGTTGGCTTGCATTATATGGAATCTTTACACCTCGGCATCGAACCTGACACCCCTCACAAGGCAGTTACCCCACAGGACTGTCAATCACGGCCAGGGGATGCAAAGTCTTGAATTTATCTCACCCCGGAGAGCTTTGCATTATTCACATTTAGATCAGTTGGTATATTTAGTATTATTATGCCATGCTGTTTGTGTATTAGAAATGCATTTGATTTATTTTTCTGTTGTTATTTTAAATATTGGAATCTCTACATGACAATTGTAATGTTATTTTTTCAAATGCTTGGTATGACGGCTAGGTGTGACTTTTGGGCCGTAAAATAACGGTGATGATGCCTTTATACTTTTACATTTATATTTCCATATTTTTGAATAAAATACTTGAGTGATTTTCCACATTTTTATTTTTATTAGTGACCGGTTTCGCCAACCTTTTACGTTGGCATTATCACTCTGTTTGATAATGCCAACGCGAAAGGTTGGCGAAACCGGTCACTAATAAAAATAAAAATGTGGAAAATCACTCAAGTATTTTATTCAAAAATATTAAAATGGAATTCCACCAAGTACTCTCTGTCAAAAATATTGAATTTCTTATTTATATTTCCAATAAAAATTTATTTATTTTTAACTATATAATATTTTTAATACTTAAAGCGAATATTGCTGTCGGAATCACGCTGAGGAAACATATTAAATGCATATGAATGAATATAAATTATAAATAAAATGAATTTTAATTTTTTAGTGTTTCTTATTTTTAAACACTGATTTATATGTTTTTCAAAATAAAATATAATGTGTATTTCTATATAAAATAGTTATACAACTAAAAAAAACTTTTTAGTCGATTATTTATCGTTACTAACATTCTGGTTTCCAGTAAATTATTATACTACGGTTACACAATGTTCCATATTAATTTTTAATCATTTTCTTTTGAGATTAAGACTTTGCTTCTTAAGCCTCTTACTTATTTTTTTAGTTACATTGGATTTTTTAAATTATCATTTACTGGGGGCATCTTTAGTATTTTTTACTGGATTCATGTCATCTCAGTGCAGATTTCCTATGCTGGCGTCCGGAAGCAATCATTTGCATAACACCCAAGAACATAGTAAATCTAATTATTTAATTATTTTAAAAATACAATGGACTAAAATGAAATAAAAAATTTCTTTGCTTATAGATTTTTATACTAATTTTGAAACTTTTTTTCATATTCTACAATGTTTTATTTTTTATTTTTGTGCCTGCATATTATTTTGGAATTACTTGACTGAGATGGAGGTTTCTAATTCTTGCAGAGGTGAGACTCCTCGGCGCGGTGCTTTGACAATGCTTCAGCCGAAATAGGCCGGAAATTAAAATGCCTTTGTGAATATTATTTTTATTAATACCTACAGGGTGGAGGCAAATTATTTTTTAAACGGTTCCGCTTTCAGACTCGCCGCGGGCGAGACATGCCCCAGAAGAGGAGCCGTGCGCCGCTCAAGGCTTAGTATAAAACTCAAAGGAAAATTTAATACATTGAAAATACAATATCAAGGTAATTGATTGAATTGAAATAACGGTAAAAAGTTTGGACTTTTTAACAGGAAAAAAAACTAGGATTTCACTTGTCATTTCATGCATGAGATAATTACTTCAATATTGTTTACATCACTGGGTGTGCACCTGTGGGTGAAAAATGCGGAATTATTAGAAGTACGTAAATTTTTTTCGTGTTATTTAGTTATCATAAGTTATATTATTAACATTATTTCTATAAATATAAAGCACATTATATAAAAAAAAAGAATACCACAAATTTAAACTTTATATACCAAAAAATAATCAGATATTAAGATATCACAAATAATATTTGCCTCAATATTGATTCAATAATAATGGGTTAATTTCCATTTAGCTTTCGTTTTACTTATATCGACCCATTTTTCCAGTTAGCTTCGCGTGTTAAACAGCAAACCAATTAGCACTATGTTTTTTTCTGCGTAGCTAATGTTATGTTTTCTTTTCACGCTTAAAAGATTCATTTCAACAAGTAAACAAATAAATAAATATGAAATTCAAAAGGATCTGGCGCACAGTTCTGAATTCTCATTCTCCGCCTATCTGCTTGCAAGAGTCCCAAAGATGAAAGACCCCTCCTTTCGATATTAAACGATATTTTGTAACGAGATATTGCCAGTCTTAGGGGATGATAATAGAACGGGCCTAAGGGCGATTCTAGGGGGTGAATGCATTCCGTACAGGTACCGGACTTAAAATTCTAATATACCCCCTATATTTATATTACATTCTTTTTACCTTTTGAAGTTTATTCAGATTTTTACGCAATTATAAAAACGTAAATAAATAAATTAATAGTAAAATCGAAAAAAAGTTATACAGATTTAATACATTTTTATTTTTATTAAAACGAAAACGTATAATTTTTATTTTAAATATAAAACAGTACAGCTTAAATAAATTGTTTTTAAATTTTCAAAACAAAATGTCTTAATCTCAATACGGAAGCCGTATTGAGAAAATGTAGACAAAGAAAGCATTTAAGAGAAATAGTCGATTCCTTTTCGGCTATAAGACGTTTCACATATTTCACATTGAAAAAAAATTATTCCTCTTCGCGGACAAGAGTATGTATATATTATACAAAAAATATATTTATTAATAAAAAAAATATATATTTTAATTGAAATTTAAGATTTTGCATTTTTAAATAAAACTCAAGATAAAACATACAAACAACAATCTATAAAAAACGGATAATTCTTTGAAATTTTATCCCAAGGCATTATTTGCCTCGCTACTTACGAGACTCCGCTTAAACCCTGGCTTAAGCCTCTGGAACATCCCAGTCAGGGATTTAAAAAAAAAACACATCTCTAATTCAGAACGCGCCTTGCTTTCATTAGATACTCGAATAATTTATAAAATACCATCGCACTATTATCAAATTGTCTATTGAGGGTATACTATATTAATAAACGCATATCATCTACTCAGCGAAATCATATTGATGTTGGCATTTGTAACTCAAAATGGGACTTGGTCAATATTTTAGAAAAAAAATTACGAATAAAAATACTTGTATTATTAGTTTAAAAAAACCAACCAAGAGTCAGGTTTTCTTAAAATTAAAATTAAAGGTTACAATAAAAGTATTTTAATAAAACAGCATATAATTATATTACTTGATTAAATATAAATATGCATTGTGACATGAAAGCTTAACAATCTTCTGATATAAAATTTCAAAATACATACAGCAATTTCTCTTGTTATATAAAGTACACGTTTATATGAAATATCACATAAAACAAAAAGCTCTCTCCTGCGCAGCTTTCTTTGTACGAAGGTACTAAAGTTCTCTTATTTACGTTCACATCCCGTAATTTTTAACTTGTAAATCCCAACCATACATTTAATCCTGTAATATTAGTTTCAAGTGAATATTCTCTTGGAATAGCAAAGGTTTTGTACTGGATTAAAATGAAATAATAACGCGGAGAATCTCACGCATAGTTGAGAGCTTTAATAAGCCTGATAACAATTCTTGCTTCATTCTCCAGGCTGCTTGCAAGAATTTATATTTTAAAATAACTTTCGTTTAAACTTTAGCAAGAACTTGCAGTGCGGGGATCGGTATTTGGCAGAGCTTTTGGAAGCTTAAGTGGAATTTGATTGAGTTTATTAATATAACTGGGTTATCAAAATTAGTTTCACTTTAGAGGGATTTATTTATAAAATTTTTAGAAATATACAACTTGAATTATTATTAAGAATTTTGAATATTTGAATATTCCAAAAATTAAATTCAAATTTAGCAACACTTATATGCGAAAATTGTGAATTTCAGACAAAAAGACATTTATTTCGATGGATTTAAACAAAAAAAAAGTGTATATGAAGATTATTACTTTTTTTATGATGTTTTCTAAAGGTGAGTGCTACAAAAAGGCTTCAAAAGTGTTTTGATTATTAAATTTTTTTAGTCAATATTTTTCCATTTGAATATTTTAAATAGGTCACCGAAACGGTAAATCAATCAAGTATTTTATTCTATTTAAAATATAAATGTTTGTTTTGATATAATTTTTTACCAACGGCTTTTAAGGGCAAAGGTATGATATATCTCATGAAATTAGTTTTGCTTTTTTTCAATCGATTTTTTTTCTAATTTCTTTGAGATTTTTTCTTGTTAAAAATCAATGTGATATTTTTAGTATAATTTTTTTATGGTTTTGTTAATATTACATTTTAAATTTTTGAAATACTATAGTATATTTTTATTATTCGAGTCAAACGTTTTTACGTTTTTTTCTAGTCCTACATCCGAGTGTTTCTGTTTTATAATTTTGTTTATAAACGTTTATGAAATGACTGATGATTATTTAACTACTACAATGCCCCGTCCATAATAGGATTGATTTTTTTATAGTAATTAGATTAGAAAGCAATTTAAAACTAATCATTATAAAATACATTTTTAAGTTTTCCTAGTTATTTTTAAACGAAAGGTAAGCTTAACGGGAAATAGTTTACACTTTTAAATAAATTTTAAATAATTTAAAAAAACGCATGACGACCATGACTGACATTACATCAGGACTTGATGCTTACTTTACAGATAAAATTTAAATGGTTTCATAATAATTAAAATTAAATAGTAATACATAAAGAGTAAAAGCGTTGATACAAAACCATGATCTTATTGTGGTTTTTTAAGCAGATTTGATTGTTTTGATTGATTCAGTGTATTTATATACAGTAAATATATACACGCATGCACCCACAGCCATATTAATATATATTAAATATTGTTTAAATAAGTGAGTTTTGTAAAAAGGAAGTTATTGAAATTGGCGTCACAGTCTTGTTGCATTTTGGCTCATCCAGGCGCAAAATGTTTTATATTCCTAAAAAATATTTTTATTCATAATACTTTGGTTAACAATAAACTGATTTATAAAATGACTCAATAATACTGTTTGATTTTAATAGTAACATCAACACAGCTATTTTTATATTGGTAATGTCAGTAAATATTGTCTTCAATCTAAGTGAAACAGACGCGAGCCTAATTACATTAATTAGCGATCCATCTCCCATTTGGTTGTACCGGGGACCTTCGATCCACTCACTGAGCTAACAAGCCAACCGATGTAACGTAATAGCGTATGCTGTCTATTTCTATTTGATCCTATATTTTCTGCAAGTTATTGTGCTCGACACAATCGAGCATAATAAAGCTGAATCTAATGAACTTCATACAAATTTAAATACAAAATTGATTGGAGGGTAACTTGTCGTAAATTTATTGATAGCCCATACGTTTTGATTATCCATAAAGATTTTGGTCGTTTGGAGTCTCCGAGGCGCCATTAGACGACCTCCGGCGTCCACTGCTGTGTCAAATAAAATGAACACTCGCATTTGGGTTCGAACCCACGTATTTCGCATTCTGGATCGGTGCGTGCTCCCAAACCGGGACCGGCCGCACCGGATGGTATTCTCCTTAACTTAATTTACAATCTACAAATAACGTATCGTTTTATTACGAATACCCTGTCGTTTTTTTAAAGCGAATTCCTATCGCGGTACTCTGTGATCCAATTATAAAGCGTTTATAATATTATTATATTTGTGTTTTAATGAGAAGTTTGCGTGATAATTCATTGTTATTGTATTGAAATATTTGACCTCAGCAAATAAAATGATGTTGATATTTTAGATTTAAAAAAAAAATCCAAAAACTTTTCTTAATAAATACTGTAAAAACACTTATCTGAATTATTGTTTGTTCAGATTTTTTGTAGTATCAAAATATTTAAGTTTTACGATACGCATAAAAAAAGTGATGAAAATTCTTCTTTTCTTTTCAGTCGAAAAAACATAAGCTCCACGCCCCCAAAAGCCATATGAGTGGCTATTCAAGTTTTAGACTCAACATAGATCTATCAGGGGATAAAATAGTAGCTTGGATGGTCAATGTAATATTTTTCAATATAAACACAAAACAGGACGACTTCTGATTGGATAGCTTTCCAAGCATAAGACTACTTGCCGGCTGAGCCTCTGGCCGAGTGGAGGTTTTCATTTCAAAAGGGCATTTCATCCTAGTCATGCTATACATGTTGTCTTTCATCACGCATTATCAGTTCGGCCGATTCTGTGTTTTTTTTTTTATTTCCGATCACGTGATTGTTTCCTGTATTCTGTATTGCTAAACAAAATGTACATTAGAAATTGGTTTATAGCAAGATATGATTTATATTAGATTTATAATTAGTACTATAGTTTTTGGTCTAATATATTTTCACTACTACAACCAATTTTTTAAAGTATAATTTTAAAAAATTTAATTTTTACAATTTTGAAATGACATACAAAAAGTACACTTACTATGGTTATTTAATATCATATAAATATTTAAACAAAACAAAAATACAAATCAAATTTATTTATATTGGTAGCTCTGTTATGAAAACATGAATGGCAGTCGTAAACGTATTTCAAAAAGCTCAATGTTTGTTAGTATGGGTACACGGTGGAAACCACCTTCCTCTAAGCTCCTGAAAGGTATTCGCACTCCCTGTAACCAAATATGAAATCCACATGCGTGGTGTTTCAAACACAATGAGAGAGTGTATCGTCTATCTGTTCATTTAGGGGCGTGCGCCACAAGTAGGAGGACGAGTTACTCTTAACTTAAATGTGCCACCTGTCACTCAATATTTAAACAGAATTCAGAGCTCCTCACGCGTGGTGTGATAATGGCACATCCGTATGAATTAGTGAGATGTTATATTCTTATCAGTAGCTTGCGATCCGCAAAATCTTTAAGTCTGAAGCTGATTCGCGGTTCTCGCCTGTCAACTATAGAACCCGGGTTCATATTTGCTCGAAAGTAAAGATTTCAACTGCAAGCTTTCTATTATATTCATACAACTGAGTTAAAGTAATGTATCAAGGTAGATTCTGCCACTGAGAGAGCTTTCCACTGCTTCCGATTTGCTACTTTCATTACAACCTTATAATCGTACAAAGTAGATTGGCTTGATATTTATTGTTCTCACTTATGAAACGTATACTAAAAAAAATATCGAATTGAAACTAAGAATCATGCTAAAATACATACAATACACACTTGCACAAAGCTATTGAATTTTACGTTTACTTATAACAGCACCACAGTTTAATTGAATATCATGAAATAATATGTACAAATGTCGTGAAATTCTAGCATTTTTTTTTGTCATGTCACGTGTACATTTACTTGATAATGTGGATATAAAAGTACAGTCTTTACAGTGTAGAAAGGGTGGTTTTCAAAATGGTTTCCTGCCAGAAGGGGTGCGCTGTACCGACCATTACTTCTCATAAGCCTCGCAGACCAGACACACCAGCCCTCACAACCCCTAAATAACACAGCACCGATAGAGCGCCATCAGCAAATTTCATTATAGAGCTCTGGGATTATAATCTGCCGAACCCGAAGCGAACTGCTGGACACATACAGAGTGGGATAATTACCTGAAATACAGCGCGAAATAACAACCTAACGAGTGCACGGATAACGCTAATTTGTTATTAACGAAACTAATTTTATGTTAACACATAATTAAAGTAATTATTCAGGTATTTTACAATTTCAGATACCCTGCATCAATACAATAAAGTATTATAATAACTATAATACAGAATAATCGAGGAAAAGGTAATAAAATCAACTTATTGGACATTAGAGTTGTAGATTATATTAGTTTTAGGGACTGTAAATATAAATTGGGAGTATTTTGTTAGCATAGCTGCACTGCTGATTATTATTAATAATATGTACATATAGTCATATTCTGCAGTCAGCTAGTCAAAAAATATAAATACCAACTTTACTAATGACAAACACGTTTAAAAGAATATGAAATTATAAAAAAACGATATAAAAAGGAACTCATACCTACAGGCTACCTTTGACGGAAGAGTTAACCATTTATTAGTACTTACAGCAGTGTTATATAGCAAGAATTGAAACTTAAACATGTTTTTACTGTCAATATTTGTATTCCCAATGATTATGGTTTTTTCATCGTAAAATTCGACAATAAATATTTTTTTATTTCCTCAAAACGACTCTCTTTACCAATCAAAATAGTAAACGAGAGCGCCAGCAAACAAGATTTATAGATTTAAAAATCAAATTTTTAATACCTAGTCACATTAAAATCCTCACGAGTGATGTTTCGCTGTATTTATTAAAAACTAAATTTAAGCATTTTCGCGGAATCCCCATTAAATATTGCAATTTCACTAAAAGCCGCATTTGTTAGCAAATTTATTTTGTTTTCAAACAAAATAACACAGAAAAACAAACGGACGGCGATGAGATAAAACTTGATTCCCTCGCTGGCAGCTCTACAACCAATGCGGCACATGTCACACCTGCCCGGTGACCGGAAATTAAAAATAAAAATATCAAAACTACATGAGTTTAGTGGTTGTTATATCAAGTGCGTAATTGCCTCACTCTATTATTAAAATAACCGGCTATATATTTTTTTAAATGGTGCGATAGTATGAATCGCTGTAGAAACAAAAAAAATACATATTCATTTCAAAGATTGTTTTTTCATATGCGTATCCTGAAACCTCAAATGCGGCATTCTCTTCGGCGAGAAATACACCAATATCGATAAAAAAAATTATAAATAAATAAATGTGTTTTACAAGGTAAGCACTTCCATAATTAATATTTTGTTAGTACAGAGTTAACATAAACATTAGAGTTTTTATTTACTTAATTGGATACAATTGTTTTATTTTACTTTTTATTTTGTCATCTTTTTATGAAAGTTTGCTAAATAGTATCTTCAGTGTGAAAGTAAAATTTTACAGATACATATTTTATGTAATATGATTGAAGCCAACAAACTTATGTTACATTAAAAACACATGCCTCTTCATGGGATATTCTCACAGTTTCCTTAATTCGTCTATACAGGATGAACCATGAATCCTTTTTAACATCGCAAATATATTTTTATTGACAACCCAGGTCTAGCTTTCCAACTATGATTTTCAATAAAAAAATTATAATCCCACGCAATATTCTGCTCACCTTCTCTTCACTTTTCTTTTTATTTTAGCAAAAAAACCATAACCGAGTAAAGAATAGTTAAGAAATTAAATATTTTTGAGTAAAATACTTGAGTGATATTCCACATGTTCGTTTTTATGTGTGACCGGTTTCGCCAACCTTGCACGTTGGCATTATCAAACAGACAAACAAACTCAAAAATTAAAAACGAACATGTGGAAAATCACTCAAGTATTTTACTAAAAAATACCAAAGAATAGTTGACGTAAAATCCATAAAATCGAAAAACCAGTAAATATTTTATAACTATTAATAATTAAAATAACTTTTTTTTTTCTTTTCTTCTAATTTTTAAATTATCAAATCTTCAGGTTTTTTTTTGAACGCACAGTATGCCACTTAAATTGTGTATAAAATTTAGTCTCGATTTAGATATTGAAAGAACAATAGTAAGCTTAACGCCTGTTACGAAGGTGTCAAATTGTAATACATAACGACATGTGAAATACTTTGTATATTAAATGTGTATAATAGATCCACACTGTATATAAGGGCGCACTTTCCGGAACAAGCCTTGCCTGCCGGCGCATGTCGGCTCGTACAAATTGTCCGAATGCCGTGTTTAAGTGGTGTCACCATAATGGCCAATTAAAAGTTTTTTTTTAATAATTATTTTCCGTAACAAAAATACACAGCTTGATATTCGATACATTCAATTAGGCCTAAAAAAAAATGTTTTTTTTTTGCGTAATCTCTAAGGAATCGAAAGTGTATAATATGTTTATTAAATATTGTACAGGGTTTTTTTGCTAAAAAATACTGTGCAAAATAATTTTAATGTTTTATAAATTTTTAATTTTCTTTAAAAATAACGAAGTTAAATCTGTTCTTAACACTACAGACAAACAGTGAAATTCAAATTTAAATACGAGATTTCTTATAACTTTCTTTTTATTGTTTATGCGTGTTTTTTTTTAATTAAACATTGAACAAACGGCACATGAGCTTTGTTTTTCTTTATCGTGTTTTAAATATGTTCATTTTTTACCTAAACTTATGTCAATTGCTAGTCATCTAACAGAAAAAAAGTCAATACATGTCGAATTTAAAATATGAAATGCTATTATGCAATTTTTATACATTTTTACGTATTTTGTGTTTTCGTTTTCTGAGGGAATCCTCAGATTTATAAGTTAAAGGCTCGATATTAATTAATATTTTATCATTATTTATTTAATTATAACAAACATTTATTTAATTTTGATTTTCACATTTCTTCTAATATTTTATTGTTTTAGACTTTGCCCAAACTAATGAAATCAAGAACAGTTTTTTTTAACAACAAAATGTAGAGTTTTCAAGCAAGTTTAGTGTACTGATTTTAGAATGCATGGTCGCTCTAGTGCCGTACACAGTCTATAGCTGCAGCCTGCACCTGCTGCAAAGTGCGGGGTACCTGCCCCGGCCCTACTAAGTTGTGTGACCATTTGACCCATCCGAACTTACGGACAAGGTAAAACTTGCCGCGCTTTTATAAATTATAATATCACAGCATGATTAAATTGAAGAACATGTGTATATTTTATAGTAATACACACCGCTCGTCTAAAAATCACTTTTTCAAACGGGTACTGTTAAGTAAATAAAAAAAGAACCAATACACACATTAATGCTAAGAAAGATCTTCATATTTTCTTTCGCTACACACGTGGGATTCGGATTTACCTTCACAGGTTACTATATATAGTACTCTGGCCCACTAAGCTGCCGTGGCACTACGACTGGGCGAGAATTTAAATCGTGAACTGCAGGTGCGAAACCGATGTTTTTATTTTTCACTAGACTGAATCTGAGTATCGCTTGCATAAAAATACATATTGTGTACATAAAAATGAATAGATCAGAATGCAAATTGCTAGATTTGTAAAAATAATAAATATCTGTAAATTCGTTCATAGGTGTTGGCAGGCAGTATACTTTTTTTTTTTTTACATATTATTGACAGAAAGTTTTTGCTGAAATTTCATTATAAAACTCTTTGTCAGTAGATGCCTATCAATCATGTTTGCGAAACTAGTAGTGTCTTAAATATAAATTAAATGGAATAACGCTTATATATATATTTTTATATTAAATAATGTTGTCCCTAGAATATCTGGGTTCTTGGGTATTTTGTTGCACTTTTAGTTGTATCCACGAGGATAGCTCAGCAGTAGGACCAAAACGTCGGAATCACCCATAAATCAAGAAATTCTAATATAATATAAATCGTTCGTTTCATACCCTTTTCTCTCCTCGCTGCCTCGTGTTATGTAATTTATCCTAAATCTTACATATTTATCTGAAAGTACCGACCTGAAACATGGCAATTTTAATGTGAACTGAAAGGTTCTATTAGGAAATATGAAGAAATTATTACAGCAGAGTGTAACAAAGGCCGCGGCACGTTCCGCATTTTTCTCCCGATTTCCTCCTCGGCGGCCTCACGAGAGGCGAGCGGCTCAGCGGTTCTGAGTGAATTTATCTTATTTCAGCTCAGTCTGTTCGCACTTATTTATAACTGTGTATCAATCATATTTTAGACTTTCTAAAAATGTTTAAAATGTATGTTAACAGCTAGCCTTTTTTCAAAATCTGAAAGAGAAGTGAGGTTTTCAAATTTTTAAAACAACCATTATTCGTTGAAAACCATTCTTTTGGCAGAGTAAGAAATTTGTAGTTTTATTTATCTTCAATTAAAGCACCATAATTGGTATAATTAAAAAAAAAACTGCTATACGGTTTCAAATAAATTTCGTTCCGGCCAAATGGCTAAAAAAATACAACTATTTATGTTTATTAATACTTTTGCCTTTCAAATCTGAAGAAACTCTCGAATTACGAAAACATTGAAGGTCTTTTTACATATTTATCTTAAATATGGAGTATTATAGAACATTTTTTTCACACATTGAATCGATTAGAGAAAAAATGTATTACAATAAACCTGTATAGGTAAATAAATACGCAACGTTTTGTGATGTCAATCTTCCCAAAAAAAAATATATATATATTATAAATTAAACAAATCTGTCGGGAATAGTGAACTTGTTCTTATAAATTTGGAGACAATTTATGTATTCAGATAAATGAAAATAGACTATGTATGTCCTTAAGCCCGAAAAAGCCCTTGAAAAGCGAAAGCACACGAACTTCGTAATCACATTGCCATTTGTCTATTTTTATTGGTTCTTTCAAAAAGATGTAAACTTAATATCCCCCGCGCCTTCAGGCCGATTCCAAGCTCGGTAAGCGAGTGTTTTGTCTCTGGACTGCGAGGCATTGGAATTGAGGCTCTTCGCATTGGAAGCGACCGTCCATGGTAGGACACTGCCAATACCTGCCAAGCAAGAGAACCATTATTGCCATTATCGAGGTGCTCGCATCGCCGAGTCGTGAAATAATTCATACGTTTCCTCGCTCCCTGATAAGCGGCGCGGGTCTCTTGTGAAGGCTCAGGCGCGACGGCCGCGGAGATTGATTCCGAGTGCTAGTTGTTGCCGGCTACAGGGTGCTCAAGAACAACAACAACAAAAAAGAAGACATGTTTGCGAGAAATGCTATGGGTGATGCCATGAAAATGCCATGAAGTAGCGACAAAAAATTTAAAGGCGGAACAATTTTTAATAAAATTTTCAAAAAATATATACGTATAGTTTATTGGGATATATCTGCATATTTAACTTTGTATCGAAGAGGTTGTACGATTAATAATGTTTATAATTTTTCGTAAAGTTTGAATTTATTCAGATATACAGTTATGAGTGGCATTTAATATTACACAGTGGAATTCATGTTACTATATTCATACGAATAAGCATTTGTTAGGTTGGACTTTAATCACGCGGCGCGCGACGAGCGAGAGGATAATTTTTACTGAAATCAATATGGGAAGTATGCATTGTTATATATAACTTATAATACACTTTTGGAGAGTATAATAAAAATTTTGTTTTCTTAAATAAAGTTGTTATAATTATAGAATTGGCAAAATTAAGCCATTAAATATCGTTTTTCAGTGTATGCTTGCACGTTACTTCTAAGTAAATTGGTTTATATTTGCATGTAAAAATTTCAATTTCACTTACAGAGGTACGATAGTCAAAATAAATTCAGTTCTAACACAATAAGCCAGGTGATATTTGTTAGAACCCCACACGTTGTCGTAAGTAAAATTTAATGAAAAGTTTCAGTTATTGAATTTTCAAGATTAGAAATAGCATATAAATTTTCATATTATTATAGTCACAAGTCATCCCATAAAACAGTAATTATACTGTAATCAAATAATAGATTATATATTTTTTGGAAAATACAGCAAAAAAATTGAAATATGATGATAATATATATTCCAACAAATTTAATATCAAAGCTTACTTATGGATCAAAATATATTTTAAAAAATTACTATTACGGCGTTCTCCATAAATTTAAACTTGAAATTGGATTCAACAAATATTTAAAATAAATATATTTTTAAGCCTCGATTGAATCGCACGAGAGATGGGATTCCTCACTCAGCCCTGCAGTAACAATTTATCGAGGCAGAGTAGTAGTTGAAAAATAACGTAAAAGTGTGTTGTTCTGCCAAAATATGAAACGCCAGTGGTTCTTAGTATTTCAGATATTTATCACTACAAAAATGCCCAGCCGAGATTTGCCGAGAGCGGTTGCGGTGGACGGACGTTGCGGTTCCGCGATGCGTCACGTCTTCCAGCGGCCGGGGTCGCTACCCCGAGCGCGTCAGCCCCCGCGGGCGGACCGGCAAATCATTGCGGTCGGTCATATCACGTGCGAGTCTACCGAGTCTACTGCAGAGATAGACAACCACTCATATGCAGATGACATTTTTTTAAATAAAAAAAAAAAATCATTTTTAATCAAACTGCAGATTGTGCACCACTGTGGTATCATTACTCCGATAAAAGCCCGAGACACAATGGCGCAGTATATACAGCGTTTTATTTATATTAAGAAGTTAATGAATCAGCTCTTGCTCGATATAATCTTCACTACAACTTTTTAACAAAAGGAACTCACGGTTTCTGTGAGATTTTGACGAGTTATTGTACCAATGGATGATTTTAAAAAAAATTAAAAATATCGTAAGCTACTTTGTTGTTCAAATATGACGTATTCCAAATTAAGCCAGACTGTTGTAAAATGATTGATACTAGACGTCGCCTGGATGCGAGCTCTTTGCCCATGAAGACGTCCCACGTACGGAAGCGGTGAAATTACACGACAGTAATGGCCCCCCGCCGCTAAACAGGACCATTTGCTTGAGGAGCTGCCCTGCCTGGAGGCTGTGGCGCAGATTTTATTTACTCCCGAGCGTCAGGAGTACATGGGCCGGCTGCTGTCCTCTATTATGTTCTGTTGTCAACGTAGAAATGCCTCAAATTATTTATGGTATAATTAACTGATATTTTAAATAAAATATTTTGTGACCGGTTTCGCCAACCTTTCCCGTTGGAATTATCCAACAGAGTCTGAGAAACCGATCCCCAATAAAATTAAACGTGTGGAAAAATCACAAAAGTATTTTTTTTTAAATATTAAAATGAAATTCCACCGAGTAGTTTCTGTCAAAAATATTGAGTATAATAAACTAGCTGCCTATAAACTATAAAGTTATTTTAGAATTATTCGCAATTTTCACCCATACAAATCGACTAGTTCTACAATATTAATTTAACATAAATATAAACAGCCTTAAAAGGCATTTACAATCGATTTAGTTCAAATAAAAAAATGTGAATAGTCCAATAGCTAGAAGATAACGATCAATAATAATTCAAATGGTTGATTTCAGATGCGTCAGATGCTTCTTTGCCCTCCTTAACATCGCACCGCTCCTTGAAGTTTTTATTTGTCGGCAGAATAGCAGTTCGTTTAAATATTTTGTTTGAGTATTTCAATTTTGCTGTAATATTTTTTATGTACAGTCTTATGAACCGTTATCTAGTAAGTTCTATATTTATATAATATATATATTTTTTCATGAATGGATAAATTACTTAGTTAAACTCCATCACGGGTAATTAGAAGTGACTTGTCTATTTCTGCTTCTAACTCTCCTTCTCTGTTACACATTTAAGCAGATAGTAAAAAGCAACTTCCTCCGCATGCAGGCGTACCTCAGCGCACTAAGCAGTAAGCAGATTTCTCCATCAGAATCGGCGTGATCGATTCCGATCGCAAATCGAACACGTAACCTTCCCATCACCGAGCCGCAACAGCTCCCAGGTTGTTCCAAAGAAAGCAGTGCAGGACCTTCCGGAAAGCACCGCAACCCTTATTATATGGAGTTTTGTGTTCTGCCGACGATTAGGTTAAGTTTATTCCTGCAGATTGCGATGCCTCGGTACTGAGACCGTCTCCAGGCATTTACGATTTTTAAAAATTCCCTGAAGATGGCCCCAGTACCGAGGCCAGAACGTCAACAAAGGTTATCTACTTACAACGGCTGCCAAAACCTATAATTGCATTATCACAGAAACTTGTAAATGTTTCATATATTTCACTTGAACCTGTGTAATGCCAGTTTATTGTAAGCATGTGTCGAAGCTTTGGCTGACCAGAAACATCACTGAACTTTACTGTCCTTTGACGCGTCATGGGGAACGGTTGCCCCCAGCTCGCGTCCTCACCTCCTCCCCTGGCTACTCGTCATGGGAATAACTCTGATTGAAATTAAAGCGACTTTTTACCACAGTGTATTATGTACATAATAGCGGAGGCTCCTGGGTAATTTTTGAAATTTAATTTACAATTCAACCCATAGTTGACACTCCATCTTCTTTCTATATCTGTAGGGATGAACCTATGAAGACGGCCTCAATTCCCTTGTGCCTGAAAACGTCTTAAATTAAGAATTAAAATGCAGCACAATATTCGATAATAATGTAAATCTAAAAACAACGGATGCAAAATCCGACAAACATGCACACAAAGTGATTTTATATCATTGATAAATGGATTTTGCAGATCACAGTGACCATGCACTGAACAGTGACGTCATTCACAACGAGTAAGGTTGTGATTTAAGGTAAGCTTGAATGACGCGTGAGCCAGCTAGAATCGACAAGTAACAGGTAGGCGGGCGCATCGGGAGTCTCCCCGAGGGATCGATGGCAATCACCGAAGAGCCGAGAGGTGCTCTAAAATGTGAACGCAATTACCCTCACCCGACTGCAGCTCGCCTGGACCATACTTGAGATCCCCAGGACCGGACGGGCCGAATCGTCTCGATCACTGCATTAATATTACTGCGACTGTGTCTTTGAAATACTAAAGTTCTATAAACAAAGACACTATGAACTTTACTGGAAATCCACAAGCAGTAATATTTTCTGTGTAGCCCATAGTTTTCCAAACTATTTTGTCCCGTCGACCCCTTGTTGAGTTTTCCCGTTTTTCGTCGACTCCCTGCCTTGCTAATATTGAATTTTTACAAATTCATCAATTTCAAACATATTTTTGACATCTTATATAGAACAACTCACTTTCATAGGGTTTACTGTACAGTGGGTTTAAAAATGAAAATGTTAAAATACATGCAAAGTTAATTATACCTTTATTAATTAAAAACACACAAAATGCAAATATAGTAACATTCAGAAAATCAATATTTTTGACAGAGAATACTTGGTGGAATTCCATTTTAATATCTTAAATAGAATAAAATACATTAATTAAATACATACAAAATACTTCTATGCTCCAGGGTTTCGATTTGTCACAAAGTACATAGGTACAATCCGTGTTCGGTGCATTATGACATTTACGAAATGTCTTAATTTTGGTGATGACCTGCTTAAATGGGATCCACTCTCGTAGACCCCCATTTACAGTTCATAGACCCCCAATTTAATTTTTCGCTGTCATCGACCCCTTGCAGGGCGAAATCGACCCCTGGGGGTCGATATTTACCACTTTGAGAACCTCTGGTGTAGCCTGTCAAAAATATTAAATAAAATATTATTAAAAAACCATTGAATATTTTTTTTTTCAAATACGGGTCTGTTGTTGAGTGATCTATAATCGTATACAGATATCTCCGATCTTCAATAATTGGACGAGGTGCAGTGGCAGTTATCGTCTCAGGTAAAATAATCACGATGCAGCTCCTGATTCTGATTCCACCAAAATTCGGTGGCTCTGGCCTAGGATATGAACTACAAATTATCTAAAGGTTTGTCTGAAGTTCTCATTATCCAGATGAGAGCCCACTGAATCAGATTGAAATTTATATAGATATACTCCCGTGCAGTGTACAAGTGCATTAGAACCAGGATGATGTTGAATTACAGCAGGTACTTCAGATAAATATATCGGCCGTGCTGTAAGGATACAATTAGACACGTTTGTATCTTGAAATTACAGTGGAGGGTTCATAAGTATTTGAAAATATACCTATGGGGTACTTTGAAATATTCAATTTTATATACGGGGCTTACAAACAGGTTCCTTTTTAGTTTAATGTCAATCAAAGAGTAGTGCGGCTTACACACCCTGCAATGAAACGAATAGTCAACCGGAAGCGTTATTGTTTTTTTATGCAGTTTTGTCGAAACATACAATAAAAATGAAGAGGTTTAAAAATGAACAATTATTTTTAAACTTTTACCACTATTTCCATGATGGTTTTGACATCTTGATTTTACAATATTTCATTAACAAGACGTTAGTAAGCCGTTTCGCGTTTTATATAGTTCAAGTTTTTGAGCACGCACAAGCACACTGACGAGCCACATTTAGAATTAATGATATAATTGTGTTAGGAGTCCGCAATTTAAGTTTGTAAAAACGACAATTATTTATTTAAATCAGCCAGATTGGACATGAACCCTTGGCTGTTGAGTAATTCAAAGCTTTGAGCATTAATGTGTTCTACGAATCATCATTACCAACGCCTTAGGAACAGAACGAAGCCTCAAGCACGCGAGCTTTCAAGAAGAAACCGCGCAAAAAGCTCGCTGAAACATTGAACATGCTTCAAAATTTGAAAATTTTTATTGAAAAACGAAACGTTATAATATTTTAGCGAATATACAATATACTCTGATTAATTAATAAACTCAAAAACGCTATAATGAAAGAAATCGTGAAGTTTTGGTATAAATTATAAGAGTATATTTATTATAATTTAAGAATAAAAACATTCAATTAAATATAGTTCTACCACAGTTCTAGTTCAACCACATTTCAAAAGAAATACAAATAATTCTTAGAAAAACGTAGATTTAAAATTCTATACATATCCTTAAGAGGAATATAATATTCAATAATTTTATGAACATGCTTTATGTATAAATAAATTACCAAAGGGGAATTTTTATCACAGAGTTAAATTTCTCTTTAAATTTTGGAACAACTCATTATTATAACAAAACTGAAAAATATTTATCCATCATATAATTTAAAGTAAGCAAGCGCGTTCACTTCTCGGACAGTTAAAACTCTAAAACGGCTGACTAGCTATAAATGCAGTGTGACAAATTTTTGCCATAATTTCAAAGTTTCACATAGTTATGCACTGTGTGTGCTTTATTTAAACTTGCGGTAATAGGATTTGCGCAAAAGCCTCCTTTAACGGAGGTTGTGTGGACCGGAAGAAGCGGAAACTTTGTCCGCCACACACTAACAACTTCCGGACTCCTGCCGGAAACGAGCGGATCTTGCCTGTTTATGTTCGTGTGGGAACAGAAAACAATGCCGGCATAATGGACTGACATATTTGAGCAGTCTTCTGCGTTAGGTTTTGGCCATACAATTTTAAAGACTTTGGGAAGCTTTTAATGCTTCATGGCTACATTCAGGAAATAATCCAAAAAAAAATCCCTCACACCAAAAAGCTAAAAATCATCTATAGATATGGAAAAATCAAGTCTAATCAACTTAAATAGAATTGAGGATTATCATAATTTTATTTCTGAAATTTACTTTTCAGTTGAAGGTCCAAACCGGCGTGCCAACGGAATTCACCAAGCCAAAAGCAAACCTTCCATTGATATAATAGCATATTATTAAGAAATACATTGGGTATATTTGAAACGTATGAAAACAACATCACAGTTTATTTAATTCATATAATCAATTCAAAATTACCGATGTAGATAAATTACCGTCTCTCTTCTATAACTTAGCAAAGTGATATTTTATTTTAAATACAGTAATCATGATTCAAACATGCCAATTATTGTGATGGAATTCTCAAGAAATTTCAAGTATTTTCACACAGAGTATTCACCGAATTTTTATATGAAGTGCCCAGTCATACTGACTGTTTCAGCCTTTTATATAATGAAGGTTTTTATTTTTATTTAAAAAAAAAACACTTGCTGAAATATGAGTGTCTATACAAAATAACACATACATTGTCCACAGGTATTGAAATATAATTTTTCAAGTATCTCAACCCTTTTGTTTACTGATTAGTAGGTAATTATTGTTAAAAGTTCTTATACTCTCAAAAATTAGAAAAACTCTTCGATTTTCTGTGGATAGTCAATTAATTCATTAATAATTATTATTGAATATTTAACAAGTGGGCATTTATGTATAAAGATTTATCCTGTATACAGATTGACTAAAAACAATTAATTCACACCGAAACGATGAGAAAAATATTTGAAATGTTTTTCAAGAGACGGAAGATTGTTGAACTCTTTCTGCCAGCTATAACAGCCCAGATGTGTATATAATTTTACTGCCTTAGTAAATAAGCGAGAAATAAAATATTTCTATTAAACCATGTACCCAGGTTATTTATTTATTAGGCATTAGTGATTTTTCCAAATGTATAATCTTATTGATTCATTTTCATTCCATTTTTATTTTATTAATTCCACTTTAACATTGCCAGTCTTAAAAGGCTCATGAACAATAGTTTACAACAAAAAGCTCAGATAACGGTGAATTAAGTGTAAGTCAATTTAGAAAATTTTGAATTCGTATATTCATAACATACCTTATTGTTGAAGAAAAATGATCTTTAAAAAATCATCGTTTATATTACACGAGTCTCTTGTAATTGGAATAAAATTACATAATAAAATGATTAATTATTTTTAATGTCTGGATATTTATAGAATTTTAACTTGGCTTTGTATTGCTGCGATAAATTTGTTAAAATCTATGTTGTTTTACTATAAACGCCGTAATAAGTCAAAATGCATTAAAAAAATTATAACAATTTATAAGAATCTAACCTTTTGGTCGTGATCAAATTAAAGGTAATACATCATTCAGGATTCATCGGAAACGTTCGGCGGGACCTTTTTTTAGGACAATAATAGCAAAATAATGGCTTCTCGAGAGCAACGCGGCCCCCGACCGATTACAGCCGATTAACAGAATTATGAGGGGCCCAGAACCTCAAGGTAATAATTGACTTCGGCGAATGAACATCTTGGAGATAATTGTAGGTGATTTGGGACAAAGTCTAAAATATCTATACCTGCCATAGCCACACCAAACTTCATCATCGTTATCCTTGCGCTAGAACTGGATCCTAGCGTTTTTCAAGGAGGGCCATCAGAGTCTCGTCAATAATCCATAATCCAGTTCATTTTCTTCTTCTGATACACTAACCAACTCCGGTGTCTCTCGGGGTCGCTCTTTGCCAGCTCTCAATCGTCTATGCGGTGCAGATGATCAGTTAGGGAAGCCTAACATTTTTAAATTGACTCAACCGCACTACCATCCGAGTATAAATCATAGCTCTCATATCATAATCACAATCTCAACGTTATATAGTCAAATTTAAATATCACCATCTTTAATGTGGGCATATATATTGAGCAGATATTTTGCGCTACTAAGTATCAACGTCGTTATGTCGTAAACCGAGTATATCCAATTGATAAGTGAGATGATGTTTGTTAGATGTCAATATTTAGTTAGTGATTGTACACAATTTAAGGACTACAGTAAAGATCAACAACCTGTATGTAAAGACATACAGGTTGTTGATCAAAACATATATTATCACCTGACTTATATGCGTTTTTGTATGATGGGGTAATATTGATTTTATTTTTATATATATATATTTTCAAGCTCAGATTATGTGAAATTATAATTGTACCAGACTTTTCTGGCACAAGGACTGTAATTGATGGGGATTTGGATGTGTGCCGGGAAGGGAGAGGTTAACTTAAACCGCCATCGTTTTGTATTCGTATCTCAACTGTAACTGTCATTTATTGCACATGAAGATAGTAACAATATGGTTCATGAAGTTAGCCACAATGCTGCCAACGTGCCGGTGGGAACATAAAAAAGGCAGTAGTCCACCGTCGTGAGGCCAGCGTCAAAACGCTTAGCTGACGTCCGGTACACTCCCCCAGTAGGGCTCTGCCATACTCCTGATCCACGTCGGCTGTCCGTTTTTCCGGCGTCGGCGGATGTGCGGGCGAGCATCGGGCTTGGCGTAGACGGAGGCGACGAAGACGGCGGTGGAGCGACGATGGCGTCGGGCGGCCTGGGCGGCGGCGAGGGCATCGGGGCGGCGGCGAGTAGCGTCGAGCGGCTGGGGCGGCCGGGGCGGCGACGAGTAGCGTCGGGCGGCCGGGGCGGCGGCTTCCTGGTGGGCGCGTCTTGACCCGCAAGTTTAAGCGGCGAAGGGACATCGCGGGCTGCCAGCGCGGCCAGCGGAGGCGCACTCGGCGGCTCCCTGGCAGGCGCGGCATCGATGGAGGGCGCGTCCCGCTCCGCCAGTCCTGTCGGCGGCGGGACGTCGCGGGATGCGAGCGCGGCCAGCGGAGGCGCACTCGGCGGCTCCCTGGCAGGCGCGGCATCGATGGAGGGCGCGTCCCGCTCCGCCAGTCCTGTCGGCGGCGGGACGTCGCGGGATGCGAGCGCGGCCAGCGGAGGCGCAATCGGCGTCTCCCTGGCAGGCGCGGCATCGATGGAGGGCGCGTCCCGCTCCGCCAGTCCTGTCGGCGGCGGGACGTCGCGGGATGCGAGCGCGGCCAGCGGAGGCGCAATCGGCGTCTCCCTGGCAGGCGCGGCATCGACGAAGGGCGCGTCCCGATCCGCCAGTCCTGTCGGCGGCGGGACGTCGCGAGCTGCCAGCGCGGCCAGCGGAGGCGCACTCGGCGGCTCCCTGGCAGGCGCGGCATCGATGGAGGGCGCGTCCCGCTCCGCCAGTCCTGTCGGCGGCGGGACGTCGCGGGATGCGAGCGCGGCCAGCGGAGGCGCACTCGGCGGCTCCCTGGCAGGCGCGGCATCGATGGAGGGCGCGTCCCGCTCCGCCAGTCCTGTCGGCGGCGGGACGTCGCGGGATGCGAGCGCGGCCAGCGGAGGCGCAATCGGCGTCTCCCTGGCAGGCGCGGCATCGATGGAGGGCGCGTCCCGCTCCGCCAGTCCTGTCGGCGGCGGGACGTCGCGGGATGCGAGCGCGGCCAGCGGAGGCGCAATCGGCGTCTCCCTGGCAGGCGCGGCATCGACGAAGGGCGCGTCCCGATCCGCCAGTCCTGTCGGCGGCGGGACGTCGCGAGCTGCCAGCGCGGCCAGCGGAGGCGCACTCGGCGGCTCCCTGGCAGGCGCGGCATCGACGAAGGGCGCGTCCCGATCCGCCAGTCCTGTCGGCGGCGGGACGTCGCGGGATGCGAGCGCGGCCAGCGGAGGCGCAATCGGCGTCTCCCTGGCAGGCGCGGCATCGACGAAGGGCGCGTCCCGATCCGCCAGTCCTGTCGGCGGCGGGACGTCGCGGGATGCGAGCGCGGCCAGCGGAGGCGCAATCGGCGTCTCCCTGGCAGGCGCGGCATCGACGAAGGGCGCGTCCCGCTCCGCCAGTCCTGTCGGCGGCGGGACGTCGCGGGATGCGAGCGCGGCCAGCGGAGGCGCAATCGGCGTCTCCCTGGCAGGCGCGGCATCGATGAAAGGCGCGTCCCGCTCCGCCAGTCCTGTCGGCGGCGGGACGTCGCGGGATGCGAGCGCGGCCAGCGGAGGCGCAATCGGCGTCTCCCTGGCAGGCGCGGCATCGATGGAGGGCGCGTCCCGCTCCGCCAGTCCTGTCGGCGGCGGGACGTCGCGAGCTGCCATCGCAGCTAAGAGGGGCCCAGGCGACGGCTCCCCGTTGTGAGGCGCTTCCCGACTCGCAACTCCAAACGACGAAGGGACGCCTCGCGCTGCCATCGCAGCTGGGAAGGGCCCATGCGGCGGCTCCCCGGTGTGAGACGCTTCCCGACTCGCAAGTTCATGCGACGAAGGGACGCCTCGCGCTGCCATCGCAGCTGGGAAGGGCCCATGCGGCGGCTCCCCGGTGTGAGACGCTTCCCGACTCGCAACTCCAAGCGACGAAGGGACGCCTCGCGCTGCCATCGCAGCTGGGAAGGGCCCATGCGGCGGCTCCCCGGTGTGAGACGCTTCCCGACTCGCAACTCCAAGCGACGAAGGGACGCCTCGCGCTGCCATCGCAGCTGGGAAGGGCCCATGCGGCGGCTCCCCGGTGTGAGACGCTTCCCGACTCGCAACTCCAAGCGACGAAGGGACGCCTCGCGCTGCCATCGCAGCTGGGAAGGGCCCATGCGGCGGCTCCCCGGTGTGAGACGCTTCCCGACTCGCAACTCCAAGCGACGAAGGGACGCCTCGCGCTGCCATCGCAGCTGGGAAGGGCCCATGCGGCGGCTCCCCGGTGTGAGACGCTTCCCGACTCGCAACTCCAAGCGACGAAGGGACGCCTCGCGCTGCCATCGCAGCTGGGAAGGGCCCATGCGGCGGCTCCCCGGTGTGAGACGCTTCCCGACTCGCAACTCCAAGCGACGAAGGGACGCCTCGCGCTGCCATCGCAGCTGGGAAGGGCCCATGCGGCGGCTCCCCGGTGTGCATCGCACCATCGCGGCGGTCATCGCGGCGGTAACCGCGGCCATCCTCGCGGCCATCCTGGCGGCGATCCTTGCGGCCATCCTCGCGGCATACATCGCGGCCATCCTGGCGGCGATCCCCGCGGCCGTCCTGTCGGCCATCCTGTCGGCCATCCTCCTGTCGGCCACCCTGTCGGCCACCCTCCTGTCGGCCATCGTGTCGGCCATCGTGTCGGCCATCATCCTTGTGGCGATCATCGACTCGCTCGGGGTCGTTCAGGTTACCTGCGACCTTGATGCTGGACTGCCTCGCCGTGAAGGCCTCTATCTGCCCCACCCCCCTTGAGTCGGGGTGAGCAGGGATGTCCTGGGGCGGCGGCGACACTTTCGCCGCCGAGTCCGATCGGACATATGTCATCGCCGGCTCGTCTGCTGTTCGGTGCAGTAGCGATGACACAGGGAACTCGATCGTTGGTTCTTCTGCTGTGTGGTGCAGAGGCGACGTTCCCGGATACGCTCTCGCTGTATCCTGTCTCGGATTTTGGGAGTCAGAGAATTGCCGCATTGCATCAGTGACGGCGGACATCATCCGAGCAAGAGGGTTGTCTTGCTGGGAAACCCATGCCGCGGTTTGACAATGCGGGTCGTTCGAGTGAATTCTCTCCGTGTGTCTGTGAGGTGACGTCAGCGCGGCCCTAGCGGGGCTGGTGCTCGGTCCGGTCGCGGCGGCACTTTCGGCGAGCCTCTCTCTGGCGGCTGTCTGTGCGGCAGTGTTGGCTACCAGAACACTATACCGGGCCTCCATCTCACGCGCTACACGCTGTGCTTCCTCTATCTCGCGGCGCATCTGTCTTAGCGTATTATCTGCCGCTGTCCGATTGGAGTTTCGGGACGACATACTTCCCGAATCGGACCCAGCTCTGTCCTTCGCGGCGACATTTACGCCGGAGCGGGTGGTCGGCATCTTTATAAATCTTACGCTCGCAAATGCTTCTTAAATCACGGGTTGTAAGGCCGTGATTTCCGCGGTTCAGACTTTAACACGACACACTTTCGGTCGTTTTACCACTTGTAAAACACCGAAACATCACTTTCCACATCCAAATCAAACACTGACTCTAATCCGTTTCGAAGGACCAATTGTACCAGACTTTTCTGGCACAAGGACTGTAATTGATGGGGATTTGGATGTGTGCCGGGAAGGGAGAGGTTAACTTAAACCGCCATCGTTTTGTATTCGTATCTCAACTGTAACTGTCATTTATTGCACATGAAGATAGTAACAATATGGTTCATGAAGTTAGCCACAATGCTGCCAACGTGCCGGTGGGAACATAAAAAAGGCAGTAGTCCACCGTCGTGAGGCCAGCGTCAAAACGCTTAGCTGACGTCCGGTACAATAATCTTAAAACAGAATACTACGTAATATAAGTAAAAAAAACTTTATAATAGATTTCAAAAATTAAAACAATTACAATGAAAATTTAGTTAAATGGACCAATTTATAAAGAATCTTTTTTGATTTTAATAAATATAAGATTTATAAATAGATGGAGAACACACCAATTTCTGCAAACATTTCATTTGAAATAAGATCATATTTAAAACGATTTTAATATATTTACTTAAATTTGTACTCTCTTCTTTGATATGAAATCAAAACTATTACACATCGTTGAATCAAATATTCAATAATTACACGTGCAATATTTTAATAAGTTTATATATAGTTTTATTAAAAGAAATATATACTTTATTGAAACGTACACATGAATACTGTTATATTCACTATTTAATGTATTTGTTTTATACATCTTTTAAAATTATTTTTGTCTGAGAACTATACGTTTTGAACGTTTTGAATTTTGGTTTGAAGCGTTGCGTATAATACTGCAATGCAAAGTAATCAAACAAAACGGCTGGCTTCGATAACAATAAATACGAGCGCAGGTTGCTCTGCGCCATTTTTCTGCATCTCGTTCCGAACATGATGCAAATGCAGCAACCTTCGCCTCGCGAGGCGCCGTCAAAGGATGCGGTTGCCATGGTGATAAATCAGGTGGGTAATTGAGCTCAATCAAAAATTCAAAACGGACTGTTTATTGGGCCGAGCGGACCAGATGGTCCTGTTCTCGAAATTTGAACACGGAGATTTTTTAATACCTCTGCTCCACTCACTGGTTCTGAAATCAGCTATGCAAAGAACGAGGCTATTAGTATGCATGTTTTATTATTTATGGTTATTGCATACATATTATAAATTTGAAAAAAAAAACAATATTAAAATCGCTTTAAAAGAAGCTTAGACTTGCTTTTGAATGCGAGACAATAACGCAAACCTCTGACAATATTTTTTAAAGGTACAGATAAATATTTGTATAAAATGTACTATAAGACTACTTAGGTTTTCTGTCTTCCAAAGTTTTGGGCTCTTCATCTTTTTATCTCTGAATTTTCGTGGATTGATTTTTTTCCTGTTTACTTGTATTTAAATGCACCGAAGCTGACAACATCGGAAGACAGAAAATATCATACAGCAATTAATCCGTGAAACCACAAAATCGTCGAAAAACAACGACTGCCAAAACCTGCGAACATACCACGTAACACTGTAACATGTAACATTAACAACATGTAACATTCTAAAAACACGAGGAAAAGTTCTGAGCTGATATTTAAATTAGGCCATAAAACTCTAATTTCCTTGTTATCGTAGTATGATGATTAAAATTTCTCACCCACTGTTATTTAATAACGTAATAAAATTATTAACGTGATGTGTATAAAATGTGCAAAGAAAATATTTATGTTGGTGACGTGTCTTGTTGGAGACATTTGTACTTGTCATCGGATACCTTCAACTGCTCGTATATCTGTTTTTTTTGTTTGCGACCACATACTCTTGTAATTTGTGGCAATTATAATTTAAATACAGTTTTTGGACTTTCTGAACTTAAATTTATGATGATCAACGAAATAAAAATAAAAATATGAATAAGATTTTTCAAATTGATTTAATGTCATTAGAAACAAATTATATCACACTGTAACTGTGCATTCAAAACTTAGAAAAACACCCTATGTACAGATGTATTCCTCAAAGTGGAATCGATGGTTATTTTCAATCGAAACCGTAAAAAGTATCCGTAAAATGCAATTCGGCGGAAAAAAACCATAAAAGAGATATACCAATAATTTTCTTTACAGCTGCGGTTGTAAAATTTAATGTTATCGTTTTTGTGAAGCTATTTTTAAATTCTAACAAAAACTATTGCAATTGAATCGGAAGGGGTAGCCAGGTCTCGTCAACCGTCGGTTATTGAAGCTATTAAAACTTTACACTTATAATTAATTTAATAATATAAACAAACCATATTATGCAGTTTGGGTTTCAATGATACGAAATGATTTTATTTATTAAAGGAATTTTATTTGATGCTTAGTGGTGAAATAAATCACTCTTGACCGAGAGTTCTCTGGTTTAATCCCTGACCTGAGAGACGAATCCTAAACTGACGTTATAAAGCTCACGTTCTTTTTAGTTTGGCTGTAGAATTTGAAGTGGAAAAAACGGTGCTTTATTTTAAGTATTAATGATGAAATAATGTAATTTTATTTGATTAAAAATTCCAATAAAATTTAATAAAAACGGTGGTTGAACAAAAAAAAACATTAGACGTGATATAGTATAGAAACTGTTTTTTTTAAGATCAATTGTGAAGATTAAATTATTATAGGATTAGGGTATATTAATATAATAATACTTATTTTTAACTTAACGAGCGGATGTCATCTAACTAGAAAATCATAGAATTTAAATTGTTTAACCAAATAACTCTTTTGAAAGTTGGAAGTCGTAAAGGCTGATGGGCAAGCATAGTGAGCACTAAAAGACAATTACAGCTGTGCCCAGATTGATAGGTCTCCGAAATTCGGCTTCTTGTAATTAGACGAATAAAAAGGTATTTCATACTTTGCTTAAAAAAAAAAAATGTTATATCCGGATTCAAACTATGGACCCTATAGTTGGGAAGTAAGCATGTAAACCATAATTGATTAAAATAAAGTTTCAATTATCAACACGCGAATCGTCGATAATCAAACATTCAATGGTTATTACAAATAAATCTGAACTTATGTGATGGTTGCTCAGCCATGGCCACAAAAGTTTTTAAATTCTCAATGTTAATACGTTTTGTCCTGCTTCATCGAATTTCAATTCCGGAATAACGAAGAAAAAAAACTCGATCGGAGATCTTAGCCTTCACCGCAGATCCTGGCGGGCGAGCACCAGGACGTCGTTTCACTTAACTTCTTATTTGATTCGTAACCCCGATATAAAAAAACACATCCAGTACTATGAAACGGATTACGGCGTATATTCAATTACTACTAAATATTCGGCAGGGTATTTCAAAGGCTTTACAATTATTTTTTCATTACTAAAATAAACGTTTGCTAACATTTCTTGGAACGATTTTGCTTTTAGGAGTTGCTGGTGTTTTTGTGGTAGTTGGAACTGACCGCAAAATTATGTAACAATGTAAGAGGAAGTTACTTTTAATATAGGAGCCGTTAATTTTATTTTCATTTGATTATCAAAGATTCGAAAAAATAGTCATATATCCAGTAGAATACCAAGGACGAATATATTTATGAGAGATTTACCTGTTTCATAAATACATTACAAAATGGACCTTTAGTTTGAGGGACAGTCCATTTTTTCTACCTGGGTCGAACGACAGCTGTTAGGCCAATAATGGATGTTGATTGAAGGATAGTAATTTTGGCTTGAATTATAATTTGTGATGTTTAAGTATTTATATACCTGGTATTTTGAAAGGGTTCGATATCTGTCATTATTTTTAAATGATTTATGCAATTTATTTAAATTATATCATTTTGGGTGTCAGTGGTCAGGTTTTTTTTTTAAATAATTATTTCCTGTTGCATCCATGCATGTGAAAATGATGGTTATTGAATATAAATTAGAATTTTTTTCAGTTTTTTTAAATTTTTTTACGTAGTTTTTAACACCGTATAATCCAAAAACATTCTCGAAACGATATTGAGTATTATAGTATAGGAAAAATATGTTCTGCCAACTATTTGCGTGCAGTGTTCTATGGCGTTGGTTGAGAATTCTGACGTTTCGACGGATTGCAAATCCCAGTATTAAGAAAAAAAGCGGCATTTCTACATAGCAAAACCGAATAAATCGAAATAATCTTTTATTTTCAAAACAATTCGCTATCTGTATCTTTAGTAGGTAGTTTTATACTATACTAAAGATGAGTGTGATATAGAGACTTCTCGTTGATTTTATCTACCGTGTAGTAGTTCGTGTAAATATCACGAAATTGCTAATATAAAAAAACTTCACTTTTATGAACAAATTAAAAAGTTAGACGCATTCGTAGGTTTTGATCGCTGTTGATATTGAATTAAGATCTAGGATTTATTTGTGTTCCAACGTTTTAGCTCTCATACTGAAACCGTTTACAAGGAATGGATTGTCAAGGTCTAAACTTTCCTTTCTTGTAAGTCGTAAAATTGGATGAACACTGAAGTTTTGTCACGTTATAGCACTCAAACACATTATTTTAAACAGAATTGTTGGAAAAAATATGCAGTACAATTTAACCCTGTTCATGGCCCTATATCAGAGTTTCCTGAACATTCAGTAAAAAAGGAGATCTTTTGTATATGATAATCCAAAAGCATACCAAATATTTCAATCAATAAACCTAATCCTGTTTGGATTCGCTTGTAATCTGACTGTGAGCGCCTGTATATTATAAGCTGGGTGTAATTGTTGTTTCTATGGTTGCACGCATCGTCAGTACTTCAGCCTCGGGCTAGCATTAGTTTTAACCCAAAATCCGTTCGTCCGAAGGCTCTGCATATACATCTAAAAATTTAATAAGCCATTGAAGATGAAATCTTTCGCATTTTTTGTACACAAATATGCCAAGCATTATCAAATGCTTCGTTTAAAAAATATACTACACGTTCAGGACACTTTATACTCTCAGAATATAAATCAAAGCAATTGTAAATGATTAAATAATTTCATTTTTCTCTGAGAAATTTTCATACATGATATGATGGCTGAACCGTTGACTTTTGATCTAGAGGTCTCCTGTTTTATCCACATCCTGACAGGCGAATTTTACACCTGTTTCGGTATGAAAACGATTTGTGTTGGCATTGTATTTGTTCAGGAAATATAAAAAAATAATATTTTTCCTTATTAGATATATAGGCAATTATGCATGTTATACAGCAGAAATATTTTATTTTGTACAGATTATTTTATGAATAAACTGAACGGAACAGCAATCAAGATTATGTTTTCAGACAACAGGTGATATTAACATCTTGTAAAATGAAGCTCCCACATATAAACGCGCATTGCACACTTGAAGATTGATGCTGCGTAAATTATTTAAAAATATAACGCTACTTAATTTTTAATGATTTAAATTTTTTTTTGAATTTAACTAAAATACCGCAGAATGACTATGATTCAATAAGTGATATGCAGGTATAATAAATAATTAACAACTTAATAAAAAGCATATATAATGCTTTGAAAGCTTCTGCCGAGAGACTATAATCAGCCGGTCTCCGGTACCCGGTGCGTGCAGATACCCCATACAAACTTTTTATCCATCACCCCCTATTAACATCTTTGCGTTTACCTGGAACAAGCAAAGGAAGCATCGACAGATGGTATGTTTTTTTTTTCAAGTAAAGCTTTACAATTTTACATCAACAAAAGAAATTGGTTCAATTTGTAAATTTGAACCAGCATTATTACTATTCTGTTACTACTTGTTAGCCAATAATATTGATATGAATACACATTTTTGACTGATAAAATATTTTTATAAGTGCATGTCAAAGACTTTACACAAAGTAGTTATTTATATAAAGCTAGGAAATATTGGATACCTTATATTGAGCATGAGGCTTATATCCGATAAGATATAATTCTCAAGAATAGTTTGATATAACAATATTAGGAATAATATTTATCTACGCGAGAGCTTTCTTGTAGGTTTGACATTTAAAAAAGAGAGGTTTATTTCATTTATATTTTCGATCGATTCCTCCATACAAATAAACTATAGAAACTGTAATATACTTAATTAAGTTATACCTCCTTGATGATACTACTTAAATACTAAATATTTTTTTTTTTTTGAGCTAGCGCTTTTTACTAACGACAACTTCAAACTATCAAAGTTATTGATAAAAGTAAAAAGCTGTCACAAAAAAATAATATCATAACCGGGTTGGTTTTATTTAAAATTAACACGAAGTAGTAAAAATTAAACACCAATCGTGAAAGAAATTGCTCACGTTTATTTAAAGCAGTTTGCAATTGTATTTTTTTATTCTAATGATAGATATTACTGTGATTATTAAAAGTATTATGAATAAGTTGTGTGATTTTAACAAATTATATCTTTTTTCGTAAATAAAGAAATACCAAATTCTTTCTTAAAATAATTTATGACAAAAAAAATTAATGGTTTTTATTATTAAGGTAAAACAATGTTTTAGTGAAAAGTGCGTTAATTTGATTACTTCAAAAAAACGATAGCTCTTACCAGAAACGCATGAGATGAGAAGCCCTGTGATTTACTGGAGATGGCTGGAGTGTGGAATTACCCACCATTAATCTTCCTGTCTAGGTTTCCATGGAATTAGCATATTTCCTACAAAAATATATATTAGCATCTGCGTTAATCATCCCACATCCTTTCATATTGATTGCTGTTATAAATGTGTCGGGCAGAAGGATACGCCGCGAGATCTGCCTTTGGGGATTTTTATTATTATGGGTTGCTAATAATATTGAGTTTTGTATTTCAAGGGTTAAAATCGGATTTTATTTCTCAAATATATGTATTTATAATAACTTCAGCTGTAGAATATTAGATATTAAGCAGAACATAGTGGAAGCATTGAAAAGAAGATAATCTAAAAACCATTAAAAAAATTCTTTCACATCAAGGTGAGGAAACATCTGAGAAAGACGCAACAGCGCTGAGATATATAAATTAAATCAAGATGCTGGGAAGTTAGATCAGTTAAAATTGGTCATCTCAACCGCACAGATGATCGAAAACTAGCGAAGAACAGCGACCACGAGAAGCATTAGACCAGACATTAAATTATTGAATGGTGTATTTGAAAATGATCGTACTTCGCATTAATAAATTAATATTGCGAATATTGAACCAGAACCGCTTACGCGTTTACGCAAACGAGTACAGGTCTCACCATTGGTTGATGATGATGAAAATTTTTTGATCGAGAGGCCGCAGCCGGAGTACTAATAGGTGTTTTCAAAGGTTTTGTCATTGGTTTTATTCGATGATTTTTTGTACCCGAGAAACTACAAAATCGATGACTAAAACGCAAGTGCTTTTTTTATCATAAGTAAATATACTATGCAGGGTGAATATGTAATTTTTATATTTAAAATTCTATCCTGTTTAAGTAATCTATACCCAGTATTTCACATGCAGATTATTTAAATTCGACTGCACGCGATGAGATAAATGCGGTTGAATTCTTTATTGTATATATAAAAGGCTGTATAATGTTTTTAAATTTGAACATAAACATGATTGTAGGGTTCATCCATAAATTGGCTAGACTATACCGGTAAACATTCTTTTGTGGCAGCATACTTGACCATTATCAATGAAAACTATGCAAAATATAGTGGTGGTTCTACCTTACCGACCCAACATCATTGCATGTCCTACCAAAAATGCACTTTTAAAGTTATATTAAACTTATTTAAACAATGAATTGGAATCCCACGAGACAAAAACATTATTTCCTATTTAATGTTTTTGTATGTACCATTTATTTAAAACATATTCTCAATTTAATAAATAATTATTAAGAAATGTCATCGCGCATATGAGTAATGTAATTAATAATTTATAAATTACATTATATATATATATATTAGATTATTATATTATGTTATATTATATTGAATGCCTAACTTAGCTAGAGATAATATTATCCGGGAGTGGCTATGTTCATTATGATAATCTGGAGCGTTAACACAGCTTGACTTTATGCCAATTAACTCAGTCAATGTTGATGATTTGATGATGCTGGCGCATAAGCGATAGCCTCCTAGCATCGTCATGTTGAGTACATCCCTAAAGATAGGATGTAAGGACCAAACTGATGGTTATACACCCCTTGTACCTGCTAATGCCTCCCTTCGATACCCAATCAATTAATACCTAATTAACATTCCACCGTACAGGTATCCAAATTGATTGGGCGAAGGTAGACTCATTATACACATCGCTTCAATGATCAGTGACTAGCGAGTTGCTAGGAGTCCTGGGCTCGGACAGGACAGCTAGAATTCCTAATTGGCCAAATCGCTTAATTTTAATATTTTCTGATTAAATACGCATCTGATTGGTCAATCAGATGCGTATTTATTACCCATTACGGGTTTATTATATTATTACTAATATAATAAACCCCGATTAGCCGGGGCACATTGATTCATATGTAGAGTATGACTGTTAAAAATTCTCTAAAAACGGAAGTGATTCGTCAGTACAAGGGTTCGTACACCGGCCATGTAAGCCAGGAGATGTGGGTTCAAATCCCACACAAATCACGATTATATTTTTCTGAGAGTTTCTTTAAGTCATCTTCTATATATGAACTAATGTGCCTAATCATATTAGTAATAATTTTCAGATTTAATGGAATAGAAACCCATTTGCAAAAAATGTGTCTCTATTGACGTCAGAGTCAATAGTCTATAGTCTCTCAATGAATCAAACGATTTGTCCATCTGCATCTAATCTTGCAACCTTGTAATTATCTGAGCTTAGTATGCTGACTAATTATCTCACCCTGATTTAAATCTGAAACTGTTTAGATCCCGTAGACTACAAGCGAGCGTGAACGACTATGAAGCGATTACAAAGTAGCTTGTAAAAAAACAATACTGAATCAAAACTGTCCATCCCACGAAATATATTAAATGAACAATAAACCCAGTAATGTGTGCGGCACGTCTTTATTAGTTAAGTTTTCCCATATAGCGGGAAGGGAATAAGTTTTTTCGGTGCAGAGAATTAAACCGCAGGAGCTCGGTGCTACAATGGCCAAATCAACCAAGTTCGGGCGGCGCGAACAATCGGCACACAAAAGTGTTTATTCCGCGAGACAGCCTCTCCCCTTTCGGTGCTCATTGTTGATTAAAAGAAAACGATTCGTGGAAGTTACCCCGAATGGAATCTTAGTATTTTTGTATTGGGGCTTTTGTTCCGCTCGCTCTGCCCGAAGCCAACTTATCCATATTGTTACTGATACCCACTACCGACGATTCGGTGCAGACCAAAAATTTTAAAAAGAGAAATCCAAATATGTTTTAAAAATTATTAACGGGTATTGAATGTCGCAGTACGAGAAACTTTATCCAGCGTTTCGGCAATTCAAAAACTAAAAACCGATAACTTGAATTTTTTTTTAAAAACTGAAAATGTGCTGAAAGTTTTGGACGCACAGTATGAAATTTAATATAGAAAACAGCCATTTGAAATGTGTATTACCAGTAATGCACTACGTGTCTAATATATATATAAGTATAAAAAAAATAAGTGGAAGTGATTACTTATGATTAAAATGGCACGAGGCAATCATAATGGCGACCACTTTACGGCAGCAATAACAGAATATCCGTCTTCTTCAGGAATGCATGAGATTCCCTGTAAGTGTTTGGTTTCCCATGGAAGTGCTGAAGGATGAGGCTCCTAACCGGAGTGAATGGAGGCTTCATCTCAGGATTGGATCTCCAGATCTGCCCCAGATCCTCTCGCTAAATTGTTTCTTCAACGATTCTGCGTTTCTCAACATGTGGGTAGCAGAGTATCGCGCAGCGTTAATATCCAACCTCAGTGTTTTCTTAAAATAATGAAAAAATAAACTACATTCAAATGGAAACAGAGATAATAAATATTTTTGACAGAGATTACTCAGTTAAATTCCATTTTAATATTTTTAAGTAATATACTTGGCACACGTTGGCATTATCAAACTGAGACACTTCAAATGTTACAGAAAAACAGAATGAAGGTTACCTTACAAAAAAATATTTCTGTATGTGTAGTTACTGTGTGTACAATACAATTTTACAAAAACAACATATTGTTAATATTCTTATCCAATCTTTCATTTCTAAGCAATATAACCATTTGTAAACTTGATTGTCAGCTATGGTTAATAATGTTTAGAAGAATAGTGCTCAAGTTTCACAAACGTGGAGAGACCTTCATCTAACAGATGATAGCAAACTCCGTATTGTATCAGTTTATTTGAACACTTGTTGAGTATAAGAATATATATATTGTAAGTTTACATATCAAAAGTGGTGGAATCTCTGTTTGTGTACTTCAGGGCGGCCGCGAAGTTTATGAATCGAAGGCTGCGCGGGGGGCTTGGAGGCTCGGGGGCTCGGGGGCTCGGGGGCTTGGGGGCTTGGGGGCTGGGGAGCAAGTCGGTTGGTTAGGTGCTACAAGGACGCCGCCCCGCGAGACCCTAACTGAATTAGATACGTGCCAGGGGCGCGAGAGCTCGCCGCCCTCTGAAAGAAACTTGCTTCACTTCCTTTCAGTACAACATCCTCCCTTGCGAGCACCCTCTGCGGATATGAGCAACTTCAAGTATTCAGCAAACTATTCGGATTGAATTTGTTCTTACAGAGCTAAGATACAGCGTTTTTATTTCTTCGTGTAAGTTTTTATGGAGTGACTTTTAGAATGCCACACTTCCATTTGATCAATGAACTTCCTACTTTTAAGCTCTAATGTAACATCTATGCTATACAATACTGAAGCTATGAAAAAAATACATCTAATATAATATGCTACCAAAAATATCAAATATAAAAGTATTCTATAGATACAAGACTATAAATATTAAATACTCAACACAATCAGCAAGTATTTATGTATAAATCACCAAAAACTGGTAGGACACTTGCATACTGCAATTATAATTTATTTAGTTAAAATGCTACGCCAAAAGACTTAAAACCAAAAGAATAACAATAATAAAAATTGTTTGTATAGAATAAGCAAACAAATTGATTTACTAAGAAATCAAATAACCATGTGTTGGATTTGAAAATTGACTTCGATTTTATATAAATATTTTTTAAATGCTTTATCAGTTAGTTTATCACAAACGATAAGTATTCAAAGTAAATAATTAAGAACTATACAGCGTGTGAGAGACGCTCTCCTCTCAGCATATTTCCTTTCCGCTACACGGTGTATATTCCGCATATATTTTCCATCTAGTCGCTGCAGCTTCAGTCTTCCTGAAGGCGGAAACAAATTACCGACGCGAGTTATGGTTAGTTACCGGGAGGGAGGAGGTTGGCGGGGCACGAGGCATGGGGCACGAGGCATGGGGCATGAGGCATGGGGGCGGTGATAGACGCAGGGTCGAGACGCGCCCCTTCACACTCTCCGAGTGATTCATTCAACTAAATATTCAAGTTATTTATTACACAATGTGTAATTAATATACGGATGTATTAAACATGTAACGAATATTATAACCTTTAGTGCACTAAATTAACAATATTCTAGGCTTTTTTTTAAAAATTAAATTAAAATAAAATTTTGTGAAATTACGCAATGACCATTTTTGGGTAGATTTGCAATGAATTGTGAATGTTTTAAAACAATTATTTCTGGTGTTACGAGACCATAGGTTTATACTATAATATTTTACAGATTATTCTAGAAATATACACATCGAGAGTTATTATGTTGCTAATACAAATATCTAAGTAAAAGTAATGATATAATAGAAAAAACAATGTGTGCTGTCTCAAGTCTCCGCGTGTAAGGCTGTAACCTCGCGAGGCGGCGGGACGCTTTTCATTTCACCCTATTCATGGGTAATTCAGAAGCGTTGTACTAACGGAAACTGACTAACGTGGTAATTGTAGATCCTACCCTCGCCCCCATTACCGCGGGGTGGAACTACTAAATTTCACAGCATGAATTTTCAGCCCACAATTCACCGCCGCTGCAGAAAGCACCTTTCTTGGTGGTATGGGTGTTGATATAAATTAGAATAAATACTATGAGCATGTGTTAAAAAGCTGAGTTTTTAGGCAGGCAGTGGAGATTTAAAAAAAATAAATCATTATCGATCATATAAACAAATATAAATCTAAGTATATTAAAAATATGCCGTGAATGATTTATTGAAATTAATAAAATTTATATCATTTACACACAATACAGAAGTTTTTCAATAAACAATAAATACAAATATATCTTCCTTATGGAAACAATTATGTATTACGGTTTTGCTATATATCAACACAAATACTATTATAACATAAATTTATATATATCTCAAGAGCAGGTTTATTTGATATATTGGAAATCATAGAAAATCTGTACACCAAACGCTTTTTTCTAGAGACAATCTAAATCTTCGGTTATTTTTTCGGAAGATAAATTTGGTTTGGCAGGATTCAAACGCAAGACTTTATGATCATCAAGTATCTGTAATAGCAACCAAACCACAAGATGCTAAAAAGAATTAAACTAAAAATATACCAAACTAGGCACATTAGAAGTACGTTTCTTTCGTTTGTGGTGAATTGCGAAGGGTGCGATTATTCCACCCTTGCTCCCTCAGCAGCTCGCGGGTTGTTTCCTCGCCTAATGCGCCGTTAGCGTGGTGCTCCGGGGGTTTATTTTTCAGTTTAATTTGAAGGAAATGCTTCACGTATTACGTTATTAGTGATTTGATACGCTCTTTCACTTCCCGCCGAGAAGTTACCTTGACATTCTCCACATTAATATAGTTGATGTTACTTTTTGGAGAAACTGAATATTCCATAGAGACTTTTCACACGTAAAGACAGCAAACTTAGGTTGTATAATTATAAAATATATCTTGTTAGTAGCGTATCTTATAACGAAATCTTACAACGTACAGCGTACATAAAAGGGAACCTCTGCAATATCCACGTATTTAGAATTTTTTACATTAGATAAACATATGCAAAATAGTTTATTCCATATCTTAGAAGACAGCATCTACTATATATATATATATATATATATATATATATATATATATATATATATATAGTATATAGTATATATGGTCAAAAGTACCGTTATAGTCATGAGGCGTGAGTTCGATTTCTACCTGTGTCTCGAAAAAGGTAATTTTTTAATTGTTTCAGATTTTAAAATAAAATTTTGGCAAAATAAATTGGACAATGAAAGTATTAGGAATGAAAAAAGCATTCTTTGAAGCTCGTCTTTAAAATTTTTTTATATTATTTTTGTAGAAAAGAAAACTCAAAAAACGATGTATTTCAGGATCAGATAATACAAAAATCACTAAGGTTGATCCGTATTTAAAAAAAAAACCTAAAATATAATTAAACTCGTAATCAATAAAACGGTGATTGGTTTGATTTGTCTAATTCGTAGTTTTCTACGATCGCTTATGATAAAGTGATGAGACGGAAATATATTTATCCACCTTTACTATGGTTCCTTCCGAAACGAAAGTGGGGGTGGACTTGTTTAATATTGTGTAACATTATATCTGTTTGTCTGAAGAGTATGTGGGATGTTAACTGTCAATCAAGATAGAAATATATTATTTATCTAATATTTATATATATTTTACATGAAATAACTTCTTTGAATGTTCTTGCGAAAGAATTTATCTGAAATTTTGGGAAAATGACTTGTAATCCATAACAATGATAAGCTAATCAACATGATAAATCTCTACTTTCACAATGTAAAAATGTAATAAATATCAGTTTAATAATTTTACAGTAAAATTAGTATTTGTTTTGTTGTTATTTAAAAATCTAACAGTTCTGTATAATTTGAAATTTTAAGATTGATTTCGAGTTTACGGATTTACATACATAACACATGGTTATGTATGTAAAATTATAAAATATATGGTAATATTTGTATACTGATTATTTTATAAAACGAACGGTTTCGCCCACAGTATCATATAAGTTGGCATTAATGGGCAGAATAAATGAAAAATAAATAAAATATTTTATGTTTTTAGGTATTCGGATCACACATAAAACGTCACAGGTGGAATTCGAAACCACATTCGCAGCCGAGCACAGAATAAATGGCGCTCTGCGACTGAGATACTTATGTACTTGAGTTACTTGTTTACTTTGTCACTAATTTGAGATATTCCTTGTGATTTATTTTCAAAACATCTGAACTGTGAACTCCTTATTTGTGGTTGGTTTAATCTGGTTTTGCATTTAATCAAATTCATGTCATTAGCTACTGTCAATTAAACATCTCAGCAGGTAGTTTACCTGTATACCGTAATCGCATTGAGGCTTCAATACACCATTTAGGTTACGAGAATCAAGACGACGGTGTGCCGACGTCAATCATAAATGCCTACACACACGTGTCTGATAGAGCACAGTTTACTTACAGCACCTACTGCCTCCGGGGCAGGGCTTGTGTGCATTACTAGTACTATCAGACCTCAGTTAGTCCTCTTTACTTTGAGTGCTCCACCGACGTATATAGTTGCATAAACACAACTTGTGTTTTAACCATATTTTAACATTAAGACATAATTACCGATAAACTTTACATAATATTTAACAAACCTATAGTTTTAACCATACTGGTTTGATTATGATGATGTATTTTCAGGATGACCAATTCACACATAAAATAGCGAAAAAAATCCTGTAATATTTTTCAGATCCCACCAAATTTCTCTCATTGTTTTGTTTTGTGAATCGATTACCAAAAAATATATGTAAAACATGAATTACTAAACAAACAGAAAGGAAAACAAAGTACAATAAATCAAATTCAAAATTGGGAGAAGTACGTTTGTATCCCATATGTATTTCTAAAGAAATTTGAGGTGTTTTCTAGTTGTTTTGCGAGTGAAAATGTGTTTTCAGTAAGTATGGCAGGTTCATAAAGTGAAAATATTTTCATAAAGTACAATGAACTTGAATAAATCAATGGATTGAGATGTAAAACATAAACATTTAAATATACTTTTTTAAATATCATTGATCGATATCTATAAGTGCATATAAAGATATAAAAAATTCATATTGTATATGAAATTAATACAAAAAATAAGTCTCGTTTTTTTTTAAATTGTTGGTAAATCGGTTATCGCAATTCGATACTTTAAATTAAAACAAAGATATTTTTCAACACACTCGAGCACTCGTACACGTATGTGAATATAACCCTGTTTGACGGGAAGCACAGAAGCCACCCACCCTTTAGTTCACCACCCCCTTCAGGCATATTTATGGGCGATAAGGCATCTGTCATGCTAAACAACTGATGACAAGCCAAATTAGTTTGGATATCTGCGGCCCCATCGGCTGGAGATTAGAGACAGTGGTTGATATGAATGCTTACATTTGAGAGATGTTCTATATATTGACTTAGCTCCATAAAATATGTATATACCGATGATTATCAAAACGTGATGAATTTGAAGGTTATCATTCTATTATCTTATATCGAAGCCTTTAGCAGCTGAAATTTTATGATGTGTTGAAAGTTTAACCGATTGGACAAATAATTGTAAATAAAAGTCTATAAGCAGAATATAAGGATATATTAAAGAAAATAATTTGAAGTAATGAAGGTAACATCCAGCTTTTAATGTTATGTAAACATGCTCCCAACCTGGAAAAATTACTCAAGTATTTTATTTTAAATATTAAAATGTAATTCCTCTGTCAAAAATATCGATTACTTTGTAAAAAATACAATAACAAAACCAGGGAAAGTTATAAGTAGCAGGATTTTTTTTAGTTCAGATATCTCTAAATTTTGGTAATATTAAGATTGTATTGTATAAAAAGTCTGCTATGTGAAGAAAATATTTATTTAAATATTTACGATATTTTAATATTTAAGAAAATTGCAAACTTTCACACTTCTTGTGTATGGATCCACAAGATCATGACAAACTACAGGAATATTTTGATTTCAATGCAATTGATGAAATCTACCCCATAAGCATACTAAAGATTAATTGAAGTCACTACATCCTCACAAGAGGTCGAAGTTATAATACACGAGTAAGTCCTTACTCCAATTTATACAGACATTACTAAATTACACTATACATCTAAATTCGTAAATACATGTGAATTTAAAAGAAGATATTAATCTTTCAGAATACTTTTGGATTTTTTATTGTATTTTTGAAGTGGGCTGCGCTTTGATATGCTAAGTGACGTCTAGATGCTCTTCGCAAGTGTTTTGTGCGATGCGGATGATGTTTTTGCCCAACGCGCGTCTTCCGGATTCAGTGCAGAATCTAACTCCGCACCGCGCCGAAGTAATAGCGAAGTTCGGCCAAAGTTAAAGATATTTTTAAGAACGGCGTATCCGTAAGAGCTTTTCCGGATGTTTCGAACGAGTAACCGAAATGGAATTAGCAACTAGACTCTCATGCTCGTCTGATACTCTATGTCAAAGAAAAATCAAGCTACTTTGCCAACATGCATGCTCTCCTTGTATTGATTGATTTATTCTCATATATAAATATATATATATATATATATATATATATATATATATATATATATATTAATATACAAACATATATATTAATATACATACATACATAAATATAAATATAAATGTCATCTTGGCCGTTGCACCTAGTCTCTTTCATGAGCATACAGATCTTTCGCGAGGTTTTCGGTCATCATATATTCACCTTTTATTCATGCATCACATATTTTATATATATATATGTAAAAATAAATATATTTGTCTTTATTCATTTTTGGTCTCACTATGCTTCTTTTGTTGAAACTCTTCTCCTAAAAAATATAAATAAATTAATAATTAGCATTTTTGCTTTTTTCAAAAAGAAAGCCGTCATGGTGTTTAATTAAAAAATTAAATAAACTGGTGGTTTATCTGAGTAATGGATTCAGCATTTTTCATTCGTCAACAGATTGAAATATTTTCAGGACTTTTGTCATGAAAACGTCAGCAAATTTAGGGATGCAGATCATTTTCTACCGGCTGGGACCCTCGCAGCTCCTTTAATTGGGCGCATTCGCAGCCAAAAGCCCACATGCCCAGGGCTGGAGAGAGCAAATAAAATAAAATGTTGTTTAAATAACGAGGCGTATTTTTATTTTTCAAATAAAGGTCATCATGAGATTAGATCCAGTAAAAGTGATTACTTTTAATTAACAATTAATCAAGCTCTTTTATTTTATAAAAAAACTTGAATTATCGCCACAACATAGGTGGAACTCGTGGCCTAGTAAATGCTATTCTAAAAAAAAAAACGTGTTTAATAACGTGTTAATTTTCATTTATTATCTGAAACTTTAGTTAACCTAAGAAAACACCAAAAAATAATTGAACACTTAAACACAGATTATAAAGGTGCAAAATAAATAAATTCAGTCTAACCCTGAAAGTGCCAAAAAATAAGACTATAAAGAGTACATTTAATTCAAACGAGTCAATTATTCAAGGGACCGGTCTGAGGGGTGAGCGGGGTATCAGAGAAAATATGACATTTAAATTTTAAATTTATTCAGCGAGGAGGTCTGCGTTTTCACCGATAGATGAATTTGCTGCGCTCGTGTGCATTGTTTCCGGGTACAGAAATGTGAAAAATCGCGTCCCCGGGGATCGAACCCCTTCCGTAATGGTATTGCATTAAATATTCACGCTTGATGGTGTCTTGCTATTGAAACAAGGAGACAGTGGAGGACTGTTACGAAAATCATGGATAGTATATAGAAAACAGAACATATTAGCCAGGTCAAGAATATATATATATATATATATATTGAACAAATGTTATTTAATAAATTAAGTTACATAAGTCAAACAATATTATATAAATATTAATGAAAAAATTAAGCTGTTACCAAAGAAAACGTGAAAACAAACTACAAGAACCTTCTCCCGAGATGTAACCTGATTTATCGTCAAACAAGAGCACTCGCTGTGTCTTTCAAACTCAAAGTTTTCATTAAATCAAAAGAAAACAGGCAAACAATGCCAAAGTTTTTAATTTTCAAGTAAAAGTTCCGTGGAAGAAAGGCTTCGTAATAAAAATAGAGCTCGTGTTGTGTGGTTGGGTTTATTTTGAATTTATAACGTGGAGAGATACAAAATAATTAAAATAACGTTGGTGTTAAAAAGCACTTCGTCGGTTTTTTTCTTTGAAACTTTAAGGTTGTTCTGGACCTTAATGCATTTTATAAAATAGTTTTTATTTATTTATAAGCCTGGCCTTCTGATGGGGCCTGTTACATGACAATTTATTAATTACAGATTTTGTAGCCTTGTTTATAAGGTATATATTTTTTGAAAAAGGCTTGAGGTCTACAAGCAAAGCGCTGAAACATTTATCGAAATTTGACGTACCTCATTATCTCACAAATAAAGTCAACCTGCAGCGTCCGTCAAAACCTTCAAGCCTTGCAAAAACTTCAACTCTCCAGAGCTTTCAGCCTAAATGTTTAAGATTACGACCATACTTATCAAAACTTTCTAAAGGTCTTATTCAATGGGTACATTCATAGATTTAAGCAGCCATTGCTGTTTAATGATTTTGTGATTTCTTGGGTTATAAGCTGCTTGGATGTCTCTGAACTTGTTTTTCTACATTTTTCAAATTACTATTTTACTACGACAGTCTTTTTTAATCAAATATTTTGTATTTCGATTCATAATAAAGTATATATAAATTTATTCATATACTTCAGATTAACTCTGCCTTGATGCTATAACTATGAGAGTAAAAAAAATAATTGCCAATTCAAAGGCGCCTTCGTCAATTTTCAATAATTTGCATTTTTTATCTTCCTTCATTCTATTGGCATTGTACGAAGGCTGGTATATCAGAACGGCTTTAATAAGTCCAGTCGAATTTGAATAATCAAATATTTAATTCAAAACTTGTGTAACGAAATTCAAATTTGTAATTAAAATCTTTTTTAATTTGATTCTCCTCATTATTATTCATTCACTTTTAATCCTTCGTATATTTCAATACAGCCTGGAAAGGCAATCAATTCTCGGGTGGAAGGCTCCATCATAATGCACATATTTTAAAATTTATAAAATGGTTGGTTGCATATTTACAGTATTTCATATTGTTTTTAATGCGTTTGGTTTAGTTAGATAGATTGCCGATCTTGTCGACAATTCACCGTAAAACCGCAAAAGTTAATATCAATCAATCTGAACGTGACGATTTATAATACACTTAGTCTAAAATATTAAATTGAAAGAACGCAAAAATATTCTATTCTGGTAATAATAAATAAGCAATATTGCAAAAGTTCAATTATCATTATACTGAAATATTTAAAATGAAAATAATGATTTAAACTTGATTCATCTCCGGTATTAAATTTTTTGTGTCCTCTTTCAAAGCGTACTAATGTCGTAAGTTCCACGGTTTTATTTTCATCCTTCCAATCTAAACAAAAAATATGAATAATAAAATGATCGATTTCGTAAAAAAAATTTAGACTTAAATAAAAAAGAAGTCTCAGGTGATCCGGTGAGATTGCAGCAATGCAATGAAACATTATTTTTGAGGCTTTTTCTCGTCGTCAAAAGTATAAGGAGCGAAATGAAAAGATATTTGGAGCGAGACAAAACCTGCCTAAAGATTAATCTGTGAAAATACTGATGGTGATGATGATGGATTTTTTTTTAAATTTATTGTCCGCGTAACGAATCTAGTCGATATTAAAGTTATTTATTTTATGTAAATTAAAACTGGGTATAGAATTACATATTCTTTGCTACTGATATGCAAATGTGATATTAAATATTTTCATTATTCTTGTTTATTTAAATACAGAGATTTGAATATTTCAATAACAGATGGCGGCATATTAATTAACAAATTTGAAGGGATTAGGCTGTATTGCTTATTTAAATTTGAAATGTGGGCTGCATACGTGGGGGGCACGCGGGGGGCCCACTTTAAGGTATCTTATCATGAGAAAAATTCATTAAAGTTTTTTTATTTAAAATATTATAGCTGGGTTAGTGAAAAAAAGCTTGATCAAATCTTATATCACTTTAATTCACTTTAAAATATTATACTAAATTTTCTTTTGTTTGTCACAAACTACTTATTCAATTTATTGTCTCATTAAAAATAATATTTTAGTAACCAAATTGGGTCTTTTTAATATCCTGACCAATTGTATACGATTTTTTAAATTAATGCAATTTGATTTAATTATTTAAAATCAACCTTTCAAAATCTTACTTAATCTTACAAAATCTACTTATTACTTGTATTGTAACATCTCCACAGTTATGATTCATCATGGACGATGTGCGATCAAGGTAGATCCGATGACTTTAAAACTGACTGTAACGAAACGAGTGATGAAAATCATCCAAGGAATCATTCGAGGAACGCTATAGCTCAAAGCAACATTTAATTTTTTTTTGAAAAATAACCAAATGCCACGAATACAACGAATTATTTATTTTAACCATACATGCTTGTTATATAAAAACAAAAAGTAAAACATTATTATTTCTTATAAGAGAATACACGTGATTTATTTGTTACTGTGTGGACGCATATTATAAAATAAAATACCTGAAGAAAAAAAATTACCTAGGTAACTTATTTTACCGAAAAAATTAATCACAAATTTGGATTAAATTAAATTGCTCGTGAATGTTCATTAGACTTGCCTTATCAACGTCAAAGCTCGGATTTTTTAATTACTTATATCGAATAAAAAGCGTCCCCATAGATTTACTTTCATTGGGGGTCACTGCTATCAAGTAGGGAGACAGAACGTTAAGCAACTTCTTTGAAACAACAACTACACGTGAAAAATTTAAATATTAATTTATGTCTTGAATAAAAACACAGAAATATGTAATCAATATTTAATAAATAAATTCACACCCACAATGCACGTTTGAGAGGAAAGATATAAAAAAAATGTGTACATACATTTTACATAGTGTTGAATTCTTGATATATAAAATATAATTAGCATGCATTTGAAGGTTTTTACAAATGTTTTTAAAAACCAGGTTATTTTAAGATGTATTAAAATGGAAAATTTTGCCTATTGCAGTGCTTTTTCTCTTACAGTTACCCCAGCACGCAAGTCGTTTAACGCGATTGCCTTATAAAAAGTTTCAAAAGGCTCGCGGGGAGGCCGCCTGACAAATGAAGCAGCACTTAAAGTAGAAGACAGTTTGATGTTTCTTTGGTTTTTGTGTTTTACTGTTCAGATAAAACTTCATTTGATACGATTTTAAGATTGGACAGAATATTTAAACCATTCAGTCTGTCCTATAATTCACATATGTACTTGATATTTGTCCAAGAGATTCCCGATTCCAATCTACCATAGATAAAGCAAAACTTTTTCTGATTTAAATTTAAAAAATTATCACATACAGGTTTTCTGTTTCAGGTTCAAAAAAAATACACGTAATTTGTAAAATAGTTAAATGATACATTTATAATATAATTTCTCAGTATTTATTTCTGGTAAAATCATCCAAAAAATATTGTGTATTTTAAATTAAGCATGCGTGTTGGATATGTTGCCACTAAGTATTGATTTTATTTTAATTTACCGAGGCAAAGTGTAGAGAAAAGATAAAAAAAACTTTACGCAATCGCCTTCATCCCTGCTTCTTCAATGTTTGGGGGAAAATGATGATGGATGTTTTGATCCAAAAATAGTGGATTTAAAAAAAAAATCCTCTTTGTTAAATAAACTAAAATAATTTGAATAATCACATACCTTTCAGCCCTAGACAGTGACTATGTTGTAATTTGCGAACCTCCTTCGAGATACCTCCCACCCATCTCTCCTTCCGCAATGTCAACAGAAGGTGAATGTTTCAGGACTGTGAACTGTTCAAGGTGAATGTCTAAACTATATAATTTTAAAAATATATTAAATGCTGGGAGAAATAAGTACGTAAGAAATCAATCAACACGGTTCATTTCTTTATAATCGTATATTATAAGTTAATATTAAGTATTTATATATTTGCATTGTTTATTATTTAGCTTTTTAATGAATCTCAAACAAAAGTCAAAATCAATTCTCAAAAAATAAATAAAATTCTTAACCACTTCTCCTAGCTTTAAAAATTCATTCAAATATCGTTGTTCTTTAACAATCGATACCTCAAACCGTTGCATTTAAAGTGCTTTAGATATATACATATATATTTATATATATATACAATAATTGATTGATGACATGTGGTAGAAATTATTAAAAAGTCGTTTTGATTTTAATTTTTAGAAAAAAAAAGGTATGTCATATATTTTGACATTTGTAAATTTCACATCCTTTGTATACCTTTTAATAAAAAACCTAAGTAACTTCAATTCCTAATATATTTAATAATTTTTATTTGCTTGAAGAAGTAATTTTTAAAATTATCTTATGATAACAAGTAATTCCCGTTAAAGCCAAATAAGAAATAATATAGTAATCTATTCAAACAAGAAACGACAACAATAGCAACACATCGCAGCAGATCGTGGATTCGAGTCTTATTTTGTTGCGATGATACTTTTTGACGACGTTTTCGTTGTTTTATGCGTGGGTTTTCCGAAATTGTGTTCATAATGAACTTTCTTAGCCGAAAAACGCAGATTATTAATATTTATAAAAACCACCTCTTGGAATAAAATTTATGTACTGAAAAATTATGTTTATTTTTTTTTAAATATTATTGCAAAGGTTTTTGCTTCTGTTTTCTTAGAGATATCTATTTCTTTGACAAACAAAAATAGTGCAAGTACTTGTTGCATGCATTTCGATTCTGAGTACGAATAATAACCGAATCCAAATATGCCATGTTCCTCGCGAGCCCGGCTCGTGCATGCAAAGTGGATGCCATCATTTTGTCTCATGCAGTTGTCGAGGAGAATATTTTCTTATCGCATTTATTTTACGAAATCGAATTTAGGGCGTCACCCTTTGACTTGCGGGGATGGAGATGTGAGAGGGTGCATAATATCGACGCGCCCTGTGGCTCTGAAGCCTTGAAATTTCCACGAAATTGTCAATTATAATAAATTTTACATTTTTTTATTTATTTATATCCTGTTTAAGTCCACTACCCTGAGGTTCTCAAAACTTATGTTGTTTTGCATTTTAAAAAAATGGTTCTTTGTTTAAGATGAGGTGTAATGAGTAATTTTCAAGTCGTTAAAAGCAATCGTCCTAATCCTACGCCACAATATCATGAATTAGATAAAATAAGAGAAACAATATGGATTAATTCAACGACAGTATTAAAAATAACTTTTTATTACATTGGACATTGTAAAATTATTTGGCTCAATTTTTTATAGTATTTTATTTGAAAACAGTTAAATGATTTTAATTTCGTGCTGTACTATCGTAACATTAAAAAGAATAAATAAAGATAAGGTATTATTAGTCACGAAAGCTGAGAAAATATCCTTCCGAACATTTATTAAAAACACATGAAGTCAGTTTACAAATATATATAACATTTATTTACTGCTTCACTTAGAAAGCACATTTTAAAAAAGACGTAACTTTTCTCGTCAGAATTCAATTATGTTCATAAATCATCGCAAAGGACATTCTTGCACACGTCCACACTACAATCCGATAATACACAGGCTTTCAACACCCTTTGGGAAGCTGTGCCGGGAAGGGATGGAGCCAGCTCATGGGGTGGCATTCTATTTCCAAACAGACGGTGCAATATATTTAGTAACAAGTGACAATTTTCTCACAGACACAACCACTCCACCACGCATACATATATATCTCACACGTGCACACAAAGCATCTTTTATAATACTCTTTTATTCATTTAATTTTTTTTTTATTGTAAGTTTAAAAAATATTTTAACCATCAGAGGAATCATAACTAAGTTCAGAATATAAAAGTATAATACACTATGAAAAATAAATAATGAAAGTAATGTTGCAAAGCAGGTACTATATATTTTCATTATTATTTTAATTATTTTAACATTGTGCATACATAATTTTGGCATTTAATACAAAAAACATCCTTATATCCTTTTTAAACTTTGATCGCTTTAAACCTCTTGCTTGCCTTTCTCTCCAACTCTGCATGGTGGTGTGGTTAATAGACTGCTCGTGCAAATTATTTGAGCATAAATGTCTTCTTTTTAACAGTTACATAAGATTTGTTTGCCGCTAAACTCAATATGTTTTTCTAATTAAATTATTTCAAGCAAAAAAAATACTCACACGGTCTTTATAAGCTCCAGATCTAGTAATAAACGATTAGCTTTTAAAAATTCACGCTTCGTTAACAAATAGTATTATTTTTGTCGTAGATAAGCTGTGGCATAATATATTTACTAAAATAGACAACTTTAGGCCACAATTCTGAGACTGTGAGATTGTAATCTAATCTGATGGAAAAAACTCAAATATCAAATATACATCATCAGCTGACCGAAATGTGTGAACTGTGTTTTGTATATTTTAATATGCAATAGTTTTTTGTGGAAATACAGTTTACAGTAGAAAACTTTTTAATTAACAATTCAGACAGATTATTTTGAATTCAGTGCCATTGTTTAACTTTTGTCACATTGATAACAAAATCACAAGGAAAAGTGCAAAATATTGAACAACAGTAATATTATTTTGATCAGTTGGTAGATGTCATTTGAATCACTAGTAAATAAACGAGAAATTTGATTTTTTTAAATGACTTGTTACAGGCAGTGTAATCCAGAGGCATGCAATCCTCATCGTATCTTGAAATGTCGTATTTGCAAAAGTTTTATGCTCAACGTACATCCACTCATCTGTTTTATGCTGACAGAACTGAATGAAAGCCACCAGTCAAAAAAATCTTAGATATTCTTTAAAAAAAAAACAGCCACTGGCTTCCTCAAAGAACCTTAATTATTGATACGTAAGCATCAACTGCGTGATTATAAACGTCGAGGCTATTTATTGTGGGGTTGTTCGACTTTGACTTTTTTCCAGAGTTTTCAAATATTATTCATGCATCTGTGGATGTTGCGTCATGTTTTAATATATTATTATTTTTTTAACTAAAACGTTGAAATATTGATTGACATTGCTGAGCGCTTATAAGGCTATTGTGTTCTTTTTTTATAAAAAAATAATTTGCCAATTAGACGACATTTGGGATTTAGTTTACCGTGATGTCTCCATCTCAGGTAATCCCGACCTGGATGACTTAATTTCAACGATTGTCAACTCTTGGGACGCCTTCATCCATTACGGCTGAGTAATCACTTCCTCGTGATTGATTTTATAAGCAAGTCATCAGCGAGGCCTGCCATACTGCGGCTGCGCCAGTGTCCATCGGACGGTTCCTTCATTATATTGTACGAGTAGCGTCCAGAGGCGTGCGGGGAGTGCTGAGAGAGATTTTCTAAAACATCAAAAAATACGTTAGTAGTGACCGACACATGTATATTTAAATAATCAATATTTTTGACAGAGATTCAATTTTAATATGGTTAATATAATAAAATCACTAAATAAAATAACACGTGGAAAAATCACAAAAGTATTTATTAATTAGACTTTTTCCTGTTCCCAAACCTGAAGAAATGGCTCGGAGGACGCCGTTTCGCCAAAAATTATGAAGTCATGACCAAAACTTCGCACTATTTCGAGGACCTCGACAAATTCTACCATTCAGAAGGGAAAAAAAATGGAACATCGTCTTGAAAAGTGTATCGCCCTAGAAGGGACCTAGGTTGAAAAATAAATGGTCAAAATTTAAAAAATGTTGCGTTTTCTTCTGTAGGCCGGAAATACATCGAACGACCCTCGTACGTATCAAACATACATATACAAGAATACATATTTTTAAATTTTAATTATACATTTTTAAGTGTTAATGTTAAGTGTTAAGTGTTAATCATACTTTACAATATTTTAAATTTATTGAATAGCATAAATTTACTTCTTTTTAAAAAATCATTAGTTTAATGAACATTTCATTATTGTTTTTATACAATAAATTTATTTAATTCGTTACTTAATAATTGACGTGACGAACCGCCCGTGGTTACTTGGCCTCTGGCTCGAACAGACATGCTGTCTCTTTCTGCATTCATAGCACTATAGTTATACCAAAACTAATCAAAGTCTCTTTTAAATTTTATGATTTCTTGTGGTTAAAATTTATGTGTAAGCTTTGACGTTTTAGTAAATAATGTTGTATTCTTGGGTTTTAAACTGCGTTTTTTGTTGAAGTTTCCGACCTTTCAGACCCAGTACTGGAGCCATTTACAGAAAAAAAAAATACTTTCTATGACTTTTCTTATTCCTGGGTTTTTATGAGTCAATTGCACGAGACGAAAAATAATATTGCGAATAAAAAGAAACCAAATTATTTAAAAAAATATATATTACCTTTATGTAAATGGCTTACGTATTAAAGAGTATTTCTACGGAGAATGATTCTAACTAACACAAACTCTTACAACTAAACTAGTTTTGATAGAACGAAGTTCCACAAAACAGTGTGTGTTTTCAAAGAAAAATAAACACTTAAAATTATTCCACAACGACAGCGTTCTCCGATTCATCGGCTCGAGATTTTTTAGCTCCAAACAAGAAGATATTTTTTATCAAAAAGTTATTGTAGGATTATTTTGGCCTACCGACCAATCATGACTCAGCAAATTCTTGTTTTTTTTGTCAACACAATATCTGCTCGCCTCCCGATGTCCGTGATTATAGTAATTTGACTAAAATATTTCAACAATCTATTTTATAATGTATATTAATAGCGTACCCAGTGCGCGCGTGCACGCCTTTTTTGGCCGAGCCAACTTCGAAGCCAACCTGGGCATCTTGAACAGTGCAAATAATATGTTTTTAAGTTAATAAGACGTGCGCGAAATAAAAAGATAGATCTTAATTCGTTTTTTATGATTTTTGTTGAACTATACAAATCATAAGATTGTAAGCATAAATGTTTTATGATAGAAATAAAATACCCATACAATATTTTTTTATTTACTCATAATTGTCATACATAATTAGAGTAAATCTCTTGATGAAATTTTAATCCAAAGATTTTTTAAACTTACAATAAAAAAAAAAAATTAACGCATTCAATCTAAAAACCTTTTATATATATTGGTATATATATATATATATATATATATACATACATATAAGTGTTTGTATGTGTGTGTATGGACGGCACTTCTCTCTTCCGGCTACCGTAGCGGAGTGACTCGGCTGTTCTCTGTGGGGCCGCCAAATTGATTCTTTTGTGACCGCTCCGATTAATCTAATCCATCTGCAAGCAATCGCCTATGTAAATTTTTATTTACGGTCATTTCCTTGAACAAATTTTAAATTGAAAATCTACGCTTCTGCGCAATGGCCGGGAACCGAGGCAATTGTGTAAAAAACGAACGAAGCTTTGTTTGCTTTGATGGGGTTTCGTTTAATCTAAATCAAAAGGTCCTGCGCATGTATGGAATCACGAATCTATCTTTTGTAATTACGTGCTTGTCGTTGAATTTATACTCTTTTTAGTAAATTTACTAACCTTCACCATCTTACAGCTATAAGATTCAACTTTTTTACTGTATGGAAACGGTTATTTCACAAAAAGTAGCAACATTTATGACCGAATAGTATTAGTATATATATGATACATGTTTATTAATTTTTGATTTCTATTATTGTATTATTTTCAATCATAATAAAGCCATTCTAAGAGTCCCACTGCCAGCCAGCCTAGTATTGCTTATACTAGGCCTATTATAAATAAAGCCACTCGTAGATATTATATTTTTACACCACCAAAAGAAGCATTAAAATTTTCAACGTAGGCAATTTAATTTAAGCAAGCTACTTCTCACTACAGAGTAAACAAAGAACCAGACATGCATGTCTAAAAAAATAATACACACTTTAACCTCTCAAGGACGGGAGGTGCGCTCGCCACCATTTTGTTTTCTTTTTTATGACGGATCGTTTCGTTTTTATCAAACGCGCTTTCTCTCGCGAGCAGCGCAAAAAGCGAGGGAAATAAAATTTGAATATTTGAATTTAGAATGCGGGGGATGAGGGTGGGGAGGGGTGGGAGGAAATATGGAGGGGGGAGGGGGGAAAGGTCCACCCCTCGGCGACTTTATGACAGGATCAACATTTTGATGCTTCTGTATAACAATTTGCTTTTAATAGTTTTACCTATTGTTACGCCTTGTGTTATTAGAGTTGTAACATTTTATATTTTGTAGCATGTCTAAGAGACACACAAAAGTGTATATTTTTTACAGCGTACTTGCTGTGAATTTGTGTGTTTGTGACGAATTACTTAGTAATTTGATGAAAGTCTTATGAATAAATATTAATGATTGAAAACACAATCGAATCAAAACACTGACAAAAAATAATTAAAATATTTCAATAATATTTTTAGATATGCTTGTTCAATGTGTAAAAGACTGTAAAAAGGAAAGTATCACATAGGAAATTGTCCTCGATATTAGAAGCAAACCATATTACAAGTCAAATCTTTTGTAAAAATATAAACTCCTTAGAGATTTTAAATTTTTGACTGCGAGGCGGCTCGACGATAAGCTGTTGTATTTTTGTATTTTGTATTCTTAATTAAACACAATAAAATACGAAAAAGCCTTATGAACTAATATTTACTATACGTATAACCTCCCCGTTTCCCCATTCTGTTGCTTGTGCGTTGCTGCTATTCAGTACCCTGAGAGTGTGTAAAGGATCGGTAATGGAGTTGTGGACTTGGAATGATTGTGAAGGGATGGGCTTTGGAAAGATTTTGTCGAGATGGGGGGGGCTCCTGCTATTGTTTCTGTAGCCTGCTGTAGGAATAGAATCAGATCTAAACGCCAGAGCTTTCTAATAAAATAATTATAAAATAATTATATTGGACAGCAGCAACACGCAGACTTTTCTTTTCAATATAAAACTGCGGTGCAGAAAGACCTGAGGACCCATTACACCATTTTCCCCTTAGAAAACCACGAAGACAGGCTCAGCATGAATATATGGCCAGTTAAATGGTCGCTAATCACGTCTGAGGAGAAGTTCTTGACGAAGAAAAATACATATTAAGTTGTATTAAAAGCGAACATTATTGCATGAAATTAACATGATGACATAAATTTCACTACAACTTCATATAATTGCCAATATTAGTCTGCTACTCGCTAAAGGTCTTGAGTTCGATAAGTAGTTTATTTTGTACTTTAGTAAACACAAAGCTTATATATTAACACGTAAATTATTACAAACTCGAGTAAATTTGCTTGCAACAGTCTTATATTTCAGGATTAAACAATTCGGCCACTGCACAGTGCACCCGACCCACCCAAACTGCAATATTTGCGGACATTATTCACGAGGTGTGCCTGTATGAGTAAAGCCTGCTCTGTAATTGGGGTTGATCCTGCTGTGCAGCTGGGGTCGTCTGAAGGGGAGAGAAAATTTAGATGATAGCATTCTTTTAAATTAAAAATTATATTTTTTTGCATCTTTATCCTTGTTAGTAATTTTATTTTTGGCTGTAAATTATGAGATAAGCTGACTTTAAGATGCTGTCTTATTTTTCCTTTTTTTTTTTTTGGTCTAACGCATTTAAAAGAAATTATATCAAAGGTAAAGGTAAATTACTTGTAAATTTAAATTTTTAAAACGTTATAAATGTGATGTTAATATGTTTGAATAAATAGAAATAGAAAAAGGTGGTTAACGAGAATACGAAAACTTTTTATTGGCAGTGTCAGATTTTTTTTAGGCACCGTCAAACCTAAAACTTCACTGCTTCAGTAAAAAAATCTTCATGCTTGTTTACTCTTTGGTTATACTTATATAGGTAGAAGAAGACTTTCAAAATATTGTCCTTCAGCATTAACGAAACAATGAATTAACTTTAATTGAGAGCCTTAACTTATTTATATAAGAAACAATTCATTGTTTTCAATTGAACAAAAAATGCCCCAATTGTAATTAAAGAACAACTACTTCACAAAAAAAATATTTTATAAGATAATAAAACAAAATCATTTAGGACATACCTCATTGTCTCAACGTTATGAAATCGACATTCATTTGCAGAACCTTTATAAAACTAATAAGTTCATGTTTTTGCTTTTGAGCTAACTTGAATCGGCCAAAAAATCAAAAAAGGTTTCAATCCACTTATGTTTCTTAATAATCGAATGTATTTTTTAGTGGTTTAAGAAAAGTTTAAATAGTATTAATCTATAAATATTCCTAAATAATGCATTTTTAGGAACATTTTTATGTACTACATGTTTATTTTATTACTAGTGTTTTGCCTTGTTTTTTCTTTAAAGTTTTGACGTTAAGCCTCGTTACTAGAGCTATTTATTTATTAAAAGAATTTCATATATTCATAATTTCAAATATTCTGTAAAATCGTGACTGTTGTCAAAATCAAGTACTTGTTTTCTTCTTTTTATCAATTACTATCAATCTTCAAAAATATACAGAATATCAAATCAATATGAATTTATTTTTAAGTTATAAATAAACTTACTAAGGTATTTTCAATATCATTACATCTTAAAGCCTACAATATACAGTAGGTTGTCAAGTGTTAATATGAATGTATCTCTGACATTATGGGATGATGTCTCAGAATTGTATGATGAGGTATTCATTCTCTTACGCAGTAAAGCTTCACATTAAGTTAAATATTAATAACAATCTCTATGTAGTATATTATTGGTATTATACTTTTATAAAATTCAATCTCTATTGTTCAGAACTGACATGTTCTTTAGTTTTCGAAACTATATTTTTTAGTAATCGATAATATATCCTCTTATCATATTTAAATTTTTTCAATGCAACTTCAGCCATTAGAAAAAATATATGAAAGATTTTTTTATAATTTATAATAAAAATGATAAATTTATATATAATAGTAATCATTACTTTTTTTGTTGCAAAAATAATTCACTTTTTCAATTGTTAATAACTCTATATGAATATTTTTTTAAAACTAAAATGAAACATTTTTACTCCTAGGGTTATACAGCCAATAAAATTGAAATAGTATATTTATTAATATAAAATATTTAAGTATCCAATTTTTTTTTGACAGAGTATTTAAGGGAAAGGTTGGCGAAACCGATCACCAACAAAATTAAACACGTGGAAAAAACCACAAAAGTATTTTATTTACAATTTATAGATAAAAAGCGTTCAAACATAAAATATAATAAAGTGAACCATATAAACATTTTAAAATAAATTAAAAATACCTTACAAGATTTGCGATTCGCAATTTGCATTATTGGAAGCTTATTTAAAAAATATTAACCAAAATTGAATACTCGTGGGAAAAAAATTGCTGAATAGATAGCACGGGAATCCACCATTTTAACGCATAATGTCGTTTTGAAGGGGAGGCGGCCGCTTTAAAGCGTCCCCTTCCGGAATAATGGAACCCCCGTTTACGCAGAATGGAGGCACTGATTGCTTCCAGAAATCCGTTTCACTACCCAATCAGACTTTTGGGTTTTTTCGCAAACCAAACAGTAATAGGATTAGCGAAAAATCCACGAGAGCTCTGTAAACAAACCGCCGCGCTTCATCCCCGCGTTTCTCTGCGCCCCCTCAACCCCCGGCCCTTTACCTACCCTTTTTGTTTATTTATTTTAATTTTACACATAACATCTATAAATATATTCACAAAAAAAAACAAACACACACACAAGTTTACAGGACACATATAATGTGTATAATGTGTTACAAAGCAAAATAATGAAGTAAAACAAAGAAAATAGTTTGATAGACAGTTTCAAAAATGAAATCAAATCTATAAGACATGACACAGATTTACAAATATACTGTTTTTGATGGCGAAAATGTTGATGTCGGGTAAACTATTGAAATGAATAGTTGTTTTGCCAAGAAACGTGAATTTGAAAATATCAGTGTCTTTAGGAATATCTGATATTTCCGAATCGTACCACTCGGAACATAAAGTTTGGGTACTTGTCTTTTATCCGACCACCAAAAAACATTGTCCTATTATTTTGCTTTTTTTTATTGGCAACAGTGTCTATTTTTTGCTTCTTTTGTTGGCAACAGCGAGTCTCGTCATAGAAATGAAAGTTTTTTTTCAATTTTGTATCATATATTTTACAAACAATGAAAAAACGGTTATCTTTGACGGTTAGGTTAGGTTAGGTTAGGTTAATACTTTAAATTAAATAAATAAACAATACGTGTTTTCTCGCCAATAGACACTGTTGCCAACAAAAGAAACAAAAAATAGACACTGTTGCCAACAAAAAAAGCAAAACAATAGGACAATGTTTTTTGGTGGTCGGATAAAAGACAAGTACCAAAGTTTGATATCACCGAGAATGGGAGAAGCACTCACTTTATTTTTCGATGTTTTGAACGGATCGATCCGAAAAATCCGAAAAAGTTCAGGTGACAATTTAAATATCTAAAATACATCAAATTTATTAAAATTGTTATTTATGCATCAGAAAACCTCTGCAATTCTATCCGACGCAAATAAGTAAAGATCTGTATATTTTTATCTGTATTATTTATGCAGCATAGCTGAATATTAAAGCTCTACCAATATTTGATTGTTAGTAATTAGAAAAATAAAATATAATTAGTAATTTTTATTAATTTATCATCACTATTACATAGCGATTTGAGTTCTACGCGTGATGATCTCACAGTAAGCACGTTTTTTCAAAAGAAAGCTTCTCAGGAAGCTGTCTTTATATTAATAAGATATTAAACGAAGATACAACCCACGAGACAATAAAGGTAATTTAAATTAAGTGTACTTTGTCAGACTGTTCAAGAGCAAACAAGAAACGCGATAAAGCATCCGAGGCGCGCGGTTTATTTACCCGATACACGCTGCACCGGCAGCAGAAAAAGATCCCTGAAGACGGCTCTGATACCAGAACCGAAACGTTGAAATATTAAAGAAGCAAATAACAAAAAAACCAAAAACACCGATATTAAAAAAATTTAAGGGGACGGCAATAATTTGTGATAAATAAATATTTCATGTTCTTTTCCGTCGTTTTACTTTTTTTTTTTTTTACTGAAATTCACACTTTATTCCATAGTATTTTTATCATGCCTAAAATCTTTTTCAGGGATTTGTTAAGAGGGTTTTATCCTTCGGTCTTCAGGGTTGACAGGCGTGAGGGTCTGCGGAGGTCAGACGAGGGGTCACGGTCGGCCCTCGAGCCTCCGAGGGTGCAAGACGCACTAATTGACTGCTATGGGAGATTGTCGACAATAGGGTGAATCTTGTGGGTCATTCCGTGAAAGGGGTCAAATTAATAAAAACGAAATATTCCTATCTAAATACTTATGCACATGATTTGGGTGAGATAAAAGTTTAAGTGTGAGGACAAACTATAAATCGAAAGAAAAATATACATCATATTTTTTTTTTAATGTAAAACTCCAAAGACGGAAGACATCAAGGTAGTTGCACACTTGCAATTAAGGGTAATGTAAATAAATACAGTTGTTCAAAACAAAACCGTCTGTAGCCATATTTAGCGTCACTTTATTGAATAATTTTTTTTTTCGTTATCTTTTCTCTCAATCTGGAAATAATGCAAAATTTCAGCGTCTGATCTTACTTAACCTGTCTAGCAAATAGTAGCCAATATGATTTTTTATAAAATATATAAATTTATATTCAATCAATATTATTTTAACGTTAGGTTTATTTTTCAACGTCTAATGAAATTGATGTCGTTCACAAAAAAATTAGAGTAGAGATCAACAGAATTAATTCCATTAACGATCTGGCTGGCGTGTGTATTGTTTATATTTCATTTTCTCTCCAGATATATTGTGCGACGTCCCCAAGGGATGAAATCTTTTAGGTAGAATAAGATAAAAGCAAACAAGAGAGAAGAAAAAAAATGTTTTCCCATCAGATATGTGTCTTTGGAAAAACACACAACAACAATGGATGTTTTCAATGAAAAATAAACATGAATTTTGTATTTTGACAATGCGCGAATCAACAAACATTGCAATGGCACGTTTAAACCTGACAGATCTTTTCAGAGTCTCTTTTATCAGGTATTAAATACTAACCCTGGAAAATATATAAATTTAAAATATTATTTTTAGAATAAATTACCGTTTTGTAGTAAAATGGGTGAGAAGCTAGTTTGGTGAGGTATTTAAAAAAATAAAGTGTTAAAATTTTGATTTAAAGCGCACCTCTAAAGCAACCTCTCCGAATTTAAGTGGAGCTAATTGCTTTTTGCAATTTTTTTTAATTGTTATTCTAAAATGACACCGGTTTATTTATAGCTACTGTCCGTCAGTACATTAATTAACCTTGCAATAAATAAAGCATGAAAATTTATAACAGTTCTTGGACGCCATTTTTCTGCCAAAAGTAGATTTTATGTGTCTTCTTAAAAAGTTAATCCCTTAGGAAATTTAAATTCAAATAGACGGGTACGCTTTCAGTAATGTTCTATGAGACTTTCGGGAGACAAAGGGAAGAAATAATAAAACATGAACTTTTAATAATAAAATATTATAAGTTTTAGAATCGTGCTACAATTTGGCTTTTACTGAATAGTAATTTTTGTATTCAATTAACAATTAATTTACTAGTGTAAGTACTACTTAAGTACACTTATAATTCATTTATAAGTGTACTTAAAATCAATATATTTGCTATTGAATATTTTGAGTGTGGAAATATATTAGGGTTTGTTCTGATAGAGTTGACAAAATACAAAAAAGCAATATATATATCACGCTGTTCAATATTACAGCAATTTCAAGTATTTATAGCAATAGAGTTGCATCTTGAACCTATGGTTTAACACCATTCTAGATTAATCATATATAGATAAAGCATTCCATATGTATAAAGATACTTAATATTTAATAAACTTTATTATTAACTGTAATAAATATATTACTCTAGTTGTTTTTTTAATGAAAGCATAAAGGTTTTAATAAACGCATACTAGCATTGCCAGACTCACTGAAAATTTTCTGAAAAAAAAGTTAATTAATCTTTTGGCTATTTGCTTAATTATAAAGACATATTCTAAAAAATATGGCGTTTAAAAAAGTTAAAATGTAAAGTTCTCATTTTTTAATTTTTACATCGTTGAAAATAAATAACAAAGTAAAAGTGATCTAAATAAGAGATGATTTAATATTAAAACCTCTAAAGCCGCATAAATGAGAAACTTGAACATATCCTGTGAGATATTTAGACGTTATCCCACCGATCGAGGGGTTGTTAATAAGTATGTAACTTTTTCCTCAGTACTACAGCCTATCTGTATGGCCCGCATCCCTTCTATGAATACCCAATCTTCACCCTTAAGTTCAACCCCCTCGCATTACCATGTATATGGGATAACATGCTTATCCTTAGTAACTTTAATACCAAAACTTGCTCTTATATACATATAAAGTGTACATATTCCAAACTCAATGCTCAAACGTACATGTGTACTTTGAATTAAAACACTTTTCACATAATTATTTTTATAAATATCTTTGCAAATAATTAAATATGAGAACAATTTAAAAATTATAAGGATAAATTTTATGACAAATTGTAATAATTAAAGTTATTATTAAATTTATTATATTTACATATATAACATTTGATTATATATTTTTTTACAATTTTTTATTCAATATGCTATCTATGTATTATATATAGTCGAAGAGTGGATGCCTAAAAAAGGAAGTTTAGGAAATTATTGTTTCATATCAATGATGATCATATTACTAGGTAATAGATTTTAACGTAAAATATTTGTGATAAAATATCTACGATGCTTATGTTTGATTAGGCATTTTCCGACTATTAAAATGACATTTCGTAAAATTTATTTATTTATTTAGAGTTCTAAAATATTAACGGATTTGGCTAATACATACAAAAAAAAGTAAAGAAATACAATTTAAAAGGGTTATTTGTTTGTTTATTAGTCAGTAATTCAACCTAAAACATATTTTGTTCAAAATTTTAAAATATATTTTAATTAATATGTATGTTTTTCTTAATAACATTAATAACTGTGTCTTGGGAAATTCGGTAAGGGTTGGTTCAAAATTTTTACATTTGAATATAAATTAAATTAAAAACTACAAACAGAATTTTATTATTATAACTACATATTTATCGTAGGTTCATATAATAAAATCAATTGATGTGACCAGACAAAATAATGTTTTATTATTTAATAAATAATTTATAGGATTTTTAACACTATTAATTTTATTGGATAAAAATTTTTACTTCTCGGATACATATATGCTACTGTATAATTATACAAAAAAAACAACGGAAAAAAATTCTAGTGAAATTTCGAAATACACCGCCTGTAGATGACAAGTTCATGAAAAACATTATTTGATAGATTGGCGGACGCCAGTGGATATTTTTTATAAAATTTGAAATATCTATTTCATGTGGACCGCTGTAATGGAAAAAATATAATCACATATTTTTGTATAAATACTTATAATGGATATGCACCAAAAATGTAAAATTTTAAAAAACGGTTTTATTTTAAAATGTGATTTAATTATTTCTGTAGTACTCGAAAACAAATGAAAATGGAATGACAAATATCGCTTTATGTACGCAAAACGAGAATTAAACACCTAATTTGATATCCCCTACTAATAAGATTGTATATCTAAGTATAATTTGTAACGCAACATATAAAGACTGCACGAACCCAATAAAAGGCATGAACCGATAATGTACTCATATCGATTTATAATATTTAATGATAATGATTTCAATTATCATGATGTAAAATTTTTTCATAAATAAATTTTAGTTGTTTCAAAAATTTTTTTCAACGCATTAGCAATTTTGATGGTACATAAAAGAAACTATTAGTGAACATATAAGGAATTCATTTCTCGATAGTTGGCATGCCATTAAAAGTTTTTCCTAGCCATTAGATCCCCTAAGTTTTTAAAGGATATTTTGTATGTAGCAAAGGAAAAGCCTTCCGTGAGGGTGACTTTCCTTAGGGGTGGCTCCCTGAAAAGTTACCGCAAACTTGGGGGCGGAAAAGTCACGATGGATTTTAAATTTTTAAGCAAAGGTTACACCATTTTTACTTTATTATAATGCACACTGAGTTTATACGGTTAAGTTGTAAATTTAGCAGGAAGGAATACTTAATGCGATCCAAGTAAATATCTTGTAATATTATGTAACGCGAATAATGGAGATTAAAAATATAAACTCCATTTTGCGACAATAATAAAACAAAATATATAATTTTTTTTTAGGAAATATAAAATTTCTGATTTTTATTATTTATACTTGTGTTGTTTTAAATCAAACCACTGTTATATGATATGATAGTTGTTTTTTTTTATATTTATGTAATGGTGATTCAGATAAATTAATTAATTTATGTAATTATTTTTTAAATTAAAATGATTATTAACATTTTTAATAAGTGTCAAAAGCTGAACTCAGCCGTAAAGCATATTCTATTACAACCTTTTCTGACTTACTTTTGTAAGGGATTGCCATTACCTTGGATACCTTCAGGCTCGGGAGGCCTTCACTTTGCAGTGGATTGCGAACGGCTATTCCATTAAGAAGTTCAGGAAACGAAATGTAAAAAATTCTTGCCAGAAATCAGAATTTTCCAACAATTATTTAGCTGGGAACTTCCGCGGTCACAGGGGAGATAGATTTACAGTTTAATTAAGTACCAGATATTACCCAACTTGGTCAACTAATAAATTCATTAAAACTTTTTTCAAGCAATTTTTCTTTCGAGAGAAAGATTTAAATCTAAATAAATCTTGTTAACTTTACCACTTTGTTACAAAAAATGCTTGTAGTATAGAAGTAAAGGTTTTTCAGAAAAAATTGATCAAATATCTTTGGGTATTTTTTGTACTGTAAATACAATTAACAAATATAAATAATGATATTGCAATCATTAGGACATCAACAAGGACATTGCGATCATTTTTAATTGTGAGCATAATATTTTCATTTTCAAGTACACTGTCTGATGAAGCCTTCAAAAAGCAAAATCTAATATGAAAGTATTATTCATAAAATCTAATATGAAGTATTTATTAATTTAATATGAAATATTTTTCTTTACACAAGTCTATCGCGGTTCATATAATAAGATTGGGTATTTAAAATTTTTGTGATTTTACGAATCTACCAATTTTGTCGTCCGCTTAATTTACTAATTTATTTCACACATTTATATCTTAATCGACGTTTGGCGTCTTGATTATTACAGAAATTAAAATTTACTAGGATTAACAGTTTTATATACTAGTTAATATTAAAAAAATTGTTAACCTGAAAGTATTTATTGATTCAGTGTACCTTAGAGAAGCCAAATTAAATATAAAAATGAGGTATATATCAACTAAAAGGAGATCAGTATTTTATTATAAAATTATTACTTTGTTTATTTTAATTTATAATTTTATACATATATGCATAATATTTCTAGTTTGAATAAAGTCCACAGTATACCAAAGTTATTGTCCTTTACTTTCCTTGCGGGTTGTACTGGGTAAAGGTGGTGGTGAAAGTAACTGAAATGTCAGAAGACTCATAAGGGCTGAAGACAAAGAAATGTTCTCGTGTGGTACAGACATTTCTGCAAAATGCACTTTGATCAGGGGTAGTTTATCAGGCTGAGGGATGCAATTTATCATCTTTTAAGTTCATGTAAAATATAATGCAGTAAGGCTTTATTCAGCAAAGTCCTCTCGGAATATTTTATTTTGGAGATTTACGATTTGTTTAAATAAAATGTGATTTTCTACATACATGTTTAATATAGCAATAGAAATATCTAAAACATTTTAACATAAAAATAATAAAAATTTCAAATAATAATGAATGTATGTGTAGGCTAGTATTGTATAAATGATCTAAACAAGCAAATATCTATTACTATTAACGTTTTGGGTTCTGTACTGGAGTCATATTTAAGAAATAAAAGTGAAACTTCAAGATTCAGTACCTAACCCTCTTAGATATGTCGGGTCTCGGATTTGAATCCTTAAAAATTGAATTATTTAAGCAATAAGTTTTTCTGTTTATTCAACTCTGTGAAAATTATAATTTTATCAAAGTTCAAAAAAGATAAACCTCCGATAAAAAAACCCTTTTTGTGATTTTCTGCTGAATATTTAATTTATTTATATTTTATGACAATCGTCAAAAAAAATTAAATTAAGTACGGCTTAACTTGTCGTACTTCACATTTGCAGCTTTATTAGTCGGAAAAAGTCCCACAAAGCAAAAGTGCAAATAAAAATGATCGTATTTTGCCGTTCACGTTTGTTGTTCAATTTTGAGTCGGGTGAATCATAATCTCACAAATTATTGTAACTCCAAGGATACAACATAATGTCGGCGGTTTATTATTGCGGAGATAAAGCACGCTAAGCATTAATTATAACTTACTGCATTAAGGGATGTTTTATTTAAGGATTGTTAAGATTGTGGGGTGCTATGTGCGGCACCTCCGCAGGGCTGTAACTCGGCGCCCGGGGGCCGTTACACGAGGACAATAGCAATCCAAGGCGGAATTAAGATACAAAAGAGCAAATAAAGTCCCGCTATCGGGGGTGGCCTCCCTCAGAAGGGAGGAATATTTTAGCTGAAAGAGACGCCGCAAAGTCAAATTTATCCCCTTTTACCAAATATTTGAAATCTTTACTACAACTTGTGAATAAAAAAAATATTTTTTTATAATTTTGTATAGGAAATTCAATATTTTTGACAGGGAGTACTTGGTGGAATTCCATTTTAATATTTTTGAATAAAATACTTGAGTGATTTTCCACATTTTCGTTTTATTACTAATATGATTAGGCATATTAGTTCATATATAGAAGGTGATTTAGAGCACGGGTCCCCAACCTTTTTGGACCCAAGAGCACATTTCAGGTCGCCATTTATTTTTTCAAGGTATTTTTCTGCTCCCGAAAGTAGTTCCAAAGCCCGGCAAAAAAAAAAAAGTATGTTTCTATATATAGATGGCGCTAACTACATATTAAACGCAATATATTTTTTTAAATTTTATTAACATACGAGAAGTTTTGGTTCAACAATATGATTCCTCCCAGTCAGAATTAAAACTGTAGGTCTTATATTTGATCTGCTCATTTTGGGGTTCAAGAATACGATGATATTGATTCACGAAACTGATGAAAATCAAATTAAATGGCACTTATTCCTCTGGTGGCAGGTTTCCCTCCCTCAGTTTCGCGGTCTTGTCACTGAATTCAATTAAAAATCAAACACTGAAGAACTGAATGGATTGAATGTCAGAGTTTGTAGTTTTAGTTTGACTCTGTTTGATAATGCCAACGTGAAAGGTTGGCGAAACCGGTCACTAATGAAAACGAAAATGTGAAAAATCACTCAAGTATTTTATTCAAAAATAATTTTGTATAACCTAACCAGTCCTCCGTTCGTGAGTATCAATTTCAAATCTCCGAATATGGCCCACGTACCCTCAAAACGTTGAAACTTTAACACCCTAGAACTTAGAATTTATACAAGCAATGACGACCAAAACCTGCAATTATATTAAATAAAAATATTATTACTAGGAATCAAATGTCTTTGTTTTAGTTTATGATATGTTCTACTCTATGGGGATGTCTATGGTAGGAGCCCACCGCTAGGGGACGGTAGCACAGTAGACCCTGAGATCAAGAAGATTGCATTGTGAAATGTCGCGGGGATCTCCCTAATAAAGAACTTAATTAATTTTATCAGTAATTTTAATTGTTTCGCGTAAATTCACAGCGGGAGCGAAGGAGAAGTTTTCAATTTGCAATTCGTCACTTCTGACAATAAACTGCTGCAAGATACTACAACCCCTGTGATTCACAATGTAGTTAACTTTAGAACGAATTAAGGACATTGAATTTGGAAAATAATTATTAAATAAAGGTAAACAAATAAAATATGACCGTACTAAAGCCTAGGTGAGTTGAATCAAATAGGTTTAGGATTTTTATGACAGTGCTGAAGACTAGAGAAGTCAATAATGAAAAGTATACTCCAATATAACATAGTATATACCTTATGTTATAAATGCCTTTCGTGAAAAGGTATTTCAATACATATAGATATAAAAAAACGTTTTTTTATAATTATTTGTTATCAAATAGATACAATGATGATTTAATACTTTATAAACAAATATTTCAATACGCATTTATAAATAATAACAAAAAATACTTATTTTCAATTTGGTTTCATTACATAAAAGCTTTTTGTGTGTTCACTGTAAATTTAATTATTTTGTGCACTCTACAAAACTGCAAACTGCCACTATATTCGTATTGCTACAAATAAATACACTAGAGTAAATTACTTTGCCACCTGAGAACAAAGCTGGACAGTTGAAACCTGTGGACAGTGGAAATATACTTACAGAAAGTTCTTGCGTGCGTTTCATTTAACATATAATTAAATTATATTCGTTAGTTCGTTTTGATTTTAAAATATTACTATATATATATTTTTAAATACGTAGATAGTACGTTTAACAGCATCAGTCAGCACCTCTTGGTTCAGTAATGTGCAGTGGCTAATTGCACAATTGGGTTTTATTCCGTGTATAGCCTTTTTTATATATCAATTCTGTAAATTGTACTTAGTTTTGTTAAAATAATAAAAAAAAAATTATTTCATTAATTGAAACTTATTAACAAGAATATAATAAATATTTATATGGTCTCTTTAATTTTTCCTGCATAAAATAATGTAAATACTGGATACGTATCACACAAGAAACGATAGTAATTGCAAAACAGCTTATGCGTAGCTTCTTCTTTATGTTGATTCATACAAAAAGTATTCATTATCTTATTAAAGACTTTTTATTCAGTCTGTATTTAAGGGTATTGCTACCTAACCTTGCTTGGTGTCTGCCATAAAAAAAGGACCGTTTTACCTGGCGAATTAGTGTCATTTAATTATTTTAACAAAAGTTGATTTTTTTTATAAAGTATTGAAAAAACTATAAATTATGTTTATCTATTTTTATTATTTAATTAACGTCCATTTTCAGGGTAAAATAAAATTTTGAAGATGTTGAAAAATTGGATAAAATGACGACTTTTAAAAACCAAAGTTTGTTAAAGATTTTTTTTTTAATTTTTAAAATAATAAATCACGCAGGGTTTATACTTAATCTTTTTATTCCAATTTAAAAAAAGATTTTTAAATGTTTAGGACTCTTAGAACAGAGACATGACGAATTTCCAAATTCCTACACTTTAAACGGAAAAACACATATTTATTATATCAAAAGTAAATTTACAAGAAATAAAAAAATATTTTGTTTGGAAGAAGGAATGTATCTATCTTTTTGTATTAAATTTTTTTTTATTGGTGCATTCAATTTTTCGCATAACGGACCAGTAAATGATCAAAAAAACTCGAGTACGGGACCTAGGTCGTAATGCATAAAAATCAATGTAATTTGTATCCTGGTGCTGAAAATGTAATTAAAAAACCGAAAAAACTAAAGTTAGTCGTGACATAAATTTTGAGAATAAATCTTTGGTTATCTCTTGCATTTGCCCCGCGGCCATCAAAGGTTTTTTTTTTCGTATGCGGATGTGAGGCGTAGTTTTGTAGGTCCTCTGCGACCGCAAAGCGAGCCCCGCAGGCTGAAAGAGTCCGACCTGTGCCTTTTAACTCAGGTGCTTTCATTGGAAACCGCGCGAATGTTATTTCTCAAACTACATAAAATTAATTACCTTCATGGGGTAACTTTTTCACTCGGATAAAATTAAAAACACTGGTGTTTGAAGAAGCTAGAAGCATAGAAGCTTGCATGACTGGTCATGCAAGCTTCTATGCAAACTATACTTTGAACAATATTGGTCATTCTCATTTATGATTGGTTTAGGATAAGGTTTCGTGAAATTTCTTGATCTGTTTATTGCATAGGTTCCCAAAGTAGTCAATATCAACCCCCAGGGGTCGATTCTGCCCTGCAAGGGGTCGATGACAGCGAAAAATATAAATTGGGGGTCCACGAACTGTAAATGGGGGTCTACAAGAGTGGATCCCATTGGCCATGTTGGCCACGTTGAGTTAACACAACTGAACGACTATTTTCAATGTACAGTTGTTTTAGTATGAAGCATGGTTAAAATTGTATTCAATTAATGTTTTAAAAAATGTTTATTTAAATCAATCGGTTTATAAATATCAAAGATATTAAATGTTTATATACCAACATAAAATATGGCGCATCCCGTATACCAGATGTCAAAAATATGTTTGAAGTTGATGAATTTTATAAAAATTCAATATTAGCAAGGCAGGTCTACGAAAAATAGGAAAACTTGACAACGGGTCGACGAGACAAAATAGTTTGGGAGCCTATGGTTTAAAGTGTAGTTATTATCGGATCGTTCCCTGCGCTCAAAGATGTTTTAAGATTTTCATAAATGTGGTTATTAATCCTTACATATATCGCGAAATGGTTTCTAGTTGTTTCATGTGTGAATCGATTTATTATCGATATTATTTTATTTTATAGCTTAAATGACTGAAATATTATATATTTTTATTAATGTTCACAGTTCGAGTACAATAGCTTTGCCGTGGCAATTTTCCTCAGACAACTCTCGCGTGTGATATGATAGCTCCGACCTAGTTATCCAAAGTTTCCTACGAAGATGTATTCGGCAAGTGGATGCAGGCAGCGAGGAGAACAGAGTGTGTGAAAATGCATACGTTTCTTGTTAAAGTGGCAAACTTAAAAGATTCTTGGAGGCGATTTGCACACTCGGGAGAATTTTGGACAGTTTGAACGTTAATTTGAATAGCTATAGAAGCTCTCTTGGAATCTGGTACATTGTTCCTTCCCTTGTAAAATAACTAAGTTTATAATGTACCGAAGAACTAAAACATTCTCGTACTTGCTACTTGGTAAATAAATGGTATTTTTATTTTAAATTTATTATAAGTGTTGGCTTTATGGAATTTATATTTTATTTTAAATAACAAATTAAAATTTATTGTATTTTTTTTAGGTATATGAACTTTTAATACTTTTAATAAAATGTAATCCAATTATAAAAGACAGAGAATTGTTTATTTTTGGAAATTTTAAAAAGTAATAATAAGCAACAGTCACGTAGTACGACGAAGAGTTATAAAGAAAAAACAATAATATCGGAATTCTCTTGATACTAATAGATTAAAACAAAATAATTGTTTTACAATTTTTTCTTTTATGATTATACAAAATAACGAACGTTTGAGTATGATAGCGCAAAAAAGAATAAAAATTCAAGAGATTAAATATAACTAAAATTTAATATCAAGACAGGTTTATTGTGCAGATTCAATGTTTTTAGATAACCAATTCGTATATACGATGACTAGAAAAGTATTCAAAGCTTCTGTTATAGACAAACATGGGATATGAACACACACACTCTCAAATACCTCGACTGAAAGATATTTTTAATCTAGTTTTCTAGTTAAACGTTTGCAGTGTAGTTTTTGATTTATACTTGACCCAATTAGTCTAAATGCTGTATTTGTATTGAGTAAATTTAAAATGCTTCAAATATTCAATAAATACATTTTTTTTTTTTATTAACTAAGTGATGTAAATTTGAATTTAAAAAATATTACTCTTGATTTAGAAAAATATTGTAATTTTACACGGCTTTCGCCTACTTGAACATGTGATAATTATACATAAATCAGGCTCTTTTTACGTCGGGTTTATTTGTTTTATATTCTTTTCCAGCATATTTCCATTTATGGTGCGTATTCAAAATTAAACTCTATTTTATTACCCTCCCTCGTGTATTTTAATATTATGCAAATGCCTGAACATTGTTTAATGTAATTATTTTCATACTCAAAAAAACATTAGCGGTTATGAATATCCATTATACCTGAAGCCGGTATCAAAAGGTATGAATAAAAAAAAATATTTTTTTAAAAGGAAAAAAAGTACAACATTTGAATATTATAATATATTTGTGTTGTTTGAATAATTTTAAGACTTTTTTGAAACACATACATTTATATTGCAGCTGAAAAATAGACTTTGTTGAATTTTTTCGAAACCTTTGTTAAATTATAAAAATACAGTAAATTTTATTAATTTCATGAGATTATTTATAAATGTTGCTAGTTTTGATGAATTTATTTCGTTTATTTTTTACGGGTTTATTCAGCCTCGCTTACGAGCCAGGCAAGTAGACGGGAAACTCAAAAGGCAGGCATAAAGTAGAGATTTGTGGTTGTTTTATTTTTTAGTGTTTCAGTTTCACGCCATGTTATTAATTTGCATTTTAATAAATAGAGCACACCCAAACACAGAGATTTCAATTGCCTTTCATATTTATTCTGAATAAACAAAATACTTTTTTCAATTGTTGAAACTGTTGGTTTTCGCTTTATTGGTATTAAATGCTATTGGTGATAAAATTTTCAAACACTGAAAAGAGAAAAGAAGCAATATAAATTTTTTATACAACTTTTGTTTGGTCTGTTCGAAAATTTTAGCTTGGAGTTTTTAGCGAAAATTTTACACAAAATATTTTTACGATATTTTTATGGGAGTTTTCAAATTCTAATGAACGTCCAAAATGTAAATTAATTTTAGAATTTTAAGTATATTTATTTTCGATTGGAATGGCGTTGTTTCTTATTCAGTACGTAAAGTATGCAATTTGACACGCTCTTTATATACGTCTTGATTTTTGGTAATATAACTATCTTAAGAAAAAAAAAATTTAAGCCAAAAATCAGTAAATTAGAACAAATTATAAAAATTATTTTTTTTTAACACTGTGATTTATTGAGTAATAATGAATATATATCTCATATCTACCTGGACAAAAGTTTTCCAATGTTAGCCCGTAACTCGTAACGTATCTCTACTTGCTGAAGATGCAGGTAAAGATTTTAAGGTTACTATCTTCGTTTTTCTCTTCACAAGTGACTCAGATCAAATAGACTAGTTCAATAGAATTGATTGATTCTGTTTATCTTAATACTTGTCCACTTGTGAAATCAAAAAGTTTTAAATTATATAATACCATATATTTGATTTCATATGAAGTATAAAACATCTGCTCTTTTTTATTTTAATAGTTAAGGCAGTATCGAATGTGGTTTCTTATTTTGCATTATAACATAATTCAAAATCATATCTTTTATCCAAACGATATAAATTTATTGTTATGATTCCACTGAAATAACAATAAATAACTGATTTCACATATTTTTTTTTATACCCAAAAAATAATTATTTTTATTTCACAACTATGCACTATTCATGTTGTTAATAAAAAATTATAAATAAAATAATGTTTGAATCCATAGAAAATGTTTTTTAACTTAATTTTTACCTTTATTATGGAGTTGATGTGTCTTTCATTTTTTTATGTTTCCATGCATTATTATAATGATAAAGGTAACTTTGTATTCTTTCTTCACTTTGAGTTTATAATATATTTTTTTTTGCATGACTAGTTTCGACCATATAGACTTGGTCATCATCAGATGCATAGCTAAAGTGATCAGTTTAGTTATGCATCTGATGATGACCAAGTCTATATGGTCGAAACTATTCATGCAATAAAAATATAATAGATTGATAATTATTAAGTACATTTTTTCAAATATTGAAAATTGATTAAAGAAACTCTTTGAAAAATATCATCGTGATTTGTGTGGGATTTGAACCCACACCCCCAAGCTTACATGGCCGGTGCATTACCAACTATGCCAACGAATCACTAGTACTAGGCAAGAATTTTTAATTGGCATAATAAGTACGTTGTTTCATTTATAAGATATGAGCCTATGTAAGCCCTAGGATATGGGTTCCAAATCCCACACAAATCACGATGATATTTTTCTAAGAATAAGAGTTTCTTTAATCAATTTTCAATATTTGAAAAAATGTACTTAATCATTATCAATCAATCAAACCTGTATAGGCAAAATCGTACTTCCTGTAAGACGGTCTTCACAAAAATCAATAATATAAAAATGGATCTTCACCAATCAAATGCCTTGTCCATCAACAAGACCCATGCATTATATTAGATTTTTGAATTAAACATGTTTGAAATAAACATGTTTGAAATATGATAAAAGTTTTTTTATACACAAATAAAAAATATTAATTAAAAGTCAGCACGTAAGGCACGGCAGGCTGAAGTATTCCTACCGGGAGTACACGAGGCGGGCGTGTAAACTTTATGCCCCGACGCTTGTGGGCCTGTGTTCTCGGTGTTAACATTATCAGCGAGCTGATGGGCGGTTGAATGTTGACCCTTTTCGTCTCCCGTTACTCTGATACACTCTCGATACCGAAAAATACCAAAATATATGGAATTCGTTAATTAAATTATTTCGCTTTTGCCTACTTGACTTGCAATATTTTACACCCCCTTAGGAATTGTTTGGAATACAACATCGCCGGTTATTTAATTAATTTTCACGATTTCGTGTTTTCGTTGCAAAATTATTTTATTTTATATTCACGGACCGGGACCATTTTCTTTTGTATTTTGTACTGAAAAATTTTTAGTGTTCAATACGAAAATATTTATCGGTGGACCTTATTTTAGATATTTTGAAATAAGGTCGTCATTTATAAATTTCTAGTTTTGCTCTGAAATGAACGCTTCTGATACTTAAAATAACTGTTTTTCAAAAAGGAAAAAATACTTTGAATAGTATTGGCTGGATAATTTTTTTTCACTCGATTTAACATTTCATAGTTAATAATGTGTTAGGTCATTAACCATATACATTATCAAGTATATTCAAAATACAAACAAGTGATCTTATTCAAGATACGAGCTGTCGTTGAAAGTATCAAGCGGGTATGAGCAGCGAGCTATCGAGGACGATGTCTCAAGCATCAGCCGAACAGGAGGTAAAGATAAAAATGTATGAGCCGATGGGACTACTCCACTCCTGGTACACACTGGTGACTAATTAAATGTTCTGGACGAAACAAGATTCAACGATATTCCAGCGATTTCGTTTTTTGATTCAACTTAGTTTAATATTTATAATATAATACGTTTTTTTACATACTAGTTTTATGTAAAAAACTACAAACTAATTATTTTTTTTTTTAATAAATTTTACATCGTTGAAGCAAGGTTTAAATTAAGTTCAAATTTCTGAAATAACTACATAACTAAAAAAACTTTGATTTCATTTTTATTTAAAAAATATAAAAAAAACTTACGTGTATACAAAAATATACATACATCAGAACGTGCAAAAAATGCTGAGAGTTCAATAACACAAAGATTTCAAGGAGTTACTCAAAATCTCCCACTTATAACCCAAAAATACATTCCTCTCCGGACATTAATTCAGGAAAACCTTTTAGATGCAAATTTGTACCGGTGAGTTGTGCCACATTCTCTGAAAAATTCCCTCACATTGGGGGTAGATACATAAAACGCTCGTCCCAGTGCAGACGGCTTGAGAAGGGGTTGAAGACCTTCTCCTTTGTAAGAGGTACCACCCTCGAAGCCTCCCTGAGACTTTTTCGGAGGTACGTCATGAAAGCTATATTTGGTAACATAAGAGAAGGAGGCTCTATATATCAAAGAGAGAAGTCGTGTTTTCGTTGAGATTATAATGTGCGTTTTTGAATTTAGCAATGAAAGCATTTGCAGGTAGTATATAGTTTCAAAACGAGATTGTGCTCGAAAATCAATATTATTTTTAGTAACTGTTCAAAAATAACGTCTGTTATATTTATTCATATAAATTGACAGTAATTTTATAGAATACAACATCATATATTAATTGTTGATTTTATGACATTATACAACAATTTATGTTAATCACTTTCTATTTTAACTCAATTTATGAGTATATTTGTATTAAAAACTAAAATTGCGTATGCGTACCCTGGTTGGCAAGTGAGCGTGCTAGCTACTGGAACACAAGACGGCTGAATTGATAATACGAGATTCGATTCTATTAAATAAAGCACAACTAAAATAAGTAGATTCCCGTTTTGGTATTTTTCATGCCAATTTTGCAATGCTCTTGTGCCAAATTAATTCAATTGTATTTTCTATAGAGATTTTATTTGTGAGTTTGCATCTTTTTATTTGTTTAGTGTATTTATTATCACTCTGGAACCGATGACGTGATGAAAAATATTAAAAGAAAATTACTTCAAAGATTATTTCTATCATCCGGGTTAATCAATAGGTACGTTCAATTATATATATTAAATATATTTGCATTTAAATTCATTAAAAAAAAAATTTTAAGCAGGTATCTTGGTACGTTTTCTATATAAAATAAGGTAGAGCCATCACAAACTGAATAATTATTATTTAGTTATTCCGTACTATATTGAAACGTATCCAGAATTTGCTCCAGAGAAGTTTTTTCTTCTCAGTTTGCATTTCCAGTACTAAATTACAAGAAATATATTTGATTCACATGAATTTGTTGGTCATTGCGCCACAATGAACTGTACTAACAACAAAAGCACGAAGAAGTTCATTAGTTGTCCAAAGACATAATTAGAGCTATGCTTGTTATTTACTTGAAGCATTAATAAATAAATTGTAAAGGAACAAAAAGATTTAAGGCTTAGATTTTAATTAGGCGGATAGTCGAACATAATACGAGCCACCGGATTTGCATTAATTAAACGAGATGCACAAATCTAGATGTGAGATAACGAGAGCCTGTCCGTCCTCGTCCCCGGGGCCTCAGTCGGGCGGATCCGCAGATGGCGGAGATAAGGCCGCGGCCTGTCAAAGCCCATTGTAACCGCGGCCTAATAAGAAACCCTCGGAACCCTCATCGGCTGCCGGTGATACTCGGGCATCTGCGAGATACGCGGACTTGTGCAAATACAACATTAAGATAACAGTACTTACTCAAGTTGATAAATACTGCATTGATAATAATTGCTCTTACTCGGAATAATTTATCAGTTTCCTGCACTGTTATCTACTTGAAATCAATATATTATCAATTGATATGAATATGATTATCAATTGAAATAAAAGTAAGGAGAAACACACTAGAGCAAGCGTGTAAGAAAAAAAAACGCAGCATTATATATAAGTCAAATGTGTATTGTTACAAGGGTCGCCGAAACATGCGAATAACCTTAAAAACACACAATTATCACGATTGGTTATATATAATTTTCTACTATAATAATATCCATTGTGTGTGTGTGTGTGTATGTTTCATTTTTTGGTTCTCTATAGAATATCTTAAAGATACAACGCTGATTTTTTGCACGTAAATTCAATAAATTTTTTCGCAGTTATGTGCCGAATTTCAAGACGATAGGATAATATTTTCATGCATAAACTAATTAAATAAAACTATCAAATGTGATTTATGTACGAATTATATGATTCTGTTGTTCACAGCGAGAATTTCAAATTAGAATTTTTACCAAAAAAACAAATGTTTATGACAGTTTATGTCAGCTTGACACAAGTACTAATTTTATTTTTTAGTTGCATTAGAAATTATTAATCACATCATTAATAACTTAAAATGCCTCCTAAAAAAATAACACCGTCTAAGCACAGCAAACGTAATTAAAAAAGAATAGCACAATTGATCGTGATAAAGACTGCATCTAATAAAGAACAGTGCAGTGAAAGTGATTCGTTGTTTGTGACACGAAATTTGATATTTCCTAGAATGGATTTGCTTGCGAAATTAATATCCGGTTATTCAAAATATATGTGTACAAAATGAAATCAAATATTCATCTAATTGTCAGCCAAACATATGTTCAAACACTATTGCATCGTTCATCGAATACGTCATTTTATGACGGGCTACATTTCTAGTAAAATTAATAAAATCCCTGAAAGCACGGGGACCAAATCGTCGGAGAAGTGAAAACTGAAATCAGTTCAACACCCAAGAAGCCGATGAATCTACGAACATATAATTTATATATGATTATATATCATAACATATACGAGGGCGGTCCGATAAGTACTTAGCCTCACCGCCCGATGGTGCTAGCATCGCAAGAGAAATTTACTATCGTGTAGTACATTCTCGTAGACGGCTGCTGTTAAAATTTCAGCCGAATCCGACTCGTAGTTTTGTTTTGACCGCGTGTGGAATCGGACGTGTACGCGTATTTTAGAAAAATGGAAAAAGAGCAGTATCGGTCGGTGATTCGATTCTTGTTTTTGGAAGGGAAGTCGCAGAAATTTCAGCAGGTGGTCATCGCCGCCACGGAGGCCTACTTTGCAGACCTCGAGAAAACGTATTTTTCAGATGGGTTAAAGAAGTTAGAGCATCGCTGGGTCAAGTGTATCGATCTAAAAGGAGACTATCTTGAGAAATAAATCGCCACTTTTCCAAAATGTTCGTTTTTCTTTTGTAGGCTAAGTACTTATCGGACCGCCCTCGTATACAAAAAAAATAAAATTAAATATAGGCATAGTTGTTGGTAGCGGTTTCACATTATCAAGATCCATAAGTCCAAACTGGAAAGTATTTCACATTTAAAACAAAAAAAATATTCGGCCGGACGATAAGTCAGCCCTGCTTTCATATCTTTGATGATGCTAATTGGAAGATGGGATTCTCTATGGATTCCAAACGTCAGATGAATGTAGGCCGCTGGAGCAAAAACAATCGAAGCGCAACGGATTCCTATGACGGACGGAGGCTTTCATTTAATTATTTATCTTCATGAAATTTATGATAATTACCGAGCTCATGATTTCATTGAAACGGATGCAAAAAACATATTTTAAATATTTTTAAAACATATTTTAGATGCCTTCGTTGTTCGATTAAAATTGACGCGCGAATTTTATTATTTCTTATATTTATTTAACAGAGCTAAATCTAAAAACTTAATTCTTGTTCAATGATGGGATTTTCACATAAGGCTTTCAGGTATGGAGAAGGATTCCACCCCACGATTCAAACAAAACAATTTAGATAGTTTTAGTTTTATTAATATCTCGTATTGTACATTTGCACACTTTAAATGCAATTGAAGGAAAATATACCGACATCTATTAAATAAAATATTTGAAAAATTCAGGCTGTTATTGTAAAGGTTGTAGCATTGATGTTACAAAAATTAGATATAATGTTTTTTAGTGTATTTTTTTTTGGTAGATTTGAATTGAACGATCTAGAGATTGTACGAGTGATATCTCATTTTCGGCATACTTGCGTCGGTAGCCGATTTGGCTGTTTTGTTGCTTGAAATTCAACGAAAAAATTGATTAATAAATTAGCCACAAAATATCTAAATAGCCATTAATATCTGCGCCACGCAACTTTGTAAACCTTTTCCCGACCTCGCGATTGCGGACTCCGCCCTCCCCGAGTCCGGAATTCAAGCTGTGCGCGACTCATCTCTCTAAAAACTGCCGGCCCGGAGAGGTATGGGAATTAAAAATAATTAAACTGATTTAGTGGGCAAAAAGTATCGGTTAGTTATGCCGAATACTTATGCTAAGTCTTGTAGATGAAGTTTTGCTATTTCGATGGCCAGGGATAATAAACCGTTTTTGTTTGGGAAAAGAATGTAACATTAATTTTTTACTGCATAAAAATAAAAGACAGACATGTAGAAAAAATAACTAAGCATTTCTCGGTAATATTTTTGGGTAATGTTCGTTTTTATTTGTGACCGGTTTCGCCAACCTTTTACGTTGGCATTATCAAACGGAGTGTCAAGTGTTTTACTCAAAAATATTAAAATGGAATTCCACCATGTACTCTGTCAAAAATATTGAATTTCTTAACATTTCTTGGTTTTAAAAAAAATATTAGTTAACTTACTAAAGATGGTAGATTATGGACAAATATTGTAATTACAATGTAAACATACTAACAAAAATACAAAAATTAGTAATTCCTTATTTTTCATATGTTCAGGTTTATTTAAAATCAATCATATTAAAAATGTGACTAAAAAATATAAATATGTATATACCAAATGTTATTTTAGTACATAGATAAATACAAAAAAAATATTTGCTGATCATATTTAGTATGGTACATTTATTTTACAAATCGTAAAATTTAATACATTATGTGCATATGAGCTTTAAATCACATGTATATTTGGTACCAACAATTTTTAATGTTTGAAAGCAAGCTTAGTTCACCCTTATTACTAGAAAGATTATCTTGCAGAATATGAGGACGGGGTAGGTCCTCCCCTTCAGAGATACGACGGTCATTGTTTGAGCATCACAATGAGAAGTTTCTGAAGCTCGGGTCATCTTCTGACGTCAGCTGTATTGACTACTGACTTCGTTATTCTGTCCTGTGCCAACATTTGTATTGCTTGATTCAATTATGTAAATTCATCGAATCAAGTTTGTGCCCAAGACCCGAGCAGACCTTATCTTCATCCCCTTTACGGGTATAGATGGCAGAGTAAAAAATAAGCTGTATAAATTTTATTAAATTATGAAGTATACCATATATGCATATAGAAGAGTATTTCATACGATATAATTAAAATAAATGCAAGCTATCTAGTAACTATTGATGAAGCAAATGAACAATAAATATAATTTATACTATTTAGCTAATCATACAAAAATGTATATGCAGTTACTTACAGACTACACAAATATAAATACTCAAATATTTTGGAAATAATAACAGTTTTTATTTTTGGCCGTTTTTGTTCTTTTAAGAGTTTTTTCAGAGAGTTATAGAAAGTCCTTGGAAAGCGAAAATGCTCACAAACAAAAATTATCATAATTTTTTAGAAAATAGGCAAATCAAATTAGTCTGTCGTGGTTCCAAAGAAATATTTTAAAAATTTAGATTAGAAATAAAATTTAAATCCTGTCCCATAAATGATAAAATTCACTAAAGAAATTACCAATTCCCAATGGATATTCCAAAATTTGATACAAACTTGGAAATTAAGATCAAAACATTAAAATGGCACAATAGAAGAATAAATTCACAACTAAACATTGTTTATTCACAATTCAGTGCATTATTTGAATACGAGTATTTAATAAAGACAAGAGCCTGTTTTGTAAAAAAGGAATGGAAATTTAAAAATATATTTATCAGACTATTTGTACTTTTTTCGACTATTCTACAAAATTAGATTTAATTATATTTATCACATTGAATGATTATTAACATTCATCTTCTAATATAAGTTATGGTTTCTCACAGGATTAAAAAAATATTAAATAAATAATTATTTTTAACAACTTCAAGATTAAGTGGGAGGCACATTTTTTTTATTACCAAATATGTATGCAAATTTTGGATTCAATCTAGTAAAGGCGTTTGGTCACTATACTATTCAGAAGGTATCCATATACAAAATTTATTGATTTGTACTATGTACGATTTCGAGTACGATGATGATGTTTGCTTGATGATAAAAACGGCACGATGTGCGCAAGTAACATCTCTAAAGGGCATAAAATTTCTTGAAAGCTACAGGACGCACGACTTTTTGTGAAATTCGAATAATAAAGAGTCCTTCTCGCAGCCGGAATAATCTGGCGTTATCGTGGATGGTCCTTTTTATACGTGGGCCGGCACGTGTCTGGCGTACGTGGCGCGGGATGCTGGGGCGACAGATGCCCAACAAAGATGTACGGCTTGATTTGTAAAGTATACTCCGCGGCCGCGGGATGATGTTGCACGTGATCGAAGTTTTTCGACGAATTCATCGAAAAAGTTAATTTTACCAAGTTGCATTTATCAAAAGAAATACCGGTACTTGTTTTTTATCCGACCACCAAAAAACTTGTACCTAACCTAACCTAACCTAACCCAACGAATCGAGCGGTCATGGAAATCTGCAAAGGAACGAAATAAACGCCACAACGGGACTCATCGTCATATGATAGATTCTTATCTCTGCGAGTACATGTACATTAAAAAATTTTGGTGGTCAGATAAAAAACAAGTACCGAAATACCTCAAAAAATTCATTGAAAGTTCTTCGTTCAAATTTACTATTAATATTGAAAAAAAAAAAAATTTGTATTAAATGAACTGATTAAAATATTAATTCTAAAATTCTTTCATCTGCAAAATAAGAATACATTATCCAATTCGTTGAAAACATTATGATTATTTTATTTATTTATCAAAATAATAACATCGATTAGAGACTAGTGCTGTTCAAAACATTATCAATTTAATAACCATCAGAAAGACTCGATTTGCTGAGACCTTTAGAAATTGAAGGCACTTCGTGGGCGATTAAATTGCCTTTAAATCTTATAAAAAAAAAATTATTAGGTTATAAAATCAGTATGTTGCGGATCGATTTATTAAATTAACAAAAATTTGGTCTAAAATAAAATTTAATTTTAAGATTATTTCAATGAAAATTTTCGCTGTGTAATATTGTCAGTATCTAAAAATACAGCGGATACAAGTTTACGACAGCGAATAAAATATGCACTTATTAACATAATTTTAAAATATTTCTCGTTGTTTTATAAAATTAAAGCTTCATTACTAATAAAAATGTTAATAATGAAGCTTCAACATTTATTTTTAAAATTGGTCTTGTCACTAAGAAATATTTTCGATGAATTCTCCGCGATGAACTTCCGGCAGTCTTGCGCGATCCCACCTGATTTATCTTTCTGACTTCGGAGTCTCTCAGCACGTGTCGATCCTGATCTTTGCGGAGGAGCGTCCGTCCTTTGTTTGAGATTTTAGACTTTACTACTGTATAAAATAAATATAAAACTAGGTTTTTTTGCCGTAAAATTTTCCGAGACCTTCTATGTCACGCCACAGCATATTGCAGTATTCACGGCTTTCCACTAAAATAAATATATGATTTTATATAAAAGATCTTCTAATTGGCTCCGTTTAAAATATTTAAAAAATCATATTTTCTACAAATACTCATAAAAGAGTTTTGTCAAAAATCTTACAGAAATAACGCTGTTACTTATGGTTATTTAAACCTGATTTAGAAAAAAAGGATTTATTGAATAAAATCAAATAAAAGTTTTTCTTTTTCATTTCATTCTTATGTGAATTTATTTTATACGATATATAACCCTCATTCAATGTATTATTTGAATGAATTGGTCTCGGAAGATAGAAGAACACGACAGAAAACAGGTATAAAGTGTAAATAAATATACAAATATTAGGGTTTTTTGTGTTGAATAATTGAAATCTTTTTTTGAACATTGCAAATATTGATAAGTCATTATGCATGGCTTCCAGATATTTGGTATAATACCTTTTAATACAGTAAAAAACATAATATATAATTTAGTTAAAAACCAAAGTATTGAAAAAATAAAAAGTATTTTAGTAAGATTATATATACACTAAAAGTTTACGGCGTTTTAATTGAGAGTTAACTAATATCTTACTTGTATATTTGTTATGTATTAAAGAAAAAAAAACTATAAAATAGGAAAAAATATAACATCTTTCATTACCACCAGTGCCGTCAGGTATAAATATTTTCTTGCTGCGAGGTAGACGGATAACACAAGATAAAAATAATTTCAAAAAAACTTGGAAGGCTCGCGCTCAAAGACCTCCATTTTCCACTTCACGGCGCTATATTTTTTTATTTCATTTCTGCTTATTTTACAAACACTGCCGTTCTTTATTAAGGCCCGCCCACTCCCTTCCCTTCCATCTCCTTAAAAACGACTTCAGAAGATTGCAAGCTCGACCATTTGTATATGGAAAACTAGAAACGGATTTTTTGCCATAAAATATATATTTTATTCATTGCATACATATCGTGGCCATTTTGAGATACACGCAAATGAAATTTTTTTATCAAATAAAAATATATATTTTTTAAATGAGCTATTTCTTATGTATTGGCTTTCTTTGCGAAAGTATACATTTTAACAAAATAACCAATCTCCAAATTAATTTTTTTAAGGTTTGTTAATATAGCAAAAATTATTTAATGATATAATATTGACCTGAATTAATACTGCTATCTCAAAATATTTCATGAAAAAAAGGTATACAAATTGGCTTTTAATCTTAAAAAATACCGCAAGTATGTATTTTGCTAAAAAAATTATAAAAATAAACAATCACTCAGTTCCTTTTCTAGCAATTTTTCAGGAGGCGGATTTCCTTCCTTAATAGTAATGCACTGTAAATCTCAGTTAACTGATTACCTTATAAGAGAAGCCTTATCTCTCAGAAACGGGGGTGGGTCACGGAGCTTTTTCCATCCCTCCAGACATTTTTCTCCTGAAACTAAGAGCTTTCGAAAGTTCTGCGGTGTTTTCTCTTATTTTTTGTTACATCGTGAAAGCGTGAGATGCTTATTTATAAAGCAAAACCTGATCTTATGTACCGTCATTCTTACTGAAAAAAATGAACATTTTTTGGTTGATATAAAATATTTGCATCTTTTTTTTCAAAACTATGTGACTGTAACCTCTTGTAAATTAGTCCTATTTTGTTCTTTAAATTAGTTTAAAGCAAAAATAAATGTAATTTTGAATCTCTCGGCATGCAGTCTAGACCTAGATCAAAGCGATATTCAATAACTGTTCATGATGATTTAAACATCTAACTCTAAACATTTTAAATTTGTTTAAACAAAGAAAATAAGGCATCATAAAAATTAAGCATTGCATGCTAGGCTTCTAAATATATTTTATTCACATATTGAGCACAAAACTTTAACCCTTTCCACCCCGTTTCTTTCAATTCCTTTGTAACTCCGTTGGCGATTATTGGTCGCCATAGTGCACCTTTAATTGTTTACCCTATAAGAAGTCTAGGTGCGTATATGAGCAGGTATAAACCCTTTTTGTCAGTTTTTGAAAGTAATTGCTGTATTCACATTGAAAAATTAAAAAAAAAAACAAAAAAATATATTTCGTCATTTTGATGACACGTATGAATTTATTATGTAAATATTGAATAAAGTCTATTTACCATAGCAACTGAAGACACCGTTCGTTTTTTCTATACTATTAATATAAGATATTTTACTGTACGATAAATATTTGTGTGTGCAAGTGTACTTTAAACATGATATTTGAACTGCATGTCAGAATAATTAATCACGTTTCATTGTAATTCAACCGACCCTCCGGGGAATCTTTGTCTTGGCTGTGACGGAAAAAAGTCCAGCACGTACCGAGCCAGCTCGCGTTATGCCGCGTCCTCCTCGGAATTGTTTACTGCGGGGTACTCGCTGTCCTTTATGGTTATTGCGTCGGGTGTTCTGAAATTTCAGATTCGAGGCTGTGTTTTAAATCTGTAACAAGTGTTCTGAAGTTTGAAACGAATTCCAGGCGCATAAACAAGTTTGCTCTGGAGTTATTACGGGGTATTGTTTATGGATGCCGAGGGATTGGCCAAGATTATCGTTTGAATTATTAAATTTGAGTCGTGTAGTCGGTGTCGCGCTGCTCTGCCGCAAGTGAGTTCTAACAGTGCTTAAAATAAAGTAAATCTAGATTAGTTCACAAATGTTGTATTTATAATATAAATAAATATTTAAATAGTGAAGAATTTTTTTAGCACGGATCTTCAGACACATTTGTTTGAAATAGCTTTCTAGTTCAAATAAGTGCATATAAAATGCATAAGTAAAATACTGCACTCGTGGTTGTGTGCGGCGAGATTTTCGACGTTTTAGTCTCGTTACTGGGACCATCTTCAGAGATTTCAAATGTCAAAAATCTTAAGGAATAAATACGGCATATCACCCATGAACGCAGTATTTGAAAAAAAACTATTTTTTACTTGTTGATTTTTATATTCATTATGTTCTATTTAAGGATTTGTGTTGATTCATTTCAACATAAAAATAGCCAACTGGCTAGGAAACAACAAACATGTTTGATTGTGAGCGCTTTTGGTTTTCAACAAATTATTCAGACTCGTCAAATTTAAAGAAGGCTATTTAACATAAAACAAATATTTTAAATAAAACATAAATGAAAAACTTAAATAAATCCAACTGTAATGGATGGGATTGATTTATTTAATTGAAAATAAAACTATAATCATGAAAACACTGATTTTGAATCTATACAAATAATTAAAAAAAATTAATATCAACCCATTATTTCACACCCCTAGCGCAACTTTCAATTGGGGCATGTCAGTAAATTTTATCGAAATTTACAGGAGGCTTACAGGAAGAAAAAAAATAATCAGAGTACTCTATACGGGTACTTTTTATGAAGTCGAATATGGTGCAGGATTTTTATTGTTGATTATAATAGTATTTAAAAATGACAATTGATTAGCACTTTGTTTAATAAGTTTTTGGTGTCCTTTTTATTAACAACAAATTAATAATGATCAAGTACATTTTTTCAAATATTGAAAATAGATTAAAGAAACTCTTAGAAAAATATCATCGTGATCTGTGTGGGATTTGAACCCACATCCCCAAACATACATGGCCGGTGTATTATACTAACGAATCACTAGTACTAAGCAAGAATTTTTAACAATCATATCCTATAAATGAAACAACGTACTTATTATGCCAATTAAATATTGTGTGACTTGCAATACTTGATATTCGTTGATATAATTGGTAATGCACCGGCCATGTTAACTTGGGGATATGGGTTCAAATCCTACACAAATCTCGATGATATTTTTCTAAGAATAAGAGTTTCTTTAATCAGTTTTCAATATTTGAAAAAATGTACTTAATCATTATCAAACCTGTATAGGCAAAATCGTACTTCCTGTGAGACGGTCTTCACAAAAATCAATAATATAAACAACAAATTAATTTCCTATAAAATATACCCTAATTAAGAAATTCAATATTTTTGACAGAGAGTACGTGGTGGAATTTAATTTTAATATTTTTGAGTAAAATACTTGAGTGATATTCCATTGGCATTATCAAACAGAGCCACTCTGTTTGATAATACCAACGTGAAAGGTTGGCGAAACCGGTCACCAATAAAAACGAACATGTGGAAAATCACTCAAGTATTTTAAGAAATTCAATTTTTTTGACAGAGAGTACTTGGTGGAATTCCATTTTAATATTTTTGAGTAAAATACTTGAGTGATTTTCCATTGGCATTATCAAACAGAGCCACTCTGTTTGATAATACCGACGTAAAAGGTTGGCGAAACCGGTCACAAATAAAAACGAACATGTAGAAAATCACTCAAGTATTTTGAGAATTTCAATATCTTTGACACAGAGTACTTGGTGGAATTCCATTTTAATATTTTTGAATAAAATACTTGAGTAATTTTCCACATTTTTGTTTTTATTAGTGACCGGTTTCGTTTGACAATGCCAACGTGAAAGGTTCTCTGTTTCATAATGCTAACGTGAAAGGTTGGCGAAACCGGTCACCAATAAAAACAAAAATGTGGAAAATCACTCAAGTATTTTAAGAATTTCAATATCTTTGACACAGAGTACTTGGTGGAATTCCATTTTAATATTTTTGAATAAAATACTTGAGTGATTTTCCACATTTTTGTTTTTATTAGTGACCGGTTTCGTTTGACAATGCCAACGTGAAAGGTTCTCTGTTTCATAATGCTAACGTGAAAGGTTGGCGAAACCGGTCACCAATAAAAAACAAAAATGTGGAACATCACTCAAGCATTTTATTCAAAAATATTCAAGCATTTTACTCAAAAATATTACACCCCAATTATAAAATTTAAGAAACAACTTGAAATATTCTCGCGTGACCGATTTCAAGTCGCCATTTTTTACCGTGCAGTCGCCATTATGGTGATGCGACTGCGCAGGCGCACGTGGGCGGAGTGCACACGTGCGCGGAGTCACAATGCCCCGCATGGGACTGCATTCACAAATGGCGAGTCGCTCTTTTTGCCCGGTCGTCCATACCGCACGGTGCCTTGCCGCGATGTGACATTAGACTTTATAATCGACTCTTCATAATTAATTCTTTAATATATTATACCTTTCAAAAATTTCCGTCTATATTGGTTGCAAGAGCGTGCAATGATGACTAATAGTATGTCAAATAAATAATTTTATGATGGTGCAAAATCTTAAATAATAATGGTATTAGCTTATTATGAATGCCGAGTAACTAGGTTTATAGAAAATATTGTTGATTGCTAATTTTCAAGTGATAAATATTGAAGGCTGTTTTTGCTTAGGATGACAGGAAATGGTTTCGGACTAGCCGAAGGCTCGTTTATCAAATTTCCTGGGAAATCTTATTTTAGGTTACCGCGTTAAAAGCCCAAATCTTTTCAGAGATTCAAACGAACATTTTGGAAATTAAGTCATTTTGTCATCAAATACACTGTTTATATTGATTGCCATCATAAAAAAAAAATATTTAAAATTTTGATTATAAATAATTCACAACTCTCAAATTAAATCAGTGATTATCTCATGCTTTTGCCCAAATTCTTCTTTGTATGTATCCTTACAAAAATATAAATATTTTTATGGTTATGAAATAGGACACAAATCCCGATGATAATTTTCTGAGAGTTTCTTTAAGTCATCTTCTATATATGAACTAATGTGCCTAACCATATTAGTAATAATATAATAAACCCGTAATGGGTAATAAATACGCATCTGATTGACCAATCCGTAATAGACATAGTTATGAAATAGTTCAATAGTACAAAATAAGCTCAAAAATATAATTAGCTACATGATTAGAAGAGTACAAAACCTTCTTGAAGGAGCCCAAAGAAGATTTGGAACAGCAAAAACGCTCGTAAATAATAATACCTTAATCTTCTTGTTATATTGGTTATTAAATTTGGATTTTAATTTGTTTTGGTTTTTTTTTTTGCAATTTGGTTGTTTATTTTGTATTAAGCCTTGAAGCTTGTTGTTTATTTTGAATCATCTCAAAGGACACATGAAGCAGCACAACTGACATCAGACCAATAAATTACTATCGACTATTTTTTTAGATAAAATGTCCATTGGCGTCAAATTTTTGTGACCTAAAATGTGTAGTTCTGTAGAAAAAAATAAGGAAAAACATGTACGCTTAGGGGTACAGTAAAAAATAAAAAATATGGTCGATGGTGCTGTATTTTAGTCGGTTGTCAGTTGTGCTTATATGTTTGTAGTGCGCTTTTTAGTTCAAGATGTAAGACTCTTAAGTTAAAAACTCTGTTGCATATTGAAGTATTTAAAAAAAATTAAATGACAGAAAACAATATTGTATAATAGAATTCTTTAATTCAAGTCTCCGCCGCGGCCGAGAGTTTGAATCAGATTGTCTCTGTCTCCCCCAGATGCTGAAGCTCTCCGAGCGGGATGGAAAAGTTCGAACAAGATCGAGATTACCAGATACAGATAGACCGAGACTATCAGATATATATAGATCGATATGACCAGAAAACTCCTGCCAATCCTACGTATCAGATGCTCAAAAGCATCTTTTATATTTACTTAAAATAACCAGTAAATTTTATTGTTCCTTCTGGGTTTGAACCAGAAATCTCATAGTCGATGAGAAAATGTGTTCACTGTATTTCATTGTTGAAAAAACTTAAGCATTTTTTTCGTCTTTAACTATTTCATCTGTTTTTCGTAACTTTTTAAAATGTTTATATACTGCACATACTGCAGTGCGGTCCGCGTTTTACGATTTCTGTATGCATTTGGTGCACAACTTATTTACAATGCAGTCCCGGTACTGTTCAGTGAATAATGCACGTTGTAATTCCTAAGTTTTATTACTTTAGTTTACCCTCGTTATACTGATGTTGGTTAATCAATGTAATTTATTAATTCTAAGGGTTCACAATTGAAATCCTCGTATGCGAGATCAGATTATTCGACCGCTTCTGCTCTGGGTGAGTCGAAGGACCAATTTTGGAGCCAACTCTAATTTTGAGAGCCGGCCAAAACCTCACCTCGTGATATCTAGACTGGCGCTGATTTACAGGTGAAATCTATACTGGGATTCTGAATGCTTAAATTTGAATAAATGCATCCGTGCAAATTAATACTTTGAAAATGGTATCGATGTCCTAAAGAATACTCTAGGTAATTTTATTTAACCCTTAAATGCATATTGACGTAAAACTGCAACGTACCACTAAGACGGCTCCCAAATCATCAATATGAGCGCAACGCCTACTGTTATAGAATTACTACTATCAGGATAATATTTTTTATCGAGTGGCAACACCTTTTTTCTTTCGCGTCTGTAAAATGCCAGCTTGACATTCACAAAGCATTGACTGTCGGAAATTTGTAGCAGGTGAAAATTGGAATAGGCCAGAACAAATCATGCATTTAAGGGTTAAATAAAAGGAGAGCAGAAATTAACGCAAGCGTAGACGCGTAGAATATTACATTTTGTTGCACAAAATATAAATAATAAGACATAAAATAATTTTTTGATTTAAAAAAAAATTGAATAAATATGTAATTATAGGGACCTCGTGGTTAAATACAAAATAACATATAATTTACCATTAAAATACCATGAGCACGAGACGCACGCGCGTGGACGACTGCATCTGGCGGGCAGAGCGTCCTCCGAGTCAGGCATTTGCATAATACTACACACACTGAGGGAGGCAGAACACTTTGACAAATTTCTCTCTTCCCGCGTGTGCCTGCGCGGAGTTGGTTCAAAGAGCTCGGTTACCTTCATGCTCCGTCGGAAAGCTCATCGTACGAAATACACCAGCCGAAATAAAGCAATTGGAAATAAATTTTGAAACAGAAAAAAGTACCTCTCCTCAGAGGAGGTTGGCGACCATTTCACTGAGCATATACTCATGGTTTTCTATGGGGAAAATAGTGTAGTGGGTCCCCGGGTACTTTTACACCGCAGTTTTATATTGGAAGGAAAAATCTGCGTATTGCTGCTGCACAATAGCATTATTATATAATCCTTTTCTTACAAAGTTCTGGCGTTTGGATCTGATACTCCTTTTGTAACAAGCTACAGGACAATATCAGGAGCCCCACCTCGACAAGGTATTTTTAATATATTTTTTAAAAAATGTTGGTGTAAATTAAAGCCTGTACATTTATCATGTCTACCTATTATTATATATTTTGAGTAACAAATTGTTTTTATTTAAATTGGTATATAGGTTTTTTATGACTATAAATAACAGATAATTACTGTTATAATCTACTATAATAATAGCCATTGTGTGTATGTTTGTATGTATGTTTCGTTTTTCCGTTCTGTATAGAATATCTTAAAAGATACAACGCTGATTTTTTGCACATAAGTTAAGTAAATTTTTCCGCAGCTATGTGCCGAATTTCAAGACGATAGGATAATATTTTCATTCATAAACTTTAAAATATGCTTTAGCGAATTTCAATATGTACGAATTATATGATTCACTTCTTCGCCGCGAGATGTCGTTCACCGCGAGAATTTCAAATTTAGAACTTTTACAAAAAAAACAAAAGACGCATCGTTCATCAAATACGTCATTTTGTGACGGGCTACATTACTAGTAGTTATAATAAAACGCAAAAAATTCTGATGAGAAACATGAAAAACTCGTTTTCAAACCTATTGCGATAAAATTGATTACTGTGATAATGAGCAGCTGTTTTCTAGTTTTTATGTTTTTTTTGTGTATATTTATATATATTTTAAACAAAAAAGGTGTCACTTTGGTGGCAAATAAGCATCGATGAATTTTGTCCAGCTTATTGCGTAAGATACACGCGGCTTGCTCCTGGATGTGTGTATCTCCTCCATAATAACCTGCGCTCCTGCTTAAATTATTCATGAAGTCTCGGTTAATTTCAGCAGTTTTTTATATGCCTGCGCCTAACTGGGGTGTGAAAAATATTACAGCCCCATAATGTAGTCCTGTTACTCCTTCCAAATTATATTTTTCAAATGAAATTCTTCCTTCCTTGCTGAAATATAAGCGAAAAAAAATTATTATCTTTTTCAGCGGAATATCGTGCGGAATACAAGCGCTGCAGGAAAATTGGCCATTATTATTGGACAATGAAAATATAAAAAAGAGATAAATTCATATTAACTCTTATAAATCACTATGTTTTTTTTTTACAGAAAACCATTAAAAAATATATTTTTATGATTTCATTTATAAATCTGCATTTTTCAACTATGCGTTTAAAATCTGTTTTTAGATACTCGATCCACACTTGAATCGTACATTGAAAATACTCAATATTGAAAAATTATTTTAGCAAATATTTATCTAATAAAACAAAGTAAATCAGCTCTGCACTTGTTGGTGTGGCATGTGAGTCTTGATAACTGCGGATGAATGGGTTCGAATCTCACTTTTGTCATACTTTACTTTGTTTTACAAAAATTTTGATAATTTCTTGAGTTTCATTGTTTTTCGTATTTTTTTTCAATATCGACGAATTAATAATATTTAGTCGCACATACAAAAACATCTGCAACAGGGCAAACGTATATTATTAAAATAAATAAATTGGTGCGAAAAATCTTTTGTGAATAAATGCGTGTTTTTTTTTTTTATTTTTCAAACGTGTTTTCTAACCAAGTATTGCATTACATATGAATAAACAATATTTAGAAGTAATATGTTTTGAATTCGAAGTATTTCCACATTCATTTAGTATTGAGTGGACGTTGAAATATACTTAATTTATAGTAAAAATTCTGATTTATTGTCAATCACAGTTTACTGATGATAATTTTAATCTATAACATAAGTAAGATTCAGAGTCACCCAGGATATAATAGATTTATTTTATATTAACGCCGTGCAAAATAAAGTTCAGCATTGGTTTTTGAGACTATCAATTAATAAAAATTAATGTAGTTCTGCGTAAAATCAATTCTCAAGAAACTTTAAAAAAAAGTTTAGTGTGTGGATAAATCTTTACTGAACATTATAGGAATATGTCTATTTTATGGATTAGTTAATAAAGTGCGTTTTAATTACCTTTACAGACTTATATTACCTCTTAATATGATTAGGCATATTTTTTCACATATTGAAAATGATTCAAAGAAACTCTCAAAAAAATATCATCGTGACTTGTGTAGGATTTGAACCTACATCTCCAAGCTTACATGGCCGGTGTACTGACCCTTGTACTAACGAGTCACCTCTGTTAATCGAGAATTTTTAACAATCATAATCTACACACGAGCCAATGTGCCCAGGCCAATCAATATTTAGTGATTTGCAAGCACTGGACTTTTTAAACCAAAGTAACAAGTGAAGCGATTTGGATATTATTTTTAAAATCTATTAATTTAGCCAAGACGCGCACCATCACATACATATATATATATATATATGTATGTGTGTATTTTGCGGACTGAAGGTCAATCAAGTGCGTTTAAATTACTTACTAATATGATTAGGCATATTTTTTCACACATTGAAAATGATTCAAAGAAACTCTCAGAAAAATAGTCACAACCCTTAAAAATGTTAAAATATTATCAATTCGTAAAACAAAACAGGAACTGAAAAAACAAAAGGAACCATAAGTAGCTTATAAATTTATGACAACACAATATTACTTTCATTGTGTAAATCTTTTGAAAAGTTTCTCTCGGCTGTCTAGGAGTAATGCGCCAAAGTAAAGCCAGCAAAGTATCCAGGGTGCTTCATATTTCGTCAGAGTGACATAGTTTAGTTGATCAGATAGCGCGCGATATAATGAATGTTCTTTGTTAGGGAGCCGCGCTCTTTACGTGAAACTTTTATTCCACGTTTTCTCGTGGAATAAATTTGTGGATCACCCTGTTGTTTATGAAGCCACTATCAGTTGCATGCTTTTTAGATATATTTGCTTTTACTGCCCCCTCTTCAGAAGGAATACGACTTTTACATTTTTAAGTGGCATTTTTTCTACGACTACGTCTACGGCTATTTTTAATTTCTTTTGTCTTGTTGTATTTTTGTACATATATTGTATTTGTCTAAGCAATTACACATGAAACAATGAGAACGTTATGTGTTTTTTTTAAATTATAGGTGAGATTCATATTTTACAATTTACTTGTTTCATAAATAAATTCGTTTTAATCAATTCATTATTTATAATAAAATAAAACCAAATGGTTTTGGAGACTACGTTAATTTCACTTGTAGCGAGAGCTCTTTCGCCGAACACGGCATCTTCAAGATCAGTCTTATCGCTTTTTTCTGTATAGACTCAGGTCTATACAGAAAAAAGCGAGCTTATACATAATAAATTCATCAGAAATACATGAATCATAGATTATACTACATTACAAATTTATTCACGCTACAAGTGAAATTAACGTAGTCTCCAAAACCATTTGGTTTTATTTTATTATAATAAAATGGAGTACATATTACGAAATAAATCCCTATTATAAATATTATTCCCATCATAAATTTTCAACTGAACTAATAGTCCAAGATAAATCCTGAAATATGCGATGATCGAGACGTTATTTTCAGTTTTCAAAACAAAACAGAGCTTCATCATTGAGATAAGTGAGCTTTTTGAAGATGTTGATGTGATTGCATTTGGCCAGGCTAACGAAAATTAATGAAGCAATGAATATGGCGGTCGAACTTACGATACATTTAAATAATCGCAGATCTTAAACGAGCTACAAATCCACCCATAAATACTTGGACCTGAGCCCATAAAAGTCAAATTTACTGCTGGCCTCTTATCTGTACTGTTTTGCGGCTGATAAGAGATAAACCAGCAGTGAGGTGTTTGTAGGTATAAGAGCCGGAGATATTAAAATACTCCCATTGAAAAGACATGTTCTAAGCAATATCTACTTTACGCTGCATTTGAATATGTTTTGAGTTAATTCTTAGTCGCCCATACGGTTGTTTTGTAGAATGGGTGACATAGATGGGATTCGAACCCATCTACACGGTTCTCGCGATATACTTGTATTATGTTTACCAGTTGAACTGCTGTTTCATTGTCAACGTTTGGGTATTTGAATCATTCTTATAATTAAATGTTTTTGACAGATAGTACTTGGTAGAATTTCATTTTAATATTTCATTTTAATTTTCTTACTTTAATACTTGTATTTTATTTAATCTACTCTTGCGAGTGACGCGGGTGTGTGTGTATATGCGTGGAGTTCGCATATATGTGTGTGTATGGAACTCACGTGTATTCTTGGTGTTTTGTAGAATTTAGTTTTGTTATAACAAATAAAAATAATTTAAGTCTATTTGACTTGTTGAAAATGCTTAAACCTATAATAGTCTCAAAGATCATCGAAAAATCTATGATGCAAAGTTAATCGATTTCAAGAAAACATATTCAACATGCGCTATATTAGAATCAGAGAATGAGCATTATAGATAAAGACTAACGTATGATTTTTACAACGGATAGTTGTAATTTATCACATTGCAATTAATTTAATACATTAGAAAAAAAATGCAAAGATTTTTTAATTTTGATTCACGATATATTCGTGCTCACTCTAAGGAACGATATATTTATCAGGTAGTGGCAGTGGAACACCCGGTCACAGAGAGCATTAGAATGTTTAACCTCGTAAAACTAAAACGAAGCAAATCATTTCATCAATTTATAGTTGAGAAAAAAACTTGTACCTAAAAGAAATTCTTTTATTTATATATATTAATTTAACATTAATAATAACACTTATTTTACTGTGCCGAAATTTGATGGCTTATTGCAAATTTCAAAGTATTGCAGCTGTGATAGAAAAATAATCAGCAGGTAAAAGAATTTCATTATATTTACAATACAATATTTTATCATATCCATAAAAAAAACTGTTAATTATTTTAATACCCAAAAAAAAATACACAATAAAATACAAAAAAAGGATATAGCATGACGAAAATAATTACATAATCTAAAATTCCTTTTAATCATTACTACTTTATTGGGCATAATAATATTTTTACGACGTTTATGCCTAATACGCCAATAATATAATCCAGATTACTAGCTGGGCATCATAAAGCCAGGGGGTGGGGGTGGTTGTGGGTGGGGGTGGTTGTGGGTGTTGAGGGTGGTTGTGGGGGTGTTGAGGGTGAAACGCAAGGGAAGCAGCGCGAGTCTCGCGTGACTCGGGCGCGTGATGGATTGATAACGCAGTATCGTGTGGCATTACTTTAAAATTTTGAGCTCGACTTTCCAGCTACCTCCTCGCCGATTATGCTATCCTGATAGTTTTGCGTGACCCGATTTTCTATTTGTGTGTGTGTTTTTTTTAGTATCAGGAGAAGGAAGCTTATTTTGACAGAGAGATCCATCACTATTAAGTAAATATATATTTTTTTAATACTGCTAGGAAATTTTGGTACTTGTTTTTTATCCGACCACCAAAAAACTTGTACCTAACCTTTTTTTTTTAACCTAACCTAACCTAACCCAACGAATCGAGCGGTCATGGAAATCTGCAATGAACGAAATAAACGCCACAACGGGACTCATCGTCATATGATAGATGCTTATCTCTGCTCTTATGATAGATGTAATAATTTAAAAAAGTTTTATTTACATAAAGATTGATTATATTTTTCAAATTTTTTTTTTCTAAACAATCTGTTTTGCCAATATGCCAATATTAGAATGACATCATAAGGGTGAAGCTTTATGGCAGAGTAATTGAATAGGAAAATTATGACAGTCAAGGGAAACACTCATGATCTGCGAATATGTATGTTTTTATTATTAGTATATGTGCTTTGTTTTACCATGGACTTCTGATCGAATCCAAAATTACGTTTAATCATTCCATGAGTATGCCATTGCTTTATCCAGGTATTTTAGAGTAACTATATTAGTCATATTTTATAATTTCAAAGAACCTTGAATCTCTTCAGTGATCTTCTTTATAAATCTTTATTTAATACTGTACGTGTCATCAGTAGCTACCGCGATTGTTCGTTTTACATAAGTATGCCATTAAACTACACTTATCTATTCTTTTAAGTAGATAAAAACTTACACAAATGACTTAATAGGCTATTCAAGTATCGGTGGGCACAAATGTGTCGGCGGAAATGGACCAATAAGGAAATAGTAAGCGGTTAGGAACCGTCATTAAGCGACTGTATAATGATAAAACGAAAAATCCCATGTATTATTTATGAACCTTTTATCAAAAAGGATGTGACCTCTACAAAGCGCTTATCCCTTGAGAACCCTACACAATTCTATGGAAATATATATAAAAATAGACTCTTATGAATTGAATAAAGAAATCATCTCAAGTATATTAAATTTAGTGTGAATAAAAACATTTCGATATAAAGAATACCTTCCAAAACTTATAAGTATCGATTTATTGTGGTTGATTTCTTCCTAAGTACTCTTTGAGAAATTTAGTCAGCTTCAACAAAGATTTATTCGAAAAACTACCGAATCTTGCAAATATTAAATTCACTGGTTTTGACTTATTCTCAAATCTGACAACAAATACATTTGTGATACTAGTTTAAATGCTTTGCATATTCAGAAATAAAAAATATAACTAAATTATTTTGAACTAATTATGCTTAAGCTTAATTTTTCGCAATTGAGAAAAATACTCTAATGTTGGTTTAATACACAATTGATTTAAAATTAGAAAAAAAATTATGCGCTCGCAAAAGATATCTGGAATTCAGAAAAATATAAAAATGAGTGAGGTAAGATATCGTATAAATATTTATATTTTTCTTTTTGGTTAACAACAACACGATAAGCAATGTCCGCGACCACCTAATTGCGGAGTTCATTTACTCGAAGACGCGCAGGGCACTAATAAGGGCGACTGCATTCCGCCGCTAATTACGTCGTCAGCAGACAGCGCCCGAAGTTTGGTTGACAACCGCCAGAGCGGCTGAACAGGCGTGCTTCGATAACGGGTGCTAAGTGCCGCTAATGGCCCTCCGGTCCGGCCCTGATGACGTGATAATTTACAGGCCCGGCAGGACGTATCGCCGATGGGCGCCATACTTCAGGGAGCCGCGCCGCCATGCCAAGCCGGAGCTCCAGCTTTTTATTTCCCCGTCCAGTGATAGTGTCATTCTTATTGCTGCTTAAATAACAATATTCCGGCCGGTTTCTGGCCAGCAAGAATAACAGTCAGCAAACTGTCAAATGCGTCCTGTGGGATCTTTGAATTGAATAAGCCGATGTATTTGGGTCAAGATAGTTGAGATTTAGATCATCAAGCTGAATAAGCGATTGATTTATCAACATTTGCATATATAAAAATGTATCATAATCATCGGTGACTTTGCTTATTTATTATTCAAAAACCGGATGTGTATCTTTAGAGAAGTGTGTATTGTGCATCAGTTTGAGCAGACTTCCGTTTATTTTTTGTCAAATAAAAAAATGCGGTAAAAATAACTCATTAGTCTTTAATATTTTTGAGTAAAATACTTGAGTGATTTTCCACATGTTCGTTTTGGCATCATCAAACAGAGTTTAGTATTATATGAAATATTTTTGAATAAAATACTTGAGTGATTTTCCACATTTTTGTTTTTATTAGTGACCGGTTTCGCCAACCTTTCACGTTGGCATTATCAAACAGATTGATAATGCCAACGTGAAAGGTTGGCGAAACCGGTCACTAATAAAAACAAAAATGTGGAAAATCACTCAAGTATTTTATTCAAAAATATTAAAATGGAATTCCACCAAGTACTCTCTGTCAAAAATATTGAATTATATAAAATCTCACTCTGTTTGATAATGCCAACGTATGGAAAATCACTCAAGTATTTTACTCAAAAATATTAAAATGGAATTCAACCAAGTACTCTCTGTCAAAAAAATTGAAATTCATTAGTCTTTAAAAAAAATGTGTACTTAGTTAGTATTGCAGATAATAAATATTGTAGTTAAAATGTATGAATAGCTACGAGATAACGAAAGTGTTTGACAGGCTGGGAAAATAGCGAATTGAAAATTTTGATGGAAGGCGAATGTTCTTCTATACATATTTTTAATTAAGCGGGGATAAAACTGTAGTTCTAAAGCTTTAATCGGCCAAACTGCTGTTTCTACACTGTAAATAGCCTCGTTACCGGGAGCACACGTGTGAATAGGAGGTATTAAGTAACAATGAAACTGCATTAGAGGTAGTTGAAAAGTACGAGCATTGATTGTCGGCGTGTCCGCCTAATGACCCGGTCACGCGCCGCCCGCCGTCCCCCTGCACTCATGGTGTTTTATTTTACGGCCGAGCTGTCCGCGGACCGCAGGAGTATGAAAGAGGTGTTTGGGGAAAAAGTTTTGCACGCTCTACGACTGTTCTGGGTTTCGGTAATTTATACACAATGTAAAACGGTTAAGCTGACCGTTTTGCGATGTCACCCGCTGTAAGTTATTCGCTACTGCGAATTTCGTGTTTCATGTTCACATTTATAAATGAATTTACTAATTTGCTTCGGCCTAAATAAACTTTGGATGATTCCTAAATAAATCGAAAAATATCCGTTTTAATACAATTTTAACAAATATATTATTTTTAACAAAATTGGGAACAGCGCCTCTTTCTTGGCGCATTGACTCAAATCGATCATATAAAATTGAGTGTAATGCTACTTTGACTGCTTCTTTTGTAGTCATCTTAAATATGTTAAATAAAACGTCTTTCTCTACTATAACGTCTTAATTGATATGATTAAGAACATTTTTTCATACATTGAAAAATGATTAAAGAAACTCTCAGAAAAATATCACCATGACTATTTTTTTTTGAGAGTTTCTTTAATAATTTTTCAATGTGTGAAAAAATGTATATGATCATATCAATCAAAAATAAACCTGTGCAGACAAAATCGTACTTACTGTGACGATCTTCACAAATAATCAATATATGTAACGTCTTAAATTATTATAAGTATATTTAATTTGCACTGGTTTTCATATCGCTGAATTTGTGTTTTTTTGTCTTCATCAAAGAAAATCACAATGAATGACAGATATTTCTGGCTTAAAAAAAATTGTTAACTAACCTGGATTTGAACTAATGACCTTTTGACCAGACACCGTAGTTGCTAATATATATAGGAAATTTATTAATGTACAAATTCTAGATGATTAACGTGTTTGAAGGTTTTCGGGTGTAACGTCGCGTTATGTTTCAATGTTTCGGTTCTGACACTGGTTCTGTTTTTTTCGGTTCTGAATCATCGAATTTCTGAAGATGGCTCCAGCTATAGTACCAAAACGTTAATATCGCAAAAACGTAGTGCAACATATCCCACAGTAGTCATTGGTATTAGTAATGCTGTCTTCTCAGGTATTATATTACATTTTTGAGTTAAATTTTCAGAGGTCATTGTCATGGATCCTCGAATTCCGACGAACATCTCGAAATCACTGAATATAATCACAGCTTCGAGACCGAAACGTCAGAAGATTCAAAGTATAACGCAGCGTAACATAAGCAAATCCGATAACAATGAATGGCAATCCGACAAATCTCTTAAAATCTCTGGAGCGAAAGGTCGAAACTACAAAGAAGAAATAATGCGACATAGCACCCGAAAACAGAGTTTTAAAGATGAATTATATTTTTACGCAAACTCGTGGCATTCGAGTACCAGCAAACAGACATTAAAAGGTGTTTTCGAGGGTAATTGGCCAGAAACACGCTTCACAGGCGCATTAGTAATGTTTTCGACGCAATAAATCTGCAATATTTGTGTAGCGGCGACTCCGTAACGTCCCCGCCGTTACACCGCCATTATAAATCATTACGTATTAATTTATGCCCGTTAACGTAATGCCAGTTAAATGAGCACTCCCATAAAATGCATGATTAGAGTTCATTTAATGATATATTTATATCTAACGAACAAAGTAAACACCGTAATAAAAATATACAATTATTTCTATTGGTTGTTATTATGACGCCGCTCAACATCTAGTAATAATAATAATAAGCAATGTGCAATTTTTTTATTACATATAGTACAATGCATTGCGTAAAAAAATATTATAGTAATGAAAAATGAAAAAAGCATGTATGGTATATAATTATAATAGATGAAATACACATTAGTCAGATAAAGATGCTACATTTTCAAATGAAAACATAACTCTGTAAAATTTAATTTAGCAAGATAAAAATTTGTAAATTTTATATAAATATATAAAAAAAACTCGAGTATATCCTATCTAAGAAGTGTGGTTTAACCAATTAGATCGATTTAGAGTAATTTTAGCTGGCCTAGTGTCGGGACGGCGTAACCAAACTTCTACCTTTAAGCACTATTTAAAATCTGACAGTTACAAAAACACTGCTATATTTGCGTTAGCATTTTTTTCAGCATTTTCATAAATATTTATAAAAAATACCTCCAGCGAATAATTAAATCGCAATTAAAGTGTGATTGGCTAACCTTTTTGGGGTTTTGGTATCCATTAGTGAAATCCAATTTCGCCTTCCAATACCAATATTATTTCGGGCACCACAACAAAAATATCAATTAACCGACGTGCCTACCGGGCCAGGCTAGGCTGCATTACCGCGAAAGTGAATATCCGACCCGACGAACCCGCTGAAGTCGAATTTCATAATTGGTCCAAAATAAATATGGCGTCACTTCCCGTCCCGGATAAGCTCGTGTGCAAAACGCTTACGTCGCCAGTGAAGCTGCACAGATTTAAGGGTAAATGCCTAAAACACTCAGGCTCCTAAAATATAATGTTATTTGTATGTAAAATATTATCAAAATTTTAAAGATTTATGAAACTGTAATCTACTATAATAATAGCTATTGTGTGTGTGTGTATCTAAATAACTGCATCTAATAAAGAACAGTGCAGTGAAAGTGATTCGTTGTTTGTGACACGAAATGTGATATTTCCTAGAATGGCTTTGCTTTCGAAATTAATATCCGGTTATTAAAAATATATGTGTACAAAATGAAATCAAATATTCATCTAATTGTCAGCCAAACATATGTTCAAACACTATTGCATCGTTCATCGAATACGTCATTTTATGACGGGCTACATTTCTAGTTATGAAATATAATCCCAACTATCTTGTTTAAAGTGCCACTTCCACGGATCCCTAAACTAACCAGAATAAAAGTATTCAGTTACTGAACTAACACGAAGCATATAAATTTACGAAGTAATAATAATTAAAATAGTTTCAGTATTATAATTTATAAATACAGGAGAGGCTTCGCCTGAGATAAGCAACATCCAACTTACACCCAAAATAACCAAAACTTTCGCACATAAAATTAAGCACATCAAGCGATCGTAAACTAAGAGGCTGTTTATTGCAAAACTTACGAACTTTATACTACCCTTACTGGCAATAAAAGCGGAACCTTCCTTGAACAATGCCGAATTCCGCAAGTCCAGCGGACTTGCCAAACTACCCGCCCGAGTGACGGTCAAGTGACAAAATCTTGTGCTCGGAACCAACCCTTACGAGAGAATCGTCAACACGGACATTACTGAGATTGCGCTGTTGCTTGCGGAGTGATTGATCTTCGTCTATTGTTTACACGTACAAAGCGTCTCAGCACTATTTGCGACATACGCGAATGTAGTAAACAATTCCAAGAGTTAACATAATACACATATATCAAACAGATTTTTACAAGGTTTGAATGTGCATATTTTTTTTGGTTTTAGAAAATTGGTGATTGTTTTTAATTTTGAAAATATTGCTTCTAGACGACTTTTTCTTAAAGCAGTCAAAAATAATGTTTGATTAACGAATGCAAAGATAACGCTCAGCAAACAAATATCATAAGCAAATAAGCAAATGTCAGGTTGAATAAACAAACAGTTAATTTGCTAGAGAATACGATAATTTTTGTTTGTGAGCCTACGTCTTAATGAGAGGTTCTTCAGGCCAAACTTTTATGGGGTTCCTCAGACGGCCTTAAGAAACAAAATTAGCGTGGTTTTCCAACCATTCTGGTGTTCATATTATTTTAAAATAAAAAGTTTTAAAAACCAGTCTGTCACGGATAGCATTGATATTCATGGCGTCCATTTAACGATAGAAACCACGTCGGGAATCAGGGAGGGCCGTAACTCTAAGCTCTCATTCTGGCCGGGACACCGTAAAAAGGCAGTAATTCTTTACTGCCCATCAAGCGGAAGACCTTTATCCTGCAGTACCTGCGCGGGCGCAGTGCGACAGGCTAAATAAATAATTAGCGGTCTTAGCAGTAAAACAATCCACTGCCCTTTACGGCATCGCACTGTGGTAGTGCATGTTCAATAGCAGGACATCTTTTTATGAATTCTGGATCTTTCACGAATGACAGGTAATTTTGTCATTCAAATAAATTATTTTATATAATTCTTCAAATTCCATGTAAAAACAATAAATTCAAATGGCAAGATCGCTCAAAAGTTCGGGTAGTTTTTGTTTTTGAGCACTATCTTCTTTTAACAGGTTCATCAGACGGGATTTTCTGATTTATTTTCAATAGAATTGGGTTATTTTTTTTTATTAAAATAATTAAATAATTATTATTATTCCATAAATGAAAACATTGTATTTTTTTTTACTTTGCACAAGTGATATTTATCTGACATTAAATTGTAATGAAATTCGCTGATATTGTAGATGCGTCTTGGTCCAGATGATTCTGTGGAGCGGAGATCCGCGGATCATCCGGTAGACGTTTTGATCCGGTAATTTGCTCGATGATCCGGTTTTAGCACAAATATGGCGATAATTGAAGGAATAATGGGAATAAACCATAATAAATAAGAAGTAATTTGGAATGTTTTATTCATTCATATAAGATGACAGTTACTTTAATTGCTTTGATAACATCGCGGCCTAGAAAACTAATATTTTGTAACAAACTCATTAGAAACCACTTTAGTATCAAATATACATCAACACGTTGTAAAATTTTTAAATGTTTTTTCAATGACGCCACAAGTATGAAAAACAAGCTAAAAATAATTTAAAAATATTTGTAATTTTCCGTAAAATTCTTCTTAATTTACCAGGACGGCAAGTTGAACGAAGAAACGTTGTAAATATAGAAATCAGCAGTTTACCTAACAGCATGAAGATGAATCACAAAACCAGACATTAGCTGACCACATATAATTTTGAACATACGTTTGAAAAATTTTCAAGCTAATGAAATCGGCTTTTGAAAAGAAAAATTTGAGAAGGTTTGTTTATGGTACATGCGTAAGCAATACGAAAACATATTGAAAATTTTTAGGATTTATTTTAACATTTTTCGATTAGGCCGAGCGCCTCCGTGCGTTTTTTGTATTATTGAGAATTTATACGAAAATATTGGATATTTAATCAAGCAGCTAGTACCGGAGAACCATAAAAGCGCATGGAGTACATTTCGGTAGTCTAGACTGGTTTTAGTGCGCACGAACACAGTGGAGTCTGTTCACGCGAGGCGCTATACTTAAAGTTAAACCTCCCCGCGTCTCTGCCATCCTGCTAACGTTAGGAATACGAATTCAACTATCTCCAGGAGAGAATTTCTCGACTTCGAGTTATATACAATTTTAAGAAGTTGTTATTTTTCTTGAAAAATGCATTTTTTAAGGTCTAGGATACAACTTTGATCATATTGGGTCGAAGAAAGAGATTCACAAATAAAGTGAGAGGTATAAACCAAATTCTATTAAAAATGATTTAAAACTTTATGTATATATAATATATATGATTGAGAATTAAATGAACATCTTAGTAAAAATAATATGAGGCTGATACCAATTGTAAAATATATTACACAAATTGCGTAATTGAAAATAACACTTATATTGGATCTTAAAGAAAAATTCAAATACCTGATAAAATTATTCTCATTTTTAGGTTTATATAAGTATCTTTTGTTTAATTTTTTTACTATCGATGTTGAATTAACGGATATATTAGATATTGGTGGTCTGAATGACATGTAAAGTATCTGTAGATATACAAATCCACGGTAGTCGAAAAGACAATGACTCTAGGTCACGAAAAATCTGATGATTTTCTCGTATTTTCTTGTGTGAATTGATAATTTATATAATATATATTTATATATGGATCATGAACCTTAGATTGGCAGGCATCTTATAGCATGTAGTCCAGCTGCGGGGGTCCATTTTTACTGCAGCATCCTACCTTTTTACACAGCGCCGGGGAGTCCCACCCCGGTTCCTCCGACAGCGATCGTTAAGGGGCACGTCAACACGCGTCTCGGGCATTTGACTTGATTACTCCATAAAGGATTCATGAATTCGCTGAGTGGTTTTCGGTACACGACCGCCTTGACGTTGTATTAGCGAAGATTTTTTAGATTGGCGCCCGCGACCTTTTTCGGGACTGTTTTTCTTTTAGCGCTCTTAGCGTCGTTTCATTGCCGCCGTCAAGTAATGCAGTACCTGCCGATGATCGGCTGGTAAAAAGAAAAGTACAAATCGTAGTTTTATTTTTTATGAAAATACCAGCTACAGCATGCAATATTTAAATTATCGTTTCATGTGTGAATCGATTGTTTAATTATGGTATGTACAATAAACCTTTACGAGTTAAAAAAAATACAAATTAATCTTACACCGAAATTTTTTAACTTATCCTAATCCATCTCAAGAACAACAAATATTAATTCATTTAATATTTATGTGAAAAAATAAGTCGAAGTTCAACAGTAGTGATATTAAAAGCGCCATATTCGTTCAGGAACGTCATTTTGATTTCATTGACTGTTATGGCTTTTTGTGCCCAGCACTAGTCAGACTGGTAGCAGAATAAAAAAGTAAATTGAACCAGGACCCCTTTTAAAGAAGCTTCTGTTTTAATATTTAACTAACCAGTTAGTTTGAATCTTTAAATGTGACCCTTTTTCTAATTTTAAATTGTAAAACCTTATTTATATTTCATTTTATTGCGTTACTTTTACATAGATCGTATGAAAATTGCAATACAACTACCAATAATAATAAGATAGTAAAATTTAATTGGTTCTCTCCAGGTAATTAAAAATTTTAATTGCACGTGCCATCACTAATGAAAGTGTTGTTTTTAAAATGCAATTGCGTTGTCCGTTAATGGGTCACGCGCGTTGTGACGTCACCGCCACGTGGTGCTGGCGATGGACCATCCGGCCAAGATGTACGTCCCCGCGCGGAATGACCTTTTTAGGGTTAATCGGATTGATATTGCTTCATAATAGAAAGCTTTACCCGGTGGCTCAAAATCGTATACAATTCGAATTTCACCACAAGCATGTTCCAATAATTTATGATTGGGATATTTCAAAAAAGTTTATTTTTGAGCGTTATACACGGACAAGACAAGAAGAGTATCGAGTTCTGAAGAGCACGAGACATCATTTTCACGTTTTTCAGCGCATCAACCAACGATAGTAAGGGACAAATGTCAGAGACGAATAGAAGGGAGGGGAGGCAGACTGGGGAACAGCGAAAAGTGCGCTCCCTGGGAAAACCCCCCTCACGAATTAATGAATTGTGTATGATTATTAGATATATTGTATATTATATATATATAAAGATCAGCTGTCGGTTCCCGGAAGTAGTACTACAGCGCTGCCCGGGGCCGACAGTAAAAAAATAAAAATAAAACCCTTTCGTTGGGTTCAACTGGATGGGATGTTACAATTCAATCCAGACTGTGGATGGGGATGTTGTTCAAATTAAGTTTGCGAAAATCTCTATTTAAATCCACCCCCTCGGTCGGTTCTTCGGCTCGCTTCCGCCGCTATTTCCAGCCTCCTTTGTTAGGTAATTAGAAGAGTACCCGCGACCAGCACCGCAGTCCGCTCTGGAGTGGAGTGCGCGTTTATTGGATTAGGGCCATTGACGCCCGACCGACTAATGGAAGTGTTTCTCTCGCGCCTCGCCGACTGTTTCGGAACACACTTTACTCGAGACCTCCCCGACAACGGCCTCCGATTGGTAGAGTTCGATTCGCTAAAACCCGAGTGTATCTCGAAGAGACTCTTACACTCAGAAACTCGCTTTGGACACCTCAATCTGAAACCTTGACATCTTTTAAATTTGTTTACCACGCTTTACTCGAAACCTCCGCGACAACAACCTCTGGTCTATTTGCGATTTGGTGATTGACGTAGCTTACCGACTGACAACCTCCGTTGAAGCAATACGTTTTTTTTTTTCAATTTTGTCGCAAGAAACGTGTCCGTTAAGCTGAATACAGCCTCATTATTACTGAATGCTTCTTACATGCCTCTTACCTTGCAGCCTCTTACTTTTTTAGTTTGGTACCGTTTTAAACTGCTCGTTTTTAGCTTGTCTGTCTCTCGCTCGTGGAATAAAGATGAAACAATACATATTTCAAAGCCTAATAGTGTGTGAATGCTGGAATAATTTTATTTTTGTTAAATGAAAAATGCTTGAAACTATTTCTGAGTCAACTTATAATAAAAACACAAACAAATAATATTCTGTATTCAAATATAATTGTACGTACGATTATTTCATTGGTTGAAATTTGTAAAGCGGCGACTTTAAACACAGAGCGTCTAAACCACTGTGCATTCCACAGCGTTTGGGTTTCGTTCAAAGAAATCTAATTCGCATACTCACTTAAAAACATCTCAGCATCGTTGCGAAGCCTCTCGGCAAGCTCGCAGGGGGTTTTAGCAATGCAACACGACCGAGGTCGCCGTCTCTGAGTTGAGTGGCCCAATGCAGAGTGTTATCTCGACGTGGCCGGGCTCCGGGGCAGTCAGACGTGCCAAATGTCTTGGGGCTGCTATACTCGGATATGTTCCCGCAGCAATTGATAAGCTTCCTGCACTGGAGAAATTTATAGTACACATATTTTATCTGGTTCTCGTGGCCATTGTTAACAAAGCTGCGTAAACGTGTGCCACCCAAACAGTAATTTTTCAATAAAATCCTTTTATGCGTTAAACATAAATATGCGAATTCTATTGGTTAGTCACTGTTTTTTGGTCAGTCGTGCAATTACCAAATCAGGCCGCCTAAGATACATTTTTATCTCTTTTTTACGTCTGTGAGGTATATATATATATATATATATATATATATATATTTTTTTTTTTTTTTTGAATAAAATACTTGAGTGATTTTCCACCTTTCACTTTGGCATTATCAAACAGAGTTGATAATAAGTTGGTGAATCCGGTCACAAATAAAAACAAGCATGTGGAAAATCACTCAAGTATTTTATTCAAAAATTTTAAAATGGAATTCCACCAAGTACTGTCTGTCAAAAATATTGAATTTCTTCTGTGAGATATATCATTTTTGAAAATTAAAACAAAACCTACGTATGGTTGATTTTTGGTATGAAAACAAAACTTAAGGTGATTATAAGCATCGCGAATACTCTTTTTTTGACTTAAACGCTCTAAGCTGAATAGTAGAGCTTTACGCGTCTCAACAACAAAAAAAACAAACCGTTAATTACCTACCTAAAAACAAAGGTAAGTATTTAACTCAATTACTCTATAAAAGGCTAAATCATGTTGCAAATACGCGAATTGATCAAGTAATTAAAGTATTCACAATAAACTTGTATACGTTAAAAACGTAGACTCAATTTAAACTTTCTCTGAAAAAACTTTAAAGTATTTTCTTACAACTATCTGCACGTTGCGGCCCTCGGCTCTTCTCGAGTGGTATATGCAAACCATTAGACGATCCGAACTAAGATAATATATTACCAATAAATAATTAGAAAAAAAATGACAATATTTCTGCTGACGATGCAGGACCTCCACAAGAGAAGGGTGTTGGATAATCACGTACAAAAAAACAATAATAACTGCACTAACGAAGGCTTTGTTATGAATTGTGCAGCGAATGCACCCCCGGACAATGCAATCAGGGACGCGGTTTGTTTTGGTCCGCGTAATGAGCAACATTTGGTCACACTATACACTGTCTGCTTGCGCTCGCAGTCCCGACTGGCTGTGGCCTAGATTTAAATTTGCAAAGCATTTACTCATTTATTAAACGCCGCCTTTGTTTTTAAGCACCTTTTGTACTATTTTTTTAATTTAATGATATTATATTTATATGAGCCTAATAATATATTATAAAATAATCCACAATGAATAAAATATTTTTAACACAAAGTACTTGGTACAATTCCATTTAATTTATTGTTTGTTCGCACTTTTTTTGACACTTCTAGTTTTCCTAATATACTAGGTTGGTTGTTTTATGTTGTTGGTTCTTTGAAACGAAAGTGCTCATGAATAAAAATGATTGTTATTTCTTGGCTATTTGGCCAGTCATATTTGTTGCTTGTCTGGCAAAGCTTTTAAAAGACGAAAGCGCTCACAAATAAAATCAATCGTAATCTCTAATCCGATCGGCTATTCATACTCGTACTTTGCCAGTAGTCATATAAGTGTAAACAACCCCAATACATTCTCTTCACGTCCCCCGGGCACGCCGCGCAGTCCCTGGAACAATAGGGAGAACTTGTAATCTCTGCTTGCACTCTTAATGCAATAATTGTTTGGCTTAAATTCCGGAGCATTTTCTGCGACGAGTTGCGCTGGCTGTGCTTCCGGTTTAATATTCTGTGGTCTTAATTAATTTCCGAGTAATTCGAGTGCACTCAAGGCACAAAGTACTCGCTGTTTCTAGTCACTAAGTCTCGTTCAGGTGCTGTAGGGAAACGTTTACTGAAAACATGATAGAACTGTGACTTCTTTGTATTTAATAAGGTTAAGGTAGTATGAGAATTACATACATATTCTGTACATATGACGTCTCAAGCATACTACACCCGTTGTGATACAACTGACAACCGAACGGTAACATAGTTTTGTATGGCTTTGTCGGTGTGCAACAACTCAAAAGAGGACACTGGTTCGGTTGTAAGTTGTGTTGTTGCGTGTGAAGCATTATTTGACACTTTACTTACTCAATACAACCCATTATTGATCGGACCATTGCGTCGCACCAATCTCAATGAAGAAAGTCTGCTTTCTGCAAAAAAAGATAAATTGATATCACCGTCATGAGCACTTCAACGGCCATTTTTTTAAGAAATTTTTATATTAATACTTACGCTACTAACCAAATCAACTATCCAACTATGATTTGTGATAGCTTGTTTGTTACTAAATAATCGCAGATCGCTAAGGTCGGGATATCAGTAATTAAATCTGATCGCTATAAATCGCTAACTTATCCTTTTTTTTATAACTTCAATGAATATTATTGCTCATTAATAGTTTATTTACATATTTTTTTCTAATGTTTTCACTTTAAGGAGCAAAAACGAAAAAATTAGGATTTTTTGATTTGTATAATTTTTTTGTACATTGAGAAGTTCTGTAATTATTAAATGATTGATTGCAAATTCCGCTGAATAATTTTTATGGTTCATTTTCACTATTTGAATGTATAAATGAGGTTGTAAGGTACTTTACAAAAAATATCGAAAAAAAATTAAAAAGTTGAGTCAAAAGTTATCCAACAAACACAAAGGAAGCAGTCATACTACAAGAATCTTTGTTTTAGAGCAACAATAGGTCACTGCACGGGGCAGAGAGCACGTCGCTACCAGGAGGCCAGAACCATGAAGAGATCTCGAGAAAAAACAGGACGTTTTTGTACTGCGGTCAGTGGCTTAGAACAAAAAAAACACGATCGAGACAATGACAACTAAGTGATTTCCCATGATCCGCCGTGGAGACCGTCGCGCTTGTACGCGCTTCTAATCAATTACGAATAAACCCGAGGAGGTTGTGTACAACTTTGGTCAACACGGCTCATTTCTTAAACTGCTATCGACAGGTGCACTTCCAAGAAATAATCGATTACATATATTTTTTAGATATTTTAAAACTTTTTGAGCAAAAGATATCTCCGCTCATGGAATATCTCAATTAACCTTTTTACAGAATTGATACCGCTGAAAGATCTGTGCAAAGCCCGCGCGGAGGTGGTTGGGCTTCGAGGGCTCTAATTGCAGGTCGCCGTTCCTCCCGAATGGAAATCGCGTCGCTGCGCCCCCGTGACATTTCGCACTCGTTTTTATTTCCAGGGCTTCCACAATAATTCCGCCGCCGCGGGAGTCGATCTACTAATGAAGCACTATTCAATACGCTCGGAACCCCCGACCAGCGCTTCCCAAACGCCATCTATACAAATCGCCGTAATAAAATATTTCTTGTAATGTATATTTTTTTTTAATCGACGACAAAGTGTAACAAGTCGAAAACGTCATAAATGTTAACCAATGATAATTTAATTATTTAAAAACTCACATTTATTTATTATTGTAACTTGGGGCTATATTTTAAGCCACCGTGACTTTTTGAATATTAAGGGCCTAGTCTACATAATCGAGATTTTTTGATAATTTTCTAGTCCGTTTCGCAAAAAATCCACTGCACCAATCGAAAAAATTTAAATGCAAAAAGTTTGATACATTCCTTCTTCCGAATAAAATATATTTTTATTTCTTTTAAATTTACTATTAATATGATATATATGTGTTTTTCCGATTGAAGTGTAGGAATTTGGAGATTCATCTGGTCCATTTTACAAGAGTCCTAAACATTTAAAAGTTTTTTTTTTAATTGAAATTAAAAGATTAAATATATACCATGTGCGCCTTATAATTTTAAAAAATTAAAAAAAAAAAATCTTCAACAAACTTTGGTTTTGAAAAGTCGTCATTTTATCCAATTTTTCAACATCTTTAAGATTTTATTTTACCCTTAAAATGGAAGTTAATTAAATAATAAAAAATAGAAAAATATAATTTATAGTTTTTCAATACTCTGTAAAAAAATCAACTTTCGATATAGCAAAATAAAGTGACAATTAAATTATTAAAATGTCACGATTTATTATAATTTAAGATTCACTGCAATATCTCCCCCCTCCCTCCCATCTTACACAGACCACCCCCACAGCCTCCCTTAAGAAAGCCGCTCTGAATGGCAAGGGAGGCAGCGGGCTGGATCCAATCCCTCCTCGGCCATACAAAACGTACAAAAATATTTCAAATTTCATTTCCATATCCCAACTATCGTCTTTGTACCCGGGGGTCCCGGGCTTCCGCATTAGACGGAAATGTGAATTATAAATGACGACGTGTTGTGGGGATTTTAGAAAGTTCACTTTAACTGAAACCAGAAGAATATACTTAAAACATATTGAGTAAGCCCTTAGGTATGCCGTAATATTTGTTTTTAAAACTTTTGCTGATAATATTTTGAAATATTTGTTTCAATATCTTTGTTCAGCTCTATAAATCAAATTATTGAGCTCGTGCGATTTCGAATGAAGATTTCATAGGGCGTCAAAAGGCGTCAGTCAAAAGGAATTACCAGCCTAACTTATCGGAAACTCCCGTGAGATAGGTCGCTGGTTTACCTTTGAAAGGCTCTCTCAGCCGAATGATAAAATTTACTGAAAAAATCTCCATATTTTGACCTGAACCCATCTCTACTCAAATAACTAAGCACTGAAGGCTTAAATTAAAGCTTTTTTTATGGAAAAAAAAAGTAGATCATAAACTGCAGAGAGATTATTCCAATATGTATACTAAGAATACTGGAAATTCGTTCGCTCTAGCACAGCTGAAGAAGAAGTACATATTTAACATTGAACAATCTTGAAAAATTTGCCTTCAATGTAAATGAAATATTTTTTTATGTATCATTTATATGTAGCAAATGTAGAAAATATAACGAATTTGAGCTTTGGTTCATTTTTTTCAAACTTTTTTCTCGCGCGTATCAGGACCGCACTCATCAAAGTTATAGTATCAGCTTTGAGTGCAATATCACAGATGTAATTACTATATATATTTATATATGTGTATGTGTGTGTGTGTATATTTATTTTAAAAAGCAAGTCAAATAGTATAATTATATTTAGGATGGTGAAATAAACGAGAAGAATGCTGTTTTTCAACTGACTGGAATGCTATTTCCAGAGTGACGCAGGAGTAACGCGTCCCTCCCCATTCACGCCGGGGAGCAGAATGAGCGAGGAGGTATTTATTTTTACTACGCGGCGGGGATTAGCGCCGTCTGGGACATCATGCAGAGGGAGAGCGTGCCGGAATTTGCTTTCTTTACTTCAATCAAAGGACTGCACCACAGAATGGAGACTGAGAAATCAATAGGAAATTCACCGAATCAAGCTCACGTTTCCCTCGATAATAACTAGCCGCATGCCATGCATTGCATTTTATCTCATTTGGACCACTTAAAAAAATATATCAACCCCTCGAATTTATTTCTAGGTTGAATATTAAAATATTCTTACTTTGATATAAACCGTGACACTAAAGCCTCGGTTGTCCTTATATATTTTTTAAGCAAGTGAATCAATCACTAACGTATACCAGAGCTTTTTCAAAGAATACTCTTGTTGTAATATTTTAGATGAGTTTTCTAATAAAAAACAATTAACGCCTGCTGGTTTATAAAATAATCGTGTCCTCATTTGAAATGCATGTTTTCTATACAAGAAGAATGGACTGCTACTAATATTTTTATATATTATTCTTTTATAAATAAAACAGTTCGGTTAGAATTGAAACTCACTGCGCACTATTGAGGTTATCTCTTGGACGAAGAGTTTACTTATCACTTTCAAACAATTTAAAAAAATATAATTGCGCAAAGTTTCTACTAAGCTGTACCTAAATTCGTTAAGTTTTGATAGCCCACGTCCGTCGGCTATCGCAGCCCGGAGTAGTTTACAAAATGAATTCCCATACACTACTCGGGACTTACGAAATTTCAGAAACTCTGAAAGATTAGAACAAATTTTAATCGCCTGTTTATCTTGTAGTCGCGAGAAGCAGCCCGACAGGAGAGATTTGTTTGGGGAGCGTAAGTCCCGGTAATCCGCGAACTTCACGTCACCCGCCGACCCTGATGCTGACAAGCTCTAGAGCCTGAATCCTCACGAGACTGCGTGACTGCGTTGATCTATAACAACTCCTTATTATTTATGCGACTCGGATACAAGAAAAATTAACTTTTATTTTATTTTTACAACACTACTGGGACTTGAATCTCCACCTGCGAGCTATCGCGGAAAGGCACCTCGATACATCCGACAACCGGGTTTCTGTAATAGCGAGAATTGTATAAGCGTTGTATCCACGTACTTATATTAATTTTTCTAAGATTTAATTTTATACAAGCAAAATATACGGTGTGTGCATTAATTTTTTCGGATTTTCTAAATGATGACGTTACTATTATTGAATCGCATCAGGCATTACTTTAACATTTTACTGTGAAGTTTTATTGTGTTATGCGTATACAACATTTTTTTTAAGCTCTCAACATGTCAACTTTTGTACCAACAAAACGCAACTTGCGGGAAGCTTTACTCTTCTGTTTCAATTTGAAGAAAAAACTAGCTGAAAGTCACAGATTGCTGTGTGAAGTTTATGGTGAACATGAACATGCTCGGCCACATGTTGCTAAACCGGTTAAAACATATTTGGAAAACAGTGGATGGGAAGTTCTGCCTCACCCGCCTTATAGCCCAGACCTTGCCTCTTCCGACTACCACTTGTTTCAATCGATACAGAATTCCCTTTCTGGAATACGCTTCACTTCTGAACAGGGTATCCAAAATTGGCTTGATTCTTTCTTGGCTTCAAAAGACAAACAGTTCTTTTGGGATGGAATCCATAATTTGCACGAAAGATGGGAAAAGGTAGATGGGTAAAGGTAAAGATGGGTAGGATTAATGCACACACCGTATATAAAATTACAAAAGCTTATATGTTTATGCAATAAACAGCACCGCAAATCAAATTAACACAAAACCCACAACTCAATCATTCATTCGAACAGTTGGAATATTTAATTAAATATACACAAAGTGGATATCTTGTAGATGAAGTGGCACATTTAAACCTGAGTTCTCTATACAAATATAATTACACTCCCTCGGGTATGCGCCCTGCCGTGCAATACCTCTCCAAAATAAATCTCTCTGCGCATCTATTTCCACCCCGATAGTCGTTAGGACGCTCGCAGAGCCCTGCTGTCAGCTGTCTGCAGCATCAGCAATGAATGAAGTCCTATTTCCGAAACCGTGGCTGCCTGAACTTTGCAGGGGCAGTGCGTGACGCTTCACGACACGTTTGCATTGTACAACCACAACTGAAAATGGGCATATCTGTGAGATACTTTACAAGTAATAACAAAAGTGATGTATATCTACAATATTAATTCCACTTAGTGCTTTTTGCTATTTATCAAGCCGAGTTTCTATGAAATTCATGAAAATATTACTAGTTTCAAGTGAGCGCTTTTATTTACGGTATAGGATATATAGAAGTTTGAAGTGTTACAGGTTTCTAAATGTAGACTCTACACCGAAACATTAAGACAATTTTTTTACAATTAAATGATTTTAATAAATTAAAAATATATAAGGATCCATGGGGTCTCTGATAAGTGAGTCAAGTGGAGTCCAGGGGATTAAAAATCTCATGTCACACTAAAAGGAAATTTTAGTGCGACAAGTGCCCTTCGCAATTGAATACATTGTATTTTAATCATATACATAGACCTTATTAGTACGAAACTCTTGTAATAACTCCATATTTGTATTAAATATTAAGACTTGAATCAATTTGATTTGTAAATCACTTGAAAGACGACAGCACTTATAAATAAAAATTATCGTAATTTCTTAGAAATTTGACTATTCATACTCTTTATTAGATTTACGTAAGTCTGTTAGTTAATACTTTGTTGGTAAAACACGAATGTAGATCGAAGGTATTCTCGCAGTCTACGCTGTTGGCCTCTCGTGGGTATGTCGCTACCAAGTTATTCGCAGGCCTGGCACAATAAAACAATATAAAATGTTACATGAATTAACGGGCCGGAGGGCACAGGGGAATGCGAGGAGGAATGCGCTGTCGTGTCCTTCTAATTGTGCCCAGATGGGTTATTTCAGATGTGATAATGCTTCTTGCTTACAGAACACTCCGAGGGGCTCGCGTACTCCACAAAGCTAATTGACGCGTGTAAAATGCTAAGAATTAAAACAAGAAATCAACAACTTAAAGAATATTTCGGTACATTGTAACGCATTATTTTTTAATAAAAATAAGCGTGCGTGTATAAAAAAAATCGTTTTCGAGGATTTCTTTGATTCTTTATGTGTAATTGTTAACTTGAAAAACATTGTACATGCATCAGAAAAATGGTTTTACTAAAAGTAAACCAACGTTTGTTTGTTTTTTTTTTTTTTTTTTTTTAATTTTGAAGTATCATTTCATCGTAAAGTAGGCAAAATCGTATTAATAACAATACCGTGGGATTCCACAAACGCGAAACAATTCCAAAGAAATACAAATTTAAATACGGCGGCCTGATTGCGGTTCCACAACTACCCTTTATACAATCCGCACAAAGCCACCCCGGGTCGGGGCTGTACGTACATTTTAAATGTAATAACTTTGGTTTGGCAGGCTGTAATACAAAGAACATCCCCTACCCGGCCACAGAACCTTTGTGGGAACAAACTAATGAAAACTATTCCTGTACTGTGCCAATAGGTGCACCGTAAGACAAGGCTCTATTGTAAAACGAGACTATATTTCTAGAAATGTATTGAACGTTAAAATTGTTTTTTAATCGAATCGATTTATCGATTATGTAAAATATATGAACTAGGTTTTTTTATATGTTTGATGTTAAAATAACATTTGTTTAATTTTAAAGAGTGCTTTAATAATTTTTTATTCTTTTTACTTGGTTTCTACTTTATATATTTTTTATGCAATTTTCAATGCAAATCCACAAAATCATGTAGTTACCATTCTTAGATTCTAACACATTTTTTTTATTATTTGAGTCACAAAATCGAATAATGAATCTCGAACTAATCTGGCTCAATACAAGAAAACTGTTTACAAACCTATTTATTTTAAAATTTTATTTAGTTCGTAAAATACGTTTATATATTATGTTTCACTAAAAACACAAACGTTCGTTGAATTTCTTTTTTTTTTTAAATTATTAATGTAACTATAGGAAAGACAACACAATAAAATCAATTTTGATTTAAGTACAATAAATTCATTGTTAATAATGAAAACTATTTGGGATTGATAATATTTTTCATGCATTGGATTGTTGGTAATGCACAAAATTAATCTGTTTTATATAATTTTAATTTAAAAAAAAAAAATATTTTCAAAAAGCCCATTTATTATTGTAGCTGATATTAAAAAAGATAACTATTTCTCTCTAAGTAATTAATTTCGTTAGCCTCAATTGGGATTTGGTTACATTGTATTTATTTCAAAATAAATACGAGTACCTCTCCAATCAATCATAACAATGAAATAAAATTAACTCAGAGCTAACTCAAAAAAGAGTTTTTTCGAAGTACAGAGTATCTTACATCTCGAAAATCAACATGAAAGTTTGTACCAGTTTTTCGCGATTAGTTGACCGACATTTCTTTTTATTTTACTACTAATTTATTAACAATGCAAGCAGGGCACATCTGCTCGGTCCAGGCGGGCCGCTGCAGGAATCACGTGGTTTGGCTAATTATTTTCGCGCCAGAATAATAAAGGCGCGCTTTTTTGGCGCCAATTAAATTCGCGAGTGGCGCCCTCGCCGGAAGAGAGAACTACGCGCCCGGAAGTTGTGCAACTACTCCGCTCACTTCCTCAGATTAATTTCAACTGCTAACGTTTACTATGTGATAATATAAACAGTTGCAGCTCGTACGTGACAACAGGAACTAGAGTGCTTGCTCTTCAAAACCCACCCTGCATTTAAACTTTCTAATCCTATCTTCACTTTTGGTACACTGTCAAAAAAATGTATATTCCGTGTAGGTCAATGCATATTTCTTACAATTACTTTACAGCGAGTAATTAACATCAAATAATTTTTTTATAAAAAAAATAAATGTATTTAAGCTGTGATGTCCAAATCCCTTGTGCTTAAGCTCGATTTTGACGCTTAGATTTCATCATCAATATATTATATTAAAAGCATTTTTTTTTATGTGTTTCACGATTTGTTTTAATAAGTACTGACAAGTTAGTGACTGGACCATCTTAAGTGATTTGAAATGTGTGGGTTTAAAAGCCCTGAACGAGGCTCCAGTATCGGGACCGAAAAGTCGGAACTATAAAAAATTATTGTAGCACAGCATTCAAGAAACAACGGCCGCCAAATGCTACGAATGCATTAACTTAAATATTATTTATTTTTATTATTTCAACTGGTTCTCATATCACATCTATTTTTATGATTATTATTTGATGATGACATTCATTTAAAGTTCAGAACAAAGAAATATAATAAATAGTAAATACTTAAATTGATGCATTGCTGGTGTGACCGTTGCATAATGAAGGGTTGAATTTTTGGAATAATTAATAATTTCAGGGTATCCAGGCAGGTGACTGCGGTGTGCTTAAGTTTTTCTTTTCTTACTTATTCTGAATTAAGTATAATAGTAAACCATTTTATAAAGCGCATTAAAAGATATTGGTTTTTTTAAGTAGGGATTATATCGCCCCATTTAATTTAATCATCTTCAACAGGCTTAGCTTAAACAGGCAAAAGTCTAAGTACGTCAGTCGGATTCAACCGCCAAGACGGAGATTGAGCTCGGAAAAGAACATTAAGTAAATATTAGTATTTTTACGCTATTATGACTATAAACATGCAATCAGTTTAAACAAATCTAAGAGATTTATTTTATTTCGTTGTTAACGTAGATTGTAAGTCTCTAAGGTTTCTTTTCTGAAAGTTTTTTGCAATCTTGAAACTGCATAATGTCTTGAAATTCTCATCAAAATTCAGAGATATTTCCTCGTCTATTAGTTATCGAGTTGCATTGTCTATTCCAGAGACGGAGACAACAGACAATGATTAATGCAGACAAAGCATCATAAGGAATAATTTAATTCTGATCCGAATTATTCGGTCTCGGGACTCCATTCCGATCCTTTTATTTAGATACAAAGTGAACGGAACGTCTTGAATAATTCATATTTTTTCGGCCGTTATTAGACAAGCCGTTATTCCCCTTCGATTGCTTTTGTTTCTGCCTGTCGACATTCGTTTGTTTTGTTTTCGAATTGAATTGTAATATTGTATTAACTGAAATGTTCAAATCGAACGGACAACAGTACGAGGACTACTCCCGAGAAATTCCATACATTTAAATCACAGATTACCTCCAATTACGTGTTTGAGTTAATAAAAATAGCTACAAATATCTAGAAGATAAAATAAATTATTGTGGCAATTTAGATAAGGTGTTATTTTACTTCGCTTTGTTTTGATATTCACTTTTTTAAAATGAAATTATTAAAATTTAGGTTAATTTCCCCATTAAAATATCAGATGCATTTAATTAAATTCTTGTGTAACTATTTACATATTTTTTCTGTCTCTATCCAGAGACATAGAAATATTTATATAACTCTCCTAATAACTATATACATATTTCAGTAAATAGTTTTTACTAAGAAATTAACATTTTTAACATATTTATATAAATATAACATTTGGTAAGTTTATAAGTGACCAGTTTCGCTAACCTTTCACATTGACATTATCAAACGAAGTGTTTTTATTTTAAATATTAACGCTCAAAAGCTGACAAATTACTTTTTCATTAATTATTTGAGTGCTTTCGCTTTTCAAGGGTTCCTTAAAATAACGGAAAACAGTAGTCTCCTTACTGTTAAATTAATCAAATCATAGACTGCATGCTCATACGTCGTATTAATCAACGGACTAAAGTGAAACGGTTTTGTCAACCTTTCACGTTGGAATTATCAAACTGAGTTTGATACCAACGTGAAAAATTGCACAAGTATTTGATTTAAAATATTCGAATAAAATTCCACCAAGTACTATATGTCTAAAATATTGAGGACTAAAGCGATGTAATTTTTTATTGTTGTTAACTTAAAGGTTAAAAATATATTTAAATGAAGTGTCATTTCACAGGCAAGTCAAGGAACCTGCATACGTGCCATACAATACTTCCAGTCAATGTAGACATTATGTAAATCACACATGAAACATGTCTCCTCGAATTAAAGTCCTATAAATAATCGGAATTTACATTGAATGAAGGTTCTTATTCAGAGGGCGTATCCCGATGTCATTAACAGCGATATATAATGCATTAAACACTTTTTTTTGTCATACATTGTATGGGAGTAGTCTAGAACCGTGTAAGCACAGACTGCATGTGTGAAGGGGACACACGAGCTTCAACGAATCTACAAGCTTTTCGCTTGGATAGTTTTAGTATATTTTAATTCAAAGTTAAGATGTTTTAACCGTTTTTTTATTTATGCTTTAAGTCATTGAGCAATAAATCGTAAAACTACGAAAAAAACGAATACCCGCATCAAACTTTTTTATTACTAGAATTGTTCATTTGTGGGGAGAGGGGTATATATTGTACACAAATACATATTTTGTAAAATAAGAAAAAATATATAGAATTCAATCATTTGAAAAAAATAGGTATTCTAGAAAAAGTGAAACGAAACAAATAAAACTCATCTTGCATAACATTAAGAAGACCATACATGTTACGAAACAGAAAATATTTTATTGGATCATTAAATTTTATAAAATTATTGAACTGCTCGTTTAAAATACACTAACAATAATAATCAGATCAAATATAATTATATACTTAAAATGGATTGCATATCGAAAACAATACAAGCTTGCATACAAACTAAAAGTTTCAATGTAGATAGTTATAACTCACAATATATATATTTTTTAATTTTGGACTCAAACAAAAGCTCATATTTTATGTTACATATTCTAAAAGCTCACATAAATCCGCTATTTCCATTCTCGGGTGCATTTTGTGATATTCCAGACTTGAAATTAAAACAAATGTCCCGAGGCGGCGGACTGTCTCCGCGCAAAGAGGCTTTGAGGCGTGCATTCCTACGGAGCCTTCTGCCGTTACAGCATCCACCGCATGAGCTTTTAATATATGGATAAGAAGAGCTTGAAACAGAAATATTTGAATTCTGAAAATTGAAAGCGTCTGGTACAAATCATAAAATGAATAATGATAAAATAATAATTAATGGCATAATTTGAGTACGTGCTCAAGTGCCCAAATCGGATATAACATATCGGATTTAAAAAGATTTTTGTTTCATATTCAATTCAATCCAATTCAACGATGGTAGCTTGCAACAGACTTAGAATTGTAATCATTGTATGCAGGTGCGAAACCGATGAATCCAGCTTACTAGGTAATTGTTTGTGACAATCAAGATCCATATGTAATTTTTAATGGTTTCGTCGTTTTATGTGTCAATCGATTCCTTAAATTCAATGGACTTTTTCTTATCCACATTAAATCTGTACGAATGAAAATTTTATATTCTTTATATAATTTTTTTAAGTATTTCCGTTCTTATTCTTTAACCAGAACAGAGATGTACATATTTTTTTAACATTTCTGGGCACAAAATATTATAAATGATTATTTCAAATGTAGATAGCGCAGTAAAATATCAAACGCAAACTGAAGTTTTCGTTTTCCATTGCTCAACCAGGTTCAAACGCACGAGAAAGAAAATAAAACATACCAAGAATCTCTATAAGGGATGTTATTGGTGGTCTCTAGAGAAAGGGAGGAGGGGATGGACCTGAAGTCAATTCCAAACTACAAATAGAAGAATTCAGCACAGCCGCACTCCGGGGAATCCAGCATGTACAACAATGCATGACGTTTATGCAAAAATAATTTGAAACAGCCTCGTTGTCTAGCAGTTTACACGATTGTGTTTCATACAAAAAATCTCGGGTTTGAACCCGGTCGAAACGATAAGTTGTTCCGGTTAATGCAGCTGTTTTTATTTTAAGAAAATAGAAGTTAAAAAAATGAATTGTCAGGTAGATAGTAAATTACATTTTTTTTTAGTCATTTCGCTTTTCATATTTGTCAGTTAAATTTAGAGTTTAACAAAATTAAACGGGTCTGTAAATCAAAAATTCTTTACAGATGTTATCAAGAACGTATCGTTCTAGCAGAACAGTGGTGAAAATATATGAAAAAAGTTACACACAGTTATTAATACAATAATTAAAATAAAGTGAAAGCTAGTCTGGAATTAAAACCAAATCTAAATCAGTGTATATCAGCTACATTTTTAGCTTTCGAGGGTGGGTTTGGGCGATAAATCCCTCGGGGCGCCTTGGCAGATCTACCAGTCCTGCTCATGGACCATCCCCACCTCTCGCTATACATAAATCACCCCATTTCTATAATCCGGTCCTGCCCTTGTTGGGAATTTTGTTTGCTCTCCTGGCGCTGGATTATCTGTGGTCAGAGCCGGCTCGGGTGGGTTCGTGCGCCCCGCGAGATTTATGGAGATTTTTTTGTATTTTTCATTTTTGAACACAGCTTGTTATGCTCTCTTAGCTTTATTGACAGTGTAATGCACTTCGATAAATCCAATGTGTCGGGAGAGAATAAAATGAACTTGTGAACTCCGCAAAATTTGAAATGGTGAGTTCTATATAAATAGGTTTTTGGTTTTAATATCAAGTGGTTTTGTAGCTACTTAAACTAAAGAAAAAATTCAATTAAGTAAAATAAAGCAGTTTGATAGTCATAGCTCTAGATTATCTAAAAACAAACATTACGCTTCCTGCTGGTTTAATTTAAATACTCTGTTTTAACATTAAAATTGTATTGCTAATTTGCAAAGAAATTTTGATAAATTTAATTCCATACGCATTTTCCTTGCCAAGGCTTATTCAGACAAAATTTATTATTTAAATAGTTAGTTTCAGTGTAAGAATAAGAAGCCAATAAAAAACATTTTTTTGAAATGTGAACGCTTAAAGAAGTATTTCGTTTAATATAAAATGTTTAAAGGAACGTTAAAATGTTTTTTTTTAATATTTAAGTCTGACAAAGCTTTTGGCAGAAGTGTTTTCAGTTAAACTGATTTTAATCTTTTAGCGCATCTGGTATCGTCATCATCATCATTTTACAAACCCTCATTGCCAAAATTGATTGTTCAAAAATACTGCATATCTTTCATTTAAAATGTATAATATTTTACTATTTATTTCACCTTATAAATAATAATTACAACTGTTGGGACGTAAATTCGTTATCTATGTGCATATTATTGAATATACCGCAGGCTTGCATTCTGTCGCCTTGCCTGGATTTACTGCGGCGCTACGTTATTCTGTGCGAGGAGTTCCCAATAGCAAATCTCAACAATATTTCAGCAAATCGTGCAGCAGTGATTTAGGATGCATTATAAAATGCAGCAAACAAAGTGCATCAATTACTTGCGTCGGTTCGGCAGTCGATGTGTATTGAAAACAAGCCAATTTCTGCCCATTTAATTTCCTTACTGAGCCCGGGCTTAAATCTGCAGAGAACGGTGATTTGCGATTCTTCTACTGCACCAATTTATCTTTATTTGTGTGCTGAATAAAAATTGACTATTTTACTGATTCGCTCTACCTGAAAATGTTTTATAATTTGCGCTGTATTAAAAATTATTGTTATGGTTGTAATGCCCTATAACTTTCAATACTTTTTTTATCTTCATTTCTCGAGCAAAACACTGTAAAACTAAAATAAATTAAGAACGACAAGTTTAAACTTAATATGTAGAAGACCGGATGGAAAATAGCAGACAAGCAAGCATTAAGAACCATTCTAACAATTGCGGCTTTTATACTTGATATACAAATTGAAATCACAATAACTTTTTAACAATTTAATACGTTTCACTATTTTTCAGAAATATAAATTATATAAAACCAATTTACGTAATATAATAAATGTATTGAAAGATAATCGATCCTGTTTGAAAAACAAAGCAAGTAAATAAAAAAATAATAAATACCGACCGAAAAATACTTCAAAGTTAATAAATAAAATTCTTTAGCTAAAAAGGTGGGGGGAAGCTTTTAATTTCGCCCCTTCCATTGACCCTTGTCAATTATTTTTTCAATTATGTTCATATAGGGGTTGATTTCAAAGTCCGGCCACTCAAAACTGACCCCTCGTGTACTCGAGAACAAGCCCCAGTGAAAACCAACCCCTAGATGTTTTATTACTGGAGCGGTCACAGGAAAGGCTTTGTTTTCCAGCGGGATAAGGGTGGTTGTAGTTTTTTTAATGAGTAGGTAAATGACCGCCTTTTTCAGTTTTACATTATAATAAAATACTTGCTGACCCGTTGGAGTGCCTTTGATTGTTGTCATTGATATACTTTATTTTTTTAAAAACTGTGAATTTATTAATATTTTTTACAGAATTAGTTTCAATTTAAATTTGTGTTTCTCAATTTCCAAAATGTCACTTCCATTTGTTTTGATTATTTATTTTTAAAAAAGTATTTTTTATTGTGCGCATATTTAATTGGGCTATTAATTAATGATGTTTGCATAGTATGTTAATAACCAGCCAATCATCAGGTAGTGATTTGTCATAACAATAAAAATATAATTTATAATTTGTGCGATAAAGATATTTTCATCTGTGGATGGATGTAAAGGATTGTTGTTAATAAATAGTTTAGAACTATCAGAGATAATTGTGTAAATGGTTGTGATTATTGTCATGTTATCTATTTTTTTAATTACACACTGAATTCTCATATTTTTGACGATATCTTTTTTTAAGACGGTTTAAAACAGATTTTGTAACCTCTTCTCGGGTTATGCAAGGTTTCAGCTAGAGTTATAGCAAACTGTTCTATTAAATATAAATTGGGTCAAATTTTCCATAAAACGTATCATTATAATTGAAATATCAAAAATTAAAAGAAAAGTTCACAATTTAAAGCATCTATAAAAAAATTAAAGCTCTAAGAAAATTTGTATATTGATGTGCGTGGCTTGTAAACAGTGCATATACATAATATTTAAAGTAAATGAAAATTTAATTACATACTATATAATGTAAAGCATTTTTAAAAGTAAAATGAGTAAAAGAATTTTAAACTTTGAGTAGATTTGTATTCTAATGAGCGTGGCTAGTGAGTATGAGAGACTGTGGGTTTCAATATAAACAGGCTGAACTTCTTAACAAGGGTGCTACCGTATTACAAGGCAAATAAATCTAAATAGACAGGAAGCATTCCTTTGCAACCCTGGGTTGCAGGGACGACAAATAGGCCTGGCATTTAACAAATCATCCTGCTAGACAACTGCCTACTTTATGTATAGGTGACCACACCAGCTAATTTTAAAAATAAGATTAATCAAATTTTGATTATTAAAAGAACATTTGTTGAACGGGAATCTTTCATCATCATATACTCGTATAATATATATTTATTGATATCCTTTATTTTTTTTGAAATCATTGATAAAGAGTAAAGAAAGTCATCTGTCTCAAGATGATTAGTCGCTAATGAGCATTTGGCTCAAGAGAGCAAAGCCTGAAAACAAGATTTATTACTTGTTAAGAAAGAGACATAAATACACGTATATTTGAGTTTTTAACGCGGTAATATTGTTCGAATCCCACCAGAGTCCTGAGAATTTTTCTAGTTGTTTTATGTGTAAATCGATTACCTGAATTTTGTTTGCATGCTAGGATATCAAAAATATCCTTTAAATGCCCATTGAAAACCCATATACGAGATTGTGAATATGAAAACGACATTGTCCCACTGTAATTGAATGTCACCCTACTTCGGTAGATACCTGGACAGCACCTCCGCAGGTAAGGATTGATTGGAAGGTCAGACCTAGAAGATACAGACTGATTAGCGGCGAGTGTGCGACCTGCGGCGGTGAGGCGTGAAACATAATCGACGTTTCCGAACTCGGAATGCGTGAATTGTTAATTGGCTGCCTTATTAACTTGACAGCGGGTCTAGGGTCTATTAGGGAATCATTTCTGTTTATTTATTTTAGAGGTTGAAATGTGGACATATCCGTTATAATAGAGATAAGCGAGGTATCTACAAATGGCAAAAAAAATCTAAACTAAAAAATTAATGCTTAAAAAACTCGTTTCTTACTCTTTTTTGTAGCTTTTGATAGGTACGCAATGCTTTTAGAAATAACTATTACTGACTGCTTGTTTCCTTTTTTCTAATCACTAAGATAATTTTGTTTATTAAAAAAGTTACAATATAGCAAAAAACAACTCATATTCTTACAGTTTTAAAATTTTGTTGTATTTTCTGTTTGAAAAAACACCACACCTATCTGGCTAAAAAATGAGTTAAATCATGAAAAAATTGCTTAGCAATCATCTGCAACTTTTTTTAAAATTAAGCTTGCATGTCACGGCACATGTCAATTTCCGGAGGATGCACGAGGAGCATGTATGCGATCATCAAAGGGCTTAAGATAGGACAGCAAATTCAGTATTAAAAACAAATTTTAATCAACTATAAATGACGTCTCATTATGACAGCGGCCATTTTGAGTCATAAACAATCTCATGATGCATAAACGTTCACAATTTCTCTGGACTAATTTATATTCGAATTTGTGATTGGTCACGTGCGAGCGCACAGGAAAATGGTCCTAATCAGCTGGCCGGGCCGGTAGCCGCCGGGGGTAATTGCCCGAAACCTTAGGGGCTACAATGGCTTAATCAGTGTCTCGTTATCTACTTGTACTGTGAGGTGAGTTCATAGTAGAAGTTTTTAAAGACAGTAGCTTTTTACAGAACCGTATGAAATCATAAATTACACTAAAACATATATATATTTCATTCTTTACTAAAGTATTTAACTGACTAAATTTATTTACTCAGTATATTATTTTTGTTAATGCAATAAAATTATCAAGATTTATTTCTGCAGTAGTTTGGTTGGTGCTTAAAGTTGCTATACTGTTGATTTAATTACAACTGAGCAGAGATGAAACATCGATTTAGTGAAAAAATATAAGTAAAGTTGAAATTTTTTTAAATCAAATCATATTTCATTCTTTATTTATTATCTGATATGCACAGTTTGGATGAACCTTTAGGCATTTACAATTGTTATAAGTTTCCGTCGAGTAGGTATTGATGAAAGCTGAAACGTCGCTAATTATGAATGTGCCTCATGTGGACTCTGTTGGGTGAGTCCGATATATGATTTCAAACAATGGCACAGAGTATGCACTCGTTTTAAAAATCTAATTCAAGTAAAAAGAATAGCATTGTATGCCTTCATGTGCGTATAGGCACACGGTGTGTTAAAACTTCTAATAAATATCAATTAAACCAAATGATTAACGAAACAACTTAGATTTATGAGAGCTCTTTCTTCCTATAGACGCATCGTAAACAAAAAGATTGCCATTTTGCTGTGAAAGAAGTTTGTATGAAAGAAATATTATTGTGATTATTTTTATTGAAATATTTTTATAACTGATATGATAAAAATAAAATTTTATTATTTTTGATTGCCTTTATAGTATAATTTTAAAATTATCACAAATAAAAACTTTCCCAAATAATGAGCAAGAAGTTAGTTACTAATTTTGTCTACCTTTAATGAGTAAGGAATTTTAATGTTTGCATTAAAGAATATAATTAAGAATATTAACCTATAGCAATTTCAGATAGAAACATTTTAGGTGTTATCTTAAGTATAAGAGTTAATTATCTTAAAATGTTTTATCTTTTTAATTATGTCTTTATAAAATATATTAAAATATCTCGGATTCGTTCACACACTGTGTGGCCTGAAGAAATCTAAAAAGTTCCTTTCTGAGGAAACGTTTACATCCTACAGGCAACACTTTACACCTGCAACACCTTCGTGTTCATGACTATCATTAAGTTAAAAAAAATCTGATTTATTAACTTAAAGAAAAGTATCGTATAATCTATTTTTTCCAAAATAATAACCTATAAATTTATTCATATATATAATACAAATGTACGTTTTTTAGAATTTGAAAGTATATTAAGATTGCAAAAGAAAATTACAATGAAACTTGCTTGATTAAACTTTATATAAATGAACATTTATAATATTTTTTGATATCAATAAATATTGGCCAGTTGTACGGGTGTGCTTTATAACTAAACAATTAGAAAAATGATAAATCACTTACTCGTGAAATCATATGTTTATTTCAACCTTATTTTTTTGAGCTTGTTTTATTTACAATAGAAGATATGTCCATCCGCTCAGGACTTCGGCAATAATGGGATATATATTATAGTTTTTATTTGAATATATTTATTATTCATTATAAATACTGCACCTGTGGGTATTGTGCCGCATTTCTACTTTAAAATTGCAACGTTTCGGTCCGAGCTCTGGGGATATCTTTAATTGAATTGAATCAATTTAAAATCCCTGGAGATGGCTCTAAACCGGGACCGAATCGTTAAAACTTACAAGTATGACAATACCAACATAGTTATTGTACCGGCGGAAAAACTTACGTGCGTTATTTTAACGATAAATCTTCATCCATCGAATTCCTTAATTTAAAAAAACTGACGGTAGACTTACTTTAGAGGTTAATCTAGGCCAGGTGTAGACCCAGCCTGGTGCTTCTCGGTGACTTCTGGGGCCTGAGCCAAGTCGGCTCCGAGACAGGACACATAAAAACACACTCAAACCTGGCGGGGATTCCCACGAACCTAATTAGCACCAGTCCTTTGTCGGTGTTACTCTGTTGGCTAGTTCAGGTTCACTTTGATGTTCCCTTGTTTGTTCTCTGAAAAACGCGCGTCCGTTAAATTACACATCTAGGTTTATTTTAAATTTTGAGTAATCGTTATTTAAGATGTATTTTTTTAATAAATACCTTATTTGCTCGAACCTTACTTTCAAATCACAAAAATATACGCAAAGAACGTCTGAAGGTAAGACCTAATTTTTATTTATTTTAAAAACTGTGTTTTTTAACAGAATTCTGTCACATTTCTTTTTCAAGGATTCAAAGTTTCGTTTGCAAAAAAATACAGATCAAGAACAAAGCAGCAATGCCTATCAAAACCTACAAACACATTTCACAGTGTAGCAGTGGGTTTTTCATATTATATGATTTCTGCTTGTGAAATAAATGCATAAAGTTTGTCTTTTAAATAAAAAAAAAACATTTTATACTCAGTATTGAAATAGAACCTAATTTTACAAAATATTTTTATTAAAGCTTAACAATTTATTTTAAAAAAAACTTTTAATGCAAATTATACCCAAACAAAGCATGCACCAAAGTTTTTTTTTGTTTCTCTAAATAAGAAACAAACTCCATTTTCCCTCAGCTTTATCTGAGATTGAAGTTTGAATTTGTTTTTTTGTTTTATTTTTTTATTTTACGTAACTTTCCACAAAGGGTGGGTTTCCTTTGTCCTGATTGCTGATCCCGGAGACTACCCCAGGTTCTTTGTGCAATTTAACCAAATCATCTCCCGACAAGAATTATAATTTTTTACCCTTCTGGCGAATTTTTTAACTCTTTTTTTAGGTCATTAGGAGTGACCGCAAGAGGTTTTATTCAAAAATATTCTTGCATTGAAAGAGACAGGTGCTCAGTGGGGGTCTATTTTTATTCAGGTGGTTAGAATAAGTCACTTAAATAACAAAGCACCGCGTGCTTGGAGAGATAATAAAAATAAAACCGCAAAAGCTGGCTCGTCGTTTGATGCTCTCTCGTTGATTCGGCACAATTCGTTTAAAACAACAATATATATTGATTTTAGTTTCTTGGTTAATCTTTGATGAACATCAAAGTATCAATCAAAAAGATTGACTTCTCTGTACAACAAAGGGGGAGGAACTTTTATTCAATGTTGAAATAAAAACCAAAATTGTAATAGTGCTATTGCGGCTATGAATTATTGCAGTGTCTTATTAAATAGGTTTTTGCAACAACAAACAAAGTAATCGTACGTTATTTTTTAATATAAAATAAATGAAAAAAATTGCTTCATGGAAAATTCACGTAGGCAAGCTCATGTTAGCAAATAATCATTGGATTTACTTACTTCGATTTCATAATACCGTACAAGCAAATTTAAAATATTTTTTCATTTAATCTATCTGCCACACTGTTTGCCGCTGGCTTTCGTGCACGCTTCCTGTGACAATTGCCTAATTCAATCAGGTGATCAGGAGTATTAAGGAGGTGCTCCATCATCGATGCTAATTACTGCGGAAGGCCGAGTGCTCCATTGTGCACTAGGGGCAAAGCTCTGGCCGGGCAGCATTTGTATTTGGTTTATTTTACATGTAATGTATTATTTATTTAAATTAAATTAATACAACGTTGAAAATGCAAATAAATCTATATCATTTTTTTTATAAAATTAAAATTAATATAAATCCTGTCAGGTTTTCTTTTGAAAGTAAATAAATACAAAGCGCATTGAAAAATATCCAAATCTTGGCCGTATTTAAAGAGTCGCAGCAGTCACAAGAGTACCAAGGAGGTATAATCTAGACCAGTGCTTCTCAAAGTGGTCTTTACGGACCCCAAGGGGTCCCTGGAATCATTCAGGGGGTCCTTAGAAAATTAAAATTGATTTGGGGATCCTTGACCAACGTCAGGGGGTCCGCGCAAGGTTTAAAATAAAATTTAAAAAATTGTGACACATTTTTATTAAAATGGGAGTTAAAATAAATAACAATGAATAGATTATTAGCGATTTTTACGTCCTAAGTAAAATAAAAGTATAGACAGGTGCATAAAATACAAGTAATAACAGGCATCGCGGTGAGTCAGGTAGGTTAATACAGGAACCCAATAGAGTCGATACTTGCACCAAAGGCAAGTTTTGACTATGAAAGGGGGTCCAAGGGCAAGTTTTGACTATGAAAGAGGGTCTAAGGGCAAGTTTTGACTATGAAAGGGGATCCGTGGGCAAGTTTTGACCATGAAAGGGGGTCCGTGGGCAAGTTTTGACTATGAAAAGGGGCCCGTGGGCCAAAAGAGTTTGAGAGCCACTGATCTAGACAGTATAATACACCTGCTCCGTAGAATGCGCGGCTCCCGTTGCCAAGAGATTCGCCACGCAGTTCAGATAACACTAATTCTAGTCATAAAAATACCTCCATGGCTATTCTGCTGGCCTAATAGCTTTCCCTTGTTTTACACGTAACGCTAAGAATTACTTCTGATAACAAATCTGATGACCGTTTTCGTTTACGATGTCCTTGTTATTTTAATTATCATAATTAACGAATTAACTTAGAATATAAAATTTAATTTTATGATAACAAATAAATATATTCTTAACTTAATTTTTTAAGCTTGCAGGTGATTAAAAATTATACTACAATTATATTGACAAAAACTCTTGGACATGGAAATTAAAAAAAAAATTGGTAAAGTATTCCTAAAACACATATTTTTCTATCGTAACTATATAAAAATTAGACTTCGTGTATTACAATTTTGTGAGGTAAATATTTATCAAGGAAGAATATGAACAATTAAGTATTTAACTATCTTAAAACCAAAAATAAATTATGCATAGATTATTCGTACTATATAAAATATTGAACACGTACACGTTTTGTATTAAAAAATCCTCGGTCAGTGAAATATTCACTGGCGTATAAGAATGGTTCTCAATGCAAAGCACTCGGGAAGTGGGCAGTCGAGGCTTTCAGTCATGAACCGGCAGCTTTCATGACGAGTCACCGCGAGAGCCTCCCTCGCACAGCTCCGGTCCAGAGTCCAACCCTCCTGCACTAAAAGGCTGTGTTTTCAGAGAGGAGTACTTCCGGCATGTTTCAGTTGTAATTAAAATCGGGAAACCGTCCCATTTCCGGTGCCTGCCATCACAGCGATACCCAAATGTTACACATTTATATTTTAGATTTAAATTCACAGCCAGGGATAGTTGTATAGTATTAGGTTGCTTGGTAATTTTTTTATTATGTGTACCTTAAATAATCATATAATTCACAATTTTTTTATATAGAGAATTGTATTTGGCGTAAAAATTAAAATAATTTTTCTTTGCCCTTATCATTTACTCATTTTATCTAAATAAATAATTTTCAAAAAATTTAATTGTCATGAAGGAATAAAATAAAAGAAGAAGTACATTTAAATGTAAGATCATGTAATTATTCTTCTTTTGATGATCCTTGTATCTTAAAAAATATTTTTTTTTTTTTATTAAAACTAACAGAGTGGTCCACAATATCATGTTTAATCGAATTTAAAAGAAAGCATGTCTTTATTTTTATATTTTGATCACATGTTGGGAGCCACTGCAGAGAAAGACCCGCCACTGTTAAGCGCGGGTCCTCGGACTGCGGCCCTCGGCACAAAAGGCATTCAGGGCGCAACGCCAGCGCGGAACTGGGGTTTAGGAGCGCTGGTAACATTTTAAATCTTTAGTTTCTCAGCAAATGAGTTTTTAAGACACAGTTTTGTGCGAAAATCTCTTTTTCTTGGAATTTTAATCCCACTTAACGCTGCGCCGTACACATACGCTATTCTGTTTTTTTATTCTATTAAATGTTGATTAAACCATCGAATAAGCATAATGAAAGCTCGGAAAGCGAGATCTACAAATCAAAATCACAGATTCATTGAATAAAGTTAAAAAAACCTATTATTGAAATAATCATGTTAATTGAATTCGAAAGTGCATACAACGACTCGAATTTCAGCTTACTTAGCTATCATTAGGACGGTTAGACAGATTTCTGTGTCATGAAATAAATTGAAGAATTACTCTCTTCGAATCATGAACGCATCGATTACCAAAAAAATATAAATAGTGTATTCGTCATTATTTCGGAATAAACCTTTCATTTTGGAGGGGGATACTTAAAAGTGCTCTAAGCGTGTAGTTCTGCCCCGCCTTTTCCTCTGTAGGTGCTCGATAGTGATGCCGCTTCGACAAAATGAGGTCGCAAAAACGACCAGAGAGCCAGGACCCCGTATAAAACCGATAAATCGTGTCACAAGTCAATGGGGCCATACCTACTTCTTCCACTCAACAGTTTACTTCGAAATTCAATCTATTTGGACTTTTAAAATATTGAGTTTTTTGTACACGGTGATTGAATTTTAAAAATAAAATAATTAAAGCAAAATTGTAATTTTTCAAATTTTACTTATATTTGTTCTAGAATATATAAGTATTTATCAGTAGTGAAAAAATGTGAAAGTATGCAAATTTGCTTTTAATAGACTTGACACTGAATATTTATTGTTTAGTATATATTGCTTTAAACCTCATGATTATAATTAAACCATACTAACATTAAGATTTTAGTAAATTATTTAAGAAAAATATATTCCTTTTTTTCAGCATTGTAAGGGAGTGTCAATAATTATATAGGTTATATATAATTATTTTCGAATGATGTCGCGAGGTTCGAACAGTATATCGCACAAACATTCCTGATTCAGCGGATAATTCATCGCCGCATTGTTCCCCTCCAGGCGAACTCGCACAGCAAACTTCTTCGAAAGCTTCGCGAAATGAAATTATGAATTTAATAATCGCCGGCTCAGAACTGGAGTTTTCCGCTAAATTTTAAATGCCCGCGACTGCGCCGGCCCTGCGCTAAGCCCTTAAGTCCCTGCCAGGGCTGCCAGGCTCGAAAAATTCATCGCGTAATCATCGTGTAGGCCGAACTAGAAAAATAACACAGTTTTGTCATACTTCATTTTTATGAGAAAGTAAGTTTCTATATTGTTGGAGTGAAATTAAGAATTTCGCAGTCGATTTACAATAATTCATGTTTTTTCCCGACCCTGGTGGGATACTTGTTGGGTCTTAAAAAATATTATAAGAATTTTTTAGTCGTCTCTCGTTTAAATTGATGTAATATCATTTGTATATCTATTTATGGATTGGTCAATCAGATGCGTATTTATTACCCATTACGGGTTTATTATATTATTACTAATATGATTAGGCACATTAGTTCATATATAGAAGAAGTTAGTAAAATTCGTTAGTACAAGGGTTAGTACACCGGCCATGTAAGCCAGGGGATGTGGGTTCAAATCCCACACAAATCACGATGATATTTTTCTGAGTTTCTTTAAATCATTTTCTATATATGAACTAATGTGCCTAATCATATTAGTAATAATAATATAATTTGTTAACACAGTTAATTTCTATGAGTAAAATATAGATTTTTTAAAAATATTTTATTTTATTGCCCGTTTAGTTGTTGTGGGGTCCGAAGTTTCAACGCAATCAATCACCAACAGCCACACTTATTTCTAAATGCTCCCGACAGGTTGCTTTCCTGCTTTTTTATTTGCGGCCTTATATACAAATAGAATATGCTTTTCTTTTCATCATCATCATATTACGTGAATTCCCACTAGGAATATTTTTAGAAGAACACTAAGCGATGAGTTTGTCACGATGAATTGCATGCAGCATAAGATATTAAAGATAATACTGTTGTGCAGGCTATTTAACTAGGCTCATGGCTGCCTCGTGTGTGGAGAAATGCGCCAACCCACGTCGGAGGGACTTTTTCACTGATGTAAGGATTTTTCATTATGCAACAAAGCTTTCCGCATCCCTCATCAAAGGTATTGCATAATTAATTGTGTGCTTAAATAGCTCGTGATGCACAGGGATTCTTGTGAAATCACATAATCTGCGGCATTATCTATGGAGATTTTTCTTTTTCTTCTGACGTTTTGGTTTGGATATTTATTAGTGCTATCAATGATTGGGACTCGCAGAAGTGAGCACCTGGCAAAACTCTTTGGCAGTGATGTATACGATCTACATCTCATTTTTTAAACACTAACCTAACCTAACCTAACCCAAAGTTTTGTGGGTCTATTTTACACTAATTCATATATTTATAACTTTTATTGTGAAATTCATTATTATTTATATTTATGTATTTATTTTATAGTATGGAAAATATTAAAATGTTGGCAACACATAAACATACTACAAACGTCATTTCTTAACCTGTCCAAACTCCAATAAGGATCCTATTATTTTGTTATATAAGAATGGATTCAGTTTATTTTAATAATAAATAATATAGTTTTATGAAAAAAAATCTTGATTACTGATATTTTAGTTTTGTATAACCTACACATATTTTTTTCGTTTTAGGTAGAACCATGAGTTGTGGAAGTTGTGGAGCCAACATAGTCACTATACGTATAAACTCAATTGAAGGCGCATCCCCAATGTTTTCAATTTTACAAAACACAACAGCTTTATAAAATACATCGTGTTTGTAAAGTATTCATACAAGAGCGGCGTTCTTCTAGTCACTTAGCCTAATGCGCCACCTCGACTTCCGCTGCACAAAAATATTGCAACAAGTGCATTATTAATGATCCCAGTAGGATACTGCAGAAGGCCAGAGGGGTCGGGCGCTCAGCTCCGGCGTGGTGCAGGCTTTGAGCACAATCATCATAGAGTAGTTTTTAATTATTTATGGCGTTATGAATCTTTAATCTACAAATGGATAGTTTGAACCTCTTGCATTTAAGTGGACAAATGTTTGCAGTTTTGGCAATAGCCGTTATTATAAACACACGACGTTTGGGTTTCGTCCCAACGTTTCGGTATCATAATTTCATTCCATGAATACGGTTTCTATTGCCTTAAGTCTTCAAATAATTCATATTTAGTGGTTGAGAGTTTTACTTGGATTTTTTTTTCATAAATTTTTCAAGAACAGTTTCAGCAACAAAGTTTCATTTAAATTATAATTTATCTCATTCTAGCTCAAATAGTATAAAAAAATAGTTCTATTTATTATCCAGAAGGGTTAACATAAAAGACAAGAAAAAAAGAATAATTTTTGCTATGACTTTTTTTTCATTTTAACTTTTTTTTCTTTCGTTTTAACTTGTAGATTAAAAGTGCTGTTATCACTGTTCACCTTGAACTACTTTAACTACTAACTTAAGCGTTCTGTAAATGACAGTAGCTGCAGGTCTAAGTAAGTTGTCTATACTGATTATTTGTTTCTATATTTCTTGAATACAACAGCTCAATAAGAAACCTCGTATTAAGTTGACAATCAGCTAGTAACAAGAAAAAAAAGGTTTCGTATACATACACTACACTATAATTTCCCAAACTATTTTGTCCCGTCGACCCCTTGTCGAGTTTTCCTGTTTTTCGTCGACTCCCTGCCTTGCTAATATTGAATTTTTACAACTTCATCAACTTCAAACATATTTTTGACATCTTATATAGAACAACTCACTTTAAAACGATTTAAAACTGTTTCCCTTGGAAGGGTTAGTCTAAAGTTCCCACGTTCCTAAGTAGTACAGATGTCCTTATTTTCTCGGAATATTTGTCAAATCAATTTGTTTTATTGCGCCCATCGGCGCTCCGTACAACCAATTAGCTCGCTGCCGAGTTTATTAGCCTCTGTAAATGATTTTTAAAAAAGGCAGAACGATCGTAATGGTTCGTTTTCTTATGTCATAAGCTCCAAAAAGGTACGTCGGTATTGTTTTACAATGCCGAAACTCTCGTTTCTCAAACATTTGGCACGATCTTCACGCTTCAGGGATTCGATTCGTCACAAAGTACATAGGTACAATCTGTGTTCGGTGCATTATGACATTAACGAAATGTCTAAATATTGGTGATGACCTGCTTAAATGGGATCCACTCTCGTAGACCCCCATTTACAGTTCATGGACACCCAATTTTATTTTTCGCTGTCATCGACCCCTTGCAGGGCGAAATCGACCCCTGGGGGTCGATATTGACCACTTTGGGAACCTCTGCACTACACTAACACAAGACGCGGTTTAAGACATGTCTCTGGAAACCGCCCCGCACAGTGATCTGCTAATCACGCATTCCGCGTACACCTCAGGATCCATCACCATGCATGTATGTATTTAGGGCGCCATAGGCCATTCACCGCGGCACAGCATAATTCCCGGTATTATTCCATATTTAACCACCGCGCCTACACGGGCCAACCCGGGGGTTAATAATTCACATATCCGGTATTTAAAATGTTTGATTCGCTTCCTGCGCCAGATCAAGGGCGGGCTCTATTTACCCCCCTGAATATTTTAGTATAATCCCTCACGAGTGTATCAACCCTCGTACACTCGCAGAAATACGACGAAGGGATGATTAACTACGAGATTTTACTGACAATCATGTAGGATTTTTAAATATATCTACTAATTAAAAAATGATCATTGAAATGTAAAATATTTAAAACAATATGAAATATTTTTTTGACAAAATATTCTCAGGTAAGCGATTCAATCAATTGGTGACAAATAATATCATTAGTGCAATATATTTATATAAAAGTTTGTAAGATGTTTTTTTAGTAAATCTCCGTATGTATGTTTTTGATATTTCAAGGCAAATTCTTGATACATCTCAAGATAAACACAACCGTAGTTGTCTCTGATCGCTACAGAAAACCTGTTTATCTGTTTTCATAGCTTATGGGTTTCTATTTAACTTAGAAGTGTCTTTTATAAATTATTCATTTAATTTTTAAAAAATTTCTCCTTATTGTGGAATTATCATATAAAGTAAAATAAAAAAAAGTAAAGTAAAAAAAGGTTTTGAAAACAAAACAATTGTTAAAAATAAATATGATTTTAGGTACTTTCAGTCACCAGTACTGATTTAGACCTCATACATCATTATAATACCCGTGACTCAAACGTGTTTTAACATAAATTTAAAAATTATTTTAGTAACTGTTTTTATTCAAATCAATGGTTAAATAAATGAATGAATTGAATCAATAAATTAATGTCTATGAAAAACCGCTGTGCATAATGCGTAATTTGATTAGGAAGTACATGATCAGTTGCAGCAATAAATAATAAAATACGGTTACTCAATACTAAATAATAGCAGCAAGTTATTACGCATGAATGTTATGATTGCATTTAAGGGCCTGTGGTAACAACTGGATATATTTTTATAACAAAACCGTAATATAAATATTATTCATACCTAAATTGTACCCAACAAATAAGATAATAAAATAAAATTTTTGATATAAAGTTATTTTTAAAGTTATTTACAACTATAAAAAATATATATTAACTAAATAAAAAAATATTTATTTTAATATCAATAAATAATGGTCCAACAGTGAGAGCAAAAAAAAGATTTTTATTTTAACATATTAATATTCTAACCCATAGAGTGCCGCCGGCATACTGATTTACTTGTTCTTAAAATGCGAGTACAAATTACACTGAGAACATTTAACAATCTCTGCAGCGGTAGAATTATGCAATATATATCTATTTAGTTACCGGCGCGGCAAGAAGTTGTCTTTACTAATTTCACGGGGAGCAGCGGCGCCAGGAGGTGGGCGGAATGAAGTGATTTTCTATGTAATTTAGCGGATTTTCCATGCACCGAGCGTGGCGGAGTCTTTCATTATGCCGCGCTGGCCTCGTCGGCCGCCGTGGAACATCGTCTGCTTGCCTTCGTGGACCTTCTGCCACCGCCACCCGCCATCAGCCACCAGACACTCGCCACCAGACACTCGCCACAAGCCATTAGCCACCAGCCACCAGCCACCAGACACTCGCCACAAGGCATTAGCCACCCGCCACCAGCCACCAGCCACCAGCCACCAGACACCCGCCACCAGCCACCAGACACTCGCCACAAGCCATTAGCCACCAGCCACCAGCCACCAGACACTCGCCGCCAGCCACCAGCCACCAGCCACAAGCCATTAGCCACCCGCCACCAGCCATCAACCACTCGCCACAAGCCATTAGCCACCCGCCACCAGCCACCAGCCACCAGCCACCAGACACCAGACACCAGCCACCAGACACTTGCCACCAGCCACCAGCCACCAGACACTTGCCACCAGCCACCAGACACCAGACACTTGCCGCCAGCCACCAGCCACAAGCCATTAGCCACCCGCCACCAGCCACCAGACACTTACCGCCAGCCATTAGCCACCCGCCACCCGCCACCAGCCACCCGCCACCAGCCACCCGCCACCAGCCACCCGCCACCAGCCACCAGCCACCAGCCACCCGCCACCAGCCACCAGCCACCAGCCACCAGACACTCGCCACCAGCCACCAGACACCAGACACTCGCCGCCAGCCACCAGCCACCAGACACTCGCCACAAGGCATTAGCCACCCGCCACCAGCCACCAGCCACCAGCCACCAGACACCCGCCACCAGCCACCAGACACTCGCCACAAGCCATTAGCCACCAGCCACCAGCCACCAGACACTCGCCGCCAGCCACCAGCCACCAGCCACAAGCCATTAGCCACCCGCCACCAGCCATCAACCACTCGCCACAAGCCATTAGCCACCCGCCACCAGCCACCAGCCACCAGCCACCAGACACGAGACACCAGCCACCAGACACTTGCCACCAGCCACCAGACACCAGACACTTGCCGCCAGCCACCAGCCACAAGCCATTAGCCACCCGCCACCAGCCACAAGCCATTAGCCACCCGCCACCAGCCACCAGACACTTACCGCCAGCCATTAGCCACCCGCCACCCGCCACCAGCCACCCGCCACCAGCCACCCGCCACCAGCCACCCGCCACCAGCCACCCGCCACCAGCCACCCGCCACCAGCCACCAGCCACCAGACACCAGACACCAGACACCAGCCACCAGACACTCGCCACCAGCCACCAGACACCAGACACTCGCCGCCAGCCACCAGCCACCAGACACTCGCCACAAGGCATTAGCCACCCGCCACCAGCCACCAGCCACCAGCCACCAGACACCCGCCACCAGCCACCAGACACTCGCCACAAGCCATTAGCCACCAGCCACCAGCCACCAGACACTCGCCGCCAGCCACCAGCCACCAGCCACAAGCCATTAGCCACCCGCCACCAGCCATCAACCACTCGCCACAAGCCATTAGCCACCCGCCACCAGCCATCAACCACTCGCCACAAGCCATTAGCCACCCGCCACCAGCCACCAGCCACCAGCCACCAGACACCAGACACCAGCCACCAGACACTTGCCACCAGCCACCAGACACCAGACACTCGCCGCCAGCCACCAGCCACAAGCCATTAGCCACCCGCCACCAGCCACAAGCCATTAGCCACCCGCCACCAGCCACCAGACACTTACCGCCAGCCATTAGCCACCCGCCACCCGCCACCAGCCACCCGCCACCAGCCACCCGCCACCAGCCACCCGCCACCAGCCACCCGCCACCAGCCACCCGCCACCAGCCACCAGCCACCAGACACCAGACACCAGACACCAGACACCAGCCACCAGACACTCGCCACCAGCCACCAGACACCAGACACTCGCCGCCAGCCACCAGCCACCAGCCACAAGCCATTAGCCACCCGCCACCAGCCATCAACCACTCGCCACAAGCCATTAGCCACCCGCCACCAGCCACCAGACACTCACCGCCAGCCATTAGCCACCCGCCACCAGCCACCCGCCACCAGCCACCAGACACTCGCCACCAGCCACCAGCCACCAGACACAAGCCATTAGCCACCAGACACAAGCCATTAGCCACCCGCCACCAGCCACCAGACACTCGCCACCAGCCACCAGCCACCAGACACTCGCCACCAGCCACCAGACACAAGCCACCAGACACCAGCCACCAGACACTCGCCACCTGCCAAACTTGCTTTTCTGAATGACTGAACGAATCAAGGAATGTCACTGATGTAAGCAGTGAAATAAATATAAGATGCGTGGATTTAAATTTTAAAGCAACATTATTTTATTTTAGTATTTTTGAATAAAATACTGGAGTGATTTTCCACATTTTCGTTTTTATTAGTGACCGGTTTCGCCAACCTTTCACGTTGAATGGAAATGGAATGAAATTCCATCAAGTACTCTCTGTCAAAAATATTGAAATTATTTTATTTGTTTAAGCACTTCTTTTTTAATATTAAAAGTGACAAAAAATTTATTTTTTAAAAAATTCAGAATGTTAAACTGAATATATTAGTCGAATTAAAAATTTGTTTCAAAAAGAAAAACACCATTTTTTACCAAACGGTTTCTATTGTGATACATTTTTATGTCATTCAGTTTAAGTCAATTGAACTATAGAAATATTTAAGTATAAGTCTTTTTGCTATTTAATCAATCTAAAAGAGAATTAAATTTATGGGACGTTTATTGTTATAATTTTCAAATCTTAATATACTCTTTAGTTTGTTATTTTTTTTTGAATATTGTTTATATATTAAAAATGAAAATATATTCTATTGCATTATTTTTTAAACCGATTTAATAACACAAAATATTTTCGAAAATCGATTTTCACAGAAACGACGACATATATCCTAGGATTTCCAACCTTCATGGCTATCTCGTGGTTTCCGACTCTAATTTAATATGAAACAGATTATCTCGATACACATTAAATTCTGTTGCATTTCTGGTTGATCGAAATTTTAAAACATGAAGACTCATACTCATGAGACCTTCCATACAAATCAGTCGCAGTATATTCACACTTCTGTAAACAAGCAATTTGAACAAAACACAATGCAAATTGTGCATTGACTACTGTAGTATTCAGATGTTCGCGGAATCCGCGTGCTGAGGTTGCGGTGACCATAATTTATCACAAAAAAAATAATTAAATTTAAGCCAAGTTAACTCATTAAATGTTAACTCATTAAAAAAAACAGTTGGATTATGATATTTTATCAATAAATTAAAATCATCGTTCTAAAAATATGAATAATGTGGTACATTGTCTTTGGTACTCTGAGGCAGGGGTCCCAGGGTTTTGTACCCAAGAGCACATTTCAGACTGTTATTTTTTAAGGTAAAATAAAGTCTTAAAACTGTTAAAAAATTTGATACAATTACGACTTTTCAAAACCAAATTTTGTTAAAATAAAAATTCTTTTAATTTTTTAGCTAATCATTTACCATAGGTTTATTCGTAATCCTGCATTCCCAATTTAAAAAAAGACACCTAAATGCTTAGGGTTCAAGATCCATCGGCTATAATAATCTCCATAAAACACATATTTATCATATTAAAAGTAAACTTACAAGAGATAAAAAATTATGTCTTTCAGAGAAGAAACGTATCTAACTTTAAGCATTAAAAAAAATTCTATTGATGCAGTAAACTTTTCGCAAAAAATTATCAAAAAACTCAAAAATTGACCCCCATCAAAGAGATCAGCCACCTGCTATTTCAACAGGCTTTTTTATGATTTTCTGGAAAGAATTATTATTTTAGAAAATTATAACGATAACCTTATTTTTGCTTACATTTCTCATTTTAATTAATACATATAATTTTTTTATTGTGGTCGGACAGTAAACGGAAAGTACGGAGCTCACGGAAAATGGTCGGCGGGCGTCATGGCGCTCGCGGGCACAGGGTTGGGAACCACCGCTCTGAGGTATTGAAATGCTTAAAAACACTTTTTGAAACGTATATAAAATACTTGTAGCAATTTAAATAAAACCAAAGAACGCGTGGTGACCTCAACTGGTACAGTAAGGTCCGCCGAGTTGCGGCGCGGCTCCCGCCCGACTTCAGAGTTTATCATAATTGCAGCCATTAGGCCTCCCTGCACGGCGCTGTACCTGGAATGACTCAATTGTGTACCTGGCCGCACGACACTTCTGCATATTGCTGGTACAAATAGACTCCATAGAAAATTACGGTTATGTTTATGAAAAAAAAAATCACGTTCGGTACAAAAACAAACGTGAAACGACGATAATGCTCGCTTAAAAATACATGTGCTATATATTTGAAATTTGATGCTACTTTATACAAAGCATTGTTGCATTATAACTCAGTTGTTTTGACCTGCATTTCTCAACGATTACGAAATAATTTAAACCACCATAACAGAGATAAATATTTCTGTCTTATGCTGATAATTGGTTTTATTGGACCAGTATTTTTCTCATCAAAACGTATAAGGTTACACTTGATCAAACTACATGACTTTAAGTCTTGCTTTTATTTACGTTTTATGCAAGTTTGTTTTTATATACCTTTTACTTAATTGTATTGTAATAGTTAACTTTTATTTTTTAAATATTTTATTTAGGCATCGTAAAAAATAGCCCTAAATGCCTATCTTCACACTTACGAGACATAAATTATCACAATGGATATTAATGGATTAAAATTATACTACTTATATTTCTAAAGTGTTCAGTATCATTTTAAAATTTTATACATACAGAAAAATAATTACCCTCCTAAAACTGAACAAATTGATGAGTAAGTAAAAAAAATGCCCTTTTCGTTTTTTTTAAATTAATTTTAGTGTAATACTTTCATAAAAACTCTCTGCTTTTCTTTAAATAAGAAAATTTTACCCTAAACGAAAACGTTTACTCTGCACATTTTGATTACACCGTTGGTTTTAATTTGAAATATAATCAGCTGTTACAAAACTCCGGTGTCACAAAATGTTGAGTGTTCATCTTGGGAATCGTTGTAGTCTTCTGCGCGGCAGGTTAGGTTAGGTTAGGTATGTGGAGGTTCTACCCCGCAGGTAGAACCGTATGCCTTCTTGCATGTCCTTTCTCTCCCAGGACCGCACCGGGAACAATATGGTGGAGGGCGGGTCTTGGTTCAACAATATACAATAACACCGTCAGAGTCTATTCTTCCGGTTAGCTTTCTTTGAATGTTCTATAATTACCAGTATGAGGGAACATCCTCTGTTTGTCTAGTGCTATCAAATGTTAATTCATCCATGATATGCTTTACTGCAGGCTAATATTTACGAAGGATATTAAAGAAATAAATCCACATAATTGAAATAATAACAAATAAAAATAAACAACGTGATTAATTTATTGTGATGTGAATTTGTTTGTATCGGGAAACAAAATAATTTATATATATATATATATTGTTAAGTCGCAACCCTGTGGTACTGGGCGGAGTCTGTCACAGCGGGCGATGACATTTGCTGCTCAGCCTCCGAGTCAGTTTACTTTGCGGATGACGTCATTACCGGAAACGGGGCCACTTGCCTCACGACCGCGTCAGTCTCTTCCGGCCAAAGGGAATATGCGAGCGCTCTACGAACATAAGATTTTTTACAGGCACACAGGAAGTCAACGAACACACACACTCTATTATATATATATTATTGAATAAATCTCAATATGATACTATCAAAAAGCGCTATATATCTTGATTTGGAAATTACCATCTTCAAAAGGGTGCGGTAAGGACCTACTATCATGATCTAAGTACACATGTACCTACATGATATTTTGATCTAAAAAAATAGCTGCTGTTTGTTGTAAACAACTGTTCCGAACAGAATAGGATTCCGAATGCATTTTTTAAATGCTTTCATTATAAAGACAGCATGAATACTATTATGTTGTCTGAAATATTCTGCAAATAACGGTACTAAAACCTTTCAGTTTTGGAAGAACCTCGGTTTGATATTGAAAGAAAAGGTTTTGATATTGTCATCGATTGATTTTTCGTCTCCACGCAGACGCGGGCACGGTGCTGCGGAGCTGGTAATCCTAGTCCTGTGCAGCCTGACCGCAGTCGGAGCGGCCACGCCTCCTCGCCGGCCCCCCTGGCGGGACTCGGTGGGTGGTGGCCGCGCCCCAAAGGTTTGCAGTCTGACCTTAACGCCAGTGGCTCCCAACTTAAAGCAGCAAACACTAACTCGCCTAACCTGCTCCATGCCACGTAGTATGTTTATTATTAGCGACAGATTACAAATGCGAATAACTGAATGGCTCGGGGATTTTGATTATTATATAATGTAGGCGATTTCACCTTTCAAGGGCTTTCTTCAGTACGAAAAAGTTTCATTATATTCTTACCAGTCAATTAAGCTATGAACAAAACCATAAATATTGGTTGGCCTGGGGACATTGGTTCATATGTAAAGTATGATTGTTATTCTCGATAGTACACCGGCCATGTAAGCCAGGGGATGTGGGTTCAAATCCCACACAAATCACGATGATATTTTTATGAGAGTTTCTTTAAATCATCTTCTATATATGAACTAATGTGCCTAATCATATTAGTAACAAAACCATAAGTGATAAATAAGAATCATTCCGATTAAAATAATCAGATATCGCGTATTGCTATAAATTAATAGCTTTTCCTGTTGTAAAATAGTAACTTTTAAATTTAATAAAAAAAATAATTAATCTAAAGAAATTACCTAATAAAAATCTTTTCGTGCACACACACCATAAAAAATTCGTATATGTTATAATTTTTTATTGTACACATTTTATTAAATTAGTTTATAAATATTTGTTATTTTGAATGGATTCTTGGTAAACAAGGGTATTTTTTAAATATTTATATATTAATAGATCATATAGAACAAGGTTAATTTTAATTTTGTCGTTAATTTCAATTCCAATTTAAAAATAACAAACATGCAAAATTGAAATGATCACCTGATCACGTATAGTTTCATAAAATTAACCGTGAAATAAAAATATTATAAAAATATGCAACAATATCTTCCAAATCGCTCTCGAATTACTGATGTTATATTTTAAATATTTATCTAAGATCTTTGCAGTCAGATTGATATTTGTAGGTGTATGTATTGATAGCATTGTCCAGAGCAGTTGGACGCTCTATGCGGAACGCCTGTTGCGTTCGATTCAACAGAGCGCCGGCTGAAATCGTGATTGGAAGTCGTGGCTGGACGTACAATGAGAATTAAATAAAATTTCTGTAATTAAGCCTTAATAGGTTGTCACCGAGCATATGTTTGGACTGCAAAAGACTTGCTGTTGCATTGGTGGTGCACAGCCAGTATTCTGTGAATGCAGAGTATACTCGGGACCCGGAATAGAACTACGACTCGAACATAGCAGGCAGGGTTTCCAAAGCCAAAAATGTTTTTTTATTATTTTATAAATTTTAAAGCAACATTATTATGGATTCTGTTCAGAAAATCTCTGAATATTTGTTCTACACGGTGAAAAGAAACGATCCATTTTTGTACAGTAAGTTTTTAGATAGTTGATTACAAATAAAAGATTTATAAAATCCGTGATTTGTTTTCACATGTAACAACGAACAATAGAAAATAAATATAGGCAGTAAAAAAGTCTTCCGATAAATGTTTTCAGACTGGATTGCTTGAATCAGAGTCAGAATTTACATCAATACTCTCGAGTATATTTAAAATCATTTTTAACATTGTGCTAGTGCAAATAAAATTTTGTACATGTAATTTTATTTTCCGAAACTTTATAATCCAATAAATTACCGTGATAATGATGTATTTAAACAGTTGTATTTTAATATAAGGATACAAAGTTTGATCTGCATGAGGAATTTATAAAATTAAAGTTTATTAGCTGCCCTGTTCGCAGTTTTATGGTTCCCTTCGTTAATGTTTATGGTGTACTACAAAAATTTTAATAAATTTAACCTTTGTGGTGATTAAATATATTCATCATGAATTATTGGGTGTTCATAAACTTTGCAAGTTGCAGACTGATACATCAAAGCAAATAAATCAAACTTAAGGTTTGATTGGAATTCGTTACAAATGTTTATAAGCTAGCAAAAACAATAAGTTTTAATAATATATATTGTTAATATTTCTCTTAGAATATGTTTTATATTTTCTAAGCTTAATTTTCTAGTTAAAACAGCGAAATTCATGTTTGTTAAAACCCTGCATAATATATCTACCCTGCATAAGTTTACATACAGTTTTACCCGAGCGGGAACAATGGTATCCGTATCGAGCCTTAAAGGTCACATCTAGGATGAGCTATCCTCCGTTATGATTTGTCTCTAGCCTTTGGGATCACTATCTCCTGCATTCGCTGGAGCTGCAGCTTAAAGCTTAAAGAACATAAAAAACCTCATACTTCCTGAAGACTTTGCATCTCACTCATAAAAAAACACCCACAATATATCCAGTTCTTCTTAAAATGTTATTTTTAAGCTACGTTTTTTTTTATTTTCTCTACATCTGCACAAATATGGCAAGCCAAGTGGCTTGGAGATTTCTAACATTTTTGTATGTGACCGCTTTCGTCTTTCAAGGCCACTTTCAAACTGTATCTGTATTAGGTATGCATAAAATATATATGAATAATATTTTAAATAAAATTATATACTTGAGTGATTTTTCCACGTGTAAATATTTTATTTATGACCGGTTTTGCCAACCGTTCACTTTGGCATTATCAAACTGAGTAAAACTCTGAGATCAAACTGAGAGAAACTTACTCAGTTTGATAATGCCGACGTGAAAGATTGGCGAAACCGGTCACTAATAAAAAAATTACATGAGGAAAAATCACTCAAGTATTTTTTTAATATTTAAGTGGAATTCCACCAGGTCAAAAAAATTTATAACTAAGATATATATTTATATTATTGATTTTTGTGAAGACTGTCTCACAGGAAGTACGATTTTGGCTATAAAGGTTTGATTGATTGATAATGATAAGTACATTTTTTCAAATATTGAAAATTGATTAAAGAAACTCTCAGAAAAATATCATCGTGATTTGTGTGGGATTTGAACTCATATCCCCAAGCTTACATGGCCGGTGTATTACCAATTATACCAACGAATCACTAGTACTAGGCAAGAATTTTTAACAATCATATCCTATAAATGAAACAACGTACTTATTATGCCAATTAAATATTGTGTGACTTGCAATACTAGACTTTTAACACAAAGTACTGAGTGAAGCGTTTAAATCCGATCTGGATATTATTATTTTTAAAGTCTATTTAATTTAGCCTATTCACGCACTTGTTAAATATATTATCGATTTTTGTGAAGACCGTCTTACAGGAAGTACGATTTTGCCTATACATGTTTGATTGATTGATAATGATTACGTACATTTTTTCAAATATTGAAAATTGATTTAAGAAACTCTTAGAAGAATATCATCGGGTTGAAAAAATGTACTTAATCATTATCAAGATATATATATTTTTTAGTGTTTTTTTATTATTTATAACCATGTATGTCGACGCCTTGTGATTTACTTGTAAACACTGTTCGTTTCACGATTCATAAAAAAAAATTTTTTTCTTCAAAATCGCCACAGCCTTAATCTTGCTTCTGTAGTACCACAAAATAAATATCGCTAGAATTATCAAAGCAGAAATGCAAGGCAGGCTTTTATTTTTGTTTTTTTTTTTTTTACGGGACGGCACAATACAGCCAAGACCTCCAAATGACATTGATCGCGTCGCAATTCAGGAGAAGCCTCGGAGGCTGCGCTGGCATAGGGGTCCGCACAGAATGCGAGAAACCCGATACGAGGCGAGCGAGGCATTGTGCGCCCTCGGGGCTCGGGGGCCTCGACTGAAAGGGACCCGGACTAATTTATTTTTGAGCCCCCAAGTCATAATATGGATTCTTAGATTTTAAATGGATAATGTGACAGGAAGTAGTTTTTTTTTTTTTTTTTTTTTTTTTTTTTGTTTCATGCTAATTATTATATTTATTTTGTTGTGCTTGCGAAATTCTAAGGGATTGTTTTTTTTTCACTCCGTCACAATTTTTGCGACAGATTTAAACGAGTATTGCTTGATTTTTTATTGGATTCGTGCTTATTATTAAAAATAATATATTATGCCGAAATTTATCCTTAGATTCAATAAATACATTACAATACATACGATTGCTAATTTTTATTAAATAAAACATACACATTTTTTTTTACTAGACACAACATGAGATATTTTACATAGTAAAACACCAACAAACAATAGGAAAACACCAGCAAACATTTGAACTCTAAAAACAGATATAAGCTTATATTGGCTAGTATATTTTAAATGTTAGAAAATGTATGAATAAAAAAAAACACGAACTACCGACCGACAACGAACATTTTTGATTGAATACGTTTTCGTCTTAAAAAGATGCGAGAGCGCTCCTTAACAAAAAAATCGTAATCTCCAAGTCATTTGGTTTTTCATATTTATTGTTTAATTATAGAGTAAAATAAAGCAAATCGGACAGCCTTGAATATAAATATCAATGTCACCCGATGAGTTTTTTTTTGTGTTACACTTCTGCTGCTCTTCTGTAAAAAGATATTTAAGACATGTTTTATAGCTCAAATGTGACATTTAACTTACAAGTGAATTTAGTTAACAAGACTCCTTCATCACAATGTAGCACAAGACACTAGACAATATTTAAAAAGCATGTACAAAATTGTCATGAAAACTTCAGTAATCTAGATTATCCGATATAGAATGGCGGCGATCTGCCTCGCCGTTTAAGAAATCCCATAAAGCCGCAATAAAGCCTTACATTGTTGTGCCGGTGGTAGTGTGTAAAATTTATACCTTTAGCAAAAAATCCCTGTTCAACAATAAAAGCACCACGGGCATGTTGTGCATTAATATCTTTATTAGATTGAAATTTTACAGCCGAATGCAACTCCAACGGGCACAGGAATAATATCTTAATGACTTGGTATTACGGTCGTAAATTATTATAGATTGTAAAATTACGGTTTGAGCTAAATTGTTTTTGTTAATTTGTTTTACGGACGGAATATTTATTTAAACGCTTATTGAATCACTAAATTTTATGTAAAACTAATCATTTTTTAATCTAAAATAGACGATTTCAACATGTTCATAATATTGAATATATAAACGGACTTGCAGTCGTAAACTATTAAAGATTTATAATAACGGTTCATAAATTTATGAAGTATACTAAATTGTTTTTATTAATTTATTAAGTCACATGATGAATTGAATTATTGATAAGTAAAACAAATAACATTGTTTCTGTAAAAAGCTTCATTAATTTTATACTTTAGATTATTTCAACAGTTTTAAGGTCACTTTTGATTTGTCACAGAATCACAATTCTTTCTTCTTAATATCCCGTTTTATTTTTAAAATGTACATGTATTAAGAGATATATATGCAGTTTTCCCCGCAGTTTATTATACACAGAAAATTAAATAAATAATGATTTATTTGTTAATCAATGTTGATTAATAATAAATATATGTTATACACCGTCTATCCTCTTATTCAATAAAAATTTTCAAAATCTGAAATTTTGACATTCGTCCGAAGCATCTGGCAGATTTTTTTACCGAGACCTTGAGATTCTATAGAAGCTCTCTGAAAAACATATCACATATCAAAATCAACATATCTGCCATAGCTTATTTTTTTATGTAAGTGTCGTTGAATGCAAGTCTAAAGTTTGTAGAAGAACTGGCTAATTTAAAAGTAATATAAGAAAAAGTATATATGTGTTGTACTATTAAAAGTAACGGATTTTTTTATTACTGACAAGTCACTGAGCTAACTAATAGTATATAAGTATATATCGATCATTATTCAATAAAGTTACGCTTCTCGATCTCGCCGACACTGCAGAAGAAATATTTTATATCTAAAACATATAAATTTTAATAACTTTGATCAAAAAGCGTGCAGAATATTAATCTTACTAAAAGCTATAATATGATGGGATAGAATATAAAATGAAATGATTTTAATTCTCTCTGAAAAGTACCCCGGCCCGCACGTGGCGTCCCTGCCCGGTCCGCGGGTCGTAAAATTAATATGTACTAAAGGTATTTTTATTGTTTGCCCAGGTTTTATAGGGAGCCCGTAGATTTATTTGCCATACTAAATCCGGGTTCTGCATATCAAAGAGAGGGACGGCGCCCGGATTACGGGATCAGGCGGAATGGTTAATGCGTTTATTCATTTTTGTGACTTACACACAACTCATGGGTTCCTGAAAAACTGGAAGATTTCATCTAGACTACGTGGTAAGGATAAAGCGACCTACACACACCGCTACACAACAAGCGGTGAGCTCAACAATAGCGTCTTCTTTTGCGTTGTTTTTGAGATTCACTTTTAAAAAATGCCCACAGTATGAGGGCGTTTTGGTTATAATTGATGTTTAATATTTTTATAATACACATTGTATTGAACATAAATACATAGAAAAAAAAACTGCAACCTAAACGGCTTGCAATGTTGCTCTCGCGGCCTCATACTCCAACGGGCTGGTGTGGTTTTGAGTTCCCCTTTTGGATAGTCTCAGCTTGCATATTATTCGCTTAATAAAATATAACGTTCATACAATATATCACAACATTTATAATTTGCGTAAAATATGGCTGGATAAACATGTTGTGTTTTCCAAATTTAATTTGTTGTATACAACGAATTTCGGCTCTGGGGAACGAATATTCCATGAAAATCGAATTATGTTATTGTAATCATTAACAAAAACAACACTTTCGTTATTGAAAATACACTGCTTTAATAGAATAAAAACAAGTTAAGCTAATATCGGCCATACGAATGACTGCTCATAGGGGTTAAAAAAAAATTCAAATAATTATTTACAATTTTACCTTGAACCTTTTCTTTAGATATTTTCACAAGGGTGAGCTTGTGGCGATACATTTTTTTCATCAAAATAAAAGCAGATCAAGATGCCTATTTATTGTGTACATGTGAATTCTAGGACAATTTTTTAACAGTAATAAAAGGTAATTATAAAATAAAACTGTTATAAAATTTGTTATTCAAAGCAATATAGTAAGTGAAATTAAAAAACATAAGATCAAAATTGTTCAAGTTTGATTGTTTGTAGATTCGTTGGTAAATAATGAAGAAAACTAACGTTGCATTACAAATTAACAACTTCATCAAAACAAAAAAAATACCTGCTAATTAAAAAGAGTGATGGTTATCAAAGATAGGAATATACAGTAACAAGTGTAGTGCGAGGCGGGCCGCGAGTGGCCGCCGCGGGAGCCAATCAGAAGGCGCTCGCGGCCCGCGGGGCAGCCGGCGTGGAAATTAATTCAAATGTGGCTCTTTCGATGTTTGGATGTCTTCTTCTTGGCAGAGTTCCACGGAGCGTTAAATTTGGTTCCGCTCGCAGTACCCTGCCAGAGTAATGGACTTGCGGTGAACCACAACGCATGTCGATAATTTGTATCATTTTATTTTGTAAAAAAATTATGCTTAACAAAATACGTGAGATAAATTGAATTTGGATCAAAAAGAAGATCAACTGTGTTATCTAAATCATCATCATCAATTCATCTAAACCACGGTATATTGACCTCATTACCTCGCTATAACATAGATTCTACAATCAATAACAAACGATAAGGTTTAGATGCCAATGAACCATGTTTTGCGTATACCTTATGATACTCAATCAATTTTTTAAAAGTAAATTCGACATAAATATGCCTGTAAAATGTGTTTAAAAGTTTTTACAGCTATTGTTATTGGGGCTTATTTAGAGATCGTTGAAGACGGCCCCAGAACACTAAAGACGAAAAAACGCGGCGTAGCAAAATGTGTGAATAAATTAATTATAAAAGAACCGCCTGTGACTTATTGAATACGTTAATTATATATATTTCCAATCCAATGAGATTCAACGATTTTTTCGAGTATGAGTGAAAGTGGAATAAAAGTTATTTTTTACAGTGATTCTAATAGTGTGGCAGGGCGCGGTATATTTAGGACGACGTTTATGAAGTTTTATTTGTCGGAGGAACCGTTTGCTCCGTTGATTGTGTTTATTATGAGACGTTAGCAGGAGGAAGATAATAACTCGGTTTAATTGAACGGTTTTTGTCGGACGTTATCCCGGACGGCGTGACGTGGCGTGGCGTGACTTATCACCCGCTGCCGTGCCCCTGGAGGAAGATATTGCATCGTAAATTTACAGGTTGTCTTAGAGAAAAGTAAGTGTCTATTAGGAAAACAAGAGAACCTGGAAACAAAAACAAAGTACCTCCCATAATGCTACTTTATAAAATAGTACAAACATACTATTTATCTTTGTTATAAACTGAGTTGTTGCGGTTAAATATTATAAAATTTTTATTCAAAAGAAAAACTTTGTATTTATTGTTGTGACTAGTTTTGCATACATAAAAATATTATAATTCTGTAAAGTTTTCTCAAAGATATTAAATAAAATTAAAATACACATTTTTTTAAATATTTAGAAAAACGAGAACAATTGCCTAAAAGTAGAAAAATCATTAAATAATTTTGCTTCTCGGGTGTTCTTGTAATTTCCTGCTCTCTGACGTTTCAAATTCCGTGTTAGAAATATCTTCAGGGAATTTTGAAAAATTCTGACAAAAATCTCTGAATGAGATCCCAACGTGTTGATGTTTGTTTTTTTAAATAAAATATAGCCTTACCATATTTATTCTGCGAAATACAAAAACGTATTGCTTGAGCATATCCGTAACAGAATTATTAAATTTGTAATGGATCTTTTTTAAACAAAAATAAATATGTTGTTCTCCTTAGTGTAGCAGCTATTTTAATTTAATATATTTTAATAATATTACTAGCTTTTATATATTTTTAATAATATGAATGTAACCAAAGACTTTGAAAGGCAAAAGAACTCTTATTAAGAAGTAACGTCACCTTCTATATATTTAATAATTCAAATTCGATTCCGTACTGCAAAGTTAAAATAAATTTTAAAAACTCATTCACAATCAGTGGGTCTTCATAAAAAGGACTCAATCGGTCGTCAGGCGAAGAACTGGCTACATAACCTAACATTCATAGGCAATAAAAAAATGTTTTTAGACGATAATGACCGGAAACCAACTATAGCCTGAGAATCGGAAACCTCTGTAGAAAAAGCCTTCTGGGTACAGTACTCCGGGACAAAGTTTGCGGTTTGAACGAAATCTTACAAAAAAACATGGTTTTTGTTTTTAGGTTTTTTTGTAATTTAGAACAGGACGTATACAATTATTATGCTTGTGGTGAGGCTGTTCTGTGAATATAACACAATCGCTTTTTTGTTTTAGTTTAATATGTTTTGACGTATTATGAAACCAGCAATGACCGATAATGACCTTGAAATATTTGCTGCAAATTCAAAATAAATGATAATATTTTTATGTTATAAGAAAAATTGATAACTCCTTATTTGACATATGAATGATGTACCTCAGCAAAAGCCATTATGAAATTGCCAGATAATTCCCAAATTTTTAGTACAATATTATCACTTAAATATGACTTTTACACAATCCTTTTTAATATGATAAGGCATATTTTTTCGCACATTTGAAAATGATTCATAGAAACTCTCAGAAAAATATCATCGTGATTTGTGTAGGATTTGAACCTACATCTCCAAGCTTACATGGCATGACAAGTAAGTAATATAAGCCTGTAAAGGTAATTAAAACGCTAAATTGATTGAAGTTCAATCCACAAAATAGACATATACAATCCTTTCTAAGAAGAATGGTACAAAAATTTCGTCGTTTAAAAAAAATTACCCAAATATATTTTTTACATATCTTCAAATAAGCTTTATTTGATTAATATGTTTTTGAAATGAATGTTGCTTCATTTCTTCTAAAATTTCCGATGCTTCTATTTCGGACAAGATTTTGAGACTATCCCTCAGTGCGGGGAATAATATGACGAAAATTCGTTGATTTACATTCAAGAACACAGTTTTCCTAATAACAACGACTGCAACACATTTATGATAAAATATCTAATTATGAAAATCTAGATATACGGGTATATATCAAGCAGCGAACATATGAGGGCGGTCTGATAAGTACACACTAGGACGATAAGGATCCACTGGTACACACCAGAGACCAAGGAACAGTCGAAACAGTGGACTTCACCCGGCGAACGTCCTCCGAAGAAAGCGAAGACTGTCCTATTGACCGGAAAGGTGATGGCCACTGTTTTCTGGAATTTACAAGGTGTGATCTACATTGACTACCTGGAGAAGAGCAAAACGGTCACAGGGCTCTACTGTGCCGAATTGCAGAATAAACGGCCTCATTTGGTGAAGAAAAAAGTGCTTACCACCATGACAACGCACCGGCTCACACTTTAGTGCAATTCACTACGAACTGCTCCCGCATCCACCGTATTCTCCAGATTTGGCCCCGTGCGATTTATTTTTTTGTTTCCTTGAAAAAGTCACTCGCCGGGCAGAAATTTAAGTCGAATGAGGAAGTCATCGCCGCTACGGAGGCCTACTTTCCAGACCTCGAGAAAACGTATTTTTCAGATGCGTTAAATAAGTAAGAGCATCGCTGGGTCAAGTGTATCGAGCTTAAAGGACACTTTTTCAAAATTTTCGTTTTTCATTTGTAGGCACTTATCGGAGCGTCGTCGTATGTTTGAAGATCTGTTTTATTCTCAGATATCTCGGAAATAAAATCGGAAATTCGTTAGGAGGTATCAGGACGCACATAAATCAGGGCCCGGCCGCCCTCCGCACATGCCCCGAATGATCTGTCGCGAAAGTTTTTGCAGCGCGACTTCCGATACTCCGGAGAGCGTCCAGGCCGCGCTATGGGGAAGGCTTTTTGAGGACGTAATGTGCTTACTTTGGCCATTTCCTAACTCCGCTATGGATACGTCCTCAGAGCTGCGTTGCCGTTATGTTTGAAAGATTATTATGACGTATCGAGGAAGCTCACTTCTATAATGTTTTTTTTTTATGTAAGAAAGATAAAAGTCTGAGTGCATAGTGGATATTTTTTTATTTTATTGCTCTACTGATGCAATAAGTGTTTTAGTTTTCAATAAAAATATATGTTTACACACACACACACACACACACGCACACATACATGTTCCGTTCTTCATAGTTTAATCTTAAATTAGCAATACATAATTATAAAATAAACATTTTATGATAAGATGACTTTTGTTTGATATCGAAATTTCTCTTGTAAAAAATATATATATATATTTTTTTTGTATTCATCTCAACTATTCCATCTAAAACATGCAGAGTTTCAGCTTCATATGTCTTATATATATGTTTTGACTAGATTTGATTATTATTTCTTCTAAATTCTGAGGATAAGCTTTAATTCACCCGTAAAATTATTCCTAATAGATTTAAATATAGCTTCTTTTATAAAAGGTTTTTAAATATTTATGAACAAAAATCTAATCGATTACAGTCACTTTGATTTTTGAGCGCTTTTGAGCCTTAAAAGCTTCTTCAGACATTGGCCAGTGTTTTTATATGTTGTTTAGTATAGAAGATTACTACTTTTCTTAAACAATATTTGTAAACTGATTTTTTTCCAGATATTTTCCACAGAGGAGATGGTTATTAACTCCCCGTCTGTGTCCACAAGTGGGGCAAGGAAGGAGACTTGGTCGGGCTTTCAGTGACCACGGAAATTTGCATACAGATAGAATCGACCGTTTTTATGCTTTTTTTTACGATTTTCACATGTTTATTCCACCAGGCATTCATACCCTTGAATGCCAAAAAGAAGATGTATATTGAACTCGGCAGCCCATGATGGATTAGAGGCGATATGATTCCAGTTTTGCATACTCTGATGAAAAGTTTCCGAGTTTTTAATAAATACGAACTTTTTCAAAGCTAAAAGCTGTGAAATGTGAAATTAATATTTTCCGGAAGTCGGCTGAGTGGAAACTAACTGGTTCCTGTCAAAATACAGAATAACTTTCAAATTAATGATCCCCACAGTAAACCGAGCAATTAGTGTTCTAAAAATTAATTTCCTCAAAAATCTCAATGTAGAATTTTAAAAAAATACCGATTTAAATGCTAAACAGATTTTGTATCACAAAATATCGCAAACAAATTTTAAATATGTAGATTTTATATTAAAATTTGTTATAGCTCGTTTACTTGGGCGGAAGTACACACTCTGAGTTCAATAGTATATTTGTGTCCTCAAAACTCTCGGCTATCACTAACTTTGCATTTAAGTGTTATTTATATACCAACCTCGATGACAGTACACACATACAGTTGCCTAGAAATGAAGGCTTGACTGCTCAACTCGACAATCATTGCTTGATGGTTTCTCAGAGCAGTGCGCTCAATTCCAAATAAGTTAATAACTAGAAAATGGATCTAGCACCGAAGTTAAAACGTCGAACAACCAACGAAATCTATATGCTGTATTATCATGAATATAATTTTATTAACAACCACTGACAAAACTATCCAACACAAGGTTACTACAATGTATCTCAAGAATATTACATTTAACAATCTATCTGAAAATTACTTTTCATCGCATGAAAATGTAAACGAAACGGGAATATAATAAATTCATCGAATGATTTAGAGGCGGCGATAAAGCTTGAGAAATCGTCACTCGGAATGGATCGGGAGGTAAAACGGCCGCGATAAATTTGCTGTTTTATTGTTTAAAATCTTAAATTTCATTACGCCTGCCCGCGCAGCCGAGCTCATTGTGAAAAAACCGAAAATCATTTTTATTGCGGCATATTTTTTCTTTGATTGCGTGCTTCACGGGCGCTTTTATGACTTTCACATAAAATTACTCTTTCTCATACTGATAATAAATTTCACTTGATCATTCCTGTCTTGCTTTCGTTAATGCTTTTTTTTTTGCCAGTTAAATGTACGCACAAATAAGATTATTCTGTGTAATTGGACACTATATCTTATCAACTCTACAGCGCATACCAATGATTGATGCAATTCATTCGATCTTAAAGAATGTTTATAAAACAGCAATATGTTTATATTTAATATGGTAAAACTCACCACAAACTTACATACGTTCTTCGGTATTGTGCTATGTCTTGTTTTTCATTTTCACATTTTTCGATATTGATACTGAAAATATTTTCAGTAAACACAACCAGCCATACATTGAATACAATAATGATTGCCAAAATCTATGAACACATTTAACTCACAGTAGAAAAATTAGGTTGTGTTAATGGAGTTGTAGGTATTGTGTTCGTAGGTTTTAAGAGATGAGCATTAGATGTTATATTTATTAGGTGCTGTGCTACGTTTTGATTTTATTTTTCTAACGTTTCAGTCCGGGAGCATCCTCAAGAAGGAAAAATTCTATATAAGATTTTTTTTGCGGAAATACTTTTTTTTCTTTTCTTCGTCAAAGGGATAAAAACTTGTTAATTTTGATGTATTTTACTTTCTTTAATATGAGAAAGCACCAAGCAAGCAGAGGTCCACGGGACCCTAGGCCTGACCGCGTGGCCGCGACGTGAATTCCGATGAGCGTCTCATGCGCGGCACATGGAAGCCCAACAGTATTGAAGACACGACCTAAATATTTATGATGATATGATTTTCGATCGAAGAGAATGTTTTTTTTAAAGAAAAAACCTTGATTTTGTGTCACAGTTCAATATATAATAAAAATATTTTCATTAAAAAACATAAAATAAACAGTAAAGTCTTAACTATATAAAATCAAAAACCTTCACATATCTTATTGTAAAATTGAAATTTTAATTCATAGTATAAAATTAAATACCTGTAGTGAAATATTTACTTTACTAGCCTTTGTTAATACCGTAGCAATAATAAAAAAATATTTAATCTTCAACAGCATTTGGCAAGCGTTAGATCCTAAAGTTGAGACAGTAAAAGACACCAATTGATCAGATCAATCAACGACGACAATGAAAAATCTGAAAAAACCCACATTTTCTATTGGTACAAACGGGATTAGATGCCTAAAAATATTTTTTGTAAAGCTTATTATTTTAAGGGCGTCATACAAAAACAATCTGAAAACATCGAAGAGGGGAAGAAAAATTCTAAAAAAAACCCGAGCCCTAAATAAATATTTAATAAGATATTCCGCTTACCATCTTAATAAAAGAAAAATTCTAAGTAAATAATTTTGAGGGCAATTTTAATGAAAAAAGTTTATCATTGTTTTTTTCCATCCCTTGTCCCTTGTAGGATCCGTTAGAGAGGAAAAGAAAATTAAAAACACGACGGCAACAGATGTTAGATGTGAAAAATTGGCTTTCAAAATTGTCTTCAGGCAGTGTTCCCTCAGATCAAAACTGTCAGCGTACATTATTTGAAGGTTCTATAAAAAAAAACATTGATTTTGTACTTATTTTTGTGAATTAAAGTATGTAGTCTTAAAATACAAGATTTATTACAAGACATTTTGTAATTTTATACGTTTAACTCATTTTTTAACAAATGATTAACACACTTCTCACGAAGTCTTGAGTTATATGTACATATATATATAAATAAATAAATGTAAATGAATGTGTAAAAATAATAAGCACACGCCATGTCAATGCAAATTTTCTTTGACCAAACTGAAACAGGTCTAGGACAGGTACAGGACAAGTCTAATTACACCAATTTGAGATTCACCTACAGGGCGGGGACCGAACCGGAAACTCAACGGTTTAACTACTGAACCAACAAACCAACCAATATTGACATACTGGCATCAGTGGTCTGCAATAAATTAAACACCAGAACAAGCTCATTTGTGTATGGGAAACAAAATTAATATAATAAATAGATTCTTCTTGTTTAAGAAAATCATGCAAAATATTACCTCGGGTGTATTCAGAATGAAAACACTAAAAATTAAATAATGTTTGGATTGCATGCTACTGTACTAGGTGCACATAGTAGATGGAAGTATACGTACATATAAAATCAATATTATTAGTTTGTAAAAATGATTTTAAAACTTTCTGACAAGAATGAGAATTCTATTAACTTACCAAAAGTTTATCATTCAAAATGGAATACGAAAAGTCTAGAAAAAAATCCACAAACAATCCCACCCTCGGGTTCCGATGAATTTTTTTTAAATAGTGCCCGAAAAATTTTGCGATGAAGCAAAAGAGGACCGCCGACTTTTAGAAGTCCCGGCTTTCTCAAACGTATCTCAGAAATTTATAGAATTTTTCAGAAAGTTTTCAGAATTAATTCGGAGACGGTCCCGGGCGGGTCAAGAGACGAACTTTCTTGCCGAACAATCATAATACGAGGCGAACTTCCATGACGCGATACCTTCTGGCGCAGCCTGCTCCCCGGGGAAATTCTTGCCCACCCCGCATAGGGTCGCCGCACTACAACCTTCGGAAGACGGTTTCTCGTGGAAATTGAATCATTATCTGCGAGTATGTCATCATCCCTGTAAACGTTCTTATATCACGTTAGATATTCGCGGCTCATTTTTTATTTAAACACAAAAAAATTATTAGCACTTAAGCACTATCAAAAGATTCTTAAATCTATGGTGTCCATAGCGAATAGGCATGACGAAAGATTTTGAAATCCTCTTCCGTAATGAAGCTACACGCTTACTATTTTCGAGTTTAAAGCCATTTTTATAATATTTTTTCAGTAGCGTTAGTTCACCTTCTTCTCCCCACTCTTACCCTACCAAAAAAGTATTGTTTGAAAATGCACCAAATCTGAAACTAAGTGGCAAAACACCTAATTCAAGTCCAACAAAACCACCTTTGCCAAAACGAAATGAGGGGACCAAACTGTCTTCTCCAATCAAGCTTGCTCTCTCCCCGTGCAACCCTCCAAAGGAATTCTTTTCAGATTTACAAAGAGTCATGAGAAAGAAATGGCAAGTTGCTCAGAAATGCAAGTTAGAGCCCACTACCTCTCCTCACGAAGTACTAGGGTTCCGAGAGTATCCTCTGTCACACTACAAAGAAGCTAATGTATCCAATTGGGTTCAAGAGCATTATGGAAGATCGTCATGGCGTCCGCTCTGACGTCACGCTTCATGTCAACTATCATGCATGTCATTGTGTTTGCATTGAAGACAATGCGAAGTTTGTTTGCAATTTGAATACCATAGAGTTGTAAACTGAAGCGTGACGTCATGCGCTGTGATTGGTGTTTCAGTCAAAATGGCTATAATGGCATAACTAAATCAGTCTTTTAAATCCTTTTAATATGTATTTTCCCTTAAAATAATGAAATCGTTGATTATTTGATACTGTCGTCACGCCTATTGTGGATTTTTAAAGAATCACGTGTTTATCAGTGTCTCAGAATTCAAGTCTCCGCACTGGTCGCTGAGCCAAAACTACGAGTAAAGACGGCTCCATATGAAAATAAATAATTATTTTACTCGTTTTCTCTTGAAAACTACCTGTATCATATAATTTTCTTTTGTACATAAAAAAAACTACTTTTTATTAAAGTTATATTGCTGTAATAATAAATTCAGAATGTGGAAAAAATCAAGGCTTCCTTTTAGAAATATCTGTGTTCTATAATAAAACATATTATAATCAAATAACCTATTATTTGTGCAGTGTTTGTGATTTTTATAACTTCTCGCAATAATAACGTTTATTCAGCAAAATGGGTAGATTGGTGGATGTTTTATCGCAATTAGTTTTTATTTCTTAGGAGATACACGGAAATCTAAATATAATAATAAAATAGCTAGAAGATTACAATAATTTTCATTTGTGAGCGCTTTAACCCCAGAAAGGTGAATTTTCAAGGGAATAAAAACATTGAATCATTTTCTTCCATCAAAAACGTTATTGGGCAAAAGAGCCATATGTTACATATGTAACAAATATGTAATAAACTGCTCTTTAGGTTTAGTTTCTTATAATAAAAATGAGCTAAAAAAATATACAAATAGTTTTGGAAATGTATTCCAACAGTTAAACTTCTAAGTTCTAAAGAAGGTAATATTGTTTCCTCTATTCTCGGTGATGAGTTTGATTTCTCTATAAAGTTTGTTTATCTGGCTCAAAAAACAACCCAACTGTCTATTTGACTTTATGCACAATCATAGAGTATCGTCAACATACAGATTTCAATAAAATGCATGTATCAATACAAAACTGCTAAATTATGGATTCCACGAAGTCCATAAAAAAATCGGAAAATGATCCTGAGGTTGGGTTTCCCATCGGTGGTCCAACCGAAATGAAATGCCAACCTAGCGAGTTGGCTAAACTAGTTGCGTCAAAAAAATTAAAAAGTAGAAACATCATTAAATAGTCATTTCATTCAAATATATTATAATGGAATATTACTATGTTCTTCGCCATAAAAATTTGTCGTAAATAAATTAGATGTCCCCCGTTTGGGTAATCGATTGTCTCCCCAGCTCCGTATCGGCGGGCGAGGCTCGATCGCTTTCAATTTTCGTCATCTCTTCTTGCGTTTTGTCGTGAAATTAAAAGAGTTTTGTCTTGCCCCTCGCCGAGAAGCCGAACTTGCGAAATAAGAAACACGAGACGCGCCGACACGAAAGTTTTATATTGAGCCTTCCCAGCAACTCTGCCGCAGCAGAATGGTTCCCGATCTATTACTACTGACTATGTTTATTAGTATTTATATTGGTATCATATTAGTATTTGAATGAAAGAAAGAAACTTTATAAACTAATACAATATACCATTGAATGTAACTTTTGGATTAGGGTGAAACTTGCTATTTAATATTATAGGATAAATGGCAAGATCAATGAACATTATTAGATCTCAAGGGCTTTGTCGGGGTTGTTTTACACACATCGATAAACAAAGTCCCTGAAAACCTAAAATAAGACATGCCTTGTTATAATTGAGGAAAACTCAAGAACCATCACCAGACAAGTAAGTTCAAACATTTGACGAAATTAAAAAAACAATCTTCGTCCGGATTTAAGCTCAGGTCCGCGACTCCATAGTTAGCAAACAAGCTCCATGAAATGGTTAGGTTAGGTTGGATAAGAATTTTTATTTTGGGGTCTGAGTGCTATCGCCGGATTATTTATACCGAAGCGCGCACACAAGCAGGAGCAGAAAAAAACGCAAGCTAAAAAAGCTCGTTTGGAAAAAAAAGCGCTCCGCTTAGACTCAAACCCGGGAATCATTGTTAGCAAGCGAGCGTGATATCCACTAGACCTTGTGACGGTTGGGTAAGGTTGAGTTTAATTTCATGCATTTGACTTTGTGGTCTGTGAGATATTACCGGACTGCTCATACCGATTCGCGCACACAAGGCGCAGAAAAAAACGCACGCTAAAAAGCTCGTTTGGGGAAAAAGCGCACCGCTCAGACTCAAACCCAGGAATCATTGTTAGCAAGCAAGCATGATATCCATTAGACCTTGAGACGGTTGGGTAAGGTTGAGTTTAATTTTATGCATTTGACTTTGCGGTCTGTGAGATATTACCGGACTGCTTATACCGAAGCGCGCACACAAGCAGGAGCAGAAAAAAACGCAAGCTAAAAAAGCTCGTTTGGAAAAAAAAGCGCTCCGCTTAGACTCAAACCCGGGAATCATTGTTAGCAAGCGAGCGTGATATCCACTAGACCTTGTGACGGTTGGGTAAGGTTGAGTTTAATTTCATGCATTTGACTTTGTGGTCTGTGAGATATTACCGGACTGCTCATACCGAAGCGCGCACACAAGCAGGCGCAGAACAAATAGCACGCCAGTGAGCCCCTCCAGTGGCGGCCCCACACACGCCGCGTCGGCGGGGCAGGCGGCCAATCAGTCCAATAACTCTCCCGTCGATTCTTTATTGAGCCCAGCGCCTATAAAGCTGTCGCTCACGTGTTGGCGGACTGTACGGGGCACTGGCGCGACTGCCGAGCGAGCGCCCGCGGCCAGCGTACACCCCGCCCAAGGGGGCAGATGCGCCGAGTTAATTGAATTATTTTTAAATTACCAAAGTTTTTTTTTTATGATAAAACTCAAATAAACCGATATTTGTGGTCACACGCAGATCTTTCGTTTGAATTCAACAGCCATATTCTGAAAGAGACGTGAATTTATATTATTCCTATTACACTCCCACTCAAGTCGCCAACTTGCTAAATGCGCTCTATTTTTGAGTTAACTTGCAACCGATTTAAAAATATAATTTTTTAATTTAACACAGTAAAAATATAACAGTAGACGTCAATTATTTGTTTTACCTTCTTGACTTGACGACATTAAATTGGATTCATAGAAAACGCTTTTCGAATTGAAATCGAATAAAAAAATTTATAGAAGATAACGATTAGTTCTAATCTGAAAATACTCACAAACAAAAATATTAAAATATTCTATTCATTAAATTATTCATATTTGTTGATTAATAATGGATTATTACAAATTAAATCAGTGTGTCGTAGATAAAGTAACAATGTTTCATATGAAAACCTCGCACTCGCCGCACATCCGCCCGCCTTTGCTGGCTGCGGACTCGGCCGCCCAATTAATTCTGATTCGCTATGTATTAAATTGTTTAGGGCCGGCCGCGCCCCACGGGCCTCGGCGGAGGCGCATCGAGGACGCACTGGACACTCGAATCAGGCATTGAAAGTTACAAGCCTTCGCTAAAAGATATTAGTACATATAGAAAATACTCTTCTTAGAAAACACAAGATGTTTATTCAAAAATGTAGCAAATATTTTCAATAGAAACGTTCATTACGCTTCATTGAATAGCCAGTGTTAAGTCATCCAAATCATCAGTTCCAAAAATTCATTTCATTCAATTTAAAAAATACAACTATTTATTTATTTCTAACTGCAAAAAAATCGATCTTGATAATCAAGTATCTGTTGAAAAATACCTGTTACATACTTCGTTGCTTCTCAAACAACAGTAGAAACATCAAGAAAATATTTACCTGTTAACGATATACACGATTTGCAAACGCTATCAATTATTAAACTATTTATTAAAAGTAAATACAGCCAAAAATACATTTACATTGTTATAGATTTATACTTAAAGATTTGGGACCTTTCAATATTTATATAAAGTGTGAGTTTTACGTTCAATCTTGCATCCTAAAGTGTCAGCGCACTGCACCGAGAGGCAGTCGCTAACATTAAATTACTTGCAAGCTAGTGAATATTCTATCGGTAAACATATAACTTGTGACGGCGCATATTCCACCCGCGGCCAGGTGCGAGGCTTCATCAAGGAATTTAAAGGTGCAGAAATAGGTCAGAGCTATAAATTGATGTGAGTATTGTTTTCGAGGTATTTACTATCATACATTCAACAAATAATAAATATAGACTGGTTGATAATACGACTCTCATATCCTGCAACAAGTACACGTCCGCGTAAAAATACAATTCCATCAAGTATTATACAAAATCTCATAACTGATTCAATATTTTTTAACACACCTTGAGTATTTCATATTCTTGCTGTTTAAAGTTAAATCAAGGTATTTTATGCGAATTTGAGGAAATGTGAGGTAATTGCGAATTTCCTCGAATTCTATGAGATCACTCCGCAGTCTCTAAATACAGCAATGCTTTGGTGCATTCTCCCCAGGTGTGTCACCTGCATTTCATTAGACGCATACTGCACTCGCGCGACGTCGCCGGTGCAGGCGGTATCCATGAAGGGGACGCCTGCCGCATATCCGATGAGGCGTCAACGCCAGAGCCGCCGTAAAATCGACAAAAATGTACAGAAGATAAGCCAAAATATACTAAATATCTGAGAGGTTATAGGGGAACCTGCATTTTTAAAATCGTGTTAAAAAAATAAATGCAAAGATAACTTTTTCAAACAGTGTTAACAGCCATGTGATACAAATGTGTTTACAAATATCATTCAATATAAAAGTGATCTTAAACAAAACTGAGCTCCTTTATAACCGACGAGGTGATATATAATCCTGCACTACTGTGCATGGTAAAGCCCTCGACACACATGCTGCAACGAAGATGAGACGAGGTGCACCGAATGCCGGCGAATAATGGGGAACCCTGTCCAGCGGATGAGGTGGTTTGTATGCAGAGGACGGTCGGCTTGGCCCACCGCGTGGGAAGTCGCTTTTTGAAGAAGATTTATCTTTTCGGCGTGCTTCTTGTGAAACATCGTTGAATAATCAATCAGACACAAATAAACACTGTGTGTAATTTTTACTAAATTTCAATTTACTTTTATTCTGTTTTTTTTTTAAGGTATTCGTAATAAAATGATTTCGGTTCTTGGGTGTTGAACTGCATGCAGTTTTCTGTCCTTCAACATTACTGTTGTTAAAGGGTAAGTAAAATATCTATTTGATAAAATTTGTTTAATGAATGTGAAGTAAAAGCTAAGAAATAGTCTTTTTGGGATATTGGCGAAGTGAAAATCTGAACTGATAGCGTTGGGTTGATATTATGGAAGTGAAAGTTTATTGTACAGAGAGTACTTGGTGGAATTCCATTTTAATATTTTTGAATAAAATACTTGAGTGATTTTCCACATTTTCGTTTTTATTAGTGACCGGTTTCGCTAACCTTTCACGTTGGCATTATCAAACAGAGTGAGATTTTATATAATAAGAAGCAAGTACGTAAACAATTGTTAGAGAGAGAGGTTGTTGGAAAGAGAGAGAGTGATTGTCAGGTGGTAAGGGCTAATGTGATTTTAATGTACCTGACAAGTGGAGGATTCTATATAATTGCAAATTTTTGTGAACAAATGTTTTTATATTAATGGGGTAATTATCTATAGTAGTGGCACTATTATTCCCTATTGCTAAATCACATCTTTAAAAAACATTTACTGTGCAAAAACCTATTATTTACAGATAAACACACTACAGGACAAACCCCAACACAGGATGACTGCCGCTACACCCCAAAGCCATATTTCTCAATATTTTTATTCAAAAATATTGAGAAATATGGGTCAATATTGGCGCAGTGAAATCTTTTATAAGCTAACTTAACCAGTGTATTTTTGAGATCTCAAAAAACGTTGAATGCAAAAGCGATGCTAATCAAACGAATGTCACTTTAGTAAACACGATACTGCTAAGAAAATAACCTTTCGCCATAACACAAGCACTCCCAGAGTGGTCCATAAAATAACAACTGGCATTCGAATCGCTGTCTTCCTTTCATCTGAGCCCCGCGCCTGCAGGGGCAGGCCAGAAATGCACTCGGAGATGCACTTTGTTGATTCGCGGCGGTGCTTTGATCGTAATACGCGTGTAATTGCGTGCAATCTTAATTATTTCACTGTGTCAAAAATGTTTCTAGGAAAATAGTTCATTTATTGCGTAAAATCGAGAACACACACGAAACAATAAGAAACATCCATCAATACCATTTCCGATCCTTTCATGCTACCAAAACTTATAGTTTTATTGATTTAACACTCAAAGCAATATCTTCTTGAATGAAAAATATAAAAAAATAAAATAAACAGATGTGCACCTATTAAACAAGAAATTAAAAAAAAAATAGGTTAACGGATAATTTGCATATTTTCTAATTGAAATAAACTTGAATCGTACTTATAATCGGTTTTATTCGTACAATCATCAAAAGTTAAACTATAACTTAAAATCTTGTATATGGCTGTTTAAATTTTCTTTCAGTAACACGGCAAAAGTGGTTGTAATGAAGGGACTCCATTTTTTAAACCGATTTTTTAAAAATATTTAATAGTATATATTATTGGAGAGTAAAACATCAAATCGTTGATTGTATATAAGCAGAGACGCGAGTAGAAAATTATCTACATCTCTTTTTAATCGAATTAATCTAAAAAAATATGGTATTACTGAAAGTTCAAATATGTACTCAGAACAACAGTTATATTTTTTTATGTTTTTTTAATTAATGAACACAGTTTAAATTGTACATTACTACACACAATAATTTAAAAATTCACAAATGCAATGAATATTTATTCATTAATAATTTTTCTCTCAACCTAATTAATCAATTCACGGCATTTATGTATTTTACAATTACTGAATAACCTTCATAATAATAAATCATTTCCTAAAAATATGTTTTCAAGAAATCTATTATTTAAAGTAAAAATTTAAAATTTTATGGGAATATTATTAATTTCAGAAAATATCCCGCAAACATAATCCTCGCTTTCTAAACTTTAAAAAAATATTACAAGGGAGTGTAATTTATGGTTTTAATTTATCTTTCGTTTTTTTTTTCTTTTCTTTTAAACTATTTTATCAAAAAGAAAAATTATTCCCACTCGTTAATGTTTTGCAAAAAATGTATATCAAAATTATTAGGATACCGAACTAACTTACGCAAACAGTGGCTGGTTTTGATCACTTTGACTCTTAAGGCCATCACATAAAAGAGGTTCTTCAGGAAAACAATAAATTTTGTAAAAAATAATTCTTAGATATAAAAATACTTTTTTTATAAGTAATTTATTCGTACGATTATTTAATCATTCCAATATGTATCACGTATATTACTCTGATTACAATTTTTATACAAAAATTACGTTTAATAAACATTAGCTTTAGTTCACTTTAGTAGCAACAGAGCTTTGAAGATTAAATTTCGTTAAACGTATATAAAGCAGGGTCGTAGGCATTCAGTGTTCTGAAGAAATTCTAGGCTTTCCAGGACGTTTCTTTAATAAAAGTGAATCTCTTGTTTCGTATTCAGCCGGCATATATTTTTGATTAGGAGAGCAGATTGGCTCGAGAGGGGGTTGTTTTGAAGATTAAAGACTATACGTACGACCAGGCCTCCCTTATCTAATGTGTATAATACAGAGTAATATTACCTTTCCCCGGAGGGCGGTGTGGGGTAGGATGGCTCGGGAAGTAATCAAAAAGTTGAGGTATTTTTTAATAGTTGGTTAGCTTTTATTCTTTGAATTGACGCAAATTCTCGACAATAATGAAAGATTACTTATCTTTCATCGTAATTTTTTCATATACATCAATTGAAAGTAAATGTGATATTTATTAGATTCGTATTCAATAAATTCTCTTTAGGTTACATACGTGTACCTCATTTGGATATAATGTTTCATTGTTTTTTTTCAATTTAATTTAAATTAAAAAAATAATAATAACTATGAAAATATTATCATTTTATGTAACAATAAATAAAAGCTAGGTCTATGAAACCCGTCACATTTTTAATCAATTATCAGAGCCAAAATATCTACCACGGAAAAAAAAATACTTTTCCCCATTGTGACGAATTTTACATTTTAAATCTTTATATTTACACTTGCTTCGTACATTTACTATTTCATGGAATATTTATCCAGTTAGGAATGCAAACATAACTTTGAATATTTTTAAATTAAAAAGAAAAGGAATATTTTATTACATAATCAAAATAACAAACTTAAAAAAACTAATCCGAACAACTCCACACGAAGGCCAATTTGAATAACAAACAAAAAAAGTGAAGAAAATTCAGCCAAAAGAGATATTATTGTAATGCGCTCAGTTTTTGTTCTCTTGTCGAGCTCCTTACAAAACGGAGAAAATCCTCTTGAATTTAATTAAAAAATAAAAAATAACTAAACAAATTATATTGCACAGTCCGCGGCCGCCAATCGCCCCACTCTCCCCGCGAATACCAACCGAGGCACTCGGGCAACTATCTGAGAGGCGCCCCAAGGGTTTTCCATGTCTCTCTTCAATAAACTTATCAAAATAATATTTGGTGCTGTTCTCACTTTTTGTTTTTCAACGCGAATAGTTTCGCCAACGTAACAGGTTGGCATCTTCAAGCAAAGTGAGTACAAACGACAAAGAGAGATTGAAGAAATAATTTAAACGGGATGAGTTTAATATTCTTGACTTATCGGATTTTCAAAACAATTACTTTTTAAAATAATTCTTAATACTGCAAATGAATATATGTTTCTGGAAGTGGAATAGTTATTCACTTACCTGTATTTTTGCATAGTAGCTTATTGCTTAAACAAAATGTTTCAAAGCAAAGGATGCGGTTACGATATTGAGTGCTTATTGTTTAGGTTAATTAATTTATAAAATATCTTAATGTAAGGTTAATAAAGTTTTACCCAAAAAAATGAAGATATAAAATAATTAATTTCATATTAAAGTCATTGTTAATAAATACAAAAAAATGTATTTTTCACATGGTTTTTTTCCGCGCGTTGAATAGCCACATCTATATATATAAAACACAAAAGATGTTTCTATGTCCGTTGTAGGCTTTGAAACCATTCAAACGATGTGCCCCATACCGGTTTAATTTGAAAGACAATAATACGAAGAATCTTTGAGATTATTACAACAATGCGTTGAATACATTCGGTCTATTAATTAAGTCAATTTTAGACATTTTCCATACAAAATTTTTAAGAATTCACGAATGATTCAACTGTTCAACATCTTGCTGTTCATTTAGAAAACGAACAACGTGTTTATTTTACTGAAAAAAAGATGAATAACTTGCAGCACAGCCACAATAATTTTGCGAAAAATTGCTGTATAAATGAAGTTCCAAAATAGTGTCAACTATCCAAAAAATGTATTTATTTTTTAGCGTAGTAGCACACGCCGGGTATCCACTATTATAAATCTGTCAAAAAGTATCGTGACTTTTTGAAACTCCGCTTTGAATCAACTTCATGTTTAATCCAAACTGAACAAAAATTATTTGAAAAAAATACAATGTAAAGTAGAAGAATATTGTGAGATCACTTAGATTTTGAGTCATGTCTTTTTCATGGGGTGTCTCCGCTGCGGGGGAGGGGGTGGGACTCGAGGACACTTTGTCTCGAAGCGGATTACCCCCGCCCCATCCCCGCTCAATTCTTATCTCGCGGTGCATTTATCATGCCAATGGTGACGCGGACTTGTCTCTGGGACTTACTCGATGCACTGGGTTCGCGTACAAAGCTGCCTACACACCTTGCAACATAACCGATAGCCAAACGATGACTGGGTAATAGCGTTCTCTTTTGCTTTGTTTGTACTACTATTATATATACAGAGCGGTATTGGGTTATTACCGTTTAGTTTTAGGTTGTGTTGCATTGTGTGCAGATTACATTTTTTTTCTAAATTAATCTCACATAAAGCAATATATTGAAACACTCAAATACAACAGTATTTTAATGAAATGTATCAAGTTATAAAAGTATTCGCCAACCCTCGTAACTCTGCTCATCATATATTTTTACCGACTGTAAATATCAGTTCAGTTTAGTCATGTTAAAGACTTACTTTTATGTTTAATACAAGTGCATATTAATTATTTTTTTATGCTTGGTAGCAAATCAACGTGATTGCAGTAATTAGAAACAAAGTGGCCCGATGAACCTGCAGCGCGCCCCCGCCCCAGACTGGGTTTTCCACCCCCGCCTCGGCCAATCCCATCTGCGATATTAGCTCTGCTGAAAGACAAACACTACTAGAGTACGTGTCGACGACAATACAGCACAGGTGATTTAATTAAATATATATATTAGGGTGTCCCTTATATGACCAAAAAATTTTTTTTTTCAAATTTCGAAATGCATACCCTCTACATTTTTTACTAATGCTATAAGATACTCAAATATAAAATTTCATCTTTCTAGAAAAATTGCAACTAGTGCCGACCGAGCTTCAAAGTTTAGTAAAAAACGTGTTTTGTCTTGATATTTCGGTCTGGTATAAAATCATTATAAATGCAATAAATTAAGTGAATAATAGTAAAAATTCAATTAAATGAACATTAATCTTTAATCAAAAACATAAAGTAATAACAATCAGTCAGGGTAACTTTTTTATAGAGTTGTTTTTTTACAGTCCGGATACAATTTTCTATGTTCCTGGACACAGCGCAGCAAGAACTGTTTTTGTTCTTCTTCAGCCGCGATAAGTCCGTTAAAATCTTGCATCATTTTAACAGCCCTTTCAGCAGTATCATTCACAACCCTCAAATAACTTATTTTTCTTTTAGTTTCCACAAAAGCACTATTATTATTCCAAGAAGATACATCTTCCTTTAGAAAACTGTCGTCGATCTGCAGTCGTGATAAAAATTGTTTGCTCTTTTCCGATACGAAATCATCCAGTGTTTTACAAACATAAGCAAACATCTTGTAGAGTATTTTTGTCCTTCGCAGTTATTCTGCATTGTGACTGAAGTAAACACATTTTTAAAGAATAGATCGCTCTCGCCATCCAGCGTGCCTGATGCATGGCTTTGGGGGGGCTTAGTTTTAATTTTTCCTCTGAGTCTCCTCCCAAAAATATTACGCACAGTTCGACCAATTTGCGGTAGTCATCTCTTACATAACCTTTGTCTAATTCTGCCTTATAAAATATTAAAAAAGCTTGAATGTCTGGCTCGGCAACACGTTGTTTTACGAAATTAAGAGATGGTTCAATGTTACTAGCGTCGATGTTTTTCCAATTTTCTCTGAACTTTTTAAACATTGGAGTATCTGGGCTACTAGTAATTTACTTAATTTTGCTTTCAAAGACAGCTTTTAGGACCAATTCATAAACATGATGACGACAGACGAGCAGCAATTCTCTTCCTAAAGTTTCTCCAAAATAGCACAAGCTCCATTGAAACGGCCAGTATTGAAAGCTGTTGTGTCGCAGCACATTATTTGTACTTTATCGTGAAGGTTCTAGTCAAAGAGAGCTGTTGAGACAGCCTTAGCTTGATGTTTTTCAGAAGAATGTTCTAGTTTTGGCACTGCAAGAAGCTGTTCCTTATCGTCAAACGAAGCAATAACTGGCAAGCGTTCTTCTTTAGAACTTCGTACATCTAACCCGGGTAATAGTTTTCCATCCCAATGGACTGTGACTACGTCGGGTACATTACTTCCAAAGAAGTCAGATTTTATTGCTTCTGCCCTTGATTTTCTAGTTTCAGCAGCTAGTGGTTATCTTTGTCTTACAACCCTTTCCTCTTCTTCCAATCGTCGTTGTTTAGATCTATCTTCTTTTTCCGACAATTTTTTATCAACACCACCTAAGCATCCTGGTCGATCTGGCTCTCTCTGTTTCATTAAAAATAATTTATCTTCCTCTATTTTCATTCTCTCAAAAGCATCAGCATGTGCAATATCAAACAAATTATCAAGATCAATTTTGAAATTGTTCTCACGGCTCTTGAACGTAACCTGAGTTTTCTTACAATTTTTTTTGCAACTCTCTCCAAACATGATATAAATCAACAAGTTTCTTCACGCAGTTAGGATATGCCCTTGTTGGAATTCTTGCTTTTTCCCAATATATGATGCACTCCCTAATCACAAGATTTGCACTTTCACTAACAATCAGTTTAACCTCACGAATATTGTAAAATAGGACCGAGGGAATTTGTCGAGTAGATGGTAATTTTGCACCATTTATTTGATATCTAGGCAAACCGATAAGGAAATTATTTTGTTTATCACTCCGTAATTCCACCGACATGTTAACGCACTAAACAATGGAGCACTACTAATCTCAAAAATCACGTATGAAATGACAAATAAAACATGCAGTTACAAGTCACAGCGCAGTACTTACGCAACTTGTATGGACAAGTTAAAATCGCAAGTCGGCACGGGTTACCGTTTATAAATCGAACTAATATTTTTTTCTAGACAATATAGGGTTATTACTAAACTTTTAAGAAGGTATGCGAAAAAAAATATTGAACTTGAATTTTAAGGGACACCCTAATATATATATATGTGAAAAATAATGAATTCAGGCGTTTTGAATGCACTGCTGGATGGCGGACTGCCATTGCCAAAAGAAGGAAAGAACAATGGTAATTACCAGATTCTCGATCGCTTTGTAGTCGAGTGACTAATATGTTTACTTGCTAACCTCATGCGATTTATACACATTCAAATATGTATATAAAAACACAAATTTAATTTAATTTGAAGTTACAATTGTTAAAAGCATATATTATATGAATTATACTTTTATTACGTATTTTAGTAAACGTATACATTGATATCTTAAATTGCAGGTATTCAAGTTCAGATTCATGTGTTTTTAGTTACTTTTCAAACGCCATGAGCTTGAATTCTCGGTGGCACCAGCTATGAACGAATTTCGTCGAAACAGTTTAGTCCCGAGTGTTGGAGGAGGTATTGCCTTTTTATATGGTTTTGTATTTCAGAGAACCCGGAGATTAACCGACGAGCTATTGTATTTACTTTGTTATACAAAATACTACTGTAAGGACGGACATCTTTGCAATTACATTCCACGGATAAACTTTATCACTTCTATTAAAATATAGATATTCGAATTTCTTTAGTTTAAATGTATTGAAAGAAACAAGAGCATTTTGGAAAATTTAATTCATTTTGCCATATTTGTTAATGTGTGATTATAGAAAATAAAACAAGTTTGATTCACTTATTTGAACAATACCAAAAAAGTAATGTGGCGATCAAATAAAATGAGGGATAGTCTACACTAGGTAAAACACATATTTACAGCTTTAACTATAATCTTAACGTATCCGTGACACAATGTGAGTGTTTTTTTTAATATACTTCAGCCACTTATTCTAAATGCTGTGTTGTAGACACTAATAAATTTTAAAGGTCTTAATAGGCGCTATGTAAAACGTCAGATTACGCTTATTTTTCACCCGTTGCAAACACAAGTGAAAGCATAAAAAATGGTGGGTCGCAATGGGCTGAAAGATCCACCTGGCGCTGAGTCAACGCTAAGTGCAACATAAGTTTAAGGCTTTAGTAATAACAGCTAACCGTGTTTACCGCAAGTCGGAGCGTTATTTCACGATAGCACTATACAAATAAAAATAAACACGGATGCGCGGTGTAATGGCCACCCCGTGCGCGAAACAAAGGACTGCAGCCACCGGGGTGTCGGGGTGTCGGGGTGTCGGGGTGTCGGGGTGTCGGGGTGTCGGGGTGTCGGGGTGCCGGGGTGGAAGCGTTTAGTGCGATTTCATTTATTTATGATAAGCTTTTTATCAGCGGAGCAGGATCGTGACCGGAATTAGACGCTCGGACCGCGTGCCCAGTCCGCCAGTGACGTCCTGAAAAATGACCAGCACAACCGGTTCCACGGATCAGACGACAATCTCGGGTTAAACGTCAAATCACACCACCAGTAACCATGCCTTTACTCGGTTTGCTCAAAAATTTTCTGGATATTTTTAAATATATTTTTCGTGACAGTTATTTTGGGATCTATGCAAATACGTGATGGGTAGTTTTTGTCATAGACACGCTAGCAGCGACCACCCTTGCTGGCCCGAACCGGTTTGCTCTGCCACGCCACGCACGCCCCTGTCTCCGTGTATAACGACTATCACGTCCCGCGTCGCCGTCTTCCTTATTTATATATCCTCTTGATAGTATTTCTTCCTCACGGCCAGTTAGGAGACAATAAATGGGGACTCCCCGCCGCCCTCTGCGCCCGGGTCTCCTCGCTGACGGATGGGAGTGTGTTTGAAGCGAAAATCGATTATTCTATCGTAATGGTTTCTTTAGAGGTTTTATAGATGCGTGCTAAAGTATTTGCTACACGCAGTTTATTGAACGAAATTCACAGAAAACACCTTACATAGCCGATTTGTGATCTTTTTGATTATTATGGCTTCATTTAATAGCATATAAATTGGAAAAGGAAAAATAAGATTAACATTTTGTAATGCAAGACTAGCCGTATAAGTATATTTTTGTTATTATGATTTGGATTTTCGATCACTAAGTGTGTGGCATGATGAAAAATCATTCAAACCAAAATTCTGATTTAAGCCGATTTATTTTCTGCCGCCGGACACAGCAGCAATTAAAATGATCGCTTCTAAACACTCGGTAAATCTTATTTAGTCTTGTTGTAGGCAGGTTGTTTACACTCAATCGACGATATACTCAGGTGAATTGTGATTGGTAAGTTGTTGATAATTATATAGTTAAGTTTTCAAAATGTCTTCGTTGATGTCGTGGCGCTCACCATGAAAATGGTGAAATGAAAACGACGAGAGTTCAGTCTTTATCTTGTCATAAAAATACCTCAATGCAATAAAAGAGTGATAAAAGATTGGCCCACTTCGGCCCGCCTGTTTTTTTTATCATTTATAAAGAGTCTCCGACGCAATTACAGCCCCGGACGAACAAAATGTATGGCCACCCTAAAAAGCGTTACTGCCGCTGATAATAAATGTAACACATTATTCTTTATTTAATGTTTTGCCTAGATTTAAAAAAAACTATAAACTAGATGTCACTGTGATCTTCATCTATTATCTTGTTGCTGGAGAATAAAGGTCCTCTCAAATATAAATTCAAATAGCCAAATGGGTGGGAGATTAAGATCAATTATGTTTGTGAGCGCTCTCTCCTTTCAGACTTTAAAATATCACAACCTTCTAGCCATTCGGTTATTTAAATTAGCTCTTTAAATTATTAGATTATTTAAAATTAAAGCAGTCTATCGCGGGTACATCTTGTAGCATTTCGTCTTTTAATAAAACATAAAATAAATATATACAAATTTAAAAAATAAGATTTAAAAAATTAGCAATCACCCCTTAGGATTTTGTAAAAGGGTATCCAACCTGATCTATAGATTAAATTAACGAAGATTGTTCAGTAATAGTTGATGATGCCTCTTTAAGAGGGCTACTTTTTCAAAAATTCCGTTTTCATTCACCAACCCGGACACCAGAGGTCTCTAGCGTAGCTTTCAATTGGAAACTGAATGACAGTTCTAGTTGGACTAAGTTTTGTTATTTATGGTCAATTATCAAAGAAGAATTTTTTTTTTTTAATATTTAATAAATTTATATTGTTGATTTTTCTTTTCAAATATTCAAAAAGGAATAAATATTTATAAACATTTTAAAATAATTATTGTCATATTTAACTTATTGAAATTATGCTATAAAGCCACATTTCCATGGGATTTTTTTGTAAACTTTGCGTGAATTCAGTAAAATTGCAATAAATCGACCACTACTTTACCTTTTTACAAAAAAAATTCCAAACAAGAAATATAAATATTCACACTGAAGTCAAAATCCGTTGTTGGAGGTTCCATATTTGAGTTTTTTGATCATTTTCTCGTACCTTTTGCGAAAAATCGAATGCACCAACCAAAAAAATTTAAATGCAAAAAGTTAGATAAATCCCTTCTTCCAAACGGAAGCTTTTTTTTATTTCTAATAAATACTCAATACTCTAAAAAAATCAGTTTTCAACATACAAAAATAAAGTGACATAATACATATATAAATATATATATATATATAATATATATATATGTATATATACACGCATATATATATATATACATATATATATATACTTATATGTATGTATGTATATATATATATATATATTTATTTAGACATATGTATGTAAATTATAATAAAAAGGCCCAAATATATATAATGAAAACACACATCTCACCAAAAACATTTATTTATTATTAATTGAACAAATATATGACACTGGACAGAAATCTAAACATTATACAGGTTATTTCTTTTCTTCTTCATCCAGTGCCTCTCTTCATTGGAGGCTTAGTAATGTGCAATTGTCCTTGTACTTGAAAATACCATTCGTGGTGGACGTTTATAGTAATATTCTGTTTTTTATCTATTTTCCAAAATTTTAATTTTTTGTTGAGAATTGCTTCTTCAACACTTGTTCCCGATATTGATAGTGGATATTTTACTTCCACAATTTTATCACCACTAATTCCATCAGGTGTTGACGATCTATCAAAGGGACACAATTCTAAAAAAAGAAGGAATTTACTAACTGACAAGATGATTATTCACGACAGTTTTCTTATTTTTCCTCCAATCGATTGATTTACAAGACACTAGTAATATATAAAATAAATTTACTCGTTTCGCTTTTGGATTCTTAGTATGTATATGAAAGCGAGTATTTTCTTGGCATTTTGAATTTTGTCACAAACTGTCCGTCGCCACTGTACATGCAATTATGAATTTTTAGGTTAGACTTCGTTATGATCTCACGACCAATGACTGTTAGACCAGGCATCCTCAACCTCCAGCCCGAAACACGTATTCCAAAGTGAAATATGCAAGAAATGTATATAGAAATCGACTTACTGATTCTCACCTTGATAACGTATTGAGAGTAGTGTGTAGCAATTATAAACCCGATTTTTCTAAAATAAAAAAGTTTTATCTCAATATCACACTAAATTTGAAATAGGCGTTTGGATATATTTAGGTTTTAAAGATTAAGATTTAATACATGGGAAATAAGTGTAAAACCAAGTCCCCACTAACTAATTGCCTGAAAAAAGCCATTACTCAAAAATATTGCATGTGTGACTTGTAAGAAAAAAAATGTTGAGTATCACTGGGTCGGGTATTACGGTCGCAAATTGCTCCTGTGTCGAAATTGTCATTTGTACAAAGTAGCTATGTTGCCAAATTGACATCTTAGAGAGAGACATGCTTTCAATGCAATGTTGCCAATACTAACAACGACAAACGAGCACAGTAGCCTAAGCTGTCATCTGCTCCGTTCTCTATGGATCAAGCATGGCTGACCACGTCACAAATATTCTAAGTAGATTTTTAAATAAAATACATTTTTGTATTTTACTCGCAAAATACGCACAAATTTAATACAATTAATGTTTAAAAAGTGACATGATGAGCTTAAATATCTTTTTTAATAGATGTCAAGCCTTGTACAGCGATAAATCAACCAATAACGATTTTTAAATACCGAGAAACGAATTGGCGTCATGCTCGCTTGGAGGCTATCTCCGTTCTGACCGAATAATAAAGGACCGTTTTACCTGGAGAAATCGTGTCATTTGATTTATTTAATTCTTAGTTTATTATTCTATTGATAGAGTTGATTTTCTTACAGAGTATTAAAAAAATATTAAATTATATTTATCTATTTTTTATTATTTAATTAACGTCCATTTTCAGGGTAAAATAAAATCTTGAAGATGTTGAAAAATTGGATAAAATGACGACTTTTTAAAACCAAAGTTTGATAAAGATTTTTTTTTTTTTAATTTTTAAATTAATAAGGCGCACATGGTTTATATTTAATCTTTTAATTCCAATTGAAAAAAAGACTTTTAAATGTGTAGGATTCTTGGAAAATATGCCGGACGAATCTCAAATTCCTACACTTCAATCGGAAAAACACATATTTATCATAATTAAAGTAAATTTATAAGAAATAAAAATATATTGTGTTCGGAAGAAGGGATGTATCAAACTTTTTGCATTTAAATATTTTTGATTGGTGCAGTCAATTTTTCGCAAAATCGACCAGAAAATGATCAAAAAAACTCGAATATTCAACATGGCCCTTAAGGCACAACAACACTCTCTTTGTTTGTGGTTTAGTGTGGCAACAGTCATTCATTATCTTTAATTTTTATTAAATTTAGATTAACGTATTTTTTTATCACTTTTTTAAAAATACCTTTGAAATTGCTAAACATTTCTATTTTAATAAAAGTTGAATAAAACTAATATTTTTATATGACATTTATAACTGAGTTAGTGTTTGTGACCATCCTTTTAAGACCATATGCCGGAGACGTAAAAAAAATCGGAAACTATCTATCCTTCTCGACAGGCAATCAGCCAAACAGCCTTGCGAGGAAACTGGGATTACGTATACTCTGCATTTTCAGCATCAAAGTCTTGATGAGGTTGCGCAAGTCATCTTCAAGTATATATTTACAAAACAAGAAAATTAAGATACAAGGATATTTCTTACATCATATTTGTTCTAAATAACTCGTGTAAAAACTGGATTTTAAGTGTGTAAAGTTTATTTTATGGGTCTAATTTTTGTAATGGTCGCATGCAGCTAATGCTGGTCGTGGCTCGAACTTTAGATATAAAATTAAAGCAATGTCACAGTGGCGAGGCGTTCGGGAGTTAAACGACCGAATTAAGTGCATTTCGACTGCGGCTGCACTAAATGCGAGATGATATTCCAATGCAAATCACTTGGGAACAATCATCAGTTCGTACTCAGATATATGTACTTTGCGTCAGGGTTTCCTAAGAAAGTTTTGCTTGGGAACAAATAAAAACTACCCCAAATATAACTTTGATAATCTATTCCGTATTATAGATTTATAATAAGTTCGTCGATAGAATGCTACTTTTTTATCCCATTTTACAGTTGTAGATAGTAAACAAATTATTATTTAATACTTTTGCTAAGCTACAGGACAGTTGTGGTTGAAATTTGTTAATAATCCAGACCAGCAGGTGTACGTTTGAATCCCACATGCTCCAAAAAAGACTGTACGTATATGAATTGTTTCCCCTCAATTTTTTTATGTTAATTTCTCAAGATTATTTTTAAAAAAATTTTCAGTATGTGAACAAAAACTTGTTTTATCTACACATCATTTCACTGCATGTTATGTGACAGAAAATTACGATGCAATATCTTTATTGAAATATATTTTTTTGTTTTAATACTCGAAAATTAATTTTCTGTTTAAATAAAATGAATTTCATTATTACTCTCAATTTTTTTTTTAAATGCTTTATATCTATTGCGAGAAAAATACCAAAGTATCCAAATACACCCAAAAACACAACCGAGAGTTGATTTATAATTAGGCAATAACGTACTCTTATTTTGGGTGCTTTTTTAGTATACGCGAATGGAGACGCTATTGACCAGTAAATGTTGAATTGTGGTCTGACCGCGACGTGTGTAGGCAGCTCAATGCTTCATTATTCCAACTCAGTTCATCTCCGGGTTCATAAATCGATTATATTTCATTTTATTATTCACAGCAATTAGTGATAAAGAACACTAACAAAAAATAGATTGACTTCACCTGTGAACTGATGTGATTTAAGTACGGGGCTGATAGATTGGGGTCCAAATCGCATGTACATATCACAATTAATATTAAAAGCTAAATGACTTTATGTGCCAGTGGCGTGCAATCTATGCAAGTAACCAAACAATAATTTGTCTAATTTATCCATTTAATGCACAAAACATTACAAAAAAAATAAGTTTCGTAGGATTTTTTAGGTAAAGTAAGTTATATAGATTCCCTTGGGGCCGACAGTAATTTAAAAAAAAGCAGCCTGAATACGTACCAACACAACAGACAATTATACGGTAATTAGCTTACATTTTTCCTCAATTTAGAGTTTTTTATAGTTTTGTTTATGGAAGCATCGCAAAAGTTGACATTATTGTCTTATTATATTCATTATTGACGCTCTCAAACCAAAATGAATGTTATCTCCTAATAATTAGGGTGTTTAGACAACATGAAATACGTGATGGCAACAACGGTGCAATATCTTGAAGAAGTATGATGATGATGATTTGTTAGCCCGTGAATTACGAAATCGATAAGTTATATAAACAACTTATTCAACAGAAGAAAACAGTTTTCGTTGGTCTGATTGGACGGAATCTGAAATGCGTTACAACCTATCTAAACTGTTCGTACTAAATACACCTGGGTCATTTTTTACGGAGAATTATTTATGATTTCCATTTAAAATGATTACAAATAAGAATTCTGATGAGAAATTACAGCCACAAAGCGCTCCGGCATAGTGGATGTGAGTGTAGAGCATTGGTCACACCACACCGGCTTAACTCGGCGCGAAATTAAAAAAAAAACCAGTAATGACCCATAAAAATGACTTCTGTAATTTTGATTATTCAAATCCAGCGAGATTATTACGGTCGGTAGCCGCTCTCCAAGCGCAAGCGAGGTTATGAAAGATTCGATTAGAAATCGACATGGATGTTATTGACAAAAACACCCGGTAACGGCGCACAGACTGAAAAAGAATACAATACATTATTTTTAAAATAATATTAAGATATTTTTTCTAGGTAAGGTTTTCTTTCTTGTTACACATTAAAATCACTCTCAAATTGCGCTGAAGTAGAATGGAGGAAGAAGCAAGAGACATGCCTGGATGTTCTGGCTTTAAAGACAAGGGGCTGACTTTTTCTAGACCTGGAACCATCTCTCTGAAAAATTCAAACAAAATGACTTTTCACAGTTTAGCAAGGAGTTGAATCAGCACCTCTTGCATCATATGACAATAAGGATTGAAACATGTAACATTAAATCACAAATAAAACTGCCCATCCACCATTAGCTTACTTCTTGACTAGAATCTCGAGAAGTACTTCTTCTTGAATTCAAAAGCCATCCACCAACCTCCTTTCTCACCCATTTAATACCTCCCAACCTAACCTTACCCCAATATAACATCAAATGACAATCGCCACCTGGCAAGCCAAAAGCATTATCAATAAGTTTTCTTCTGTCAAAAATATCCAGAGAAAAATAAAATATGCTGTTGGATCACTTTTCGGTTGTCGGTTGCATCGCAGAGTGTAGCCTAAGAATAAGGGTAAGTTCGTTTGCTGCTTCCATTATGATATTGAAATCGATATTTCATTGTTATTTACCAAATTGCCCATTACTGAGTGGCGGATTCCTGAAAACTAAAAGCTCCGCGCAGCGATGCCTTCATTTATATGAAAAAGTTCAACAATTTACACAGCTCGGGTCCGGGCACTAATTACTGCGAGTGGGTGGGATGCGGTGAGGTGACCACACTTGTCACCCGAATCGGGGACATGTCGAAACTACGTACCGATAATTCTACACATCGGATGGGTTTGCTATACTCTGAAAAATCCATCCATGAAAACTAATTGCCATTTGCATTTTTACATTTTAATTTGATAATACAACGAAAAAAATAAACGAATTTATGAAAATAATATGGTCATTGATTTATAGTTTAAATTGTAAAAATATCCTGTTTCAATGCGTGTAAGGTTTTTTGAATATCAAAATCCATATTTGTTGGATTCAAAAAATGATTTATGAATCAAAAGTCCATTCTAGAATTTCATCAGAGCACATTTAATTTTTGTTTGTTTTAGCATATGAATATATTATTTTGAATTTATAATATGCTTGCCGCACTACATCAGTTGTGAAAAATGGTAACCCTAGGTCAGGGGTAATCTTTAGAGTATTCTTCAGGGTTAGGGGAGGGACACGCCGGGTAGGGGAGACGAAGTGTCAGGCTTGGCGACCAATCAGAGGACGTTGCTGGGTGGTGACAGAGTGGGGGAAGAAGGGACGTGTGCGTGAGCGCGAAGCGTCAGAGTGCGTGGATCAAGTTGCATGGCGCTCTTACTGCAGTATAGGTGCGTTATATCCTTTTGTATGAATTTTATACTTCGATAATGGTTGTAAAAAAATGGAACAAATTCTCTAAAAAGGACCATAATGTTTTTCAAATTAAATTATTTATTAATTTGTGTAACGTACACATTTATTTTTAACTCTACCATTTTTAACCAGTCAAAATAAAGGTTGATCAGAAATATAATTTAAAAACGAGTATTTTAATACAAAATATACAACAGTACGAAAATTTGTAAAAACGAATAATGTTTAAGACACAAAACTAGTAAAAAAGTAATAAAACAAATATGCATATATAACAGATCTATAAAATTGTAATAAAAATCGTTGATATGGAAACAAGATCTAATAAACCAAAATAGAATTTTCAGTGTTGATGGTTAAATGTCTAATACAAATATGACTTTGAAGTCTTTTTAATTATAAGTGGCAATACAGTAGCGATATATGGGGGGTGTTAAACCGAAAACCCATAAAATATGACTGCAGTTGTATGGTAAACAGCATTATCAACTTTCGGGGAGCAATCCGCAACGCAGGAGTCATCTCGCCGAGTTATGCAACAGATGGCACATTTTATGACTTTTATTTCATGTTAGGGGCGGTTAATGCAACCTTATTGTCTCATATAAAAATATATATCTACTGTGGTAAGCTTGTTAGGGTGGTAAAACAAAAATATTTTTTAAAGGGACCGAAGCTAAGATAATGCCTCGTTACTAAACATTGTATATGCAGTAAATATGAATAGCCAAATATCTTGGAGATTATTGAATACATAATTTCAACAAGACGTTACTTTGATTCTAATATGGGGAAACCCTAATCTTAACTTTTTTTTCGTAATCTCCTAGTATCCGGGTATGCTCCAGGCTAATGATGGAGTATTACAAATTAAAACAGTATTTCACATGTTATTTCAAAAGGTATACAAGTTCATCTACAGAATAAAAGAGATTATACTAACCATATAGGTTTAAATTTTTATGTTTTGTGTTTTTAGGTAATCGATTCATTCAATTTTGTGTTTACAACAGCTATAATTTTATTTTATTTTTTATATATATTTGTTATGAAGATGTGTTATGTGCGAGTGCCATATGGACGTATCGCGCTTGAAACAGCATCTAATTTGGACAGTGGTCACATGTAATGAATTTACTGTCATTTGAACTCTATAATGTTTGTTTAATTTTTATTGTATATTTGTAATGAAGATGTGCTTTGCCCGAGTCGCGTTCATAACAGCTTCAAGTCTAGCGGTCGGTTGTCCTAAATTTGAACCGAGTGAGCGCACTAGAATACACACTCAAATGTCATGTGCAATGTGCAGCGTAAAATATAATGCAGGGAACTGCAATATTGTGTTAATGCCCCGGGCTGCGAGGGGACACACTTGCAAATTAGTTTCTCGACCGGCCATCTCGGGCGGGCCACGCCAGCCAAAAAGCGCTGCATGCCCTGATATACATTTTAAACAATTATTGAATACAAAAATATTCTTGTTTCCTAAAAAAAAAATGATCGCCAACCAAATATTTATCAAGCAGATTCGTAATTGCATACAACTTCAAATTTTTATCTGGGGTAGATGCATCAGTTACTTTGCACTTTCAGCTTGCTTTGAAATATATTTTTTTTTTAAGCTCGGTTACATGACGACCGAAACGGTCAATAGCATTTGTAGCCTGTAGAAATGAGAGTTCAAATCTAACTCGTGTCTTTTAACAATATTCTCGACTTTCGGATGTAAACTTTTTATATCTATTTATGGATTGGTCAATCAGATGCGTATTTATTATCCATTGCGGGTTTATTATATTATTACTAATATGATTAGGCACATTAGTTCATATATAGAAGATGATTTAAAGAAACTCTCAGAAAAATATCATCCCACACAAATCACGATGATATTTTTCTGAGAGTTTCTTTAAATCATCTTCTATGTATGAACTAATGTGCCTAATCATATTAGTAGTAAACTTTTAACGCAAATGATCACTGGTTTAGTTTAGTACTAAGTAATCGGCTAACAAAACAATACTTGGCAATTGCTTATTTTTTTATTTAAATATCTTTCATGCCAAATATAACCTTTGGGTGAAATGATAATTTATATTATATCAATCACCCTCGTCACAATGCGAGATAACCGACCACAGGTTCCATGCGTTACCTTGGTTAATTGGTGAGTGCGTTTTTTTGTGGATTCGGCCATCATGGCTCGCATGTCGGTCAGCGCTACCCCCAGACGTAACAATCGGACAGGGGCCGGTTGGTGGCGTCGAAACACTACTGGACGATTACCGACGACAATCTGACAACGAAGAAGATCACCGTAGAATACGTCACGGGAGACCCGGAATCGAGGACCTGTATTTTTACTTCCATCTTAAATCGTTTTATTGGGCCGATAATGCGCGCCGGGCCGGGCGCGGCGGCGCGGAATACCGCTTGGGGCGCGGGGCGAGAGCGCGAGCGAGAGGGAGGGAGAGAGAGGGCGAGAGCGAGAAGGAGAGAGGCGGCGTGTGCGGCGAGTGTCAGTCCCGCCGCAGCCGCCGCCCGGGGAGGTCGTCGCGCGAGTAGAGTCTCCTCGGCCAGTGCGCCCGATGTTATGTTCGCGGGGAGCCGCGCTTGAGAGCGACCCCTGAAAACTCCGAGCGCACACTCAGAGCTCGCGAAAAATACTCCCAGTGATTCGAGTTCCCATTCGTTTTGATGATTTAAATATTCTCGGTTTGTGTTGGACGATTGTGCTTTTCTCATGTTGCGTTTCGTACAGTTCGAGTGAAGTGAGATCGTTGCTGCGTATTTATACAAAATATACAAATAAGTACCGTTCGCTCCTGCGGTTGTCGCCCGGGGTCACCTCGAGCCGACCGGCGCTCGAGGGTGAGCGCGTTCGCCCCTCTGGATTATTTTGGATATTCTCCGGCCATGGCTCCCTCCGGGGTTGTGCTGGCCGCGGGCCTGGCCGCGATGCTCGTCCTGTGCTCGGCCGAACGGGAAGTCTCCTCGCCGCTGAGGGTGGCTCAGTGCAGAGCGACGTGTTTGCAAAAGGTAATGGATCCAGATAGTTTCGCGAATACCGCGCCGGTCGGGCGAACGGAGACGATCGCTTCGGGAGCATCCTCCCCCATTGGAGACAATTTTTTTCTCACCAAACTCACAAAATCTAATTTTTATGTATCGCCCGATCGAAACGAGTAAATTTCTGGTAATGATTTTTTCTGCATTGATTACTTTATTTGTAATGTTTCATCCTCGAATAGAAATACTTTTGATATTGTAGACCAGGTTTTTGTATCATCTGCCAGTGTAAACGCGTGCACGGTAGGCACAAATATATAATTACTTAGTCACCTGTGATTAAAAATAATTTATCACAACGTATCTTTTGTATACTACCTCCACGAGGCGATGGAACATTTGTCACCCGGGTAGGGAATCGAAAAGTGATGACAAATCGCGTAATTTGTTTGACACCGCTTTATTTTTATTATTTTTAAGGTATATATATTAAATGCAAAGCGATTAAAATATATTATACTCGAAACGCTTAGTAAATAAAACCTTTTTTCCCATAAAATAGTTCAGTACGTCCCGTGTACTAGGTGCTAAGAGTTATCCGTCGGCATCTCTTAAACTTATGTGTTAAGGATATTATTATTTTTTAGGAGTTATCTATGTTTGATTAGATTATATTGATTCAGTTATAGTTTATACAAAATTAAATCAAAGGTTTTCAAAGAACTCGAGATTCCCGAGTAGGAACTGTCGTGTTATAATATCCTGGATTTATAGCTCATTTGTCAAATATACTAAGTTATGTAAAAATAGATGTTATATCGATGTCGGTGTTTGCCATTTTTAATTATATTGACTTCTTTTGTTAGTTGCAAATAAATCATTTGTGCTAATCAAATTTAATATCCATATTAATTGTTTTTTTTTTGTTTCAAGAAAGATTTCAAAAATTATTTATAAGACAAATCAACAAAAGAATCTCAAATAAGCTAAATTTTCTTGTTTTATTTTTTTAATGATTGTAATATCTAATGTCACCCTGAAAAAATGAGCTCAAACATTACATATGATTTTTTTGGTATTTCATCTAATATTTAAAAATTAAAAATCTGCAAAAATTAAGAGACACATGTGCTTTTACTGAAAAAAATGCTGAATCAGAAGCATCAGTTTTTGACCCGCTAAAGTATCGTTTAATTTGTAATACTCCATCCACAGATTTGAATGGTTTGCAGATAACGTTAATTTTTGTTTATAAGCATTTTCGCTAATCAAGGGCTTCTTCAGATTTATTATCCACTCGGAAGAAGCACATGAAAGGTTAAAGCGCTTCCAGACAAAAATGACTCTAATGTCGTAGCCATTTGACTATTTTTAGAATGTGCAGATCAGTGTAATGGCTGTAGTCACGCTTATCTGGGTGAGTTTTTGCTTAGAACGACGATTTATATGAAATACCCGTCGTGGTGGAATTTCATAACACGCTATAAAATATTGTCAACAAGCGAATTTGTAAACGTCATCATTATAGAGAAGCTCTAGCGATGTCGTGGCGACAGAATTCTCACATATTTTTCTGTAGAACGCGGTGGCAGGCGCGAGAAATGAACATTTATACTAACAGTTACTTAATCATGAATTTACAAATAATAAATAAAATTACCTTGATAATAAGTAAAAATTAACGTTTTTTGTAAATGTAATATAAGGTTTATACAGTTTAACATTTTGGAAAATATGTGGATTTTTACACACAATATAAAGAGTTGTAGTAATATTTATGAAAAATACACAATAAAACACGGCTTCAGTTCCTTACAAACTTCATAAAAATAGTTGTGTTCGGCTTATTGTACTTATATGTTCTTCTTCGGGGTGTATTGATTGCGAAGAAGTATTCTAAAACATGTATGAAACATTATTAAAAGATTATGAAATATTTTTTTCAGCTGTTTATTTGTTATCTATACTCTTTATAAATAGGTAGAAATCAATTTGACTATAGTTAATATAACATCTCCAAAGTTCAGATAAAAGTTTTCTTGGGTGTTGGCGGCCGTTTTTTTTTTAACATACTGATTTCTAGGGTGCTATGCCGCGTATCTTCTTTTATATTTCTATGTTTTAATGCTGGTTCTAGGGCCATCTTCGGAGATTTAAAATTGAATAGTCTGAATCAATTTCAAATTCCTGAAAATGGTTTAAGTGCCAGTATCGAAAAATTGAAACTACAATAAAGAAACGCGGCAAAATATTCCTGAACATAGTAAAAGTTAAAGTATTAGATACATAGTAGATCTCACAAATTTTTATCACAAATATTTAAAAAAAATATTTAGTATATAATTGCGTTGCGACTTGAGTCGCAACGTCAAATGGAATACCATATTATAACATAGAATAGTTTAACTTGGCCATCCCATATTTTATTTTTCAAATATTATTGATTGTCATTAACAATAACATTTTGTCTATATTGTGACAGATGCGGAATCAGAACTGTGTTGTTATGGTTGTCCATTACAAGTCGTTTCTATGCTGGCTGTCGGGGCACAGCGGGTGGCGCTGGGGCCCATTCAGCATATTCAAACACCCACATAAAACCTGGGTTCTTGCCTCTAAATCTTGCCTTAATGGTTTATTGGCGGAGAAAAATATAAAAACCAAGAGAAGTTAACTGCCGAGATGTTTTTTTTTGTATAAAAATCATTTATATCTATACATATATGGCAGGTAGTTGCCTTCATTCGTATTTGTTATGCCTACGTTCTTTAAATATGATATGTACTTTACTGACGTAAAAAAACATTTTGTTTTCTTCGAATGGGCCTTATTTTGATACCTTGAATTTCTATTTGAAGTTTTGAATCTTTAAAAATATGTTTTTTTATCAGTTCATTGAAACTCTACGAGTATAGAGTATAATAAAAAAGTTTAAAATGATTTCATAGGTATATTATGGTACTAAAGTATGAAATCCATGAATATGTTTTTTTAATGTGTTAGGTATACTAAATTCAGTATGAAGCCTTATTCGGCAAACGAAAAATCGTAGTTTTGTGATTTGTGCGCTTGTATCTTTTAGTCCTAGGTTCTAAGTTGTGTAGAGCGACATTTTCTAATTTTTTTGTATTACACACAATTTATTTTAAAATCGACTGGTAATCCTTTAAATATCCATAAAAACATGATTATTTTGAATACAATATGACAAATGATGCAGCCGTTTACGGCCGCAATTGCCCACGAATGCTTGTCTAACTTGTCCCCTGCCGCCTTCCCAATAAACTCAGTAAAATAAAAAAACAGTCTTTAAATTTCATCGATTTAGTGATACAATATATTTATCTATTTTGTTTTTAACATATATAATAAGCATGATAAGAAAAATTGCTTAAGTATACACATTGCTTATCAAGAATAGTAAACATACGTTTAGTCGAATTTCTGTAGATTGTGATTATTGAATCGATATCATATTACGATGTACGATAGCTAACAAATAATATTCACCGTGACATCGATATACTTTACAATAATAAAATACCTATCTGTGAGTATAGTCGAGGAAAATTTTTATTGAATATTTTCACCATTTAATTGAGGTATTCAGATATTGTCAGCATCACTAAAAGTACTCTCCGTAAATACGGAACTTAAAATGTGTAGAAGACTTCATTATGAGGCACGATTATTCACAAGACGGGGAATATGCCAAGAGGCAGACGCACTCCCGGATGTTTGAGATTTAAATTAATTACTGAATTATAAAATCCAGATTTCAAGAAAAGAAGATTATCATTTAAATTCCGAAACCAATCTTTTCAAAGAAAACTTGACAACATCTAAATTTATGGAACTTTTATAAAAAAAAACATGTTGCTGAAGAAATCTGTAATTTCTTTTTACCTACTTCGTGTATATATTATATTGAGAAGTTAAAATTCAGCTTTTGTTATACCTACCAATTCACATACAAATTTTCGTATGCATAAAATTCAATAACATTTAAGATTTTTAATTTTGCACAAATATCAGAGGTGAGAAGTTCTAAATAGCAATAAATCATTGCAAGCCGCCTGTGGTTTGCGCATATAAATAATAAACTTTTCAAAATATTTTACGCCTGGCTACTTCTTCAGGATGTCGTCACAGTTACTGAAAAAGCATAACTGAAATATGCATGAAACAGTATTGACAGATGTCAGTATCAGCTGAATTACGTAATGCTGAAACTCAGCGTCGTGATTATATTGTAAATTGAAGTTAATTTTAGAATCTTACTTAATATATTAAATGTTAATGTGATTTTATTAAGGAGTATAGTAGATAAATACACGTTTTGATGTAATGAAGTGCGTTCGTGTATAATGATGATTTTCTCGGCAATATATAATACAGCACTGGCCGCGAGGCTTGGTTAATCCCACGACTTCAGCATCACATTTACAACTTAGAAGTGTTAGCGAGCAAAATCATAATCACACACAAAACCAAGTTTCAAAAATCATCATCACAGGTAACATCAGCGGCCAATATTGTCATTATAACTGTTAACATGGCCAAATAAATAGGTCGCAATTGACTTAAAATAAATCAGTAGTCAGTTGTGTTGCTGATTGGGTGTTTTTGGTAGCGATAAAGATATCAAATAATAAGGATGCTGTTGACGTATTACCGATCAGTTGTATGTTGTGTTGCAGCGTGCGTAGGCTGCTAAATTGCCAGTTTAAAAACGCATGGATTTAGAGAAAAATACAAAGCTCGTTCGTCATTCCGCCTGGTCTTCCATTCTTTAGGTTAGGTTAGAGATGTTGCATCCGAGAGAGGATGCAACCCTTATCGGGGATAGACATCTGATCTTTTTGTCACTAGACCAAGACGCCTCACTTACAAGGATCTAGCTTCAGAATTCACGAGTAGTTTTGTAGCCTTAAAAGCTTTATACATAACGTTTATCTGAGCACTCAATCAAGGTCTCTTATAGGTAAGCACACACATCGAAAAACCTTTTTATACAGCGCAAAAAACCCAGCTTTTTTGCTTGTTTTTAAATTTCACAAATATGTTTGCAGTGTCAATCAATCAACTCGGAGTGAGTATCACAAAGTGTTCGAGGAATCATATAATTTTGATTTGCTGTTTACGCTTTGATTTATCAAAGCAAACAAAATTTGTATTTGATTTTAATTGTAATGCGGGTTTTAACATCGTTCTATGCAATTTATTGTTTTGTTTTTGCCGATCCGATGCTCTGGCGAGTGTGAATTATGTTGATTACTCAAAAAGCATTTTTTCGCTACGATTTGCAGCGGTTCGAATATTTTCGCGGACACGCCATTGTTTTATTTGCCGACGTATCTCCTTGTTGAGTTTTGTATCGTGGCGCTATGCAGTTTTATTTATGGTTGCATAAAAAAGGCATTCGCCTGATTGCTTGGATAAGTACTGCTGTAAATAATACGTGTTATTAATAACAAATTCTTAAAAGATAATTGATAAAAGCAGAACAATTTGTTATTAAATTTTCATAGTATTTCATATCAATACTTAAATAGTACATGAATGCGTTGAAAATTTAGCTCAGCTGTATCTTCTACAACCTTCCTATTAACCCGCCTGACAAACGTATTTATATATTTATATATATATATATATATTTTTTTTGATTTTCAATAATATTAATAAAATAATAATATAACACATAACTATTAATACGGTTTTAAAATCACTTGATCATAGGCTAATTATTATATTTAAAACCAAATATGTATTTTATTTAATTTAAAATCATTTTTTTTTGTGATGATATTTCTCAATGTAATGCCAAAAAACTAAATTCTTGAGAAATGGTATTGGATACATTGGACACAGTTTGAATAGTATTTTCTAAATATAATCCCATGATTAAGCAGTTCCTTAGATAATCAATTCTTTCCATGATTTGAATTTCATGTTAATTATATTCGCTTCTGTATATTATCTCCAACATCACTTACTGATTCGTAATGTGGTTTCACCACTTAAAAATCATACAGGCCGTCTCAAAATATAAAATATTATAACTGAGAATTTTAAAACATCCATTTCGGAGAATTGAGACATTATGCTGACATGTCACATAATTTAAAAAAATTACTTTTCCCCTCCAACACGTTTTTCATTAAAAATGATAAACAGTCGAAAATGTCATTCCAAAAAAGCGATCTCTTATCTCGCGTCATAAATCGGCCAGGAAACATGATCTAGTAAAAGGAATGAGTTATTTAACAAATCCACCTCCTCGGAGGCTGGACTCCCGATGAAGGTCCCGCGGAGACGAGATGCGTGGGGAGATATATTTTTTGCTCGGATCTCAGGTAGTCCCAGCTCCTTTCCCAGGTGTCACGGGGTCCCAGGATGTTTTTGATCATAACGAACGGAGGCCCGGCGAGGATGTGGGCGTTGTATTAGGATAACAGGAGTGACAATAGGCCAGTCCGCCGACAGTAAACATTGACCGATCGGCGAATTTGTCAGTGCTATGTCAGTAATATACCTCCTCGCCGTTGTTGGCTCCCTGTTGCGTGGATTTATCTTTTTAACCACACCCGACGCCTATGATTTATTAAAAATTATATATTTCGGAACAGACACTTACATCAATGATTGACATTTTTATCAAATAATTTGATATATAATATATCATAACACATACAATATATATATTGGGCATATTTTATCTTTAGTATATATTTATTATACCAACGTTGTAAGTACGCTTCAAATGTAAAAAAAAAATATATATTCTTACTTTTAAACGTAGACTTGATAATAGCAGCAATACAACATAAAGTAAATTAACGCCTTTAAATAAAATCTGTGAGCATTGTTGCAAATATTTCAAAGTACTATTACGTATTACTTAAAAATATAATTTTTATTGATTACACACGTATAGCATGTCTGTAGAGTAGATATTGCTAAGCTTTAAATTAAAACCACAACCGAATATATAATTATTACGTAGTGATTTTTATACATTTATTATATTATATATATATATAAATATTTATATTTTTTATTCGTGAATCAATTATATTGAATTCTCCACAAGCTGTTTACTTTTTCACTATTGCCTGTTTTAATAGCAAATTGTTGTAACTAATTTTGTAATCCAACGAATTAAAACCAGTAATTCGAAAAGAACCAAATCGATTTCTCCTTGAGAAATCAACGTCTTACAAATCAAATTGCTACTAAAATCATTCATATAATAAATACACGGCGCATGAAAAAAAATATTAACATTTACATAAATTATCTTTTCATTTAAGTGAAAAATATCAAACGAAAAATAATTTTTGTATATACAAAATCGCTAGCACGGATGCGAGTACAAATACGAAAAACGGCTAATTTTTCCGATATTTATATAAAAAAGTAATAATGTCACAGAGTGAAGTGAAAATTGACGGAATATTCAAGCAGCCGTGAATAAAAGATACTTCGCGGACTTGCTTTAGATTGTATTAATATTTTAATATTCAGGATAAGTAGAGGACTGTAAGAAAGAATAATTAACAGACAAAATTTCGCGTAGGCTTTTAGAAATTTATTCAATATTAAATTTGTTCAATTATTTTTATGATTTCATATGATGCCTTTCCTTGAAGTCATAATTTAAAGTATTTCGCTTGTAATATATTGTCACTTTTTACGGTAAAGATTCTCTTACAAATACATTTGTGCTTCGTATTTGTTTTATGTATATAATTTTTCCGTTTAAAATATCAATGTAATGACATATTACAAAAACATGGATTTAATCAAGTGTTTTCTATATAAATTTCTATAAAGTATTCGTAAACCTTGGTCGATTGATATTATAGTTATATGGCTTTTTATTATATTGCTGAATTGTAAAGGTTGTTGTAAAATCGTATGATGATATAAAACTTGATAGTTTATTTGTTAATACAGCTGGAACACGTATTTCCTTATCAAAGTGATTAAATATAAACGAATTCACTAAAATGCATCAAAAACTTAACCCTTTTTATTTAATAGTAATATTAACTCATTTTATCGCTTCTGAGAATTTTAATCCTTTATATGATTTTTCCCGGAAACTGATCGCGCCATTTGCTTTCAGCCGACCATGTTTCCTGTTGATCCTATCTTCCAAACAGAGCCGGTTTGAATATTTACCCATTAACATTGTAATAAATCCTATTTACCGAATATCGTATAAAATATTTTTAAATATGTAATATGTTAAATAATAAATAATGAGTACATTGATAATATTTATTAAAAATCACAGGTGACATTTTAGTTTTAATATGGTAGGTTTTTTCAAAAGTAAATTTTTGTCATTAAGTATATTTGTGCTAAAAATATATTCAAATTATAAACACTCAATAATTTAAATTGCCTACAAATCTATTCTATATTATATTTTTATTCCGATGAATTTCAATAAAGATATTCGTTATTTATAAATAATAAAAAATATTTTCATGGTTTTTTTTCTTATTCGTTGGGACAATGTGGTTTTGAAATAATGTTTATCAGTGTATTTTTAAAATTATGATATAAAACGGTATGTGAACATTTGTTTTAATAACACATACGATTTTGTATACCTTCAAAAATTCTAAAGAAACGTTTAATAGCTTGTGAATAGAACCTCCTTTTGTAAGAAGGAACAAACATCCATGTCTCACACGTAGGCACTATAAAGGACACAGTATCTTTGTTATTAAGTCGATAGGAACAAAATAAAGTATTATTGCAAATTATTTTCTAAACATTCAATATTACTAAGTACATTTTTTATGGTAAAATTAATAAATACGTTTTAAATTCAATAAAAGCACTCAAAAGGAAAGTGGTCACTATATACATATTTTTTGTAACCTTCTAGGTATTTGTAGTTACAAAATTTGGTTACAAATTTAACAAGTATCTTAGAGATAGGATCAATTAAAAGTAATTTTTTATTTTTTATTATTATTCAAAAGTAAATAAAACAAAACTCAAAAATGCATTCCCAAACGGCTTGGAGATATGTATTTGTATAAGAGCGCTTTCTTCCTTATTAGCTACTTCAGACTGAAGCCTTTGATAGTCGCTACTCATATTTAAATAAGGAGTATTACAAAATAAACCGTAAAATAATCTGACTAGGCAAAACTTTTCTCACAAAATAAAATAAAAATAATGATTGAAACTCTTAGAAAAATATCATCGTGATTTGTGTAAGATTTAAACCAACATCCCCATTGCTTACATGGCCGGTGCATTACCAATTATACCAACGAATCAGTTGTACTAAGCAAGAATTTTTAACAATCATATCCTATAAGGGAAACAACGTACTTTTTATTGTACAATACAAATCACAATTTTCAATATTTGAAAAAATGTACTTAATCATTATCAATCAATAAAACCTGTATAGGCAAAATCGTACTTCCTGTGAGACGGTCTTCACAAAAAAATCAATAAATAAAAATATTTTTTACGTAAAAAATGGGTTATTAAAATATACAGAAATATTATGAAAAAGTATAATTTAATTAGTATCCGATTCACGCCTGCCCGCCTGTTCTAAATATCAACTCGCTGTGGTGCACCTCGCAGCCAGCAGTCAGCACCTATCGTCTCCATCAACAGCCGTGCCAGGTAACGCACGATTAGCGGTGACCGCGTCACGCCTCGGCGAAGGCTGATGAGATCTCCCAATCTCGGAGACCGGGCGGATGCAGGGCTGGACCACGGACCTCAGCATTCAATCATGGGATGTTGATATTTTGATAACTCCGGCTTTCTAAACATAGTCTCTTTCTGTCGCAAAACATGCGCAGACAACGTATTTACTTATTTGAATTCATTTGCTCATTTTTATTCAAAGCTTTCAAAGCCTAGAATATAAATGTAAGTACAGCAGGATTAACCCGGCGCCCGGATCGAAACGTCGGAAACATAAAATAAAAAAGGCAGCATTACCCTCAAGAACATGTCTAATTACAACTGCTGCCAAAACTTACGTACACATTACTTATTAACAAATTTTTTGCATTAAAGAAATCTTAATAATTCGCAATTTTTTTTAACAAAAATAATATATTATTGAAACATGTTGAAATCTAGTTCTGGAGTCATTTTTGTTGAAAGGTTATTTCGCTTTTGTTTTTTTTTTTTTTCTTCATAAAAATAGTAACCCCCACAAAAGATAAATTTCAACTGGCAACCCAGTGGCCTGTCAAGAGCGGTAAGTGTTGCAAGATGGAAAATAAAAAAAGAATCGGTCTCCTCACGGATGTTGCGATACGAAAATCTGTTGAGCGACTGCGGCAGTTCTCGCTCCGTTGCCGAAAACGCGAGTCATCAGTTGTTGGAAATAATTTTCCATTATCTTTTTCAGTGTTTTCTTTAAATTACCCGATGTTGTTTATTTTCTAAAAGATTTTTTTAAATTTTGTGTTCCGACAGATTGAATTAAAATTTATGTAGTATTAAATCTGGATGTAATTAAAAATAATTATGTATTTGAAATTGAGCAGGGCCGTAAATTATTTTTTTTCTGCTTGAACAATCCCAGGCTAATTATCGCATATTAAGCTTTTAGTAAACAAAAAAATAAAATAAAAAAAATATATATATTGAAAATATTAACAATTAAAATTGACATTTAATAAATACGTATATCTTTGAGCGCTAATATAATAAATGGTTACATGCACTTCACTTATGCCCACAAAGTGGTATTTTAGGGATCTTGGTTTACCGGAGACCTTGATAGAGTATCAAAGCCAAGATAGGCAGAAATGTTATGTATGAATTTCGTTTTGTAAACTGCATATTAAATTTTCGGTTAAAATAAATTTTACTTCCTTCGATTCAATTTTTTATATTTGTACTCTCATATTTTTTATTTTGTATTTCTATCTTTATCCCCCAAAATGAGCAGTGTTTGTTCCTGGGTAATTAAAAAATTCTCGTAAACTATTCGTTTACAATATATGTAGATATTTTTGAATAAAATGCTTGAGTGATTTTCCACATTTTCGTTTTTATTAGTGACCGGTTTCGCCAACCTTTCACGTTGGCATTATCAAACAGAGTGAGATTTTATATAATAATAAGCAATTTGGTAAACAATTGTTAGAGGGTGAGGTTGTTGGAAAGAGAGAGAGTGATTGTCAGGTGGTAAGGGCTATTGTGATTTTAATGTACCTGACAATTAGAGGATTCTATATAATTGCAAATTTTTGTGAACAAATGTTTTTATATTAATGGGGTAGTTATCTAAAGTAGTGGCTTTGGGGCGCAGCGGCAGTTATCCTGTGTTGGGGTTTGTCCTGTAGTGCGTTTATCTGTAAATAATAGTTTTTTACACAGTAAATATTTTTTTAAAGATGTGATTTAGCAATAGGGAATAATAGTGGAGACTTATTGAAAATAACCTGGTCATTAAGCAGGTGCTCCGGTGTGTTATCTTTTATGCGATTGATCTCTAAAATCTCTTGGCGATCGAGTTTTGTGCCTTTATTGTTAATATGCAAAATTTTGAGGTTGTAGTTCTTTAAAAATATTAAATTGGAATTCCATCAAGTACTCTCTGTCAAAAATATTGAATTTCTTATATATGTAGATAGTGGTTTAATATTTAGAGGTCGGACTGCTCAAATGCAAAATGTGAAACGGTTAAATTTAACATGTTAATCATGTACAATAAATTTGGTCTGCGAAGTTGGTAACTTGTGGAAATTATGGACGTTTGGCTAATAAGCTTTCAACTTGCGTATTGGACTTAGCAAACTGAAATTAGCAGCCGATCCATGCAGGCCGCACAGTGCTCTGCATTGTTTGGGCTCTGGATGCAAGACCAACAAGTGACGTCACGGCGCCGCACAGTGGTGCAGCAAAAACATCGCAGGCGGCTTATAACAAGAGCAAACTCTAACTCGCATTGCATATTGTTAAGGAAGTTCCATTTTAAGTTAAAAATAACGTTTCGTCGATTATGCCGTTACAGTTTTATAGAAATGTAACATTCGTGGCACAATAAAATTTAAGTAGAGTTTATAAATATTTTGAGCTACTACCTTACTTTCATACTTCGTTAAAAATATGATTTATGTTATATTTTATAAAAAAAATAAGCTCCATACACGATTTACAGCATAAACATATATTTTAAGTATTAATTAAACACGACTGAGATCAATAATGTTGTAACAAATTTATTTGTATTGAATGTTACGAGCAACGTCCGTTTGGCTGCCTTGTTCAAGAAACGGAAATTAAATTTTTAAATTTAACGGTCGTTATAGATTAAAATAAATTATTTTCAGCTTTTGTACAAACGAAATTAATCGTTTTTATTTGCACCTTCTTTGCGTTATTTATTAATTAATTTAAGCAATAAAAATTCGTTATTTAAATATAATTGATACGTATTATCAATACAAATTATTTTAGACCAAACTGAAATAAGTTCATGTGTGTATATTCAGTTTTGAAATTACTTTATGATAAAACATAAAATTTCAAGTTGGTTAGATATAGACGACAAACATAGTAGTTGGACCGGACTCGCTGACATATTGGTTTAAATTAACTGAAATTTTCTCCCATGCTTTTCCTGTATTGGATTCCCATCCCCAAATTCGGATTAATGGTTTGGCTGACACTCGCTTGCATCAGGCTCATTTCCCGACCGGAAAAGGATACACAGCGCTTTATAACTTTAGCGGTGATATGTTATAACGTAAATTTATATACTTTACTATGAAATTTATTTGTACCCTTTAGTGGAATATCAATAATTGTACTCCCAGAATACGAGGGCATTTTTAAAGTTTGAATAAACACCCGCAAGCCACAGAGCTCATTTTTTAATTGTCATTTGTCTCATATGTAAATGTAAATAAGAAATCTACGATTCAAAAATAAAAATATTTAAGTACTGAGTAAAGTTCTATTAATTGAACGTAGAATACGCTAAATAAATCTTCTTTATTGGGTGTAATGATTTGATTCATACGACGATTCCTGGCACTGGGACTGTGTTTTGCGATTACATCAGGCATCTTTAAAATCCCTGAAGACTGTTCCAGTACCGGGACCGAAACGTCGAAAGACTAATCACAACACACAAGAAAGCAGAAAGCGGCTAAAAACACATTTAATTTATAAAAAAAAAAATTGAATTTTTTGAAATTAACCCATAAACCAAGTAATTATACAATAAAATGTTAATTTTAATAGAACGCTTGAATTGTATATAAAACGAACGTCACTGAAATGTATAGGACAAACATATTTTTCTAAATATAATTTTAACTAGAACTTCTAATAGGAGACAACCTAATTTACAATGATCAAAAAATTACTTTATTGGAGTACTTTCACTAACAAGCATAAATGGTTGAAAATATTTAATGTTTTTACCTGTTTTTTAATAATACTTATTAGAGCTAAATCCTCTGTGGTTACGGCAACATCTTTTACGAACTAAGTTTAAGTGAAGGTACAAATTAGACCCGTTGCTTCGCTTTCTAGAAACACGGCGTACCTGGCTTTAAATGGCTGCCTTCTGAAACCGTAGGGTTTAGAAGCCATCTTGCATAATTGGAGCCATCGGCAAGGCAATAAGAGAACTTACAGCCTTTTTGTTGCCTGAAGGTCAGTGAACTGGTTTGAAGCAAACCCTTTAAATTGAAGCATATTTGGAGCATTATTACAGCTTAAAGCTGGATGTGTTTAAACCCGCATAGGCAATATGAGAGATATGACAGTTTTGGTGAAATAAATATTTGATTTCATAATGTAGAAACTGATCGTAGTTTATCCGACATATATGCTGTAAGAAAAGAATAAGCATACAATGCTAAAGCTGCTTTATTATATTTTCGATAAAATATTTGTATGCTTTTGAATAGAGTAATTTCTCTAATATTCAATTTAAAAATCATAGCCTATAACTTTAAAAATTTTCACAAATTTCTATTAAAAATGCTAGAAAATAATTCAATAAAAAAATTTGTATGTACTCATTACAAATATGTGCATATTGGTTATATTTTTAAGAACAAGTAGAGCCAAGAGGTCGACATGGTAATGCACCAGGATTCAATATCCAGATTGAATATTAAATTTTATTTCCATAAAAAACGCATGTTATATCGTTTTATGTTTGCAAAGAAATTCATTTGTAAAATCTATAATAAAAACGTGCTTATGTTTATTTTGATTTATTAAATAAAGAAGTAACGGATAGGTTAAGGGATGTGTGTCTTAAGATCTGGACATGAACATGTATACTAAAGTAAAAGGGGATGGTGCTGAAGTGAGATGAGTGGAAAAGGAGAGGGGAGCGGAGGGAGCCAATTATTTTAAGGGGAGGGGTTGTGTTTTTATTACGCTTTTTTAAAAGTACTTTACGTCGAGGGGAGCGAAAAAAGTTAAATACTGTCATCTCGGAATGGATTTCCATTTTACAGTGTGATTTTTTTTGGTGAATTATACAATTTCCTCTCTTTGTCTGAGTAATGTGAAATATGAAATGCTGATATTGTGAATTTTAACAAAAAATATATTAATGTTATCGTTATCAAACATTTAAAATGAATATACGATATTATGATGTAAATATGACTTATAAATGTAAGGCTAATCGAATTCTTAATATCAATATATCTTCATATATTTACACACACACACACACACACACACACACACACACATATATATATATATATATATATATATATATATATATATATATATATATATATATATATATATATATATATATATATTTACGCAAGCAATAATGCTTCGTTATGTTTTAAATTAATTAATCAAATTCGTCGTCACGTTGGTTCAATTTTGCTTGCAATCTTTTTATCTTCTATCATAAAAACATCTAGAATTTTCTAAAATGTCTTCTTGATTTTTAATAAATTAAAAATAAACACGGTGCGCAGAAATAAAGCAAATGACTAAATCGCAGTTATTAAATTCTCAAAAAAAAAAAAAAACAGGTGAGTGGGCAATTAGGATTTTTTTGAATACCTTTATAGCGCCAAGTACGTGTATAATTCCTTGAAAAATTCTCTTACCTACAATCGGGTTCTCTCAAGGGTGTGGAATAAAATGGCCAGCATCCGAGAGTGTTCGGCATTTTTGGCTTTTTTCGGTTCTTTTGATATGCCCTCACCCTCTGGGGAGGCTTTGATCTCGCGAGGCCTACAAAAAACACCCCCTAATTTGTAACAGCCCTTCCGGTAGAATTAGTCCGAGTTTGGGACAGCCCCAGAGCTGGACAGCTTCCGGACCCATTTTCATACTTGGATATGCTCGTGGAAATACTAATGTCGTGTCACTGCATTGTAAACTCGGATATTATTATATTCGTTTCCCTGTAACTAAAATATTCATGTTATTTACACGTATTTAAATTGAATACAACTACAGAGAAAATAAGTAAATAACTGATCTTGTAAGACATTTTAAATGATATTTTAATTGTACACAGTGAAAAGTTTACATCTATAATGCTGAATGTTAATATTAAATTCTCAAAAGGCTGTTTCAGTGTAAGCCAATTTCTAAATAATTTATAATCAACAAAAGCGCCAAGCTTACTAGATTCTAAATTTCTTTGCCGTCTTGCCTGGGGCAGTTGGGTGTAGTTTCGTGGGGGCTGTTCTCTAATCCTGTTTGCAGCCCCGGGTGGTGGGGGATGAAAAGAAATGGCGGGGTGGCCCCTGAGGCCTCCGAGCCGGAGTTATGGCCGCGGCTTTGTGCGAGATAAGTGTGTTGTGCCGTGAACACTATGCTCTGCGGTCACTTGTTTACTGCCGCGAGAGAATGGGAATTGTATTAGTACCTTATTATTTTTATTACATGCATTATTTGTATTTTTAATTTCCACACAAAAAAAAATATTTTAGACCTTAAATAAAATTTGGGTTTTTTTGCTATTGAAATGGAATTTTTTTTGTGTTTTAAAACCTCTCAAATGAAATTTAACTATTATCATACACATAAAAAAATATTATTGAGAAATCAATGGGTAATAATCTGAGATTGATTGTACAGTTGGCTCGTGACGCAGTGATTGGACAGCCCTCGGTCCAATCACTGTCTTGATAGTTAAAATCCTAACTAATGTAATAAGCTACACGTCTAAACGTCAGTTCAAGACTGATTTTTTTTTTTAAATATTTGTCATTCCTTAAAAAATTTATTAATTGGGAGAAATCACTTCATCGATCTTCTCAAAAAATATTTGAGTATGTTGAAAAGTCGGTTGCTCCAAATGCAGTAATTCACTCGATATAAAACTATTTTAACTTTTGATTAAAATACCATCATTACAGATTTATAATGTTCCTTGTATAAAAACCGCTCTCTGTTACAAAAGGTGCCGCCGAGGTCTCTATTGAACAGTATATGGTTTATATCGGACTCGAGGCTCGTAAAAAAGCTCGGTAGACCGACTAATGAAGTCTCGATTGACGTCTTTGTGAACGTTTCAAATTAAAAATGGTAAAAATGATATATGGATCCAGCACAAAGAGTGTTGATTGATTTTGCTAAGTATATTAAGTTCAATAGAGATTAAACCCCTTGTGATAACAATGGAGTCAATTGATTTATAGCTTGATGTACCTAGAAGAGACGTCTCAATTAAACTATTAAATTCACCATTTATGAACAGTAAAACGTTAAACTGTAAAGGTTTTGAGTAAAAGTTATTTTATAAAATTGATTGCATGGCATATCAAAATCAAATCATTCTGAGAACAAGTTATATGAAAGCTTCGTAAATTTAAAATACAATCTTGTTAATTATATGATATTAAATATTATAATAAATAATATACAATTGTTTTTCGAAGCTATTTAAGATAGTATACGAGTATCTGGCATAAACATATATTGAAGATTCTGATTGGGTCTGTCATTGTTATGAAAAAAATGTTGGCCAAGAAAGTCTGGCAGCTTCTGTAAAATAGATTTATTTTTTTGCAATATTAAACAAAAACCATTTGAGTACCTCGCACCAACAACACAGAGATTTTCCTTATATCTTTCTGCCGACCATCGGACTTAAAAGATATCTCACTTCACCCCATCTGAATTTCCACATATATTCCTGTACACCAGTTTCATTAATGTTATTTGAACATTATAACGATCGGTTTATTTGAATCACACACACACAAAATTTATATATTTATATATATATATATATATATTTATAAATATAAATTTATATATCTATATGAAACGACAAAATCATTTGAAAAAGAGTACTGCGGGGTAGCTCTAACCTTTTTCGTATTAAACGCCCTCTCTATTGTCATGGTTTTATTAAAAAACGGTACAAAGTGCCTTTAATAAACAAATTCCGCTCCAAGCAACCCCGAGCGTCTCTGATCTACACAAAAAGGTCCGGAGTCTAGGCTGGTACATATAATGCTACCATAGAATTTAGGAAATTGAAAAATTCAATGGAGCCTGTCGGGTCAGTCTCTGTACAAAGAGGAGCCCGGGGAATCGAACCGGAGCTTCGGGTCTCATTCAGACGGCAGTCATTCATTAGCGCTTGTGATCATTGATTTCCGACACTTATCTTCAAGGACGCCTACTAATTTACTACATTCAAGGACATTTAAACTGTTTTTTAAAACTTAAAAAAAAATTATTTCAAAATACTTTTTTGCTTCTTCGCAGACATGCTGTTATTTTTTTTATAAAATTTATTAATTTGATATAAAAAATATTTTTTTAAATGCAGTTCGCAAGTATTAAGTGAGATGTCATAGTTGCGGTCCGCTGGGACCGAGCCAGCTTTCTTTTTTTCTATTAACTCTCCGAAACTGCTTGAAGCTTGCGGCATCTGACAAATGCATGCACTCGCCCGAGGCGGGAATCTTCACCGCGACGCGCGCCGGCAAATAAAGTAGCGTCATGAAACTATATTCCCAGAACCGGCGTATCAAGTGACCGCAGACTGAAACGAAGGCTTGGGATTGTCAAATAAACGAATGCCAAACCGACAATTGTAAATGGTTTCTTGGGGAAGAGCTCGTCCCTGCAGGCGCGTCACACGCTCAGCACTCATTTGTCTTATGCCTGAATTCGCTTTTCACTCGCCAAAAAGTAATTGCATCGTACAACAGCTGCTTTGTATCCTTGATTTTGTTTTTTTTTTTTGTATGTACATAAGTTGTACACGCAATCTATAAATTGTATTATCTAAGGCAGTGCTTCTCAAAGTGGTCCCTACGGACCCCAGGGGGTCTCTGAACAACGTCAGGGGGTCCACGTAAGGTTTAATATAATATAAAAAAATTGTGACACATTTAATAATGTGGAAGTTAAAATAAATAACAATGAATACATTATTAGCGATTTTTACGTCCTAAGTAAAATATAAATATAGACAGGTGCATAAAATACAAGTTATAACAGGCATCGCGGTGAGTCAGGTAGGTTTATAGAGTCAATACTTGCACCAACTAGTCTATAATATGAATTTACGTAGTTTTTCACCCAGGGTCCAAGTTTTGACTATGAAAGGGGGTCCATGGGCAAGTGTTGACTATGAAAGGGGGTCCGTGGGCAAGTTTTGACTATGAAAAGGGGTCCGGGGGTCAAAAAAGTTTAAGAGCCACTGATCTAAGGCTATAAAGTCATCTCTGTCAAAGCGCACACGTACAGTTATTCTCTACCAAATGGTTGATATATGAAATTATCGAGTTTTAATATCCCGTGTTAAGAGAAACATTTATTCAACTCTTTTTTGCTGATGGTTTGTTTTCATTATATTTATTCCTCGAGTGTGAAACATTCAAGCTCATATAGCGCGAATTATATAACTACACCACTGAGTAAAAGTACGAAACCCAAGGAAAGAAAAAACAAGGAGCAATCGTTCAGAGCAATAGCGGATGTGCCTGACTTGATACGTCTCCGGTATACGGTATACCTTATAAAAGGAAATCCTTTAAAGTACGCGTTATTTACCCGAAAATAAAAAAACTTTTTAAATACTAAACAATTGAAAAAACTAATTAAAAATTATTTTAACCCAAAATAATGATTGGCCAAAAGGCGTGAAACCTCCTGAATCACGAAGTAGTTGAGCTTCAGAGATCTATTTTGGCTGAACATGCATTCAACATTCATCACACTAATTTACAAAATCAACAAAATATAAATTCATAATATTATCACAACACGAAATAATCATCCAATTTCAACCCTTCAGTCACCATTCACAATCTCGACAGGTAGTATCATTAGGGATGGGTATGTTACATCCGTCGAAGCTCGGAGACGTCTCGCACTACCCTCGCGTGCTTGGGGGTGATTAGAGGTCCCATCCAAGTGAAGCCTTCGCCCTCACGGGGATTTGCTGCATGCGATTGATAATGTAAGAAGTATAGATATAGCTAGTGTATTATATTAAGTTCCGAGTATTAATTTTTTTAAGGTTATATCCAAAAATACCATATAATAATTTTGATACATAGTCATAAGCCTCATAGATTTTTACATTGAGAAGTACGAAACTAAAATCAAAATTATCTTTATATAATAAATAGGTCTAATATTTTTATTAAAAACCACACTAATCACTAAATTATGTAGAGTATATCTAAATAAAAATATTTTTTTCATTAATTTATTTGATTAGGACATCCATATTTCACGTGTTCTTAAGTATTGGCAGCCGCTGAAATCAGGGCTTAATATTGCGTTTTATTTGAAGTTTCCGACGTTTTGGTCCCGATACCAGGACAAATCTCTGGATAATCGGGACCATAACCCAGCGTAGTACCCATAACAATTCTGATGTATTTATATAACATCCACGCGAATGCGTAATTTGTCTTGAAACTGCACAAGAGACTGAATGTTTGAATGTTTCGGAATGGTTCATTACTTGTATGGACCGCGCGCCACTATTTATGTATTAAAAAAAGTTTAGAGTAATTTTATTGGATTAGGCTCCGTCCATACTTGGGACATCAATCTCTGCGAGTTTGAACTTTAAAGAATGCTGCATCATCCACCCGTAACAAAGCAAACAGAGCACTCGAGCGGCGCGCGCGGAAGAGAGACGACTCCGCATTAAAATAACATGTCATAGTCTCAACTACCCGTTTAAAAAAAGTGTCACGGACATTTCTCAAGCCGCAGTGAGGCCCGTTTGTCCACCGGTGAAAAATCCCGACAATGTCCGGACAGTTTGTATTAAAAATTTATATTCAAAATTACTGCTAAAAATATAGAAAAGGGCTTAAAATTTTCCGGACAAAAACCCCGATATTTAAAAAAAAATATTGACGCAATAATTATTGACGCAAAAGTATATATACATTAATTAATTTTCAATGTCTATGTAGCTGTCACGAAATGTACTTTTTTTTTTCATAAGCAATATCCTTTTTATTTTATATTCAAGAGTATCCACGTACAGTTGATTTGTATGGAATGTAGATGTTTCTGTTTTGCTATTATATATTAACTAGAAATGTTGCCCGTCACAGAATGACGTTTTCGGAGGCATTTTGAGTTATTAATGATGTGATTATTAGTTTCTAACGCAATTTCGATAAAAAAATAAAATTGGTACTTTTGTCAAGCTGACATAAAGTGAAAAATTCTAAGAAGCATCAAAATTTGTTTTTTTGTAAAATTTGAAATTCTCGCGTTGAACAATAAAATCCTATAATTCGTACATATTAAAACTCGCTAAAGCATATTTTATGGTTTTATTAGATTAGTTTATGAATAAAAATATTATCCTATCGTCTTGAAATTCGGCACATAGCTGCGGAAAAATTTACTAAACTTACGTGCAAAAAATCAGCGTTGTATATTTTAAGATATTAGAAAACCAAAAAATGAAACATACACACACACAATGGATATTATTATAGTAGATTCTGCGTCGTAAAATAATATGGAGTCTTTTTGGGTTTTGAATTTATTGAAAATACATATTTTGTCGGGATATTGATTAGTAATACGTCGATTGTCGGGTAAATGCCCCCCGCCCTAGAGTGCAGCCGCTCTGTCGATGGGCACAACTTTGACGGTTTCTTGTAGCATTTAGCCTCCGGTTCGCTCCGACTGGCTCGATTCAAAACCGGTTCGTGCTCTAATCTCCGGAGACAATCAATTGGGGATAAGATGGGGCGATCGGAGATAGCAGGAGTGTCGCCCGAACCGCTTGCCCTCTGTTTACTTGTAGGGATTTTCGGTATGTAGGGGTATTCGATAATATTTAGGCTATCTGCATTTGTTTCCTAATCTGATGTACATTTTTGTAATTGTTTCTTAATTAAGAGTTTCTCTTTCATTATTATGTTGATATCGAAAAAAAATAACTGAGTATATTTTTGTCAAAAAAATCAAATTAAACATACACATTTAACGGTACAAGTACAGTAGTTAAAAAGTACAACCTTGAACTTTTTACAGTATGGATTAGATAAAATATGTATAATACAATAAGCTTTCTTGCTACATTTTTAAAAATATATATTTACAACAAGTATCTTAAATACCGCTAATATAATAAACATGACTTTTAAAGAATTGAAAAAATAAATATAATCACTTTATCTATCTTTAATTTTGCAAATTATAAAAAATACTTTTGTCTGAGTAAACTTAAGCGCGGAATATTATTAAATATTTCATATACAAGCTGTTCATAAGTTTTAACTTCATTATAAGGTAAGATTTATTCATTCTCATAGTTCGCTTAAAAGTTGGTTCAAAAGAATAATGAGCCGCGATGTTTACAAGTATATTTAAAAATGTTCTACAAGCCGTAATAATCCTAATGATTGAGTAACTCGTAACGCAAAACACAACCTGTTACTAAATACTTGTTTTAAAATGCTTAGCATTTTAAACACTCGAAACTGTTAACGTGAGTTTTTGTTTCGTTAAAACACCGCTTGGGAGAAGCAGTTTTGCAAAATGCTTTTAGCGATTTCTTTTTATATCAGTAAACTAGTTAAGATTATTTTGTTTATTTATAAAAAAAAACATTTATGTGGTATTGCGCGTCTTTAAAATATCAAAAAAATTGACATACTTCAATCATTAACTTTTCATGGTCGTAGATATTTTTATGTTTTATTATAACTAGGGAGGGAGATGGCTTAACTTATAATGATATTAATACTACATAAAAAAATAAGCATTAAAAATACGTAAAAAGTTTTCACGCGACTTTGCTGCCACAATATAACAGATTCGACATAAAATAATATATAAGAATTTTATATTTTTAGGAAAAATATAAAATTTCAGCCTTAGGCCTGGGAAAGCATTTTCAAGTTCATTTTTTTTGTTTCGTTAAACCTTAGTTATTAAATATGTTATTCACCTTATATTACATATGAAATTCATTATAAATAAAAAAAATTCCAGCTTTACGGTTTATTATTATTCAAGCAATATAGATACTTTTTTGGGTTTTATTAATATTGGATGAACGATTACTCAGTAAAAAATAAAATTGTCTTAAAATTCATTTACGAAATAAAAAAGCTTGCTAGATTAAAATTTATATCTACAACACACCGAAATTCGAAAATTGTTCTTTATATAATACTAAAAATTGAGAATCACTAAAAACTAATATTAAAAAAAAAAAAAAAAAAAATTAAGCTAACCAAATTGAATGCGCTCGTAGCCATTTGGCTATTTTAATTGGTTGATAAATTTCAATGTTGCTACTGATTTTATGGGCGCTGAACGGTGCTCTGCGCTGGGAGCACACTCTTCACGCTCATCACACTCTTCACAGTCTTCACACTCTTCACACTCTTCACACTCTTCACACTCTTCACACTCTGTCCCGATGGCGGAGTGTCCTCAGCCCCGAGCCGCGGCCACTGCGGTTTTGGGTTCGGCAGGAGGTCTCGGTACCGTTGGAGGCAAATAAATAAAATACCTGAACGTGCCACAATTTCGCACAACCTAGAATATACCCCGCCAACTCAATGGACTCAAACGTGAATTCACTGAAAAAATAATCACAGATCCGTTTTCTGTGTCTCAAATATTTACTGAGTATTAAATAATATTAGCTTGGGGGCTTGATTTGATTTTCCGTCGCGATACTAAAACCATCTTTAAGGAACATGATTTTTCCTAAAGATAGCTCAGTGGCCCATTTTGGTTTTTTTGGTAGCACTTGCACAATGTATTTTTTGATAAGGATAAAAATGTTTTTATTTAATGCGTTGTTTACTGTAAAATTAAATACAATTGTGAAGTCAAAATGTAATTATAGATCTTTATGTGTGTTTTAATAATGAATATTAATATCTGACCCACCCTATATTCAAAAAATCTTTTCGGATTTATTTCACATGAAAAAATAAACTTTTTCAGAATTATTGATTTTTTGAAGTGTTTGGCAATGAATAAGATGTAAATAGAATGGTTTGTTGGCAGGGTATAGTACCATTTGAATTTGTGTTTATAATACGAATCGCAAAAAGTCAAAGAGGCCCGCGGCTGCCGCACTCGGTCGAGTGGTGATAATCGCTCCATTGTGGAGGAGCCCGGGTTCGAGCCACAACATGTCTATCGAGTAACGGGCCCACTTCACGCTCGGACGCCGCCAGCCTTACTGTTATATCAAAACTGAAATAATAATCCACCAAAACTTTTAATAAATCCAGTTTAACACTTTAAATTGAACAAATACACAGCATTTAGAGCACTGATTCCTAAAGTGATCAATATCGACCCCGGGGGTCGATTTCGCCCTGCAAGCGGTCGATGACAGCGAAAAATTAAATTGTAAATGAAACAAATTGCATTGAATTGACGTTTTAAAACATGTTTATTCAAGTCAATCTGTTGATAAATGTTAAAGTTATTCAATGTTTACATACCGACATCAAATATGGCGCACCCTGTATTCTAAATTTTTTGTTTTTAAATCCTCTGTACAGTTAACCCTATGAAAGTGAGTTGATCTATATAAGTTGTCAAAAATACGTTTGAAGTTGATGAATTGGTAAAAATTTAATATTGGCTAGGCAGGGGGTCGACGAAAAACAGGAAAACCCGACAAGGGGTCGACGGGACTAAATAGTTTGGGAACCTGTGATTTAGAGGATTGCGAACAATCGTCAGACTTAAGAAGTTTTTAAATAAGAAAGTGTTCTCAAAGCTATGATAATTCAAAATTTATTTGTGACAACATTATAATTTATTCTTGTTAACAATATTGAAACCAATAAGCTGATATCAAATACGTTTATCTCCTTCTGGCACTGAGATTATAAAATACTTTCGGGGCTATCGTTTTTGCGTTATACTTTCCTCAGCAGATATTCAAAAAAGTATCCATTTGACTTGGCATATTTGCTAAAAATGTATTACTTTTAATTGATTATAAGAATGACTCAATCTCGAGTGATATAATTTTACACAGTTAAATACATACTTTTGGAATGGATAAATACAATGTAGAATATAACTTTCAGAAGTCTTTTTTATGGTTTTTATGTTAATATGATTTAATGGAAATTTTTCATTCAATAACTTTTCCCTGATAAACCTTTTAAAAGTCAATCTTGGAATTCTCCATAATCGTGCAAGATGAAAGGCTTCAAACTAATTTTTAATCTTGCCTTCGGTGTATGCGCGAGGGACGCCCGGAGAGTTCCACGAAATTCACTCAGAAAAACCCCCGCGGTTGCGTAAAGTCGCGTTTTTGGAGCCGCGACGAGTGATCTGGAAATTAAATATGTTTTTACCAAAAATTCTGGCGCCACTGAACCTCAAGAGTGAATCAAGCCTTGTTCCGTTAGTCGTCGTACCAATGTAAATAAATAAACCGAAGGTACGTTGACGTACTAATATTTTTTCTGCGAATTCATATGATGTGATCCAGTCATCATCTCTTTGTTAGTGAAAAATTATATTATAACTTCTATGGTAGTTTTAGGATGAAATAAAAATATATTTCAATTAAATTAAATATGACTTTTGCTATCTTAAATCACTAGGGTTTAGTATAATATTATTGCCTGTAAAAATAAAACAATAAAGTTGTATTTTTTCTATGTTTGAACAAAACAACAAACATTGCAACCATTATTACATCTAATTTGATTATAATAAAAATCGTGTTGTTAGTTGATTAATTCATTTAATTATTATCCATACAATTATACAATCAAATTGATCGATTATTGCGATTTGAAAACGAACATAGAATTGTAGACTGAAGTAAGAAGTAGAAGAAAGAAACCTTTTAAAAGTATAAGAACTACTATAATATTGTGTGTGGAGGTATAATAGGTAATAAAGTACACATTTAATATTTTTTACAGAGAGTACTTGGTGGAATTCCATGTTGGTGATTTTCACGTTGGCAATATCAAACAGAGTGATAATGTCACCGTGGAAAGATTGGCGAAACCGGTCACAAATAAAATACGAACATGTGGGGATAATCACTCAAGTATTTTATACAAAAAAATATTATAATAAAGTACAAAACAAAATGAAACCCTTTTACAACATAACACGTAACACGTAAGTTCATTTTAAAAGTACCCACGAGCATAACGGTGCACCTTGTGCGAGATGTCTGCCGAATCGATACAAGTTTTTTGCAATATTTCACTCCCGAATGAAGTTGTTTCCGACTGTTAAATGCGACCTTTTGATGGCGTCTGCTTGGACAAATAACGCGACTTGCCGATTCGCCGAGGCAGCGTACAGGCATTCCTGCGAAGCTATCGGAATTGAGTAATTTGGCTTCAATGGAAGAATTGGACCGAGTTCACTGTTATTTTTAAGTCATTTTGAAATTCACGGTAGAGTACAATTTAATAAGAAATATCTCTAATAGCTATTTAAAGATGACAAATAGATTAGTGAAGCGAATTCTTCAGTACCTGGTTTTTATTATCAATCCATCATCAGCTGATTCGTCAGTGGCGTGCAATTTACGCAAGTTTTAATGCATTGCAAGTAAAAAAAATCGAGCTGGAAAACTAATCTATAATAATTTAATGAAGAATAATGATTTATGTTACAATTTTTTTCCGTGATAGCTACGACAGACTAATATTGTTTGTAAAATTTTATTATTAAAAATATATGCAAAAATCAAAATATTTTTTATTATGAACGCTTTCGCCTTTTAAGGACTCTAAAGGAGGTCTTGAAAGGCGAAGTAAATTAAATGTTTTTTATCTCCTAGCTGTTTGACTATTAACGTTTTTTGTGACCTTTGATTATAACGTATGTTGGTTTTAACTTAAACTTCTCGACTAGAATACTGGAATCATCTTCAGCGAATTGATTGGTTTTCTAACGATGACCCAAATTCGATGCTTCGGACATGTGAAAAGAAACGCGACTTAACACCCATAGTACAGTTGTAATTTAGTATTACAGAAAGGTAATATGTGCCTTTTTGATATTTATCGTGGTGTATATTTATTTTTTTTGTTTTGGCTCTTTGTAATAGTTTATTAAAAGTACTCCAAGGCGTGTTATGTTTAAAGTTTATCAATTATTTTATTCATGACGTTGATATTTATCATTTTTTCATGGGCTATTTACAAGGCATTAATAAAAAAGAAAATAGAAGGTAAGACCCAAGCCTTCCCGATGTTACCACAAGCGGTCGTATAGAATAAAATTTACATGTAAAATCTATTATCATCTTAAAAAATGCTAGAGCCATGCGGGTCCGCGGTCAATGTTGTGGCCTGAAGATGGAATGGCTTTCATATTTAGGAAACGTTAAATTCATTTCGCCTCCACGGAGCGCTCTTAAAGTTAATTTATTTTAATGTTGAGAGAGAGATAGACCTAGAGCTAAACTATCATGGAAGTCTCTGATCGAAGTCAAACCGATCGTGAAACCAATAGATCGGTGCTTTAATACGAGTAGAGTTTAGATGCTTGGGCATTCTTTGTGGCAGCGTTCGAAAAATCTACGTATTTACGTGGCTCAAACTGACAACACACAAAAATGAATATAAGTTTATTATAAACGTGAATAATATTTCAGTCTTGTGTATTTTCTTATTTAAGTTCAAAATAACGCAAAGTTTATTATGGAATTCATAAAATAAAAAAAAAAACAAATATTCTTACAGGAAATGAATGAATTTCAAACTCACGCCCGTATCATTTTAGCTAAAGATAATATTTATTGACGTTGTCGGTTAAAATGGCTCACAAATATAAAGTGTAAATTCAAGTCCCGACTATGATATTTTAAGATTTTATGTAAAAATTACGATTAATGTTAAGGCACATTTTATTTATTGAAAAAAAAGGATCCTTAAAAGCAAATGACTTTTAAGGAATATATTAGAAGTCGGTTGAATTAGAAGCATTTTTTAGCTGAGTAATTGAAAGCGCAGGTATTTTTTACAATAATCAATCAGACTGTTCATCGCGACCATTCTGTACGATCGCAGGTACTCCAGGTATATTGATTCAAGTAATCCCTAATGTCAGTATTAATTAATACGCGGCCGACTCACCTGAGCAGGTCGGGCGCGTCATTTGTTGCTCTCTTTTGATTGGTTTGAGAACGTCAGTGGTGGCACGAACAGAATGCTATTTATATTAATAAAAAATGGTTTGTTTGCATCTATCATACAATATATTACATTTTATATTTTTACGTTAATTTTCATGTCTTAAAGTTTATTTCAGATATGTCAGTTTTTAATAAAATAAGCCTGCTTTTATATTTATTTTTAGTAAAAAAAATCGATTCTTGATATAGATTTATTTTACACCCAAAACTTTTTTCATAAATCCTATTTCAGTTGTGAGTGAAATTTATTGAAACGCATTTTTCAGTTGTAATTATTTAAAAAAATTGATCCACGACACACTGAATCAATTTGCCACACACTCTTTTTAAACAACACCAAAAAACAGGTTTCTTCAAACTTGGGATAAACTGGGGAGAGGCGAATGTATTCATCAACAAAAATGTTCTTAGCCAAATATGTCTATTAATTTTTTTTTTAAAGAGTTATTTTATAAGATAAGAAGATTTATAAAACGATGCATTGTATGCTATATAATAGACATTTTTTTTATATTTCTATAAACACAATATTTTAATGTGAAATTCGTGAATTTATTGTTCTTATAACAAACATGATTTCTGTCTATTTAAGAAGGGTCTTAATTACCTAACGTAATCAGTGATAACTGAAATAAAAACAAAAATGTACATCAAATATGACGTGTTAATAATATAGAGCTTATTGATTATTATTTAAATCAACAAAAAATAAAAAGCCATAATTTTCGGCATTTCTCGTAATCTATTTTTGTGTTGTTGTAATTTTTTAGTTTCTCCTCAAATATGAAGTTTTACATTCAATATTTTTGACACTTGCTGGAATTTTAAATAAAAGTTATTTTGTAATTTTTTTTTACGTTTTTTTTTGTACTGCGTCTAGTTTTTTTTAAATTTAGTATATAGAAAATAATTAGATTAAAAATGTTGTCGCCGCCACTGCGCCTCGGGGGCAGTGAGCATGCGCGCGGCTTCCATCAGGCAGCCGTCCTGGTGCGGTAAATAAAAGATTTACTCCAACAATGAAAATGGACAGGAAAAAAGGCGTAGGGATCATCCGCGGCGGCGAATCACAACAAGTCAAAAAGGAACTCCCGAGCCGTGTTTGCTCCTCTTACGTTGCCGGTTACGTTTATTGGGGACCTTCATTTATTGTACGCACACCATATCTCCTAATCATTTATGGTGCACACACCATGGGTCTTTTCATACAATTCAACTCACAATATTAAACGCGTTTAAGTTTATACTTAGAAATAAAATAGCAAATACGAATTGTTATAGATAAAATATAGTTTCGTATATACAATAAACTTTATCGAGCTAGACTTTTTTTTCCATATCTGGTGATGCCTGTTTTTACGGCTTTAATGTATTTTAGAATTTTTTTTGTTATTTAATTTAAAACCTTCTCAAAAAGACGAGAGATGATTTCATTAGCTTGAAAATTTTTCAAACGTATGTTCATAATTATATGTGGTCAGCTAAAGTTTGGTTTTGTGATGCATCTTCATGCTGTTAGGTAAACTGCTGATTTCTATATTTACAATATTTCTTCGTTCAACTTGTCGTCCTGGTAAATTAATATGAATTTTACGGAAAATTACAAATATTTTTAAATTATTTTTAGCTTGTTTTTCATACTTGTGGCGCCATTGAAAAAACAACTGACATTTTTACAACGTGTTGATGTATATTTGATACTAAAGTGGTTTCTAATGAGTTTGTTACAAAAATTTAGTTTTCTAGGCCGCGCTGTTATCAAAGCAATTAAAGTAACTGTCATCTTATATGAACGAATAAAACATTCCAAATTACTTCTTATTTGCAACGATATTTTATATTATCAATGCAATAAACATATGTACATAAAGACCTAGCAAAAAAATGTTTAATTCACACGATGGATTTATTTGATTTGTAAAATATTTTGTTTGAAAATACCAACGAGATAAATTCGCAAAACTAGACGCAGTACAAAAAAAAATCTCAAATATTGAATGTAAAACTTCATATTTGAGGAAAAACTAAAAAATTACAACAATTCAAAAAGAGATTACTAGAAAAGCCAAAAATTTTGGCTTTTTATTTTTTGTTGATTTAAATAATAATCAATAAGCTCTATATTATTAACACGTCATATTTGATGTACATTTTTGCTTTTATTACAGTTATCACTGATTAGACAGAAATCATGTTTGTTATAAGAAAAATAAATTCACGAATTTCACATTAAATTATTGTGTTTATTTATCGAAATTCCGAATTCATTACGAGACTTTGTAGACTGAAATTGTATGCAAATTGTTGCGCAAGTTTTCATTAAATTCAATAATAAATAAATTGTTACGTTAAGGTTAGGTTACAATAATTGTATATTTTCTGGTTTGTAGGATTGTATTTCTATCACAAAACAGCACCTACTGAAAATGTAATGAATGTTTGAAAGGTGGCTTTGTATGCTTAGAGATAATGGAGGGCCATCGAATTACCAGACAGTCATAACCACTCTTCACCTTTTTGACTTCAATTTCATTTTATATTCTTATCATTTCTCCGCTGCTGGGACATCATGCGAGATTGAGGAGCGTGAATTTCCGCCGTTATAGCCGAGGCGCGAGGCACTGCCAGGGCTGGACGAATAGGCCCTCGGGGGGCGATAAGCATAATCTTTACTCCTGATCCTCGGGACTTTTTCTGCTCGAGTTTAATTGGATGCCACTGTATTAGGAGAGCAGGAGGTCGCCTGGGCGAAGACTTTGATATGTTAATGTGAATTTTTTTTTTTACAAATTTTGTTTATATATAAATATATTAATTTATATATAGAATCATTGCTTGTGGTTAAAATTATATGTTTAATTATAGTCTCACTGGACTGTAGTCTAATACCGATAATTTTTTGTCAATACTTATAATTATTATCAGTACACAGATCAGCATAATTAATCGAAGCGATAGGTCTAATTTCAATTCCTTGATTTGTTTAAAAAAAATGTTTAAATTGTTTATTTACGTTTTCATCTAATTTATTGTTTTTTTTTTTTTTCAGGTAAGAGAAACTTTTTAAAATATGGACATCAGGTGTTTTGCTGCAATTGGTAAAGTAAAAAAAAAAAAATTTACATTTATGTCTTCTCGCGGTAAAGTTTTTGTCGTTCCTAACAAAATCGTGAAATAAAACAACAAACGGGATTAGGGACCCCGGAGTGTCTGGCGGGGAATAAAGAGCTCCTCGGACTTTTCTGGTTAGATCTCCCCGGAGACCAGAACATAATTAAAGGAACCGGAGAGAGCGAGGCAGTCCACCTGAGCAGAGAACTTTACTAGGAAGGGCCACCACACGGTACAGTTGTAATACAAAAACGTATTAATGTATGGATTAACTTCTCTCCACAATTCAGTAATATGGTATTCTTCAATCTCAGTAATATCAATGGTTACTATAACTTACGGGTATATTTTATAAATTTTTATATATATATATTTTTGGTTTTACAACATCAAAGTCCTGTAGTATATAACTGAAACAAAACTAAAATAAACGGATTGCATGTGAAATGACTGAGAAAATCCGTATTATCCTTGATTTTTTTCGTCGTTTTATTATGTGTAATTTAATTTTAAGCGTATTTCTATCCTGTTAAACCTATACTGCTTTAAAAATTGACTTGCTAAATGTTAAGTATAATTTTTATTTCAATAAAAAATTATATATATTTAGTTTGTGTTCTGTGTGGTCACCCTTCATCACTTGGTATTCCGTGCGGATCTTGTCCGGCAAGAGCCTTTAATTTCTTCCAGAATCATCCGACTTCCCAAAATTTCTGAAATTTAGATTGTCTCCGTGGGATGAAAAATTACCTGAGAAATTAATACATTCCGGGCATTCCTGGAAATACACTTCTACAGGTAATTTTTAAAACGCGTTTTAATGACACACGCTTCGGTCATTAAAAACGTTTGAATTCGGAGATAACGGCGCTTGATATTTTAATTCGAAGTCGTTTCCATAGAATATGTCGATCTATCGATCTTTGATTTATAATACACACTTTTTCTTCTCTTTTCTTACTTATGCGGCTGTGATTAAAAATAAAACGGATAAGCAAATCTTTAACAAGCTGAAAGCTATGTTAATAACACATTATTTTTTTGTTAATTATATTTCTCTTTATATATTTTTAATTATTTTTGTGGGTGCTATAAAACCTGTCAGCTCCTTTTATAAATGAATGTCCGCTTTAACCATGAAACCGCGAAACCTTTTCAAATAAAACAAGATGGTTGGAAAAAATGGACAGAGTGACACTAAAAAACACCATTAAAATTTTACGGATTCTCTTAGGACTATCGTAAAGTTCGTTAGTTTTGACTGCGCCTTCGCTTCCTCTTTTAATTACTCGAATATAAAATACCTAATATAAATGTTTCATTCACAAACATTCTTAATTGGCTTCGAAAAACATTAATGGTGGCAAAGCGTTGCTTTTGAATTAAATTCTAATTAAATACGTTGCTTGTCGAATTTTATAACAGGAATGTAAAACTAACGAGAAGGTATTTTTAATAGTTTATAAAGGCACGGCCATACCGGGAATCGTTTATTTACCTACACGGTTTGAGCAACGCGTCGTATTAATCAAACTCATACCGGGAGGAATCAAATGTTTGGGATTTGTATGCAGATGGCTTAACGGATATCAAAAAGGCATAGAAGCGTTTTAGGTTAAGCCTCAATCGCTAGGTTTTTTTTAATCCATCTCAAAAACTATGAATTCCCCATTTAATGCGCACAAAAATACCCGAGAGTTATTTCTTATAAAAAAATAAACGAACTTTTGAAATGAACGTATCCCGATTAGGAATTTAATTGTACTGTTTAAAATCTTACCAGGGGTGTAGAGATAAATAAGACCTGTTTTTTTTTGGAAATACACGGACAATCGCTCTGAGGTAACAGGAGCTAAGTATGCGATTCGTATGCAGATGGTCCGTGTCATAAGTTGTTTTTAGTAAAACTGATACCGGGAGGCGCATAACGGCGGAGGAGGTAAAAATGTTTAGTGAATATTAAGCGGATTTTTCTCTCGGCCGGGCCGAAATGGAAATCGCATGGGAATCTTATTCTGCACGTACGTATACGTAGGACTCTTTTATAGGCTTTTTCTTGCAAGGAATCTGCGATGGAAATAGTTGAAATAGTCTAGCACGTGGAAGCCGGGGCCGTTAGTATAATTCCGCAGTGTGTTTGCTCCACAGCCGCGGATATGTTTGCCTGTTACAATTCCATAACATGCAGAGACAGCGCATATACCAAGATTGATGTTTTTCATATCAAATTTGTTCTCGCGTAAGTTTTTATTTGATTTAACGGGTTTATTATGCAGCGCCATCAGTTAAAAGAATTTTTCGCCTCAGAAATAAACAAGCGAGTAACTTCGTATTAAAAATGGATGCCAACACAATGCTTACTAAGTAAAACAACTATTTATACAATAAACACTGGATTTGTTTTGTCGGCATTTCCCCATTTGTAAATTTGATTATTAAGAATGATTTCTTGCTTATAGTCAACATTCCTTATCGGTTTTTTTTGCTGAAAATAGCAAGTATTTAAAATCAAGATCTAACGCTGCCGATGAATTAATTATTAATTGACCCTCAAAGTATTTTTAAAAATATATGTTTTAAACGGGAAAAACTTAAAGTTTTAAAGTGGAAACTTAAAGTGGAAGAGTGCGGTAATATAATGTCAAAAAGATAACATACAATGTATTTTTGTTATTAAACAACAGGTAAATCTCATGAAAAATATCTATAAACAAAATACAAACAGCGTAGTTTCAATCGATTAAAAGTTTCATGAGCTAAATTAATGCAGTGCATGCAGAGTTTCATGGCACCTCTTGTCTCCGGCCACCGGGTTGCGCTGGTATTTATGTGACCATTTAGTGGTGTCGGGTCATAATGACGTCATGCATGCAGTCAGTGGACATGCCAGCGGCTCGGACCGCTAATTAACGGCGGCGTGGGAGGTGCTGCCGGACAAGCCTCGTTACTGAAGATTGCGACCCCCGCAGGACCCACCCGTGCAGCCTGCCCACTCTGCGCCTGAAAATGCGTTACTTCAGAAAACACCGCACAGCAGTACTTGCGTCATATTTTTTCAGTATTTATAGCATTAGATTATCAAAACCACATTATATACAAGCCAATTTTTCGTTGAAGGGTTAAATAATCGCAATGCATTTTTAATTGAATATTTTGAGGATTACATTTATTGTTCTTGTATGGGATTTGCTCTAAATGATTTTTTTTATTAAACAAGTAAAACTCCTGATCTTTTTCAGATTTGATTAAATATTACATTCAAACACCCTTAAAGGTATCACAAGCACGGTATTAAATTCCAACTCAGAGTATACTGACAAGTTCATTTTTATTTGAAACGAATCTTACAAAGTATTCCAGCAAACAAAATAAAAAATATTAATGCTCCTTTTAAATATGTAGACATATTTTTTAAATAAATCTACGCTTATATTTCTAAAGGTATTAATCAAACCAAACCTACATTTTTTTACAGTCTGGATGTAGGTTGCGTTACATGAATCCATTTCTTTTCATATAATAATGCAGTATAAATCAGTAGAGAGTTCATTCAATTTCGTATAATTAAATCCGAGACCACAATTACCGCACACAAATCACCTGGATCGCACCTATATCACTCGCCTCTCTCTCCACCGCATTGACAATGGCCCATTCCTCATATATCACGCCACTTCCTCGCCCACGCTTTAAACCAGACACCCTCGTGTCGTAGGCGAAGGCAAAAACCAACAAGCCGCGAGAGACTTAATCGTTTACCACCGTGACAGCCTTCGAGAAACTACAATGTCACACTTAAAATCTCTGCCTCTTCCTTAATTATTCTAATTGAACGTATAAGTATTTCCCTTGTATGTTTTAAGGTAATTATACTAGCTTTAGCGGGCTGGCAGATAATCTGCTTTACAAACTGAGTGTAAATAAAATATTCAAACGTTCTAACTAAGAGAAATACTGTTTTTGTACTTCAATAAAATATATGACTAAAATATTTATCCAGCAAAGTCATTTTGGTTAAACTCTTCAATTTATCGAATATTCCTTGCTTTTCAATAATTTTTTTTTGTGATAATTAATATTTAAAAATAAACACGAATACCTTAGAAATTGCAAACATTTCTGTTTGTGGCCGCTAACTTAGGAGGATCCTTTTTTTTTTACTAGATTGATGCGCTTGAAAAGCCTTTTATTTAGCATGATTATTGTTTTTTTAAAGTTCCTAGTGTTTTTTCATTAGAAATACTTATAGCCTTTTTAATTATTTATCATTTGATTTTTGTGACTATCTATGAACTTGAACATAATTTAACCTATCCTCTCTACTTTGTTAAGCCTATTAAAGCTAAATTTCCGTCTTGATGGTTCTCTTTCTAGTCAATTTTAGTGCGCTGTGAATTCTAAGAAATATGAACCGGCAGTAGAGGCAAACAATCTATTAATTTCCTACTTTAAGGGTCGTTTGCAGTTCTTATTCATACTTACAATTCATCTTTACAGGACTCACAGTACTTCCATATAATGAAGGCGCGTTCTTTGAACCTAAGATCCAGTAGGCAATTTAGCAAACTAAATTTGCGTATATTAAACGTTCATTATTTATTAAAACACCTTGTGGAGTTGAGATGTTTTTTTTTTTACAACAAATTTATTGAAAGATGAATTGTAATCCCACCTATTTTACAGTTTATGACAAATAATGCAAAATACATTTAATTGTTTTACTTCGATTACTATTTAAATGATTTTCCGACAGTGGCACTTATTTGATCATTGTCTCGAGTATACAATCTACGAAATTATTTTAGAAACAAAGTTAATCCTAGCCAAAATTAAACCAGTACTGCCTGAAATTCTAAAAATATTATTTTAGTTCCCTATTAAATTTATATACCTTGATATCAGCAACACACTCGTTTGATTTGCACTACTAAATATTTTAATAGCAAATTGTCACGTATCGAGAACATGTATTTTTTTCATAAACATTCAATTCTAGATAGTTCAATCGTTTTTACCTGTAAGCACTTTTGCCTTTCAAGATAAATTAAATAAATTTCGAATTAAACCAGATTTATTTTGTTGGTATGTACACGTGATTGCAGAGCCTTCGAGATCGTGGTTTTGTTTTCCCGGTAGAAAGTGTTGCTCCGTCTTAACCTCGGCTGCCTGGCCCTGCTAACCTCTCCCGCTGATGTTCTTAGTTGCTAATTAAAAATACACGATCGTCGTGTTGGTCTGCTTATTTCAGTTCATTAAATCCGTGCGAAAGGTCCGATTCATTTATAAGCTTTCTCTACTTCACAGTCTTATTTATATTCAGCGTTTTAGGTAGTCGATTCACACACGAAACGAAGAAATTTTTTTGAATAATTTTACGTAGGTATTAGTTTCTCAAATGACGAGCACCGCTCCAGGGTGCCAACTTGGTAAACTGGGATTGAAACGTCGGAGTCCAGAAAACTTTAAGCAGCTTTACATTCAAGAAACCAAATCAACTCGTTGAATAATTTGAGCCCACACCTCTTTGGCTATCGCGGCCGTTGCTAATTTCGATTTATCAAAGGTTGTGTTTTGCTTGCATTTTTTTGGCATCATAGTAATTCCGATTAAATATAATTAATAGCATTTACTTTAATAACTATCTAAACATCCTTGCAATAAATCTTTTTTAATAGTTATTAAATACAAATAAGCGAACTATTTTAATTGATTTCCAATATGATTGATCTTCATCACAGCGGCGTGGCGTGTTCGGAGTCCATCACGAGGAGGACGATGATTAAGCCGTTAAGATCGTCAACAACATGGCCGACGATTTATCACCGCCATTATTATTTTATGCAATAAAACGTGGGAACGAGTTGCGATTGATTCCGGCATTGTGCCTCGTCCGCCATCTTGTAGAATTTAAGATAATCAAAAAAGTTTCAATCAAACATTTTTTGCTAAGATTTAATTTTTACACGAAAATGTATTTTGATGGATATATATTCTTTTTAATTAACCTAACCTTAATTCTAAGTATTTTGCACTGAAATTCTAAAAACAATGAATTTTCTAAAAAAAACATATATCTATTTTTATAACTCTTATCTTGAAAGTAGAACTAATTTTGCATTAATAAAATCAATTTATATGATTATATTTAATGGTACGCTTAAATAAAATAAAATTATGCAAAATACGACTTTTACATACATATATAAATACAAATTCATCGATTTGATTTTTGTCCTCACAGGTGAATCCCAAACTAATGTTTTTGGGCTCACATAAGTGCTAATTGAAACATTTTTTTGAAAGTGACCTGTTTTGATAAGCTATGACAAAAAATATTTTTATAAAAAATGCACGGCGGTCCACATAAACAAATATAAGAAAATCACACGTTTAATATTAAATATTTCTTCTAAAAAAAAAAAAAAACTGTAAAAAAAATGCATCAGGAGTTGGAGAGCACGATGGGGTAGGAAGATACGGAGCCGAGGCGATAATATGCAAACTTTCCTGAGCAAGGAGGTAGCTGCGAGTCCATTGTGGACTCCCAGCTTTTATGTGTATCATTTTCCGCAACGGTATCCATTTATTCCAGTATTTATTCCGGCATCCAGTATTTGGATTGGACGTCACGTGACCTCCTCCAGGCGAATTCCCCCTGCTCTATTTCCGGAGCTCCTCACCTAAATTTTCAATACGTCAAGTGGTAAGTCTATCAAGACTTCAGATCGCTTAGATAAAAACAAAAATAATTATTACTAGAAAGCATTTTTTTTGAACGCCCCATTTTACGTATTTGACTTATAAGTCGTTTAGCAACGCTTATAACGACCAATCAAAAGAGAGATCTGAAGTCTCCGTTCGTTTACAGACCTATTCAATTGTTTAAAACAATGCGAAATCCCACCCTCATTTCTCGACAGACGGCCGGGACACTTATCACATTGCACCAATACTCGCGTGCGCAGGATTACCTTATGTGCGAAGCCGTACGACAGAGTGCGGTGCCTCGCGAGTATGCGTGGCATGCACGCATTGTCTGTATACAGCCGAGAGCGCGTGTGAGTGAGACAGATTTTTAATATCGGGGGAAATTTCGTTCAGTGCCACGTCAAGATGGCCGACACGAGATATGGCGGCTTGCATTATGAACTTCCTACAAAGAGTTCTTACAAACAATACGTATATGATGTTTGAATAAAAGAAAAAAAAAGTTTATTTATAAAAAAAGAGTGGAGTGAGAATTATTATTCAAAATGTACGTTTGAGTGAAGTCATGAATTAATTTATGCTCTCTGTTTCGGTTATATATATCATATACATATGTCGATTTTTTGATTAAACGTCAATCAGATTCGTATTTATTACCCATTACGGGTTTATTATATTATTACTAATATGATTAGGCACATTAGTTCATACATAGAAGATGATTCAAAAAAACTCTCAGTCTTGGCTAAACTAATAGATTTTAAAAATAATGTCCAGATGGGACTAAAATCGCTTCACTTGTTACTTTGTTCAAAAGGTCCAGTGCTGGCAAATCACTAAATATTGGTTGGCCTGGGCACATTGGTTCATATGTAGAGTATGATTGTTAAAAATTCTCGATAAACGGAAGTTATTCGTTAGTACAAGGGTTAGTACACCGGCCATGTAAGCCAGGGGATGTGGATTCAAATCCCACACAAATCACGATGATATTTTTCTGAGAGTTTCTTTAAATCATCTTCTATGTATGAACTAATATGCCTAATCATATTAGTAATTATATATATCACATGTTGTTGTAGGTTTTTGCAGATATTATTTTGTTTCTTGGGTTGTGCTTAGTTAAGCTGCTTTGAAATAATCAACCCGCCGATGTTTCGGTCCTTGTGCTGCGACCATTTTCAAGGATTTTAAATCCGTCAGAGGATTTAAAATATCAAGCAGCTCAACACCTATAAACCAAATCATCAGATATCACAGTTATAAAAAATAATCTTATTTCATATAAAACGTAGCAAAAAATATATTCCCATGTAGAAATGTTTAAAAATGAAGTTTTAATACATACCCATCCATGCAATGCTTGAAATTCTAAAAATTGTCACCAGAAAATATTCTTAATTAATCATCATGTTATTGTAATAGTAGCTGCATTAATCATACAATGTAATTTAATATATGAGAAAACAACTTCTTAGATATACAAAAGAATTGATAAGATATTAAGTTATTAATAATTTTAATGCACCTGCGTGTTTGGGAAAATTTATTCTGTTAACATCTTCTTTGTTTCGAATTTCATATAAAGCTATTTTCTAACTTGGCTATAGAATCGAATCATAAGAAGATACACGCTTGTGTACACGCAGGCCACTTGCTTGTCCAGGGCACGGTCGGAACTCCTATCTGGGAAGGTGCGTGCTTGTAAAAGATAATTTGGTTAACAAAAAAATTAAATTACGAGAAAATATACAAATTTGATGTTAATTTGCTCAGTCCGCCGGCAGTGTCACGAGATCTTTTCTTTGTCTTTTAAATTTGTTTGCTTTTCGGCAATTTTGTATCATTGTGTTTTTAGATATCCGTAATATATGTGTTTTGAAAATCTCATTGTCTTTGAAGCCATTTGGACAAGTTTTTTTTATTGAATTTATCAAATTGACCAAAGTTGTAACGGAGTAAACGAAGTTGCGTTTGAACATAATCTTAACAAAAACTTCATCCTTAAAGAAGTAAGTGTTATTTGTAAGTTCTATTTTGGACACGCCATGCTATTGCGTATAAGTAAACTGCACGGTCTATCTATCTAGTAATCAGTTATATTGATACTTAAAGATTATATTTTATTTTACATTTTGCCTTTCGGTTTCATGAACAAGAAAATAAATCCGTATACAACTGCTTAGTTGAAATAATTTCGAAGGTATATTATTTCCCCACGGAGTTATTGCGTATATATAATTTAATTAGAAAATATCATTTGATATGCATTTCAAACAAAGCGACGCATTCGCCTATTATTACTTCCATTGTCACAGATGACACGACTCGGAATGCGCGTAGGCTTTGCTATGACAAAATATTCAATTGTACGACACGTGGATAGGCAATTAGCCACGTGGCCGAGCTGTCAGGCTTCGTCTGCGGTTGAAAAAGCCGAGGCAAATCGTCTTCATTGTTAACCCACAGACGCCGCGTGGCGAGAAAGGAATATCATAACGGAAATGCTCTGAAAGATCACATCACTTTTTGATACAAGTATAGTGACGCAATAATGAGTTTCAGGTGAAAAATATATTTATAATTATTTTAGTTTGCAAGTTGCCAGGGGCTTTGTATTATCGTGTGTATGGATTCACAATATATATTTCAGTCATTTTTGTGGAGTGTGGTGAGTCTGATATAAAGGCCAGCAGTTTTTGAGTAAACTAAAAGATTGGCCAACCTTAGTCTAACTCCTGGCATCTCTGAGCAATCCCCAAGTAAACTCAGCCGAGCAGCTCTGTGCGAGGAGTGACCATCCATTGTGCTCCACGCGGGACAATTATTTAATTCCCGAATGTCGAAACGCGAGGCATTGTTCAGCGGTTAGTACGAAGGAATCCGTGTAAATCGTGCCAGGTAAGCCGACTAGGGTATCGATCAAGCTTATGAAGAATACCTCCTCGGCTTAGCTACTATCCGGGTAGTGCAAATGTAAACGCAATTGTTTTAAATCACATGTAAAAAAATCCACAATATGCTGTTTTATTTTGCTCAAATGACTAGGAGTTGACGATATTTTTTTGTTTGTGTAGGTATGCTAACCAGAGTTCAAAAAATACCTAGTTAGTTTAGCTGCTATCCGGGCGGTGCAAATGTAAACGTAATTATTTTATATAACCCAACATAAACAGGATGATTCAAAACTGGTTGAAGGCTTTCAATTTTTTTTTTCTTAAAACAAAATTAATATATATGAAAAATACCAAAATCTATCTAATATTTGTCATCATTTTAGTAAAATAGGTACGGGTTTTTCCTTTAACACTTAATATAATAGTGCTCCGTGCCGTCGTGTCACTGTAGCCGGTGACTAGCGGTGAGTGTTAAAACTTTTAAACGAGGGTTTTATTGCAGTAGAGTAAAAAAAACACATTCATTAAAAATATTTTTTTCTAAGATATAAACTTATAGTTATTTTACGTATTTAAACGTATAATTTCCTTTCTTCCACCTATAATCATATGCAACATTGCGTACAAGAACTACGAAGTTCTCATGCAAGTATGTGGCTAGGTGAATTCAATGCGCGAACTGCATGATGGACAACGTACAGAGGTCAAAGCAGAGGTTAATTGTGAGCTTAGTTGCTACCAGCTCGATTCACTGTACACTTTACAACATATTATAGCCATAACTGTTTTGGCTTGTATGGGAATGTTCTCTGATATGCTTTGTACTGAAGAAATAACTTCTAATACTTTATTTAAATCAATATTAATTATATAATACTACGCTAGAGCACAAGCATTTATGTTTTTGGTCGTTTATGCCTTTTGAGGGCTTCTTAAAAACGAGGAGCTCTTGATAGATGCGCTTACAAACAAACAAAAAAACCATTACCTCCGGGCTGTTTATATTTGTTGTTTAAAAATTACAAAGTAGTAAATGATTTGAGAGATATTCTCTGGCTTTGCATTGAAAAAAATAAAAACGGACCGACAGTCTCTATTAATAAAATAAAAACCCCCAGAAGAGCAAAGGCGCTCACAAAAAAAATGTTTGTTAACTTCTTGGCGTTTAGTAATTAGTATTTGTTGTTTAAATTTTTTTTAGTTTTAAGTAATTTGAATATCAGGCTTTGAAAAAAAATAAATGCAACGATTGTGTCCATAAATACAGTTTACCGGTTTGGATTGGAGTACGTAAGACTACAGAACTGACGGGTGAAATTAGGGAGTAGAGTAATACCCCGCTTTAAGCGACCCCGTCATTCGCGGTTTCACTTTAACGCGAATTTCAAATTTCGCGTTAAAATGCCTCGCATTACGCGAATTTCTTATTTTAAGAATGTGTATGAACATAATGTAGTCATTGTCGGGTGTTATGAACGTATTTTACAAGAACGTAAAAGAAACGCTACCCAAATGACAATACTCGTAGATGTATTTTTTAGTAAAAATAAAATGTAATACTGCATAAAGTTTTGACTATGTATGTATTTAATCGTAAACCCCGATATACGCGAATTTCACTGAACGCGATTTTTTCCGGAACGTATCCCTCGCGTAAAGCGCGGTATTACTGTAGTCCCTTAGCCCAATATTTGTTGTTTAAAGTTGTCTATGACGATGGTGTCTATAAATAAATTGAATAAATACAACTTACAGGTTTACGTTGGCGTACGTAAGTCATCTAGTTTGCATAAAAACTGCAAGATGCTTTATCAAAAAGCCATCAGAGTACCGCTAGCCCTAACCGCGGCTGTCTCGGGCCGTGTCATTAGACCCGCCCGCGGCGTCCAGTTCCTGCGAAGCTGAGACAATCGTAAACTCCAGCCGTTGACATAGACCTCTTTACTGCTCGTACCAGCTTCTCAAACGGTGGTTCGCAATCACCGCCTGCCTGGCTTTCGAGCGATCACTTCACACGGGAAACGGCGAGAAAAAACCTCGATTCGAATCGGCACCACTATTTCGACTTTCGGCGCTGCAACTGCCCAAGAATTTGAATCGATAATAGCTGCTAGAAAAATATTTGGTACTTGTTTTTTATCCGACCACCAAAAAACTTGTACCTAACCTAACACAACGAATCGAAACGAATCATGGAAATCTGCAATGAACGAAATAATCGCCTCAACGGGACTCATCGTCATATGATAGATTCTTATCTCTGCGAGTACATGTACAACACGTACAATTTGGTGGTTGAATAAAAAACAAGTACCAAGTATTTTATAAAACAGACTGAAAATTTGATGAAATAGTAAAAAGCTTAAAACAAATTGAGAGTCTTAAATAAATATTAAAAATATATATATACACAAATGTCGCTTAGTGGAATTGTGTCTCTAGCTTTTAACAATCAGGTTCATTCTATTATAAGTATCTCTATTCCAGGAAATAATATTATCAATATTATCAAAAATAACTAAAACCGTATTTATAGATACACAACACGAAAATCAAAGCCATAATACAGATTTCGCAATAGAGTCAAATTTGAATTCTAGATTTTACTGCCTTAACTGAAATATGTACGTTTTCAGCACTATCAGTCGCAAAACCTCTGCTTCTCGCAACAATGTTCACTTCCCGCGACTTCATGACTGATGCGGTCTTGCAACGGATTAAAGTTCAGGCAAATATAATTCGCACCTCCATAACGAGACAGTACCTGCCGCAGTCACTCGCTGAGCGCCCCTCGGGCAATTATTTATTTATCGCTGTGTGTATTTGAACAACCTCACCAAAGAGAAACACTCGCTTTACTCTTTTTAAACAACAAATATGACTTGTCATCAATAGGCGAGGAGATCACGAAATTTTGTCAGTGAGTACTTTCGCCTTTCGAGGTCTTCTTCAGACTAATAAAAAGAAGACATTTGCTAGAACATCTTTTTTAGCACAAATAAGCCATTGAATATCACCTTGTAACTAGTCTGAAAAATACTTCAATCCAGTCCATATATATATAAATAATTGAAAAACTGTACGTAGGCTCGTGATATACATTTTTCAATGGATAATAATTCATAAAGATTTTTCTCAATGTTTAATTATACCGTTGAGACAATATTGATAACGCGACTAATTATTTTTTTCTCACAGCTTTGTCTGAAGCTATTACCATCGTTAGCGAAGTGTAAATGCTATTAAAGTAATCACTTGTCTATTATTATAATTGCCTATTATGTTTTTCATGAATGGATTCTATTCCAAATACCTCCATCTTAATGCATCACACCAGATCTGTACTAACGGCTTCTGCACACTGGTATCTTTTTAATAAGAAATTTATTTCTTTTAATATTATATTTATATTTATTTACTATTTTTAGCACTGTCTTCCAACTTGTAAGTTATTGTAAATAAATTGTTGAATAAAAACAAAACAGTGCTACACACGTCATAATACTTAATTATGATATTGTTTGTGTAGTTGCGTAAGTATGTTTTCGGCATTTGGTTTGTTACGTATAACGAAATCCCAGACAGGACTTCTTCCGGGAAGGTTTCTTCTCGTGATATAAATGTAATCTTATACCTCCACTCGAACTTGAACCCGGGATCCCGTGTTCGGTAAGCGAGCGACGACTTACCCGCTGCACTATACAATGAATATGCGAGACATCACCGCAATCCTGATGTTATCCCTTCGGATTATTTGAATGCACAAAGGCGAGCCAAATTGGATAGGTGGAAATGCATCGAACTGGATGTGAGGCGCAATATATATTATTGCAATGCCTCTGCAGGAAATAGCACAGGTAGATGCAGATCTGGATTCGATAAACGCTAGGTACAAGCGACTACACCTGCAAATGCCCTCCGTGACCTGTAAAAGGCAATTTGACCTGCTCGGAAGGATTCGTGTCTTTTAAATTAAACTGAACTCGAACATCAGAAAACTGATACAGTCACAGAGTATCAGTTTTCAGATGTTCACATACACTGTGACTGAATATTTCATAATGTATCGTTTTCTGCTTAAGATTACATGAAAAAGTTGAGAGTTAATGAATGTGCTCGGTCGTTGCAATAACTGTTATATCTTCTTTAGATGTTGAGTCATTTTTTTAATTTTTTCTTCTTCCAATATTTTAGTCCAGGCACTAAGAGCCATCTTCAAAGACGTGATAATTAATATAACCTGGAAATGAAATTTGTACCAAGAGCGAAACGATGAAACCTCAAAATGGAAAACACAGTACAACGCTCAAAATCTAATTAATAAAAATATGTATAATGCCACACCTGCTATACTATCGATATTCATACTAATCTTTAGTGCATGACAGGCTTCGCAGATTAAACTGAGCACTGCAATAAGCAACTATCCGAATTATTTGCAATTAATATGTGTGTGTGTTTGTAGTTAAATATCAAAATAAAATAAATTTTCCAGAATATCGTCATTTGTACTAGAGTCATTGTGTTTAACTAAATATTTGGATGCGAGTATTGGTAACAATATTGAAGCTATTTCTGTTTTTATTACACAATAATATTTGTCAATAACATGGATTTTTTCTATAAAACGAGCGGAAGTAATAAGACTAAAAATGTAAGTCATTTATATGTTGAGCGCACAGGGTCGTAACGTATATAATAAATATATATTTTTTATGAAGATATAAATAATATTACAGACATTAAATTTGTCAATGTTTGTATATTTTTAAATATCTACAACAGATTGGTTTTATTTTTAATTTTTATGAATATCCAGATAACACTAAGACTTTAGACTTTATGTAATATTATTTTTGTGTGTTTATTGCCTCTCTTTTGATACAGTTGTATTATGCGTAGGTATGTGGTTTATAAGGTAGACTGAAATGTAACATTCTCAGTACATTAAACAATTTTCAAAAACGCTATTGCGGTGTACTAAGGGCTGTATTCAAACATCTCCATATTTACAGTCCTCCCCTATCGTTGTAACTTGTGCATAAGGGTAAAGGACTGGCATATTATCATCACCCTCCGTAGCATCCACCCCCATTCCCATCGCCGCCTCCGCACTGCCGGCTATCTCCCGGGCGATTAGACTGTGCATGCGCTAATGTCTTGTATAATTAAGTACCACTGTTATGTGTAAAGCAGCCTTAAGAGAGCTACGCAGAGTGTAATTTCATATGTGTAATACGGGCCTTATTTCGGATATTACTGAATTTATACATAGGATACTCTGGGTATGGCGTCTAGAGCCTGCAATAAAAAGGAATGGTGATTGTATTTTGGGGTATTGTGCCGTGTGAGACTATTTAAATTGTGATCAAAATAATATTTCATAATAATAACTGCAACATTATATGTAAAATATTGTTATTTTAACAACAAGTATCCTGCAATTCATAAATACAAAAATGCATCTCAAAATTTTTAATCATATTTATATTTTTTAAATTTTGTTACTGGTTTTTCAGCGAAACCTCAACCGAAAAATACACATACAGCAATATCACACGCAAAAAATCGAGTATTTTTTACGTTATATAATGAGAATATAGCATAAAAGTTTTAGTATAAAATATACATAAATGAAATTTTTCTTCGTAGGTAGCTTTTAATAAACTCAAAAATAACTCGAATACAATAAAAAAAAAGGATGGAGAAAAACACCCTAAGCACAAAACATCCAAAAACGCATTCGTGTAATTACTTACCACCCGTTTTTTTGGGTATCTCAAAGGAAATGCAAAAAATAACCCTAATGAAGCCTACAATTAGCCGGCCTGGGCGCCTGTAACTGTGTAGCTGGGGTAAGATAGACGCAGCGGGCCATAATCACCCGCCAAGTGTATAATTATTTGTCAGACACGCGTTGTCGGAGGGTTGGAGACGTTCCTGGCGGCGTGGCTTCCAGTCGGCCGCCATTATGCACCATCACTAGCAAACATTTGTCTTAAATCGTAAAAAAAAAAAAAAAACTATAAAGTGCCTTTTCACTCGACACTGTCACCTATTCTTAACTTTCCATCTGAAACGCCCACAAACGAGGTTTAACAGGCTCCGTTCGACCAGGGGAAATCCGCACATCCGGCATTGAAAAATACAAGTATCGAAAAACTCAGAATATACTGAAACAATTTGTGGAAAGTGTTTATAATAGAATTTTGTAGGTAAAACATTAACGTTAGTGTGATTTATGAAGCGATGATTTCACTTAAAGTCTAAGTCGGCATTTTTGTTGTTTTTTGAGAATATGTAGAAATCACCCTGGCTTTTTGCAAATCAATTTTGAAATAAACCATTGATAGTTCGTTTGTAAAAAAAAAAAAAAAAACATTGAAACGGCTTTTTTAAAAATTATTATAGGAAACAAAGAGACGCATAAGTTAATGTGTCATTGACAGTGATTATAATTGCACTGTACTCTTTTTTTTTTTTACTTACTCATTATTATATTCAAAATTGATCTAAACACAACAATACCAAACGTTAAAAAAATTCAATACAACCAGAGAACTGCACAGAAAAGCAATTTTTTATTATCAAAAAAAGCAATTTTCGTTTATTTTCCCATTTATTTCGAGCTTTAAAAACACTGAAACGGCATTTTTAAATGTTTTCAACACAATTACATCCAATAAAGTCGAGGCAAACACGACAATTTTCAACTTTCATGTTACTAATAACTTTGTTTTTGGGAGTTTTGCTTATTTTGAATTCGGGGTGTGTTTTTTTTTTTTTGCGGATCTCCACCCGAGGGCCCGCCCCGCCGGCCGAATTACGACCGGGACTTCAGAAAAATGGTTTTCGCCAAGCTCGTAATTAAAAATGGAACTTTTGTCTCGACAAGAGCTCTACTTTTAGTATCGAATTTTTTTTTAACCTAACCTAACCCAATCTGGAAATCCGCGATGAAGTCCGCGGCTCCGCGAGGAAGTGGCGAGCTCTTTCATTAACATTCTTTTTTCAAATGATGCGTTCCAAATGCAAACACCGCCCCCTCCCCTCGCCCCCCCCCCCCTCGCCCCCCCCCCCCCCTCGCCCCCCCCCCCCTCGCCCCCCCCCCCTCCCCGCTCCCCCCTCCCCGCCCCGCGCCGTCCGCCAATCGCGCCTCTCCGCCGCGGACGCGGAAGTTCCAAAAGCGCTGGCTCTAATTTGTATAATAATAAAAAAAAAATAAGATTTATAACGCAAAGTATGAATATAAATTAAAAATTATCTCAAATTGCACATCGCCCGACCGACCGACTTGCGAAAACGTATTCGGCTGCCACTGGCGGTCCGGTCGGTTTTTTTTTTTTTTTTTTTTTATCGATATGCTATAGAAAAGTCATTAAATTATATCTAGCCGGGCTGAGACTCGGTGGGTTTTTTGCGGCCCCGCCCGCCCGCCATAACGTGCTGCTGCTCCTGCTGCTGCTGCTGCTGCTCCTGCTCGCCTCATCGGCCGCGTTGTTTATTGTTTTTAATTACGATGATGCAACTCTTACGCCCGATTCCGTATCCGATTTATAACGTTGATGCTATTGCGTGCGATAAGGACCGGATCGCCATAAATTCAATATAATTATGATTGCTTAACTTACTCTTCAATATAACTCGAGGTGATTCGCAATCAATGAATCCCGAGCATTTTGATTATTTGATTCTATTTTCGTGCACATGTCACAGTGACGCCGGACGATCAATCCTGGATCGTACCGGCGATCGTATCTCTTAAACCGCGCCTAAATGCGTCATTATTTATCCTGCGCATCAGGAGCGCATAAAAAATAATAATAAATTATTACCGGGAGCAATTTCATAAAAAAGAGAACCCGTCAGAGGGGGACGGCGAGCGCGCCGGCTCGGTCACACGTGACGGGCGCGCGGCGCGGCCATCTCGGCCCGCAATTACCTCTCGGGGATCAGGCGAGCAGAACAGCGCAGGAGGTATATCATTTCTCATTTTTGTGGAGATAACGAGCGCGACACACGCGGGCCATTCATATATCACGCGGCCCTCTGCGCTCCTGGCACCGGCCCGATGCTGGGAAAACTTTATAGTGTGCATCGCTCATTGTCATCGCGAACTGCAAAATATCGGCCCCACACATCTACGCTCATCGGAACTCCTGCCACTCAGAAAATTTACATAGTATTTAATCACTATCTCCGGAAATACGTAGAATACGAATGGTGTATTCATAAAAATAATATGTAGAAGGGTAAACAGAAAAACTTGTAAATGAAGTTCATCAAACCGGTATGAAGCAAATATAGAAGATGTGTATTTGGCGTCATCGCCAGGTGACCGTAATCTTCAGTTTACATGGGATACAATGGTGTCCTTTACGAACTGTGTTTATGACGGCCCAAAATTAGTCTCGAAACCTATTTGGAAAATCTCGCTGCAATCTTTGCAATTGCCTGTACTTATGTCGATCCTATTACGAGACTTACGAGTTTAAAAACGGACTTACTGCGAGAAACGTTATGTCGCATACTTCTTGTTCTATTGTCAGGCCGATTTAAAACACATTATAATATTTTGAAAGAACTGTTTGCATGAACGCAAAACGATTAGTCTGTTGCTTTGTTGAGAGGTAAATATTATATACAGTGAGATTCCATACTGGCCGAACACTTTTCTATTTCTCTTTTTTATGGATATTTTTAACACCAAAAACAACTTTTTTTCCCATTCAAATTCACTAACTCACATAAACTTGTATTTAATCTCGTAGAATGAACATTCAACAGCTGATATCTCTGGATACTTCCCGGTAATCAGCAGTGAGTGTTGAAACTAAAAGCTTAACTTTGAACACACAGAACTTGCCCATAGCCAATACATAAACAAGTATATATATATAATTTTATTTTATTTTTTGTTTTCGATATATCCCATATATAAATAAGAGTATCAAGTTAAATTTACCTGTTGCAAGTTTGGAATCTCCCGGTATAGTATAAGGTGATCCTCGCGAGTTCACATGACACATGTAAGAGATGTCATGAGAATTACATTATTGTGTAATGAAACATTGTACTGATACGAATATAAGTGCTCATGTTCCTTTACGGAGAATTGGTTATCATTCACGTAATGTGAATTGAATTTTGAAACAATAAAATGTATGGGAAGTTTTTTTGCCATATTTATGAATTTTTCTATCAAACATTTGAACAAATCAATAACTTGTCTAACCGAGTAGTGTATATTGATATTTTATTTTATGTAGTTGTTTATTATGATTGAGAGCTTTTGTCATAAAACGAATTTTTTTTTTATAATAAATAATTAAATAAGTAAATCGAAGACGTTCAGTTACAAACGTTTTGCACTCAAAAAAATTACTTCGTGGTAGCGATTTTGAGTGTTTATGATAGAATTACGCGTTGTTGCATTTACAGTAGGCAATTACGCCCTTCATCGCCGACCGCCGTGCACAACCACTCGTATAATTTCACATATCCCTTCGCCTACTGTATAATCTTCCTCCCACTGTCTCACTCGGGTGACCACGGCTGAATCAGTCCCGCTTGTGTGTCACTTGTGTAATTTGTCTCTCGGCGAATAATTGCCGGCAATCAGCTGAAATCTCCTCATTATAAATTCTCTAATAACACCTATTTTGTCACTGAGGCTTTAAAACATTATTATACCAACTTTACCTCTGAACATACTATACAAAGTCGTTAGATCTCTGAGTTAACTTTTCCCATATTTTTTTTTCAATATCTTCACAACAAAAAAAAACTTTTGTTATCACGTTTTATACCTTATTATGAAACCATGATATTAAAAGTAACAAATATTTTTCGAAAAAAAAATATTTTTGCTCCATCCCAAAACCCTATAAATGTATGTTTATCCCTAGAAAATATACACTCTGCACTTGGCGCTCTTATGCCCGATTATTTTGGCACTATGCAATTATTTTAAGAATACCAGAATAAAAGTTTTGTATCACGTCTGGAACCATTCTGTATATATCTCGCATACAGTTCAGTCGAGTGTAAACAAAGGTTTAGCGAACAATCGTAAAAAGCCAAATTGGCCGGTGTACGAGTGCCCGCAAACAAAAATGACAGAAATAAGCAAGAATATTTTGCAGCAATTATTTTAATAGAGCTCGCATCCTGCCGGAGATCGAGGCAAGCCGAGAGCTCCTTCACAATGCAGCGCTTCGCTCAATAATCACACACGGAGCTCTAAACGAGAGATCTCATTATTTATAATTCCCAGTTGTCGCACGCGTATTGAATCCCTCGAACGGTTCCACATGAAAACTGAATCCGAGTTAAACGGCGACCGCGAGCTTATTACGGAGTAATATCGGACAGATTGGCGCAAATTACGCAGCTTGATTTATCTTGTCCGTGGCTTCAAAATGCAAAACTACCGTCCCATGCAAATCTATGCCTCCTGATATTTATTTGGCTGGCAATATTTTGATGAAATGTTTGATGATGTTATTATTAAATTAAATTTATAAATAATTTGTCTTGTGGAGTCATTCTTTGGCTGCGGGGCGTCCCCGGCTTATCTGAATCTACTTGCTTCGGGCTGGCCGTAAATATGGATCCACCTGTGCCGGCTCGGAGCTCTCGTGGTCGCGTCCAACGTGGAGAGTTGAATTGTCAGTTAAGATCCTACGTGACACTTCCCCGGCGATTTATCTCTATAGAGGAGATGTTTATTAGACCTGTCGATACTCGTGTGCCCCTGGTAATAACTTCAAAGCGTTAACTTCAACGAGCATGTATGCTGGAAGATGATGACTTATTTTAAAAATGCTTCATATATTACAATCTTTCGAGCGCTATTATAAATATGGCTACGTAGTTAAAAAAAACTGTTCAGCTGAGGTCGATGTTAATTGACATCTAGCAAAATTAATTCATAGTGTATTCAATCGTTGGGTGGAACTAACAAGATATTGTATATTTACCGATATCGATGTATCTTATGTTATATTATTATGATTCCCCCATAATTAAAAAATAGGGTTATTTAGTGTGATTTATTTTTATCTAGTTTTATTCGCTATTTTTAAATGCTTCTTTGTCAGTGAGTCACGTCATTTTCGATTTCCTTGTTTCCAACAGATTCTTCTACAGGATATGAGAAATGTTGAATGAATTTATATGAAATGGTTTTGTATTTGCAGTGGCTGCGTAAATATTCGGGATAGCAAAATACACGACTGGGAATTGCCGACGTTGCTTAGTTTGTAAATCAACAGCCGCGAAAATTCCCAATCCGGGTAGTGCGACGGCAGCTTGATTGATTGCTTTCATGTAAACTATCAGGATAGCAGCCGGTTGTATCGTGTATACGCCGCCGATCAATTAAATAAAAATAAATAATTGGGTAGACTGGGACCGTGTTCGCGAGCTGTTTCTCCGACGGCAAGTCAAATGATATTCCTCCCACGTATTGATTCCATCGCGATATAAAACCGTTTCTTTTTAACCTGAGTATTATGTTTGCACACTGAGCTCTAGGAACAAGGCAATCTCGGGTCGTGGGCTGGAAGAACTAGAATGAATTTAAGCTCTTATCTACAGTGTTCACCATAAGTTTAGTCAGTATAAACTCTCGTTTACAGACTATATTTTATCAAGGTTTAAAACAAAAATCAGAAGTATCAAAATAAAAAATATCAAAAATATAATTAAATGTATCTTATAAGTATTATATTTTATTTATTATGAAGCACTGATATTCTCTTCCAAATTCCGAAGTGTCATTTTTAAGGATTCACTTTTGTTTTTTAAATCTCTAAGAGCGGAACTAAAGTATTGGAAATATTATTTAATTGAGGCGTGACACCCAAAAAAAACTTTACATTTTCAACGGTTTTTTTATTTATATCAAGCGATTCGTATAACGCGTTTTCTTTGTTTGATTGATGCCCCTTGGTTTATTCAAATTTCCCAACTACACTGCCACTTCAACACTCAGTACATAACTGAAGTCATTTCAACCTAGCTACATCCTTACAAATACCATCCCCTAGGTCTCCCCATTCCAACCTTCAGAACACTACTTGACAACAACCTCGAGGAGTGCCTCTATCAGCGTCGGCCAAAAGTCATAACTAATCCCCCCCTCCTCCCTCCACCTCTCACCACCACCTCCCCCCACCACCTTCCACCACCACTATCTCCCACCACCACAACTGGAAACCACCAGCGACATCTGTAACCGACTCGGAATCAAGGCGTTTAAAAGGCGTAAAGAACATATTCATTTTCTGCCGTAAAATTCTCAAAAAAAAAAATGTAAAAATTTTTACGATGTATAAATATTTTTTATAGTTTTTAGTCGCATATGTTATATTTAATTTATAAGTATATCAGAAACTATAAGGAAAAATAACTAAAGGATAAGGGTATTTCAATGATTGAGAACAATAAAACACAGCGCATAGGCCTGTGCGATCGTTAATATCAGTTAACATATTATTGAAAACGAAGTCAGGTCTCATTATTCATCGTTTAAAAGATAAAGTTAAGTTTTGACGCGATCAGGAGCACAGCAAGCCGGAGGAGGTATCAGGAATCTATTGTTGGAGTGCCATCAATCCTCGACAATTAATTTGCCTTCACGTCAGCGGAATTGAATTAGACTTTCGGTCGAGCCCGCATCTGTCTTTATTTCGAATTATATATTTAAAGCGGAACCCCTTGTGTCCACAGAGGCGTTTTACTCGAGTTTATTGAAATTACTTTCCATTTTACGGATTCTCCAGTTAGGGTTCGGGAGCTGAACCGAGTTTTGAAAAATTTTCACATTAAGATTTAAAATAACAATAACTTGAAAGGCAAATCAAATGACTAAAGACATATTCGTTATTTCTTAGCCGTTTCGTTTATCGTGCTTGTTTTTTATAAATACAATCATTACATCAAAAATTAACGAGAAGTTTAAAGCCGGAATCATTTATCAACATATTTTTATAATGACATAAAAAAAAATTAAACAACTTCATAAAATTCAAAGGAAATTGTAATTGGGTGTGTAAAATATTAAGTATGCGACACTTAAAAAGTGTGTGATTTATATTTTTTTAGAAATTCAATATTTTTGACTGAGAGTACTTGGTGGAAATCCATTTTAAATAATAAGTAAAATACTTGAGTAATTTTTTCCATATAGATTTTAATTGGCGAAACCGTTCACCAATAAAAATCCATATGTGGAAAAATTACTCAAATATTTTACTTATTTTTTAAAATATTATATTTCTTGGATTGATTTATGAGATTATTTTTGTTTGTGACACTGAGAATCGAAATCTTTCGATTCATTTCTACTTCTTAATGACACTTCATTGTTTGAATTCATGAGCTCATACTCAACTAGGATTTACATTATTACAGTGGATTTTATTTAAAAAATTAAAATACATTTTCAAAATCAAACAATCATAATCCAAAAGCAGTTCAATTACTTATGTTCCTTACAAATTATTTGAATGAAATGCAATTTATTATCCTAAACAAAAATTATATACAATATTACAGCAAAATAAATTTACCAAATATTAAAAAAATGATTTTTGCGATTGTTCCACGTGTTAAATTTTATTGGTGACCGGTTTCGCCAACTTTTCACATTGGTATTTTCAAACAGAGTCACAAAGGTATATTATTTAAAATATTAAAATGGAATTCCACCGAGTACTCCCCGTCAATAAATATTGAGTAGTTAAGGATAATTCGCCTTGAAGAGCAGATTCCCTCGGTGGCGGTGGCGGTGGCGGTGGCCGCGGCCTCCAAGGTTTCGCGGGTCGCGTTCCCTCGGGAGAGCAGGAGGGCCGAGGCCGCGACCTCCCGGAGCTGCTGCCCGCCTGGTCCCCGAGAACTGTCACTCGCCCCAGCCCGGCGATCCGTCACAATTACCACTAATGAAATATACTTAAATCTCTTCCAGCCTCCTGCCGCACTGTTACCAGGGGGCTGGTTTTTAAACACACACGTCCTTGATATATTTAAAAAATATTCAATTCAAGAATTCTTTTAATTAAAAAAAAATATACTTTTTTTATAATTTATACCGTTGTAATTGTAACTAAACTGTATCTCTAGTATTGTTTATGTATTAAAACAGGTAATTTTGATTAAACCGTTAAAAGTTTTGAATATAATTAATCCATCATATGAAAAGTTGTTGTTAATCCACACCTAGTGTGTACACAATATCGAGGCGACAATTCGTGAAGTCTTTTTGTGCGAAGGGCTTATTTTGGTACAGGGTAGCCGAGGGCGTGAGCTCCTGACATTTTAAAGGATTATCTCTAATGTATTGTGTGAGGGCGGGCGGCTCCAGCCCGGAGAGGGGGCGCAGTCATTGTCCAAATTCACAGAGTCATCTGAAAATAAATTGTCTATCACATTGTACTCTTGCGGCTCCATTTGGTATTTCCGTTTCTCGACCGCATCCTCTTCAAGTAAATTAGCAGCAATATTTGAAAAAATGTACTCAATCATTATCAGAATAATTACAACACTGTCAGGGTTATCTTTATGTAAAGTGACGTGTGCGGTATCAGAGCAGCGCAAATCCCGTGGCTGTACACTTAAATACGAAGCATTTCTCCGTGCGATTGCAATTGCTATGCATGCAGAGAGATTCGCTGCATGCCGCGACCGCAGGCTGACCTCGGGCCCGCCGCCTCACGCACTCGGGCCACTAGAACAATGTAAGAATTTCGATACGCCGGGGAAACCGCAGGCTTTAAGAGACGCAGTATTAGATTTTAGTCGCGCAATTTGCGGCCTGGGAAGTCTGGAATCGTTTCCCTTTAATATTTGCCGAATGGCGAGTGTGCCGCAGCGCCGGGGGCGGCGGCTCGATTTATGCTCTCCTGGTCGCCGGTTGACAGAAACACTGTTCGGTCTGAATATTGAATAACCGACTTATCCCACGTCGATGCATACTGATCGCCTCAATCTGCCGTGTAAGGCACGCCCCTAGACTTAGCATTCAGCCGCAAACACGACTCTGCGGAAAGCTTCTATAAATATATTAATATCACATTCATCTGTGGCTTTAATTAAGGACCACCCAATCCTCGCCCTTGACGTAAGTGTGTGCCCCTTTCGTACTAACGAGACTCGATTATTTGATCTAGTAGACTCGATTGAACTGTGGCAGAATTCTATGAGGTTTTGGCCTCGGTGGCGATTGAAATACTTGAATATTTCAAATACAACTAACGAGACCCCTTCGTGGTACATTAATATACGAATATAGTTACTGGATACGAGGTCTTAGATTAAAAACTATGGTAGAATCGTACATTTAAAATTTAAAAAAAAACATTTTATTAAAAATTCCGAAATACATCGTTTTCTAAACGTATTGGCTAAATCCAGCATGCAGCACAAAAACTGCTAGCTTATAATCGAATATTTTGACCGTCATATCAACGGTTCACAATACATTATATTTTAGAGTATATTTCTCGTAAACAAAGCCTACCATGTGCGGCGGGTTTGGCAACTCCTTTATTTGTCCCGGGCATCAATCATCTCTGGGAAACGCAGCAGACGTGTCTGGACCCGCTGCAGCCAGCCAGACGATCTCCGGTCCTTCAGACGAGCAGGTCGCGGGCTCCGACTGCAGTCACGCTTGTCTTTGCCCAATTAAATCGGCGCGGATTCGGCGATCTCCATTCATCCCACACGGCGGGTCTGGAACGTATTTATACTCCACCGCGACAATAGAAGATGTGAATAAATACATGACATTAAAAATTCAATGCAAATCTTGCATCGAGCGGAACCTCCCACGCCATGGACATTAATCGTATTCGAACCATTCGGCGAGTCCCGACACATTTCCAGCATAAATACTTTATTATTTAAAAAATTATTTGAAACATTTGTTTTAATCAAAAATCTATATAATTAAAAACTCAAAGTGTGATTGGGATCAGATTAATGAAGAAACGAAGAAAAGTTTAATTTTTTTATACCCAATAAATAGTATGCATTTTTTCACTCTGCGCTTCGTCCCACATCGAGCCGGCCAAACTGAGATTTATAAAATTATTTTTTTGTCTAAAATGAAATTTCAAAATTTGTCCTTCCACCCTGCGTTTCTTGCTGCGCCAAGTCATATAAATGATTGACGAATAAAACAAACGACCAATAAACTGAATGAATGAGTTCTTCCACCGTGAGGTTGGTGCGCATATTTATGTCAGTCGCATTAGCAATGTAGCAGACAAAAAAATTGTTTCCACTTATTTATTTTTTGATATGTCCATCAAGCTGTGTGACTTCTCCCACCTTGCGCGCCGAGTCGTCGCGCCGAGTCGCCGCGCCGAGTCGCCGCGCCAGATCGCCCGCGCATTAATATAAGTCGCATTCGAAATGTACCAAACTGGCGCTGCTGCCATTTCATTATAAAATAAATAAATCACAACAGTTACGTGAAATGTCGTGAGCGCCGAGACAATAAGCGACGCACAATGAAGCGTCGAAGGACCCGGGCGGACAATTTGAAAAATGTTTTTTCTTGCCCGCCGGCGACGCGACCGGCCGAACTTTTTACTCTAGCCGCGGTCTGAATCCATTTCACTATTTAGAAAGAATCCCTCTCTAAAGTTTTGTTTTATTTTTTTGGCGAGTGAAAAATACGATCGCATTTATTAGACAGGTGTGCTTTCGAAATAATACGTACACGTACCGCTTATTTTGTAAATTTGGTTCACTTTGACCTGAAAGAGCGTGGCGGCAACAAAGACGTTAAGTAACGACTTCTTGTGAATACGTGGTACTATATTTTCTTAGTTTAATTGTATTTAAATTTTTAGTAATAAAGCCATTTAATTGAAGAAAAAAACGTGATTTGTCGTTTTATGTCAATCGTTTAAATAAACAATACTCAAATACATTTCTTTTAATAAGCCCGTAAACCACCACGTGGTCTTGAGGTTAGCACACTCTCTAGTTGACCTAAACTTAAATTTACTCGAATATTATCGTATCGACCTCAGCCCTTATTTTTTAAATCAACAACATAATGTTTAATGTGTAACCTCTTTTAGAATTTTAATATGTATATTATTATTTAATAATATTTTGTATTTTCTTTGTTACAGGTAACCAACTGGCTTTTCAATTATCCCGTAAGCATATACCTGACTCCGCTGAATCCGGAATGGTATTGTATTTATTAAATCTGTATAATGTTTGAAACTTTCGCATGGAAATAATATATTATTGTATTTTGTTTCCGCGTAGAGAAAATCAACACATGACTTCGAAGAAAATTTATTATGACGCTGTATTTGTTCATTAAGCTCAAAATTCCCGTTGTGATACATTTTTTTATTTTAGCTAGTAAAGACGCTGCACAGTCGTATACAATATAAAATAACCTGGACAAAAATAAATATGTTTATTATTTTATACTTACATTCATTGTCCATTTCGGATTAATAATAGTAGGGAGCTTATTTATCAAATTATAAAAATAGCTTAGTTTATTAATTTAATAAATATTAACATAAAATCAGGTTTTTTTTTTACTGAAAATTTTGCGCTTCGGTCGCTGTGCGTCGGTCTCTTCCGACAGAACTAATGCAGAAAAACTTACTACAAATGTCTCCCTAATCTACTCTCGAGAAGGTAATTTGGGCCAGAAAAAAACCACATTAGTGCGAGAAACCATACATCAAATTTGCTGGGCGATTTTTCTCACCTGTTTCTGCGTTCCCGGTACGTCGATTAGTGAGGGATCAAAAAATGTATACAATAAGAAGAATTTAATAGATGGAAGGAAGTACGTTGCAAGTCGTGAGGGATCGTCTCGCAGCAAAAAACTTGAAATATTGCGGCCATTATCCTAGCTGAGGAGATTCCAGGGTTCCTCGGGTCGTTACTTTGATACATTAAGTTTGTGCATCGAGATTCGTTCTGCTTGTAACTCAAAACGCCACGGTGATAATAACAACATCCACTGATGATACACCTCGGCTCGGTAATCGCTTTAAATTAGAACAGCTCGCTTGTGCGGCCGGTCAGTGTTTGTGACGTCATGGGCGTCAAAACCACGCGGTTTTAATTGGTTTTAATGGGAAAGGTTTGGATACAATGTGAGCCTGGTAATAAGATACAACAAAAATAGCTTATACCAAGCTTTCGTTCTCTTCTCTTAAACCGCGCTTAGTAAACCGCCGAAAAAAGCGTACATTTATATAAAATTATTAAATTGACCGTTTTGTATGTCTTATGTAAATATACATTAATTTTTATTATTTTTAAAGTCATTGCAATTTTCTGTAATAATTTCATGTAATGCCAGGACGCCCGGAGCGCCGGGGCAGACGGGGATACGGCCAGCAGTAAGCGAGGCCAGATCTTGTCTCGTCTAATGATAATAATTTATGCAAGGCATAAGAAGTCGTCCCTCGCCGTCGGGGTGGCGGCGGGTGCAGGAGGCATCGGGAACTGTGCCCGCATAGGTTTGCCCGGAAGCTACGTTTATAAATAAACTGCTGTAATGTCTAACCGTTGCACGCGAACGTCGTAAATTATCCCCGCGTCAACGCAGCGAACTTCGTAGCTAATATTCCGCGTGATGGATGCAATACTCGATATGTAGGCTAATAAAATGTGACTCCCCGGACGGCACAGGTTGTAAAACATCGTTTTTAACAGAAACTATGGAAACGTTCGTGAGTCACGATCTGAAATTGCGCGAGAGCCGAGTGGAATCCAGTGCGGCGGGCGATGCCTGCGCCTAATCGCCCCCGCGTTACTATTACTAGGAGCGCAGGAGCGCGGATGCCTCTTCGTGATCGTGAGCAACGAAAGCACGTGTTTGTCTCCGCGAGGAAAAACCATCCGTGAATATAATTTCAAGAAATTACTTCGATTCGAAGGGAGAGCGTTTTAGAGATATCCTTGCGTTACCCTGTTTCCAAATCGATACTCAAACTTACAACAGTTTATTGAATAATCGTGTGTGGTCAAACTTAATCCGCCGACGCGAGCTGATAAAACTTCAAACAAACACTAAACACTTGCTCTGGTCCTTGTCCTTATTGAGTCGCTTCATGTTCTCTCTCGCATGTCGTCAGGGGATACACGGCACGCATTCCAGAATCATCCACATCCATGTTATTTTATCCTCATCAGCCCTTCGGCTACTTTACTCCGCATATCAACCTTTTTGATTGGGTTATTTATACGACTTTACCGCTGTATGCAGTCATTAACTAAAGCAGTTTAATGATATTAGATTATACAAGGTGATTCTTATATATATATCAATCTGGTATTTCAGTTTAAAAAAATATCATAAAAAAACTATTCTCCCAAAATTCCTTAAATTCAACATACGCCAATCCACAAAACTTTATCCTTTTTGTATGGTTTCTTTTTAGAAAGTCTTTATGAAACCGTGACATCATACTGTTGACATATCGAGGAAAGACATCGCGCAGCAAAGGTGCCATATTTATTGTGCGAAAATATTAAAAAAAATAATTTCTAACCACCCTGTTTACGAGGAATACTTGCCTTCCGTTCTAAAACTGAATGATTTATAAAGTATAAAAATCTACTTTTATAAAAACACCGGAACAATTTTCATTAGAAGCTAGCTCGGACGCGGTTTTTAAAGCGAGCTTGATAGAATCTTACCCAACACAGCGCCGCACGGGATTGCCTCAATTTTTTGTTAATTCGGCGATATATAAACTGAATTAAAGTCGCTTAATTGATCGGCCCCCGGTGACCCGAAAAAGAAAACAATTAAGCACTTCGGCAGTTCGGGCCCGTAAAAAAGATAAAGTCGACAGCCGTCCGTTAATTAATTGAATTTATTGTCAATGAAAATCTTAAGTGACTCGCCCGGAGGCGCGTAATCTACGGCCATTATCGAAAACTTTGTTATGCCACCGCCATTTTTGCCTAAAGTCGTCCCATTAGTGGCGACTCGGAGACAGACGGGAGATGCGTCGGAGATAAATACACCTCCTCCTGCGGCTTGCTGCCCGGCAGGGATGCACAGCCTGTCGATCATTCGATATTTCTGGCCTCGATATTGAATCATCGATAGTTTTTTTTTCTTCTAATTCGTAATTCAATTCTGAAACCAAAAACAACTAACAATAAAATATTGTTTTAAATAAATTTTAAATATATATATATACTTAATTTTTTTTACAAAATCTTTGAGTAAAAAATTGTAGGATAAGTTAACCAAAATAATCAATGTCAATAAACGAATAAATCAAAAACGTTTAATTTTTACAGACTTCATTAAAATATCAATGGAATCAATTGTAAATCGAATCTTTTGTATACGATTAAAATTTCGATTTCTCTGAACGGGTTTTGTAGTATAAATAAAAGATAGCGTCCCTGTTCTCGAGTCGGGCCTAAAACATTAATTTCGTTTAAGAACTTCCCACCTGTGATATTGTTTGGAATTTTGGGTTTCGAGAAAAAAATGTCACCTTGTAATTGGCTACCGAAATAATGGTGTCTACATAATTAATTATCTTTATACCTGGCCACTCCATCGGACGCCTTATCTAGTTTGACTGAAAACTCAATTTATTTTAAAGGCAGATAGCTAGGAGACTGCAATGGATATTGGCTTTAAAATTATTTGATAATTAAAAACAGCATCATGTCAGATTTTCTGGTGAATGATTTATATTCCAACAAAATGCCATTGATGATAAATTTGGGATTTCGATTGTACAGGCCTTCATTCAAACCAATTTCTTGATTAAAAGACTTGTTTTTTTTAACTTAATAGAGCTGTAGAATTAATACACAAAGGGAATTCTTCGCGTTTTGTTGCGTCGTATTGGGAGTCGCGCACTAAATATTAAAACATAAATTTTACGTGGATCTGCTGATCAAAAGTCTGAAAGCAATAGATAAATAATAAAGCAAACAAACCCCAATATATTAAAAAAATTGGCTCAAATGTATTTTTTGTCAAAACCGTCGTGCAAATCATGACTTAACTTTAGCTTAGCAAATATTGAATTACTTAATTATTTTTTTTTCCTTTAAATAAAATAGTAAACTGCTACTTGACCCGTGTAATCAACAGGCTCAATTTGGTTTCACAAATCCAATGTCTTTTATGTTTGATCGGCGGGTTTTCTATTTGAAAACTAACCGATAATTAAAGCCCAATCGCTATCTTAGACGATGACAGCGCGTAGGTGCCTATATTTAAGTTTTATTTTGCCGATAATATCAATTTCAACGGCAGGTGCTTCTAAACTTTTTCAATTAATATCTGTAAGTGAATTTAAATATTTTTACATAAATAAAATGTGGTTGCAAAAACTTGTAATCAAATATTAAAAATACCGTTGTTTATTTAAATAAGAGAAAAAATTATCGATGAGATATTATTCCCAATTAAATTTCACGATTTGAAAAATGTTAGAAGAAATAGTACAGTATATCTGACAGCAAAAATGTTCGGCTCGTGTATATATAAATATATATATAGTCTTTGAAATAATTTGGGTCAATAGTATCATAAGAACCTCCGCAGGGTACTTCTAGAGACGGCGCTTTGGTCTATAGCCGTGGGTTCAAGTCTTGAATAATAATGAATCAATTCAGTATTGGGAGAAACCAATACTGGAGGCCCTTCTGAGCCTATTCTCTTGTTCATAACGCAGGCGATTCATCAGCTAGACATAAAACAATAATTAGTGCCTGTTTTTAACTTGTTAGGATTTTTCACTTAGTGTTAATATTGCGACTAGGTATGAACAGCACGTGGGCTGCGTTTACCGCATTCGTATACAAGAAAACGATTGCGTTTTATTACCGCTATGCTTATAAAGGCTTAATAACATCATTACTGTCAGAGTTATTGATTATCTGATACATCCACGCCGTATACAGGTGATTCTCTCTAGGCTTTAGTGAGGCTAAAATGTATGCAAAGTAATCCATAAGCGGCTGATTTTATTTGTATTACTCGATATTTAGCAAAAGACAAAGGAGCTTACACTTTCAAAGGCAAAAGTGTACTCTGATGAATCCTCCTAAAATACGAAGGACAAGATTGAATAACAAAGCAAGATATGACGAATCTCCTAAAAGGCCACAGCGTAGTCTGATAATGATCCTGGAAAGCTGAAGCGTATTAAAAACGTATTTTGATTATGTATCTTAAGGGCGAAAGCACTCCCTCCACAAAATATTTACTAACACCCTACTTAATAGGTCAAAGATCTTTGTTATTGTAAAAATAAAGCAGAATTAAAAAAATAGTTAAACTTGTTTTATATTATAAAATATATTTATATAGATTATTTAGATATTAAGGAAAATAAGTATTTTTAGTTATATTTTACAGTACGTTTGCCGTACTCAATGTAAATTAACATTCGTTTACTATGTAAATAAATATCAAACCTATTCCTAAACTTAAGTTCTTAATTAACCTTTACAAGTCAAGCCTTCCGAGAACCGTTGCTATTGCGAAACTGTTTCCGCATTCTCATCTAATATTTAAAATATTTGCTGTCCTATTTGATTCATCTGTATGTATTAGAATTACATGCTATAAAAATATGTTCTATCTTTTAAAGGTGCCTCAAGGGAATCTTTGTGAGTGATAGATTATTATCACCCGTAAACAAGAGAGTAAATCGATTAGGAACTAAGAACAAAATCAATTACTATAATTAAGTTTATTTATAAGAAAAAATAATATTACAGTATGCTCTGCGTGTAATATCCTAAAGTGGATTATTGTGGTAGTTTTAGAACCTCAACTGCTCAACTGCCACGCTGAAAATTGAAGTCACCCTTGTTAACTCGTATTTATAGAATTTACACAATTTTTTAACACTTGTCATGTTGTATTTCGAACTATCAATATATGTAAATATATTAATTTCATACTGAAGCAATTATAAAGTATACTACTCTGAGTGACGCTTGCGCTTTTAGCCTTTTTCGATACAATTATATTATAGATTTATATTACTTAATTTCTTTCAGGTAGCTCTATAATATAATTTAAAAAAAGAAGGTAATTGTGTTGATATTTTTATCAAAATTGTTTATAAATTATTTTCGACTAGGTGTTTTATTCTCTGTTAGGCTTTTTAAGGACTCAATTCTGTATAATACGAAGTCATAATGACTTCATTTTTTATACAAATTGTAACAATCATGCCGCTACCTGTGTTCGTCTCCCTCGCACCCGCACATCGTGAAGACCCCAGAAATACATTTATCAAGCCAGGCACCTACTTACCGTTTTGGCATTTTCACTCAACCCTCACTAATACGATATCATCTCATCTGCTCTATCCCATTGTCCCAGCTCATCCGGCACGCTCCCCGTCCCTTTCAGAACGATTTCTTTTAATAATATCGTTAATATGCTATATCTTATATTAATTATAACCTTCTAATCTGTTATTAAGCCAAAGGTTCAACGGCTGTGAGCATCCTTTGAATTCAACCTTTGTACGCATAATGCTAAGTTAGTAACATATAAAAACTTGACTATGATGTTATGTTATTTGAAATTGAACGTAATTAAATAGATACAACATTAAAAATATTTGTTAAAATATATTAAAAATTATATGTTGATAAAATAAAAAATAAAATTGTAAATCTCCCTTTTCAAATCATCAACAATATATTGTTAAGAAAATTTTGGTTCACGAATCCATCGTTTGGAATAAACCAACCAACGGAATTGGAATTTGTTGGTTCATTCGGTCAACGAATCATAAGTTGAACGGTGACTGAGATGCGACCAAGAAGCAGTAAACATCCGCCCCGAGCCAGTCGTGTGAAGCAGCAAGCCTCCCACAGCCTCACCGTGTCCTGATCATATTTCAAATTCGGGTACTCAGCATCGATCGTCGGCTTTGTGAAAGTGCGAATTAACTCATCTATTTAATCCGTTCGATTAATAAAGTTCGAGATGGACGGATCGCTGGTGGCTGATTGATTCGGGCGAAGGCTGTGCACGGAGAGCCCTTGTGCTCCTGATACCGGCTCCGAATGCACTCGTCTATTAACAGAGGGGTGGGGAGGGGCTCGCAAATGTTTGTGATTGGACAGGGACTGATTGATGGCACTGTGTTTGCACTTACTGGGTGCCAGGGTAACACGTTGCAAGGAGGTTGATTTATGCCCACTCTGGACGCGGCAATTACGTACGCCAGACGGGCGCTGTCCCGCATCTGCTCCTAGACGCCTCCAGACACTGATACAATTAATACATTTTTAACTTATTCATACGTTGACTTTTTGTGTATTGAATCTATTATCATTAATAATGACAATAGAATGCTGAATCTATAAAAGAATGCTTGCGAGTTACAAATATCTATCTAGAAAAACATACATGTATTGATTCAAATTCTCACTCAGTTATAGAGTTAGTAGTCCTATTGGATACAATGAGATGTGGATTTAAATAATTTTCTTGATATTTAAATGCGTTCTGTGTTATAACTATTTATAAGCACGCTCACTTGCCGACTTGAGTTCGGATAAAATGATAAATTGTCTTTGATTCGCATGCCTACTTGCTGCTTGCTACACCACAATAGATTTTTAAATTTAATACCAAGCTTTAGTATTGCACGTTATAAATTAAAATAATTAAGATCAAGTTTATTTGTTCGGCGCTAGTTTAACTGACAGTAAAAAATCCTCAGTTCTGAGAGCATTCCAGCTAATAAATATGTTATATTTTTAGACAGGTTCTATGATTCCCACATAAAAACGTGTCAGGGAAAATAAAAGCGAGCGTTCGTTCTGTGCCGCTGAATCCCATCAGTTATCGGCACCCTGTTCCCCCAATCAGTATCGCTTCCTCTCCTCGCTGCTAAATGGCCAGACACATCCAATCCCACTTGCCTTGTCCAATTACGTCTTTCGTATTTCTTTCCTTACTAGAACTCCGGTGCGCCTATAAAACTGACTAATGGATTAAGAAGAATGATTAATACATATACGAGGGCATCGTATATCAACTATCCCGTCTGAGGGGGCTAGAGAGGACGACTTCGTCTGTCGCCCACCTAGATTTATATGTTTTCCGTGTACTTAGCTCCGGAGTAGGCAGCGACGTCAGATTTATAAGTGTTTAGAATTTGGGTACCCGAGGCGTGAGCCGATCGTCTCCGATTTCTACTTTCACGTCAAATTGAATACTCTACGCTCGTGTAGGTTTAGGCAGGTTTTAATGGAAACACAAACAGTGCGTTGTTTTATTGCGTTTAGCAACGGTTTTATTTGTTTATAGGTTCGTATATCAATCAGGTGTTGTAAAAGAGAAACATCGCTGTTGTATTGTTGAGCAAAATCGAACATTGTTTTTTGTGATGGTAGTAAAGTACTACGACTCGCCGGGCTCGATTGCCAAGCGTTCTGCTCTCGAGGAGTGGAGGGGTGCATCAAATATTAACAGCGTGGTAAAAGCATTGTAAAATATGTTATTTGCTAAAATAAATGCTTTGCTTTCCATATTCCTCGCAGGGCCGACATACCGATCACTCGACTCACCCGCTTATCTCGGACGCTTTTCAAATTGAATTATCCATATTTCTGCTGTGCACACAACCGGGCAGGGCTGCTAGACATGATATATATATTTTTATAAAACTTTGAAACTGTACCAAAACGTTATATTTATGCAGTATATAATTATTAGCTTATTTTTCAATTTTTAAAGATCTATATAAAAACTTTCCCCACCACTCATTATTCGAGAGCTGTAGTGAATAATTTATTTCTTTCAATAGTCCTACATTTATTCTCAAACTCATGTATTTGGAAACGTTTACCTTGTGGAAATCACACCGAACGAACTGAATCAAAACTTGTTGAGAATATTTCTAAACGGGGACTTTTTGCGGTAACTGTATTTTTGAAGCTATCAGTTTCGGGGACCACTTCGTTATAAATCTATTTTTTATAATGAAATATTAACAAGCAGCTTGGGTGCCCAGCCCTGGGAGAGTGGCTGCTGGTCCAGGGAGGACCGGCGGCTGCAGGATCCCCAGTTAGCGAGTGGACTCAGTGTTTGGTCGCGGGGAGTGAGACGAATCCGCCGGCACGTCTTGTCGGATGCCTCACCTGTACTTATTGCGCCCGGATACCTGCGACTTAATAATTTAGCGTTTTCCTAGCCATTACGTTTAGCGGAGTGGATTACCACCACCCCCCTCTGTCATCATGTCCCGGTTTGCGTGAAGCAAGAATGTCACGATGTTGACATTGACGATTCTACCGTGAAAACCATTACAGCTTAATAATAAATTATGATGTATCGTGTGCCTAGGAAATTGCAACTGTGTGTCTGAAATTTGTTTTATTATTAAAATTTATGTTAATAAACGCGATCCGTCATAATATAATAACTCTTAGTTAATTAATACGACATGATACCTAACATTTTTGAACCACAACAATGATCAATCATTTATTTATTATAAAAATATTAAAACACTATTATTAAAATGATTTTTTTATACTAAACACAATGCTTGAGCAAATTTTATATGTTTATAACAGACTTATTTAGATATATATTTAAAAAAATATATTGATAAGTTAGAGTCAAAATTAATTAATTATGCATTTCTTGTTGTAAATCAATTTATTTGTTATGACCTTCCTAGCAGTTGCGTGCGGTCCAAAAAAGCAATAAGACATTGCTTGGCGTGAAGTGTTAAGAGATTTTAACTTGATTAATTGATATAATGATATTTCCAGGCATTTTATTATATTATAAGTAATTTGCGTGATTTTGTATACACCGTACGCCACTGCTTTCTAGGATCCTACATGATCCTCTCATACTTCTCGGTCGTCCGTGCAGTGCTGGTCTGCCCAACCAGCGAGGTTTGCCAATTTTTTACTGGCTTAATTGCATTGAAACACTTGCTTCTCTTCCAAATGTAACCATCTTCCATGTCTAGCGTAATTAATTAAAATAAAACCCAATGGTTAGTGAGAGAAACGTCTTTTTATTACTATTTGACGAGACTTTGATGATGCGATGGTTTGATGGCGAAACGGAGTATTTAGTGATATATTTGACAAAACCCGAATAGTTTATTAAATATCCTGTTCTACACTCATACAACTTGCTTAATTATTGTAAATACTTTGCATACCAAGCATCAATGTTAGACCTAGTTTTCTATCTCTCATGGGCATCGCCAAAGAGCTCTTACGGCCTTATTTTTATTTAAATAAATATCTTTTCATTAAGTGCCTCTCTTCAAAGGAGGTAGTCATGCTGAGCCAGTGTTCGTGGTTTTCTAAGGGGAATATAGTGTAGAAGGTCCCCGAGTCTTTCTACACCGCAGTTTTATATTGGAAGGAAAAGTATGCGTATTGCTGCTGCCTTGTTATATAAACCATTCCTTACAAAGCACTGGCGTTTAGATCTGATACTCTTTCTGCAGCAAATCCACTACTCCATTACCGATCCTTTACACACGCTGAAAGTGCAGAATGGCAGCCATGCACAAGCAACAGAATGAGGAGAGCAGGGAGGTACAATGAGTACACGCAATAAATAGTTTTTGTTTTGTCTTGGGGAAGCACAGCGGAAGCAGGCGCACACAAGGAAACGTCCGAGTCGTGTTTATTTTCAATATGTAAAATAGCAGGAGCGCAGAAAAGCGCGGCGGTGTTTAGAAGTTGTAAGTAAGCCAGAACTGCCGGGACGTGTCCGGAGACACAAACTTCGCCCCGGCTCCTCCAGATTATTGAATAATAAACTGCGTGAAATACGCCGTTTCTCTGCCACCGATCCGGAGTCACGTCCCGGCTCCTGATACCTTTTATAGAAACGGTCCGATGGCGTTCAATAATGACTCACTTCGAATCGGTATTTTTACGCCGCCGTAACGCCAAAATTTTAGATAATTTATTAGATTATTGCTACTAATTCGGAATTAGGTACCCGGTCTTACCGGTATTGAGGTGCTACCTGCTTCTCGTATTAAGTTTGAGCACTGCGGCACAAATTGTATTTATGCAATCAGAAACAGGTTACGGTTTCTAGCGGAGTTAAAACTTTATCGTCTTAAACAATTTATTACTAATTATAAAATATTCCATTTGGTTTACGATTACCTTTACTAAAAAAGTATATTAATTATAATTTTTATCAGATATTTGGAAGTAACTTAATTTACTTTAAGAAATCGTACTATTAACATAGTTTAAATACTAATGATAATTTTTTTTGTATTTAATTTTTTCTCTAGCTTCAAGAAAAAATCTCTGTTTTATTATAAAAAATCAGCAGCACCATTTAAGAATAATTGCCCTTAAAACTAAAATTATATGATAGAAATAAAAATATCATATTCTATAAATAAAAATGCTCAGGGATTTTATTACAAAAGTTAGGTCACACATGAAGATCATCGGCTTTCAGCAGTGTTCCACACAGCTGGCGTGCAGTGCAGAGTTGGAACTCTTTCAGAATACATAAGCCTTTATTTGTTTAGCTTTGTAGAGCCTTCTATAACACATAATTTGGTTTATTTTTCATACCTCCACTTCGTGGATATCAAATCTGTGATATCAACAAAGCGGCATTACGAAACAATTTTGTTCTAGAAAGACGTCTTATTTTTGCTTTATTAAGATGAGTTTTGGTATTTTATTTATAGGTTAGGTTAGGTTAATGTAATTTTTTTTATTTGGATTAAAAAGTGGTTTTTTTTTAATTACAATTTCTCTGCTGCTGCACCTTTGCTAGAGTTTGTTTTTTCATCAGCCGACCTTGAGATAGAGAGGCGGCGCTGCGCGGAGCTCTCGGCTCCCCGAGCCGAGGTCTTCGTCGATTAAAGTTGACGTATTCATCTCAAAGCGAGCGATCCGGTTTGGAATATTCAAAATCAACGGCTCCCAGATTAATTATCGCCGCGTCCCCCTCGCACTCGCGCCCGCGGGCCACTCACCTCTCACCTGTCGCGGCCGAGCCAATCGTCGGCTCCCCGCACTGCCATAGGCCGGTGTCTTTTCAGCTTCGGAGTCGTCACGGTGACGCGAGCTTCCATCCTGCTGCCCCGTCGGACGTCCCGATAGCTTTAATTCAAAGTAAATATTGGTTTTAACGGTGATAGTTCAAAAAACTGCTACTTAAATTAGTCTGGAAAGTTTTTTATTAAAATTCATGAGGTACTCAAAAGCAAGGAGGTCAGGTGCTATTTTTTATGTTATACAGGGTGTCCAAAGAGAGTATCGGGTATTTGCTAGTTCAGTAAAACAAAAAACTACTAACAAACAAGTATTTTTTTTTTTTGTTGATTATAAGAATACAAAATGGAAATTTATTTCAAAAAAATGATGTTATCCAAATGATGATCCGGGACTCTTCTAATCTGGAACGAAGATTGCTGATAACACGCTAGACACATAGCCCTCGATATTGCTGCCATTTCTGACCTGATGTTTTATTTCAATTCCGTTAAGTTTATCGGATTATTCTCATAAACCTTACTTTTAAGTAATCCCCATACAAAATAGTCAAGAGGGCTAAGGTCGGGGCTTCTGGGAGGCCAGTTGATGTTACCTCTACGTGAAATGGAATAATTCGTTAACAGCTTCAATTGATTGATTGGATCTACGGTAATAGCCCCGTCTTGTTGGAACCACGTGAAACCTTGAAACTCCTGCAACTCTGAGCCCAAAAATTTTCGCAGCATATCGCAATAACGGTCACTATTTACATTCACGCGATACTCTTTTTGGACACCCTGTATTATACTTTTGAGCGTCTCACGTCAAAATATAAAAAATGGAATGAGAATTAAAAGGTTCTTTATTGAAGATGTTAGATTAAACTTTTGATTTTTAGTGCTTTGACTAAAAATAAATTGAGCCAAAATATAAAAAAAATCAAATGAACAACCTTGCATTTAAAAAATATTCAAACAGAAATTATAACTTATTATCTACATAGATGATAATAAATTATTGGATACTTGTTTGAATTTCATCAAAACAAGCAACCGATTTTCGCTAAAATAATAATTTACAAGTAAATCGACGTATCATTAATAAAAAATAAATTAAAATTTGTATATTTTGTGTAAAATATGGCATGAGTTTGTTTGAATACGAGTATTTAGAATGTCGTTATTAAAAACAAACACGGAATAGTTTATGGAAGTAATAAATTTCTAATAAAATATAAAACATAATTTTTAGTTAAAAATTGATTTCCCCGCCGCGGCCATCTCCATCGCCTGCTGTGCGAGCAAGGTGGCTTAAGCAAACATCAATTATCTGATGATTAATACTTCACTCAATGCACATTATTTGTAATAAATTAATTATTCTAAACATCAAAAAAACTGAATTCCGAATAGCTGGTGTCATACCTAATACTTTTTTTTTAGTTGAATTTTTTGAAACTGGACAATATTTTATTTAATTGATAGAAAATTTATCTCTTTCAAAATATTGTTATTTTTCAAAGAACTATTGAATATTTTGCATAGATATTTTGACTACCCTAACGGTGTCGTACAATTTATTTCATTGCTTTTATATTAAAATTCTAAAAAATTGATTCCAAATTTACTAAGATGGTATGCGTACTTCAATTTATTTAAATAACAATCCTTTTCCATAAACTTAAAAATTTTATGCTCTATTTATACTTGCTTTTAAAATTCTGTAATTATTAAAAAAAAGATAGTAAAATTTAACAATCTATTTTGAAATATTTTGAAAGTCATTATATTTTAAAAGTGCCCTAGATGCACCGCTTTTATGTTTAATAATGACGGTTAATATTCACGCCTAATTATAGGGGTACAGTGAGGAATAGAATTAAGTGCCAGGCTGTAATAGTCACTGGGTGTCGAGTGCTGCCTCCAAAAAAAGAAAAACATGAAAAATAAAAGACGTTAAGCAAATTAAATAAAATATATTTTATCGTAATATTAGGAACGGTTAGGTTAGTTTGGGTTAGGACGCGAGGAGTTGGTTTTAAATATTACTTGTGTTTTATTTGATGTAAATTAACTACTAATAACGACATCATATATTCAGAAATACTGAGTGTATAATGTTTAAGTTTAAAGAAAAGTAAAAAACCATTTTTCTCGTAGTTCTTGATATATTTTTTTGTACGTATTTTATACAAACACATCCGCTGACTTTTCTAAATTTACTTTTGTTTGATAACGGTACTTCTATCATTTCAATGTTTCAAAACAGTTTGTTCATGCATTTATTTTTGAACGAATAAAATGCTCGTATAAATAGCTTAAAAAATCAACATTTAAATGTTTTCCATCCGACGATACATTAACATAATCTTTGAAAAATTGGAAATAATATTATTTTTATTGTGACTAGATTGTGGTGTGATCCTTATCAAAGGTTATTTAAAAATATATAAATTAATATTTTGAATAAATTAAACACGCATAAAATTAATACTCACGTCGAATTTAACGATCTTCAGCCGGTATTATACTAGCAAATAAGTACTTAAAAATACCTGATGATGTATAAATTTCTTCATTCATTGTAGTCTTACAATTTGATTTCTTAACATTTTTTCTGAATTGGAATACATAAGTAGTTTTTTATTACCTGCAAAATATTATTATTAATTTAAGCATACTTTGAGTATTAATAATAAGAATTTTGATAGATATTATCGTTCGCATTTTTTAACATGTGTAGAATTTTTAATAAAGTTCAAAGTCGTTCCTACTTTCCTCTTGCCTAAATTAATAATGCAAAGATGACGCTGTCACAATGTGTGTAGCTTTAGTAAATACGACTAACGTGGAATATATTTTAAAGCAGCTGAGTCGTCAGTGCTGGCTCGGGGGCTAGTCCCGAGGAGGAAGTGACTTGCAGTCCTCGGCTGCAGGGCTCCCTGGCCAGGGCCGGCTCGGCAATTACTCTGAGGATTCCGCCCAAGACCCCGGAGCGTCCAATTATTGCTTTTTTTTTTGCTAGCTGGCCCTCACCGCTCGACTGTGTACTTCGCCGCCTCTGTGTGTGATGAAGCTTTTTTTCACTGCAATTGTGGATTTAGTCTTTAATTGCTATTTATTAATAATCTTGCGTAGAGCTGCTACAAAAATGGACGCTCTGTATCATTCCAAAGCGTCCCCGTGCAGTATTATTGACACTGTGAATAAGCCGATTTACTGTTAATGTTTATTTTACGTCTATTTACGGATAGGTCAATCAGATGCGTATTTTTGACCCATTACGGGTATATTATATTATTACTAATATGTAGAGTATGACTGTTAAAAATTCTCGATAAACGGAAGTGATTCGTTAGTACAAGGGTTCGTACACCGGCCATGTAAGCCAGGAGATGTGATGTGGAGATGATATTTTTCTGAGAGTTTCTTTAAGTCATCTTCTATATATGAACTAATTGCCTAATCATATTAGTTTATTTTACAATAAAAATAAAGTTTACCCAGCGTTGAGAACGACAGGTACAGATAACTATATATTTAAAATTCAATAACACGATTCGGGTACTCCTGTGGATAATTTTTTTCTGTTGACTTTCTGATCTTAATTATATTTGCCTTTATGAAAGACAACAGACGATTGAAAAATATTCGATTTTATTAACTTCTGCTTTGATTCACGATCGGCTAGGAAATGTGCTAATCATCAGACTGCAGCGCGATACAACACGAACGTCTAGAATAATGAATGCATTATGAATTATTAATACGCACTTCAACGCAATGAACGCGTCAATAGCTCCTCTGTTAGTAAAGTATTGGATTCGTCTGCCACGAGGATAGCAGAAGATACAATAGGCCGTGCTTTGTTCCATTATCATCCGTCTGCTGGGAGCTGTCGGCTCATATCGGAAACACAATGCGGCCGTTCCTCTTGCGCCTGCTTGCCAATTACTTCCATAGGTATTTACTTTGACAATAATTGATTTTATTCCCCCGACTCCGTCATGAATACGTCCAGCGCATTTGCATACCGCCGGGCGCATCCTTCACTACCTCCTGATATCGTATGCGCGCATCGTATTTGAATCTATTTTCATTATTTATTTTTAAGATCCTTATTTTTCACCCATACATATAATTAGATTCTTCTCCTCGTTTCACGAGTTACAGTCAAAATATTTTTTATTTTAAAAATTCGAATACTCTTTTTTATTTTCAAGCTGTCTATTAGGCAAATTTATTTTTACAAGAAAATAATAATTTTGGTATAATTCTGTGTATATCCTTGAAGATTGTAGAGCAATAGATGAAACACTAATTTTACCTAAATCAGCATATCTTTTTTATCCCCAAAATTAATTTTTTTCATTTTGAAGGCACTTGCTAGTCGATCACTTCTAAAACTTTGTTTAATCCTTGATAGAACATAAAGCAACTCTAGTCTAAAATATGAAATTCTTTGGTACCTTAAATTTTGCATATTGATGTATAAAAATGATTGGTTTAATTTTTAAACTAGACATACTTGTCGATTTGCACGTCGCAAAGCTGAGATATAGAGAATTTCTAAGAATCGTACTTTCTCTGCATATTTGAAACGTTTCTAGTATAGACTGCTTCGTTCGCTCGACAAAGTAGTTTTAACATCACTCGAGTAAGTAGCGATTATTCATCCAGACTGGCATAAGCGGCAGCAGTAAATTATTTCCTGCAAGTTTAACGTTTTCCTTCTCTCTCTCCCTCTGGCTCTTCTCTAGTCCTTTCCTACTCGTCCTCGTCCTCAGGTGACACTGCCGGTGACGGACCGAGTTTCTGAATCAAAACTGTGACTGAAATAATTTCGCTTCATTTAAAGCTACATACAACCGTAAAAATTTATGATTATTACATTTTACCAAATATTTAATATAAATCATATTCCTTCATATTATTCTTATAACGTGTAACTCAATAGAGATATTACTTTTATAATCTTACAACCTATTGCTTGTAGATTGTAGGTTTTATTATTGTAGTAAAATTAATAATGAAGCAGATCATATTACTATTCCCTCGCGCCGAACTGATTACAAAAATACTATTAAAATAATATGCTAGATTAGCTTCATTCTGTTTACAAAACAAAGTCTAAGGACTATTTTAGGTTGGCAGCACTGTCTGTAAGCAATCACTTCCCAAAAGTCTGCTTTCTATATTATTCTTATATATTATAAATAATAAACGTACCAATCTTGCAAGAAAGAATAAATTTATCTCAATTTTCTCCCCCCCCGAACTCTCGGCCCTCCCGCGAGACCCCTCCCCTCAGACCTTCAGACCCTCAGACCCTCAGCCCCCGGGAGCAAGACGAATGGCCCGCAAGACTTCTTTATTCTTCCGCCGGCTGCGAGAAGTTTTAAGTGTCGCGTGTGATGTCACAGGTGAGATCATAAATTCGGTTTATTCGCGCGGAGGAGATGACAAATTTTTCAACTCGCTCTCTTTGTGAAATTTTGCAGGAGAACTCAGAATCGCGCACCCCTTCCCAGTGCTGGGTTTCTGGCACCAGCTCGCCTATTACTACCTTCATTTGCTTCGATCATCGAAGCCTGGTTGCCTTTTATTTATTTGCTTGATTTTGCTTTCTCGGTGCCTAGTCGCTTATCATTTACTCAATTTACTTTAATCGTCGAATCCAGGTTGCTTATTGTTTAGACGTATTTTCTCAAAGTTACGTCCCTTTGTTGTTCTGTGCTATTGGTTCTAAATGCAAAAAAATCTTTACATATTTTAAAATAGATTAACAATAGAAATACGATAAACATGTTTTATAACTACGAGACTGTTTCTATTTACCTTAAATAAATTAAATTATTGTAAAAAAATATTACATAATAATCATTTGAAAAAAAGAGCCTGAAATTCTCTCAAGCCTAACTTCTAAAAAATTTAAAGTACGAGGTCCCCAGCTAAAGTACACATTTTCTTTGTCCATATTAAATATTACAAAAGGGATTCCTTATATCTTTCATTATTTTCCAGCCAGTTTTTTGTTTTCATTTTTTCAGTGGCTTTTCAGCGTACTGTAAATTTATCCCATTGGTTACATAAAGAATGATTATATTTATCCAATTTCGTTCTCATTTTCAAGGCAGCCCACGTTAGGTAACAACAAAGAGAAAAAAAATTCTCAGCACATAATATTGCGTATTATATCTGCGTATCCAATTATTCTCGCGGCATGTCCGTACACTTTAAATACGTATTTTAACTGAAAGGAATAAAGCCGCGCAGTAGTTTAGGAATTGTTTGACTTAGAATGTTTTTCTGTTCTTAACAATCGAATAAAAGCGCTTACGGTATAAACTTTTGTTAAAAATAATGTACAATTGTAATCCAGAATGTAGCTTTTTGAATAATTTCTTCATTTGAAGGCAAAAGCCCTATACACTTGGCACCGTCTCCGGAAATTTCTTTGTCTTCAACGACTGTACATAATTAATCGGAGCCAATTCACCGCAGAGTTTAATATGAGAAGATATTTTATTAATTTAAGTAAATTCCGAACGGTATCCGAAGCTCGGAAAAAGCTAAATATCTCGATCCTTACAACAACATTACGAATTTCTCAAAGAATTTTGTGCTTTGCGGTTGTTGTCCGGTTTTTCTTGTGCTTAATTTTAAAGCTAACGATCTGAGTTGCGATCTGTGAATTACTGGCGGTTACCGAAGCCAGCTCGGCAGAAAATCTCTCGCCTTGTCGGGATTTGCTTAAAGTAAAATTACGGATTCCCTAAGACCTTTGTGCTCTGCATTTGTTGTCCGGTTTTTTTCCTGTGCTTAATTTCAAGGCGCCTCCACGCGGCCGGCGTGCCCGGCGCGCCCTAATTCATGTCCCTTTGTCACGTAACATTTTAAGTAATTGGACATTTATTTAATCCGTTATGGCGACTTGTACTGCGCAGTATTTTAGATTTATCGCCGCGGATCCGCCGAGCGGCAGAAAGGCTGGTTTTTGAGGAAAAATACGAAATGCCTCTGCGCGAGACGTTTGTAATTCCGCGGCTGTGTTTTGACGAGCGCGACGAAGTCAGCCTTTTCGTTTGCTTTTGTGAAATCTAAGAAAATAAGCTTTCGTTCACTTTTTTTGAATCTCAGAAAAAACAAGCTTACGAATTTTTTTAACACATTTTTTGCTCTAATTTTCCATGAATTTACTTTTTTGGAATGAACAAATATTTTACATTTAAAAAAAAATTTGAGATGTTTCTTTTTTTTGGTTTTTAAAACTCTGATAATTTTATTTATAATACACAAATTCAAATTTAAAAAATGATTTAAATAAATCACTAACATATAAAAGTTATATTTTATATTAACAATCTTTGATTATCAAAGAGAAGACGCAAATATTAATGTCTGAATGATGTTCAAATTTTAAAAGAAATCATAAATCCAGTTTTATTGGATATTTAAAATTTGTATTATTATTGTTATAGTTTCAAGTAGTCACAATTATTTTACACTTTCGGTGTGAAAAATCAAACTCATTTGTACCGGACAGTGCTACGGTTGATTCAAAGCCTGCTCTTCGAGTCAAAGCAGTTTATTTTTATCGTTTACCCAACAAAAGATACAAGAGGCTTATCTGAAATTTATCGTATACTTTCTCGATAATTGGTTGTCTCTTAATTAAAGGCAAGCAATTATTCCAGGTAGCACACGAGCAGGTAGAATGGGCCGGAGCAGCTCTGGCCGAGAGAAATGGGACGGGAAAAGCCGGTTTCCGCGCCCGTAAAAGAACGGCGGCGGGCTTTATTGCTCTTAATCATATATTGAAAAATCACTTTTTAAATTAGATCGCTTTTATTGAAGATAGTCACTTGTGTATTCATGACTTTTTGACATAAATGAAAAGAATGTTTTTATAAGAGACAGTCACATCTGTATTCATGAGTTTTGGATGGTAATGATTTTTTTAAGAGACAGCACCGTATGATGATTTGTTTTATACAAAAACAAACAAAATAAAGTACCAATATTATACTTTTCTTCGCATACATTGTGCCGTACATTTTTGGATATGCAATAATTAATTTTGATAAAAGATTTTAATGACAGATTTTTTAACGTCCTTCATTTTAATAATAAAAAAATATTTTTCAATCTCTTAGCTATACTTCATTAAAGTTCTAATAAAAGAGTCATAAAAACTTTTTTAACGGGATTAAAACAGTTACGTTTACTTTTAAAATATAAATTTCTTATATACGTGGCTCATAACAGGTAAATTCAAATAAATAAAAAATAATGATTAATTTCGATGAACTCGTCTCAGATATTTAAAGAGTTAAAAATATATATAAATTAATTATTGATGTTAATACGAAAGAGCAATAATTGTTTTAGTATTAGACGTGTATTTGTGGATTCCAAGCAAAATCACACCTTTTAATTCAATCTTTAGACGTTTTCTGATAAATACTATATTTGGACTAAGCGATGCATAAACAACTAAATTTATAAAAAAATGTTAGAAATTTAAATAAATTAGCCCTTGTGTGTGTATTGTTTTTCCCGCCCATTTACAGATTTTCTCTTCTTTTTCAATTACAAACACCCAATGCCGAAACAATATAATATAAAAAATAACAACAAGGATTTATAAGCCGTGACATTAAAAATAATATATCGTAAATCCAAAATTACTAACACCATTTTATGGGGCATTGTTCGAACTCGCGTACGCCCATTTTTGTTTATTTTACAACCGCGGCCGAATCACATGCACGATATCATCGTAACCTTAATAAAGTAACACCTCTTACATAATTCCTTTAATTACTAAAATCCCATAATTCAAAATTAAGCAACGCGGCTCGCCCGTCGGTCCCGATTTTTTTATCGGTCCCGATAAAGCGGGCACCGAATAAGAGATCGGCCTACCGTTTCGTGGTGGCGGGCGATACAAAGCGGCCAGGGGCGTGCGGCGGTGCAACTCAAGGCATTTCTTTATCTTATCTACTCGCAGCGGAGAACAAAATAAGAAGTGACTTATGCACCGACTTGCACTGAAGATGGTATCGTAATATTTTGTTAATTGAAAAAAAATATGTCGACTTAATTTGAGATTAGACAGAAAACACCCTTAAATATTCTCAGATACATCGACAATATTTTAGAATAAATATATATATTTTTATCTGAATAATTGTTACTGTTTTATTAAATTTTGGTTACTAGTATTTATGTGCGTAGTTAAATTAATATTTAGGTACAATCAGTGTTGTCTTGATTTATGAGTTCCATTGATAATTAGACTTGTTATTTGTGATAAATAAATGGTAGTTTTTATTTTACACGCACGTGCCACCACTGCGCTCGAAGGTGTTACTGGGACGACTTTAATTCGGCGTTAGCGGGCGAGCAGGAGGCAGGCCCAATAAATAACCCTCCTACCAGGCGTAATGTCCCGTATTCTTATACTCCGAATAACGCGTTCTCCCGTATGCCGAAGCGAGGACGTGTTGCTCTGATAATCGGCCATCGAGATATGAAGGGCATTGCTTTTGAGGAACCGGCCCCTTGCGCACTAACCGCACGAAACCGAACGAATCAGTAAGCTGCCTCTTAAGATCCGAAAAATGGCCCGAAATGGTGGTCAATAAAAATAAAAATTATGCATTAATAGTCAAAATGGTCAACCTTCTTTCTTTTTATTTATATTTATATTTGCTCGGATGGAAAACAACGCTACACTCGACTCGTAAGTTAAACCAACTAAGACAGTAAAACTTTATATTTTTTTCTTCTATGCTGAGACATCGATCTCTAGATGCGTTCAGTTTAAATAAAAATGAAATACACGATAATTACTAACGTTGCTTTAGTTCATTGCAGATGGTTGACATATTTTTTTTTATTATTGGTTTATTATTAATATGATTAGGTACATTAGTTCATATATAGAAGATGATTTAAAGAAACTCTCAGAAAAATATTATCGTGATTTGTGTGGGATCCCACAGAATAAACCCGTAATGGGTAATAAATACGCATCTGATTGACCAATCCGTAAATTGATATAATTATTGGTTTAATTGAATCAAAAAACTACCCATATTATAATGTATCATTTATAATATCAGTTAATGAGGTATCTCAATATCTAACTTCCACAAGTTTAAAAACTTTATGCAATAAAAAAGTTGCATCTATATCTCAATTTTCAATATGAATTTATTCAAATAAATTTTGGGGTGTAATTAGTATTTATTAAATATGTTTTCCCTTTTGAATGAAAGCTGAAACATTTCCCAGGCGCGAGGCTGCACCGGAAGGTCTCCAATCCACCCTGCGAAATGAGGACTTTCAGCTTTGATAAGTTGAATTTAGCGGAAGCTTTTGCACGGATATTTTTTCCGTACAAATAACAATCTTTTTACAAATATTTTTAAGGTATTTTTTGTACACTTGCACTCCGCACACATCACGGAATATAGGTCACATGTTTTCGAGCGCAAAGGGTGGACGGAGAGTTTTTTCTGTAACACCTTTTTCAATTTCAGTAATGGGTGATCTCAATTTAGTATCTGGACCATAGTAATTTGAATACTTTTGAAGCTTTCTCCTATTACTTGCTGGACCATCTCTTCAATCCAGATATGGTTATCGGAGTATATAATTATGGCGGGTAGAACTGTTCAATGGACGATCCACTCAATTCTAATAAGCTACCAGAAAATCGTAAGTTGGAATAGTTTTTAATTTTCCAACACGTAAATTTATCATTTGTACCAAAGATCGTGTCAATACGTTTTAATATCCAACCGAAATCCTTGAACTATATTTATTGATTATGTTTATTATACAGTAATATAACGCTTTACGCGAGGGATACGTTCCGGAAAAAAATCGCGTTAAGTGAAATTCGATTAAACATACATACATAGTCATAAATTAATACAAAAAAATACGAATCATTTTAATTCTAAGAACACTTTATGCAGTATTACATGTTATTTTTACTGAAAAATACATCTATTGTCTTTTGGGTAGCGTTTCTTTTACGTTCTTGTAAAATACGTTCATAACACCCAACGCTGTTTTTAATTCTTAAGAGAATTCATTGACTACATTATGTTCATACACATTTTTTCGCGTTATAGTGAAACCGCGCATAACTGGGTCGCGTAAAGCGGGGTATTACTGTACATCATAAACGTATTGATATCACTGAGAATAAGTATTGAGAAGCATGAAAAAATTACCAATGCTTGCTGGTTATAAACAATTATTGATGAAAAGTTATTTATAAAAATAAAATTGAAATTATTTCTAATATTTACTGGACCTTCAGCCGCAGCATCCGCCGTCAGATCGCTTGCCACAATGTTCCGGAGGTACTCGGACAGGGCGGCCATTCCGGCGCATTTGACGGAGCTTCTTTGTCGGGTCGTTATTAGGTAAACAGCAATCACACCGGGTGGAATTCACGAACGATATCGCGTGTTCATATATTTAAGGACCCCGCCGAGCACTACGTAGATTGCCTCATTTATGCATAATACTGACTGCCATGAAAGCCGATACTGGGAACGCGCAGCAAATACCCCCTTTCACATTATGCTGCCCTGGTAGGATTGGATCGGCAGTGTTTCCTTTATTGCCTTTGATATTTGCTTGTGATGGCTTTGGGTCTACTTACTGCGTTAAATTGTATCAGATAGAGGTTGTACATATATTTGTATATATATATATAGTCAAGTCAAGCAGTTTGCCTCACTGTATAAACCACCTAAATTATAATATCTTGAAAAATATTATCACGTGTGTATTGTAGCGTATTTTTTTTTTATGAGGTCAAAAACGCTAAATGTTTAAATATATTTTTAGGGCAAGTAATGCTATATCGTTTGTATGTACCGCACGCCACTGATTTAAAGATATCATAGAGTCATGGGTTTAAATAATTTACTACTTGAGTTTTTAAATATGTATGAAAACATGTACCGAGATGGCCGCACCGCATTATCTCCTGCTTCCCTGATTATAGGCTTAAGTGGGGTGACAAGCGCGCGGCCGGATCGGGGATTTGGATGTTTGTCTGCATGACATGTCTACCTACCTCTTTCTGTGCTTGTACGAAAGCGACGTGACTGTGTATTCGCAGTTTACATTTTTATTTAAATAAAATTATACGTGCTGACAGACACTGTCAAATTTGTGGGTGGAGAAAGGTTTCACGCTAATTCGATGTTGCCATGACGAGAACGATATTTTCGTATATACAAGATTTAAAAATTTATTGGTTCATAGTTGAAATACAATAGGAATATACAATTAAAAATTATATCAGCACGCACAGCAAAAAAAGTATAAATTATGAGCAGAATAGCTTAATTTATATTAATAATCACATAATCACGTAAATATGATTTCTTTATTTTATTTTAATACTAACAATTTATTTCTTTTTTCCAGGTAATTTCGGATTCTTCTCATCTTAATATTTTACGAATATGTAAGTACAAAAAATACATATGTAACCAGGCCTATATTACATTTTTTTTTAAAATTATAAATTCATGAAGCTAATATTTCGTGATGGTGATGGTGCCGGCAAACTGGGTCTGTAGTCCAGATGCAACATTAATCACAGTATCTAATTTAAGAAATTACCCAACATTATAATCTGTACTCACCGGGATCGGAACCAGCTCACCTCCAGTTAGACTCCTGCCTATAAATTACCTGGCAGCGTTAGCACCTGAGCGGGAGGTGTGGGCCTGGGCAGGGGTGCAGGGGGTGCAGGGCGCACTCGGGGGATAGTCGGAAGATTTACGGCCTCAATTAGTAATGTTTCTAATTGTTGGTTACCTCCATTATCGGGTTTTTACCATGCGCACATGGCAGAGCCTCTCAATCAGTGTTTCGCGCTAACTTCGAGACTCATTTTGTTTCGCGAGTATTTTTCCACCTAAACAGGCTCTATTTTTTTTTTCACACTTAATTTTTTTATAAAACGTTATGGATTCAAACCAATACTCCCATAGCTTTGGTTTTCTGTTCAAGATGAGGATCTTATCTCACAAGTGTCATAAAAAAGAGCTACATGGATTTTCTCGTCGTATCATGTATGCATCGATTCCTAAATAATGCAATCATAAATTGTTTAATAAATACACTTTAAATATTATCTTCATGTCAATAATCATAAATTTATTAAAATATATATAAAATAAAAGCATTTTAAAATCAAAAATTCTTACACCTTTTACATTGGCGTTATTTTACGAAGAAATATTTTGCCTTGATTAAATCCGACTTCTTTGAGATTCTTAGGATATAAGTTACGCGAATGATTGGATATAGTTTTGAATTAATGCCATAATTAAAATATTTTACATAAATTTGCATAAGACGATCTTAGCTGAAAACGATGCGTTTTACTATGATTTAATAAACCTGTTTGTCTTATGTTTTATTCAAGTTAGTATTAGTTTTCAACGAGTTTCGGGGTAGAAACTATTCCCTTTCTCAAGTCAGTTTAGAGGTGCTGGCTCCCTTCGTCTCATGCGTCCCTAATAGAGCTCGGGAATTATTCGTAGATTGCCTCCCATATTTCAAATCGGAGTTCTTTCCCCTTCGATATTGAAAATGCGGTGATTCCATGGTATGCTATAAATGTAGCGCTGTAAATGCTTTACAATTTGAAGCTTTTTTTATTGGATAGACACCGTTTTTGGGTTCAATAGGCTTCGATTAAAAAAATAACACAAAACCCTATAAGTCTAATAATAAAACATTTTTTTTACACCCAAACTTATATTGATTTCAGCATTTATTTAGCAAAATATCTGGTAACAGCACATTATGTAAACTTTAACTCGCTCGTGAAGTTTATATTTTTTTGCTACCCATATCTCTATATTGAAAAATTACAATTTTTGGTATTAAAAAAACACAGTTACGTTTGTTGGTTTTTACTTAACATATATAAATAATATAGTTAACAAAATTGGTCATTCCACTAACGAATAATCAGTTACACAGCGTAGCTCAACTCATTACTTTAAAATAGTAATAAGCTCAAGTTCTTGATTAGAGTCTTCGTTCCAATAGGCTATGATAAAATGTATTTGATATTTTATTGTATATTATTATTAACCTGAAACCCAGAGCTTTTCAAGCAGAGTGATAATTTACAGCTTATCGAACACACTGGTCCAATAAAACCTGCCTTGTGTCTATTCAAAAGGCTATCACACGATCTTCAGCCGCGCCATAAACACATCGGTGCTAGGTAATTATTTTTTTCCTAGGTGTTTAATTATTTATTGCCGTCCATAAGCTTGACAGGGCGGCTGTCGGAATCTCCGAGAACAGTTTTATGGGGCCGGATTTATTAACCCTCGGGTTTTTGGCGTAATGAGGGGACCGTCGGGTGGCTGATCTTCGATCGGAGCCGACCGGATGAGTAACCAGGTCCCGAGAAACCGAGACGATGCTGATCTGCACTGACGTTTCAAAAAAGGCTGCCTCGATTGGAGAGCACGCACCTTTGGGGGATGCGAAAAGGGGTTGAAATTGTTTCTAATGTGCACCCACACCCATATTATCAAAATTTCTCTTATACAATTGAAAAATCTGTTTTCCACACAAGAACGCGTGCCTATCGTTTCAGATGAGATAATTTTATTAAGGTGCTACTTATATATATATATATTATAGTTTGTTCAAATAAGTAAATATATTTTAATAGAAATTTCTTAAAATTACTGAAAAAAATATGCATTGCTTGTGTTACATTCTCGTTACGTAAACTAAGAGTTCAATAATAATAAAAACTCTTTTATAAAACCTCGCAAACCTTCTTTCTTATTGAGTCCATCCACACAAATTCACAAAATAAATGTATGAACAATTTAGTTGGTTACTTAACATTATTTTATATATTTTAAATCTGCAACGGGAAAAGATAGCTGACCGCTGATGTATGAAACCTGTATTTTGTAGATATTCAAATTTACATTGGGAGGCTCGAGCTTTGATTGCAGGTTTTTATTAATGTGCATTATTATTTAAATTAATAATCAACGCTCTGCCACAATATATCAGCTGTATACTCATGATATTTTACGATCGAATTACAATGAGAATTTATATTTAAATAAAAATGAATTCTCAAACACCTTTTTAATTAGGAGCGTTTATATTTATGACACTTCACGAACAAACCATATACTTAAGTTTTTTTTTAAATAACTTGTCTGAGGTGATCGCTATGAACTTTTCATAGTAAATATTGCAAAGGAATTTCGATATATTAAAAATATACTGAAGCAGTGCGAGAAGGTAGGAATTAATTAGTGATATAACAGAATATGGATACTTACGGGTACAAAATGGTTTAAGATAGCTTAGAAAACAAAGATTACGTAAAAAAACTAATTAATTCCTTCTTAATTCATTAGCCAATTTAAACAAAATGCATGATCCGTTGAAAAGTAAAAATTGATTTTGACCTTAACGCTTACAGTAAACATATAATTGAATTTTATTTGTGTCCGGTTTCGCCAATCTTTCACGTTGGCATTATCAACTCAATCAATACTCTGTTTGATCATACCACGCCATGTGGAAAATCACTCAAGTATTTTATTCAAAAATATTAAAATGGAAATCCACCAAGTACCTATGTCAAAAGTATTGAATTTATTGAAAAACTTCAGTTAAATATAAGCACGAAACATAGATTTCATCTCCAACGACACCTTTGTAAAATAAAAATGAGTATAAATAGACACATATTTTTACTTATGAACTTAAATAGCCGTTATTCTATTTATATAATTACTAGAAATGTAGCCCATCACAGAATGACGAATTCGATGAACGAAGCAATTGTGTTTGAACATATGTTGGCTGAATACTCGAATATCTGGGTACTCGAATTTTAAGATGACGCTGCTCACGTTTTCCTTTTGATTCATTGCTTGGCATTTGTGTCACATTTCGTGTCACAAACAAAGCATCACATTTCACTGCACTGTTCTTTATTAGATGCAGTCTTTATCACGTTCAATTGTGCAATTCTTTTTGAATTACGCTTGCTGTGCGTAGACGGTGTTATTTTTTTAGGAGGCATTCTGAGTTATTAATGATGTGATTAATAATTTCTAATGCAATTTCGATGAAAAAATATAGATGGTACTTGTGTCAAACTGACATAAACTGGAAATTTCTAAGAAGCATCAAAATTTGTTTTTTTTGTAAAAGTTCTAAATTTTAAATTCTCGCGGTGAACAACAGAATCATATAATTCGTACATATTGAAACTCGCTAAAGCATATTTGACAGTTATATTAAATTAGTTTATGAATGAAAATATAATCATATCGTCCTGAAATTCGGCACATAACTGCGGAAAAACTTACTGAACACAGCGTTGTATCTTTTAAGATATTCTATAGAGAACCAAAAAATGAAACATACACACACACACACACAGTGGATTTACGATATCTGTTTAATAAAATAGTATTTTTTTAAAATTTGAAGCTTTGTTCTGTTTAAATAAAACGAATGTAAGAGTATTTACATGAATAGTCTTGTTTATCGTAGGTATCCAGGTAAGAGTTTCCATAGAGGCAGGAGCCTGGGAGCGCCCGGGGAGGCTTCTAAAAGCTCTACTTGACACATTTCGACCTCCGCGGCGGTCTTAGGCCGCCTCCTTGGCGCATAGTGTCGCCATACAAGCGACCCGGCGTTTTGTGAGCGGCCCATTCAATCGGCGGCGCGATCTGGCCGCCGATATGCCTTAGTGCGCGATCAAGAGTAGCTGCATCTCATTTTATGCCATATATAATGCACGCGCCGGAAGGAGGTGGCGAATCTGAAATTGGACGGCGCGCTACGCCGCTACGCGACCCTCACACTTTGTTTTCAAACTCGAAGCCTTTTTACAAAATATTACAGTTATTCCAAAAAAATATATTTTAATATTTTATACTTTCTTCACTTTGAGTTTATTATAGTTGTAGCATGACTAGTTACGACCAAAGGACTTGGTCATCATCAGATGCAGAACATTATTAACATGTAACCATTATCATTTATTCAATATTATTATTATTTTACTTTTTTATTTAAAAGGTAAACACAAAATTTTAGTCCATAAACTTAACTAATTGTATAATCCTCATTTAATTTTGTCAATTTTTTTGTTGTTACCAGTATTTCAGCATATGTTATATGTATATTTTGTTAGTTTTGTTCTGCATCTGATGATGACCAAGTCTGTTGTTCGAAACTAGTCATGCTAAAGCTATAATAAACTTAAAGTGAAGAGAGTATAAAAAGTTACCCTTATCGTTAATAAAAAATGGATCTTCACCAATCAAATGCCTTGTCCCTCAACAATATAATTGTACACTGAGATTGCTATAAAAATAGTCTTCAACACAGATTTTACAATATGAGGCGCTGTTTGCATATTATGGGACAAACATAAAAAATATAATCTCTAAATAAATATGTGCTAAATGCTACCCGCAGAAGCAGATTCACGTAAACCGTTGTTTTTTTTTGTTTCGCTAGCTTTTTATCATTGGATCGATAATCGCATAAAGGTTCGGTTACGTAAAGCGTTTGGGGTTGTCATAGAATTTCATGAAGCATTATATTTTTCCCCCTTTACAAGGGAATAACACTTTTTCCATAACACGGAAACTTACTTATCGAAAATCGGAACAAAAATGGCTTAGGCAAGATATAGAAAATTGCATATACGATGTTTTGGCACACCCGCTTAGAAGTATTTATCATCGCATGAACTACAGATTATCGTAAGCGCCGCGTTGTATATTTTAGAAAATCCAAAGAAGTGAAAAATTCATAAAAATATGATTCATCATCTTTACACATTTTAAGACTTTTAAGTTTTGTGTGTATTTTTAAAACTATTTTTCAGTAAAAATTCCAGGGTTTTGGTACCATTGTGTGAAGAATCCTTCACAGAATCAGAATACTGAATGGCAAATTTAGAAACGTTGATCCTGTAGGTGATTTATATTTTTTAAAGACTCAATGTCTAGCATGTATCTAACTATTCACTACATCGCATTACGAGTATTAATCAAAAACTCAACCGTTTATATTAAAAAATATTCGTATTTTTGGCGTTTACTAAATTTCGTTGCTCAAACGAAGATTAACGGCTTCAATATTAATCAAAGCCAGGGATTGCGGTACGATGAAACCGTATTTGTTGCCATGGAAACGATATATTAATCCGTTTTGATGATAAGGTATACAATTTGTCATTAATCAGAATTCAGTTAGATTATTCAATGAAATTTGTGTTTATGCAAATGATGAATACGTTACATGAAGATGTTAATTTAATGTAATATTAATTATTTACGAAAATAATCAAATACTAAATTATAATATTCAATATTTTGGACAGTGAGTGGAATTCCATTTTAATATTTTTGAGTAAAATACTTGAGTGATTTTCCGCATGTTCGTTTTTATTTGTGACCGGTTTCGCCAACACTCAAGTATTTTACTCTAAAATATTAAATTATAATATATCAAATTTCTTACCGTAGCATTATAAAATTTCCTTTTGAATAATATAAATCTCTTTGTTAAAGTTTATTTTAATATGATGCACTGCAGGACATTCATCCAGTGAGGATGTTGAGTCTGGAAAAATTGTTTTATTCTATTAAGATCATAACTCTATCGGAAAGAAGTAATGTGTAAAATATTAACATGTGATAAGATAATATGCATAAAATCAGTAAACTCTAATTTATTATCAAACTAAACTATCAAATATTTCATGTCATATGATTGCATTCATATGACACAAGAAGGCATCATTGTACAAAGTTGTAGCAGTCGCATTTCCAGGAGTACATTCATACATGTCTTTGAAATATATTTTTTGTATGATTTATATAATAATGAAGTATTCAGTACGCTTTTGACGTTGTTGCATTGTATGTGCTTGCAAAAATAAGTTTGAATCGGAAACTCAAAACGTTTTTGTGGCCGCTTGTTTCGGGCAAAACGTTGCGCGCGTCCATCAAGTCCTTCCTCGGCGGAAACCTGCGTTTGCAGGAACCTCGGCTCGGGCGGTTTCTCTCCCATACGTCCCGTGACGAGACCGTCTCGGCTCATTCAGAGAGACGCTCTAAACTGCGGCGGTGTAAAAACCCGCAGGAGTTGTCCGCGGAGTTGACGCGATCCGCGCTCCGCGAATGGGCCGCTCCGGGCATAATCGGTTTTGGAATCACGCCCGCTTTTGCGCCAATAGCGATGCTTGGCTGTTATCTGCGAACACAGAAGCATTTTTTGAATATAAATGATTTGATTTTGCTTCTACAGCTGTGGCTGCCAAACTGTGGCCCGCGTCGCGCAAGAGAACCGCGTCAAATGCGTAAAATTATAAAAATTTTAAAATTTACATGAAACAGTCACGCAAATCAAAAACCGTATTTGAATACAGATTTTTTGTTTTAGTCTAGTATCTACATATTTTTTTTGCATAAAACATTTACGGTGGCAGGCAGTGTGGGTTTAAATCCCGTTTTATCTCAATTTCATGTGTGAATTATTCACCTAAGCATTGTATACATAGCAAATCAGTCTGAGATAGCGTAATGAGTAAACAATGTGTTATGAGGTAATCGATTCCCACATCTCTGATAAACATTGCAATCCACATTTTCTGCTATCGCAGCCTGCGTGGTATCCAATTCAACTACAGTGGTTCCGTTACTGAACACGCATTCGAATAATGCAAGTGTAAAGCAGATGATTGCTCGATATGTAAGACGGCGTTGCACCTTCATTATTTGCAAGCTGGATGCAGCTATACGCTGAAGCATCACTCAACAACGACCGAAGAATCAAAAGCTTTGAAGTTCTGTGCCGCCGGGTATCTCTGCACCTCGCCTAGTCTGCCGGTACTTTGTTTTGGCCCGGCGTACGTGTGACGTCCCGGGATTTTCGAAAACAAACTTGATTTGTTTTCGAAAAAGCGGAATGGAAATAGGCAGCCGGGAGGTGCGCGGCGGAGCACCCGACCGGAAGCGGCCATTTTGTTTTTTATTCGCCCATCGATTTTTTCGCGTTTTCATTGGCAAAAGCCACGTACTATTTTTATTAGATTTTGTTTTATCTATACTATGCTTATGAGCATTTTTTTCCGTACATGATTATAAAAGTCTTTCAATAAGAAAAAGTACTTTAGTTTATCTCGTACATCGAAAAGGAATCTTTATTAATAATAAATTGATTTTGAATTTTGGAAAGCAAATATCAGGCACAATACAGAATACTGTTTTGAAATTTCTCATTATATTAGCTTCAAACTATTATTAATAATCTAGGAGCGCAGTCTAGTGGAAAGTGGCTCACGCTAATTATGTTCTGCTTTACCCGCGGGATGGTATTTCGGTTCTGCTCCCAGCGGATCTCGCCGCGGTTAGCCGTGACATGCGAACTAGTTAATCGGATATATCAATCGATTTGTTGCCCTTAACGTACTACAAATAAACGTACAGATGCTAATTTTATTTTTTGAAGAGTAAATTTATTCTCCATAGGAGACAATATCTTGTATGTAAATCATCACCTTATATTCATGGGAATAAATTCCTTTGAAACGTGAGAAGAAAATAAGCCGAGAACTCTGAAACAATCTTGCAAAAATCACAAGCGTTTATCCTATAAAATTTATGAACAGTTATATTTGCCTATATTTATAGTCTATTGCTTTTTAATAATTTTATATTTTCAAAGCTACAATTGATGAATTATAATGTGTTTTTGTTATTTGATATGTAACATATTTCTATGATTTCTTCCTCAAAGTCAAAAATTCACAAAGAAACAAATAGTTCCATAAAATAAGATATTTTTTTATTATTGTGAAAAAGGCATCTTTGGTAAAAACACATTACATTTAGTTTGGTCAATCCACTATAGAATTACGCGTGGGACCAAAATTAAGACATAATAGTTTTATTTTTTAGAATTTGAAAATACTGTTACGATTTTTTTATTTTAATTTGTATATTCAATTCCGAAAATATATTTTAAGTAGACGTGTCATTTACTCAATTTAAATATTGTAATTGTCATGTTAAATATCATTTTATTTAATCAAGTGACAATACTTTATTACACCACCCATCAATCGTTCGAATGAATATTTTTTTTTTAATACTAGATTTATTTTTAAATTCAAATTATTGAATTATCAATATTGCATAAAATCTTTTTTTGTGTACTTTGAAGATCATAAAAAAAATTTTTTTTACGAGAAATTTTCATTGTTTTCTGAAGTATTACAAGTCATTGATTTAATATATTTACCATCAATATTATTTATGTGTACTAAGCTTGAAAAATATAACATATAGGTTGAAGAAATTGAGATGTAAGTTATCAAGTATTTATAAATTTCTAGAATTTAATTCGATGGCGTTACTATTGATGTGACAATATACGAGGTGGTTTCGAAACCCAGCTTATTTTCTATGGGCCACACATTGCATAGGCCATGCGGCAGGTTTCTCTTCACAAAGCAAATGTCTCGTTGACACTAATCTTTCTTTATATCAGAAATATTCATAAAATTCAGATTCCTGCCGTAAACATGACAAACAGTCTATCTAAAACTCACCTTCAACACTAATTTAATGAATATTATACGTGAAGTATGACATTTTACTGTGATATTGATATTAAACTGATTTTTTCAAATTAAATAATTCCTAATTTACATGTACTGAAAATAGCCTCACTAGCGAGACCGAAACGTTGAAATTTAAAATATAGCAACACTACTCTCACCACTTAATTCGAGTATATTAAATTTAACACATGAACCGAGTGATTTTTAATTTTAGTAAAAATATTAATTTTTATTATCAATTTAAATATTTTATAAACATTAAATTTTTTCAACAAAATAGTAAAGTGATACTTTCACGTTATTTATTTTATGCTGCAGCAGGTTTTGTCAACAATCTGGGTTGGCATCGGCTAGAAAATAAAAAAAATATTTATTTAATAATCAAGGCCGTAGATTATTTTATATTTGAAAGCTTGATGTTAGTTCGGTCCTTCACAAAAGTTTAATAACACACTGAAAAAATTTGATCACCTAATGATACTTATTTTTTTAATAAATAATGTAATTTAATTTTTTGTTGTTCACGCCCATTTATATAGTTCCGATAGAGAAATCTTATTTGAATATCACAGTTTAATTGTTGATATTTACATTTGATTAAATGTCACGCGTCATTCGAAAAGGCTCGGTTAATATTTATCTTAACTTTTCCGCTCATGAAACTCGATATACGCTCTGTATCGAATAAAATTATACTTAGGCCCATCTTATTACGTGTTAATCCTCAGATTATCCCAATAAATACTGTAGTTTATTATGTCCCGCGAATGGCGGCGTTGATTTCGTCATTGTGTATTTATTAATTAACTTTTCGGCGTTCTTTTGAAGACGAGACGTGAATGAAAAACAATTAACTACTTAATTAATTAATAGCCTAAATTTAATGTTAGATGAACGTGTGCGAAAAACATATTATTTCCCTATAAAAGTTGGAATATGCTTGCGTATACGGTTTGTCACATATAGCTTAATTTTATTACTATTATTTACGCTGTCCAAGTAAAGTTTTACTAAAAATGAATTTACTAATTCAAATTATAACATTTCTCTTAATATCGTAGTTAAAAATATGTATAAAATATTACATAAATCTTTTTTCAGCCCTTGTACTCCACCGCTGCTCTGTTGTGGAGCATTTCTTGTACCTGAACTTCAGGATAAAACCGTGAACGGCGCAAAAATTAAATATATATTATAAATCAATCTTCTAGCCATCCTGACACTTATGTTGATTGTTTGAATATAGTACTACAAACTAAAGCAGCCTGTCATGGATTTAAGCGCTTTAAAAAAAGATAAGGCAACGAGGTTGACTTTTAATGCATTAAATTATTCATCGGGCTAAGTTGAATTTTATTTTATAAAATACGTATTATTTATGATTGTCAGGGTTGGAGATGATAGATGGCATTTTAAAAATTGTGTGGAGAAAATACGACATTCAATTCACAGAATTATCTTTAATTTATACCCTGAACGAGACATTCATTATTCGCTGATGTCGCTTAGTTAAATTATTAGACACTAATTATAAACATTTTTGAATATTTCTCGATTTCAAAATGAAATTTTACTTTACAAAACGCACAGTACTGAAGTATAGTGTGTTCATGATATTATGCTATGTATAAAAGCAAATAATAAAAAAATTGAAACAAATACAAATTACAATTATATTGATATAATTGAGTACATCAGTGCTGCGTGTTATCGAGTGCTTTGTTATTACACCCTGTCTTCTCAAAGGCATCTGAAATAAATTGCGATCGTGTGTGCTTATGAAGTATGAATGTTTTTATTTTATTTATACTTGTCTCTCAACTTAAGGTTCGCGGGGCACGCCACTTGCCAAACCGGATACTGTGATCCGCAAATCTTACCTATTAATTGACGTTTTTTAGCTCTTGCTTAGGATATATCACCTTTTCAAGAATTTTGTGCAAATTTTAGGTAATTTCAAATTAATCCTCCTTAATTTGATAATATTTATTTTGAATAATCAACTGACAAAATCATTAAGCATGGCTAATCTGAGGTTTGTTTTAATAGTCCGTCGATATACAGCTTGATCAATCGATCAAATCAACCAAACCAAAAAACCAGTTTATATCAAACAAACAAGAAATCGTCTCCTAAATCGCGATAAATATTTTGTGAAACGTTTAACGTTTTGTCGTATTTTTTTTCCACGCAGAACAGAGTACACTCGCCGCAGTGCGATACATCATCTGAAATATATCCGAAAACACAGAAATTTACATACGGCGTCACAATAAATAATTCAAGATTCGGATTGGGGAGTATAAATCGTGCGGCGGGCAATATCACCGCATTATTTACAATTCGACTCTGTCTTTAATGTGAAATCGTAAATTTGTTCGTAAATGAATACACAATCAACATTGTATACGTTTAGTTGATAGTTTATACCGGTATATGTAAAATATCGCAGATAAGCTCGGCATGGTCGCCTTTTACGTTTGACTTGCTGATGCACGCGACAGTTGTGGACCTCAGTTTCGTGGAAATATTAAAATAACGCAATACGATACATGACTTTGATAAATAAAAACATTATTAAGCGGTTGAAATATTTATTTAAATAAAAATGTTATAACGAAGGAATAAACCAAACCTATTTTTTATAATATAAAATTTCATTAAAACCATTAGAAACGATGTCAATTTGTTGAGTCGTTGAAACGTTTTCGGGACATATCTATGATAGTCGATATATTTTTAAATACTTAAGCCCGCGCTGAGAATTATCGCTAAATTATTATAATACCTGGTCGTTGTTTGTCCGAGGTCTGCATTAGGCTCGGGTGAATCGATAAATCGGTTTGTATTGGCATTAAATTGCGTTGATTGAAAATTAATTCCGAGTTGTCCTATGTAACTTAATATGTCCGCGGACTGTCGGTAATTTATGACGCCAGAGCCCGCGTGGAGAAACCCGTCTCTCTGAGGCCTGTCTCATGGGCGTTCAACATCCTCGACAACACTCGGAGAAATCTTTAAGAAATCTCTGAGAAATCTTAAATAAGTAGTGATAATAATGTACAATCTATTGAAAAGCTTTAATAGTATAAAACTCAGTTAAATCGCGTGTGATAGGTTCGCAGGTCTTGAATCTACTTCGTTCCTTGGGCTAGGGCTAAGTTTCATAGTTTTGCCTCCAGTACTGGAGTCATCTTCAAGAAATTTCATTGAACGTGACAGATTTAAAAAAATCAAGGAATCTGAGAATAGTATTGATGTTTATCGTTTACTCATTTGGGCAATATGAAGAGCATCAAATATAAATTCTAAAGAAGCAACTAAAAGAAGAAAGTTATACAAAAATGTTTGCAATTTCTTATCTAGTAACCTATTCACACTCAGAATAAAGTCATTATTTTTGACACAATAAAATATAAACATTCAACCGTAGTAAGAAACAGGTAGTCGAAAAATAAAGAAAAATCAAATGGGTAAAAGCTTATTCATATTAAAGAAAAAAAAAAACTCCTATAAACGAGCGAGCGTCGAACTCCCATCTTTCATTTTTATTTTAAAAATAAAAAAGGAAGAGAATTTCATAATCTGATCTCGTACCGCCTCCCGAGTCACTTAGGCCCGAACTTATTCTTCGGTCAAGTGATAATTGCCGTTCTTGATCCTGCGCGGGATTATTTACGGCCTCCGGCCATGATATTCTGCCGCTTTTTTCGTTTTACCTTTAGTCCGTAATTACATTAGGATCCCATTCATTCCGATGAATTAGACATTCACGTGGAATGGTGGATTCCTTCATTTTGTGTAATTCGTGTAATTTTACGGGAATAACGCGTATTATTAACGATGGTTCTTGAGAATTTGTATTTATCGGGTTCTGTGATTATTTATGGCTCTCTGCGTTGTGTAATTTTAACACCTTAACTTGCTTCTATGATTAAATAATAGGAAAATTATATATGTTTATTTAATAATTTTTAGAAATCGTTTACAGCTGTCGATAAGAACATATTTATTAGTTAATTCATTAATCAGTTGGAAAATGTCAATTCGATCTATCTCATTTGTCGAATTCAGTACATACTTCCTTGATACAATATTGGTTATCGTTTATGCTGTATAAATAAAGCTCTCGCGGTTCATTTTAATTATTTTTGTCATCTATATCTTGCTGTTTATTGAAGTATATTTAATATCAGATCGCACTTTTATACGTCATTGTTACATTTAGAGTCATCAAAAATCGTTTGATATTAAATAGAGTTTTATGTATTTGAAACCGTTGAATCAAAAAATAATATTCATATGCGTCCTCTTATTTTTAATTTAAGAAAGCCATAGGACTTTTCGTTGAGACCGAGAACATAATTTAAAAATGATAAATCTTTCCTAAGTGACAGTCAAATTCCCTCGCGTTGTGAGCAACAGGAAGCGGGTTTCTAATACGCCATATTAAAAACTACTTACGGCCGCCTCGGTAAACGTCCCGGCGGCTACATTGCGTGACACAATTCCAATGTAAATAACGCATTTCGTCCCTCCGGCCCGGCTGAAGGGCTCGGGGAGGCTCTGGAGGCTCTGGAGGCTCTCGCGCCGCGCCGACCCGCCCGGCGTGTGAAGTCATCTTCGGAGTTTTTTCCCGTGACAAAAAACCGACGCATTACCAGAAGTACCAGAAGTACCAGGAGTACCAGGAGTACCAGGAGCGCATCACAACAAGCCATTAGCGGGATGATACAGAACTTTCGATTCTTTTTCATTCATTTATCATTTCCTCCGGCTTTAATCAAAGAGACACATTTCCGTAATTTGTTCACGTAATGAGATTTTCTTTCGTTTTTTTTGATATTCGCCGTGTATTAAATATATAACGTAATGTTATTATTTTACCTCCTGGAATAGGCTGACAGCCTGGTAGCGAAAAAAATGTATCCCATCTTTTCTTCGGATTCTTATTGTGTTTTGCTTTTGTATTTGCGCCAGCGCTGGGGAATATCCAAATTATGAGATCTCTTTTCATTTATTCTCGGCGGGTGTATCCACATTGTGTCCCAAGTGCGGCCAGTTTTTGTCTGATGTATAAAAAACGCGTTCATTGCACGAAATAATCGTTCGAATAATATTCAAAAGTGTGTAATAATTATAATAAATGTGTAATTGCTGAGATTTCAGCGTTAGAATGTAAAAAAATATGTAGATGAGATATTTCTGATTCGTTGTGGTGATTCTCGGTAGTAATTTTAATTATTATCTGAACAATGCAGTGTTCTTAGAATAATATGTGAAAAATTGAGACAAAATTCAGAGCCGGAGCTATTACGAAAGTCTCACGATTGCAGTAATTATTAGTTCTGAACAATTAGCTGTAATCTATTTTTTCCGTCGGCCTGCTCGCCCGCGCGGAAGGTTCCAGAGTTTCGAGTACAGAGAGACTCGGGCGCCGCGACTAATCGCACAAAACGAATTTTATTTCATTAAAAACTCGTAATTAGCCAAAAAAAACATATTTTATTTCTGCTTTACAAAAAACGCATAATTGCAGCGACCGAAGAAAAAAAAAAAAACACAGTCATCCGAGGCGTCTCCGTAAGTGGTTTATAAACGTCTCCAAGAAGCAAAAAATCGGTAACAATTTTAACTAAAAAAGGTCTAATTGCGATAAACGCAGCCTCGCTTCCACGGAGCCTCGGATAATAGATGTCCCAGATAAAAAATCCGGGACTACCCTATTTTGTATTCTTTCGAGTTCTTTTTATCGGGGGCTGAGAATAGCGAAATCCGGGTGAGGCGCATCCGGGCGGGCTAACGAGCGGAGGTATTAGGAGAGCAGCAGGACTAAGCGCTAAATTATAGAGAGCTCCGGAGTTATGAACCTCGAAGGGCACCCAAAAGCGCCCGCTCCGTATGGGAAGAGCCCCTCGAACGCGTGTTTCCCTGTTATTAGGATAAATCAGAAATGATCGCCGGGTAATTACTCGTTGCCGGATCGGGGGTCCCGTGGAGTTACTGCCCCGGGCCGTGAAACGGCTATCCGGCCTGCCCGGACTTATTGAAATACGAGAATATCGCACGGTATGTGTCTCAGCCTCTACTGTATTCTGCACGGAATTCGCTGCATGACTCAAAACTCATGTTACCCGCTATAAGATTTAAAGCCAAAAACTTTTTTTTTTGTATTTAATACGTTTTAAAACAATTGACCTCAAAGTAAGTATTAAATACATTATATATGTTATGTTGATATTCTATACTAGCTTTTTATTTAAACTTTAAAACGAATTTTCTTGAAATCGATTTGCTTATAATTGTTGGATAATTCTTCAAATCGACAAGTTATTTAATGATCTCATCTCGAGTTTGTTTTTCGCCGGATTATGTCGTCCTTGTCAAAGCCAGCGTACCTTTGCAATAGGAAACGGAATCGCCCGCTGTTTGGTTCTCATCGTGACGGAGATATATCGTGACAAATGACCGCGTCTTCCTTCTTTCGATCTAATCAGCCGTCATTTTCCCTCTGCCCAGAACACGACAGCCCATTAGGAAGATCAGAGGGGCTCCTGACACGCGAATCAAAAAAGTTGATTTTCCACGAAACCACGATACCGAACTAAACAAGCAATTACGGACATGTCTTCTTGTCTCTCGAATATTACATCACCTGCGATCTGCAAATATTCGAATGTATTTTTATAATTTAGCTCCACGTGGAAAAAAAAAAAAAACATTTCGTCCTTCAGCAGACTCGCACAAAGGTGAGGTCAAAAATATGAATATTTTAAAGAATAAATTATTTACTGCTCAGTGAACGCTCCCCGAGCATGAGCCGCGTTTACAAAAACAGGCGTTGATTTAATCAGAAGCGAGATTTGAATCTCCGCGCTCCGAATTATTTGGAGATTATTATTTTATTATGCAAAGCAGAAAAAAACTAGGACACGAGTATGCGAGACGGCTTCGGCAGGGCGGCATCAGAGAGGAGAGCCGTCGGTCAATTGTCTGACGAGCCTCCCGAAGCCATCTTGGAATATTCCAAACGGCTTTCTCGGGGGGCAGTTTTTGTACGCGCTGGAGTCCGAAAGGGCTCCCGGTGATTGCCACGGCAGCGGCTCGCTTTGGTCGTCTCCTCCACATTTGTCACGGTCGGTCATAATTTATCACGGGGGGGAAATAAAATACACATTATGACGAGGAGACTCGCGGGCGATAATGGTTTGTACTGTCAAAGCCACTTGCATAATTATCGTGAGCGGAAAAAATAATAAATCACCCGGCCCGGCTACCGGAGCGCAGCGCCGCCAGGAGCGCATAAATAATATAGCGGGCTTGTTTTTTGCGCTCGCGAGGACGCGTAGATTGCCTCGGTGAAATATTTCAATACCAACATTCCGAGGACTAGGTTTTCATATCCTTTGTTCGCTTTATCATTTCGAGATTCTGTGCGACTCACTCTTTTCGTCTTGACTCCCCTGGTCGCTTGTAAAAAAACTTGTATGCTTTTTTATACTTTTTGTTAAGAGATAAGAAAGCAATATCGATGAATACGCCGATTACAATAATTATTTTTAGCTTCGCATACAAATTTGTTTTTGAAAGATAACGCTTGCTGTTGTGTAGCTTGTTCATTGCGAAATATCAAAAATCATTTCGATTTTTTAATGTATATTCTGGAATAACGTTGTGAGGTATTTTATGGAAGTTTTGAAAATGTACGGGAGCTTTTCCCTGAAATATGTTCATACGTGGCGCACGTGTTGAAGGCTCGCTATTGTAACCGTGCAGTGGCATTCCTTCCTACGGAGAACAGTTATGGCATAGATATTACAAACATATCTTTAAATGCACGTCTCAGATACAAAAATACCACAAAAATTGTATTATATTTGATACATTATTAAATTTAATATGTTTGACAAAGAGCACTTGGTGGAACTCCATTTTAATATTTTTATTAAAATAATATTTATGCTATTCCTGGTTTCTATTTTTTGTTCATCTCATTAAATTCACAAATCAAATAAATTTTATGCGATAGTATGTACTATAAGCAGTAATATTAAATCTCAGATGGAAAGTAAAATCAAACATTTCGCAATAATAATCTGCAAGAATCTTAGACTCCACTATTCCTAATCGCTAATCACTTGATTTATTTCTCTTGCACCTGCTAACTTTTGACTACTCCATTTTTGCTCTATAGTTTATTGCTATTTTAATTTCACTAAAAAAGACTCAGCTCATTCGTTTACTTCCTAAATAGTGTTTTTGATTGGACTATTAGGATGAACCGAATCTCTCGTGTGTTTTTACATTTTCTATTCACCGGTGGCCGCGCCTAATTTATCACTGTCCGCTCGGGCACATGTCCACTAATGCTTGACGCCTAATTCGATGTCGTAAATTCTGCTTATGATTGGTAAATAAAAACTCTAATGACCCGAAAACAAATAATAACGAAGTGGGAAATAATAGAGGGGTGGGACGGCTGCATTCTTTCTCCTTTCGGATTAATAATGTGTATTTCACAAAGGAGTGAAATTTGAATGAATGATCTCGGATTTTATGCTGCGTAGTGGTTTGTATCTTTCGACGTTTCGATCACATTAATGGGATCATATTTAGGTAAAAATCTTATTACAAAGGCTGCTGAAAACTTCAAGCTCAGAAAATCTGAGATAACCACACTACCCTAAAAAATATAAGGCCGCAAGTAAGTGGTGAGGTGCAATCAGAGACAATTGCGGCTTGAAGCTTCTCAACTATTTGCCTCGTTATGCACCAGTAAATTACAAAAATCTTGTATTAGGGGGAGTTTTTACTTGAACGAGTTCTTAAGGGCTTACAAAAATATTTTTTCATTTAAATAATGTTTCTATAAAAGTTTATGTATAATATCACAATACAATTGTTTTGTATTAATACGATCAAAATTTCGAATAGATTGAACTCAAATCAACAATAAGCTGAATATTTAGATAATTTTTTTTATGAGCCATACTGATATTTTTATTACTATTAGATTTATTCAGATATTTGTAAAATAAAAAATATACATAAACGTTTTTTCTTTTGTTTCAGGTTGGTTTATATATTCTATTCAATGAGTTGGATATAATTTTAGAAAATGGGTAAGTCTTTTTACACGTAACCCTTAAGCTAATCAACATTTTTTTCTAGAAATTTTAAAACTACTTTGACTGTAGCAATACTAATAAATCCAACACATTAAATAAATAATTTTTAAAAAACCGATGATTTCAAACTCATTTAGATATTTTGAATAGTTTCTATGAAACATTTAAAGGTCAAAAGATGAAGCATTGAAAGTCAAATTTTAGTCAAATTTTCATTATATAGAAGGTTGTTTTGTATATAATTAAAATTTAACCTTCTCTCTGAAAAGTCTAAGCTAGCTATCTCCAAAACTTTTCAAGTACATCCTTTCATGGATAATTCCCTGGAAAAGTCCTCCAGATGTTACAGCATCCTTACTCAGCCTCTTCTTCCGGAAAATTAAAGCCGAAAACAGAACCGGATGTCCAGATAATGATTTAGATCTGTTCTACTTTGAAATAGGTTCCAATGGTTGTTATTATATTTATTCAAATACCTAAGTATTTACATTTTAGAAACTTACTCTTTGTTAACATTTCACGAATAGAAGCCTCCTTGTTGGTTATCAAAATGATAGAAAGAAATAATAAACGATGTAAAAAGTAAGCGCTTGAATAAAGAGTAAATATATCATCTTAAGCCATCAAAAAACAAACGTAGAAAAATACGTAAAATGAAATTGTATTTTTTATACATGTTCATAATTATTATTTTATTTCCTGTAAGATGTGCTACGTCATAGTTGAGATCTTCCGTTTTCATATTATTATAATATCATGATGTAGAGATTGCAAACGGGATGCGTTCGCACGTAAGAAATGTTCAAATTATATTTCACCGTTAATAATCGCTGTACAATCTTAAGCGCTACAATATAAACATGTTTGATCAACGATTATCGTCATTATTTAATCATGAACAAGTCAATCTACTATAATATTACTGCCAAATTTACTTACGTACAATGTTGTGTCGGATTCTGCGGTGGGATTCTTGGAAATCTCCGAATTTTTATCATGTGCTTAAATTTCTGATATATTTTAGATGTAGGCACTTGAACCACAGCATTGAGATTAATTTAAGAAAATAAAATATTAAGTCAAAAATATATTTCTTAACAATGTGTGCGGTTTTAACACGAACCAAAAATATTTTATTTCTGTTCTGTGGCCTTTGCGGCAAGGTGCTCGGACCAGTTAAACTGAAAAGTTTTTCTTGATATTATAATAATAATAAACTGTTATGATAAAATATGTGGATTTGTTAAAAAAAATACATTTGATATATAAAGCTGTTTCTTATATTTAATTTTACTGTTTCCTTAAAATTAGGGTGCAATCATCCTTAAGGCTGAGTAATAAACTCGGTGTAGTCGAATTTCAACATGTTATGGTAGTTTTTGGAAGTTGTAACGAAAAAATCCCGCCAACTGCTACGTAATTGCGACACCGAGCACGTGTAAGCACCGGGAGAACATAAAATACATGAGCTATACCGAGCTGGATGACTCGCCCGCTGAGGGCATCGGCGATCGGTTCAATCCCGCCTGTTCCCGGAACACACACGTGACTTTTACTGTCCCTCCGTAGTTGAGTGAAAATGAACACCGTATTAAGAATTAATGGCATCGTGTATGTGCGGCATACCTGAGTATGCCTATGTTTCCCTGGAAGACCCCATTTAATAATATTCAAAGAATATTTTAGGGGAAAAAAATACTAGCGGAAAGGAGATTTATTATATTATTTTTACTAAAATAATATTTTGTATTATTTTCATTTTAAATTTTTTGTCGCGACTAGTTTCACCTGCATGCTATATCTTCAAACATAGGTTTTATAGGAAATTATATAAATGTGGTTTACTGTTTAAATAAAAAAAATCGGACATCTGCAAGTAAAGAGAATCAATACCGATGTACAGAATAAATGTGGGTATAAAAACGTGATCTATGTTTAGGGTAAATAGCTATTTACGGAGCGATTCTAATATACAACAGTACTATGTTTTCTCTCTCTAAATGCTGTGACTCTTTGTTTTTTGGCAGTGAATAAATTATTTGTTTTTAAAAAGGTCGTGTCTAGGGAGGATTCATTGGTAAAATGCCTACAATATCCCAAAAACCAGTGCTTATGCAACACTGATAAATATAAGGATAGTAAGATGTATTGTAAAATTAAATATTTCAGTTAACTGGATGCTTTCAAGGTGAATAAAACATACACTTTTACCTCAATTCGTTCATCTTGAATTCTAAGAAAATATCTTAATAAAATCCTAAGAAAAAGAAAATCCTAAAAAAAGAATATTATTAAACTTTGCCGGCTTAAAAAAGACATTATTTTGTGCGCGTGAAAATTTCCACCCAAGAACGTAGTATTTGTTCGTTCCTGGGCTTTGCCAGCCGTTGATATTTGATGAATTTATGGACTCTTGGGTTAAGCTGCTTGGTTCTTCTTTTTTTTTTTGTTTTCCTACGTTGGTGCCGGGACAATTTTCATGGATTCGTGTTATTTTATTCAAAATCTCTGAAGATGGTCCCAGTATTTGGAAACGTCGAAAAGAAAAATTACAAAGCAACCTAACACCCAAGAAACACTCGAATCATCAAACGGAGTATTCATAGCTCGTGGTCAAAATTTAAATGGTGTTTTTTGATACAGTCAGTGCGCATTCAGAGGAGATCATAATCTAGGCCGACTGTCATTGTTTTCCTGCAATTAAGCCAGTCGCGTTACGGCGCTTACAAGATGGACGTCGCTCGTCACCTGACCGCAACCAATCACCTGGCAGTTGGAGAGTCTCCGGCTTTATAAATAATAAAATCATAATGGCGAACGATGCGCTCCTCCTCCTTCCTGGCAGTGCCATCACCATCGCCGACGAATTATTCAAACCGAGCTCAACTCCACCGTCGATCGGACGACTCTCCCTCAGCTAAGCGATGGTGTCATCTTTTGCATTGATTTATTTAACATTAAATCATTGAAAATAAAAATATGCTTAATACCGCGTCGCAGCGTGGTAAAGTCGCTTAACAATACTCAAATGTATTAAATGGTGACCGGTTTCGCCAAACTTTCACGCTGGCATTATTAAACTGTTTTTACTTCGTTTTTAACAAAAAAAAGTTTTATGTGACGTTCATTTTTAAAACAGGGTGATTTTTTTAGAATTTAACAAAAAAACCCCTGAAATATTGTATTTACATATCATAGATTTTTATGCGTTTCCTGTTTTCATTCAAGGGTCATACAATATAGATACCATGTTCAGTATTTGATGAGCTCATTATTCAATACGACTCATTATTGGATAAACAATCATGGCTTATTTATATTAATGATCTCTTCTGCAAATTATGTACGTATGTATGTAATTAGTTTTGTGCGCCTTATCACTCAATCAAGCAATCACTGACTCTTCGAAGAAGTCCAGTGAAAATATGATAGAACTAGAGCAGACCTCACGTTCTACACGAGTGAATGATTATTTTATTCTACGATTCACTATGCAAACAGTTAAATTAAATTTAACGACACAAATAAAACAGTATTCATGTGTTGAGTGTAACTAGAAAAACACCTCCGCACAAGAATGGGAAGCGATATCCTCTGCACAGTTAATAATGTAGCATTACAATATTATTTTATAAAAGCATAAAATTATTCAAATTCTCTCATTAATATTCATACGGCTATATAGAGTCATTGCGCGCCCAATGTGCTCGCCAAGCCTTGCCGGGCCAAGGCAGTCCTTATGCAGATGCGCCATAAGATTTACAATCGCCCAGCTGGTCGTGTTAATTACATTTTATGTACCGGGCCGGTATAGAAGAGTGCTGCAAGTGTTTTACCTCTGCGATAAAATATACATTAATCCGGAACTTAACTTGAATTAAAACTTTCAAAATATGTAGCTCTACTTTACAGTGCTCGGCTTGTCATTTTACCTAGAATATTAATTTAATAATGTATTACTCGTACAAGTGCGGAATTTTAGCAAACAGAAATATACTCATAATAAAATATATCTCATAGCGAGTTGCTCCCAGCCATTTAGTTGCCTCTAGTGTCCAACTGGACACCACAGTCAGTCCATTACCTGGCGAAATCGTGTCATTTAATTAATTTAACTGTCACTTTATTTTTCTATATAGAAAATTTATTTTTTTACAGAGTATAGAAAAAACTATAAATTATATTTATCTATTTTTTTTAATTTAATTAACGTCCATTTTAAGGGTAAAATAAAATCTTAAAGATGTTGAAAAATTGGATAAAATGGCGACTTTTCAAAACCAAAGTTTGTTAAAGATTTTTTTTTTTTTAATTTTTAAATTAATAAGACGCACATGTTTTATATTTAATCATTTAATTCCAAATAAAAAAAAGACTTTCAAATGTTTAGAATTCTTGGAAAATGTACCAGACGAATTTCCAAATTCCTACACTTCAATCGGAAAAACACATGTTTATCATATTAATAGTAAATTTATAAGAAATAAAAATATATTGTATTCAGAAAAAGGGATGTATCAAACTTTTTTGCATTTAAATATTTTTGATTGGTGCAGTCGATTTTTCGCAAAACGGACTAGAAAATGATCAAAAAAACTCGATTATGGGACCTAGACCCTTAACACTCAAGTATATTACATACACATTTCCAGTAAGAAAAATCTACATGATTATAAATTTCCGTTAGATTTTCTAATGAATAATCAATACAAATACAAATGATATATCAAATACATACACATTAAATATAAATCAAATACAAAATACGTGAAAGGTTAGCGAAACCGGTCACCAATAAAACTAACATGAAGTAAAATCACTAAAGTATTTTATTTCAAATACTGTTGTATAAATTCCAAGGTCTGTTTTCAGGAAGGTTTACTCAATTTCCAGATATAACATAGCTCAGTCATAACTTTTATCACAAGCGTTTCTTTAATTTTTATAAAATACCAGTTGGTGGGCTATTATTATAAAATGAAAAATAATTACAGTTTTGACTTCAATGGGCTTGGTGAATGTCAAAATTATAATATAAACTAGGAAGCGGTACTTATATTGTATATGTGGACTTTATTCTATAGGGTGCTTTTATACTGAAAAGGACATCGCTTTTTACGTTCATAAGCACACCAAGTTATCTATTGAAGTACTGTTTTATCAGGTTGAGCACTTAGAACTTCTATACTAAGCATTATATAGTTGTTTTAGCACTTGTTTCATACTTTAGTAAAATTAGGGCGAAATCCACGCTCTAACGCCTCTTCAAGCAAAACCACTAGCTTCGGGGAATGCTTAAATATTTCATTATTCAGATTGTTCGTATTTCATATGAATTATTTTAATTAATAATTTTTTTTTAGTTTTTCACAATCAGAACGTGATAAATATACAATTATTACTTATTCAAAATTAATATTTAAAAATAAAATTCAAAATTCTTTCACTAAACGAGCAGTCTTTTGTGTTTGTACTGAGTATGCGAAAGAAATATATCTTAAAGCTATCAATAATATTTGAAAGGATGGCAGCATATGTTTCACAAAACGTGCATTTCTTTGTGTTCTGGAAAATCCATGTAATGCTAACGCATTCTTAATGCCGTCATATAATCTAGATTTGTAATATTTCAAACAGAAAAATACGTAATATGTGCGAGTGTCTTATCACAGAAAACTTTATTTTTTGATACTTTTAAAGCACGTAAAAAACAAGAAAAACTGTCGGGAGATATTGAATCGCGACGGAGAAACTAGAACAGGAGCATAAATCGAAATAGATAAGGAGGTCCCGCGCAGTCTCCGGCGAATGTATCAGAGAGGCATAAAAATACAAGGGGAAAGTTCACTCCGCGGCTCGCAGATATCTCGCAATACGTATTCCGAAAGTGTCGTTTTGTTTACGGGCGATCTCCTTTATTTTCTGGACTCAGGGCGACTCGGTCCGGCAATTTGGGCGAAAGATAATGAAAATAATCGCTTGTAAAATTGATTTAGATCCCCTCTTGTGTTATTTTTATGGGTCAGTGCGAAACACCACCGAATGTATGTCAGGGGGTTAATTCAGAGCGGGATGATGTACGGGGGGGCAAGTTTGCGTGTATGGACTGAGCTAACGCTCCAAACGAGCTAGGTGACTTTTAATAGTTATAGAAAATGTTTTCCTTTTTGTGTTTCCAAGAACGCATTTAGGCTTTTATAAGAATAGCTCAAGTAACAGCCACGAATTGTCATTGAAGCATCTTCTCGTTTATTCAGTACTCCAGATACGCTTTAGAAAATCATCATTTACAAGCATAGGTCATACAGATATATATTTATTTGAATAGACAATGTACAGTTGTTATGTCTCAAAAATAAATGAACTGGTACTTACAAACAAATAATCTATGGTCGGCACTGTATGTACACGAATATGAAATAAACATACTTTGTAGATTGTTTGAGAGTAAAATAACGAATGCTTGAATGTACCAGCGAGCAGCTGTGACAGAGGTACAGTTGCTGCAGCCTACTGGAAGTCCAGACCCTCGGCTTGGGGCGTGTCCCCGAACACGTTCGGTGGTCAAACTGGATCTCCACAGTAATTGTGATGGCTCCCCTCGTGCCGGTCAATCCACGAGCGAGGGTCGCCTCCTGGGAGAGAGGACGAGTTGTCCTCCAAAAAAATCTGAAACACGCGTCCTCCACTCAACGTAAAAAGTCAGCTGAAATCATCAACGAACGAAATACTATAAAAGCAGATTGCGTAAACAATGATTAAATAATAAACTAATACACGAAACGATGAGAATATTTCAGCGTGTGTAAACAGCTTTATCGTTTATATATACTTTAACCGAAGAGATCAAGATACAATTTTCGTTATCGCTTCACCTTCATTGGCTCTCCATCCATAGATTTTTTCCTCAGTATTAAATCTCGACTTTATTGATTGTAAATATTACTAGACTCTTTAAAAGTTTATGGAGGTTTTCACACGCTTGCGTTACGCAGTAAAAATACTATCGGCTGGAAACTGAAGATTTATTCTTTAATAACAGTATATTAATTAAAACCTGAATGTACTGTGGGTCAAACAGAGTTATTAATTTGAAATAGCTGCGATGGAGGCGATAACAAAATTTATCTAACGAGTCTCCGGTTAAAACCCATCCTAAAAATATCTCTTAACTAAATACGTTGTTTTAAAATAAATATATTTTAAAATTGATTACGATCTAGTGGATCACTTTATCTTATATTAATTAATCTTTGCATATATAAAGTATGTAAATGCTTATGCAAAATTTTTCTAGAATACGAAACCAGTAAGAATTAAAACGAATTTTTATTTTTGTTATCAATAATCAAATTAGCTTGTTGACTAAGTGGTCGGACAGTAAACTCTTTGTCGAAAGGTTTTCGTTTTGATCCCCGCTTCAACAGGTGAATTTCAAACTATTTTTATAGACTCCAACGTATTTCAGTTTGGTCGCAGACGGCATGTATTGACATTGTATGTATCAATATTTTTCTTGTTATTCAATAAAATATAATGTTGCGTATTTCTACTAGTAAATATATATCTGTTCAAATGTGTTTTTTCTATTAATGGTTTCAATCAAATGTCACTTAAGAATATTTGATATAATAAACACATTTTTGTATCAGATTAATTAAAATAAAAAAAATTATTTAAAGAAATCAATTGCTTTTATAAAAATTAATTGGCTTGTTTTCATAGGTTTATAAATATATTAAACGAAAATTTAAATATCCTCGTAGGTCGTCGGAAGTCGTTTCGATCTCCATTCTCGGGGGAACACGGTTCAAAGATGGCTTCCACAGAATGTCGCCCTCGCGCCATCTTGAAATCAAGGCGGAATCTCCGGGGGTCCTATTCGGACCCGGGGTTTATTTCATACTTAACCCTACCAGGCCTTTCTTTACTCCCTCACTCTCTATCCATGAAACTATTGACATCATCGTAAAATGTTTCTTGCGGGTGTGAAGTCACCCTCTAATAAACACCTACGGGCTATAGTCCCCAGAGAGATGATAACCTGTGGAGGTGGAGAAGGAGCTCTCTGCGACGAGAGATGACCACTGGAGAAGGCCACGCATTTTTTCGGAAAACGCTAACACCCATCGAGGGTTGTGGCGCAAGGGAGGATTATAAGTAGATATACCAGTTTACTTGCATAAAACGACAAAACTTTACTTGCATAAAACGATAATCATACATTTTAGTAATGTTTAAAAGGAGCGAAAATCAAAATCAAAATTGAACTTGAAATTAAAATTATCGAACTGTTATATATGATGCGAAATAATAAACAAGTATATCGAGATAAATTGTATTTTAACACAACCAACAGACACAGTTTTTTTGAACGCAGTTTGAATCTCACCCGGTAATAAAAAATAGGAGGGATCTCATTTCCAAAAATTCAGGGAATAAAGATTAAAGAGACACAATTTTTTTTTCCATATTAAGATAAAAAGTAAAAATACCACTTAAAAATAATACTTCAAATGTGTTCAAAAGTTTTTGTAGGCCGTTTTTATTATACATACTTTTCAAATAATAGCAGTGATTATATTTATAAATAAATGAGAATACACCTAATATATAATATATAAGAAGTAATTGGGTTATGTTAAATGCTTAAACTCGTTAGTAAATAATTAAAATTAATCTTAAAAAAGATACCTCTTGAGCTGCTTAAGCCTCCACGCGGAGGCCCTTTTCTAAAGCATGGGGCTACTTTCAGTCCTCTATACGCCCTAAAAGCTGATGCCTTCCACAGTGCTGAAAATTTGCATATAATACATAACCGTTATGATGGAATTCCAAGATTAGATATACAACATTGACTTAGCATAAAGCCTTGTGCTTCCCTCGTCCCGCTTTTACCGCCCGCTTGGTTCCGCGGGGATCGAGTCCCGGCCGCGATACTGCGTGGTGTGATCAAGGAAGAAATGCCGGCATATTTGACTGGAGATAAGAAAATATAAAAAATATACATGCTGCCTAATTTTTTATGTACGTCACATCAACTTTAATATAAATAACAACATAAAATACATTTGACCTTCCGACTTCCCCTCTGGCTCCCCATAGTTCTGCTGTGAAATACTCAATTAGACCACTTCAGCAATTAAAAAAAATATAGATTTTGGGCAGATACTAGCAAACAAGATCTGTATTTATTGATGTGTCATTTGCATAATTATAATTTTTCAGTTTTAAAATTTTTATTTGCGCTTGAGTATACATGCCTGAGGTTATGTGTTTGATTTATAATTAAGTATCGTAATAAACCATATCCTGAATTTATCTAATTATTATTATTTGTTTCTGTGTGGATTATAAATGGGTTTTCAAATTATAATATTAATTTAAATATTATAATTCTATTTTTTCTCCAGGTCACGTTATTTTCTGAAACGCCTGCTCTTACGTACAGGAGGTACCAAAGTTTGAAAGATCATATCACATTTTTCAGGCTGAAACTTTGCGCACGGCTGAAACTTTAAACTTTCCTGAAATCAAGAGCGCTCCAGGCTTAAAATGAAAAGCCCGCTCTTGACAGCCTCAAAGCGAGTCTGCCCTGGGATGGCACGCAAACTACCCGCGTGTAATCTCGTAAGTCCCGTGACCGACTTTCCCTGTGCTGAACACCCTTATTTACTTTTTCAACACATACAATGGGATACCTTGACTTTTCAATGGGATAATTTAACGCATATTTTTATACATCGAATAAATGACATTGAGTCTAAGATTGGATTGGATTGGAAAAAATTGGATTCATTTTTCGTTACAATACTTTTTTTTGTTTTCTCTGGATCTTCTCAACTGACATGGAATTTCGATGGAACCGCGGTCTTCTCTCAATAGCACTCACTATCGTGATAGTCCAATAGTCTTAAAAAACAATAGACTTTGTTTGTATAAATACTATGTTTGTTTACGTTTATTTTACAGAACCACGCTTTTCAATGAATGTTAAATAATCTGAATAAATTAATAAAAAAATAAAATTGACTGGAAGATCGTGATCTCCAAGTTTAATACTAGTTTTTGTTTTAAATGTGTATATTGCGCACATTGTGTACACAGGTTATAATCACATTTATAAGTTAGTTTTTCATTACATTTCTTAGTTTGGGATTAAATTTCGTAGGAAAACTACACGAGTTACCCTCTCTATATAATATTTGCATATTCATTCAGATATTCTATCCAAAATATAATAACGAAAACTACCCTAAGACTTATTAGCATGGGAATGGTCATTTTGAGCTTACATGTAGAATAGACGTTTATTAAATAGTATTTTCTAATTTAAGGCAATATTTGCTGTATATAACTATCTTGTAATATAATAACATTAAATTATTTAATTTTATGTAAATATAACATCCCTTAATCTCGTTGATTTTTCAGAGTACAACATTTTACAAGTATATTTTCTCAGGGCACAAAACAAGTTTAGGAGACGTCTCTTGTGAGGGGTGGTAAGACAGCGAGCACAAAGGTTCTCAAGCGAATAAGGGATGAAGAAAGGAGGTTGTCTCTTCTCGTAGGCCTCTGGGGTGCAGAGGGTGAACCCCCGAGGGAACGGAGCGTTAATAAGGAAAATTGTAGAGTGAGCTAAGGTAAAAAGCACCTCTTGTGGCAAATATTTCGGAGTTTATATCATAATTGACCCCAATTTTCATGTTTATCAAATTGATATTTGGCAGTTACCGGATTACTTACCCAATAACAAGAATTCTTAGAATATGTTTAAAAAAATTGTGCTTCGCGATCTTAGTCCCTGATATTTACTAATAATAGAAATATATATTTTTTTATATTTAATTATATATATATAAATTATAATATATAGTAAAAGCAGTATTTATATGGAATGCGTACGTGGTGTGTGGCATGAACCGAGGAGCGATGTGAGCGGAGTGATAAGAGAGCGGTGTACAAGCCAGGCAGGTATCCAGTCTGTGTTATCAGCACCTCGTTTAAAGCAGGTTTTTATTTTTAATTTAATCAAGCGCTAAAAGTCACACTTTTTATTGCCTCACTAAAGCACAGGTGATTATTCAATTCCCACACTAATTAATCTTCCATCCGGACCTATACACCTGTAATTTTTTTACAAATCACAACATCGATAATGATAAATAGAGGTAAAGATATTGATGTGGTAGCATTTGCAACGAACTATGCATTAATCTCACGCTAAACAGACACGTTTGTCCATGAATTCGATAAGATCCTACTATTGTGACATGAGTTTTGTCCTGAATGATTTAAGACTAAGAAGACTCAGTCTTCTTTACTATTGTGAATTCTATACAATGTATTATTAAATTAACGTTTTTTTACAACGAAAATCATAGAATTCTATTGTATTACATTTAGTGTATGCGTATTTTTTACTGCACCTTATTTTACTATCATTTTGGCAATTTTTATTGAAGCGATCAGCTTTAATTCCATGTCTTTGTCGTTATATATATTTTTTAAATTAATCATGTTTACATAATTATTGAAAAGCATTGCATTCAAAAGGCTTCAAACATGCATTTGCTGAAAAAATGATACTTTACTGCGTATCAAAATATATTATACAACACAAAGAAAACTTTAGCAGGGTTATCTTAAAAAAAAATTTACACATAATTTCCATTTTTTCTCATTTGAAATCATATTTGTTTGTGTAAGCCTTGCTGATGAAGTAAAGCTTTATATATTTTTACAGCGAAAAAAAGCTCTCTCGGTTTTTATAGCTAATGAAAAATTTCGCATACAGCCTCCGTATATTATAAATGTGTATGTTAGAAATTGTCTTTGTGTAAATATACTTTTAGAATACAGTATACTTTTTCCTTTTTTTTACTTTGTAATAATATACAAATATTATTTATTCAAGTTGGAGATACATTCTCATTAATTTAGTATGCATTGTTTTACACTTGTGAAAATATTTTGCTAGTGCTTTCTAGTGGAAGGTAATCATTGTATTTTTTAGTATTATGATATTTGATATTGAAATTCCTAAAATGTTTTATATCTGCTTTAAAAGAAAGCTCTAACTTCGTACGATAAAACCTTACTTGTTTTTTTCTTACCTATTTGATACAATCTCTGATAAGAAATGCTATTTAAGATTATCGGTTCGCTGAGATTTTAAAAACATCATTTAATTATCTAATGTATAAATGTATCAAGCATGAAATATTGTGATATTCTATTGAACAGACGTAGATAACCCATTTTAATTTAAATATTATTTATACGTTGTTCAAAGTGCTTTTAAATGCACTTCAAAATAATATCAATCCCCTAAACAAAATCGAATATATTTTCGTTAGCAAAATTGACTCCGCGACTCAAAGGGGACGAAAAATAAGCCCGATCATCCCTTGTAGATTTCGCGCAATGAAAACAAGAAATAAGATACAGCCCCTGTGAAAACCGTGGAAATTGCGGCCAATATTGTTACCTGCAATACCGTAATAAAATTCATATGCATAACTGCGTTAACGTTTTTGCTTAGGTTCTAGGTTTGTTTTGGAATGTTTGCGCATTCCAATGCTCTAGGAGAGTGTTTTTCGTCCACAATTAACCGGCCGCAATTAGTCGACATAAATGATTAATAGAACTGGATTACTGTAATACTCCATTGATTTTTTTTCCATTTCAGCAAGTGATCTTTATTATATAAATATATGAAGTTTTTCCTAATTGGTCAGTTCTTCTGTTTTATGTCCCGTTTTTTTGCTTGCATGGTGTTCAAACGTTTCGGTCCTAATATTAGGTTATAAAAAAGGAATATTTATAACAATGGCTCGATTAAAAAAATGTAGTATTTACTTAACACTTTATTTAAATAATATTTGAATTTACTTTCAACATAATACTATACAACCTACTTGAATGAAAGTCATACATGTATGTTACTTGCAAGTATTTCTGATATAACTAAAGAATAACTGTATCCGTGTCAATTTTAGAGATATTTTTGTCGTTTTAAGAATGGGGCCTACTCACATCGCAACAAAAACGATAAACAAATTTGGAACTAGCTAGTAGCGTCCTATTTTGCGCTGGTTTTTTTTTATATAAGAGTACATCTCTTTTTCAGGTGTCTCTCCTCGGAATAGGTCGGTGACCATCTCACTAAACGTCATTTCATGATTTTCGTAGGGTAAATAGTGAAATGGGTCCCCGAGTCTTATAAAATTATTGATGCTGCCCAATAAAATAAGCATAAAATCCTTTCCTTACAAAGGTGTGACATTTGAACTTTGTGCAGCAACTTACTTCTACCAGGTACCCACATTTCTAGTCCACTGTTCCATTACCGATTCTTCACATACGCTCTGGAAATAAAATGGTAGTCATGCACAAGCAATAAGTAAGTTTGTAAGAGGAATATTTATGCTTTCATTCAGGTTTTTTGGTGTGTATTTAACAAATTGCGAATTTATTGAATATTTAAACGCAATCAGCGGTTCAGTTTTTTATGTTTGTGGAGCTGACGAATTCCGGCGATGAACTTCCTACATTCGATGAGTTCCAGCGGCTCATGGGGCCAGGTCCTCCGCCGCCCCTTAACGAGCGCCTCCCCCATGTGTTCCCATGCCGTTTTTTTTCGAGAATTTCCGCCACGCGACGCGAAACTTTGCAGCCTTTTTGCCTTTGCAAATCCCATCCTTGTATATGTATCATTATTGAATTTACACGGCCCGCTCGCACGCCGTGGACTCGGACCAAACGTAAATTGTGAAACGACTAAAGCTTCCGAGAAACGTCTCGACACGGACATCCACATTTTCATCTGGGCATTAGTGTCTTGGTTAGCCACAAAACTATGAAAACACCTTAATAAGGACGCTATTGACTAGATACAAGATGTTGCAGCGTGTGTATGCAACTTGATTCATTTCATTGAACAATCAAATATTATTAATTGAGAGCTTTGTGAGGGGTTGCCAAGTTTGGTATTCAATTCATCATAACCCTGCACATAAAAAAGACATAACTTAAAGGAAAAAAAAACTGTATTTTGTTTTGATCGACGTTAGATAGTAGAAAACTAGCAGGTGTTGATTCTCAGCTGTCGTGAAAGTAATTTTGAACGAAGTATACAGTTGTTTTTCCATTCTTGTCGGGGGATGCAAGTTTTGCAGGATTTTATCTTTATATCTTCCCGCCCCCGACACCCCCGTTTTCCAGGATTTATCGAGGGATTTCCTTTTTATTTATATATATGTATATATATATTCTATACCTACACTACCTGTTATAAATCTTTCTTTTTGTTTTGCGCGCTCTTTTGTGCAATTATTTTTTCAAGATTTACGGGAGAATTTTCTATGTAAATGAATCTAAAACAAAGAACAGACTAATCGACCACACTTTTGTGTTTCTTAATAGATTATTAGTTCTTTTATGAAATAGTAATCTATGAACAATATTTACACTCACTTCAAAAATATTGGGAAACATCATTTATATATTTTTAAAAATCCCTTGTTTTTTTTATAAAATTGTAGGCTTTGGAAGCCATTTTTATTAGATTTACTTTCGTCTTAAGTGTTCTGCTGTTTTTAGATTTGAAATTTCCGACGTTTAGGTCTCGGTATCGGGGTCAATTTTAAAGATCATCCCCAAGACTAAAGTAAATCTAATACATTATTTCACTAAAAAAAATATTTTACATTAATTCTTTCAACAATTTACTCTTCATATTTAAGTGTGTGATAAATTTATTTTGTATATAATTAAAAACACCAGTGTTTATTTTACTCGGCTTGAGTTACGATGCAGCTGTTAAGACGGGTCTTTGATTGGGTCCACCGCTGTGGGAAAAAAGACCAAAACCCTCCAGTGGCGGCTCGATTTTTTGTTAAAAATCAGAAAAAATACTTTGTAAAAACAAACAAAGTATTTTTTTATAAAATGAGCATTCGTCTGGATTTTGCTAGTTCCTAGATTAGTATAAAATCAAATTAAAATTAATGTATAAGCTTCCGTTTATTTTTAATAATTAAATTATTTTCTTTATTTTCAGGTAAGCTGATTTTCGTTCAAAACGTTTATTTACATTTTTGAGGTAAGTTTTTTTCATCAACATTTAACGATTTAAAAAAAAAACACTGCCTGATAATTTTTAATTTTTAATAATAAGACAGAACAAGACAACCAAATGCCCAATAATACGAAATAAGGACGAATTTAAGTGATCTTGTATTTTTTAATTCAACGTTTTTGTAAAATTTGTGCGCCACTGTCTCGCCACACGTGCAATCTCAGCTCAGTAATGTTTACATCGAATCATCTCAGCATCGTCTGAAGATCATTCCGCATCGGCGGCTAATCCTTGATCAATAATTAGAGCAGCACCAGAGCTTGGAGCGGGTTTTGATCCGCTCAACAACAAATTACGGAAAATCAGCACTCCACTTTAGAGTAAAAGATTTAGGTAATCACGAATGAATCAACTCTTGGAAGGCAAAGGCTAGGGTAACGATATCTTAAATATATTTTTTAGTAATTTTAGTTATATACTGGTATATTGTGTAATATGTACTCCTCGTTCAAACAACAAATATAAACGCTATGTAGCTAGAAGACTGCGACTTTATATTATAATATAATCAATATTGAATAACAACATATCCTAGATTCATCAGCTGCTGACTTTTTTAAAAAAATTTTTTAAACGCTTAAATAATTTTAATATTATTTTAATCACGTATTTGTGTATGTATTCACATTCACTCACACCGACATAGCAGAGCAGTGCCGGTGCGTCTATTGTTTGGCTGGCAGAGTTTTTAATGTCAATTGTGTTTATAAAGTCACCGTGCTTATTGTTGTATACTTAACGGTGCAGTAATGATGCAGTGTGGTTGTTAATTATGTTGCATCACTCTCTGTCTCGCAGGGTTCATGCATTGCATGCAATTATATGCTGACGATGATTCTCCACCTATTTATGATTTGAGTTTGGTTTAATTTGTTATATTCCATATTTAAGGGTCTTGCTACCTAACCTTGCTTGGTGTCCATCCCCCGTCTGCCACAAAAAAAGGACCGTTTTACCTGGCGAAATCGTGTCATTTAATTAATTGAATTGTCACTTTATTTTTCTATGTCGAAAGTTGATTTTTTAGAAGAGTATTGAAAAAACTATTAATTATATTTATCTATTTTTTATTATTTAATTAACGTCCATTTTCAGGGTAAAATAAAATCATGAAGATGTTGAAAAATTGGATAAAATGACGACTTTTCAAAACCAAAGTTTGTTAAAGTTTTTTTTTTTTTTTTTTTTAATTTTTAAAATAATAAATCACACAAGGTTTATATTTAATATTTTAATTTCAATCGAAAAAAAAGACTTTTAAATGTTTAGGACTCTTAGAACAGGGACATGACGAATCTCCAAATTCCTACACTTCAATCGGAAAAACACATATTTATCGTATTAAAAGTAAGTTTACATGAAATGAAAACATATTTTTTTCGGAAGAAGGGATGTATCTAACTTTTTTTTTAACACAAATTATTTTGATTGGTGCAGTCCATTTATTGCAAAACGGACCAGAAAATGATAAAAAAACCCGAGTATGGGTGAGTATCATCTTTAGCCATTATAACATATATTTTTTAAATTTAAAAAAAGAGTATATTTGTACTTTTAAAGCATGCGCGGAAGCAAACGTGCATTAAAATTTCGTGGTAGATATCATTAAAGGTCAAACCGAGCGATGAAAGCAAAACAAAGCAAAATCCTTTTCCAACAAAAAAAAAAAAAAAAAACAATGTACAAAAGCAAACATTGGTCATCTAAAAATATATATCACACAAAGGCAGCGAGGAGGTATCCTTTTCCAAATTCGTTTGATACGAATACGTGGGCCGGTGATTGCCGGTGGTGGGGGGGGGGGGGGGCTCATTACGCCCGACGTGCCCCTTCAGTACAATGACCGACGCCGCGCTATCTTATCGCTATCCTCGATCTCCGCTACCCGGAGTCTCGTTTTGATCGGCGTCCAATTCGCCAGTCGTTTTTGTCAACACGCTGCATTGTTTTTTGCCATTCGAGTACAACTAACCTAACCCATAAAACTAACCTATAAACCCATAAAACTAACCTAACCCATAAAATTGTCAGCACGGTCAACCGAAATATTTTTATAAACAGATGTGATTTTTTTTAGTCATTTCATTGTGGTCTACATTTTACAACCGTATCGAAAACGTATTAAATTATTTTAAATACGATTCAGGGGTAGCTGTGGCCGCCGACGTGTCCCATCAAAACATTGACGAACGCCGCGCTATCTCCTTGATCTTATGCTACCCATAGTATCAGCCAATTCTCCGCTCGCCTTTTTTTCTCTACAGCTCAAATACTTTTTGCTGAAAGCTTCTGTGTTTGGAATTCTTTTTTTTCTTCTCCTTTATTTAATGATAGCTATTATACAAATTGTGATTACAATTTTAATTTATTGCACATATTTGATATTACTGGTATACCGGTAACGAATTAGTTGAGCGTAAATCTGAAATCTAAATCGTTAGCCGAAGTCGAAGTCGACTAAGAGCGATATTATAACTTTAAGTAATCACGCCTTCGTAATAAATACAATTTATGGACCCCCGGCCACGAGGCTCCCGTGGGCACGACTACTGCTCCGGGCTACCAAGGGCGCACGTGAGGGGAGGGATATAAAAATATTTCGACTCCCTAATCTAAAAACCTTGTTAACCGCTGCATTAAAACGTCGTTCTGTTCGTGAACTACTCCAAATCCGCTCCGTTGAGGACTCTCCATACTTCTGCACTTTTCCTGATACCTCGGATCGATAACGATCTGTACCATAAACAATGAGATATGCTATGGATATTTTTTCCTGTCATCGATGGGATTCAAGCACACATCTCTTCAGGTATTTTGCAACCCATTGCTCTTTGACAGTTAAGTTAAGCAACCGATCTGATTACCATTTTATTTTTCGTACGCGCACAATTTACTTCACAAATAAATCAGGTGAACATTTAGCTAAATAGTATACTTTTTACAAACGTGAAATCATACCTAAATATGTATTTATTTTTAAAATAAAAACTTTTAGTCTATTCGTAGGTTATTGAAAATTTTCCTCATGAATTATTAGTCTTTCTTTTTACATATTAAACTCAAGTCCTCACGGTCACATTAGAAATTTTCTCATCCCAGATTTGTTGTACAGTCGTAATTTATTGCATTAAGTTTTTCTAGTTGATTTCAGAATAATAAGGTTTAATTTGGACGTCCAAAAAAGTGTATTATGGCAACGGGTCTTCAACCAAACAACTGAAAACTATGTTTCTGTAGTACGTTCAGCATGTCAAGTAAATTATATATTCAAATAAAGGCTCTTAATCGGAGAGTAAGAAGTTTTTTTATCTCTGGATTAATTAATAAAGATATAAGGATAGCTAAAATACTCATGTTGCCATAGCATATACAATTAAAACATAAAAAAAATTCTATAAAATAGTTTTAGCCGTAGATTTGTACAAAGACATGAGATAATTATTTCATAAGGATATATATATATTTTTTTTTTAGAGTATTAATGATACATGAATTGCAGAAAAACCATGAAAAATTATAATACAAGGTAATAAATCATACTCCATTTGAACCTATTCGTACTTTATTAAGCTTATTTTGGAAATATAAGCAGTAAAGTAGTTTTTCTTCAATCTATATTTGTATAGAGAATAAACACGATAGATTGAATATCGTGTATCGAGTATTATTTATATTGATTTTTACAATATGTATGAAGCGACAAGAATTTGTATATTGTTTATTGAAATAAACATTTTTATATAATAAAAAAATGATAATTGTAGGCAGTTAAATACAAACGTGAGATTAGTACCAAAAATAATATATATTAATTCAAACGCTTTGAATTGAGTTTTATAGAAGAGCATTAAAAAAATATGACTGAACAGCTCATGATGATTAGAATTTAACGTATTGTGTAAAGTTTTTCAGGAAAACAATCAGAAGGAGCTTTCAGGGGTCGTTAGGCTTCCACTCGGTAGTTTTTTCAGTGATCGTTCTATAGTAGGTGCTTTGACGTCCAAATAGTGCATATTAGCTTGGACTTTTGATGTATATTTCAATATATGATATAATGGTTTTGACAATATGTACTTAGAAGCGTGTATCGATTATTGGTCTACTCACATTCACTAAAATTTTAAAAAGGAAATAAGAGTTGTCACAGAAATTTCACTACATGTTTTTATGGTTCAATTTATTTATACTTATTCCCATAATAAATACTGAACGTTAAAATATATTATATAATTATATAGCCACATTAATGCGATACTTACTAGATATATCGAAATGAGTTCAAGAATCCGTTTTTTAGCGCACTTTCATGATTCCACAAGATATCGTAGAAGATTGTACAAAATTCGTGACAAAAACCGCCATTTCCATCATACAATCCTGAAGTTTACGACTGGGTATCGGGCTTGTTACATTAAAAATCCACTGAAGGAATCCGGACCAGATACGTTTTACTTCATCCATTAGCCGAGCCGGTGGATTTTTACGCGCTGCTGAGGCGGTCTGGGGGAAAATAAAGTTTTTTCAGATTCCACCGATGTAATTTAGATTGCGGCCCCGTCAAGCACCGCGCTTCTAGGTGGTCGCATTTTTTATTCATTTCGGTTCGGAAATGTGCCCACTGTGTGAATCCACTGACTTTTAATGACCTACACCGGCACTGCTGTACGTCATTAATGATGTGTGCTCTACAAAACTGCGTACAGCGACAACTATTAGTTAGTTGCTTAATCAAGCGATATAACTGACAACTATCCGTATTTCGTGTCAAATATATTGGATAAATTACAGATCAGTCATCAGTTGTGTCGCAGCGTGTTTAGTGCGCTTTACTCAACAACGTACTGATCCAATTAATTTTTTAAAATATATAATTAGTACAAAACGCTAGACTACTGACGTATTATTAATCGCAAAGCCATACAGAGGCATTGTCAAACTGATAAAATCAATGAGCAATGTGTTACTGTTTGTACAATTTATGCAAACTGAATGATAAAAAAAACTGAAACTCGTATATTAATATATATTAAATTTTAAGAATTCTTTTTCAAACCAGAAAAGTTTGACCACTCATTTTTCAAAAATATGCACTTGTTTAAAATTAATGGATCGTATTAGAGTTTTTGGCTTAGTGAGGAGGTTAAGATTAAGGCAGTTGCTCCCAGTCCATTACCTGGCGAAATCGTGTCATTTAATAAATTTAATTGTAACTTTATTGTTCTATAGCGAAAGTTGGTTTTTATTACAGAGTATTGCATGCAGTATTTTATTATTTAATTAACGTCCATTTTCAGGGTAAAATAAAATCTTGAAGATGTTGAAAAATTTGATAAAATGACGACTTTTCAAAACCAAAGTTTGTTAAAAAAAAAAATTTTTTTAATTTTTTAATTCCAATCGAAAAAAAGACTTTTTAGGGTTCTTGGAAAAACACATATTTATCATATTAAAAGTAAATTTATAAGAAATAAAATAAAATTGTGTTCGGAAGAAGGGATGTATAAAACTTTTTTGCATTCAAATATTTTTGATTGGTGCAATCGATTTTTCGCAAAACGGACTAGAAAATGATCAAAAAAACTCGATTATGGGACCTAGACCCTTAAAAGAATATGCTTTATATTAAAAGTTCACACGGGTAGGATTTGTACCCGCACCTCCCCGGTTATTGAGTCCCAGCATTTTAACCAGTTGAGCGAAATAACTGTTGTAACTGATTTTTCGCCACACGGACTAGAAAATGATCAAAAAAACTCGATTATGGAACCTAGACCCTTAACCGAAAGAATCTCAAAGTCTCAAAATATGTTCTTGCACTCGCTCGCGCTGCAGCCGCAGCCATGGACAATAGCACTCGATCGTGTGTTCTTGCACGTGCCGGTCATCTCACGGCCACTCGTCTACCTGGGCTTGTTGCTGCGCGTCTCGGTCGTGGGCATGCCAGTGGGCCGAGATAAATGACGCCGAGGTGTGCGATAAGAGCGAGGCGGGCTGGCCAGGTGAGCAGGTAGCGGCGAGCGGGGGGGCCCTGCTCCATCAATTACAATACGGTGCTTTATGGGCCTGTCCACAGAGCAGTGGCGTGCGGTAAACTCAAAATCAAGGCGAGCGGTTTTAACAGTTCAAATAAATCACTGCGAAATTGTCGTTTAATTATTATTTGGACCGCAAGCCATTGCCTACATAGATATACGTTTGATACAATAGCGCGCAGGGATGTCATGCATACGCAACACTATTTAATTTTACAGTGTTTCTGAACCCTAATGCATAGTTTTGAGTTGATAACTCGTTCCTACTGCATGTAATGCCGCCATAAATTCTACAAATTCATTGGCAATTTTTTTTTTATGAAACATTAGCACAAGGTTTATTATATTACTTTCGCAGAGTAGAGTGGTTGTAGACTGCACGTTTTTAATTTATCAAAGCTTTTTTCTAGTCGTGAAATAGAAATACGTAAGAGATCCTAGTTTTAAAATTTAAATGATGACAAAAATTTTTAAAATGCTGAATGGCAATAAACCGTAAAATGTTATTAAATATACTCCGAGAAGGCTTTTTAGATTATCATTTTAAATATATGGACATCGTGTTCTCTAGTTAAAGAGTTAGCAAAGTCCCGTCAGACCTGAATTCCTAGTTTTACAAATGACACCGCTTCGCTTAGGATCGGAAGTTCCTCTCGGGAGCATTTTCGGTGTTGAGGATGGTGCCCCATCGTCCATCTTATCGTTGGATTCCAGTCGGCCATCAGCGCTGCTCCCTTTGAAGACGCTGGATTCCGCTTTGTACTGCTGACCCAGAATTCTATTGTCATGGCGCAGGCTTTGTTTCTGGAATGACAATCTTTTTTCCCGATTGTTTGATTATTGATTTGAGATTGTCACGCGTGATCGGCCTTCTTCGCTGTCGCATCATATTTGATGTTTATTGTTAACGATCTGAATACTTGTTAAGTTTAAATTTACTTAAAAAAGACCACACGATGCGGTAGTTATCTTAGAATGTATATGACTCAATCAATAAGTATATTTTATCAATTAATGAAAATAAATAAATCTAGTGTGACTTACGATATGTTTCAGTCGATCGATTCATATACAAAACGCCGACCAGATTTAATTAATAAATCATTGGTACAATAATTAAAACTGATGAATTTTAAATATATATAATATTAATGTGTCATATTTGATAAGGCTATATAATTGATCTCGGGATATTCTAACTAGCTTGATATATATATATATATTTTTAATATTTTACATGATAAAATAGACAAATAAATAAGATTATATTTACAAGTAAAATTTGTGATATATTATAAAATCTCAGTTTATATATTAAAGAACAAACGTTTTATTGTTTATATCCATTATCAATTGAATTTTTTTGAAAGAATTTGTTTATTAATTAAAGCTTAAATTAAATTAAAGTTTAACAAAGATACAAGGTGCCTAAGCCTAAGCTACAGCAATCAATAGTTTTATTTGACTTTATTTTATTTCTAAATGTTTAAATAAATAATTTAAGCTTCTTTCAGTCGTGATTAGAGTAGATAATCTAAAAAAAGTATCGGGGCCGCACGAAGCGTCGGGGACCAATTTTCTAATTTAGTAATCTCCGTTGATCCCTCGTCTCGTAATTCCGATATCACCTCCTCTAATACCTGCAGCCTGGTCGAATTAAAGACTCCCGGGACTATCTTCTGACATTCTTCAAGCATCAGGCTGTGCATATGTTGACGACTAGACGTCGGCTACCGATGCGAGCTCGTCTTCATTAGGAGAACCTGGAATCATTTTTTTTTCATTTTATTCTGATGGGCTGTTAATGCATTTTATGGCTTAACCTTTTACTAGATGAGTCTTTTTTCTGAATTTTAATATCCAGTTCTACGTGCTTGTGTATGGTTTACTAAATGTTTTAAAAAACCTAATTAAAATTCTTTAGTTTATTTTTTATTCAAACTCGTCTCATTTTTACAATAGTTTCTAATATCTTAAATGTACAACCCAAATTATCTCCAAAATTAACCTAACCCAACTGCACTTTTAGTATTTTATTTTACATTAGAAAAAATAACGTAATTCTCGAGTTAGTTAACCTATATGGCAATGTTGACATAAATGGTTTTTTTGTTGGATTTTAGGCACATTCAGGTTTTAAAACTTACACAAAATAGTAACTATTCTGAATTTATCTAAAAAAAACATAATTTTTTTATTTTAAAAAAATAGGTTTCTGATTTTCGTATTTGTGAGCTCTTAGATCTCTTCAACAGCACTCAGATATATAAATTTATTATGTGTTAAAAAATTATCACCATCTATTTAGTATTAAGCACAAAAGAAGTATTCAACGTCTGTACGCTGAATGGGTGTGGGAGTAGCGCGGCTTCCTAACGATCGCGATGTATTTGGTGAAACATAAATCTCTCCGGTTAAATGAAACTTGTGTAATACACATTTAATAAAGCTGATATTAAATATCCGTTAACCTGAATTATATTAGAATCACTGTTGCCTGTATCATAAATTTATCAATTTACAAAACTGTTCCAAAAACGGTTACGTAACTCGCCGTAACTGAATGTTACGCGGTAATCAATGAATAATTGAAATATAATTTTTAAATGTGATTCAGTAAGAATTTCTATTGATTTAAAATTATATGTATTTAGGTCAAAAAAAAATTAGAGTTGATTTTTTTTATTTACACAATAAAGTAATTTTAAAAAAAAGCAAGTAACTGTTTAGTATTATGAAATTTTTTTTTTTAATAATTTTTCGATTAAATTTTTATCAATATTAATCTAACATCGGTTGTGGAAGTAATAGGATATATTTTTTTTATTAGTTATATACTAAGTTATTCACGATCTTTACATGGACTCAATCCATAAAATTAAAAATATTAATTTTATGGATACCTATTTTTATTTCCTTTTTGTATTATAATATAATAAAAGAAAAAAATATATTTTGTGATGTAGCCTGCGTGCTTTTATCGGCATTTTATTTATTACTATAAATTGTACTTTAATATCTGAAAATAATACATTCAAATATTAAAGCTTTAGCCACTATAATTTTGTTTCCGAGATATGGTTTAAGATTGGAAATACACCGTAGATACCATAAAAAATTTACACAATACATATTGATTGATATACATTAATAAAATTAAAGTTTTCTCAATTAACTAGTATGTATTATATTACCATAACACAAACACCTGCGTTTTTTCAATGAGTGACATTCGTCAAGCGTATTCCTTGTTTTTTTTAATTTTATTTAGACCAGAGCTATTTAAAATGCAGACTGCTAAAATATACTTTTAAGTAATCGATTCACAAATAAAATAACAAAAAAAATTCCTAAAAAATATTTTTATGACAGGTGTTATTTGATCCCACTGCTCTACGACTTACGAAAAAATGCGGATTTATAAAATATTCTATAGTTGTTATTTACTGTTTATCTGTAACCCGCAATGTCTTTTCTCATGATTTTTTTATGGAGTTTTGCTTAATGTTTTTAACTGGGGTAGTTGTGTAGATTTGTAGATTATTTGTTGAATTTAACCTAAGCTGCATTTCCACGTTCATCAGATTGTGAGTTTTTAATTCAAACATTTATCTTTGCCTGCGGAGTTCGATCGCTTGGCCGCCCCTGGCGTGTGCCCCCGGAGTAGGCTCAAGGGCACTAAGCCATCGTTTGAGTCATCATTCTCTCCCGGTAGTCTTAGGCAGCCATTAGGTCGCTCTCACAGATTCGGGAGGAGTAAAATGTCAACGGCCGCCCCGGCCCGGTCATTTATCAGGTTTTTTAGAGCCATTAATACATATGGAGCGGCGGCATTAGCGGGAGCGTGCAGCTCTCACCTCCTCCTCCCAACCCTCACGCGTTAATCAGCCCGTAATGGAGCCCATAAGTCACATCCAGGACGACTATGCAAATGATCGAGCTAAACATTATTCGATCCCCCTGTCTTGTGATTGTGTTTTGAACAACACTACTCAATAACCGCAACAGGCCTATCTATATTTGATCAACAAATACGAATAATCTCTTAACCATTTGGCAATTTTTGATTATTCAACATAAGGGCGAAGTAGGCATCATTTATTATCAACACAATTACTGCTACTTGAAATTAATTTGATAAAACGATGCTTAACTCTAATTACTCTGAATTTTGAGCACGAATAGCCGAGGAAAATGAATTAAAAATATATTTTTAATGGAAATTCAAACTCATATTATTCAGAATTATTATTTAGGCTAAAATGCGTTAGTTAAAAGCCTTGGTTTCAATGATATAATGAAAACTGATATTATTTTTATTATCAGGTAGAACATTTTAATTTATTACAAATTCTAACTCAAAGTTAGTATATTTACAGAACCACAATTTTTTTTGTAAAATACTAATATTTACAGGTATATTTTTGTTTTAATGATATCAATCAATACAAATTCATTGTGTAATCCATTACGTCCTAATATTTTTTAACATCAAACTCGATTATAGAAATGCTTATATCTCAAGGACAAAACAATCTCATACAATAATAGCTATTGCGTGGGTTTTTTTTTAATGTAAAAACTTCGCAATTCTGACCCCAAACGTATGCATTGCTGAATACCATGCGGAGACACCTGCAACTTTATTTTACCGTCTAGTATGATTATACAGGTGTTTAAAATTAAATTATACCTACTCGATACCTGTATGATATTTTTGGTTTCTTTATTGTACAATTTACATACATATCACCCGATTTATATAGAGAACATGCGCTTCTATCATAAAAGTTAAAATGTCGATTCATTAGGCTTATTTTTATTAAAATCAATTTGATTTCGGCTCTGATATCAATGGAAAAATGCAACAGGTAGAAATTTCAATAAAAATTGAGGAATTTGACTTTTATTATTACTATTTGAAGTCTATCGATAATATATTAAACATTTTATGTGGATTTTTTCTTTAAAAGATGGAAATGTGACAATTAAGACGCTCTTTTAATATTAGGAATTTAGTATTAAATGTTTTCGTCATTATTACTCATTGATTATAATATATATTTTTTTAACTTTTTTTAAAACTTTTCTAAAAGAATCAATGTAGTTACTAAAATTTATTTGTTAAGTAATACACCGCTTTACGCGAGGTATACGTTTCGGAAAAAATCGCGTTAAGTGAAATTCGCGTATATCGGGGTTTACGATTAAACATACATACATAGTCAAAACATAATACAAAAAAATACGAATCATTTGAATCAATCACATTAATTCTAAGAACACTTTATGCAGTATTACATGTTATTTTTACTGAAATATACATCTATTGTCCTTTGGGTAGCGTTTCTTTTACGTTCTTGTAAAATACGAATACGTTCATAACACACAATGCTGTTTTTAATTGTTAAGATATGTCAATGACTTCACTATGTTCATACACATTCTTAAAATAAGAAATTCGCGTAATGCGAGGCATTTTAACGCGAAATTTGAAATTCGCGTTATAGTGAAACCGCGCATAACGTGGTCGCGTAAAGCTGGGTATTACTGTATTACTACAAACCTAATGTTTTTGAGTGTTCACTAAATGTTGCTGATTTACGTTATATTTTTTACATTAGAGTTTTGTATTAAATAAATAAAATTAACGAATAATAAATACTAAGTTTTTTCTCATGTTAAAATTATTAATGAATTATATTTTTAATACAGATGCTTTAACTGGCAGCTGGTCGCGACGGCTTTGGAGGTGTGGCTTCAAATCACATCTGTGTCGTCTTTTCAACGATTTTTCTCTTCACTTTATCTGTGAATCCATAACCAAAATATTCAAGAGATAAAAAAAAATATTTTTACTTTTGAAAGTTTCGTAAACGCGAATAAATCACATACAATTATCAATTAGATATAAATTAGCATTTTTTGCTAGAGTTACACCGGCGATTACCACTAGCGAGTGGTAATTTCCCGCATCACCTGTCCATACGGAGCTAATACGAAATGTTAATATTCCGACCAGCTCTGCGGACGCATTATGATTTATAAGATCGCCGTACGAAGCAGGAAGCGGCCGCGCGGGCTTGATTGAATATGCTTGCGTGATTGCGGCCTCGGGCGATGTTTTATATATTCGCCTGCACCCACTTCCTGCAGGCCTGTTACTCCTGATCCATAAAATGATACATTCTATCGATTTAACATTATTATATATATAAAATAACCCAGCCGAAGCACATCGGTTCCGTATCCCAACGCCGAGGTGTTGGGTCAATTTTAACATAACAATCGGTCGATATCATTTTTTTACAAACACGATAAATCTTCAGATATTTCATCTCGATTTAACATATGACAAATAAAGCTTGAAAGCATAATTTTTAAAGTAAAGGCTGAAGTTGCAAAGTATTTTATGTTTGTGCCAAAATTTAAAAGAATCGAAGCAAATTCATCAAAGGCGCGTAATCAAAAAATATTGCTCGTAAGAAGTGTCGAAAAAAATGGAAGATACGTACTTGCGCTATTGCGATGAATCATATTTCATATTTTTGGCGTTTGCTTTATCACAAACGATCTGTGGAAGCTTTCAGACAGCCTGAAATGAAAAAGTGCTATCCATCAAAAAAGCTACCCTTAATACAAGTCGGTGTGACCTTGCCGGATATCCAATAATTATACAATAGAAAATGTTTTTCGCAGACCGCCGCATTTTTATGATAGGCTGATACAATTCACGTTCCCTAGCACATATAGAAATGTATCAACAAACAATTACCTTTTCTTATCAAAAGAATAACATGTCATAAAGGCATTCGCGTGAATTAACAATTTCAATAGAAACACGCAGAATTTGACGGCGCTCTACACTCCTAATACCTTTTTTTTTTTTTAATTTATATCGCATTTTGCTATTAGTATAATAAATATTTGATAATCATAAACCATTTTTTTTAGCTTAACGAGGATGTTTCAATTATAAACTTTTCAAAAAAAATTATTTGAATTTAAATAAAATTTTGTACTTGTTAATTATAAATTATCAATTCAAGAATATAAATTATTTATAGTGCTTAACTTACAAGTCATGAATATGACTGCTGATATTTGCTCTGGGCTCTCCGGTTAACACAAGGAGGCCGGGAAGGTATTTTTCAGTAGTACAGGGGATTACAATTAGGCTTATTAGACCCTCCCCTAATTAATCTGCCCATTTAAAGTTCCCCATCGATTGGCTGTTGGAATATTTGCCATGCCGGGCGCCATTATTCGCACCTACCGGTCGAGTGGCTTCTTGAGGCAACCGCACTCCAAATTGTCTCAAGGTGGATTTTTGAAACCAATTATTTCAGCGATTTTGGGCTTATAATTAGAAATAAACGTTTTTACTTTGTTGTTATTACGAAAATAATCGAAATATAAAATCGAATCAGATACCATATGTTTAAAATCAAATAACATAACACATGCTTAAGAAAACATTATAAATAAAAGACAATTCTGAAATCGAATATTGTATTGATTCATAGTATTTTTTTTATAAAATCAAATCAAATCTTTTGAGATAGTAACTTTTATATTAAATAATCTACTTGAAATATTTTTTAAAAATATTTGATATGTACTATCTTATGTAACTGGCAAAGCTTTAGTGGGATATATAATTTTCTGTTAAGGTCTCAAAATTACTCTATAAATTAAACTTATATACATTAGGAACAGCTAGAAAATGTAATTGGATTATTTTCAATAATCGTAATTACTGTCAAAAATATTGTAATTAAATATATTATTTCATCATTTTAATCTTAGCATTAGACGCGTAAGAACCCAAGTATATTTGTATGTCAAAGCAATTGAGTAATTCGGATTTAACGACTTAACTTTTTAGTGGGGATTTCTTTGTAACTTCTGGGATTTAATTTAACGATTCACATATCAGTTTCAGGCCGAGTTTCAGGATTATTTGTGAACTTTTGACGAGAGCTTTTCGGTTACGCAACGGGAGGCCTTTAAGCCGAAAGCGTAAACTTAGAAATATAAAACCGATCATTAAAAAGGAGCCATCAAAGTTTACGAGGCAGTAATTAGGCGGACAAATATCATCGTTCCAGCCCGGCGCTCTAAATTTGTACCGCCGTGAAAAATCGAAGCTATTCTGTCGCTGACTTTTGTGTAATTGTTTTAAAATGTAGCGGCGCCGTACCGGGACAAAGTAATTGTTTTACTGTGCATATTTACAACTGTATTCATTTGAATATTTTCCAGTAAATATAAAAAAAAAACCAAACGGTAAACGAGAACAATGGACTGTTTCACTGAGGCGCTAGAAACTCTCACCCTTTAAAAAAAATATTGTTTCAAAAATTTACAGTACGGAAGCCAAAACTCAAACGATACTTGATTTTAATTTTCAAAGCATCTTATAAGTGTTTTAAAATCATTATCTGATCCCATATTTAAGTAGATTTTTGAAGTTTTAGCTGGCATATATTTTTAAATTCATACGCGTGTTTTAAAACTTTAGTCTTATCTGACAATTTGGTACGGTGTATCCAATCATTCGGCATGTGCTCGTACTCACGTGCGTGTCACAGAGGGGAAATTTATCACGACCTAAATATTATTTAATTGGTAAGATCCTGGTTTAGAGTGGGAATAACGTTTTAAAACAGACTCGGCTTGCTTGTGGAGCCCAAACGTAAAACACAACAGTTCATATCTCGCCTTTCATAGCGAATCAATGATAAATAGTTTTGAACAAATGTCTCAAGAATCCGATCAAGAGAATTTGTGTTTAAATAATTTAATATATCAGGTCTGGTGTTTTTGGTATATAGGAGGTAGTGAAAAAAAGTATTGTTTATTAAAAAGTAAATAAATCTTTATCTTATTCTCAAATACGTATATCGTTGCTTTATGTATACATTACTTGTTATCATAAAAGCAATCAAAGAAGACTTGTAGAACGCATATACCATATTATACAAACAAGTGAATATAAAACAAGTAATTAATTTTTTTTAAATTTAAAGAGTCTTTAAAAACTTTTCCATTCACATTTTTTTTATAAAATGTATTAGGTAACAAAATCAAGGGGTTTTTTTTAACATTTGTAACGTATCAAAAAATATTTGAATTATTGTAAATATTTTTACTGTATTTTTTGTACAAAAAAAATAACGATAATAGCCAGAAAAATTACACGAAAATCAATCGCTGAGCGGTAGAATTTAATTTGTAGCAAGTGGCAACGTCGGGGCCGCGGTTGATTGCGGGATGACGTGTCCGGCATGTTTCCGGCGCAGCCATTTTCAGCGAGGCTACCTCTCACAACACCTCCAGACCGTTTTGGCATGAAATATGACTTGAATAGTAAGCATATTTGATAAGCACTCTTATTAATGCCCCATGCTAATTGACTACATATTGCAGTTATTTTAAGTTATTTGAATTTGCATAGCTCCTCCATACTCACTAGTGGTTAATTTAAGGTATATAAGAAAATATACTTCTGCTTTGTTGCCATGCAATGAAATATTTTAATTGTAATTATTTTTCGTTCTTACTGAAGACATCTATTCTGTTAAAAATAATGATATTATTAAAATTTATTTAAATACAGCCACCAAAACAAAAATACACATAAATTACTTGATGACTACAATATTTTTGTTTGTTGGTAATTAAGCTATATTTGTTGTTTAAGTATGGAGTTTTGTACATTTAACAGCTCTATCATGGTATTTTTTTTAAATTGGTAATAATCGTCAAGAGTCATATCAGCTCAGGAAAAGCAGTTACACGTGAAATTATTAATGTTCCTTTAATTTTGATATGGTTTCAGAATTCAGAAACAGTTGGTTTTTTGTATAATTTTTTTCATTTTTTGTCGTTTTTTTTTGAGGAATTACAAGAAATAATTTAATAGCATAAAATGTCACAAAATAAAATTACCGCAGCTTGATTTATTAGGTCTAATATTATAGTAAAATACAAGCCAAGAGTTAAACAGAACAAGAAAATACGCAGTCAAATCGTAAGGGCAATAATTTGTCAAAATTACCCCCAAAAGCCCGCGAGCCGCTACTCCGCAAGGGGGTGTGCTTTAAAAACGGGGCGTTTACATTGTAACGATTCTACCCTGTAACGGCTCTTAACGAAAACGATCAAAGCGGGTCACGTAATATCACGCCACGTGAAACCACGTTAAATGAAAAATTTGTCAACGACTCGGGGTATTGATTTACGAGCTGAGCGAAAACGAGTACACGAATTCACTTCGCATTAAACCGAAGAGAATCGATGGCGGATATACAAAACGTGAAGTCTACTTGAACTACGATTTTTAATTTTACAGAAGACATTTATTTGCGAGCACTTTCACTGCACAATTTTCTGCTCTTGCAACAATTATTGTCATCGATATCGACCTTGTTAGCTATACATCTAACCAGTATAAATCAATTTCTAAAAAAATTGTCAGTTGAAATTGTAGATTTATATTGTATACTATTGCGTATTTATTTGATACAATTAGTTCTTACATTACACTGTATTTCTAATATTACTTTATAGAAAAAAAAATCTTAATTCCGTGCATGCATTTTGATTTGGGTAGTATTTCTAATATTAGTTTTATGCTACTAATATGAGTTCACGTTACGTGATAGTACTGTAATAATACCTAAACACACCCCATGAACTTTGCCGTTGGCACGGTGGCTTATGGGGGATTATGATGTCAAGCGGTTCTAACGTTTATTGCTTCATTCGATGGTGTTTGAGCCCAACCGCTTATTTCTGGCATTAAAAATTGCGTGCCCGTGCACTCTTTTATTTTAGCCAGATTTATGGGGTTTGTAAATTGTATATATTTATTCGCTAACAACACGACTCTGGTTTACCACCAGTTTGAACGGGTTGTATAAAATGTTAGTAAGTAGTGCGACATTGTACAGAACATTTATTTTATCAACAGAATTTTGAATATATAATACAATTTTTTTTGCAAGTAGAATTAAGAATTTAATTTTTTTTTTAATCTGTTGGGCTTAGAACGTAGACTTACAGAACGCCTAACTACTTATGTAGCGTTTAAAAATGTACGCTTTATAAAATAAATCTTATGTATACGTCAAAAACTTATAATCCAAAAAAATCTACCTACATAAAATAAATAAGAAACCAGCTTATAACATTAGAGATTCACTTATCAGGATGGAAATCGAATCGGAGATCTTTCGATTAAGACTTAACGTCACTAGTTCATTGAGTAAACTCATATTTTTTGTGGCCTTAGATTGACTTGCAACTATATTTAAGTCATGAAGATATTTTTGTAAAAATTTAAACAATTGCTTATATTTTGTTATTCATACTTTTCAATATTATTTAAATGTGCAAAGGTATACAAATTTGACGTAGCACACAGCTAAAATATACTTTCGTTTTCAGTATAATTCAATATTGAACAACGAACATAATATTCCGATTCCCATCTATAATATTCAATAGCGTAGCGCCTGTTTGCCGACTTCCGATCGCTTCCGACAAAAATCAAACCAATTATTCACGCGCTAACCAAATCCTATCTCACATATTTATGCCCTCCCGGCAGCTCGCGTGCTCTGCCCAGTTACCAAACCAACCCAATTCATTCAGTCTACTTTTTCAAGTGCCTCTCCTCATAGGAAGTGGGTGACCATCCCACTGAATTATTATCTTACTGATGTTATCCGGACTTCCAGCAGACTCCGCATCCACGTTAGTTTTCTCACAAACGAGAAAGAAGAAAAACGCACCGCAACATTTAACAACCCATTATTGGCTTGAGATCTAATAGCATTTTGATATTTGTTATGACTTTGCAGTATTGCAGACAGTGTCGATCCATCGTGGATTAAATTAGGGGTGGGAGTTTACTGGTTCGGCAGGTGTTGGTTTGTGATTTGCTTCCCGAGTTTTCACACTCCGAGGGTTCGCAGGGCGCCCGGTTTCACTGTAGATTATTATCACGACTGTTTTTCATACACATTTGCCTGCGCCGCTGTGAAATGCTATTGTATACGGAATTGTATTATAACAAGAAGGGGTTTATAGCCCCCCCCCCCCCTCGCTCTTTCGTTATTTGGTATGCTTTTCTGTTTTTTCGGAAGTGCTCCTATCGGGGTGACCGCGCACTGTTTATTTAAAATAAAAATTAAAACCTGCTGTCAGTGCCTTATTCTCTAACAAAGACTTATAAATATGTACGATTATTGAATATTATCTATATTTGTTGCAATTTTACATTATTCAATTTTATTAAACACTATGCTTGCTACCGTGAAAGTCAGATAAAATTCATCTCCAAAAAAATTCCCTAAAAATTATCTTTCATTGTCTGCTGTTGCTATGGCAACCCCGGCTCTTGATTTGAATGTGCGTCCGTTCGGATTTATGGGAATTGTTTCTTTATTTTTATAGCTAATCGGCACTCGAAGTCTGCAACTTTACCACTGTATGGTCTCGGGTTACTTTACGGCCAGCAGTTTTTTTTTATTATTTTTGCTTCTTCTTTCGGCGTCTAGAACAACGATGCGAATCCCCACGATACGAATCTCAAAGTTGTATCATTTATGCAAAGTTAACTGTGCTTATTTAAGATCACAAATAAAAATAAAAAAATAATTTGACATGACCATCAGACAAACCATGAATTAATAAATTAGTGTTTTTACCCAAACATTTTTATTGCATTACAATGTATTTTTGTATAAGTGGGTAGAAGCGTAAATTTGTAAACATATACCGGCTGTAGGCGTATATATATTTATAACTATAAAACTTTAATTAGGTTAGAAGTGTCTGGTCGCTATGACCGCCTGGTTTCCAGGACTTTTCTAGATTTTTTGTGCGTGTTTTACCGTCAACCTAAAAAGGCTTTGTAAATCGTCTACCTGAAAAATATAAAATTACCAAATACGCGTATCTGCTGAATACAGAAAAAAATCAGCAGTCCTAAAAAGGTAGTTTGGTTATCAGTGTCAACCATCTGCCCAGACGACAAAACTGAATTTTAGACAGTGCACGTATGATATATCGGTGTGATTATTTTTTTAAATTACTTATATTCATTCATATAAATAAATGACATTGTCTTGAATATTCTGAGAATACAATATTTGGTTGTTTACTTAGACTGCTTAAAATATCTTTTAATCTACGAACAAAAATCGAAGTCAAGGTACGTTGTACGCGAGAAAAGTTTTCAAGATTTGTTTAAAGATTTAAATTAACAGTACTACTAGCTTTAAGCATATTCCTTATTTTATTGAGTTAAATACATATTTGTTAATATTTATATACTCAATGCAAAAATGTATACTGCCATAAATATAAAAACCTTTTTCTTGATTTTATCTCAAAAGATATACATATAATATAAATATAAAATATAAGAATACTCTATATAAAATATAAAGAAGTTTTTAATTTTGAAAAATCTAATAGTAATTTGTTGAATCAGCCTGTTTTCTGCAATACAGTGTTATTTTAATAAAATACTTATATTCACACATGAAATAAAAAAGTAAGAGTCGTGTGATCAGTAATTATCTTAATTTTTTATTTAATCTTTCTCAGGCCGAGTTAACGAAGACCTATAGTATTTTCGGAATAACAAACTGCCTAAGCTGTAGATCTTCGATAATACCCTTATAAAGCAAAATCAGCAAATCCTCGTGACCTCGCTCGATTAATCTAAATTAGTAAAAGCTTTATGTATGTACTGAAAATCTATCCAAGCATTCGAAAACACACGCGTATGTGACTTCTCACACTACTGTCTTCAATAAAATTAGATCTCGTGTACTATATAGTAGAATTTTCTTTTATGATGATTTTGGTTCTTGAGTATTGAGCTGCTTGGAGTTTTCATTCCTCTGAGGTTTAGGTCTTTGTTCTGAGTACAAATATAGTTTTTTTTTCATTTTATATAATTGAATAGACAAAATTACTTAATACATATTCATATCCACAGCAAGAAAGCAACCTAACCACTGAAAAATTAAACTGTTTTTTTCGTGAACATTGATCATAACTCATTCATTTCAATGTCCTAGTCGGTTAATGGCGTACTCTTTTGCGTTATTAACTAAAGCAATACTATAAAATAAAAATGAGATGATGCCACCGGCTAGTGACCGTTGGGCTGTCGGTTGTGCTGCAACGTGTGTTGCTTCCCTGTAGCTGTCTTCTTGCTCAGCCGGTGGCGCTGAGAGAGTCGACTCGTTTATGGCGGCTGTTTGCCTCGTGTTGATTTATGGTTTTATTGGTTCAAACATCGGCTCCTCCACAGGGCCCTCGGTGTAATAATGGACTTTTTCAAATTAATTATGAAACCTGTATTGATTTCCTATAACACAACGGTGTTAAATTTGTAGCATCGTAAAACCATTCGACGCTATCTTATTTATCATACTGCAGCAAATGATCTTCGTGATTTGATAAACTTAAAACAAGGCTAGTGTTTGCAAAAAAAAATTCGTTGTGTGAATTGCGCTATCTCCGATAGTTAGTTCATGTAAACTATATATAGCAAGGCTCAAAAATATTCTCGCACGTTCATAATATTACATATATTTGCAAAAAAATAATTTTTTTATATTTTTTACAAATTTAAATTTTTATATAATATTTTACGAAATCATGATATCATTAAAAAAATGTGTTAGTAGGTTTTTACAGCCTTTGTTATTACATGATATTGCGATTTTATAGGTGATATGCCGCGTAGTGGTTTATGTTCTTAGACGTTTCGTTTCCGATATTGACTTCCATCATCAGGAATTGATATATCTATTTATGGATCAGTCAATCAGATGCGTATTTATTACCCATTACGGGCTTATTATATTATTACTTATATGATTAGACACATAAGTTCATATATAGAAGATGATTTAAAGAAACTCTCAAAAAAATATCATCCCACACAAATCACGATGATATTTTTCTGAGAGTTTCATTAAATCATCTTCTATATATGAACTAATGTGCCTAATCATATTAGTAATAAACAGGAATTGAATAAAAATAAAATTTAATACCACATTGAATGTTACATTTAAATATCATATACTGAGTTGATCCAAGAACACACGTCCACACACACAAGAACGCGTCCGTTGCGCGCGGTAGAGTTGGCAAGTTCAGACACATCACCGTTTCACGTTTTTTCTGGATGCAATGGCACGTGATAATTGCCACGAGGGTCCATTATTCATTCAAAGGCTCTGGACCGGAAAATGATGTGCCCCGTGTGCCCCGGGGACCCGCCGCGAGGCCTTCCTGAAACCAATGACGTCATGTCCGAAAATCAATACGCTCCGTAAGCGGGACCGCCCTGCTGGCTGCGATACAACCCCCATCAATTTGTTTTTTTATTAGTATTTATTATTGTAATGAATTTTTCACAGTTCGAACCTTGATATATGCTTGTATTGGTGTTTTTCTTATTCAATATTAAAGACTCTTTTTTACTTTGTTTTACGATCCATATATGTACCATAAATGTATTGAAAACGGAATTGAGCAAAAACTGCCTTTCATTGGATTTACTTATTTTAAATCAAATTAGTACATTTTAAGTTGATAAAGTTAACCTTTCGAAGATCACAAATTTAACCACATATTTGTTTATTATATCTAATTATTATTATTATTTTCAGGTGGGTGTTATTTATCATCACAGACCATTCACAATCAAAGCTAACGGTGAGAACAATTTTAATTTTCAAACTTATCGAATAGGTGAAAGCGAAAATTGCTCTAAAAAAAATCTTTGGCCGAAATAAGGCTGATCGTGAGATTCAACAAATAACAAAAAGAGTCCAGGGGGAGTCAGCCTTAATAGCGTGCTAAAATAATCATTTACACAATATTGTCATTGATTTTTATGCGAATTTTACATAAAATCTCTGACTCAGTTTGCAACTTTAGAAGTATATTTAAAGGATCCCTTTACACAACTTTAAAGCTCACACAACTTCCGCTTGTCTGTTCTATGCAACCAGATCTGATATCTGAAAATATTCCCGGAATGCAACTTTCGTTTTCCAAGGGATATTCTAGTAACCAGACAGCTCGGAACGTAAATGTGTAACATTTTACCACATGCAAAGATCGATCCCTCTGGGCAATGCTGATGACCAGTCCATGTTAGTCTTCGGTCCCAGGATGTGACGTCACTGCTCTGAATTTTATTATTCATGGGGTAAGTCAAAAAGAGTTCTGCCCCTCTTGCCTTTGTTTTTGTCCTGGTACTTCTGGTATGGAGATGGTCGTACTAAATTTACATGAACATAAATTTGGTATGTTCGGGGACAACTCTCCGTGGAATCGTGTAAACGAATAACATTGTTATGATAATTTTTATACATAATATATCAAACTCAAGGTTATTGTTTGTTTATTGCTCTCATAACCACTGCGTACATTTTCGTATTTTTTATTCTTTACAATCTCGTAAAGCGATAGGAAGATTTCTATCTGGAAAAGAGAATTTTCGTTAAAATGTATCACCCAATTATACGCAAGTACGTGTTTAGCTCTTTGGCCTCGTTTACGTCTTGTTTTCTTTTTTTATCTTTGCTTTGCGAGCGGGAAATATCCAAACTCAGATAATCTGAGAGCAAACAGTCTGTCACAAAAGCATTTTGCACGAGGAATGGGCTGGAAGAAAAATAGAAAAAAGCACACAGAGGCAATCACGGCCGTGTCCAACTTGATACGTCTCCGGTATTAATCTTATTACATTTGAAGAAATTACAGTAAATCTGCGTTTAAAAGTTTAGATTGTTTTTATAAATTCTTGAAAAAAAAATAAAAAATAAAGCTATTTTTCAGGAAAATATAAAATGCATAAAAGTTTAAGCTTTAAATGTTTAAATAAATTTTAAAGTATATCAATATTTGAAAGATAATATTGGTCACGGCTGGGTAATAAGAATGGTAAATTTTGCACCTAACTCGTATTCTTTAGTTTTAAAACAATAATAACTTACAGTTAATAAAAAGCCCATTTGATATTAATATTCCAAGCAAGTAACGATAAATCAACGGTTGGATGACGGTTTGGAAGTCCAAGTTTAAAAGGGATATCGGTTGAATTGAATTTATAATTCTGCTCAAATACAAACTCACCTGACAGGTGGGCCAGAGAGCCGGCAGGGACGTTGCACGCACATCTCGGATATTGATTTTTACTTACTTAATAAATATAAATAAAATTATAAATATACTTAGTATTATAAGTGAAGATATGCAGTATCTAACTCACCATAACAGTAACGCAGCATACATTTTTTTTTACACAAACAATTTAAAGCTTTATTTATTTATTATCCTTTCAGTGTTGTACATTTATATTGCAATTTTTTTTTTTTTTATCAAACTATCGATGATTTTTACAAATAATTCGCATATATTACCCAGTGAAAATATTCGTGTTGACAGTTTATTTTATTATTACCGACATTCGTTTGAAACGAGGGGAAGAATTTTCGAATTTTTTTCGGGATCTTATCCGGCTCTCGAAAAACATAGTAATTAATTCGTAAATGTGATTTCTTAACTACACACCTCCTTGGTTTTTTTTTACAGTTTAATTATATATCAAAAAGTAATGAATCTTTGTTTAAGTTTGAGATACTTTTTTTATACTGGATAAAAAAGTACCTACTTTAATATTATCTTCTAAATGAGATATCACAAAAAATGATATCTTTATGGCAATCTTTTTTAAAAGTTCTTTTTTTAATATGCTTAATTTAGTTTTTATCAAAATTTGATGATATTTAACTCGAGACTTTGTTTTCTTAATCATGTATTGATATATGTTACTTTCTATTTATTATTTTATTTACCGTTTTTTTTAAACATAAATTTGTTAAAAACGATATAACTAAGTAAAATTAAGTATTTTTAGTACAGAATACATACATGATTTCTTGGCATTATCATAACAGATAGATTGAACAAATTAGGTATGCATCAAATAAATAATAAAAAAAATATATATAAATATAATAAGACGCCGCATTTATCGTCCATTACAGATATTAATTAATTGACAGTTTAACAAACTGATTGAATTTAATTATCCGATAAATCAATCACTTGGAAAGATGTCAAATTGTCTCCAGCGGCCTTTAACCATACGAATCTGTATAAATTAGTCTCAGATCTTATCTTCACTCCAGTTCTCCGAGCACGGCCTGTTCAAATATTATAAATTGTATATTGCTACAGATCAGTACTCCAGAAGTTCATTGAATAATTTATCATTACGCTTCGAAACGGTGATTTCCCTGTCAATAAGCTACAACTGCGGACAAAGTTACAGATATCAGTTATTATGTAACTATGTATGTCAAAAGCAACTCACGGCACACTTTCGCCTGCACAGATTTTTTTAAATAATTGTAGGTTTAAGGTAATTTTCCTGTTTATAACAGGGCCTGTGCCGGAGACGTACCAAGTCGGACACAGCCGCGGCTTTCGTGTAACTTCCCTTGCGTTCTCCAATACTTGCAGGTTGTAGTCTTTTGTTGTCAGATATTCCAAGTTCTGATGTTTTCCTCGCCTGAGATAAAAAACGACATTAAAAATTATATATTTTTTAAGATACTAATTTATTAATTAATTAGCGGATAAAGATCAAAATAATTCAAACTTTTTATAAAAATAAATATATAATTTGTATGTAAATCAGTCACTTCTTATTTCTGTTTACATCATGCACGGGCTCAAATAAAGTGAACGTAGAGACTATAAACCGCTCTACTCTATAAGAATATGTGGCTTCTAGTGAAATAAATAGATAAACATAGGGTCGGTTGGTAAATACACAGGAAATTGTATTTTTTCGTATAATTGAGCAGTCTTACTATTTTAGCTAGATGTCAATAAATAAATTACGCTTTTTATATTCGAGACCAGGGCCCTTTGATGTATCAATTGTAATTTGAAAATTAATTATAACATTGGCTTAATTATATTTTTTATTGTATCCTGTCAACTGTAAGAACATAGAACATGATATGACCTTTTCTTATAGTAGATTTGTATTGATTCCCATAACACCGGCCCATCGAGACGGTTGCTTTGTATGTGCGAAGGGTTCTATAATTTCCTGTTTCTAAGACAGGTGCTATGAATTTCAGTTATTTTAATATTTAAGCCTCTTTTCGCCTTCCCACGTTCACGTGGAACTATAAATAACAAAGATAATTTTAGATATGCGTGGAGAATCTCAAGTAACTCGCCCGCTTCTAGAGGTAGTCATGCCGTCTTATGAATATAATTGACTAGGTAAGTCATTTTAACATAGCCTGCCTTATTCTGTTAAACTCCACACATAAGCAACAAATGTGAATAGGTAATCGACTAGGATCACGATTATATTTTTTGTGAGCATTTTCGCCTTTAGAAACGTTTAATTCAATTAAAAAATATATTTTTAATTTATCAATTTGAACTGTGTATAATTATGCTGAAAACATAAGACCTTTACGGCGGACTGACAATTCTATAAAATATCGTTCCAATATATATAAATGCAATTGTAAACACTTAAATATACATTTATCGTTTCTTTTATTTGAAGTGTATCTGCTAATATATTTAACAAGAGAGTCTATAAATATATTTCCTTTGTGATATTCAATACACTTGACTGGTTTAAAGGGTACCAGGAGCGCAGTTAGCACGGGGGTGACGCAGGACTAAATACAAGACATGTGTGTTGATTGAGTGTGAAACTAAAAATAAATTTCTCTCCCGAGCGAGAAGCTGGGGGAATTGATTCGATTGGAAAAGTTTTGCTTTCGCCCTGTGTCTACGTCATTACTTTCATAGCGACGACCTCATGCCCGGGGGAGTTTACCTCAAAACACTGGGTACTTCTATTATAGCGGCGGTAAAAGTGGCTTTATTATGAGTACATGTGGAGTGAAGAGCTATTACTTTGGGCCAGGCGGGGCCAACTCGCTAAAGTCTAAAATATAGTCTTCTTCTAAAAAAAAAAATTTAAGATACATTACATTCTCATTTTTTTCCCTGAAATATATAATCATTACTTTCAGCATTTAAAGCAGTTAATAAAAAAAAAATTTTTTTTACAAATTCAACGATTATTATAAAACGAAAGTGTAGTTGCAATTTTATAGTAAAATAGCTTTTTTTAAATTTAATAAAAAATGCATCTTAAAACTTAATATAAACTGCTTATGTATGTCAAAAAGCCTCAATAAAATTATATGTTCATAAATTATTAATTAATTAATTTTAATTCGACATCAAAACGAAGTTAGCCAGATGATGCTTCTGTACGAGCGAGTGTATTAGGAATCCGCGAGGTGTTACGGTGGCAATAAACCAGGCTAATTTTCATTAGCAATGGCCACAAAGCCTTCGTGGGCAAAAAGAGTGAAGACCTCCGAGCATCGTGACCTCCTGGTACGCGTAAAATTGTATTATTTTTGTCACATAATCAGAAAGCGTGATTTATGATTCATTATACTAATTTTCATTTTTAATTGTAATTTATATAATACTGTTGGTTTTGCCGCGGTGTTCCTGCTTTTGGATTAGTCAGCGGTAATTTTCTTAGCTTTAGTATTCCGCCGCTATCTCGACGCACATAAATTAGTTTATTTCTGATGTATAAGAGGTTACATTTATATTTATAAAACGTAATGGTTATTATTTGAATATCTTATTCAGGAGAAGCTGCAAGATGGGACGTGATTTGAAAAGCATACATACACTTGGAAAATTACATAATTTGTTCAGACAATTCATGTAAATGTATACATAAATTCCACCACAAAAACAGTGTATATTCTACAAAAAATATGAGCATAGCACATTATAGTTATATATGATAAATCAAATCCAAAAATACCATTTTGATATTACTAAGTTCCCACACTTTTTTTAGTGGCTCTAGTTTTGCCAACTTGCCTCTACTTACCTCAGGGTTTGAAAAGACCAATGAGATAACATGGCGAAACTAGTCATGATAAAAAATAAAAACGAGTCACACTAATAGTAATATATAATTTTTTTAAAAATATAAACGCTTGTCTCACAATGAGTTTTGATCACTGGAGTACATTTTTTTTTCGTCAAAAGAATTAATTTATCTTAAAACGTTAAAGTAGGTTAAATAAATATTTAGAAAATGAAGAAGCTAAAAAAGGGTTGTATCGGAAACAACAAAACAAGACATCACCTAAAGCATTCAATAAAACAGTGAAGCGTTATACGGGATTAAACGCATTCTTTCGGGGCATTCTTGAGGGACGGCGTGAGTGGAGGGAAGCACTCTCCTGAAAGAAATACCCTCCTGATGAAATTTAGCAGAAACCTCCTCTCCTTTCATGCGGCCCGCTGCTTCATACGGGATTCCGCTCAGCTCCGGGCTTTTTCAAATTTGAAGTTATAATTTCCTCCGCTTTTGGGGGATGGGGATGACGACACGGAGGTATGATAACCTGAAGGCCCCATTGTGTTGGTTCTGCCCGCCCACCTGTGTTTATTGAAGCTTAAATAAGTGTCGGGCTTAGGCTATACCAAAATATAGACGGGTGTTTTACACTCATGTGCTGATACATATGTGTCTAATAAACGAGCATATTTTCATATTTATGGGCAAAATTTGTGCTGTTGATATTCAAAATGCGTTGTAATCTGTCATATTTGTTTTGAGGAGTAGACAAGAAATACTTGAAGATTTAACCATATTTGAAAGAGATCCCCAATCAACCCTTTATATTTTTCACATTTACAAACTTTATTTTTGCATTTTAGCATTTTTTATGAAAAATGTATCGTGTTTAAAAACTTTCATAATAAAGGTTTTTAAGCACAATATAAATAAGGTATAAACGTTTCTTGACAATTGCATTCTAAGCTTATTCTATGCATCTTTCATATGTCGTAACTGTAATTTTTTAAAAGTAGTTCTCAAAAATAAATAAGTTTATAAAATGTTAAATTATTTTTTTGTATATGGATTATATTACGGCATGTAGTGAATTTAAGACACTACCTGTGTTGTAACTGTACGGTATAGACTAGAGATTAGTGTGTGGACTTACAGCCTCCACTCATTATAATGTCTCTCGTATGTAAGACGTGGGAGGCTTGTTTTCCACCCCCTGTAAATTGGCCTTTCTGCGGGGGCTGCAGGGGATTAGAAAGGGAAGACATAACTTACCTCCGAGCCAGAGCCGGAGGAGGGGGTGTGGACCCACCCCGCGCACTTCTACAGCCGAAAAATAAATCGCCGAGGTAAAAATATAAAAGCCTGGCGGAGCAGCAACACAACGCACCCCTGACAATTCGCAAAGATAAATAAGTTTAAATAGCGACTGAAAATGGAGCCCGGGAAGTTATTCTTCAATTATTTCAGCTCGAGTTAGTTTAAACAGGACTCGCTTTAATTTGAATTGTCTGTCTTCAAATATTTTATAATTACTCTTGAAGGAATCTGGGAAGTATGATGAATTGTGTATAATACCTTTTCGGGGTGCTGCGAAAGAGATGAAAGAAGAACAAAGAGTCCATGTTTGGCTTGAGAAATTCATCGTTTGTTTGATATTGTATCGCAAATAAAAAGGGCCAATCCATTAGGAATTTTAAGAGGTGGAGAATCATCCGTTGTTCTGAATCTTTGAAGTCGCCATATCCGCCGAGCGGCCGCGGGCTTCGGGGGAGACTTCAAATCAAGTCGACTAGAACAATTTACTTGATCAAACATGGACCACTCGAACGGACATTAACTCGATTTGATGTTTTATAATATCCGAGACTCGACGCCTGTTGGCCGTCACGGTCGAAGTCACTCTGCTTTGAGGACAATTATAATAAAAAAATATTAAATTATCTTCTCGGACGGCCGGCGGAAATGAGCACACTCTGTAAAAGTAAATTGAGAGATTCACGAATTTGGTAGCTCTCGAAGCGTATTTATAATAACAGATTTATTTGATTTTAAGTAGAAACAGGTTTTCAAGATTAGTAGCTGTTACTTCCTTTTTCGTGTAACCAATTATCATATTAAACAGATATTAATGGCAGCTTGTTCATTCTGTATTTTTAGAAAAGCGTGAGTAGCATTTTTTTGATTCGAGTACGATATCTCGTATCGGGGTACACGAAGTCGTGAGGGCGTTCCATCAAATCCGTCGCACAAAAGTGCAAACATCTCCGCGTCTAATGGATTTTATCAAAATGACTGCTCGATTTATTAAAATATTTAGACAAATGGATTCTCTCTGCGGACTCGAACGGAGATACTGGCATAAGAGTGAGAAGGTAATTTATTCCGCTGGTGATCTCTTGACACAGCCCGTCAGGCCGGTGTTTGTCGGTTTGATTAGTTTGTACATGAGCGATTATGCCGAAGTTACGCCTAGGTGGTTCCGCGCACCTGATACTTGATTAATTGATATGGAAGCATTATTGACATTGAATTAAGCTTAGAAATTACAATTTACAAATCGGGTGATGTAAAATGGCGTCTCGGAGCCTGTTCGCTCTTATCTCGAAGTACGCAAGATCGTCTTGCAGGAGCTGACGGCCGCTGGGAATCCGAATTCGTTCACATCGCGATACATTTAAATGCTAATCTGTTTAAGCCTTTTAAATATCTGCTTGATTCTGGCGGCTTTTGAAGTATAGCACGAAAATAATTAATTAATTTACATAATCTGAACCATAACTGATAGATATAAATTATCCCACGAATTTAATTAATTCATTTCCAAAAACTAAACCGTAACTGATAAAAAACTTTATTTTCTTATTAAGGACTAATATCTGTTCCCTACTTTATCATAACGCAAGATTACTTTTAAAAAATTACTCGGTTATTATAATTTTTTTTTCAAGTTTTATTACAAAAGTTAGCATATAAATTAAATTGCTAAGTATAATAAAATTTTGAATTTTTTATGGAAATAAAACAGAAATACACCCAAAACTAGAAGTCTTAAACATATTGGCCAATATACCTTTAAAACTTGACTCTAAACAGTAAAAATTGAGTTCTTGGGTGTTATGCCGCATTTTTTGCTAAAGTTTGATAGAATTCAAAGAACCCAGGTTTTTTAAACAGAAAGAATTTATTTGACCCTCTATTTCAGAAAATGACGTGTATTTAAAATGTAAATGTATATTTACTCAAATAATACGAGAATTCCCCGCGGTCTCTCAATACGTCAAAGTTTTATAATAAAAATAGTCGAAATAACTCCCACTCATTCCCACCACCTCCCATAAAAACCAATTAAACATTCCATAATATTATCATGCGAAACACCAAACGAGCTTAATCAATTACTCCACCACTGCAGAGAATTTGTCTACGGCCATCGCGGCCGGCCGAGCCAGGGTTGCGACACCATAAAAATTAAATATTAATAACTTAAATTAATGAAATAATATTAAAAATAATAAATAGAATTATTACGCACAAAAATAGTAAGTAAATCAAGTTGATTACGCACATTTTTTTTCGAGAGCGCACTAATAAAGAGTAAAAATCACACGACATGTTTTATGGTTTATTGCAGTTTATGGGATTTGTTTTATGGATTATAATGATTATTTGGATTATTATGTTGGTTTTTGTTTTACGGTGTTTCGTCACTCAGCAACAATGGCTGTAAAAACCTGCGATCTGGCATAGTGCACTTTCGATGATTTGTGACTTCTTGCGTGTTGTGAGCTGCTCGAAGCTTTCTGTCCTCGAACGTTTCGGTCCAAATGCATGCAAATACTGCAATTTTCTTGGCCAGAAATATTTCAATTGCTGGCAGAGTTTTTGCACGCCCTGGGCTCGGCGGATACATAATGTATCATAGACAAACACGTACGCAATTAATAAAACGTAAATTCCGTATTTAGTACCGCACGGCCGCTAATGGGACGGACCGGCAGCGCGGGCTCCCGGCGACATTAAAATTTATACTCCCGAATAAATGTATCGATAAATTACCTTTTAAAAACTGTACTTTATGCTAATTTATTATTTACGCTTCTCGCTGCTCTCTTGGTTTTTAGCAGACCCGCGCAGAAGCCAATACCCTGATTGCATAAACGTGTGTGCGCTCAAATCTAAAAACGTGAAGTATAATTTTTATCACGGTTTTCAACGAAAATGATGAGATCTGTGTATTATCTTGTAACGATGATGATTTCCTTTTCTTTTTTTTTTGTATTGCCTACAGACTTTATTCTTCATTACGTGGAAGCCTAGTTCTCAAAACAATGCAAAAATGTTTTATTTTTAATAATATGCACAGTATAAATCATTGTTATAACAAACTGTTTTTAGAATGATATCTCAACTCCAATAGCAGGTCAGTTTCTTCTGTTGCGGCGAAATATAATTTTCTCGTGATTTATATCCGAGACAGGCGCAAACGTTTGATATTCCGTCGTTACGTTCGTTTCGTTAGATAATTTCAGATTCAGAATTCCCGTTCGGGAATAATATATATCGAATTATAAGCGCAGCATCGCAGCAGGAGCGAGAAGGGACTCGGCCGCTGTCTGGCCTTTGTCTGGAGCGCCGCGGACCTTTTTTCGTACCGGGCATCAGGATTCAATAATATTAGGAGATTAATTGAAATTTATTGCGGGGGCCGGAGAGTTGTTTTGCTCCGGTTTGCATAAGTAGGCCGGCGGCGGCGAACCCGCCTCGGCCGCATTAGATATCCGCCAGCTCTGAGCTCGGTGCGTGTTTTATCTGCCTTATTTGTATTGCTTAGTAAATCTGATATGTATTTCTTTTACTTTTCATAAACTTTATAAATAAAACATGATGTTTTCTCGTAATTTTTGTACAAAGAGCACTGCAGATCACAATAACATTGCTCGATGGTCGAACTCTTACATCTTCATATACGAATTCGTACAAAAGTCTCTTGCTGTAGTTTTTTTTATTTTTTTTTATTATTTATTCATTCACGTTTTTTTATTTGTGCATTGACAAAACTTCATTTTTCTTAGCTTTCTGATAGTTGATATTCAAACAATAATGTTAGAAAGGCAACCTGACAACATGCAGTCTTACTTGGTTAGTTACCTGGAAGTTCGAGTACAGTAAATTTAAATAAACCTTTGTTGAATCAACAGACATTATGTGATTTTTTCGTAATTATAGATTGTTTTTTTTTCCTGCCAATACATAAAAAAATTAACATGTTGACGGATATTTCTTCAAGGCTTTTTGAAATCTTTTATAATCCAGCTGAAAAAATCCAAGCGCATACAATTTTAGAACGCGGGGTCTATAATCTTACCTGGCCTAAGAATATTGACATTAACAAGCGGCACAAAACATTTAGGTTATTAGCTATTGTAGCTATGTTTGACTAGTTATTTTCTGAAAATTATCATAAAACTGCAGCTTTGATCATTTATCTTCGGCCTATTTCTATTTCTTGCTATACCCGGATTTGAGCCCGGAGCCTTTCGCACGACAAACGCTAGCCACGAGGTGATTTGAAGCTGGCTCACATTATTTTTTTTGTATTGGTATTAAATTCACATTAAACATTTCCCTAGTCATTAGTATGTGCCCACACATCCTTTTTAAAATGCATAAAATTTTTTTTATTCTTCAATCTGACATTTAATATTCTATAGTTATGATTGAATCCGCAGTGAATCTGAAACGAGAACACTTCAATCCAGATCGAAAAGGTTTAATAATTCATATCAGGTTTTTTCAGTAAGTCCAAATATAAAATTTGATTCCGAACACGTTCCTCCGTGTACCTAATTAACATTTCCACATGCTCGCTGTCAGGTGGTTTTGCCCGCCCGGCTCTCCTACACCGGCCCGACGTTTCGGATAGTGGATTCGAGAAGGTTTTCCTAGTTGGTGTATCCGTGGGGATATTTTGTTTATGTTTTTTGTAACAAATATATTTGATTTAATGGGAAACTGGTTTGCGATGGACTTCCAGCAGCTGCTTCCTTCCTCCGCGTATGCAATCATACATAACAGCCACTAAAAGTTCGTGATTCATTTCACTCCACAAACGTACTTACCATATTTGTACTGGTTATAAATAGCAAATTCTTGGAATGCTCAGAGATAATATATTTAACAAATTTCAAATGCAAAAACTTGTACGCAATTAAATTATTAAACGTTCTATTCCCTGTGAGAAAACTGAAAATATTTACCGTATATCAGTCACGAATCGATAACCTAAAAACATATTATCTGAAAAACCTTTAAACAATTTATCACCGGGAAACATCACAAAAGTATTTTATTCAAAATATTAAAATGTAATTCTACCAAGTATTCTCTGTCAAAAATATTGAATGCCAAAATGATATTATTTACAAGTAATAAATAATAAATATTACGGAGTAAGGCTTGATATATATACTAGTTAATCGTTATTGAATGAGTGAACACTATAATTATAAATAGCCTATCAACTAATAATTGAATAAAAATTGTGAACAGTGTTTTATAAATCTGATATGAGATATAATTTCTATGAAATAAATAATTTCAACATTTGAAGATTAAAATTAAAAGAAGTAACGTGAAGTGAGACTTACTTATATATCAATGCAATACAAAGCTGTTTTAAATGACTAATGCCTATTGTTGAAGTATAAATATAAAAATCATGTTATATTTATTAACAGATTTATTTAATGGTTTTGCTTTACGATTCATCTAACTTAATAAATATGTCTCTCTGTGCCGTGTGTAGTAACAGGAGTACACAAAGTAGACGTTATTTTGTCTGAGCCGTTACCCGAAAGAGTAAACAACTTCGGCCTAATGCCTATCATTGAAATGACTCTTCACTTTATACATTAGGACTACATACCGCGTACGGGCAACACTTAGCACGAGATTGACAGATATTACGAAATCAAAACCCACTAACCAGAGCTCGTGAACACATAGGAGGTATATATGTACACATATAAATGTATTTCAACTTCAATTTACTAACACCAATTGCATAATAATGATTTAATTTATATAATCTCAGTTATACGCAGTTATTCTATTTTGTAACATACTCAATAGTTTTATCGTAGAATGTTGTTTAAGCGTATGTAAAATATTCAATGAACCCATAAGCGTAGTAAATGCATTATTAATCGCCTCAATTGATCTCAGATATCTTATTTTATTTTTTAATATTTTTTTAACTTATATCCGCGCATACGCCGAATTATGAAGCTATCACAAAAGACATTTCATTTAAATGTTATCGCTTAAATATATAAATTACCCGTGATTACTGCTAATCGTATAAGGAGCGCAAAAGCAGATAAGAACACACTTAATGGCTTTTAATGACTGTCAAGTCAACTGGTAGTATAGTGCATTATTGTAAGCCACAAATAAAACAGCCTACACGCGTGAACTGATAACTGGTCGGAAATTGGAAAAGAACTATTGGACAGTCGCCGTTCGGTTGTGGGTTTTTGTCGCCACATGTGTGCTCAAGCACATGTCAATAAACAAACGGTTTTGGAAATTAAAAGGAAAGACAGATAAGAGCACAAAATTGTTGTTTTTAAGAATATAAAATCACCCGTGATTATTGGTTATTGTGTTAGGAACAGAGGAGCAGATGAGAGCACACATCTTCGCCTGTAATGACGGTTGGCCATCGGAAGCACCTCCATATAAACGGTCGGCTCTCTGTCCGGCGCACTCCACCAGCGGCTTCAATACGGCTGAATTGATTGTAGAGCTTAACAAATATTTCTCCTACACTTGCTCCATCCATTGTTCAAAATGTATGCAAATGTTTGCTCACTTGAGCCCGCTCGCTAAATCGTTTCCATATACAAATTTGCAATTCCCGCACGGTTCCGTGAAATTAGAGATAAATTTGATGAAATATTATAATTTTTCTACCCTAGTTTGAAAATGAAATATATGTAATAACTGGCTGAACTTAGTTAGTGAAAAAAATCTGCATCGTCACTTTATCCCAAAATCTTTCCATGCCGATTATGAAGAATTCTTTTACTTTTTACTCGCCCGCCTTGGACTCCTTCGTTTTCGCAGAATCGATAAGCTCATGTTTCTTCTTCGAACGATCCATTGATGACAAAGACCAGTAGCAAACAAAAGTATCATATATCTACTAAAAAAAATTGATTTAAAAATACAAAACCGGCCTTCTTGTTAAATAGTATCACTATTTAAAAGCATGCCGTGAGATGAATATAATTGTATTAGATTAAAGTATCCCATAATTTTAACTCCGAATACCTGATATTTTTTTATCCCACAGGAAGCGCGTTCACTTTAGGCTCCACTTTAAAAGCCAAAGTCCTTTTGATTTATCAGACCAGCTCCAGAGAGCCTCCAGTTCTTCGACCTGAATCCGAATTAATCAGACCTGCGTGTGGTCAATCCGGCGTTTCGTTTTTCTCTGGCTCCGTCCTTGTCCTCCGCCCGGTAAGCGAGGTAATCTCGTTAAATACTCGCAATTAATAAAACTTTTTATACCTTCTTCGAATTATGCGTTCCTATTACTTGACGGTCAGAGAAAAATGAACCTGTCTCTCCATCGCAATATTTACTATCCCATAAGCTAAATACTGATCTTTTCATATTTCATCACTCGGTCTTAATTAAAATCATTAGAATAAATTGCAAACTTCTATTCTGATGCTGACAATGTATTATATATAAAGTTAAAATAGAAAATTTAGTAGGATGGCAGAAATATAATGGGATCATGCAAATGTGTCTAGTCTCTCGAGTACGAAGATTCGCATCACATGGCAAAACTCCCAATTTAGCCTTCTTTATGCATAATATGTCTCCGTACAAATTTCCATAACCGAGCGATGTTATCGTGTTATCCATAATTAATTTGCTTCTGTGAGGGGTGGTCTCTTTTAGCTCGAACGCCCGCAGTGAAAATCGAGAATTCCGCTCCCCCGGTTGCGCAGCCTTAAAATCTATTGTGATTTATTATTCCCTGTTATGTGCTCTGCAAATATTTGCAAAAGAACTCGAAGCTTCCGCTTGCGGGGTCGTGTTTCTGAAGAACACAATGACTGCTGTCAATAAAACAGAGCTCTTCCTTTCACGTGGGCTCCCGATGGCGTGCGTACCGAGTTTTTTTTCATTCTGCATAAATCCAATGATAGCAAATATTAATAGCCAAATTGCCAAAAATATATGAACTTATGAATGGCGAAAGCTAAAAACACCCAATTTTATGTTTAGAAATACGTTACTTAAAAAATATGAAAAATAATAGGTTGATGAAAAACCGATCAGCGAGATAGTTTGACATTATTCAATGCTAAGTTGATGCAAAATTTACGATGCCATGAACGTGTTCAAAATAATGCAAGTTTCAAGTTTTTAAAACAGCAAACCTGATTTTTGCGACAAACAGATAACAAGAAATGTGTTTTTCTGTTATCAGAGTGTACTCATTATTGGGAATCAACATACAGGGTGTTTTTTATAGAGGTATAGAACTTTAAGTTGGCAACACTGTTTTAACTGGAAGCCATTTTGTCAGCTGTCAAAGGATTTATGTTTAGTTTGGTTTGGCATTTCAACATAAATAGACTGACGCCTGAACAACGCTTTCAAATTGGCCCAAAACAAGATTGCCGATGATCCCGATTTTCATAAGCGAATTTTGTTTAGCGATGAAGCTCACTTTTGGTTGAATGGATACGTCAATAAACAAAACTACCGTATTTGTAGTGATGATAATCCTCAAGTGTATGTTGAGACACTGTTACATCCAGAAAAACTGACTGTTTGGTGTGCTTTATAGGCTGGTGGAATCATTGGTCCGTACTTCTTTAAAGACGATGCTGGTCAGGCCGTTACAGTCAATGGTGATCGCTATAGAGCCATGATTACCGACTTATTCGTTCATCAATTGAACAACCATGATGTGCAGGAGCTGTGGTTTCAACAAGACATGTCACACAGCTCGTGCCACAATTGCTTTATTGAAGGAAACGTTTGGTAACCGCATAGTATCACGTTTCGGATATATTCGGATATATTTTAACATGAACTTTAAAATATGAGACTAAAACAATCAGCTGCTGAAAGGTTTCATGAAAATCCTGAAATCGGCCGTTGACGTGTCGCGGGCTGCGCTCGTCTCCGCTCTGGCAGCCGCGAGGAAGCGTAGTGTGTTTTTCTGTTATCAGAGTATACTCATTATTGGGAATCAACATTTAAAATATGAGTCTAAAACAATCAGCGCCTGAAAGGTTTCATGAAAATCCTGAAATCGGCCGTTGACGTGTCGCGGGCTGCGCTCGTCTCCGCTCTGGCAGCCGCGAGGAAGCGTAGTGTGTTTTTCTGTTATCAGAGTATACTCATTATTGGGAATCAACATTTAAAATATGAGTCTAAAACAATCAGCTCCTGAAAGGTATCATGAAAATCCTGAAATCGGCCGTTGACGTGTCGCAGGCTGCGCTCGTCTCCTGGCAGCCGCGAGGAAGCGTAATGTGTATTTATACATTCTAGTCCGCATTGAAATGTTCCCCGGCATGGCGCCCAGACAGAGTGGCCGGGTAGTGCAAAGTTTACCCCCGCAGTTTTGCGCCGGTTGGTGCGAATCAATTTGAATCACAAATTTATCACGTGACAGTGTAACTAACCCGCCGCCCGCTGCGCCCCGGAGGCTAACTCTTATTGTTTATTAGTTGGACCTGAAAAGGGTTTGTTTGAGTATTCAAATATACGACTTGCTCGAGCGGTAATCGGGACCCGCCGCCTGCCCGCCTAGGTATGAAGTGGCGTGTGATTTAAGATTGAATAACTTCAAATCGCTAAATACGACTCCGGCGCCGGAGAAAATGCGTCACAACACCCGATGCCGTAGTATGGAAAACAAGTCGAGCTTGGATTAATTGCATTAATCAACGGGGATATTTGCTCGTGCAGAGTGGTTTTTATTTGCTCGTGTAGTTTAAAATTCAATTTTAAGGCTTTAACGCTTCCTACACACGTTGCGACACAACGCACATCAGAACGGTGACTGGCCTGTAGAGTCCTCGTTTGCGTTTTTGTTTCGGCATTAAAAAATAACATTGGCTTATTGCCGTTTTAGTGGTCGGCTGTGTTGCAGCATATGTAGGCAGCATAACAAAATACGTACAATTATGCTATTAGAAGAAAAGGATAAATAATAATTTTGTTTTATGACGTTTTACTTTTGACCTAATAATGTCTCCTATTTTCATTGTTGCTTGACACTTTTAGAAATATCTTTTTCATTCAAAATTGCGTACCCATTAATTGAAATTACAAGAAAAATATCGACGTAGTACTAACAAAATCAACAGGCTGTTGGAATTTTACTAATGTGAAGATATTTTATAAATTATTTTTCTACTTAAACACTATAGAGATTTTTGCGTAAAATACATAGTTAATATATATATATGTATATAAGAATCCAAGCACATTAATTAATGTGATTTATTGGAATTTTTTTATAATCCCCGCAGCCAGCTAAATTGAACATTCATCAAGTTCTCTTCGGTATCCTTTTTTAGAATGTCATATAAAGGTGTCTTCCAAAACCCACAAGTTGTCTTCAAGGTGCCCCAGCTGGGCATTCCGAAGTTTTTGTTTTATTACCTTTGGATGAGGGTTCGAAAGAAACAAACAGCCAGTTTAATACACCTCTGAAACACAATCTTTTAGAATAAAAGAAACCTTTTAAAGATTTGTATTATGATCGGTCGATAAATAACATCGAGTAACACACCGACCCGGTAAAATCTGTGTTTTAATTTCTCAGATATAAATCCTTGCTTTTATTTTGAGCAGCTAATATTTGTGTTTTTCTCTTCCAAACTTGTAAAATAAATATAACTACTCTGATGATTAAAATAATCCCTTATCGTTTATGCGTAAATTATTATTAGAATGAAAGTTAATTATTTTATTGAATAATATGTAAAACCCGATCCGTTTTAATTTTAACATAAACAATAATAGAAAGTGTTCAGGTGTCTGAGTGTGTAGTGAATGAAGCGAAATTTAATTTAGAAAGACTTCTTATTAGTTTGACTGTAACCTTTTACCACTTTAAAAGGTCGGCCGCTCGGAGATGAATTGAGATAAATTTGTCAAAACGCCTAACGTTTTCGTTATTAATGTTTATTCTCACAGACGCCCGAGGATACTAAATATGTATGGGTCGGGAGTAAAGTGAAAGCACTTGTAATTCCTGGAAAAAATGTGCGGCAAAAAACAAACACTCTCGGACGAATATAACCCTTAAATAAATAAATAAAATCGCGGAATGGACCGAGCGTTGAAAAAAATATTAGTTTTCTGTAAAACTTATGGTGTTAGTCGAGTTACATATTAGTCATAAAGAAATAATATATAAAGTGGATACAGAATAATATTTCTTGGAATTTTTTTCTGGAACTAAATCTAAAATATTCTGCTATTGTATATCTTATATTTTTTTACTACCACGATTTTAAGAATATATATTTATACTTTTAAATAACTGCTTAGAACTTTATGTGCGATTTCCTTGATTACTAAAAATTATTACAGTTAATTTTTTCCCTTTGTTCCAATAAACATATTTATAATTTTATATTGATCTGGAAAGCCCAGCAGTTACAGTATAGCACCTACCCACATACATTGATCCTATTATTAGATCTAAATAATAATAAATCATTAACTGTGTCTCAAATTCAGCACCACACCTATTTTTATGGACTTCTACAGACGGTATTTAAATATATTAAGTCACAATGTAGAAGCAAAACTCTTAATTACAGTCGTCCTCCTCAGCTGCTGGCTCTGGCAATATCCGGCCCAATTGTGTTCGCGGAACGGGGTCAGTTCGCTTTTGTCCGCAAACCTCCGCAAACCTTCCCAAACCTTCCGCGGTCCTGTTTTGCAAAAACAAATAAAAATTTCAACCGGGGATTTGATACCATTTACAGTTGGACGTGGGAGTGGCTAGAATTTTGAATTGCAAATTTATAACATGTACCATTTCAAAAGCAGTTGGGAGCTACGTACCAGAGGTGGCCATGGCGGAGTGCTCTGTTAGCTTTTATAAAGCGTCGAGTTAAAAGCATTTTTTTTGGTTTCTTTTAAAATTTCATTGGAGTCTGTGTGAGATATGTTTGCTTTGCGAGTAAGTGGCTCTAATAATAGCCTGAGCACGTACTTAGGTTTCATTGTTAAGTTTTCCAATTATTAAAGCACTTTATAGAAATCTCAATAAATCATTTCTTGCATTTTTATTTTTAAGCGTAGATGCTCTGCTGTTTTTGACAAACAGTTATTAGAGTTTTTTTAAACACATGCTCATTAAGGTGCACACAAAAATATTTATAAAATGTTTTTACCATCGAGTTGGCATTGAACTGTGTATTTAACCTTTAAAAAAGACTTTTTAATGATCAATATTAAATTGAAAAATATAAATCGCCACCAAGCCAGAATGAAGGCGTTTGAGAAAAATTACATTTTTTCCTGTCCCGCCACAAAAGCAAAAGACGAAAATAAAAAAAAATAAATTTAACAATTTTTATTGTTTGTAGTTAAGCCGTTTAAAAAAGAATTATTTTAGTGGTATTTAATTATGTTTTTGTTTTGTTCCTTTATTACACTGTATAAACATTTTGACTATACATAAATATTCATGTATTATTTTATTTTAATAAAAGTTTTTATTAGTACAATTGATGTAAATACAATTGATTCAAAGAGATTTTTTGAAAATAATATAAAATAGAGTATATATTAGTTACACCAATTTATTATTACATGCCCTAATATATTCAATTTCTCATTTCAGGTTGGTGTTTTCTATCCTATTCGGAATTCAGCAAGAAAGAAAACGAATTCGGAATGAAGAAAATTCTGTCTTTGCAGTCTTTTTCAGGAAAGTATCATGAATACATAAAGTTGAAAGCTGCATTATCAGCATTCTCACGCACGAGAGTGACACCGAGCCACCCTCTTGTATAGTTTATACTTTATTGATACAAATAATAAAACCAAATCAACCAGAACTAAAAATAAAAAGATTTTAACTGTATTATAACTATTGACCGTATTACTAGAAAAAAATATATAGTTATAGGGGCTGCATTATTTATCTTCAAAAATATAGTCTGATCATATATTTTATAAATATTACGTATTGTTAATTTTATTTAAAAATCTCTACATATATTTTTTATTTTAAGTTTCTCGATTTGGAAAAAAAAATTGATATTTTCAGAACGACACAAAGTATTCGAATGTGAAATTTTACAACCCTCTCAATAAATAAAGTATGAAAAGGTTTTATTTCTGCACAATCGGAGCTACGCACTTCCACGCGCAGTACGGAGCACAATGCCCCCCAGCCTCCCCGGGCCCCCAGGCTCCCCGCGCCCCCAGGCTCCCCAGACCGCAGCCCCTGAAGTTCCCAAAGTGTCCTTTCTGCTCTCTCTCGGGGAGCGTCGGTTAATCTTGCTAACCACGCTTTAATCAATGAAACGTCCTGTCAACAATGCGCCCTTTGTCGACGAATGAGACATTACTTAAGCTAATGATTATTATTACATATTCTAAATAAATACACATTTTTTTTTTTTTACGAAAAAAAGTTTATTCTGAATACAATTTTATCCAGTAATTCATTCACACAGAACGATGTAAAAAAAACTACAGTTGTTTTTTTTTTTTATTACTGGGATTCGAATACACACCTTTAGGGGTATCGTGACTGAGTGCTGTAACCAATCGGGAAAAAATCACGGATTTTTTTCGTCGTTTCCCGTGAAAATCAATTCCAGGTATCCTGGAAGGCAAAAACATTCAAACCAATTTTACAGTGCGTAATACAGAGTCGTTTGCTTATCCGGATCTACGCAAACCATATAATCGATATGGCTCAATGATATCCCGACGTTTGTTTTATAGTTTAACAGTTATTAAGACTGTATAATCGTTGAACAAGAAATAGACTTTATGGAGAATAGTCATGACTTACCTTCGTTTATGTATAACATTGAATATTTAACCATTTGAAGTTGTTACCATAGATTATTCACGATATAAATATTTGATTCATAATTGAAAGGGGCTATTTTTATACATCTACGACATATTGAATTAAATTGTTACAGTCTGAAAAATCAAAACTCATCTTCTAACCGTCGGGTTATACATATTTTTGGAGTTTTTTTTAAGTGACTTTGAGATAAAATAAAAATATATCGTAGGTAATAAAACGACTTAAAACGGAACTGAGTATTCATAAATAATACAAATACGTCATTCAGCTTTATTTTAACTGAAAAACGTGATTATAAAAGTTAGGTTAGGTTACTACAAAGGTCGCGTGTCTTCAGTACAGTAGTTTTATTTCAGTTTGACGCACTCCCCCGCCCTCCATCCAGTGTCTGCTGTCGCCGTTCCGGTGGAAATCACACAATCGATCCGGTCGTACGACCGCTCACGGATCGCTTAAAATTCCGCACACACCCTGTCAGTCAACCCCCGTAAGGCTGGAATTACCCGACCAGCTACGAGGGTAGCTCGTGCTGGATGACAGAATTTCGATGGAAGTTCCTACGTTTGATAATTTAATAATACATTACAATTAGAATTGGAGTTCTTCAATTACATTACGTAATGCGCGTCAAAAGGCGATTCATTGATTTTAACTTTATTAAATCTATTTCGTGCATAAATATAATTTTTATAATTTTTTTGTATATAGAGTTTATTATTACACCTAATTACACCTAAAAACAAACAAATGTTTATTTTGATTGTATCACTGTATTATTTTAAAAAGCGGTATTTGTCTAAAGGGTTTTCTTTCAAATAAACGGAGGATGTGCACTTTTATGCACATGTGCATTTTTAATCAATCTACAGTAATACCCCGCTTTACGCGACACCGTTATGCGCGGTTTCACTATAACGCGAATTCCAAATTTCGCGTTAAAGTGCCTCGCATTACGCGAATTTCTTATTTTAAGAATGTGTATGAACATAATGTAGTCATTAACTTCTCTTAGCGTGAAAATGAACGTATTTTACAAGAACGTTTAAGAAACACTACCCAAAAGACAATACATGCATTTTTCAGTAAAAATAACATGTAATACTACTACATAAAGTGTTCTTAGAATTAAAGTGATTGATTCAAATGATTCGTATTTTTTTGTATTAAGTTATGACTATGTATGTATGTTTAATCGTAAACCCGATATACGCGAATTTCACTTAACGCATTTTTTTCCGGAACGTATCCCTCGCGTAAAGCGGGGTATTACTGTATTATGAATACACAGGACGTAACAATATAATAATTAAACTCAGCTTTGTATGAGGCACAAGGAGGCATTGATTATGTTGCTGAGTACGAAGAAATACCTTCTTTTTGCCTCCTCAGATTTGCCATGCTATTATGTTTAAACCCCGATATACGCGAATTTCACTTAACGCGATTTTTTCCGGAACGTATCCCTCGCGTAAAGCGGGGTATTACTGTATTATGAATACACAGGACGTAACAATATAATAATAAAACTCAGCTTTGTATGAGGCACAAGGAGGCTTTGATTATGTTGCTGAGTACGAAGAAATACCTTATTTTTTGTTTCCTTAGCTTCGCCATGCTATTATCTTTGAACCCCGATATACGCAAATTTTACTTAACGCGTTTTTTTCCGGAACGTATCCCTCGCGTAAAGCGGGGTATTACTGTATTATGAATACACAGGACGTAACAATATAATAATTAAACTCAGCTTTGTATGAGGCACAAGGAGGCTTTGATTATGTTGCTGAGTACGAAGAAATACCTTATTTTTTGTTTCCTTAGCTTCGCCATGCTATTATGTTTGAACCCCGATATACGCGAATTTTACATAACGCGATATCCCTTGCGTACAGCGGGGTATTACTGTATTGTCATTCCGTTTATTTTTATCTTTAGGCTTTATTTTCAAATAAACGGAACATGTACACTATGTCAGGGTAGCAAAACGATAATTTTTAAATGTGATTAAAATCAACAAAGATGCATGTGAGTTTATTTATTTTCTAGCGTATCTTAAGTGTCGATGAAAATAGCTTGTAAAGTATAAAAAAAACAGGTCCACACACGTTAGTGTGTGCCGGGGCAGACGGGGCCACCCAGCCCGGGGGTCTGAGCGACCCCGCGGTGGCGCAGTAATTGGGTTAGACGGAGGGCTGAGGGTTCGGGTGCCGGGAGGGGCGCTCGTCCCCGCGGGCTGCTGTGTATGTGCTGCGTGCGGGGAGGGACACTAACGAGGTTGCGCTTCCATCCCCGCCCGAACGGTTATTTAGGGGTTAACTCGCCGGTTTATTAAGGGTCCTTTGTTTTTTCTTTCAATTTTATTTATTTACAACAGTTTATTTATTTCAATTCGTCGTTTATTCTGTTGAATAAGGTTTTATATTCATCGGGGATAAAAACCGAATAAATATTTACACTCCTTCATGTTTGAAGATCTACGCGTTAAACTTTTTATTTTAGCAAATAATCGTATTTGTGTACATATATATAGATTTTTTAAATTAACGTTAATCAGATGCGTATTTATTACCCATTACGGGTTTATTATAATATTACTAATAAATACGCATCTGATTGACGTTTAATAAAAAAATCGACATATGTATATGATATAAAATCGCTTCACTTGTTACTTTGTTCAAAAAGTCCAGTGCTTGCAAATCACTAAATATTGGTTGGCCTGGGCACATTGAGTATGATTGTAAAAAAAATTCTTGGTAAACGGAAGTGATTCGTTAGTACAAGGGTTAGTACACTAGCCATGTAAGCCAGGGGATGTGGGTTCAAATCCCACACAAATCATGATGATATTTTTCTGAGAGTTTCTTTAAATCATCTTCTATGTATGAACTAATGTGCCTAATCATATTAGTAATACATATAAATGCTAATTATTTTTGTAAACGTTCTCGAAAACTCAAGGCTTTTATTTATAAGCATGTAAATGCTACGTTATTGAATGTTAGGGCGAGTTTCTATCTAAAAGTTTCGACAATTCGATTCTAGTACTGTGTCGCAATTCGGATGCTAGAGTCACTTGTCATATTCAAACAATAATTGTGGCACGCTGTGGTTATAATAACAATGACCGGCAAAACCTACGAACCAGCTTAAATTTCAAGCACTATATACAGTATTTATAAGGGCTTTTTCAAACGAGCCAATAAGCGCCCCACACAACATGCCTGATGACGTCACTTCCTTCAGATGTTCTTGCTATTTTTTCAATCCATTGATCTGATTGAGATTAGAGGGTGGAGCGCCGTGAAGGCTTTCCATTTGGAGTTTATTCCTTTATCGAGAGTCCTCCTCCGAAGGCAGTTCCTCCCTTAACATTCTCTTGCCTCAAGTGAGAGAATTTATTTATGTTTTGCTATAAAATATACCATTACATCATTAACAAAATATAAAATGTATGTTTTCTTGATTGAAACTGTGTAGGTATTTAAAATATCATTAAGTTAATTTTAAGAAAAATTTGTAATCTCACCCTTATTTAACTTTTAGCGTTATAAAAGATTTTGAAATTCCACGCTTTGTTTTACAATTTTAAGAGTATTTTTTTTACGAAACAAAAATAGTGGTATTTTTTTAAAGGTAGGAGAGTTATTTAGAAATGACGCCTCCACAAAATATATTTCATTCTTAACTTTTGGCAAAAAATAATTACAATTCACCTAAAAAAAATAATTCGCTTTTTATTACTTCCTTAGTATTTCTTTTCCATAAAAAAAAAAAAAAAGAAAACAAAAACAATTTGCGAAAAATTATTATATAAATTACGATTTTCTTAAACGGCGCTCAATACTCGCGCGAATGAAATCTCAAAAACAATATTTTCGCCTCTTAAAAATGTTTTATCCGAAAACATAAAGGCCGGGATCGCAAATCTCCCTGGGAAAAAATAAAGCAATAAGATCCACTTTGGCCTGCGTGCACCCTGGCTGCTGAGACGTTTCAAAGCATTTTGTATAGCACCTGCCCACTGGGGCAATCGCCCGGAATACGATCGGACGCCAAAGTAAGCTTTATTGTTTTAGATGCTCTTTGATCGAGTAAGCGCCCAAAGCTCCGTATAAAATATATTGAAGTAGCTTGTTAACCCCTGCCGCCTGTCGAGACACAGACACACTATTTTCTGTATAAAAAGCGTATTTATAGATGAATGGATTGGTTTTATTAAATTTTTAATGATATTTTCCTCTTTGATAATAAAATGATATTAAAAAAAGCGTTTTTCGCATAAAATTAAAATTGAATCTATCTGTGCTCGTGTTATAAGTAAAATAATGTAATATCTTATTACAATTTTAAGTGGCAGCCTCTCCACTTTTGATCTTTAGCACTGCGTTGGTCTTTGTATTTCAATAGCTTTGAATTAAATAGATTATGAATACTCAAAAGACATTGAGCCATTACTCATAAAAAATAATACCCCGCTTTGCGCGAGGGATACGTTCCGGAAAAAATCGCGTTAAGTGAAATTCGCGTATATCGGGTTTACGATTAAACATGTATACATAGTCAAATATTAATACAAAAAAAATGAATCATTTGAATCGATCACTTTAATTCTAAGAACACTTTATGCAGTATTACACGTTATTTTTATTAAAAAATACATCTATTGTCTTTTGGGTAGCGTTTCTTTTACGTTCTTGTAAAATACGTTCATACGTTCATTAATTGTTAAGAGAAGTCAATGTTCATACACATTCTTAAAATAAGAAATTCGCGTAATGCGAGGCATTTTAACATTTAGTTCATCTTTATGTGATTAAGCATATTTTTTCACACATTGAAAACGATTAAAGAAAACTCTCAGAAAATATCATCGTGACTTGTGAGGGATTCGAACCCACATCCCCAAGCTTTCATGGCCGGTGCATTTATCCAACTATGCTAACGAGCCACTGCAATTTAGTGAGAATTTTTAATAATCATATTCTACATATGAACTAATATGCTCGGGCTAATCAATATTTAATGATTTGCAAACACTGGACTTTTTAATTAAAGTAACAAGTGAAGCATTTTTATATCCAAAGCTGGTTATTATTATTTTTAAAATCTATTGATGTTTAGCCGAGACGCGCACCATTCAATTATATTAATTTTAGATTAATGTTAATCAGGATGCGTATTTATTTACCCATGCAGGTATTATATATTTTCTGAGAGTTTTCTTTAATCGTTTTCAATGTGTGAAAAAATATGCTTAATCACATAAACATACTAATACCTGCATGGGTAAATAAATACGCATCCTGATTAACATTAATCTAAAATTAATATTTAGTTCATCGATAATTTTAATCAATTTAAAATAGACATATAAAAGTGATGATGATTCGATTTTTATTTTAGTGTCTAAAATGAGTCACAAGTGTCACGAGGACGATACAGGACGGACTTGTCGTTAAAAAATAAAACAAGCCATTTCAGGGAATCGAATTACGAATCACATTCGCGAATATACCCCTTGGGTGACATAACGCAGAAATGGCGCTCGCAGGCCTCTTGCGAGAGGAACCTCGCAAATAAATAAAAACACAATAAGCCCAAATAAACTGGAATAAACGCATTATATTTCCGATCACGGTGCAACTGTTGCGATTGGGGAGATCTGTAAGTATCGGGGACATTCAATATAAGTGTATTTTTATATTGAAATTATATATACACTAGAAATGTAGCCCGTCATAAAATGACGTATTCGATGAACGATGCAATAGTGTTTGAACATATGTTTGGCTGACAATTAGATGAATATTTTGTACACATATTTTTTTAATAACCGGATATTAATTTTGAAAGCAAAGCCATTCAAGGAAATATCACATTTCGTGTCACAAACAACGAATCACTTTCACTGCACTGTTCTTTATTAGATGCAGTCTTTATCACGTTCAATTGTGCTATTCTTTTTTAATTACGTTTGCTGTGCTTAGACGGTGTTATTTTTTTAGGAGGCATTTTAAGTTATTAATGATGTGATTAATTTCTAACGCAACTAAAAAATAAAATTGGTACTTGTGTCAAGCTGACATAAACTGGAAATTTCTTAGAAGCATCATATTTTGTTTTTTTTGTAAAAATTCTAAATTTGAAATTCTCGATGTGAACAACAGAATTATATAATTCGTACATAAAGCATATTTGATAGTTTTATTTAATTAGTTTATGAATGAAAATATTATCCTATCGTCTTGAAATTCGGAAAAACTTACTGAACTTACGTGCAAAAAATCAGCGTTGTATCTTTTAATTTATTCTATAGAGAACCAAAAAATGAAACATACACACACACACAATGGATATTATTATAGTAGATATTAACATTGCTGTCATACAATGGCACTGTCAAATTTTTTTTCCCTATTTTTTATCCAAAGGGAAGTTAATATTAATTCTGAATTTGTATACTCATGGGACTTTTTCAAACTAAACACTACAGATATGCAATTACACAAATCATGCTACACGGAAAGGAATGTTGTATTTTCTAAAAGTTTCCTGAAGTGCTATTTTTTAAAGGTTTGTTAATATACAGTGTGCACACTAGCAGATGTGGATAGTGTATTGATTTGATTTTTGTAGGAATATTGACATTCTGAACCCCCTTGAATATCGTACAATGTCGAACTCTCGATTCAGAGAATAACAATTGGGATAAATATTGAACAAGGGGGGCTTATTTATTATTTGCGAGTTCATTTTGCAGCCTAGATGCGATATTTGACATTAGGAGAGATGAATCAATGTCACTGCAACATCCCCTGGAGGGTTCGCCAGGAATTGCTAATGAAACAACATATAGTATATACTCGTGTATATAATACTTCCTCAGCTATCCATGCTTCTGATACACAGTTGCTTATTTTGTCCTAGCAATTATACGTACATTCAAATAATTTATTATTATATTGACATGCATTTAAATAAACATAGCCTTAACATGAAAGTTTAGGATATTAAATTTTTATTGTATTATTTATATAAAAAATAAATCACGTCAAAGAATTAAATATCTGATTTTTTTTGTTGATCTTTTACTGTGCATTTACAAATACTTTTCAATGTCATATTATAATACGCATGTGTTTTATTAATAATATTATTAGTTGTACAATGATTATGTAAAAAAGATTGCAATTCGTAAAATGCCTTGTATCTATTTTAATCTTTTCATATTTAGATATATCTTAATGTCTGAATATGTTGATGACAGAAACTTCTTTGTTCTGGCGTCCCCTTTCAAGATATCTTTCTATCTAGAAATAAATGTGGTAAATATTTATAAATAAAAACAATTCCAATTCAAAGAACTCTAAACATCTTGTATTAAACAGTTCCAACACTGAAAAATTACATTTTCGATTTGTTTTGATATTTCAAATATCTGGTGTTGAATATATTTTAAAATTCCCGAGTTGATAAATCTTTTGCTTCAACAGAGATATTGATTTCAAAGGCGTCGGGTATATAAACGTCTTTCTTCTGTTTACTAAAATACTTCCAGTAAAACATCGGAAGGAAAATGTTTCTATTTTATTTCTTGGTTTTACTGTTTTTAAATAGATCTCATAGTAGTATGGGTATACTTGTGACTAAATTCGATTTATCGCTAAATACTTTTCAATATCTTATATAAGCCTTTTATGATAGATTAAATTAATATATCCATTTTTTAGGTTCGCTGTTTCGCGAATATGTCATATCGTATAAATTAAAACACGTTATGTACTTTTTGAAATTCACAGCTTATTGATGTGTTGTATTTTAAAAATAAACCAAATAAAATTCTTCGCTTTAATAGATTGATAATCATCGATATATATATATTATAGTAAAAATAAATAACTAAAATATTGAAATGTAATTCCTCCCAGTACTAATGCCTTCAATTTCACAAGTGATAACGTGTATAGAAAAAAAAATGGCCCGTCGAAATTAATGCGTATAAATTATTAGCATTTGTGTCACTTGTTTGTTTTGTGGTTCGCAACAAACCTAATTTAAAGTAATATGTCGCTTTATTTTAAATGCAGCAAACTTTATTTTTCATATGTAAATCCCGGAGCGTTCATTCATTAGTCCAATAACGGTCGCGCCAGCTCCTCGCCGCCAGTGATAAAGGCCTCTATTTGCATTTCGCCTGCAGTATTGTTAATGCGTTTGATCGGCGATCCTCGGCTGCTGTCGGGCCTTTCCGCCTGGACCAGCTCGCTTATTAAATAAAAAGCTACGGTGTGACATTCCCCCATTCCCCACTGCAGCAGTTTCACATCCTTTTTTTTTTTTTTTTTTAAATTACCCCTGCTGTTGGATCGTTCGCAATGTCTTATAAGAGATAATAAATATTGAACAAAAAAAAATTTGAGGAAAAGAGGCTTTCTTCCTAGTATCTACAGACAAAAACTGAGGTTATTTGAAATCAAGTAATTTGATGTTTGATCAGATGTTTTTAAAAAAAGGCATAAGCAAATAATAAATAGCTCGGTGAGAATGGGCGGTATTTTAATACTAACCATATCTTATAATACGTTTAACATGCATTCTAATAATAAAAATATATAAATTAATTATCATTGTAGTTGAAGAACCTCTGATCTCTACAACTGCCTTCATAAAATGGACATCACGCATTCGATGGACGTAGATTATTTGTCTCTGGGGCGCGGAGGGTGTGAGGGTGTGGGGGTGTGAGGGAGTGGGGGTAGTTTTCCTCTCGGGGTCCTCCGAAGCGCCCAATGATGTAAATGACAGTGACTGACGCGCGCCAATAGGGGTTCGAGTTCCGAATTCGTTCCATTTTTAAATTCATTCGCGCTCTTTTATTACGAGTTAGTTTGCCGCCGAATTTGCATTTAAATGAAACCAAAATGTCTCCCGCGCAGAATTGAATTTCATTTTTGTGCTTTGATATAAATAGTTATTAAATATCGTCTCAGCGATATTCTCACAGGCTCTGGGCAACTGTTCAGATTATAATAAATATGTATTGACAGTTCAAAATTATTTGGAATTTATTGTTGGCCCAGTGTATCTTTGATCTGTGATCTAACTGCAGATAAGGCTTTGTTAAAATGCTCCCTTTTCCATTATTAATACAACCCCTGTGACAGGAATATACCTACAGCATTGAAGAAAGGTTATTTGTATTAAATATATTGTATTTAGTTCAATCATATCGATCCGCACCCCTAATTCACATGTGATTGTTGTATTCAATACCTTTATTATTTATTTCTGCTATTCTGTATTGATATTAGCGGGTGAGTATTGCATTATACTAAGGGGGACAATTGCATATTTATATATGCTGGTATTTTTCAGACTGTCGTTTATATATATTGATAAAGTCTGATATTTTCTAGCATATACTAAATACATATATTTTGAACTAGCATATCAAACGTTTAAAATTTTCTAAGAATTTTATTTCTCTATAATTTCCTATGATATAAGTTTGTGCACTGCGTGTCACAAGGCCAATAACTTTACTGAAAGGTGGTTACTATATTATCTGAAAGGAAGCACGGAGTGGGATCTATTTTATAAAAGTAGTCTTCAGTTCTATTACTATCCCATAAGTGAGACTTTATCCGCTAACAATTTTTTTTGCAAGGTTTCAGTTTCAGTATCTTTTGGTAGTTGTTAAGCAGACCTCTAAGGTAAAATTTCACCTCCGATGGAATAACACTCTAGTTTGAGTAATAGAGCTCGACAAAACAGCCAAAGACTTTATATTTATTCTAGCAAAACAACTAAACTAAAAGCCCAAAAAAATCAGCGATACATTTCGTATTTGATACACTGCCTGAAGCTGTTAGATTTCAAATTGAAATACATCCCGGTATCCAGCTTTATTATATTACCGAAAAACGTCGTTTATGTGTCATACTTTATGTTAATATAACTTAATTAATAGGCAATGAGATTATAACCTTCGTTGTTTGTGAGTATATACGATTCATCCTATAAATTAAATTAACATAAAATATTAAATCTGCTTAAATTTTTTTTAATAACTTTGAAATAGTTTATCAGCATAAAAAAAATAGGATTTATTACATGTTTGGAGTTTGTCTACTTTATTATAGAACGTAAATGAATATTTAGCAATTTACTACATCCCCTCGGGCAGTAATCTATGGAGGGGTCGTTGATTATTCATCCATACACAGGCAGTTAGTATCATCAAATTGAAAGAGCAATTATTGTCAACCCCCCAAGGAGTGTGTGAATCGATTATCCGAACCACCCCGGGCCTGCCGGATGCGGATGCGAGGACACAAAAGCCTACAGGGAGGCTTTCACGCTGAAAAACAACCCTCGCAAAAGTGCGATGTTTTCAAACGCATGGATTGTATCGCTTTTCTATCGACCCTGATGCCGGCCATACTCTTGCATGCAGAATTTTTTAAAAGTTTTCATACCGTTTCTAAAAAAGAATTCATCGATTGCTTTAATGGAGCTCTTATTTCGGTCATGTTTCACGTTTAGTTACTGAAAAAAAAAATCGCCCAAAGCAGGCAGTTCTCATAAATAAAGCTATCTAGTCTGTTTATGTTACAAAATGATTAATTAACTTTGATTCCTTTAAACAAAAAACAGGCAAAATCTTAAATGCTTAAATATATTTATGTTGATTAAGTAATGTGTAATAATTAGAAAAGTATTTTTTTCCAATGCTCAACAAATTACAGCTTTTATTCAATTATTTTTCCCCGTTTTATTAGACATCCTTAATTTGATAAAACGTAAGTTTCTAATCGGCGTGAGTGCCTCCAGTCAAGATGTTCGATCACTCACTAATCCAGTATAAAAGGGATGCCCCTTATCACTCACCCCTGATTGAAAAATAATTTGAAATCATTATCAAAGACAAGTGAGAACGAGTGAAATACGTTTGGTTCAACAGGTATTAATATGTGTGATATTCATTTACACTTTTACGTCACTGACAAGTAATGTTGAAATGACCTAACAATTAAAAAATATATTTATAACAGAAGATATTGATTGTAAACATGAGTCGATCGATAAAAGATACCAATGATAAACTATTGATAGACCAAAAAAATCATATACTCACTCGGTTTTAATATCAAAGATGATTATTTAAAATGTTTATATAATTTGGTTATAATAGTATTTTATTGGCAAGTAGACTATTAACACACTTCATTTCCCAAGTCTGGCGATTCTGCCCGTGTTTTATGGTTCTTTTAATAACAACGCAACCGTGATGGACGAAAAGTGTCGCGATACGACACATTTACAATGCCGTTAGTTGCGTGGAAGCGCGCCGAGAGGGACGATTCTCTACCGGAGATTCCCCTTTATTGCGCCTGCCGGTTATTTATATTAAAAGTTATGAAGTTAGCAGCGAGCTGCAGTGAAAAATTGCAATGGCTTTTTGAGATACCCCTGAATGTAATTATCTCGCGTTCGCGTGTTTTTAAGCCAAACGAAAACAAGAATTTTAACAATCAAATGAAAAACACTATTCAAATATTTTAAAAAACAGCCAGAATTTACATTATTACTATACGTCTTGTTTTATTTGAATATTTATAATGTAAAAATTAAATATTTTATACCAATATCCATACGTAAAAACTTCACTGCATGAAGAAGCTCTTGCAAGGCAAAAATCTTCACAAATAAATTATAATATTCTACTAGCCAATATCTCAGTGGATTGTAGTTAATTATAAACTATGTCTTTTTGATAATTGAGAAATAAAATTTACTGATTGTATTTCCGTATAATTACACATTGTTGGCTTCAAAAACCCACGCAAAGATACTCATTATTATAATCAAATATTTTTTAAAAAAAGATATTATAAACCAGAATATACGATATAGTTAAAATGATTACACACTTTTTATTGATTATTAAACGACGCCCAAACGATAAGCCATTAGTTACTTCATATGATATATCACAGCTTTATTTTAATAAACATAGGCACTTTGTTATGATATAAAATATTTTTATTTTATTTTGGTTACACTGTAAAAATGATTTTAACAAATATATAAACGCACGACTACTGGCTCTTAGGTATTGTTTATTGCGCTATTAGCTACGCAACTGTTAGCTAAGCTAACTGTAAATTGTTACCTAGCATAGACAGTGGCTGATTTATTAGGTTTTAACCGGATCGGACGGCGGCCGGTACATTAGGGTGCCATTTGTCCAGGCCGGGGTCATTCCGACCCCAGAGGTACAGCGGCGGGTCGCGGGGGCCCCGGAAGTCGGGGTTGAAACAGCTCTTCCGGATTGTGGACAATATATCATCGGGGTCGGCTTTTATTATTGTGTACACTCGCAGGCCTCGAGAGGGTTCGGGTGCGGAGGAGGCCCGCGAGGATCGCCGAGAAAAATGCGAGTGCATCACTTAGAGGGTAAATGGGGACCCAGCGTGAACTGGAGAATACAAGTGAATTTAGAATGCTCCAGGAGAGGAGACGAGTACACGCCCGTCTGAGTTTCAGGGTACTTGGCAATGAACTAGAGAAAATGTGAAACTCGCTTCATGAGCCTGTCTTCAAAAACATACATATATATGGCAAAGAATTGTGAAATAAGAACTTTTATCTTATATCTTATATCTCAATGAACTAATGCTATCCAATAAATAAAAATATATACTAAATTAAATCAGTTCAATTTGCCTAGAACGTAAATATATTTATTTTAAAACACCCGCTATTTAATTATTTTAGTCAAATACTATCCGTACTAAATTTGGACCATGTTCTTCCTCTTCATGGAATTCTATGATTTTTCGTTTGTATGTACATACAATATGTTCATAACTTCGCCCTTCATTACACCTCAGCTTACCTACACAACAAACAATGGCCCAAGACGAACAATTCCAGCTTTGTTTATGGACCATACAAATCTGGGACAAAATATATACAATACTGTATTTGAACAATCTCAATTGTCATATGTAGCGCTGGGTAAATAAACATTTCTCCCAGGCGGGGGGCGAGAGTTCGGGGTGGCTCTCGGGGTGGCTCTCGGGGTGGCTCTCAGGGTGGCTCCACTACCCCCGCCCACGTGTGGAGGGATGAAGGCCCTCTTAGTTGTACTCCGCTGGAGAGCTTCCGACTATAAAATGTTTTTCATGAATAGGTCAAGAGGCTGCGCGCTTCGTACTGTGGGAATGTACATGGATATAAAAATATTTTTTTAATTGCCGGGACTATGAATATTTTCTTTTTCGGCACTTTTTTTTGTTTATATATCTAAAACAAAAACAATTTAATGACAAATATTAAAGTATTGTTACACATATATTTTAATATTTAAAAATATTTTTTTTATTGGATTTTTGTTATACCCATACAATAAACGTATCGATGTACGCATATTTATATAATAATATTTTACATACATATATATTGCATATTAATCGAATACATCACCGAAATTCGTTTATATTGTTCACAAAATAATTTGAAATTTTTATAATTTTAAATTAAATAGGTTTTCAAATTTATTACGATTTACTAATAAATATCTATTGAGAATTTAATTACTCTTTATTTACTGTCTTAAAATAATTATGAAATACATGAACTCAAACTTCACCTAGAATATTATTAAAATAATAAATTTTAATTTTTTCAAGTTCTATTGCACGAGTTGAAGACACCGTAAGTCAGATAATTTGAAACAGGTGTCTTCAACCAAACTTCTCTGCAAGAGTATACGACTCCAAAGAAAGTAAAAAGTAGTTGATCAAGAGGAAACATTCAGAAGCTATTGCATCTATATTCGGCCTGATAGATTTATGATGTTTGTCGTGTATACTCGGAAACACAAGAATGAGCTATTTTAAAATAAATTCTTGTCCTCGAAACAGTGTATTGATTTACTTATAATGATGCTATTCTTATAACTGTAATGTTCCTTTGAAATCTGCGTTCATACAATAATATAATCCCACAATACATTTTATTTGATCGTGCTTTACACTTTCATCAATTTGATATTTTTATTATATGCATGCTCTCATTTTTTTGAAACATAAGAAATCTTTTTCCGAGTACGAGGCGAGTAGAGGTACGCGGGCGCTCAGTTTCGTAGTGCCGGCGACATAAAAACTGCTCTTTGTGCCACTGGGTCTGTGTAAACACTCGAAAGATGTTTGCCGAAATATTCTGTGAACCTTCATATTTCCCCGGCAGAAAGGCCACATAAAGAATTCATTGTACGACTTCGTACTTTGGAGTATATTTTAAGAAATTGTTTGATCCAAATCTCCGAGGCGGATACCTCTTTGCTCGGTGAATTCCCTTGGTATCGAGGTGCACTATTAGGGTATATTTGAACCTTTTTAATAATACTACAAAAACTTTAAATTGAATTTTGAAAATTGGATTAGAAAAAACAATAATTTTATATTTTGAATCCTTGTTTTGCTATCCGTAAGATGCAATATATTTCTGACTCCGTGCCTCAAAAATTCTCTCTACGCAGCTTTATTATTTAGTGTCCCAAATTTAACGGGGGTCCCAAAATTAACGCAAGATTTAAATTAAAAATAAAACCCAGTTTTTAGTCTTTTGATTGTTATTTTTTAAATGAATCATAAAGTCAATAAAAGAAGGTTATTTAGGGTTATTCTTGCGTTAATTTTGGGATTAGAATTTAATCAAAAGACTAAAAACTGCGTTTTCTATTTAATTCAAATCTTGCGTTTATAGTGTATAGTATTGAATATAAATGTGGAAAAGTTATTCATTTAAGACATCAATCCGCAAATTAATTATTTTAAACAAAAAATCCAAAAACGATGTTGAAAACAAACAGTTTTGATAAACCTAATTTTTTAGTGTAATAAGTAATGTTTTCGTATAAAATCGACCTTTGCAATTTTTTTTGAAAGTTCAGACTAAAATATCATGGACAACAAATAATATTTTATACTTTGGTATTTTTTTCCGTTTTTTTTTATATAATCATAACTCTGCTGTATAAAAACTTTTGCATACGTATAACTTTGATAATTTGGTTGATAGTAAATTAATATCAGTTAACACCTTCACTTCTAAATAATAAATGTAGAACAAGATGATAAATTACAGTAAAAAATTATTTGATAATGCCAATGAAAATATTGTCCTTGAATTGGCGGCGCAAAAGGCCATTCAAATTAATATAATTTATCTATTTACAACAGGTACTCACTTCTTAGCAAACTTTCCTAGAGGGTCACTGCTCAACAAAAACAACTGGACAAAAGTATATTCTACATATTGTACTTCAAAAAAACAAGAAAAGTAAACTAGAAAAACACATTGTAATTGCCCTTGATATGTATACAGAGTGGTTCAATACAATCGATTTTTTGTAGTTATTTATTCTCTTCTCAAATTCCTATTTACAATATTCCTATAATGTACTGTAATTTTTTTGGTTAGATTAGATTAAAATATACCATACAGACTTTAATTTAAAAAAAAACATCGAAGGCAGCTACTCTAGGAAAAATACATAGTTATTGTCCTCGATATGTACACAGAGTGGTTCAACACGATATTTTTGTAATAATCAATTCGCTACTTAAATCCCTTTAATGTATCGTAGTTATTTCGATTACCATATCAAGTTAACAGCATGATTTAACGTTACGTTTAAATTTAACCGGTAATCAAATATGTTAAATATTTTCTGGTTTGGTAGATCAACGAATATTCTTAAATATCTGATTTTCGCGGCTAGATTCATTTTAAAATATAAAACTAACAACGTACCATGAAGATGTATTTAGTGTTGTGCAAAACATTGAAAGATATTCGCTTATATATTGTCAATTATGAAAGATCAAACACAGTAAATACAAAACTATCTCACATGGTTGATAATGAAACAAAGTTGGAAAACAAACAATAGGTCATTTTCTAGGAAAACTAATTACGGAGATCGTTTTGTTCAATTATGATTATCAAAGAGACATTCCGAAGAAGCATTTTTAATTATTTTAAATGTTATTTTAAGAACGAAAGCATTTATATAAAATTAATAAAACCGCGTTTAAAAATATACATGTAATATTCTCGGCACAAAAGATTCGTTTGGAAATCTAAATACAATTAAGACGATTCAATTACTGCGGCATTACAAATTCAATTATATCTTAATTTGAACAATAACGTTTTATTAATTGCATCAAAAGACGAAGCCCCGGCGTTTGATCGGCTGGCAAGAGATTCCGGGACATTAGCGCAACCCAAACAGTCCGCCTTGTAATGAGCGTTTGAAGACGTGGTCCGACCGACTTGCAGCTAGTCAATAGCTTCCTACTTTGCGTTGCTTACCTTGGCAAACCATAAAAAAACACCCAAAATAGATGTACGCTATTGGCTGATTGCAAATTTGTTGTGTCGCTGCTACATGTGAAGAGCGAAATTGACGCAATCTCATCGACTGGCACCAGAGCCTCACACCTGTTATCTCAATAACAACAACCTAACCCATGAGAAAACTGTGAATGAAATTCCACTCAGTGTGATTATATTATACTTTATCCGCATAAATAAAAAAAACGCATTAAACATGCACGTGTTTATGTTAAATTGCATGTTTATTTTGATTATAAACAGCGAGGCTGACCACCACCCCCTAGGTACTGTTAATATTTGTAGCTATATATATGTTTTGTGGATTGAACGTCAATCAAGTGCGTTTTAATTACCTTTACAGGCTGATATTACTTACTAATATAATTAGGCACATTTTTTTCACACATTGAAAATGATTTCAAAGAAACTCTCAGAAAAATATCATCGTGACTTGTGTAGGATTCGAACCTACATCCCCAAGCATACGTAGATGGTGGGCTAACTCTTGATTCAATCACTAAATATTGATGGCCCTGGGCACATTGGTTCGTATGTAGATTATGATTGCTAAAAAATTCTCGATTAATTGAGTTGCTCGCGTTAGCACAAGGGTTAGTGCACCAGCCAAGTAAGGTTGGGGATAAAGGTTTCGAATCCTACACAAGTCACGATGATATTTTTCTGAGAGTTTCTTTAATCATATTAGTAATACATATAAATGCTAATTATTTCTGTAAACGTTCTCGCAAACTCAGGCCTTAAGCATGTAAATACTGCGTTATTGAGTGTTAGGACGAGGACGATGTGTTAAAAAAATGTGCCTAAAAATATTTGTAGCATTAAAATATGACCCAGAACGTAGAATCCTATTCGTAAAACTACAGCTACCTTGTTTTCAGTTAGCATGAATCATTATGTAGGTGCTGTCGGAGCAGCCTAGCTGCGCGCGTATTTAAACAATAAATTAATTGAATTAGTTGTGTCCGTCGTTTCTTTTGCTGTAAACTCGGGGATGTAGGTTCGAATCCTACACAAGTCACGATGATATTTTTCTGAGAGTTTCTTTGAAATCATTTTCAATGTTTGAAAAAAAATGTGCCTAATCATATTAGTAAGAAATATTTGTAGCATAAAATTCTGAACGTAGAATCCTTTTCGTAAAACTACAGCTGCCTTGTTTTGGGTTTAGGTCCTGTCGGAGCAGCCTAGCTGCGCGCGTATTTAAACAATAAATTAATTGAATTAGTCGTGTCCGTCGTTCCCTCTGCCTCGCGAGTGCGCTGCTTCAAACCCTGATTATTCGGGGACTCGCTGATAATGCGGAGAAATTGTTTCACTCCAACCCAGCGTCCCTTTGTCGGGTCATGAATTTGGTATTTTTATATCTCCTCTCCGTGACGGCGGCCGCCTCGGGCGCTTTTTGCGCGCAATAATGTGGAATTGAAACTCGGGTCACAACAATATTTTACAATTTAAATAAAATATTTTTAACAAAGATATCACTGCTTGTTTCTTTTTTTTTGTGAAAATATTTTATAACCAGGGATTCGCTGAAATTTTAAATAAAATAATGTTTAGTTGTTTTTTAAAATTATATTCGAAACGTAATCCAAAGCGCAATAAAGCCGAAGTGTACTTTTATCCGTATGAGCAAACAACTCTGAATAAAATTGTAAAAAATAATTATTTTTCACTGTGAAAATCAAAGCCAACTATTTCTTTAATACATCAAAACATATGAGAACAAAACTAGTTTCATTTTTCAACAATAAACCGAATCTATTTGGAAGATGTACAAATTGTTCAATTTATTTTTAATTATTTTTCTATGTAATGAAGATCTAAAAATTCACGCCTCTCCATCGAGCATATCGAAAAAGAACTCGCTTCCAATATCATTTATTTGACGCTTTATCAAATAATTTTTTAATTAATATTTCTCTTGATTAAAAAAATCTTGAATTTTCTAGTAAATGGAAATTAATTAAAACTCAATCAAGTTTCTTGCGGATTGAATTGAAGTCGTTTCTCGTTCTCGCGTCCTATTTTTAATTCCATTAAAATAAAGGTGAATAGATTATCTTTCAGAACCACAACATTAATGAGATTTTTTCAGCACATAGAAGAACTGAAGGGCCTTTGTCCCTCGGACGCCCTTAATCATTTCCCGGGTTCCACCGGCACCATTGATTTGGGAGTGAAAGAAAATTATTCCGCATTTTATGAAGCCTACCTTAACACTCGTATAGACAATTGAATTTGCTGACATATTAAAAAAAGATTTACATAGTTTTTTAAATGTAGCTTATAAATTTAGATTTTTTTTTAAATGCTAAGCACCATTAATTCGTGGGACTTTACTTTGTATATTATTCTAAGGATTTAAGCATATCATACCTTAAAATATATTATGATTAGTACTTAAATTTTTCGCCAGGGCCATAAGCTCCATATCTGGAAAATACGATAATATTTGCAAGAAATAGGTCTAATGAAAGTTGACGGAACTGACAGACGAAGGCAAAAAAATTGTCACAAAAATAAAAAATTTAAGCGAGGTTAATGAGACAAACCGCAAAATTCCCAATTCAATTTTCACCGCAATTGAATTAATAGCATTATCGCGAAGTTTCAAAAGCAGCATTTTCCTGAAGTGACTATTCTTCGGCGTAACAAAGCGAAGTCATTTACACGAAAGCTCCAAACTCCTCGTCAGAGCAGCAGACGGCGAAGGGACCAACTATCACCCCGACACACTCGGCCGCACAATGCGAGCCGCGATCGGCCAACTTTTAATGAAGACTTCCGAATTCTTTGTTCGCCCCCTCACGTCTGTCACAAAAAATAAAAACTTCTAATAGTACGCTATTTGTTATTCAAACAAAAGCGGCGGTACGTGGCGGTTCCCGTGCTCGCAAAATACACCGGTCTCAATTTATACCGCGCAATTCACAGAAGAAAAAAAATCTTCTCAAAATACGCGGTTTGATGAACCAAGATCCGAGAACGATGCATACAATTGTAATACAAAAAACAACTGTTATGTGATATCGAAATAAAAAAAACCTTGGCGATTCGCGTCCATAGAAGAGGTTATCTCTCCATTATTTATGGGAGTTCATTTACGCCACATTCATGTTCGTTGATAAAGTGCACAGTGGAAAAATATTAGGTACTAAAAGTTAAATAGCTAAAGAGATAAATAGAAAAGTTATTGGGTTAAAGATAAATGAAATCATTTTTATCGGTAGGTTAGTTGTGAGATGAAATGATAAGTTTTATAAAAATTGATCATAAATCAAGCTTTGAGAAACTTAGCAATTATTATTTTATGTATCAAAGTTTAAAAGAGTGTCTACCTTGTTGATTTCACGAGTTATTTTTTTTTTTTAAAGATTTTTTGTAATGTATAATTTAGTTTTATTATGCCGTCTGGAACGTGTTTGTTGGTTTTATGAGAATAACTAATAAATTGAGTCTCGTGAAAGCTTTTCGACCGCGTTATTTCGCGACCGGCTGTTCTATTGTCAGTCGCCTCGTGAGGTCTCGTTGGATTTTCGGCTTTATTTAATGTGTTTCCTTAATTGTGTTTTGATTGTTTGGCAAAGAGGGGTCTCTACCCTTCCTTACAATTTATCTGCGTGAGATAGTGAGGTAAGGCATTATCTCACTTGCCTTGGAGATAATTTTGCTTCTTGTTAACGCAGCGTTTGCATATCATTTCCGCGTAATGTTTAAGGTGACGAAGCTTCTGTGGCATTTTCTTAACTACGTATACACAAATTCATCCCTCAGAAAACCATTGCTTGTTTTGATTTATATTTAAGTTGTGCCTTAACACTAAAATATCATAGCCGGCCCCGCCGTAATATTTTTTTTGATAGTTATAAAAATCAGTAGTAATAGACTCTTTATTACATTGAACTTGTTTGTGAAACTTACTTCATCGCACGTTCAAATTTTTATAACTAATTTTGTACAAACCTTCATGAACACCTAAATAAAATATTTTCATTGCTTTTATTTTCTATAAATTTAACAGTGTTTTAAAATTCAAGTAGTCGCTTCTTAAATTTCCATTTACAAGACAGAGTCACCTTTTCTCTCCCCTTGTTCTACTCTCTCCTGGGAATACCTTTTTCTCCTGAGGAACTTTTGTTTATTTACTTTCAAAAATAAGGAGATACACTTGCGTCGATTGAAAGGCGAAACATCGCATCGGAATATAACGAGGATTTACCAGCCACCCCCTACCCCTTATGGAGTCCCTGCTCTTTTATTTCTCGAGGACGAGGGGAAGAGGATGAAAAGTGGACGAATCTTATGCTATATTTGATCAAAAAGGTTTATTTTTATAATAGCCTTAGGTATCATTCAATCTTCAAGCAAAGTATGTTTTTTAATATTTATTTTTTTTCTGTTCTTAACACGTTTTTGTGAACATATTAATTTTAAATTCACGATGTTGTCCGTGTTTTTTGATTATTGTTTTTAAGCTACTATCATTAAAATTAAGATATTTACAACATTTTTATCTGGCACAAAGAAGGATAAGAAATTCTTAAAGTTGTTCCAACTAACAACGGCTTCCTAAATCTACGGTCTTTATATTTTTATAGTTTGATGAAATACAACGGATCAATTTTATCAATAACTTTAAAATTTACGTTTTTTTTTTTAAACAAGTATTTTGCAAGTATTAACCGTCCTGTTTATTCTTCAGTTCTTTCTTTGAAGTATTTGGGCATCAGAAACAAACAGATTGTTTCGCGGCGCTTCCTTTGATGATCGGCGCGAGGCTTAAGCGAGCTTACAGCCGCGTAGAAGGCTCTGAAAATTGACAATTGTTCAAACATCAGGTAAATCTGTGCTCGGGGGGGAATGTCTATTAAGGATCATTCTAGGATTCGCCCTGTGATGGATTGCAACCCTAATTTGATAAAAAATAAAACAAATCACGAGTTGAGGGCACGAAATCAAATAAAAAAGAGATGACATGATAATTTTATATTTATTTTACGGATTATTGTAGGAGGATTGATGAAAGGATCCTCAGAGGATGTTGGCGACCATTGAGCATGTACTCATGCTGTGCCAGTGCTCATGGTTTTCTACGGGGAAAATAGTATAGTGGGTCCTTTTACACCAAAATATTAATAAAAAACGTTGATTAATTTATAAATAAATATTTCTGAAAGTGAGCGTAAATGTGACACAAAAAATTTAAATATTTTAGATGTGTTTTCCACGGCGGCAGTCTGATATTAGGAGCAGGAGGTAAGTGGAAGTCATTTGTACCGGTGTTGTTTCGAAGAAGGCATTCTCAATGCCAGAGCACTGATCGTCTTATTTACGGCGAGTCGGGCCGGGAACATTAATTTTATTTTTAAGAGCGGGGGTGACCTGGAGCTCGCCGCTCGTCCCCCCATTGTGCCCGCTGATCGCCAGATCCTGGGAGTGGCATTTTTGTGCTTCGGAATCCAATTACAACTGTCTTCCTCTCCCCTTTGAAAGTTTAATCAGGGTAGATAAAGCTCGGGGGTGGCACGCGAGCGAAAGCGCGAAAGTGCGAAAAATACGATTTTGAAAATAAAAAGCGCGTTGGGCAAGTCAACAGCGAACAGGTTTGACTTGTTAATAATTATTTATTAAGAATTTTATAAAAAATAATCCGTTATTACATGTAAACACACAATTTTTTTTTTTTTTTTTTCATCTTACAAAGCAAGCTTTAACTAAAATTAAAATGTGACTCATTATAATTTTTTTTTTCGTTATTGGATGTTTCTGACAGCGTACTGAGGCCATCTTCAGGTACAGGTACGCGAACGTCCTCAATACAAACGCAGGCAATCCTTAAAAATGAATAAGATATAAAAACAAAGACTGCCAAAATCTTCGAACACATTTAATATTGAATGCTTCTAACAAACTGACTGCCACAGGATGCTTTTAATTATTAATTAATTATTTACATTTGCCTAAGCGAGGATTGAGTGGGGATGGATCTATACTTATTCTAATAATATACAGCATAAGCTGCAGCTGACCTCATAAATAAAATACAATAGAAGTAATTTATAATATTACCATCGTGATGACTTGTGTACTCAGACATGCTAAAGCTTATCAATAAACAATGATATTTGTTTCACGAAACTGAATATGAAATAATTTTTGATGCGTTTGTGAGACAATATATTCTATTATATATTGTCTGAGGATACAGCTATGGAGAATCAATAATGGTTCAGGTTCCCCATGGGTGTCGTCGAGTTATGGGCAGCGGAGTTCATTAGGCACTGCAGATGACTGGAAACTTAGCTGAGTGATGCGCGACGGGACGCGTCTCCGCCGGAGCTACCAGGCGCTCAGAGGAGCGCACAGGAGCGCAGAAGAGCGCAGAAGAGCGCAGAAGAGCGCAGAAGAGCGCAGAGGCAAACAATTGACGAATAAGCCAATTACGGCGGCCGAGACGCGCCTGACTTTTTCTCCTGATACCTCCTGCGTAGAGAGATTTATCGCTTCATGCGATGCAATTTTTAAATCTTCTCTTTTCAATGATTTACCTCCTCGCCGGGCGCGCTCCGCTGATCGTTTATTTTTTTGCAAGCAACCTTTCCAATTACTATAATTTAATACCCGTTTTGTGCGCTCGATTTTTGCTTAAATATTAATTTAATTAAATTAAAACTGTCCAATTTGGCTTTATAAATGAACGCGTCCCGGCCCCGCTGCGGTGCAGCCGGCACAATGGGATCCTCGCTCGGGGCAAAGACAGGGGTACGGTGGTCTGTGAATTTATACATTGTTTTAGAGTCAAAGGTAAAAGGATCGGTCATTCCTTTCAAAAGGAAACGTAAATTTCTGAGTCTATTTCCTTTAAATGACTGGACAAATACCACGGAACTGATTAGGGTCAAATAGCCATGAGCATAAATTTTATTTAATAGCGAAATCCTCTTCTCAATTGTCTGCTAAATTATTCCATAACCGCTCGAACGCGGCCCGCGAGCTCCCGCCCCGTTGATATATTATAAGGATTTAATATCGAGTGCCTCTTCAGATCTTCATTACATTACGTATTCATTTCACCGTTCGTAAATCTCGTTTCCCGTTTCGCGCATTGGCAGAATCTAACGCGAGAGGTATCGGAAGAACAGGAGTTAAATATAACCGACAGGTAACTGAGACATCTAGCCGCGCTGCCCCCTGACAAGCCCCTCGCCTTGATTTATCTCTCCACCCGAGCCGCTCTCCTGTTTCTTTTGGAAGAAAACGCCACATAAATCGTCTCTACGCGCCGCTTTACATAATACACATTACCTGCGAGCCTGATCAATTATTCAATTATCTATTCGTCGTGAAATCTATTGAAAGCTGTAATATTTTCGTATTGGCTCAAGTGTTCACTCAATCTGAAGAAATCCTTGCATGCTCTCTATAATATAAATAAAACCTTTACCACTCTAACTCAGCCTAATAATAGATGTTTGTTGTTGAATTTAAACTATCTGTCGTGGGTTGGATAGAAAAAATATTTAAAAATTAAAAATTAGATAACTTTCACTTTTATGAACACGATTATATTTAATACTACAGCAGTTAACTGTAGCAAAACCTTTTTTAAAATTGCTATGTATATCAAATTCATTTAATTTTAAATTGTTATTTTGTTATATTAATTTCATAAATATACTGAGATACCTAGTGAGATAATTAAGTTACACGTAGTTAACGCTTATGTTCTTATAAAAGTCCGTCAAAAACTAAATATACCACTCTATTACTTAATAAGGATCGAATATCTGCTCTATAAAAATGGTGTTGATGAAACCTGTCACTTATAATCTATCCGATTTCACAGTAAATCTGCAAATTGACATTATATATATATACTGAAGTATGCTCTTGTGTATTTGAAATTTTCTTCTTTTGTATAGTGTTTACTCAATAATATAAATAAATAATTATTTAATTTATAAAACAAACAAACAACAAAGATAAACAATAACAAAGTGATAACCAATTCCAACTCAACTTACTAAACTAAATATTAGTTTAAAATAACTTATTTTCTCAAGCGTTATAAATCATACACTTGTTACTTCTTTGTAAATATTTACAGAAGATCATGAAGTTTCACGGTCGTCGTGAAATATTACATCCGACATGTCAGAAAAACAGAAAATGTTTCAGTAAAAACGTAATATAAATATACTTATTTCGTATGAAGAGTGTTTGAATAAATTATGCCTTAAAAAAATTATTTTTAAGCTGTAAGGAACAATCGATCAAAATTAAAATAAACGTAACAATATTGCAATATTAATTATACTACTAAGATATAATTTGCTATAATATAATATTCTCTATTTGGTAGGCTAGTTTAAGATATATGATTAGAAATATCTAAAAACATGTAGTGGAAGAAAATCAAATAATTAATTTAATTTCTTGAAATTCATTATAACAATAATTACTCAATGTATTTTTTGTATATTAAATAAAAAGTTCAATACATCTTAAAGTTTTTTTTTTTAATGTTTAACGAATTAAATGCTGTTTGCTGATTAGTATCGATTATCGCCTTGGCTATAAAGAACTTAACACGAAGTGCTCATCTACCTGCTAAATACAACAATACCAGTCCCATTGACGTGGCGGAGTCCACTATATATCTCCTTGTCTTTGGATCCGGCGTCCAGGGCAGCAGAAGCGAAGGAGATAGTTAGATAGCCGGTGCAGCGTAAATCAAGTCAGACCATCCGCTGTAGTAGTACCTTCTCACGCCTCCCGTTCTTCCCGCACAGGAAGTACCTAACCTAACTAACAAACAACTTAATAATATTTTTAAATCATAAAAACAGGCCAAAAAGTATATTTTTATTTGATGTCGTTTTCCAGTAGTGCGGAGTTATTTCAAAAACTGATGTTAAGACCCCATGGAGTTTCGTGCTATTATGACTATCGGTAGGTGGACTTTCCACTTAACCGGTTAAGTTTCTTGTACAGTACAGCGAGTGCGTATTGTTGCTTGCGAGTGTGAATTTAACTTAAGATTGCACCTGTCAATCTGCTGCGTAGCTTTATAAATGTGTTGTCGGTGTGAATGGTTTACTCCAGGGTTGCCGAATTCAAGAACGGACGTGAATCCAAACAACACTGGAGAAGGCCGACCAAAAAATATCGTAAATTCAGTCTTTATATACACAGTACGATAAAAATCGTTGTATTTACGATGTGAAGTGAAGAAAAGAGATTTATTATTAAAAAATAAAACCATAAAAAAATAATGTGAAATATTTGACAAATCCGCTTATTTGACCTATGCAATGTGTAGGATGTAGGTAATTGATTCATACACGAAATAACTAGAAAATCATTTTTTTAAGTGTTTTTATGCTGGGTCCATCTGTGAATAAATTAATTGATTGTATTTTTACTTTTTAACTATCACTAAAAACACATTAACACTGAATCTGCCTACTCTTACCCTGTGTAAGACAACGTTCAGCTTTGTGAATATATACACCAAAACACCTGTCATGTTCGTTTCTTGTACAAAAAAGTGCAAACGAGAGTGACACGCATCTTATAATAATTATTTTTGTCATGCAATGTATTTTTTTAATGACCCCAAACTGGCCAGAGCGCAAAAACTTGGAAAAATATATTTAACACCAAATGTATAGCATTTACTTACAATCTACTAAGATTGGAGTTTATTAAGGTACAAGAAATACAGAATAATCAATTTATGTTTAAGATACCTTTTTTCTTGTTGAAATTTACTAATGATAATTAAAACGTATGATTTTGTAATCGTGCTAAATTGTTGTTCTATTTACTTATTTTGTGAATAATTTATTTAATTTTTCTTACAGGTGAGTCAACACATACATGGTTACAAGAATAAAAGCTCTATGTTGAATATGCTGTTTGTGAGCGTAAGTAACAATGAACTTTTAAAAACAGTTAATTAATATATTAAAAAACAGCAAAAGCCTTAACGCACAAGGGATGAGATTCATTCACGAAAAGCTGCGAGCTTCCTCGATAATGCCCAAACGAAATACCTGCTTTTTACGTCGTCCATTAAGTACAAATTAAGTACAAATTAAAGTAATTAGTGGGATTTCTGATGAATACAACACATGTAAAAAGCCAATGTTACTTGAATGAACCTACTCGATTTGGTTTGTTAAAAAAAAAACGATATTTGGGTGTAGTGATTCGAATGATATTTATTATTATCGATTTGGGAATTAACATCGATATGTTAAAAAAAAAAAATTGAGCCATTTCTATAAATTTGATGGTAATATTATTTTATGAGATACTCTTCACGATTTAAATGAATATGAAGATTTTTTTAGGTTAAAAAGAACTCACTTACGTTGATTGACGTCTTTTATTATTTATAGTTTTATTATTTAATGAAACTATGTTCTGGATGTTTGAAAAACTTTAATTTCCTTTTATATAAAACTTTTCAATTATAATCAAATCAAATGACTGTTCATTCGGAAGCAGTAACAATATAAAACAATAAAATCATAAATAGTAGAAACATATTATTATTAGCTGTTTAATTGTTCACATTTTATGACTTTTGACTTGGAATTCAATAAATAAATAGCCCCAGAGGAAGGCGTCGGTTTCTTAAGAGCGTATATAAAGAGTGCTTTAAACCCAAATTACGTACTAGAAGTGGGTAACTAAGGCATGTGATAATTAATTGCGTAACCGGGTAGCCGATGGCGACATCCATGCGCCATTGTCTCCAACATTGGCTTTATACAGGCCGTCTTTAAAGTCGCATGAAACAAAATATATTAAAATATGATGAAAAAATAGGAATTGAACATATATCAGATTTCTGAAATTAAATTAAAACTTATTTCAAAATAGCTACAACGAGATGTTTTATCTCACCCTTCAACAGAGCAGGGTAATTTCGTTAAATATCCTAAAAATAAGATTTTTTGCTGCTAATTCGATCGCTGGTATTTAGACTGTCGCGAATAAAATCGAAAAATGAATTGATAATTAAGACCGTCTCACAGTAAGTACTATTTTGACTGTACAGGTTTTATTATTTTTTAAATTCTCGCTAAGTACCAGTGACTCGTTGGTACAATTGAGTATGCACCATTTAAGCTTAGGGATGTGGGTTCGAATTCCACACAAGTCACGATGATATTTTTCTGAGAGTTTCTTTAATCATTTTTCAATATTTTAAAAAATGTACTTAATCATATTAATTGATAATTGTTTGATTAGGTTAAGTCGAGTCAAGCGGCCTTCACAGGTGGCAACTCAGCCAATCATAGAATTAGTCAATCGAGTCTTTTATTGTTTTTTTGTTTACAGTTATGTCGAAATAAATATCGCAAAAAAGGATGCTTTATTAGACTAGCTCACCGATTGGTTATCGGATGTGTTTGCATGTGTGCAGACCGCTTTATTTGGTAAGGTGTGTATTGCTTTAGATTTTCTCAATTTTATTATGCTAGGTGTGTGTGACCGCCTTAGATTTCTATAGGTCTGATCCTCACCCACGATCAGCCTGTATAGAGCCCAGTATGCAGACAGTCTCTCCCCCCCTCCAGGAGCGTCTCGGGTCCCCATGTTTTTGTGCAAAATGGACGTTTACCAGTGTAATTACACGAAGGCATCTGGCACGACGTTCCCCGCTCGCCGCTTAAATTAGCCGCTCGGACCTGAACGCGACCCCCACCACCCCAGGCAGTTATAAAAATTCAGACCCACACGTCTCGTGGTGTCTTTCCAGTTCAGATATAAGACCCTTAAAACTATCAAATATAATTTGGGTCTGATTCTCAGAGCATCACTGATACTATAAAGAGATAAAGCAATAAATGGAAGCAGGGAACTTTATATTTTAGAATGAAGAAAAAATTAAATAACACGCTTTCTAAAATAACTTTTGTCAGTGGTAGGCAATGTCTGTGGTTCCGTAATAGAATAAAGATTGTCTTATTACCATAGTGTATTTCCTTTAACGGAAAAAAAAGATCTTTTCAACCACCCCGGTTAACGATAACTTATGAATCCGCGTTTGTCGCCCCTACATGTTTAATGTGTTTTCAGGTAAACGATTCACACATGAAACGAAAAAGACATTTAAAATGCTGTATTTGAATTAAAAAAAATCTATTCATGTTTATACAAGTAGCTCAAAGAAAAGATTTGATTTTAAAGCATTAAATATAAATATTAATTATATATTTAAAATATTAAAACGAAATTCCATCAAGTACTCTCTGTCAAAAATATTGATTCATTAAATATTAAAATGTAACTTTCTTTGCTTAGCTTTATTATATGTATAAACGAGTATCCATCTTTTCTAAAATAATATATATTTCCCCACTTATCAAATATCTCTTTTTGATTAACTTTCAAATACAAACCAAAGTTTTTAATTGAAACTTCTTAAATTGCATGCGTTATCAACTGAGTTAATTACAAAACTTTTGAAACTTTCTAGGTTAAAGTTTAAAGATCAATTCAATCAATCACCCCATTTTTCTAGTATCGATCATAAATATATTTACAATCGAATATAACTTTACGATGTATTGTAACACACATAGTCAAAACTTAATACAAAAAAATACGAAACATTTGAAAATTCTAAGAACACTTTATGCAGAATTACATGTTTATTTTTACTAAAAATACATGTATTGTCTTTTGGGTAGCGTTTCTTGTAAAATACGTTTATAACACTCAACGCTGTTTTTATATGTTTAGAGAAGTCAATAACTATTTTTTTTTTAATTATAGGTTTGCTATCTTGCTTGTTATATACAAGGTTTGTCGTCACAATTTGGGGAAACTTTCCAAACTAGTCGATCGAATTGATCTACATATGGGAGTGACTGAAGCTACACCCCCTGGTTTATATTTTTTATGGTTCCGATAACACGCTTCAAGAAGCCATCCAGTGACTTCATCAACTGAGGGTGTCTCGCCACTGACTTCAGGTCATCCTGTAGGCATTGGCTCTCCAATTGGTGTCTCTGAAGAAGTCAATGACTACATTATGTTCATACACATTCTTTAAATGAGAAATTCGCGTAATGCGAGGCATTTGAAACCGCGCATAACGGGGTCGCGGAAAGCGGGGTATTACCGTACACTAAATCTTGCTCGGTTGCCAGATGCCATCTGTATCAAAGCTCGCGATCTACTAGCAGCTTTTAAGCCCAGCGCTAGTCCCGCCTCTTTCGCTGGCTTTCTTTCTGCATATGCGGAGTAAATCAGTCGATCCGCGCGGCGTCGGGGCCGTATCTCATAACCTATCCGCGGATAGCATCGACGATCGCTATCTCCTCCGCGGCTATGCGCCCCTCGGATGCTCCGGGTACCAGGGCCGATGCAGCTCGCACGTCCCGCGAGATGCATCGCCTCGGCGCGGGGACTGGCAGCCTAATGGCCCGGCGGAGATGCATCGCCCTCGGTCTGCACGCGCATCTCGTATGCTAAGCGCCGTCCCAATGGGAGTCTCTCTATTGCGATATGTATTTTTTAAAAATAAAGAAGTGTGAAAGACATTTTAAGCTACAGTACAGTACCTACCTCGCTTTACGCGACCTCATTATAACGCGAATTTAAAATTTTGCGTTGAACCGCCTCGCATTGTACGAATTTCGTATTTAAGAATGTATATGAACATAATGTTAAGAAATTCAATATTTTTGACAGAGAGTACTTGGTGGAATTTCATTTTAATATTTTTGAATAAAATACTTGAGTGATTTTCCACATTTTTATTTATTTATTTTTTTTTTTTTTTCACTCTGTTCGATAATGCCAACGTGAAAGGTTGGCGAAACCGGTCACTTATAAAAATAAAAATAAAATATTGAACATAATGTAGTCATTGACTTCTCTTAACAATTAAAAACAGCGATGAACGCATTTTACAAGAACGTATAAGAAACGCTATTCAAAAGACAATATATGTATTTTTCTTCGAATTATAGTGATTAATTCAAATGATTCGTATTTTTTTGTATTAAGTTTTGACAATAAAACTAAGCTCCCGCATTCTAGGCGCCAATCAGCAATATAGCGGCAATCATGGAACACGTGTTTTGAGTCATTTATCTGAATATTTTGAATAAAAATACTTGAGTGATTTTCCACATTTTTGTTTTTATTAGTGACCGGTTTCGCCAACCTTTCACGTTGGCATTATCAAACAGAGCCAATAATGCCAACGTGAAAGGTTGGCGAAACCGGTCACTAATAAAAACAAAAATGTGGAAAATCACTCAAGTATTTTTATTCAAAATATTTAAATGGAATTCCACCAAGTACTCTCTGTCAAAAATATTGAATCATTTATCTGAGCGAGAAACAAATTCCTGAAAGTTAAAAACAAGACAAAACCGTTGAAATTAAAATAAATAAACAATGTACAAAAGTTTTCGTATATCATTTGATGTAAAATTCTTTACAAAATTCCCGTTTGGGGGGCAGCGGAAGTAAATAAAAAGGCAAACGAAAAAACATTGATACGGCCTGCTTCCCAAAAATACGTCTACCAGGAGGGCATAAAGCAGGCGTAACGGCGCACTAACGACCGCGGCAGGTACGCGGCAGGAACGCGGCAGGTACGCGGCAGCGCGGAGTTATTGGGTCATATCTGTCGGGAGTGTCAATAGCCGCGGGCCCGAGGGTCGCTCCTGGGATCGCTGACATTTACGAGTATTTTTGATTCGGGATGCAGTCACCGCGATTTCAATACATTACGTGAATAATAATAACGCACGTGAATTTTTTTGGGTTTTGATTCATGTTTAAAGTGCACTTAACACGTAGCAATAGAACTGATAACCGAACAACTGATTGCCTTCAGAAGGTCTCGCCAATAAAATATAAATACCAATTTGTTGGTCGGTCGTCATGTGTAGTGCCAAGCATGGGGGAGTATCGAAAACATGAGGCAGCTCGACGCCCAAGAATCTGAATCTACGAGGGCAGTCCGATTAGTACTTAGCCTAAAAAAATAGTCTCCTTTTAGCTTGATACACTTGACCCAACGATGCTCCAACTTAACCCATTTGAAAAATACGTTTTCTCGAGGTCTGCAAAGTAGGCCTCCGTGGCGGCGATGATCTCCTCATTCGACTTAAATCTCTGCCCGGCGAGTGACTTTTTCAAGTTTGGAAACAAAAAAATATATATAAGTACTTATCGGACTGCCCTCGTATTTAATTTTGAAACCTGAAACGTTTAAAGTGCTGGTACCTGAAACGATTAGTCATAAAATTATATTTTAAGCTTGATTACCACTGTAGACACTTTAATTTTCAAAGTAATTTTAAGTTTCATTGATTCGTTGGTACTTTTGAGTGCACTTCAAAGCTACCTTATTTATATTGCATTTCTTATCTTTGTACGTCAATGTTCAATATTCATTTGGAAAGCTCCTAACTCCGATAGCTGAAAATATTACTCTCTGAAAGCTACTTCAAAGTGCCAAAAGTTCTTTTGAATCATTTATGTGCTTTTAAATCTAAAATTCTACAGACTAGCGTCATTTACAGCATTTGAAATGTGTAAAAATAGAAATTAATATCCAAAATACACAAAATGTGTTCAAATATATTTCAAATCTTTGATGCTTCATATAAATCAGCTAAACAAAAATGAAAGCTTGTACTTATTCTGCTTTTATTACCATAATAAATATATATCAGAATTAACATCTTTAAAGCATAACTTTGAAAGTAAAGTAATTACCTAACCTTGTAATAAAATTTGGCTTCAAAAAATCGAGAAGATATTCACATACGGTTTCACCAAGACAATTTCAATATTAAAAAAAACAGATTTTTCTTCTACCCAGCAAAATTTCATACGTTTACTATTTTGTAAAAAAATTATTTTTAACTTCAATAAGAATCAAAGACGAATATTTTCACCAACGTATAAAATAACGGTTTAAAATAAATTTTAAGTGATTTTGATGTTATTTCATTTGGAATTTTATAAACCCTAAAATTTCAAGTAAAAAAAAAAAGCGGTTTGTGATTTTCGGGAACGTTCGCCTTAAGGTTTTTTTGGGCGGGTTATTTCTGAACTGAATCTTTATTTTAAATAGCCGCGAAAATAAATTCCTCGTCGTCCGCAAATAAAGCTCCTGCCTCCCTGGTTTTTGCGGTCGACCCGAAACAAAGCCTTCACAAGTATGACTGGCTACATACATTGTATTCCCCGAGGTAATGGGATCTCCGAGCGTCCTGGAAGGTATGTACGAGGATATCTCGGGTTCCCTTCGCTCGTTATACCAGAGGCCTGCACACACCCCCGAGTTCTGTCGATGCCCTGGCAGATTGCGACGCCGTGATCTTGATTGTTATTGCTTATCGCGATATCGAGGGTAATATACCCAAATATGAACGATTTACTTTATCTTTAGACGGGGATTTATGCCTTCAATATGACTAAAGGGAGACAGCGTACATTCGAATTGCTTGAACAACTCTGTATTAAAACTTTCACCGCACTTACACTACTATGTTTCAGTCATTACAATAGGCATTTATTACATTAGCATGACACTAAACTACTATAAAATTTGCTATAAAAAGCAACTGTCCATTCAATTAAGTTTAAATTATTCATAAACACGATGCGCCTACATATTCAAATTTCATTGGTGAACATTACTTTTCTATGATGCATTTCCATGTGTTACCTTTGACAAATACATGTTTCATGCAATTTGTAAATAATGATTGCACTTTGTATACTTACTGTTTCATATTTTAAGAATTTCATTAAAAAATATATAACAGCCTTATGGACGATGCCCGCTCGTAATATTCAATCCATTACAATATTTCTTAATTAAAAAAATAAGGATTGACTTACGAGTAGCGCATCGAGATTTAAATGAGGCCCAAAATTGCGGTTTGCTAATAACTGAAAATTATCAACTATCGATTCTTAAAATACGTTTTTTAACATACAATATACAATTTAGGGATTTATGGTTTATATTGTAATGCGTAAAAATGAAATAGCGTATTCATTATAGAGAGTATCCCCCGGCAATCCGGTTAAAACACACTGCGGGCACTTACCGAGTAGCGCTTATGCCGCGTAACGATGATTCTGCGGTACGGGCGCCTCCAAACCGCTTCTATCATTATGCTGTCCTGGTACTCTTGTTGCTGAATATGGCGTAATTCATAGGAGGATGATGAATGGAGCAAAATTAATGTCAAGTTGAGGCCTTCATCCAGCAGCAGATAGACGGTGAACGGACGTGCCGGGAATAATTATTATATTACAAGAAAATTATCACTTGTACGATGAAACCAATGATGCCTTCTTGTAACTACACACACACGGAATTATATGTATATATATATATATATATATATATTTAAAAATTTAACAAACATAGAAGTAATATAAAAATTAGAAATGGCTTTCGAATAATAATAACAAGGCCTTGTGATTTTATCGAAAATAATGTACCTGATATATAAAGGTGAATTTTGTTATCAACTAACGTAATGTAAATTTAATGTTAATAAATTCCTGAAATAAGGGAATGTTTGTACAATAATATTTACTAAGCCGAGAAGGCTAGATATATTTTTAGGGTTAACCTTTCGTGTTTAGTACGTGTATATTTTTAATAAAATTCTTTTGTGATTTTTCCACATGTTTAATTCTATTGGAGAAGTCTGTTTTCATTCTAGACACCAAAAAAAAATTAAATATTAAAATGGTATTTCACGAAGCGCTTGCTATCAAAAATATTGAATACGCATGTGATGGCGACGTTTGTAATTTTAATTAGATAAACTGGTGGAACACAATTTTGCCTACAAAATATTGTCATTTGAATACTTGCGGATAAAGTACAGGGAAAAACTGTCAAAGCGCAGTGGCTTATAAAGCCGAGAGCCGTGGACTTGAAATTACAGAGTGTTCATCCCTTGTAATTTGGGGTAATTTTTGAGATAGACGAAGCGCGCAGTTCATCCCCCGAACAGCGACCTGTTTTGACTTTGGATACCTTTGAACAGCTCGATACGTGAGATTCATGCAAAGTATTTTATTTTGGATTCAAAAAAATAACCTCTGATATTTTCAGATCGCACATATTTTCTTAAAAAAACTGTCTCAAAACGTTTACTCTTTAAATTGCCGTCTTCAGTTTATTTAAGTATAAATGAGAAAATGACTAATAATTTTGAAATAAAAATATTGCATATTTTTAAGTGAAAGAAATTTAGAAAGTTTGTTATAAGCAGCTTTTGAAACAATTAATTAAGCTTAATCACCTGAAGCTGGTTTCTTTTTTCAGGCTTTTACAAAATGTTTAGCAATAAAACGATGCTTGGGTGACGATTACAAAAGGACTTCCAATTTTTCAGCGTTACCTCTCAGATGCTGCAAACTTTTTCCTGTTAATCAACTAAGTGACTGTATTTTAAACAATGATCAAAGGCGGAGAGCTTTTAAGCCCGAAGTTTCATATTTTCCAAGTTTTCCTTAAACGCTTCGTCAACAAAGGCTTTTCATTTCAATAAGAAAGTAATGTGCTTCCCTTATTGTCGGCTCCCGAAATTGAGAAAATTAAACTTTTAACTGGATTACTCTGTTTCTCTTTAATAAATCCAACACGGACGCGGTAAATAATTTCGAATAATGTATTGCTCTAGAAATTTCTAAAATCTATTATAAAAGTCTGCAAATAACTACACAAATCTGTCGCAAGTTTCTTTTGTTAAGAGTTTCTTAAGAGAAAACATAAATAAATGTGTAAAATCAATGATAATTTTTGCTGAAATAATTGAATCTGTACGTAATACAGATATATATTTTTTTAATTTGAATACTTACTTGTTAAGTGTTTTAGTGTGGTCTCAAGTATATTTTACTCTATTTTTTTTAACCTAAAACATATACATAAGCTCAATTTCTTTAGACTTAGGAATGGGAAGTGACTCAGCATCTTTGTCAGTTACCACCCAGTAAGTACAGTGAAAGCAACAACAAAAAATATCTAAATATTGGTATGTTTATTAGCATATAGAACCTAAAAGTTATCTTCCATTTTATCTTATCTAAGCAGTTCGAGCAGCTGGCGCTAAGACATTTCGCGTTGTATAAGCGAGCGGGATAAATCAGGATGCGAAAAGCTCTGATAGTCGCAAATGAAATTGCTTTGCCCCCAGCCCCTCTGTGTATTTTTAGAAAGCATTCATTGCCCTTGAATGTGTTGTTTTCTCTCTGTAACCGCCGGAGGTCACGCGATGCGTATACAAGGGGACTCCTTCTCGTTATTAATTCACAATATTTTCATTTATTCACTCCTCCGAGCAGCCTTTTTCTCGCGCCCTGCTTTTTGCTGGGGCGTTTGATAGAATAATCTTCCTCAATTATCAATAGTACCCCTCCAGGAACCTTCTCCGCTGGTACTTTATAAAATATGTACCAGCCACCTAAGCGAAGGAGCAAGTAGTTTTTTTTTGTTGTTATAATATTATTCATGCTGTTTTATGCCTGGTGGCATACAAAATATATTATTCGAGAAATTCTGAATTCTACAAAATCTAAAGCAAAAACCTTTTAGTGTTTTTTTAAACTAAATAATTAAATATACGTACAAACAAGAAAAAACAATTTGTATTGATACTTTGTCCTCTAAACTTTTAATTAACTTTTTATTTATTATTCTCGGTGAAGTCTCCCGGCTTTCTATTCTGCACGATGAGATTTCTTAAGAAATACCCTATTTATAAGTTTCTTAGATGGGCTATTTTAAAGCAGGGATTTATAATATAAAATACAAATTTTACTTAAAAATATTTATAATACAAAATTGTATTTAAGCGAGTACTATTTTATTATCGCCATTTTAACTAGATCGTATGTCAGAAGTTACAGCTCTTGCTTGAATTTTCTTTTTTCTTGTATTAAAATGGACACATCCGCAGTAATTGACTGCTTGTTTTACTGCTTTACAAAATGAAATACTTATTTACTTCTTCAGATTGCCTTATTTATGTCTCCCGCTTATGAAATAATAAATACATACATTTTAAAAAACAGCTGTCCGTTCTTACGTAATATGCAGTTAAAGATTATAATATTCGTTTCATGACTCTTTTACTTTCAATATGTTTTCTCTCTAGATTCTGTTTTGTGTTGAGAAATATGTTAAAAGCGGATATTTCACGTTTTGTCTGTGAATTTAATTTTAACTTTATATTCATAAAACTATTCGGTTTATATCCAGTTTAAACTCCACCTAACCTGGAATATCTGACAACAAACCAATTAGCCTTCGTTTTAATATTCTAACTAAAATCCTCTTATATTTATTGTTATAAAATTTGTATTTAAGTGGTTTTAAAATAAATGGATTTTGTTTTTCTTTTAAATATTTAATGAATACCTCTCAATGAACACAGGTAATGTTTTTTAATGTTTATATTTTTAATCTTTTAGGTACTCCATGGGCCGAATTGAATTGCTTTATGTTTGTTTAATTTTATGTATTCTACACTAAAAAAAATTAGTACACCAAAAATCAAATATAAATATTTAATTCAAATAAAATAAAGGTATTTGTGTCTTTTTAATAATATTAGTATATTTAAATAATACATTAAGACTATGTGTTATTTGAATAACCGTTTGTTAAAATTACTTTATAGTTAAAATTATTTACTATAACTAATCCACATACATATTAATCTACATCAAATAATGTTATTAGGTTTATATATTTAGTTGAGCAACTCCGCGTATCCCCAATAAGTTTTTAAAAATTAATATATTTCAATATTTAATATAAATGGGCAAGATAAACTCTGTTCGAATCGGCTCCATTCCTCTAATAACATCCGATTCAGACTTCCTGGAATATGGAAGTTATTTTCTTTATTTTCCGACCCCAACGGAAAAGCTCCCTTATCGCCCAGCGCCACACGGACGACTTTTCCCCTGAGCACCTCTAAGGTTGAAATAATACACAGTCCAGAAATCTCTTTAATGGTATCGGCTACAAACGAACTGAATTTTCAAATAAATAAAATTAAATTTATATTTAAAAATTTTCAATTACTCATTTTGCCTTATTGCTCAACAGTAACTAAAATAAATATTTTTCCGCAATATTCAAGTTTTATTTTGTCCAGAAGCATGTACGAGTATTTTATTATAAACAAATACTTCGGGCTTTGTTTCTCTCAATTCGATTCTGTATCGACAGTGGCTGTGGCTGAAGGGTACAAGTAGAACCTTCGCAGCAGCAGTAGCACTCGAGATTGTGGCAGTATCCTGCTCCTTCAATTCGCTTCCCTGGGATAGCTTTTGCGGCAACGGCGGGTCCAAGAGTATTTACTTAAACTATATCCACATTATAACCCCACACTGTATTGATATAGGAATGTACAGAAACACTTTTGTTTGAAACGCCTTCCAGAAACATCCGAACCATTATTTTTACTCCGCCTAACAATGAAATATTATTGTATTATTTCATTTCGGCGACTTACAAAAAGGAATTATGCCAGAAGCTCTGTATTTTTTTCTTTTTAAATTTAATACGTTGAGCTCATTTTATTTATTTTTTTCTTTAGTTTTATTATGAAAAAACGTCCTGTCTCTATTTATTTTATTTTACGAAAACAGCATTTTCATCCATAAGTAATGCGTTCTCTGGAGACCATAAAAAACTTTTTGTATCAGGGTAGCAGATGTTCACTACGCAAGCGTTTTCTTTCGAGACGGGGCGCAGTGCGTATCTATCTACGTACATCGCCAGCATCCCCCTTTGTTCTGCGCTTTTGGTGTATTTTATTTTCGTTTCATCCATTTTAAACACGTTTCTATTTTCTTAACTTAACCCAAACCTATAGAAAATAATACGATTTTCCGAAATTTTGTCTGTACACAAATATTATTAAAAATGTTTCTAGATAAATATTATTTTTCATCTCGGGAATAACGGACGACACGAGCGCGTATATCTCCTTTCTTTGCAGCGAGCGAGTCCCTGTTCTATTGTCTTATTCTCTCCGCGAGTCCGGGCCGGTCTCTTCGCAGGAGAACCGGCATTGTGTCGGTATAAATAGAGGCACTTTTCGCTTGTCGTGTCCGGCAACAGCTGTTGGGAGAATGAATGCTCTCGTACGAAATTCGTAGTTTGGTCGATCATGAGACGCGATCCTTGTGAAGGAATATTCCGAGAAAAACGGAACGATTCGATTTCACACCTTCCAGGAGGCTTTTTTGAAAAAAAAATTTTTTTTTATTTTATATGCTTAAGTAATTAAACTGTACTACATTGTAACTCTTAATGGTTTGTATAAAATCCCTAAAGATATTTGCAGTAGAGGAACAAAACGTCAGAAGACACAAACTACTAAGCAGCATAACCTCAAAAAATACATCTAGTACCATTCGATGTTCCATATGATATGTGAACATTATACATTGAAAGGTTGATTCATAGTATTGATAACATTGCCTTTCGATAATTGGGGGGTCTCTCTTTGGGGTTGGGACGTCGTCGCGGAGATCCTATCTCGACTCAGCATCCGTCCGTCCAGTGTTCTTCTTGCATCGGGACAAAAGGGCCGATCTGTCCGATGCCATTCGCGACAAATGCTGAGATGTGAAGTTGTGACTACATTCACAGCGGCTCTTAACCTTGGAGGTTCTTTTATTATTTTATATAGAATCCACAACGGTTGTGTTATGAAGATAATTATAAAATTATTTTTGGCTAAACATAGTTTTATAATTACAGAGCACCTGTAAAGAGTAGCAACACCCCCACGGGGATTTTACGCAAACTACATTAGAAACTTTTCATTCATCAGATAAGGATGAGTATGTTTATACAAAGGCAATAATTAGACTACCAAGTATGATATTAAATATAGAAGTTATTAATCTAGGAAATAATGAGGCTTCTGCTGTCATTTGCTGTTAATTTAGGTGCATTCATCTATGATACAATAAAAAGTAAAATTTACAGTCAAATGTAACTGTATAGCCATAATTAATGGCAAACGAAGCTGAAAGAACACCTGTAGAGGATAATGACATCTTTATGGGTTTAAAAAATACATTAAAAATTGGAGTTCTATTAACTTTTTGATAAATATTCTTATAAACTTCTGATTCATACGATATCAGCTTAATCTCTTTCAGCAGTAAGTTTATACAAAGACCTCTTTATCAAATAAGCAAAAAATTGCTTTTTGTTCTTTCAAGTCGCTTTTTAATCTATTAGGTCTACATGCTTTCCTTACTGAACAATCATTTTTATATTTTTATTAATATTTAAAATATCATCATGTTCAAGGAAAAATAATAGATCACAAGCTTTGTGCATCTACACATATATACATCTATACTTGCAAAAATATGATTTGAGAATGAAATGATATTTTTCCGTGCAATTTTTATGCCCAGCTGTCATGTTGAAACTCACTTTGCAGTGATCCGAAATATTCAAAAGTTAAATATGCCGGTCCGAGGGTGGGCAGGAGTGGGGGTGGGGGTGGGGGCGGGGGTGGGGGTGCAAGGAGCGCATACGTTTGCATTAATTCTGCGTGTCGGACGGGCCCTGCAGCGCCGCCCGCTCTGAGGCTCGCGACGGATGTCCCCTTCTGATAACACCGAGGACAGAAAAACAGCGAGACCCACCACACAACAAAAAATTAAATAATAAAACACACAGCCGATTGGTAAAGAGGTTTCGGACATTTATGAATGCGAGTGCATTCGCCTTGTGAGAAGCTCTTAGTGGCATAAGTGCTCACAGGCAAACATGTTCGTAGTCTCCCAGCCGATCGGCTATTCGCATACAAGAATTTCATAAAAATTTATGCTTTGCTACTTGTGTAAATAATTAACACAGAAATGTATCAAGTACTGTTTTGTTTAATTTGAACTTGAACAAGTTCACTGAGGCCATTAAAAATATCGACGGTACAGTCGTAAAACAGTTGGAATTCGTTTCATCGTTTCGCGCATTATAGATCTCGGTTGTGTCGAGCCGCGCCATTCGCCTTTCACGGCCTTCTCGACTCTGAGAAGCTCCTAAAGGCATAAGTGCTCACAGGCAAACATGTTCGTAGCCTCCTAGCCAATCGGCTATTCGCTTACAAGAATTTCATGTGTGCTTTGCTACTTGTGCAAACAATCAGCACTAAAATGTATCACGTACCGTTTTGATTAATTTCCAACACGAACATGTTTATTGAGAATACAATGTAGCAACAGTCGTAAAACAGTTTTTTTTTAAATTATTTTCATCGTTTCACGTATTATAGATCTCGGTTGTGTCGGGCCGCGCCGCATATGTAAATAATATTTGGAGCGCCTCCTCCGAGAATTTATACCCGGGCCGCATACGCCGACACACCGGCCCAGATTGATTGCGAGATTTATAGCAGATTTATGTCTCCCGGCGACCCTCGTGCACTTCTGTATACGGACGACACTTTTATTTATTTATTTATATGTTTATTCGGCTATCAAATCTGCTGTTTTATGTTATATATTTTTTTTGTTGCAAATTTTTTTTTTAAATTCATCAATTACTTGGCATTGGCGACAGGATCGACGCGAACAACAAATATGCACAACTAAATGTTTTATTAAAATTTACCATTTAATTTGTAAAAAACCAATATGCCTTAATATGTTATTCACATTTAACTCTTGAAGAACGGCTGCACAGTCCACGTTGCACACAATATTTCCATCAGAGTTCTTCGATCCGATTGGTCTGCAATAGATCGCCGCCAGTCAAGTGACGTTCGCCAAAAACGCCCTTGAAAGATAAAAGTATGTAACCTTCTAGCCGATCGGCTACTCAGTCGTACCTCGCTCGGTCAGGCTCTGCGATCAGTCGCCGTCAGTCGCGCGATGTTGGCTCGACGACATATTTGCGTGTCGGCGCTGCGTTTCGTCAGGCTTTGTTTCTCCCTTTGTCGCCGCGTCACCCGCCGGGGATGACGGCGCGATGACGGCGTCCGATAAGGCGCTCGGTTTATTTTTTCGAACGTCGACGGACTCTCCCGCATGTGCTTTTTACGTCTCAATCAATGGCGGGCGGCCGAAGCATTATCTGCATGCGATGCATGACATCTAAGCCTGTCCGCATGCTGCGTTCGCCCGGCCAATCTCCTTTCTGATAGCACACACAATAAACACATTTAGAGTCTACGAATTCAATTTGAAATATTTCGTATTTAGCCATTCGAAGCGATTACTTGTTTTTATTGGCATAAAATGGTTGTTTATTGTATTTTCGCATACAGTTAGCAAATATATTATCCCTTGAGATTTCTTTATAAGTCGTGCTTTTTCAGTAGTGTATATCGCATATTGGACACGGTCACCTCTCAGCATTCATCGCATCACGACCCTCGTGGCCGACCCGAACCTCGGATTCGAAAATTTATTATTATAATTGTATCGACAGGAGGAACACATGGTAGGAGCTTGAATTGTCCACTCTATAAAAATAATCAATGATTCCGCACATTGAACCCATACAAGTTAAAAGTGTTCAAAGCATATCTTTAAATGACCTGGAATGTGTTTTTATTGTTTTTTTTTTTTTTATTAATCAATTTATTAAATCAATACACACAAAAAACGCAAACTTGCGTGTCACTGTTCAAATCCTCGCTCAGCCACAGCGGCGCAATGGGAAAAGAGCATCGGGCCACGATAGCGTGGAAAAAAGTGTTTTTCTCGTTGTTTCGTGAGTTAAAAACACTTGCATTCACTTTTCAATTTTCGGTGAGACTGTAGTATTTAATTGGTTAAGCCTTCCCGAGGTGTACGGAAACATCAGAGAGCCCCGGGTATAAGCGAGGCTCGGCAGCCAATAAATCGCTTGAGGAAGATGACACCGGGTCAAGAGCGACTCTCGCTGCTTACCATTTGTAAAGCCACGCAGCTGGTATGGTTATCCTGGTAGGTCTGGTGACAGAACATGCGGGAACAGGCGAGCATTGCTTGTAACTTAAAAGCAACAACTATTAAAAATTTATATATATATTTATATAAATAAATTGTAAGATATATCACGTGGTTTGAATAATAAAATAGAATCGCCCTCGAGAAATTCTTTGTCGCTTTCGTTGTTGTTTTTTTCAAAGAGACACCTTTGGCACCGATCGTGACCCGAGCGCAAGAATTTGTATCGAAATATGTGCACTTCCAGCAGACAATTTATGTATTGCATCCAAAGTTTACCAGAGCACGACTTTACTACCTCCCCGACGAGTCGGCTACCTTGGTATTTTAATTAAATAAAGCAAAAACCTCGGTTGCAACTAATGCATTATCGTATTAAATGCTACGTTTTCTTATAAATTATATATAAATAAATGGAGCTTTATGTTGTTACTTAGACTAAACTGTAAATGAGAAAACGTGTAAAAAGTTCTGAGCTATTTATCTTGTGGAGTTTCACAACATCTCTACGGGACAAATTCAGTATTTATTTTAACTGTCAGTATTCTAAAAAAAAAATTATATTCATGTCATATTTATAAGCACTGAAGTTTTTTTCAAAGCAAATAATTGCTGCTTTTTTTATTGATTAATTTAGTCTGCTGAAACCAACCTTGTGATATTTCTAGTTTATTGAGTTTGTCGTATATGAGCACCTATACTGGTTTTTTTTTTATGATAAGCTTTCACACCTGTCGATATTCAATAACCGGTCGAGGAATAAGTTATTTCTGTAGCGTTATTTATCGCACTAATGGATTTCAACTAATCCATGTTTATTATGAACTACCCACCGCAGCCAGCGTTATCTTAATAAATAATACAATGCGGAGTAAATTACTTGTAGTTTTCATCGATTACGCCTAGAACACGCTGGGCTGGAGAACTTGGCTATTTCCATCTGCCCGGGGGGCAAGCGGCTGACTTGTTGGGGCGCACTCGTAAAGAATCAGGTATCAGTGGCACATGTTGTGCTAGTAGCCCGGCGGTTTGTTTTGGGCGGTCGATAAAAGCTCGGCTTGTTTATTGCCCGGTGATGACTTTACGATCTGCCCGCTATCGGGCATGGCATACATTATTTAATGCCGCGATAATGGGCCTGTGCTACCCTCCGCCGGCCTTCTGCCACCCGATACTCAGAATGCTGAGAATATTGATTTTGTTAACCATTTTTTTTAAAACATGAATTTGACATTTGTTCAGCTTAAACATCTACACACGTCACAATATAACCGACAGGCGGACAATATATTAGCTATATAAAACTTCAAAAAAACCTAGATGGTATTCTTTATTGCAAAAAATGTTCTTAGATCTGGTTACGAGGAGTGTGATGCTAAAATCTACAAATTAATAAGCCTATTTAAGGTACCAAGTTAGAAAATTCTTAAGGTTAGTTCATTGTTTTTAATTCTCGCTTAGAAGAGGTCGAGGGCAATTTACAGTCGTAATAGTGGAAAAGAATTCAGTCAATCTTGTATATATTGGCACAGTGGGGACGCAAAGAGAAACCTTTCGTCCCGAACGTCCGGTACGTAGCCCTCGGAATGGTGATGATATCCCTGAGTGTTTCAGAATGGTGCGTGCTTCACGCGTGAATAACCCCGGCTCAGACTTTTTTTTTCGAAAAAAAACTAAAACTTACGGATCTAATCAAATCTCCTATTCTTCCCAGCGTATAAACATTTCATTAAATGTTTATCAATAAACATTTATATGCAAACGAGCCGGGGAGACTGTCACGTTTTCATTCTATTCCCAGATCCCTTCTCGAAGAAGCGTTTTCGGATGCAAGGTTTGTTTATCGCCAAAGAAACACAAACACTTTAAGAAAATAACCCTCAAACTAACCCTCCCTTAAGGCGACGATAACCTCTCTTTTGACATCATTACGACCCTTCAAACAAAACGCTCCCATTTGCCCTGACAAAAAAAGAACTACAGGGGTGCACAAAAAGGTATGATTTACACACGTCTACCCAGATGGTAATTTTTACATAAATTAGGTTTTATTTTTTTATAACCCACATGGGAGAATATTTAATATAAATGTAAAACCTATAAAATTATTTTTAAAAATATCCATACAAAAAAGATATTTTTTTTCGTTATTTTAGTAATGTATTTACAGTATTGAATCTGTATTTTATGTTTCTCCCTGTTTTTACATGAGGTTATAATAATATATTAAATATACTTGCTGTTTTCAATTTCACGTTGTTATAATAACCAGCATGGGTTATTACTGTATATTATTGTTAAATTCCAACGACGATCAGTTTATAAATTTTCCAGAATAAACTTTGAAAGCTTTTATGTTTTTTTTTTATAATAGCTCGAATAGCTCACAAAAGTTAAAGAAATTTACTATTCACAGAACTAAAATAACGCTCCGTGATAATTTATAAAGTCATTCTATAATCATTGGTATTTAAATTATCTAATATAAAAAAAACTATCTAATGAAATGTAGTATACATTTTTGTGTTAGGTTAAATTTAATATTTATGTAGTGCTGTGTTTAAGTTGTGTTCCACGTTGAGAAATAAAAATATCAGTTTAAAGAGTATATTGGTACACCGGGTGCAATTTGATTAAATAAAGCGGCATTGGAGTGTTAAAAATTGTAGCATTGTATACAGGGTGAACCTAAACGAGTAACTGATCTTTCTACTCGATATTCTTACAGTACAAAAAGTATTCTTAAAATATGCCAAAGCTTTTTTGTCATTCACTGTTTAGTCTAACAATCGATTTCACGGTTGCACTCGAAAACAAAGTTATTTTTACAAAAATCAACACAATCACGAGATCGTCACGCCATAGTGTTGACGTATCGGTGTGAAGCAGACTTTCGTATTAAAATTTTTAAGTGCTGTTTTCATGTTTCAATGATCTGTTTCAGATTCTCACATGAAATTTAAAAAAATCGTCGATTTTTTTTCGATACTGGAGAATAGCTTTTTTCATGTGTATGCATTCATGTTTATTTGAATATCACGTGCAGACATTGGTGGATAATAATTGTTCTGTAGAAAGTTTGGGTTCATCCTGTATGTTAACCTGCATTCATACAAACTGGTCGTAATGCAGAATAAGCGAGCTGGTAGTCCAACAATCCTGGCCCGGGAAGGCGCACTGCGGACCTCGCCGGGTGGACGGGTGAAATGAGCCATATGTGTCAAGATATTAAGCGCTTTATCTCTGAAGCCTTCTGGTGCAACATGTGCCCGTATTAACCCTAAGAGCACTCTTGAACGCGCCGGGTATTTTTACAAGACGTCTCTGCTCGAGTTATGCACTTGCAAATGTCGAATTGGCCCACTCCAAGTGCAAAGTGACTCAAACGTGCACTTGCGATGCAATTTGAGATGCAATTTGCTCTTATTGTTGGAGTTGGCAACATTTTGTATTTTATTTGCTTTGAATTGTAAACAAGCGTTGTTGTATCGTAAGTGACTGGTTTCGTCTTTATAACAGCATTATTCATAATCTGCAAATGTTGATTTATTGAATTTGGATGCGATTTATGTAAAATTACGTTTTTTATTTTTTTATTACATATTTTTATTAATTCACTGAATACAATTTAAAACTCGAATAAACACTAAGTAATGTTAATGTAAACGTACATTGTTTGTATCAACAAATTTTCTATTAGTTGGAATCATTAATATGTTGATGCTTTTTTTATATTCAAGAGGTTCAATTATCCATATTACTAGCATATATTAATTCAATAAGAGCCGTACTAAATTTAATCACAAATAACTTGTCAACCCACGCATAGCTAATGTAAAAGTTTATCGTTTTTATACAGATTGTATTTTAACCAAATTTCAGTTAATTTAAACCATTACGATGTGTATGATGCTATTTCATATAAAATGACCTGACTAACTACTTACTTTTCTATATTCAGTTAGCACAGTTTTAGATTTAGACATGAATAAGCACTTGTCAACCCACGCAGAGCTAATTTAATCCAGGTAGTCTTTTCAATTAATTTGGACCATTATGATGGGTATGATGCAATTTCATATAAAATGTCTCGATTAATTAGTTATGAAGTAGAGTTAAAGATTTAAACATGAATAAACACTTGTCAACCCACACTAATGTAAACGTGCGTCGTTTTTATCCAGCCGGCCTCTCGAACAAATTAACAATTAATTTGATATACGGACGGGTAATGAGAGGAGCTCTCGCGGAGGAGACGGCCTGGTCCAGTGGCTCTTCATACAATTTGATGCAATGAAACAATCAGCTGGGAACCGGTTGTCCGCCGCCTGCTGTCCCTACTGCAGATGCTTTTCTTTGAACCGTACAACTGTTTTTTTTTTCATCATTTATTAGTTTATATACATACCCAATTTTTTTAAATAAAATATGACTGCACAATCGTTCGTATTACCACCTAAAATAAATCATATTAATATTTATTTATTTCCTTTCCAAATTTTTATTTTATTTGTCTTCCGCACAGGAGTCTTTAACTGTCGTAATTAGGGTGTCCAAACAGAGTATCGGGTATTTGTTAGTTCAGTAAAACAAAAACTACTAGTAATCAAGTATTTTTTTATTGTTGATTATAAGAATACAGAATGGAAAATTATTTCGAAAAGATGATGTTATCCAAATGGTGACCGTTACGCGCTGCTGGCACTCTTCTAATCTGGAACGAAGATTGCTGACACATAGCCCTCGATATTGCTGCCATTTCTGACCTGATGTTTTGTTTCAGTTCCGTTAGGTTCGTCGGATTTTACTCATAAACCCTACTTTTAAGGTATCCTCATACGAAATAGTCAAGAAGGCTAAGTTCGGGGCTTCTGGGAGGCCAGTTGATGTTACCTCTAGGTGAAATGACCATATTAGGGAATAATTCGTTAACAGCTTCAATTGATTGATTGGATGTATGGCAAGGCAAAACCTTGAAGCTCTGGGCCCAAAAACTTTCGCAGCATATCGCAATAACGGTCCCGATTGCAATAACCCGATACTCTTTTTTATATAAATCTTAATATGATCCAACAATTAATATGATTTAGTTTACCTAAATAGGATCATTAAAAAACAGGCAATATTTATTTTATAATTACCACTTCCTTTTAATCCTTGTTTACTGTGTTATTTACTCCGATAAGGCATACCGGTATTTTATTAGCAGAAAAACCACAAATTAAATACGTACATATAAATCTGCTTTAATTAAATGGGTTTGAATTCTACCAAGCATTAATAAGTGATATGCTCAGTAATTAGTTTCCACAAATAATCAAACAAATTTGATAAAATGCCTTTGAGGGGGATGAAATAATGTCCACATATTGATTTGCTTGTGATTAAATTGTCGGGTAATTGATGGCCACGTGTCCACACGTTTATTTTGCTATTTATATTCGCGGTTAGTAATTGCTACTAATTAACAATATACACGGTAATAAACTTAATCATTTCACATATATATATAACAGTCAAATCTTCGCATAAAACTGTGATTTAAATATTATGCAATTGACGTTTATTTCAGATTTATAATAAAATATTCCATTTTATAAAATATGTCTATTTTTAACACAAAAACTATTATAATTTAAATAAATATTTTAAACAAATGATAAATTTAATATTCCAACCAATTTGCAATCAACCAATAGTTTTCCAGTAAGTAGTTCTTTTATGATAAAAGCTAGTTAACAACGAAAAAAGGATGCATTTAGCCAGTTACCATTCAATTTGTTAAATAAAACTACTTTATGCCATCACTGAAACCATGTCTGGCCAAACACATATTATTTCATTCAGATTATTTGTGAGAGATATCAAGGGAGTTCCGATCTATGGAGGGTCATATCGTACAGATAAAAATCACTCAAGTATTTTATTTAAATAAATATTGAAAGTTAGATAGTTAATACTAGAATCGTGTAGTTTTGGCTGAGTATTGAACTCGCCTCGTAGTGCAGGTCCCTTCTGCAATTACTCAAGCCGCCTTGTCGAAGGATATCTCGGAGCCTTGTGGTGTTCCAGACCGCAGATAAAAACAACTCTTTGAGTAAATCTCTCGGGAGATAGTTAGTCGAGAATATATTAATAAAATCTCCGTTGAGTACAGGCAAGCATTCATTTCTTGAGTGCAGAAGTGTTACGATACGTATTATTATATTTCAATGATATATATATTTTTTATCGATAATAAAATTTTATTCTTATACCAAGGTTTATAAACGTGCTATTAAATATAAAAATACTCATATCATATTAATATAAACATATGCCAGGGTAGCAATGAGTTATCATATATATGGTCGGTGTTTATCATTTTATATAACTTTATGATGTTTGTTTTATAGTTCGTTAAGCCCTAAAGTTATATGTAAATTGGCAACTTCGTTTTGTTTGCGTAATTTAATGTTTATGAATAATTATTATAAAAATGCAAAATGAAATGCAAAAAATAAAGAATTATGTGTCAAAAGTCATTATTTATCGAGAATTAAAATTTAAGATGAAAAATTATTAAAATAGTTTTTTTTTCGTTTTACAATACTGACATAACAGCTCTTTATCATTACATTGTAAGTACTTGATGGTTATAAAAATAATACGGTGTTTTAAAGTATCTACTTGATAACTACATCGTTTCATAACATTCAGTTACATTTATGATCGACCCAACAACCTCTATGATTATAAAGCCCGAGACATGCAAGACCCTTATCTGTGTGTCAATTATGCCAAGCTCTTTCCTGTCTCATTACGTATTTTTT